>CM057451.1:435442500-436692500 GCA_016271365.2 Neoceratodus forsteri | reverse complement strand
CCACAGTAGCTAAGGAGACACCCACAAACAGTAATGTTTCGCACCCACTCCCTGAGTACTTTGTCCAGCTAATGTGTCCCCCCCCCATAGTGCATACTTATATTTGCAGTGTACATGCTGCCCCTCGGAGGTATCATTAGACGATATGGGCTGAGGTTTCACTGCTATGCGGATGACACCCAGCTCAATCTGTCCTTTGCACCCGACCAGGATGGAGCTCTCTCGGTGTTTAACAGCTGTCTGAGGGAGATCCAAGACTGGATGGATTCTAGTTGGCTAAAGTTGAACTCAGAGAAAACAGAGGTGCTGGTGGTGGATCCTGGTGGTCGGGTGGTGAGGCCGGATATCGGTGCTCCGTCTGGAATTATTCTTGGTGGAGTACCTTTGCCGTCCTCAGAACAGGTGTGTAGCCTTGGATTTATTCTTGATGATAAGCTGAATCTCAAAGCTCAGCTGTCAGCTGTTGTCAAGACTTCCTTTTATCATCTCAGGAACATTGCCAGGGTGAAGCATCTTGTTCAGTCTGACTCCCTGCCTACTTTGGTTCATGCCTATGTATCTTCATGCTTAGACTATTGCAATGCCCTGTACTTTGGGCTTTCTGGGTTTGAAATCCATCACCTGCAGCTGGCGCAGAACGCTGCAGCCCGGGTTTTGACTGGGACAAGTCGTTTCTGTCACATCACTCCCATGCTGCGCGAACTACACTGGCTGCCTGTGTGGTGGCGGATCATGTTTAAAGTCATTTTGTTGACTTTCAAAGCCCTTCACAACCAGGGTCCAGCCTACCTGAAAGACCTCCTGGTGCCTTACTGCCCTGACCGATCGCTCCGCTCGGCTGACATGGGGTTGTTAGAGATCCCAAGAGTGAGTCTGAAATCTTCTGGCAGCAGAGCATTTTCATTTGCTGCACCCACTCTTTGGAACTCTCTACCATGTCGGCTACGGCAGTGCACCTCCGTGGAACTCTTTAAAAAAGAGCTGAAAACCTACCTGTGGAGCATGGCTTTTTAGATAATTAATTATTTATTAACGCTCTGGATTTTATTATCACATATTTTATCTTGTGGTATGCTGATTTTATGTTTATGTTTGTGTATGTAATGTTTGAATTGTTAAATTGTTCAGCACCTTGATATGTTGAAAGGTGCCATATAAATAAAATTATTATTATTATTATATTATATACCCCTCACAGTGACATAAAAATATGAGAATTCACTTATCTTGTCAAAAAGTCAATCAGCCACTATACTTATTAAAATAACAGGGAACTTGAACCTATGTAATGTAATGTATCCCCTCTCAGGTTTAGGAATCTCCAAACTATTTTTATGTCAGGTTACCTTTTTCCCAATTAGGATTAACAATATCCCTTTGATATGCACTCTACATACTCTTGTGCACATTGTCTCTCAAAATAAATTCATTAAATCATTAACAGCATCAGATAGAGGAAACAAATTGGATTACATCTTAATCATTTTCTATAAACTGAGAGTACAACTTACACCTATTCCGCATTAGCCTCAGCTGCATCCTATAACATAACCCCACTACTCTTTATGCAGTCAATGCATGATTTTAACTTTACTTAGAAACAGTCCAACCAGTTTATACAGACTGATTTCTAGAGATTGTCACAATGTTTTTATGTGTGTTGCTGAGGATAAAAAACAAACAATGTCCCTAGATCTCTAATATAGTATTTTTTGTTTGTTTTTTTTGGGGTGGGTGATTTTACAATTTCAAGATGCACCATTATTCATCTACAATAATTTGGCCAGTTCTATCTGATCATTTAATCCTGGTAATTGTAGTGTCCCAGTTGGTAAATCTAAAGTACTTCTCTTTTTGCCAGCTGTTTTTCAATATCACCTCCTATAGGGCCAAGAACAACTTTGTTGGCAGACTAGGTGGGCCAAGCAGTCCTTATCTGCTGTCAAATTCTATGTTTCTGTGTTTCTATGTTTTGTCAGCTCCAGTGAAATTGGGTGTGTCTGCCTCCCCTTCATTCAACTAATTTACTTGTAATGCTAAAGCATATTTATAACTGTTGTTCAGAATGGTTCTCATATTCTCCCTGACCTGATCTTTTACTTTCCTCTTTGTTCTCCCCACATAAAACACTCCACATTTACAAACCACTAGATAGATCACATTGTGGGTATCACAAGTAATGAGATTAGTGATTTTATATTCCCTGTCATTGCTGGGACATAAAAAAATAGAATTTGTTAAAACAATACAGTATTTGCAGTGGTTACAATGTTTAGATCCTGGGTTCAGTGGAGGGATCCTCCCCCTTGTTTCTCATTGGCTGGACACTGTGCACCACTGAATCTCTTATGATTCATGCCCTCTGGTAGGTGATGAATGGGAAATCAATTACAGCAACTCTAAGTTTTCTTTCTGCCCATAGGATGTGCCATTTGTTACTAATAATACTCTGAACAATCCTAGAATCAGTAGAAAATGTTGTAAAAAATCCATTCTGTTAGCTGTTCCATTAGAGGCACAATTTGTTTGCAATAGTGATTCCCTGGGTACACTGTCCACTTCTGCTCTGGTGTTTTTTGATAACATCTGTACCATAACCTCTCTCCATAAGGCAGTTTTCCAACACATCTGCTTCTTTTACATAATACTCATTTTTCTGTACTTTTCCTTTTCATCCTCATGAATTGACCCTTGAGAATATGTACTATGGTGTGGTTGGGGTGCCAGCTGCTAGCCTATAAGAGGGTATTTCTGTCAGTGGTTTTTCTATACAAATACATTTTTAAACCACCATCCCCCATCTTGATTATGGCACAAGCCCAGAAATTGGATTTTTTTTTTCATAACTGTAACTCACAGTAAATATAAACCAGATCTATGTATAGCAAATAACTGTTACACTGGTGCAGTTCCTCTATTGACCCCCACCACACCATAATGCAATCATCATTTTAGCAACTCCAGAACTCAAGTTTGTTTTTGAATAGATTAGTATCTGCATAAATGACCAAGTCCTCCCAAAATCCCATGGTCAGATTTGCATGTGAAATCACCTTTCTGGAGGAATTTGTACACTGTCGCCACTCTTGTTCAGTTGGTGGGGTCATAAGAAGCTACATTAAAATTTTGGGGTAAAAATATGAAAAAATGACAAAGTTATGAGTATCCATTGAAATCTTGTGACACTCACTCATGACATTGCTAATTTTAAATATTTTTACCCCAAATTTTCAACATAGCCATTTCTTCACTCCACCTTATGATTGTGACAGCTGTCATTTTTCAGATCCTAGCAAAAATGTGATTTAGCACCAGTAGCACGGAATGACATTTTAGTGGCATGGAATGACATTTCAGTGGGGATTTCAAAATGTTCTCCAACCATGTTCAAGAGGTAGGGTAGTAAGAAAATGTTGGTGTACACATACTGTAAAATGAAAAATCATGAGTGAACATTGCAGAATTTCAATGTTCGCTCATAACTTTGCTAATATTCAATATTTTCATTCCAAACTTTCAACATAGCCATTCTTCCTAACCATCTCATAAACATGACAGGGCCATTTTTAAAATCCTGGATGAAATGTATTTTCACACTTCCAGTGCAAAATTGTATGTTGGTCAATATACTATAAATGCTATGTGTTCTGTTTATAAGGAGAGTTATAAAACAACTATCTTAATATTTGGGGGTTCAAAATAAAACAAAATATATATGTATATATATTATATATATATATATATATATATATATACAGTATATATATATATATATATATATATATACTATAGACAGATAGATATATTCATTCTAAGGGTGACGTCATACCCTTATAGTTAGGATTGAGTAGGCAGTTTAATATTAAACCACAAATTTAGCACTTTAATAACTTTGTGACCATTCAAAAGAGTTGCACAGAATTTGGAATACTCAGTCTTTGTTGGTAGATCTCTTAGTTTTCCAAGTTGTGTTTTGTTTTGATTTGTGAATTTTGTACAGCAAAGCATCAAAAAATATATTTTGCATTTTTTTTGGCAAATGTCAGGGTCATTTTGTAACATCATGTGCACACATTGTTTGGAATTGTGGTCTGTGGTTTTCAGAGTAGTAAGAGGTTATCCAAAGTAACAATCCAGCATTGTTTTAGTGAAAGAATATTAATCCATTCCAAAGTTATAACATTTTGAAATTCTGAGATCTGAGCATGCTCAAGTCAGTCTTTGGGATAGATGTACAGTTTCAATCAAGGATTCCTGGTCGTGAATGACTTGTGTGAATAGAGATTGCAAATAGGGATTCAGGAATATCACAGAATCCCTTTTCATGAGGTAAATTCCTGTTCATCTGCCACCATTTTGTTTTCTCCCTTAGCTAGGTGAGAAAACAAAATATTGTAACTTGCCCCAGGAACGTCTTTTGAAAAAATTAAAAAGGCATGGGTTTTGGTGAGGGGGATGTCCTTTACCTGCCCATCCATCCATCCATTGGCTGGTGAAAAGGGATTGCTAAAAGGTATGTGAAAAGGGATTGTTAAAGTAACTATGCTGTTTTCCCTGGTGTCTAGTGGACCCCCTGATTCCCTTAAAACATTAATTCCCTGGTGTCTAGTGGTTTTCCACCCTCTGATCACCCTTCCCTGTATTTTTATTTTTTTATTTTTGTATTTTCCGACACCAGGATGCCCACCCCCTGTGTTGGATAACCCCTGTCTGTAGCCATTATTTTTGAAATCTGCCAACATCTGGTGGCCCAATCCCCATGTTGGCTTTTACCCCCTCCACCCCCACAGTAGCTTTGGATGCTGGGGAGCCCACTCCCTGTGTCTTAAAATTTTTTTTTTAATGTATCTGAAAAAATAAAACAGCCTCCCAACATCTTTTTTTGATGTAGACTCCTGCATCGAACTGCACATCTAGGGCCATTTATTTTCACTGACATCATGGTGCCCAATCCCTGTGTCAGCATTTATCCCCCCTTGACTACTGTAACACACTGGAAACCCACCTCAGTGTGCCAAAATATTAAAATGTTTATTATGTTTCCAACACCGGGATGCCCACTCCTGGTGTTGGATGTCCCCCCCCAAAGTCTACATATTTTCATTGCCGATGAGGTGCCTAATTCCCATGTCTGCATATTTTAGTAACCCTCTACCTCATGTCCAGTACTCAGGGACACTGGGGAGCCTACTCCCAGTGTCCCAAAATGGTGTTTATTAAAACCTGTCAAAAAAGAAAACAGTCCCCCGATGTCTACTTTTTTCCCTGAAAAAAGAAAATGGTCCCTCATTGTCTCCCATCCCCTTCCCCCATCCTGACCCTCCCTCTGTGCACCAATCTCCCTGCACCCCTCTTTATCCCATACTTGCCCTCTGAGGTTGGCAGGTGTGATCGTCTGTGGGATGGGACATGTTTGTTCTCTTCAAAGCCAAACTGTGAACTGAAAGAATCAAGGTAAGCCGTATAATGGATGTCAATGAGATTTCCAACTTATGTTGATATCTCAGACATTTTAAGGAATTTTTACCCAATATTTTCAACATGGAGTTTTTGGGACCCCACCTCATGAACACTGGCACTACCGTTTCATTACTCAGTCCTGCAGAATCACCTTTTGAGACCGATTAATGAAATGACAGTGCCAGTGTTCATGTGGGGAGGTCCCAAAAAGTCCATGTTCAAAATTTGGTAAAACAAAATCCCAAAACTGACTGCATTACAAGCATGCGTTATACCGTTTCTATGCACTCTCATAACTTCACCACTTTTTAATATTTTCACTACAGATTCCCCAGAAGGACCCTGCACTTCTGTAGGTGAATGGAGTCTTCCCTTCGTGCATGGGCAAAATGTGCCCTGCACATCTGCAGCTCTTCATGCAGGTCCCAAAGGGAGCTGCATGAATGAGGTTAGTAGTCCAAAAAGAATTAAGCAACCAGTCAGGTCTTTGTTTATTCTTTAATAATTTATTTAAAGTGCAGAAGTGCAGAGATAAAAAAAACTGCTCTACCAACTGTAGTGCCAGCTGACAAAACATCTTACATTTCACTTGATAAGACTCCAAGCTTCATCAGAGAATGAGGTTACAATTCCACTGTCTAAAAAAGAAAGGAAATTCTTTGCAAAAATTTTGCAAATGCACCAGTCATGGTTCAAGTTAACACCGCAAAAGTAGGGAAATGTGGTGCTAGTTTTTCCAACCCTAACTCCCTCCATCCCCAAGCAGCAAAAGGAAAAAACATTAGGGCTTTGGGTTTCAGGAGTCTTGGCGAATCAGTGCTTGGGTCTTCCTTGAAGTTGTCAGCCTTAATGTTCACCCCGTTTCCTAAACAAACAACAAAATACATGATCTCCTGTCTTCATGCAGGGTCCTGCATCAAGAAAACTACAACAGATTGTGCTGGCAACATCTGACAAGACCAAGTTCTCTACCTTTGAAGAGTGTATCACTATCAGGCACTGGCCTGAAGTTATGCCTTGTCCTTTGGATAGAAAGCTATGGGCTGGTGAAGGGGTGACCATTAGTGTTGACAGCTCCAAGAAAGACCCCACTATTGATTCACCAAGACTCCAGAGACTCAAAACCCTAATCTCTTTTTCCTTTTGCTGTTAGGTGGTGTGGGTGGGGAGCTAGGGTTGGAAATCCTAATGCCACATATCCCTCCTTTTGGAGCATTAACTTGAACACTATGGGAGGGCACAGCCTGCCAGTAATCATGGTGGCAGCTTGAACTAATGAGAGGGAAAGCTGTTGGAGCTAATCTGAACACTCAAAAATTACCCCAGACTTTAACAACTTTTACTGGCCACCGTAAAACAGAGGGAGTCACTAGCTACAGATAGACACTTTTTTTGTGGCAAATAGAGAACAATCGGAGGAGGGAGAACTTAAGATACCTCACACCATGAGGCACAGCACCAGTGCATACAGATGAGCCCTCAAAGCCAGGCACTTTCCTGGGTTGGGAGCACCGACAAATACAATGGCAAGCAAATCGAACAAGCATAATAATGATTTACAATCCACTCATTAAATATCGGATATGACGCATATAAATCAAATGCTTGCCCACATTTTGCATGACACTACTGATCTTAAATCTGCAGTGTAAAAAATGAATAAAGATCTAGTGGAGCTGGCTACAAGGGTGACAGCTTCTGAGCAGCTGGGGCAAACACAACACACAGTCTCTGAGTGGCAGGAGGCGTCTCTGAGTGGCATGAGGCCACCCTGACAGAACACAACCTCCAGAATCTGTACCACCTAGAAAAGGTTGATGACCTTGAAAACCATGCTAGGAGGAATAATATAAGAATAATAGGGGTGCCAGAGGGTATAGAGGGAAGAGACATGATTTCTTTCTTGCGCAACATAATGCCAGACCTCCTGCAAGCTAACAATTGCCCACCACCAGACACAGAGAAGGCACTTCACTCCCTTGCCCCAAAACCAAGGGAAGGTTACAGACCCAGACCTATCCTATGCAAGCTACTATGATACCCTGTAAAGGAAGCCATACTGCAGCTGGTGAGGGAAAGCACACCACTCCAATGGCAACAGGATACAAATCTTTCAGGACTTTTTGCCCAGTCTATCTAGGAGAGGGCGGGCATACGCTAATGCCAGGCAGCAGTGTTACCAGAGAAACACCCTTCATCTCTGAGATACCCGGCACTGCTCAAACTGCAAGTTAATGGCACTTATGTTACATTTCAGTCCCCGTGCGATGCAGAAAACTACATCAAACAGCTGGATTTTGAGAATGCCTCTGCATCTCAGTCGCTGATAAAACCACGAGGACCTGCCGATGGATTTAACGCTACTAGAAGTCAGGGGACCATTTCTCAATAATGGGGCTGGCCAACATCAGAACAATGCCTGATAGCAGGTTGACAGAGGCCGCCAGAAGAAGCGGGCCAAAGTAAATACAACCCCAACTGGTCCCCCACCCAAAGCACGCTCATGGAGCCAGTGAAGAACTGAACCTACCTCTGAACTGAGCTGTGGCTCTGTTTACAACACACCGGTCTAGACAAATAACAGATTTGACCCCTTGAGATCCCTGTCTCTGGCCACCTTGTCTATTCTACTCAACGAACAACTCCAGCAGATGACGCTGATTCACTCACCAGAAAGATTACCAGACTGGGCCCCTATTTGCTCAGATTGAGTCACAGGTCTCTGTGAGGAGACTGGACTGGCAGCAGCTTTGCAGGACACCCCAACACCAATACCAAAGGAGAAGGATGCTTTAGAGACCACAGAAGCCTGAATAAAGAGACACTCACTCCAACACAAGGTGGGAGCAATTTTGGGCCGGGGTGGGGTACCAGAGCAAGTGGTTAACAAGTTAATGCTTCAGGTTATCTTGCTTGGGATCAAGAGATGGAGGGCTACATGAGGATCATGCATGGGGCAGTTCCCCTTTCTCAGCTCCCCCCCCAGCAGCACCACACTTGTAGCAGAAGAATTTAACAGTTGTTTTTTTTTTTTTCTCTCCTATTTTCTGACCTCTCTTTCCAGGTAATAGATCCTACTAGAGAGCATAACACCCAGCTTGCATAGCAAGTTGTTGGTCCATTTGAGTTTATAGTGAAATGTTATTGAAATGTTAAAACTCTGTGCTGATGTTACTAATGGGGCATAGTTATTAGAATTATAATGAAGACTTATAGTAAACAGTTAAGGTACCCCATCTAGATGTCATGCTTTCAGCGATAAGGTGATTCACAAGGGTGCAGATAGAACAGCCCCCCCCACCCAGCATGAAAGGGGACCGGGGAAGGGGACTTAACAAGTAATGGCCAACTGTTAGGGATCAGGGCTGATTGGGGGGTGAGCTGCAGATGCATGTAGCCAAAGCCATTGGGCAATCCAACTGAGCACAGTGAAGAATAGCAACAAAATCAAGGGTCTGATACACAGTAGTGGATGGTCAGAGGATGAGTCAGTTATAAGGGAGGACCTAATTATTATGGAGCCACTACACCTGACTGATGTGGCAAGATCAGACCTCCCATGACACCCAGGTCCCCATAGTGTACTCTCTCCCCCGCCATGGAGGGTGGCAGCACATGGTAGGCTAACTCTCACTCCAGTGTATCGGGATTCAGAACAATATCTGGGGGCTCTGACATACCTATATAAATTTGCATCTGAAGTCACAGTGGCCTGGGAATGAGTTGTCCAGGTAACTGAGGGGTGAGCCAGTAAAGTTTAATGGGCAGAGTACCCTACCGCAAATAAGAAGGAGTGAATCCCTCTCAGGAGAGGAACACTGAGGCACAAGACAGTCTCCCTTCTTCTCTTTCTCTCCTCCTCCTCTCTCCTCCAGGGGGTGGATGCCCTGCATTCCAAAGAATCCAAAGAGCTCGGCAACAAGGCTCACACCAGGAGCCGGTAGCCTGGATGCACATCAATAAGATTTTACAAGGTGGCCTCTACATGGACAATATACAGGTATGCTCCCACAGCGAAACCCTGAAAACAGGCATAATATAGGTTCAGGAGTAAAATCAAGCTCCTAGAGGTAGATACAAAGGGACACTACAATGAGCGTTAAAAGTTTAGCAAGTGGCAGAGTTCTGATTACCCCTCAGGAGAGGGGAAATAGAGACATCGGAGGGGTAGGTTTACCCACTCTGGACCCATGGTATAATCCCAGTGTCTTAAGGAACGTAGCTCCCCAAAGGGGGGGGGGGCTGTTGAATAATCTATTTGTGATTAAGGTAAATGTTTAGACTGAATCAGTATTATAGTGCTGATACTAGAGATGTATGCTCCAGACTGTTTTGAAATGTTAAATGATTGTTATGATAGTTCTAGAAAAGATAAAAGGAGAATGCAAGCACTCAAAAGACGAATGCAAGGTAGGGTCCCATTAAAGTTATAGAAGCAAGGGAGAGAACAAGGGGAAGTCCTGGGAAAACAGGCTAACCTGAAATCTGACAGGGCCTCATCTCACTGGTTAACAAGGCACTCAGCTAAACAGTGGGGACCTACTACAGGGAGGCCCAATTTAAAAAAGGTATTATTATATAACTTTGATGATTGGCATCCCCTAACTAAATAAATCTGACCTCATGGAACTTAAGGGGGTTGAACTCCCCAATAAAAAGAAAAAAGGTTCTGACCCACCTAAAAAAACTGAATACGCATATAGCCTACCTCCAAGAGAAAAAGTTAACACAGAAGGAGGCACACAAACTAGCTAGGGAGTGGGTAGGCTGGGAAGCCCACAGCTCAGCAAATAGGTCAAAGCATGGAGTATCCATCTTGCTACATAAATCAATAAAGTGGACGGTATCTGCCCCGCAGGGGGAAGCAGAAGGGAGATGGTTTGTGGTGAAATTCACTACATCAAGGGGTCCCCTAATCCTAGTAAACATGCTCCCAACGAAGAAGCCACAGAATTCTTTTTTGTTCTATCATGTAAAATTTTTATTTTATTTTATTTTTACAATAGTTGAAAGGACCGCAGAATCAAACAATGTAATCACCAATGCAATACAGCGATATATCAACTGATACAGGCTGACCCCAAAAACCATCAGGGTCTACAAGCAATAAACAGTCCATAACTTAATTGGAGCAAGTAAACAATAACCTTACTGCCTTCAGCTGTCCTATACGTTTGTAGGCCAGGAAAATAGATACCAGCAAGTTATACATTTGGGGCACAGCATGACTTACATCCGTATGCTCTCCATGCTTGTCTCTACAGGTCCAACAGTGTACTAGGAAAAAAGCAAAAGTGAGGGGTTGATGTTCCTCAAATGTGGGGGGGGGTTGCCCAAAGCAGGATATAGATCCAGAAACGATGCAACCATGTTATTGCTCCATGTCACTTAGCCTCCTTAAATTCCTTTGGGTAAATATTAAGACTGGTGTGAAAGATGATGTATTATGACTCTTGTACATACAGTATATCTCATTCCTACTAGTTATCTTTCCCAAGGAGAAAAAAAATGGGAAGGGGAGCTGGGGGATTTTATCTTTAGAAGATTTCATTTAGATTCCTAAGACTGATTCTGTGCATTTTTGTTATACACTGACTGTGTTGAAATCTGCACTTATCAGGCTCATGGTCTTGTTTTCTTGGGGGTTCTTGACAAGTGTTTTATTTGGTACTTATGAGTGATACTATCATGCATCATGTATACATGTGTATGTTTAATTTGGGGCTTGTTTTCAACTTGCAATTAGACCTAATTTCATGATTTTGTCTCTCATTGTCTGTTCTTTAAAACACAAGGATACTTGCAATGTAGGTTGTAAGCTCATCTTACATGTATCAGACAGAATGCTATCCCAATGTTTTTTATCACTAGAATGCTTTCTTGAAGCACACAGACATTTTAAAATTTATGTGAGAAGAACTCTCTGGTTGTTAATAATTATTGATGACCTTTGCCCTTCTGAAGCTTCTCAGCTAAAAGCATACTGGTATTAATTTAATTCTCTGATGTAAACTTCTGTAATGCTTTAAATGTATATTTTAAACCAATCAGAATTATTTCTGTTTTCTCAACCCTTTTCTGGTGTTAATAGTATGGGATTTTCAAAATAACTGCCATAAAGCTTCTGAAGAAGGACCTGGTTGGTCCAAAAGCTAGAGCACTTTGTTCTTTTTTCGTGTAGCATCTATGTTGGTCCAATAAAAGGTATCAAATCATTTATTTCTGTGTCTGTTCTTATAAAAATTAGAAATTCTCCTCCTGAACCCCGGAATTAAGGATTTCCACATAGATGGCATGGGCCAAGCATGGGCACCAATGCACATTAAATACTTGGGCATAATTATCTCTCCAAACCTTACCACCATGGTAGCCAATAATTTACAACCACTGATACAAACGCTTCAGGTGGATATCAGCAAGCGGTGACACCTACACCTCTCCCTGGCAGGTAAGGTAAATTTAATTAAGATGCTGATAGCAGCCAAAATATTCCACTTGATAGCCCACCTACCAGTCCCAATCCAGACCGCCTGGTTTCAAAAGCTAGAAAGACTAATTGGCCACTTTTTATGGGAAGAGTGATGTCCTAGATATAGCAGAGCTAAATTGTGAGTGCATTGGTCCAAGGGGGGGATGGGGATGTCACATTTCCAATGCTACCACTATGCTTTTATAAATGCCAAGAACTGCCAGCTGTTTTGATTGAAGGAAACACCTCCACCGGCATGAATCCCGATTGAGTCTGCACTCTTGGGAAATGCCCATCCATCTATATTTCTGGGTCTGAGCCCCCCCAAGGGTCTGAACAAGTGGCTTACCATTAAGGCTGCCCATGTAACATGGTCTGAAGTGGGGTTCATAACTAAGCAATGTACCAACCTTGGCATACACACCCCGATTTGGAATAACCCAAAGTGCTGCATAGAATACAAGTCAGTAAACTGGGGAACCTGGAGGAATAAAGGAATAACATGGTGGAGGGACATACTCACCCCTGACCAGACAGGCCTAGAGACCTTCCAGGCTCAACAACATGCATATGATCTGCCAAAATGCAATTTTTTGAGCTACCTCTAACTAAGCATGTATGTACAAGCAAGAATGGAGAAGTGTGAATGCTCTACCTGCATCAAGAAGTCACAGGAAATGGCCCAAAGGGTGCCAATACAGAAATGGGCAACTGCCAAGAAGGGACTGGCAGGGTTTATTTACAAATCCCTTAGGGATACAGCCCCAAACCCATCTCAAGGTGCCAGGCAAAAACGAATCAAGTTTAGAATCCCGATCTCAGAAAGGTGCTGGACCAATGACTGGCACATGACACATAAATCCGGACTTGATCAAAAGAGCCTGCTCATCCAGCTCAAGATACTGCACCAATGGTACCACACCCCAGTTGCCCTGGTGAAAATGGGCCTCATGGGACAGGATAGAAGATGGAGATGCCAAGCCCTGCAGGCAGACCTCATACACATCTTGTGGGACTGCCCTCAAGTACAGTATATTTGTACTGGCAAAAGGTCCTAGACCTGTGCACAGACATACTTAATGTTCCAGTTCCTAGGTCACCTATTTTTATTTTTATAAAAAAATAAATGACAAAAAAAAGTCCTGTGCACAGACATACTTAAAGTTCCAATTCCTATGACATCTATATTAAAACTACTAGATATAAACACTCCCCTGAGCCATTTATACACACCACAGAGACAGTGGATGCTAGTTGCATCCATTGAAGTGAAAAGGCTGCTCCTCCAAATGTGGAGAACTGCTGACATGTCACCAATAGCAGAATGGGAGAGAGCCATGGAAACGGCAGTAGCTTTGTCCAGGATAATGCAATATGTGAACAATGCCACAAGGGAAATTTGACCTCATGTGGAAACCCTTCCTGACTTATGTTCATATAGTCCCAATCCACTGTATCATGGCTAATAGCAAGGACATGTTGCAACCCCCCATGAGACCCCCCCCCCGAGGACAGATACCTAGGCATCAACACTTGTCCTCTCTTCTTCTGACCAATGTGAAGAAGGAAACATTTTTCAGGACCCCCTGAAGGCGACTTGCATTGATCCCTGGCAAAAACTATCAATGGTATACAGTTAGACCATAAACAACATGGAAGAAACACTTGTAGAGACAGTCAGATGTTGATAAGGACATTGGAATATGTACAAAATCCTGACTGCTGGATTCCCGACATGAAAAAGCCTGCCTCCACTTTCCCATCCAGTGCACCATCCCATCACATAATTTGCCATCTAAAATCCAGACACAAGTATAGCAAATGCTATTAGCTAAATAAACAGCCTGTGTTTGTACTCTTTCAATCTACAGATAGCAAGCCCAGATACCCAGTATATCAACTCATTTAAGAGCATAGTAGTAAATAGTTCTATCTTGTATCTTAATATAGCAAGCAGCACCCTTACGAAGCACATCATGTAAATAGTATTTAAATAGTATTTCCAGTGGACTGCAAAACAGCCATTGCAAAGTGTGTAGTTCTAAATATTGCAACCTTACCAATATGAGATGTATGAAATGTTTAACAGTGTTTGCAATGGCTGTTTGCTGGCATATTTGCTGGTTCTTTCCCTGATTTTTTTAACTGTTACTGCAGACAACTGTCCAAACTATAACCGAAGCATGATGAGGTTTACAACGCTTAGCAATGTTAACATTTAACTCCACTTGGCTACATGTATTAAATATCTTGAGAACCATTTGTCTGAGAGTACTGGGCATTCACAGACACAAGTTACCAAACAGCTGTCCAAACCATAACCAGTGCATGAAAAACTGAAAAAACAGAACAAAAGTCATACTACATGTTACTAAAAAAATGCAAAGCTTTTTCTTGGGTAAAAACTGATTTTATTTAATGAAATAACACAGGCACTCCAATCACTATACGGCTGAAGGCAAAGCAGGTTATTGTGTTATATTTGCACTTTGCACCGCTTATGATGTTAACATGTTGAGTTATAAGGGAAAAGAAAATGTCAGACAAGTGTGATCAGGGCAATTGGGTGGGCTTTAGTTGTAAATGTATTGACAGAATTCTGAGTGTCAGTAAATTGAACCAGACAGTAAGATGATGGTCAGGAATATATGCACTGGGATTTTTCATGTTGGACAAACGTACTAGACCCAGGACAGTTGCTTAATACATGAAATCTGTAATAAGCTGCTAACATGGATGGATATATACACACATGCTTGGACTTCTGAAACACTAATGTAATGCAAAAAAAAAAATCTTGCAATCTCAACAAAAAAATTCACTGAAAAAAAAAGCTTGAACCCTATATGGTGCATTAACAAAGATTTTTTGCAATACATATATGGGATACATGATGGCGACTGTGAAAGATGGAAAATATTAGCATGGGTGCAGAGTGAACTATGATAATATCATGAGTGGTGAAGCCATGAGTGCTGATATTTGCCATATTCCTCATGTTGCACATCATGTGTGAAATTTATACAATAAGGCCCCTGTTTTTCTGTGTAGTTTATTTGTTTATCCAGGTTTTGAATAGGTTGCCGTTTTAGGTGTTATTTTTCTATTAGGTGTATCTCTACCTGTTGTTCGGTATTAGCAAGTTTGTTTGCATTGTGTATTCGTTTGTGAATGTGGTGGTTTCTGTGTTTCTGTTGGTTGTGGTTCCATATTCTGCATGGTGCGTCATTATTTATTGGTTACTTTTTGTTGGTGGTCTTGCATTCTGGGAGTTTTCGAGTCACGAGTAGTATGCAAGATTTACTTTTGTTTTTGCCATGCACACTATTTTTGGGGGATATTATTGTTTTGGAATCTTTTGTATCAGGTATTTTTTATTTAATTTTATAGATTATTCATGGTTATGAACTGAAATCTCTGATATTTTTCTCGGAGCAGCTAGTGCTTAAATGTGTTCTTTATTTGTCTTATTTTCTTTTCATTTGTGTTGCTACTTATCTGAATTACTGTCTGAGTTGGTGACAGGAGTTTTGTTTCGGGAGTGCTTTCATTTTATTGATTAATTAAACTGTTGTGGGAAAATAGGTCTGGTATCTGTGAATGGGAGCTAGTAGGGACGTATGTCACCACTGTGGGAATATCTGCTGGTGATGTAGACACTGTGAGAATATCAGGAGATAAGCTCACAGTGTTTATGTCATCAGCCTGTTTTTTCCACTGGGGTGAAAATAACAGCTTTTATTTGAATGGTTATTCTTTCACCCCTATTGTGTGTGTGTGTGTATATATATATATATATATATATATATATATATATATATATATATCTATACATATATATTATAGAGGCATGATAGCACCTCTATAGTTAGGGCTGAGCAGCAGTTTCGATGTTAAACCTGAAATTTTGCACTTTCTTAACTTTGCAACCAGTCAACAGATTTGCATGAAATTTGGTAAGCACTGCCTTGTGAAGCAGATCTCTTGATGTGGAATGTGTTGTTCTGGTTGGATGTGCAGATTCTGAGATCCAAATAGTGAAAAAAAGTAAAAAAAAAAAAAAAACAGTTTCCTGTTTTTCCCTCATCGCCATGCAGCCATACGATGTGGAACGTCTGCTGGATTTTTGCAGGGTACAACAAACTTTTGTAGAGGAACAGAGAGTGAAACGTTTGTGCAAATACATTGATCAGTTGCAAAGTTATTACGTTTTTTAGTTCCCGTTAAATTCTATGGGACTTTGCTGAACATTCCATTTCTCGGGTAGAGAAAGATTAATGAAATCAAAGTGAAGTGTTCATGAGGAGAGGTCCCAAAAAGCCAAAGCTGAAAATTTGGTGAAAACATTCCCAAAAATGATTGCATTACGAGTGTGCATTGTGGGGTTTCAACACATGCTCGTAACTTTGCCAGTTTTTCATATTTACACTTCAGATTTTCGACATTGCAATTTTTTCACACCACCTCAGGAATAGTATAGCTGTAGTTTTTCAAATCCTGCCAAAAAAATTTTTCTGCACAACTGCCGCAGAATGCCATAACAGTTACACTGAATTAAATTTTGACAGGGATTTGCTTATCTTCTGTACTGGGTACATGCATTCAGTTGATAAGAAAGTTATTTTGAACATTTGGGGTGAAAAGATTTTTAAGATGGCACAGTATGGCCCAGTGGCACTGAGGGTTGACACGCTGGATGCCACGCCTCATGCCATACCGATGACCCAAGTTCAGGAGTGAGCTCAGAAGCTGGGGGTCAGCAAGGGAATGAGAAGGATTGAGCACCCACTGGGCTGCACTCCTCTCCTGGGTGGGAGGACATGGATTGTCTGGCACTCCAGTGACCCCTGGTGGAGACCAATGGGCACCATGAGATGCCAGGCTTCACGTAAGGAGCATGGCTGATGCAGGCAGGGTTGCTGTGCACCACAGCATCAGATGTGCATCACATACAGGGGGGGGCTTTGGTCTCACATATAGAAATACCCCTCCAGCCTGAATAGGTGACGGTCCAGCCAGTGCCACCACCACATGCCCAATGCTGGTTCCCTACCACTGTCCCTTCAGTCTCCCCAGGTTTTAATCCCCTAGACTCAGGGAACCATAACAAACTTGAAGATGGCGGGAGAATACAATGGGTGGTAGAGCTAGTCGGAGAGTGCAGTGGCCTGAGAGAGTTCCAGGCTAGAGGGCTAGAAACAGAACAGGAAAAAAAAAAGAGATGGCACAGTTAAGACTATTTGTTGTAATTTAACTATGCCTGCTCGTAACTTGATGTGTGGAAGCACAGGAGCCAGAGGCCCCTGCATTTCCACAGCTAGATACATATGCATGTCTGTGGAGGGATGGAATGCAGAATCCAAAGGATCCTGCTCTTCCACAGTAGAATAAGATACCATTATACTATCTAAAAAAGAATGGAAGTAAATTGCAAAAAACTTTGTTAATGCATCAGTCAGGGTTAAGGCATCAAAAGCAGGGAAATGTGGCAATAGGGTTTCCAACGCTAACACCCCACCTCCTCCCTGCACAGATGAAGAGGTATCAGGGGGTGGCACTGGCATTTCCAGCCCTAACACTCACCACATTCTGTTAGAAATTAAGCTGGGTGGCCACAGAATAGGAGAATGCGGTTAGCGTTAGGGCTGGAGATGCCAGCGCCACCCCTGATAACTCTTCATCTTTGCAGGGAGGAGATGGGGTGTTAGTGTTGGAAACCCTAATGCCACATTTCCCTACTTTTGATACTTTATATCCTATCTGATGCATTAACAAAGTTTTTCTATATATATATATATATATACACACACACACACACACAAACACTACATGTGTTCTGATAAATATCACTATAAGAAGTGTTAGCTTGACCCAACACAGCAATATAAAAGAATCTGTTCAATGAGCATGTTGTGAAATTTATATAACTCATTTTGGTCCCATTAAGCATGCTCAGAAATATATTATGACATGTGAGATGCCATATTTTTTTGTTTGAGCTTATTAACTGTATTGATGAGCTTTTCTAATGCTGTGCCATTGAACAGAGGGGCACCGTTTACATTTTGTCCTGTTTCCATTCATAACTTTAAATATTTCTGTCCCCAAACCACCTGGACACCTGTTGTAAAAGCTGAATATGAAATTGCCTGACATAAGATATCATTCTTATGTTCATATGAATGTGTTGCTGTTTCACTCATGGCTTTATCATTCATGAGATTAATGCATACAAATGCCAGGAAGAAAAATTATATCTTTAGTCATTCCATGCTGTATCATACTATAATAACTGGGGAGCATTTTCTCCCGTAGGGAAACCTGGTTATAATTTCCCCATTATAACCTATGGGTTATAACGGTGAACACATGCCTGGTTTCCCTTGCACTGAGCATGCGCAGCCACCACTCTTTCACTCCTCGGTGACAGCCGCCATTCCCCAGTGCTACATAGTCTGCCACATTCAGAGTCAGTTGTGGTAAGTTAATTTAAAATCAATAAAAAACTGGGCTAAAGTTTTGTTTTGTTTTTAACCTTGGCTAGCTTAAAAAAAAAAAACAGAAGCAATTATTTTATAATGAGCTGCGGACTTCATTGAAACCCGACCCATCTGCAGCTCCGCAGAAGTATCTTTATTTTATATAACTGCTATGGTGAGAAAACACTTTCTGGCAATTATTAAGCAATAAGGTATGACCAGGAGTTATGGTAATGCACTAGTTAATCATCCCATGGGGCATAATGTGTCACGAGGCACAGCTGAGTGCCACATGCCTCCAGGGGGTGATTAACAAGAGCATTAACATAACCCTTGGGAGTACCTTATTGCTATTATAAAATAAAAATAATAAAAATAAATGTTACAAAGGTTGCCTGTTATTATTTATTTAAATAGAAAGTAAGATATATAGCAAAATATTATGTCCACTGTCACTATAACGCTTGGTGTGCTGTGCTCCAAGCTGCGCTATACGTGGCAGATCATAAATACTGTACAGCCTGCTTATAAGTGTTATAATTTGTAACATGTTAAACCTTTTTTAATCATACTTACCTCTGTTTTCTTGGATGAAATGGTCGAACTGCCCCAAACCACCAACAGGTTTTCCGACAGTTTTACAATGCTCAGTCACTGTTTGTAGTACTGGAATTTTTAATCCCGGTGTTTACGGCGGAGACTGCTGTCCAAACCACTGAGACAGGAATCAAGTGTCTGAGCCAAGGTAATACAAGGCTGATGAGTAACAGACTCACATTTTCAAAAATAAATTAGTGAATGTTATTGAAATTTACATGAACCCTGTGGCTATGAGACAGAAGCTCGGATTGCAGGTGTTGCATGGCTGTGTTGATCATTGCCATAGTGATGTGGTCGGAGCAGCATTGTGTACTCGTACATTTTAAACATGAAAAGCTGGACAGTGAGTGGTAAGTGCCCTGTTTTTGCCAACAAGCTGTTAATTTGGGCGCTTCAGGACTGCACATCAGAGGCAAGACAAGCAGAAGTTTGGTAAATGTATATGCTGTCACATGAGGGAGCTAATCATCTCCATAATAACTTGTGATAACCTTATGTTTTTATTTTTTAAATAAGGAAAAATCAAGGTTACTGCAGACAGGTTTGGAATGCAGAAAGTGTAGTCAGCAAACTTATTTTTACCTCTAGACCTAACACAGATATCATCTTCTGGGCAGATATGGAGGGACATTGCTGCTGAGTTGGGGGAAGGTTAGCTGGAGCATGGGACACTGCTCTAATCAACAGACTTAAAATATAACAGCTAGTATTAAAACAGGGAAAACTAAGGTTTTTTTCTCATATTTGTTTTGCTGGTTGTCATTTTTTTATGCAGCATTAATTTGTTTTGCCAGGTCTAGCCATTAAGTGTCATGGTGGCTCTGAGTTCTGTAAATAGAATTAATGAAAAATGTAGTACCTCACTAAGCAAATCAGTGCTCAGGTAATGAGGCTCTACAAGTATATTAATTAAACATTAATGTAGGGCTGTCATAATGTCATCAGCCAATCAGAATTTAGTATTTCCTAGCACCTTTTTATAATATAAAATGAAGGCTCGGCAGGAGCATAACACTCAAATTTAATACCCCCCTCAATGTGGGATGCCTTTATAAACCCCTTGAGCTTCGCTCTCAGGTTTTATGTGGCATTCCACACCTCAGTAGGGTGTGTGTGTAAAATTCTCGTTATGACCCCCTGCCCAACCATTATTCTGTATAGAAGGGTGCAGTAGCATCCCTATAGTTACAGTGCAGTTTGGTGTTTAATTTTAACCCCCCAGTGTTGTACCTAAATAGCTTTACCCCATTCAACTTAATTGCACAAAATGTTGCCTTCTTGGTCCTGGGGGCAAGGTCTCTGGGTCTTTTGATTTGGTACATTTTGTGATGGTTGGATGTCCAGATTACAAGATCTGGATAATGTAAAAAGTGGAAAAATCATGTTTTATTCCCATTTTTTTCTCTCACCTACCGCCCAGAAAGTTTGGAATTGTGTTCTTACATTTTTTGGGTAAAAGGGACTCGCCAAAAAGATACTTTTTTTTTTGGTTTACTGAAAAATTATTCTTCCATTCTCAAGTTATAAGGAGTTGAAACTTCAGTTATGAGCATGGTAAGGTCTTTCATTTATATGTTGGATACAAATGAAAACTAAAAGAATGTTCTTTGGTGAGTGAAGATTCTTCCTTCATGAGCTAAACTTCGTCCTTCATGTGGCAGTCATCTTGTTTATGATTTTTACAAAAAAAAGTTGAAAACTCATAAAAAAGATGTAGTTTTAAAATTATAGATCACAGGACTGCCCCTGACTAGTCATGTCCCTCTCTTCAGTTGGGTACTGGGTGAAGATAGCATGGCCAAAACCATGCATGCAATACCATGCTATAAGAAGCGCGTATGATTCTACAGCAAAAGGGATCCTTTCAGCATGTGGTAAGAACCGCTATCCCATCACTGTAGGCTGCCATTGGAAAAGGTGAAGGATGCTGCCAGGGTGGTGCCTGGCTGAGCCTCTCCCTTCATGTAGTGGCTAAAGCACCTGCCTCCAGCAGCGTCAGGACCTGGGGCTGCTGTTCAGTTCTTCTAAGGATTCATCATGATGCAGCATTTTTTTTTTTTTGCTGAAACAATAAAGATTCCCCGCTGCAATATTTTTGCTTCCTCAAAGTCCATAACCCCCCAGAGTTGATTATATTTAGTCCGGGGGGTGTGGGAGGCACAGTCCCTGATGTCGGGGGTGCAGGGAGTGAAGCCCCCTGCAAAAACAAAGATATTGCTCCAATGTGAGCCATATTTGTTCTGGTCGGTGTGTTGTGCTGATGTTATTCTGCCACACACTGATTTGTATGTGGCATTCTTGATGTGTATGGTTTTGATCATGACATTATGACCCTGTGCCCTTCAGCTGCATGTGAGGTACCCTTATCACAATAAGAGTACCTCATGAGCAGAGCCACTGTAATGAGTTTCTTACTGACTGCTCGTGGCATTAACTGTATTAAATGAAAAAAAGGATTTTGTTCTATTTAATACAGTTAGCAATCTCTAATAGGTTTTTAGGTCTGTTTGGAGGGCCTCTTGTGGATAGGGAATTGATAATTAAGGGCCAGAGGTTGGAGCATCACTGGAGGAGATCCGGGTTGATGGAGAACAAATTGGATTTGAGGTCACATTACAATGACTATTAAAGAGTAATCTCCTGAAAGAAGGTGGATTTTCTATCTAGGGAGATTGCTGCAGCAAGGAACAGACTGGCTCAGCTCTTCTGCATGGTAGACAATTTGTTTCACCCAGCCTGTCTCTGTCTTGGGGGAGCTAGTTCATACACTAGGTGTGGGGAATTTGCTCTGTTCTTTGCTGACAAAGTGTCTGCTATGATACCACCTCCAAGGTCACTTAATTGGCTTGTTGGGTCAAACTGGAGGCATGGAGGGGCACCCCTCTTGTGTGGGATGCATATGACGGAGTTGAATAGCATGAGGTAAGTGAGACAGTCTTAATGTTATGGCCAACCTATTGTGATCTAGACTCGGGTCCAACCTGGCATTTGGTTGGCTGTATTGACCTGATAGGACCTGTGGTTGCTGAGATCATCAGATGTTCCATGAGGAGTGGGATCTTCCTAGTGGCCTTGAAAGAGGCCCTGGTGAGACCCCTTTTGAAGAAACCCTCATTGGACCCTGACTGCCTCACCAACTACAGACCTGTCTAAAACCTCCTGTTTTTAGGGAAAGTTTTGGAGAGAATGGTGACAGGTCAGCTTGAGACTCGTCTCGCAGATACACACAGAAGTGATGGCAGATAAGGACCATGTGGCCACCTAGTCTGCCCGTTTTCACTACCTAATGCATTACCGCAGACCCTAGTTAATCTGCAGCTTACCCTCTCTTCCCTATTGCTAGAGTACTCTTGTGTCCCAGGGGGATACTGGGTTGCATAGGAAGGGGCATCACAAGTAGAAAAAGGGAAGTGGTCATCCCTCTATACAGACAGTTGATGAGACCCCATCTGGAGTACTGTGTGCAGTTTTGGAGACCTCATCTACGCAAGGACATAGACAGGATGGAAGCAGTCCAGAGGAGGGCAACTAAAATGGTGCAGGGTCTACATTAGAAACCATATGAAGAGAGACTGAGAGAGCTTAATATGTATACCCTTGATGAAAGGAGGGACAGGGGGGACATGATAGAAACATTCAAGTACCTCAAGGGAATCAACAAAGTCCAGGAGGGTAGCATCTTTCAGAAAAAGAGATGTGTAAGAACAAGGGGGCACAGTTTAAAGATAGAGGGGGGATGGCTCAGGGGTAATATGAGGAAATTCTTTTTCATGGAGAGAGTGGTGGATACATGGAACAGCCTTCCTGAGGAGGTTGTTGGGTCTAAAACAGTGGGGGAATTCAAACATGCATGGGACAGACACAAAGCAATTATAATGGGGGGTTGAAGGAAGCAGGCTGTTGGTTAACTAGAATCTGCAGCTTATCCAGTAGGTAGGGAAATGGGCAGACTGGGTGGGTCAAGTGGTCCTTATCTGCCGTCAAAGTCTATATTTCTATGTTTCTATGTTTCTATGTGTCTATTCCATGCATTCTTGAATTCCCCTACTATTTTTGCCCCCACCACCTCTGCAGGGAGGCTGTTCTAAGTCTCACTTCCTCTGCCATTTTTGAGTCATTCCAGTCTGGATTTAGACTGGGACATAACATAGAGATCGCCCTGGTGAGGATGTCAAGCAATCTCCTCAGAGTGAGGGATAGGGGAGAGTGATATGATCTCATTCTCCTCGATCTCCCTGTTGCATTTGACACCGTGGACCATGAGGTGTTGATCGACCACCTGTGGAAATGATGTGGACTAACTTGAAAAGTCATCAGCTTGCATAGGTCCTCCAACATGGACAGGGTGCAATTGATGGGGTTATCCTGTTCTAGCCTGATGCCTCTGTTTTGTGGAGTTCCGCAGGGTTCAGTCCTGTCACCACTTTTGTTCATGGTGTATGTGCTGCCCTTGGGAGATGTTATCAGGCAGTATGGCTTGGATTTTTATTGCTGTGCTGATGACACCCAGCTATACTTGTCCTGTGTGCCTGGGAACAAGACTGCAGTCTCTGTGTTTAACACCTGCCTGGCCGAGATCCAGGACTGGATGGCTCAAACTGGTTATGACAAGATGGAGGTATTAATGTTGGAGCCAGGAAGTCGGCGAGGAGGAGGGGTGCTGGGGAATGACCTGGGTCTTAGACTGTGGGATTTACTCCTTGCCCCCGCCTCTCTGGTTAGGAATCTGGATGGTACTTAACAATGGCCTGACATTTGATGCTCAGGTATCAGCCATTGTCAAAACTGGTTTCTACCATCTAAGAAACATTGTCCAGATTCATTCCCTGATACTGCCTGATGACCTTGCCACACTGATGCACGCCTTTGCCACGTCGAGGTTGGACTACTGCAATGCCTTGTATCTGGGGCTTTTGGGGGGCAATTTTCACTATCTGCAGATGGTGCAGAACATGATGACCAGACTATTGATGGGTGTACAGAGATTCGATCATATTAACCCAGTACTCTGTGGGCTGCACTTGCTGCTGATAAGTGGAGGATTTCCTTCAAGATTGGGTTACTGACCTATAAAGCCTATACAGTTAGGGACCTGGCTATCTGCAAAACCTCCTGGTTCCCCACTGCCCAGCTCGCCCTCTTCGTTCCTCATAGGGTGTCCTCTTGATTGTTCCCAGGGCAAGACTGTGACTTTTGGGAACCCGTGACTTTTCTGTGGCTGTGCCTGCTCTGTGGAACTCTCTTCTAGGGTATCTTAAAGAGGCCCGTTCGGTGGAAGCCTTTAAGAGGGGGCACAATACATTTCTTTTGGAAAAAGTGTTTATTCTACTATAATATGAAATTTTCTTGAATATCATTTAATATTTATTCCATTACTTATGATTATTGTGATTAGAATTGGATTTCTATTTAAGCTCTGTAATGTGTTTTTTTATATATTCTAAGATGTAAGTTTTTATATGTTTTAGATTTAATGTATTGTAGAGCACTCTGAACCCTTGGGAAGGGGTGCTTTATAAATAAAGTTTAACTAACTAACCAACTACTGTAACTATACAAAAATGTCACCTCTTGTATCCTTAGGACCACAAAACTTTTCATCTTTGGTTCACAGTCGTCTGGTACTAAAAATGCACAAGGCAACACTGTTGTGTCCATAAGAAACCCTCTTAATAGACACATGGGGCCCGATTCCAAAATGGGTTATGCATGTCAGAAGGTGACTTGCACCAAACCCAATGGCACAAGTAGCACCTTGTGACATACATTACACCGTTAGCGATTACAAAAGGTGGCCAGTGCCATGGCGTGAGTGGCCTGCACCCAAGGGGACTTCCACTGGCTGCAGCCCCTATGGCATGGTGGAAGGGGGGGTTATGGCAGCAGCTGCACCCTATTCTGAAAGGGTGGCTGTCGTAACCCCCTTATGCAATTCCAAGTCCCACTGCAGCACTGAGGGGTTAGACCAGCAATTAGTTGGTCTAAGGGACATCTGTCCTGGCAAAATGACAGTTGCCCCCCGCAGTGCCGCAACATGCAAACATCTGTGCCCTATGGACCCCCCCATCTCTGTAACCCCCAACCCAATACTGGGGTGCCACCCACCAGCACCCTGGTCCGTTTCTGCTGGTGCCACCCTTGCACCTCTGCCACACTGCCATCCCCCCTCATGGCCCACGGTGGCTTGCAGGCAGTGTTCATGGCTGAGGGGGATCAGGGTGCTGTTTTTTCTGGTCGGTGGCTTGCAGCACCCAGGTCTGTTGCACCATTCCCGTGGTGCAACTCTGCGGCTGCTGCAAGTTGCAGAATGTAAGTGCCAGGGACACTGCCTGTCTTAGAATAGGGTGCAGGGTCCCTGGCATAGCGGCGCATGTTGCAACTTGCATACACCTGCGAGTTGTGACATGCGTCTTAGAATCGGGCCCCTAAACTTATAAACAAACACCTGAATCTAGGTAAAACAAGACTGTTTATTGAGATTCTGGTGTTTTTTTTTAAATATGCCTGGAAACACCATTTCTGGGCAACAATTCTGTGTGCCGAGTTTATGAGGGAAGCCATTCACCCACATTCTTAGTATGAGAACAGTGAGAGTTTCTTGAATTATGAAGCCCCAGCTGGGGTCCTGCTGCCGGTTTCAGTTGAACTAGTGAGCTGGCAATCCCCTGCTCTCTCTATCTCTTTGTCTCCCTATCTGTCTGCCTATTTTTCTATCTATCTATCTGCCTGTCTGTCTGTCTGTCTATATGTCTGTCTGCCTGTCTGTCTGTCTGCCAATCTATCAATCTACCTGTCTATCTATCTATCTATCTATCTATCTATCTATCTATCTATCTATCAATCTAGAATCTGTCATATGTTATATTACTTGCTGTCTGTGTGCCCATCCACAGTACCACTTTTACTCCCTCCTCCTCCCCTCCAGGTCACCGCCCCATTCCAATATTTAACTTTACCTTTTTATAAGTGGACTAGGGTGCCCACATCCAGTACTGTTTCTCTTCACCCCCTCCCCTCCAGGTCACCCACACCCAATCCCATTACACACATGGTACATGAGGGTGCCAAACCCTCATGCTGCTTAACAGTAGCCTGACACTTGAGTGTCCAATCCCTAGTGTCAGGTCCCTGAAATAAAGAAAACTGTCCCTCATTTTCTTTACCGTTAAAAAGGAAAATGGTTCCTTGCTGATCTCACCCCACCCACACACACACACACACACACACACATACACAGACACACACACACCACCAACTGCAGTTTGACCTCCCTTTTAGAAGCCACCATTCCACATCTGAGTTTAATGTATTTCCATGGGATTTGAACTTTTATTCATAACTTTGTCATTTTCTTAAATACTTTTACACCAAATTTTCAGCATGGCCATTTTGGGATCCCACTTCATGACCAACAGTGGTGTAAATTATGCAAATCTGGTCTGAAAAGCAATTTTAAAGACTCTTTATGAAATCACGTTTCAGGTAGGATTTGAACATTTTTACCACCCTTGTTCATGTGGTGGGGTGATAAGAAAGCTATGTTGAAAATCTGGGGTCAAACACACACACACACACACACACACACACACACAAAAAAAAAATTATGAGAGTACATTGAAAATTTTCTACACATGCTCATAACTTGGGCAATTTTAAAAACATTTTTTTTTTATATGTAATTTCTGCGTTTTTGCAGGTTTTCTCCTGGTCCCTATACCCATACATCCCCAACATAGCATGTGCATGTGGAGGCACATGCATGCCCACCATTTGGGATGCCCCTTCCTTCCAGTTGCACCATTGACTGCCTGCACTGGCACCGGACTTCCATTCTGTGACAGCGGGACTATGGACGGGTGACACCACCCCTTACCCAGGAGAGGAGATTGAACACTCAATCCTGTTCCCACCCTGCTCCCACCCTACTCCCCCGTGCTGGCACACCGGCAACCCATGGTCATTCCTGAACCTGGGTCACCAGCGTAGCATGAGGTGTGGCATCCAGCAACTCAATCCTTAGCACCACCAGGCCAGCGAATTTTTAAAATGTTCACCCCATGTAATCTTCACACTTTAAAACTGTATGGCACTTAAGTTGTAATCCAAGGTCATATCTGATGTAGGTATGTATACACAATTTCCTTTCTTCTGTTTTTTTTTTAATCAAACAATAAAAGAAAATGTTTAACTTCAAAAAAATGTCACCTAAATTTTCAGTATAGCCATTTTTAACACCACCTCATGAATGTGACAGCTGTTGTTTTTCAAATCCTGAGTCTGATCAAACTGTGTTTTTTCACCTCTGGCATGGAATGACATTTTGGTGGGAATTCAAAAATGTTCACCTGCTGGTTTCATGAGGTGGGGTCATAAGAAGGTTATGCTGACAATTTGGTGTACAAATATGGCATAATGACCATGTTATGAGTGAGCATTGCAATATTTCAATGTTCACGCATAACTTTGCTAATTCTCAACATTTTGACTCCAGTCTTTCACCGTAACCATTTTTTTACACCACTCATAAACATACAGGTGTCATTTTTAAAATCCTGGAAGAGATGTGTTTTCACATTTCAGGTGCAAAATGATGTTTTGGCCAATATACTATAAATGCCACATGTTACATTTATAAGGAGAGTCATAATATAACTATCTTGGAAAATTAAGGGTCAAAATAATATATACATATATATATCTATATATATATATATATATATTATATTATATTACATTGGCCCAGTAGGGCCGGTATAGTTAGGGTTGCACAGCCACTTCTATGTTTAACCCTAAAGTTTGCACTTTAATAAATTTGCAACTGTTTGTCCTATTTGATTACCTGAAATTTTGCATGTGTGGTGTTCATCCATCGGTCTCTGAACCTTGAAAGTTTTGTTCTGGATGGATGTGCAGTTGTAGAACCATAAAGCATCGAAAAAGTGAAAATTACCCAACTTTTGCACATTTTTCGGTCGGGCATAATGGACTGAAGAATGCATCTGAGTGGATTCAAATTTGCATGTCTGTATGTGGCATGGTTTAAACTGGTGCCTTTTGAAGATTTGGTGAAAAAAGTATTAATCCATTCAAAAGTTATGCAAGTTTTTCATGTCCCATTGTACCCTATGGGCAAATGTATATGTGCATTGAGAAAACTTTATCAAAAACTTACGTGAAAACATTTTTTTTTCGCGACAACATTTTTTTGTGCTCAAAAAATGTTCCATTATAAGTTACTGTATAGGGATATCATGAAAACATTTTTGTTGTCACAAAAACAATACTCAAAAACATTGTCCCATGTGTTGTTTTCTTTGTCACTTCATTGTGCCAAGGTGGATTGTGCTTTGGGCTGAAATTTGCAGGGTGGTAAGCACTAGTCCCACAGATGTGCCTTTTGGTGGTTTGGTCCCAAACCATTCAATGGGCCCAGAGTTACAGTGTTCCAAAGTTGAAAAATTTCCATAGGATAACATTACGGCACCTATAGCGCTTTTCAGCACCCATATCTTGAAAACTATTCGAGATATGGATTTTTTGCTACCCGCAGCTTAGTCTACATTTAATTGAACTAAGCCTGTGAGGAAGTTTCAAAGTCATAGATTACATCTGCAGTGGAATTTCTTTCATAGCTGCTACGGTTACTGAGATATTGCCAAATAAGTGTTACAAA
This sequence comes from Neoceratodus forsteri, assembly GCA_016271365.2. Classification (NCBI taxonomy): domain Eukaryota; kingdom Metazoa; phylum Chordata; order Ceratodontiformes; family Ceratodontidae; genus Neoceratodus; species Neoceratodus forsteri. The sequence continues at coordinate 436,663,819 of CM057451.1, read as the reverse complement.
AGTTACTTTACAGTACTATGGGGCTGCTGTATGTCTCCGTATTTAAGTGTAAGTGGAAATGCAGGGCCCTGAGGGCCCATGCTCCCATGTACACATACTATTATGCAAAAAAATGGGAAACATGAAGGGACTGCACTCCCACAAACACATACCACTAACCACTTACATTACACTTTCTCAAAAAGAAGGGAAATTCATTGCAAAAACTTCATTAATGCATCAGTTAGGGTTGATGTCACAGCAACAAAAGTTTGGAAATTGATGTTAGGGTTACCACCTATACCACCCCACCCCCACCCTGGGACACCAACAGGCTTGGGTAAAGACAGGGTCATTAGACCTAACTCTCACCCCATTCTCCCATACTGTAGAGTGTCAGCTTGTTTACACATGGAATGGGGTGAGAGTTGTGTCTGATGATCCCATGGCATGCCCCAATGCCTGTTGGTGCTTGTAGGGTTGGGGTGGCGGGATATTGGCAAATTAGTGTTACAAGGATTCCTTTTCAGGTCTATAGTGCTACTGTATGGCTCTTTTGTTAGGTGTGAGTGGGAGCACAGGGCCCAGAGGGCCCACGCTCCCACAGACACATATTATTATGTACAAATGGGCAGTTTGCCACCAACTCATACCATTTACTAGTTACATTACAATTTTTCAGAAAGTAAGGAAATTAATTGGAAAAAAACTTTGTTAATGCATCTGTTAGGGTTGATGTCACAGCAACAAATGTTTTGAAATTCGATGTTATAGTTATCCCATACCACCCCATTCCACCCCAACCCCCCATCCTCCACACACCAACAGCCATCAGGGTGTGTGCCATGGGGTTGTCAGCCCTAACTCTTACCCCATTCTCCTATACTGTAGTATGTCAGCTTGCTTACACATGGAATGTGGTGAGAGTTGGGCCTGATGACCCCATGGCACACCCTGACATCTGTTGGTGTGTGGAGGATGGGAGGTGGGGGTGGGGTGGTAAAGGGGTAACCCTAACTTCGAATTTCCAAACTTTTGTCTCTGTGACATCAACCCTAACTGATGCATTAGCAAAGTTTTTTGCAATATATATATATTAATATTATTATTATGGAACTTTGTGTGTAATGCCAATCTTGATCCCAGCAGGTATGCTCTGTGATCCATGACAGTGAGCTGGGTTTGGGGGCAAACTCAGTGACCCAGTTGGATGGGGTGAGGGGTGTGGAGGTGGCACTGTTTTTTGACACTCCCCCAGCAAGAGAATGAAAGCTGCTGAGTTGACCGCTTGGCCTGGGTGCCATATAGTCAAGGTAACTCTTTTCTTGGCATAGAACCTTGCACCTCTGTACCCATGAGTGGCAGAGGACCCTGTGCATTGGCTCACAAATGGACTCCTTGCTTTGTGCTTCTGTTTACGTGGCCACATGGAAGCAGAAGGAACTGAGGTCTCTGCACTACTGCAGCCCACCAGACAGACCCATGAATTATTGACATCTATCACTGCATGGAAGTGAATGACAAGCAAAGGCCCTGCACTTCAGTAGGTGGACAGAGTCTTCCCTTGGACCCTGCACATTTACATGTGTTCACACAGGTGTTAAAGGGACTGCATGATTCAGGATACAATTCCACTATCTCAAAAAGAAAATAAATTCTTTGCAAAAACTGCATTAATGCACCAGTTAACATTGAAGTTATTGCCTCAAAAGTATGGAAAGATAGCATTAGGGTTTCCAACCCTAACTCTCTATTCCCACTTCCCAAGCAACGAAAGGAAAGAAACGTTAAGGTTTTGGGTCTCCAGAGTCTTGTTGAGTCAGTGTTTGTGTCTTCTTTGGATTTCTCATCCCTAATGCTCACCCCATTCCCTCAGCAAACAAAGTCACTTGTGATCTCCTTTCTTCATGCAGGGATTGCATGTGAAGAATGCTACAACAGACTGTACTGGCAACATGTGGTGAGACATACTTCTTTACCTTTGAAGAGAACATAATTTTGAGACACTGGGTTGGAGCTGTACTTTGTGCCTTGGACAGGAGGCTATGAGATGTGGGGAGGGGTGAGCATTAGAGTTGACAATCTCAAGGAAGACCACAACAATGATTCATCATGACTCCGGAGACCCAAAACCCTATTTTGTTCTCTTTTGCTGCTTGGGGTGTGGGGAAGGTAAGGGTTTCAAATCCTAATGTCACAATTCCCTACTTTTGTTTTGTTAACTGGAACCCTAACTGATATATAAACACAGTTCTTTGCAACAAATAGGGTTTGGGGTCTCTGAAGTCTTGGTGAATCAGAGTTAAGGTCTTCCTTGGGGTTGTTTTTTTTTTGTTTTGTTTTGTTTTTGTTTCTTTTAATTTTCACCCTAAATCTGTGAGATATTGTTTTATGACTCTCCCTTATAAACATGACATGTGGCATTTATAGAACACTGGCTTAAATATAATTTTGTCCCATTTATGTGAAAACACGTTTCATCCAGGATTTGAAAAATGATACCTTTCTCATTTATGAGATGGCATGAAAAACTGGCTATGTTTTAAGTTTGGAGTCTAAATTTTGAAAATTAGCAAAGCTATGAGTAAGTGTTGAAATATGCTGGTGCTAACTCACAACTTGGTAATTGTACAATATTTTTACACCAAATTTTCAACATAGCCTTCTTATGACCCAACCTCATAAACCTGGTTGGCAAAAATGTTCAAGTCCCGCTCCACATATGATTTTGCAGATCAGCTGTGAAATTAGTCTTTGGGGTGGATTTGAAAAATTTCACCTGCCTTGTTTATGAGGTGGGGTCCCAAAAGGCACTGTTAAATGTTTGGTGGAAAAATATTAAACATTAGTGAAGTTATGAGTGAATTTTGAAATATTTCAATGTTCACTCATAACTTGGTTGTTTTATGATCCACTTATCCACTCCCTTCTCCTCAAAACTCCGAACCTCCTCGCCAGCCCATTTTAAATCCCCTAAGCTCCACTTTCTCATACTCACTCTCCTCTTCCTCTCCACTGGGGATATCCACCCCAACCCAGACCCTATTGCCCCAGCTCCTCTGGTGCTTCTTCCTCTACTACCTCCTCCCGCTCTCTTCTCTCAGCCCTCCCAAAGGGCTTAAAGTTCCTACATCTAAACAAGTGCAGCTTGTTGCAAAAAATAGACCAGATTCAGACCATGGTGTGCACTCTAAAACCATATTATTCTAATCATCTCTGAAACTTAGCTAAAGAGCACTATCCCTGACCACTGAGTCTCCATTCCTGGCTACTCACTGCTAAGGCAAGACTGCGCTGGCAGGGGTGGTGCTGGTGTGGCAATTTATGTCCTAGCCTCCATCCAATATTTCACCATCTACTCTTCCTCCAGTCCTGAGACCCATGATGCCCTAGCTATCCATGTGACCCTCCTCTTCACTCTCACAATCTTCATTGCCAGCATATACTGCCACCCAAATGTCCATCCTTCAGTCACGCAAGACCTCCTAACCTCCATCACTTCCCTTGCTCACTCTGCGGAATTATTCATCATAGGCGACTTCAATATAAATTGGTTGTCACCTAAAACTACCAAAACTAAAAATGAAATTGGAACCCTAAACCTCTCCCAACTGATCTCTGAATGTGCTCGCCTAAACCACAGGACACAATAACACTCCCTACTCGACTGGGCCCCTACCTCCCACCCCTATGCATCATCACCTCTGGCATCCTCCTGGATGCTCTCAGTGACCATAACCCAACATTCCTAGTTAGGAAAGTCCACAGAACTAAATCACCACACAAAACCATACAACTATGCTCTTTCAAGTCTCTTGACTTGAACCTCTCCTGAGTAACCTTGCCACTTCTGATTGGTCCCCATAATCTCCCTCCCCTCGGTTGATAAGGCCCTTGCCTACTTCTAAAAAATCTCTCTTGTAAACTGGAACCCCTTTGCCCTAAACAAAACAGATCAGAGGTAACTACTTACCTTGGATAACCCCTGAACTTCTGCCCTGCATCAGGGCTAGAGATTGAGCCTTGAAGTGACATAAAGCTACCCAGCATACTAGTGACCTCACAAACTACCGCATGCTCCATAATGCTTGCAATAGGTCTACAAAGTTAGCTAAGTTCGAATATTTTATATCTGCCTTCATCACCAACATAAATTCCCCTTCAAAGTTCTGGAAGGTGGTCCATGCCCTATTTACCCCTTCATCTTGCCCTCCCCCGGTACTTAAAGTAAATAGCTCACTAGTGTCTGACCCACCAGCCATAGCTGCAGAATTTAACTCTTACTATACCTCCTGCACCATTGAACTAATGAAATCCCTCCCCTCCTACCCATCCCCCTCCCCAGCCTCTACCAGTGTGCCTCCTCCACCACCCTCCCACCTCCCCTTCTCTTTCACTACTGTAACCCCAAATGATGCCCTAAGTGCCCTCCTTACCATCAACCCCTCTAAAGGTGCCTCTTATTATGGCCTCAACCCAAAACTCCTCTCCCTCTCCTCTTTGGCCATTGCCTACCCCATCTCAATAATACTAAATCTCTCATTCTCTACTGCCTTGGTCCCCTCTTCATGGAAAGATGCAGTGGTCCTTCCTCCACCCAAAGGGGGTGACCCCTCATCCTCTGGCAACAATCGCCCCATTTCTCTCCTCCCTATCCTTGCCAAACTTTAAGAACACATTGTCCTCTCCCAACTCACCTATTTTCTATCTGATACCTCCTTTTTCTCCCCTTTCCAGTACAGTTTCATGAAAAAACACTCAAGCACCACCTCTCTCCTATGGCTCACAGACTCCATCCTAACCAGGCTGGACAATAGCCAAATTACCGCTGTCATTTTTGCTGACCTGGCCAAGGCCTTCAAAACTTTCTCTCACTCCCTTCTCCTTGACTCACTCCCGGCAGCTGGCCTATCTCTCTCCACCACAAACTGGTTCAAGGCCTACCTTATTAGCAGAACCCAATCAGTTAAGATCTTGGACACCACTTCCCTCCCCTCCCAATCAGAACTGGTGTCCCCAAGGGCTCTATATTAGGGCCCCTCCAATTCCCCAGCTTCTCCTTCTGTTTGCTCCTCCTCCTCCACTATACATATATATGTTGATGAGACAGTCCTGTATGCACCTGGCTCTGGTCCTGTGAGGTTACAACCAGCTTGCAGTAAGGCTTCAACAAGGTTCAGCTCTGGTTTGCTAACCATCAACTTTTCCTCAACACCAAAAAGACTGTCTCCATGATCTTTGGCACAAGGCAAGGACTCTCTAGGCTTAGCTCCCACCCACTTTCCACAACCTTGACGTGATTTTACTTGAGGACACATCCTCCTTCAGGTACGTAGGTATTTGGTTGGACCAATACCTAAACTTCTCTGGACATATTGATGCCATCCAGAAAAAACTGCCCCCAAAGCTTGGTGCACTATTCAGGAATTGTAGTTGCATCCCTCCTGCGGCTAGGTGTGAACTTGTTCAGAAGATGATACTGCCCATTTTCATCTACTGTGATGTAGTCTATGGTGCTGCTCCTAAGTCCTCCCTGACAGACTGAACACCCTCTTCAATTCCTTCTGCTGCCTTGCCCTGGATGCCCCCTCACACTCACCACTGTGATCTTTATTGTACCCTTTACTTCCCTTCTCTTACAAATAGGTGACTCTCCCACTATGCTAAATTCACCTCCAAGCACTGGTTGGGAGAGCTCCCTTCCTACCTCACCTTCTCCATTTAACACCCCCCATTCTCCCATTCCCTTGATCAACCGACTCCCGCACTCTGGTAGTCCCATGCAGATCCACCCAAAATGGCCTATCCAGTTACTCTCACCACATCCCAAACATTTGGAATGCCCTCCTCCTTCAAATCTGGCACTCATCCTCTGCCTACTCCATCAGCTCTGCCCTCAATAATTACCTTGCACCTAGCTGCTCCTACAATGTCCCTCTCTAATTCCCTCCTCTAAGCCCTGGACAAACCCTACCCCTCTACCATCACCTTCATTTTACCCTGTGCACCCCAACTACCTGACACACTGGTCACTGAAACCACCAGGTGGAACCACAAGACAGGCAGCAATACCCTTCTGGACTGGCTCCTCTCTAACTCACCCTCTCAGATTTCTGAGGTCATGGTGTTGCCAGATACCTTGAGCCACCATTTCATGATTGCCTTCAAGTGGACCAACAAGTTTAAAAACAGCCCCCCATCACAATTGTTAAAAGAGTATTGAAGAAAGGCCAGCTGGGGCAGCTTAAATCAGCCCTCTCTTTATTTGACTGGTCCCCCATCAATGTGATGGCAGACATAGACATGGCCCTACAATACTTCATCGATGGTTTCAATAGAATTTGTGGTCGGTATGCTCCTTTTAGTAAAAGAAAAGTACGGGGCCGCAACAATGGCTAGATCACAGGCGAACGCCTGGCCAAGAAGAAAGAGAGGGACAATCTCTGGGCTAAAGCCAGGTCCTTTGGAAATAAGCACGACTTCCAGTGCTTCAGGACTGCAAGAAACTACTGCATGAACCTAATCAGGCAGGCCAAAGCCAACTTCCAAAAGGAACGGCTGCACAACTGTTGGGGAGATGGTAAGAGATTCTGGGATAACATCAAAACCCTTCTCAGGAAGGAAGAAAAGATTCACCTACAGTTGATCAACACTAACAGCTCATCCACAATGGACACACTTCAAATTGCTGAATCCTTCAACTCTGCCTTCACCGACCTGAGCCCAGTCCTCTCCCCTGACTATCTACACCCCACAGAAGCTACTCCCTGTAGCAAGGCATCACAAAACACCCATCCTGAGTTCCACTTCAAGAGAATGTCAACTAAGGAGGCCACAAACTATGTAAGGAAAGTCATCGGTAAAACCAGAATAGGTAGTGATGGAGTAGACATGAAAATTCTGTCCCTCACTCTTGGTATACTCATCATGTCCATTACCAAGCTCTTCAACAAATCTCTGGCCCTGGTGAAATTCACAGCAATCTGGAAACAAGCGCTTGTGACCCCTGTCCATAAGAGTGGTGATAGGTCCCGTATCTCCAACTACAGACCAATCTCAATCCTCTCCCCTCTATCCAAGGCCCTGGAAAAGATAGTAGCAGAGCAGCTCACCAAGTATCTAAGCAATTACCAACTGCAGTGTCCAAACCAACATGGCTTCATGTGGAATCACAGTACTTCCACGGCTCTGGTAGAATTCACTGACTTTATGCACCGAGCTATGGATGAAGGCAAGATGGTTGGGTCAGTGTTCATCGATCTCACAAAAGCCTTTGACAGCGTGAACCACACCATACTCCTGGCTCAGCTGCAGAACATGGGGGCGGCTGCCAATGCAGTATGCTGGTTTCAGAACTACGTATCTCTAAGGTCATAGCATGTCAAAATATGTCAAACCATGTTCAGATCCAGAGAATTCTCACTGGGGTTCCCCCAGGGGTCTATCCTAGGATCTCTACTGTTCAGCCTTTTCTTAAACAATCTCCCAGGAGCCTGTGACTCCAAGATTATTATATACGTGGATGATGGGGCCATTCTCACCAGTGATGCATGAATCAAGTCTCTTCAAGTTGCACTTCAGCACTCCTTCAACAGACTAGAGGATTAGTTCTGTGAACATAGGCTTCTGTTCAATTATAAAAAGACAAAACCATGCTCCTATCTAGCTCCCAGCTCAAGAAAACAGCCCTCACCCTCTCCATCTCCAACAATGTCCAAGCACCCTTGGAGCAAGTGCACTCCTTTAAATACTTGGGAGTCTCCCTCAATGACACCATGTCCTTTGCTCAACATGTTGACTCAATAGTTAAGGCTGTAAATGCAGAATTGGGGCTGCTTTACAGGCACAGGAAATATTTAACTCTGGTGGCACTCCGCCTCACCATTTGTAGCTCCAGCCAACCAACCATTGATTATAGCTTGGTATTCTATGGGGCAGCCACAGACACTGTTCTGAAAAGGATGCATAATGCACTTAATAAGGCCTGTGGACTCATCCTGGGTGCTGGCCACCTCACCCACACCTGCTCTCTATGTGAAAAGACAAACTGGTTGCCTCTAGGGGGTAGGACCAAATTCCAAGCCTGCCTTGTTGGAATGAAAGCACAACTAGGTAAGGCACCCTCAAGGGCATCCACCATCTTCTCCAAATTGGGCTCAGGATATGGCACTGGAAGCATGAAGCAGGAGGCACTATTGGTACCTTTCTGATGAACCGCACTTGGTCAACGCGCCTTTTCCTATAGAGCCCCCTCTGGCTAAATGAAATTCCTGAGGTCACTCACAATACGAAAATCATCTCCCTCTTCAAGTCTGTACTCAACACTACCTTACTTCCTGCAATATGTGTGTCTGCTCTCTGAACACCTAACACAACCACCTACTGGGAACCTGCAACCGGACTCAGCAGTATCTTCACTCGTATATAGCATATGATCCTTCCTCAGCTCCAACTCCTTCTTTGACTCCCTTCCTGGCATTTCTACCTCCTCACCTTGCATCCCTCACCCTGCCACCCCCACTTTCCCTCTCCCTCCTTCCACCCCCCCGTGGCCACCAGTTCTCCACCCCCGGCCCTGCCCCACTCTGTGTACTGGTGACAAAGCCTGTTTAAGGTTGCTCTCCTTCTTCTCATCTCCTCCTCCTCTCCCCGTGGTTGTTCACTGATCAGTTCAGGATCAGTGAACATCGATGGGGGGGCGGGTTTCTCTCTGCTAATCTCTCTGCACTGCACGTAAACCCCTAACTTCCAATCTTTTATTCTGTTGCTACCAATTTGTTTATTCACTGGTAAAGCTGTTGTCCACTGATTTATTATATATTTTAGTATGGTGCTATTTTTTTTTTTTATTTACCATTTTTCCATGAGCCTCCATCTTGTCTCTGCCCCGGTCATGGCTCCCCGAAGCTCCCACCAGCTGCCAAGTGCAGCTACTCCCGGTTACCCCCTGCTTACCCCCCTGAGGGTGGGGCCCTGGTGCAGGTTCCCTCAATTCCAGTGCAGAGGGACTAGTATCTGGTAGGGAGTGCAGCGGCAGTGGCTAATTGAAGCCTGGAGGAGGGCTTCATATAGACGGAGGCTTCCCCCTCCATTTTCTAGTTTTTTTTTCCTCTGAGGCGGGGACGTGCAATGACGTCCAGCGTCCACCCCGCCTCTTTTAAGTGTGAGTGCTGGTGCTGTGGGACCACCGGCCTCCACTAGGGGTCCTTCATGCAATGGACACTTCCCCACTCTCCCACCGGAGAAGAAGAGCTGTCCGTAGGATACTCAATCCTTCTCCCCCCTGCCGACCCTCTGGCGACTCGGGTCTGTTCCCATGCCTGAGTCACCAGTGTCACAAGCAGAAATCCAACCGCTGCACCAGTACTTTTTTTTTTAATTGTGTACTCCACATGAATTGTATGGTTGTTTGTGTTTGTTACTGTTATTTTGACATGGAACCTTTGTAAAAGAGCTTTGGTTCAAAGGTCTTTCTCAATACCTAAATAAATAAAAAATTAAAAAAATAAATTTATAGCACTCCTCCCCTTCCCAAAGATTGCTCCCCTTACTGGCCTCTCTTGATTGCTTACAGAATGTAAGGAACCCAGAATGCTCTCCATGGATCCCTGTCCTATCCCTCTTGGGGCTTGTATCTCTCGTCTACTCCCTTCCCCCACCATCCTTCCTATCTCCCTAGACTTGCAGTCCTCTTGCAGGTTTCTTAGCATTCTGAACGGGTCCTACTGTGTCTAGGCTTGTCTCCTCTCCTTCCACCCCCATTGACCTGTCCCCCTAACCATTGTAGTCCCCTTGCAGGTTTTTCAGCATCCTGAAAAGGCCCTACTGCACCTAGTAGTAGTAAAACTTTTATTTTAGACAGGGAAGATGGAATAATCACATCATTAGGACCAAAGTCCTATTCACAAGATGGTCCTGCTTTACATTGAATTTACACATAAAAATATAAACAATAAATTACATACGATTTTTGTATAACACATTCAATTTTACCACAACAGAGGGAGCCTAGACACTTCTCTATACATACTAGATATACATTCGATGTGCAGATAGAACTAACCAGGGTTTTCAGCATCCTGAAGGGGTCCTACTGGGCCTAGGCTTGTCTCCTCTCCTTCACCTCCCCCATCTACCTTTCTCCCTTGCCATCACAGTCCCCTTGCAGGGTTCTCAGCATCCTGAAGGGATCCAGCTGAGCCTAAGCATATCTCCCCTATTCTATCTAGCCACTATCTTGGCTTTCCATGACTACTAACAGGGTCCAATGCATCCAAATGGACTATTGATTAGTCCCCATCCCCTCCAAAGGTTTGAATTCTCTTCCCCTCAAGGGTTCAAGTCTCACTCCCTCCGTCTCCTAGCATTGTCTTAATTCCTATCTACTGACCTTCCCCAACCCCCTTGCAGGGTACCCCGCATCCTGAAGGGGTCTTTCTGGGACACTGCCTTATCCCTTTCTCTCTGGTCCCCCCAGTTCCCTTGCAGGGTTCCTCGCATTCAGAAGGGTCTCCAGGGACATGACTCTTCCCCTTCCCCCCACTCTCTCCTTTCCCCTTTTCTTTCACATAAGCACTTGTTTACTTATTAACTCAGCACTTATCATTGTCCAATCTTTCTACCTATTATGTGCGACACTGTTTTAACACTGTTTGTAACACCTGCCTTACAACTGTATGTTAATATTGGTTTTGTAACTTGAATGTTTAATGTCTCACTCCTATTGTACCTCTTTCCCACAGGTCACACCGGGAGATGAGTGACTTGTAACTCAGTGTGCCTTCCTGGTAAAACATTTCAATAAATAAATAAATAAGCATATTTTTACACAAAATATTCAACATAGCTTTCTTATGACCCCACCTCATGAACCCAGTAGATCAAAATGTTCAAATCCAACCAAAAGGTGATTATTAGCAGTGACTGCAAAATCACCTTTTGGGATGGATTTGAAAAATTCCAGCTCCCATGATTATGATGTGGGGTCTCAAAAAGGCCATGTTGAAAATGTAGTGTAAAAATATTGAAGAATGACAGTTATGAGCAAAAGTTCAATCCCCTTTGAAATATATTGAACTTGACTTACCTTATTTTCTTGTATTGTAGTCACCTGTTTCAGCAGCAAGACATGTCTTCACTCAGAGAGTGAATCAACATCATGGGACATGTTCTGGTGAGTGAGCACATTTGGGTGGGGTGTGAGTGTTAAGTGGAAGATCTGTTGAGGAGGGTGGAGGATGTGTGTGGGGAGTCAAATTGGTGTGGGGCTGTTTAATTTTTTATAGTTTATTTGAAAAAAAGGCTTTGAGGGGCTGTTTTATTTTTTACAAGGCTACTGTACTGGATTCAACACTGGGAATTAGGCAACAAGTGTCAGCTTAACAGTATAGTGGCACCAGAGGTGGGCACCCCAGTGTTGCCACCAGTTCATTGGTGGGGGCGACCTGGATGGAAGGGAGTTGGCAAGCAGTACCAGGGATGAGCACCCCAATCTGCACTTATAAAAATTAAAATATTGGGGAAACATGAGGGAAAGCTGGATGTGCTGGCAGGGGGAGGGAATTTGAAATGAAAAAAACTACATAGACGGATAGATAGATAGATAGACAGACAGAAAGATAAAGAGAGACAGAGAGACTGATTGGCAGCTCACTGCTGGCACACAAGCCAGCAGCACATCTCCATCTGTGGCTGAAGATGTCAAAAAACATGCAGCAAATACCACTCCAGTAAACAGGGGTGTTGAACCAACAAAATCCAAAGTATAGCAAACAAAATCCACACTCCCAGGTTGTTATTCCAAAGCATTATTATGCAAAAGGTTTAAAAAGTGCAGCCACAATATGGCACTAACAGGATACTGCTCCGATAGACCCTGACCAGTTCTGTGCTCTAGTATGTCATCAGGGAAGGTTAGCAATTAGCTAGGTTCAGGTGTTTTTTTTTAAAGAACACATAGGGCTCGATTTTCAAAGACCCCTTTAATTGCCACAAGTTGTGGTGCTCTAAGGCTGCATCAGTCTTGGGGTATATGATGGACCCTGCACAGTAGTTTAAAAACATGGGCATCCCTGCAACCAAGATCCAAGATTTGCTCCATACGCAGGGTTGCACAAAGTTGTGGTGCACCTGAAGGTTTTGATGGAAGGATCTATCAACCCCCCTGCCTGGTGCAACACTCAAGGGCTGAGAAGGTGGGGAGGAGAAACACCTGCCAAGAGGGGACTGGGTGCAGAAGAAACATGGGGGTGCCCTAGAGGGGGATGGGGGCACAGCAGCAATGTGCCAGGGATGAGGTGGCACCCTGTTGGGGTGCCCTTGCTATTACATAAAGCTGATTGGCCTATGTACCAGGGGCTTGCAGAAAGGGACCAGGACGCAGCCCCAGAAGGACAGAGCCCTAGAACAAGCTTCATAGGTGCCACTGACCCCAATACCTTTGGTGGGCAGCAGTCGGCCTCCACATGAGGGGTCTGATACCAAGGGACTGCTGCGGTGCCCAGAACCATTCCCAGCCACCACTTGAACCCCACAATCTGTAGCCACTGCTGCCCACTGATGGTGCTGTGGTCAGTGGCACCTGTGAGGCAGGAGCCATGGCTGTATCCTTCTGAGGACAGATCCTGTTTCCTTTCTGCCAGTCCCCTGTACCATTGCCAATCAGCTGTCCTTAATAGTACAGAGCACCCCCACAGGGTGCCATCTAATCCCCCACACATTGCTGTCATGTCCCTGTTGCCCAAAGGTCCCCTCAGTGCTTCTTCTACCATATCCCTTCCTTGCAGACCCCCAATCTCTGCCCAGCCAGGCAGTGGAACTGGTCACTTAGACCACCTTCTTTCTGGCCTAAAAGCTGGCAACTGTTGCAACCATGGTGGAGCTTCTAGAATAGCAAATAAGGGGATGATGCATCCCCACCATGGCACAAGGCAAGGAAAGACAACTTTTATTTCTTAGGTGCCCAATCCCTGAGGCTCTGGGTGCCTTACAAATATAGACTATTTCACAAGATAAAACACTCACAAATACATAAATAAAACAAAAAATTAAGAACAATAAAATCAGCAGACAAAGTGCAAGACGCTAGCATCACAGATATATCCAAAAATTATTCACAGCTCTTTATCTGGGAATGCCTGAGCAAACAGAAAGGTCTTCAAGCGGCTTTTAAAAACCTCAGCTAAAGGGGCCTCCCTAACAGCTGGCAAAAGCAAATTCCACAGGACGGGGCTGGCAACACTAAACACCCTGTCACCAGCAGTTGTTAACCTCATCCTGGGAATTGCAAGAAAACACCTAAAGGAGGAATGGAGGGAGTAGACAGGCATGGCAGGTGTAAGGAGGTCAGCCAGATAGTCAGGGCCTAGTCCATGTAGGGCCTTAAAGGTGAGCAAGCCCACCTTGAAGAGAATCCTCCACCTGACAGGCAGCCAGTGTAATTTGTGCAACATGACTGAACTTAGAAAGTCCCGTCATCAAACTTGCGGCAGCATTTTGCACCAATAGCAGCCAGTGGAAGGTTCCTCCAGAGACCCCAAAGTAGAACACAACCACCCTTGTGACCTGGCACAATAGCACTTTTCCTGCAAGGGTGGTGCAGCGGGTCTTTGCTGCATGCATCCCAATTCCACTGTGGCCGGCATTTGTAAATTGGAAATGCCACAAACTGTGATGCAAGGTGCCACTTGCATCATTCCTGTTTGGTGCAGGCAGCTTGTGTCATAGTTTGCCTTTTGAAAATCAAGCCAATAATTTTTAGGTGTTTTCCTGGTTTATTAGATGGTAAAAAAAAAACAAGCATTTGTCAATGCCGAATGTTTGCTTACTGGCATTGGCATTGGCATTGGTAGTGTAGGAGTTACAGAGCTGCATAATAAGAATGGCAGTGAAGTATTGGACTGAATCCAACTCCACCACCACCCTGCAGAGACTGACAGGCATTGGGACGTGCTTTTGGGTCATCAGGCATAACGGCCATACCATTTCACCACACCCTACCCTGCAGACACCGACAAGTGTCACAGTGTGCCTTGGGGTCTTTGGCCCTTATGTTCACCCCATTCCATCAGAAAATACAGTGAGATGGGTGCTGTATAGAAGAATGGAGTGAACTTTGGGGCTGAAGAGTCCAAGGCACACCGCGATACCTCTCACTGGCTGCAGAGTGTCAGTGGGGGTGGAATGGTATAAGCATTACAGGCGACAATCCCAAGTCACACCCCTGGTGCCTGCCAGTCTCTACCGGGGTGGGGGAACGTTATGGTCGGAAACCCTAACACCTCAGGCATTCATTGGTATTTTCACTCCAAATTTTCAACATGGTTATTTTGTGACCCCCACCTCATGAGCAGTGGCAATATCCATTCGTTAGCGAAGCTGATTTTGCACAGCGACTATGCCATTTGGCACCACAGGTACGAAAACACATTTCGAACAGGTTGTGAAAAATGACAGCTGTACTGTTCATGGGGAGGTGTAAAAAATGGCAATGTTGAAAATCTGCAGTGAAAATATTAAAAATACTGGTGAAGTCACGGGTGTACATAGAAACTGTGCAATGCACACCCATAATGTAACTAGTTTTTTTTTTTTTTATAGCAGATTGTCAACACAGGCATTTTGGGACCTCCGCTCATGAACAGTGTCACTGATTTTCTTAATCTGTCCCGAACAGTGATTTCCCACAGCGACCACGCATTTCTGCACTGGAAGTGCGAAAACACATTTCAGCCATGATGTGAAAAATGACAGCTGTACTATTCATAAGGAAGTGTGGAAAAATGCTGGTGGTGAAAATCTGGACTGAAAATATAAAAAATTCATGAACTTACGCGGGTGCGTGGAAACTGCACAATGCTCGCACGTAACAGTCATTTTATGGACTTTTGTCACCAAATTTTTAACATATCCATTTTAAGACCTCTGCTCATGAACAGTGTCACTGTGATTTTCTTAATCTGTCCCGAACATTGATTTTGCACACCGACTGTGCCATTGTGTGCTACATGCGCAGAAACAGATTTTGGGTGAGATGTGAAAAATTACAGCAGTACTGCTCATAAGTAGGTGTGTTAAAATGTCAATGTTGAAAATCTGGAGTGAAAATATTAAAAATTTATGTACTTACGAGCGTGCATAGGAACTGCGCAACGGACGCTCGTAAATCAGTCATTTTTGGGAATTTTTTCACCAAATTTCAACGTAGGGTTTTTGGGGGCCTACCTCATGAACTGTGACACTGTTGTTTCATAAATAGGTCCCAAAAGGTGGTTCTGTGCAGTGACCGCAAAACCACCTTTTGGGGATGATTAATGCCATGACAGTGCCAGAATTCATGAGGAGGGGTCCCAAAAACCCCATGTTGAAAATTTGGTGCCATAATTCCAAAAAATGCCTGAGATATGCATCAAAGTTGAAAAAACCCTATTTATTCCATTATACAGCTTACTGGCATTTCTTCAGTTCGCGGTCAGCTTTGAAGAGTGCAGATGTGTTCTCAGTCCACCGAAGATCATCTCGCCGGCCTCTGAACATAAGTATGGGGTGAGGTGGGGATGTGGGTAGGTGGATGCACAGAAGGTGGGAGTGGGTTGGGGGAGCAAGACAATCAACAAGGGACCGTTTTTTTCTTTTCAGGTGTTTGTTTTATTTTTAGGAAGATGACACGGGACTTGTGCCACGCTGGGGTGGGCTCCCAGGATGGCAGCTAGAAGATTTTTTTGGGGGGGTCAATGGAGTTGATGGGGGATTGGGCACCCCTGTCGAACATACAGATGTGTGCCATGCTGGAGTGGGCTCTCAGCGTGGCAACTGGAAGTCTGTTTCTTTTGGGGGGGTTAATTGAGCCGATGGGGGATTGGGCACCCCCGTTGCCATTCTCACTTATGCCACGCTGGGGTTGGCTCCCAGTGAGGCATCTAGAACTCTGGGGGGGGAGCATGGAGCCGACAGGGGATTGGGCACCCCCGTCAGCCATACTGTTTGCCGCGGGCATGGGGGGAAGCGCTATTCAGAGGCACTCAGAGGGTTGGGGAATATTATTACAATACTGATCAGGTATGTCAACAGACGAGAACTGTGTCTACTTTTTCAGTCTCTTTTAGGTTCTGTTTTCCTGCTTTTGTCAATACCACTCCTACCCTGAACTCTGACTCAACATTCCAAGGATGGCAATTAGATCTTTTCTTGGAAACATTCCAAGGATGTCATTTTAGTCACTTGCCTCCTCCTGGAAAGATAGTCCTAGGAAAAGTTCACTTCAAAATGAATTTATGTTCCAGGAAGAGAAAGCAGAGATGTATACAAGCAGGATTGCTGGCAATATGCTAATCAACACTATTTTATCACTACTCACTGAAGCAGTCTCTCCCTTTCAATGGTATGCCACTGCATTTTCAACTGCTGTCATAGACAGCTGCAGCATTCATTGGTGAACTGTGGCCATGCCTGCAAACACACTGACTGAATTGGAAGACAGGGTGCCACACCTACAAAAACTTGGATGATGGCACTATGTTTCTTGCACATGCGTGCAAGCAAACATAAAAATAGCGGCTGTCCCGAACCAAAAAGAAGAAACAAAATGTTAGTTTGTGAGAACCATTTTGGGTTTTTTGGTAACTTAGTAATGCAAACTGAAAATGCTCTCACAAAACAAAAAAATGTCAGTTTGTTTCACAGGGTATTTATAAACCCTACTGAGCATGCTCAGAATAACTCAGAAAATAAAATCCTTATAACTCTAGAAACATTTAATTGTTTTTTTCAGGAATCCTTTGAAAGGCACTACCTCGGCACAGGCTGCTTCCACCATGAAAGTGTTGTGAAAAACATTCTGTATCATGTAGACTTTGATTAAGAGAAACAAATAAGAAAAAAAACATGTTAATTATAGGGGGAACCTCACTTTTCCAAAATAAGTGGAGGCAGATCTTGGAAACCGCACAAAGTGCTGTGACAAAATTTTTCACATCTTAAGACTCCCAGCCTGAGTGCACTTAACAAATTTCCAGGCTATTCCATTAAAAGTCACCAAAGTTATTAAGGTGCATAACTTGGGTTTAACATTGAGCACTCTACTCAACTCTAACTATACTGGTGCTACCGCACCAGTATGAAAACATAAATGTGTATGTATGTATATATATATATATATATATATATATATATATATATATATTTACATCTAATTTGTAAACTGGAAAAGTATAACCTAATGCATAATTTTCTGAAGTTAGTCATATGACTATACTACATTATTTGAACATCATGGGCTATGCTGAATGCAGAAGGGGCAAAGTATCATATACTGTACATTTTTTTTTAAAAAGATCACATTTGTAAAACTGATTCATACCTTCACATTCAGGTTGTGTGCCACTCCATGATCCATTTAAGAAACAGGTACGCTCAGAGGAACCTCGAAGGGAATATCCAGGCTCACAACTAAATCTAACAACACTATTGAAATGAAACTGTTCTCCTAGCCGAATTCCATGTGATGGAATCCCTGGATCTCCACAGACCCCATGGCTGTCACCTGTAACAAAACCAAAAATTAATAATTAAAATAAACCGTAGCTTCAGCTTAATGAGATCCAGGGAAAGATGTTTATTGTTTCTCTAGACAAGTTTTCTTTAATTTTCAACTAAATTTATGAAATGCTACCAGGTAGGGCCTGACCATTGGCACAAAAGTAATGCTAACACTCACGGCCCTAGTAATCCATGTTCAGGAATGAGCCTAGGTCATAAGCCAGGGGGAGGAGAATGGAGCATCCAAAAGGATGTCCTCCTTCGTTGGGTGTGCAGGCAGAGCAACATAACCATAATAGCACCACCTGGGTGATCCCAGGTAAAACTAACTGCAGGCTGATGTGCCTTGAGGATGGGGAGAGACTGGCATATTCTGCACAGTTGCATGCTTTGAATGCGTCCTTGTGTTTGGCATCACAGCTACCACTGTTTTGTGGGAGGGTCCTTAAAGGCAAGATATTGGTCCCCATACCACACACTGACAGAACCAATAATATACATGCCCTGCACCATCATTGCACTGCCACCTGATACACAACCTCTGTTGGGGGAACACTCCCCAAGCCTGCCTAGAGGACAAACCAAAGCTATATGGAGGATATAAGTGCTTGTTTGTGTCAGGTGCTAGTGTTGGGTGTGCTGTTGGAATGCTGAGGAAGTCAATCTTCACATATAGTTTGGGGCATTAAAGTGTGGCTAAGAAGAAAATGGCACAAGCTACACTAATCTTGAATAACAATAAAAAAAAACTAGCTAGACTATTGGGGATATTTTTATATTCTTTCTGCAAAATATACTAAACTTTTTATGAGAGGTAGAAAATCCTGTTCTGTGGGGTAAAGTTGGGTTATGAAACTGTTCAGCTTCAACCTACTGGCAGGATTTAAATTTTAATTCAATAAATAGGTATAGCTTCACAAAAAAGCAAGACAATAAATTGACATAGCATTACAAAAAAAAGTAAGACAAAGAAGGGGCAACAGACTTCTAGAAAAAACTTAAAGTACTCTTACAAGCTCAAATGGGCAAATTGGGTTTGCCATATACCCTTATCTGCTGACAGTATCTATGTGTATATGTTTTCTGATCAGTTAAGGCAGGGAACACAAACTATTGGGAAACCTAGACTAAATTAGGTACAAAGAAATTAGAACACAAGGGCTACAAGCACAGGGGTACTCTGAAGAAAAAGAAGGGCTAGTGGTGTTGTGGATCATCCTGGTGACAGGTATTGGTGCTAGTATCCATACAAGGATAGTATACAGACCTCCAGCAAATGGAAAGAAGTTGGTCAAGGCACTTATGAAAACCATCATCAGGATGGCAAGTACAGTAAGTGGAAGGTGCTGCTTGTTGAAAACTTCTGTCTGCCAGATATGGATTGAAGCATTCCAAAAGCAGCTTTGGCCAGAAGCAAATACTTCATTTACACCTGAAGAGGGGATTTTCTTTGGCAGTTAGTCAAGGCATCAACTAGGGCTAGGGTAGTGCTGGACCTGGTGTTTATAAATAGGGATGGCATTGCAGACATCACAGTGAGCAGTCCTCCAGGTATCAGTTATTACTGTACAGCGTGGTTTAATATAAAGACAGGAACAGAGGCAAACCATATGAAGGAGAGGGTCCTTGACATTAGGAGGATATATTATAAAGAAGTACGAAACTGCTTCAAAGTTGCCTGACTGGGGGGCAGGGTGCCAGGAAGAGGTAGAGGCACAGAGGGGAAAAATAAGGGATAGCATAATTAAGGCAACCAGCCTCTGCATGAAGGAATTAAAGTGGAAGGAAAAAAAGACCATGATGGATCTTTAGGGAAGTGGACTAGGTGGTATGGATTAAACAAATGGTGGCATCCATGAGTTATAAGGAGGTGCATGCAGAGTAAGACAGGGAGACATTAGAAGAAAAACAGAGGGAAGCAAGAAAGGCAGTGAAGGTAGCAGTGGCACAGACAGAGGAAAGATAGCCAAAATGGCAGCTAAAGGGGATAAGACCGTCATGTACATGAGAAGAGGAAAGCAAGGGAAAGGACAGTAAGGATAAGGAGGATGGAAAGTAGATACTGCATAGAAGAAGATCAAGAAAAATAAGACAGCCTGAACAGGTACTTCTGCTCGGTCTTCACAGTGGAGGGAGGGGTTGGGGGCTGACCACCAGTGAGCAGCAGAAAAAAGCAAGTGGGGCTGGACAGAAACCCATTTTCAGAGGAAAAGACTCCTGAGTGAACTTGCAGCTCTGAAAGTGGTCAAGGATATAGCACAGAATGGGATACAACCAAAGTTTCTAAATGAACTCAGGGAAGTGATAGCAGCCCATTGATGACCTTATTCAACAGCTCATTGGAAACAGTTATGATTCCAGTGGACCAGAGGAGAGAAGATGTGGTCCCTTCTATAAGAACTGCATCAGGAAGAAGGCTATCTACTATAGGTCAGTCAGAGTCACATCAGTGAGGGAACTAATGGAAACCCCGTTAAAATAAAGGTTGTTATAGTATATTAAATCCAATGATCTTCAAGTCTGCAAGACCACAGGCAACATGGACTCGGGGCATACCTGACAATTTAGACTGATTTATTTGACTGGGTAACCAGAGAAAGAGATCAGGGGAGGGCAGTGGATGTGGTCTATCTGAACTGTAGCAGGACCTTTGATGCAGTGCTGCACAGGAGAACAATAAAGAAAAAAAAGCAGCCATGGGGTGGGTTCCAAAGTGTTGACTTGTTTAAGGAACTGGTTAATGGATGGGCAACAGAGGGTGGTGGTTAACAGCACTCACTCTAATGAGGTTAGAGTAACCACTGAGGTGTGCAGGGTTCAGTGTTTTGGACTGGACCTCTTCAATGTCTTCATAAGTGATATTGCAGAAGTGCTGAAAGGTAAGGTAAACCTTTTTGAAGAAGACACCAACATCTGTAATAGGGTGGACACTTAGGAGTGGGTGAAGAGGATCTGTAGGGGCATTGGGAAACTCAAGGAGCAGTCAAGAGCATGGCAATTGAGGGTTCAATGCCAAAAAGTGCAAAATTGTGCACCAAGGACATACTCAGCCAAGAGCTGAGTATAGGATGGAAGGAGGCAAAGACAGTCACAAAACAGGAAAGGGACCTTGGGCTTACCATATCTGATTACCTAAAAGTGGTAGGAGAGTGTGACAAAGTAGTCATGGCAGGGGGGGCAGTGGGAGGCTGGGATTCACAGGGAGAGGTAGCTTCAGCAGGAGCAGAAAGGGGTTATTGCCATTATATCGCTCAGTTGTGAGACCCCACTTAGAGTTTTATGTCCTGTTCTGGAGGCTGCACCTCTGAAAGGACATAGAGAGGGTGTAAGCAGTCCAGAAAAGGGGAAATAAAATTGTGCAGGGTTTACAGGAGAAGTCCTACAAGAAGAGACTTAGAGATCTCAAAATGTACATCCTAAAAGAGAGGAGAGCAAGAAAAGACATTTGTAAGAAACCTTCAAATACCTCAGTGAGGTGAACGGCATGCATGAGGTGAGTCTCTTTCAAATGAAAAAGAGTACCAGGAGCAGAGGGCATGTGATGAAGCTGGAGAGGGAAGGAAGTTTAACAAGGATGTGAGGAAGTACTACTTCACTGACAGAGTGATGGATGCCTTGAACAAACTGCCAGTGGAAGTGGTTGAGGTGAGCACTACCCTTCAAATCAATGTTATCATGGAAGTGCTTTGGAACATACAAGGTGAGTGCAGGTCAGCTTTTATGGTTCTGTTGAGTCTGGATGAGTTGGGTTTGGCAAATTACAACACAAGCAAACATGTATTGTTTATAGTAAAATACTACAATTGATTTGAAGTCTAACATTGTGTGGATGACTCCAAAGGTACATACAGGCTAACATATGAATACACCAGCTGAAAAAAGCCATAGTCTATCAAGTCTGCCCACTGCAAAGTCCCCCCCTGTACTATTGTTTACAATGGATCCTAACCCCTCTGTTCTTAAATATCCCTTGCCTTTGGTGTTGTCCCAAATCAATGTTTACATTAATTAGAATATAATAACTGGTCAGCAATTTTTTACATTGCCTGACCCAGTTATAATGTTCCGTTATAACTCGCGAGTTATAACGGGGAACACGTGCCATGTCACTCAAACAAGAGACGCATCCTAATTGGCTCTTTATGCCTCCTGGGTGGGCTTTCCACTAAAAGAAACAAGGCGGCTCCTCTGTTCCACTTAGCGATGAGCCGCCACACCAAGAGCGCTGGTGTTTTTATTTTTAAACATTTACTCTCTCCTCTACTCAATCTCGCTGATCCTGCCTTTCAGAAACTGCACAGTGCAGTTTTCATCCACACCGGAGAAAAACTGGCACTGGGAATCACGATGTGCTTCAGAGGTAAGCGCTAATGGGACAGGACAACCCAGAACCATGAATGTGTGTGTCAAAATAAACAAAAAAAATTGCTGACCAGCAATTATAAAAAATAACAAATGGGGTGGTGTGTAAAACTTGATTTTACACACACCCTTGTTGTGGGATGCTTTGAATAAACCTCAGCTACTGGGTTTATGTAGCATCCCACAACTCGTGTGTGTGTAAAATCTCATTATATTCACCCCCCCATCCATTATTGTATATGTTAAGTTTTAATATGCATTTGACCAGGTCATGCTACCTGCTTCATGACTACAGTATCGGTGGTTTTGTGGAACATAATTAAAATATGAACTGCTTTGTAGAATCATAAGCAGTATTATGAATTAAAAACTAAAACAATGTCTTTATACTGTTTATGACAGTTCTGTGCAAATAACTTTTTTCTGAATATTCGGCTGAATATTCCATATTTGGTGCCAAACTATTCAGCATTCCTTGTGGCCAGGGGGGTTGTTTGAAAATTAAAAAAAAAGCGTTTTCCCCCTACTGATCAAAATTAAAATAAATTTTTATGATCCTCCCCTGGCCGATCGCAGGCCTGATATGAAGAATTCCTCCCTTCCACTGCTGAGATTCAACCCCCCCCCAACCCAAGTCCAGAATTTTAAGTAAAAATAAATATAAATGTTCCTGGTGTCTAGTGGTTCCACCCCTCTGGCCAACCGCTGGCCCAATATGAAGAAAGACCCTCTCCCCCACCGAGATTCACATCCCATCCCCATTGTCCACTAGTGCCGCTGTCCACACAATCATTTAATTAAAAAAAAAAAACTTTCCCTGGTGTCTCAGGGAACCCATACTCTCTCACCCTGTCCAGTAGTGACACCAACCCCACTCCCCCCCCAATGCAGGACCCCAGTGGGCCACTGGCACAGCCCTCCTCTCACCTCCATGGCCGGCAGCCCAACTGAGCTCTTTCAATGAAGGAGTGGGTGCTTGACTGTACAAGCATGCGCTCATTCATTGAAAGCACTCAGTCGGGCTGCTGGCCATGGAGGTGAGTGGAGGGCTGTACTGGTGGCCTGCTAGGATCCTGGATGGGGAAGGAGTGAGGTTGGAGTCACTACCAGACAGGGTGGGGGACAAGACACCAGGAAAAGTTTTTTTTAATTAGATGATTGTGTGGATGGCGGCACTAGGGGATGGGGTCTGAATCTCAGTGAGGAAGGGGGGGTCATTCTTCATATTGGGCCATCATTCGACCAGGGGGTGGGATCACTAGACACCAGGGACATTTATATTTATTTTTAATAACAATTCTGGATGGGAGACTGGGTGGTAAATCTCAGAGGGGTGAATTCTTCATATTGTGCCAGCGATCAGTGGGGGGGGGACCACTAGACACCAGGGACTGTGGGGATCATAAAAATGTATTTTAATGTTGGCTAGGAGGGGAAAAACACTTTTTATTTATTTTTAAACAACCCCCCTCAGCCGAATAACAAATACCACTCAAATAGTGGGTTATTTGGTATTCAATTCCAAATATTCTGACAGCCCATTATTCATGATATTCGGAAAATAAAATTTTGTCTTTGCACAGCCCTAGTTTGTGACATCGGTCCACTCTTCTTGTGAAAGTACCAGTGAAGGTGTGAAACATTGGAGTCTTAAAGTGGCCAGTTATTCAAGAGAGAGAAAAAACGATAAAATCAAGAGAACAAAATGATAACAAGTCTTTGGGATTCTTATTTCATTGGCCATTGAATTGCTGTGCCATCAACAGACCTAAAATATGGAAAATATTTATAAGGCTCTAAACAGTTTTGGAATCATTTTTTAGAAAATTGACCAAAAAATGATACCATCTCTTCAAAATATCAGTGAGTCAGCCCATAGAGATGCATTCCAAAAGAGCATCAATGGAGCAGTAATATAGTCTGTGGTTGCAGTGTATGTAAGAACCACATGTATTATGTAACCATGCAAAACTGTAGGTGGTCATGGGTTTGACTACAAACTCTGTGGCTTCAACTGTAGAACACCTGACTTCAGGGGGTTCATAGAGTGAGTTGGAAGTCATAGAAGCTGCATGCTCTGCTGCACCAGTTGCTCCACTCCACTTCTGGATATATCTCTTGGACTTGTTGGAATTTTGAAGAGGTGACAACATGCTTTGGCCACCTTGTTCATGTACACTTTGAGTCATAGATGTAGTTTGTGACTGCAGGTTGTAAAAGAGGAACATGTACTATTAAGTTTAACACAGACTTCATACTGCACTGCTCTCAAGACTGGAATAATAAGTCAGATTTCTGAATGTGGTAATAATCTATTTTTGCTGACTGGATAAACGCCATTTCAAATAATTTATACATAAAATTTGAAACATTCGTTTACATCAAATACATCATCCCAGATTACAAAACAAGAAGTACAATTTACATATTTTCCTCATTTTTCTATCAAGCTTTTTATGCCCAGGATGCAGGCAGGCTTTTTGGCCACTGATCACCTCCCCTGCCATCTACCGCCTCCCTCAAGACTCCCTGTCACTGACTCCCCCACAGATTTCCCTCTATGATTGGGCTGGGTAGGGAGGGCAATCTTTCCCATCCTGGAACACACATCCAGAAGTTCAGCAAGGGTCCTGAGTGGTGAAGCAATCAAGTGAAGATGAGCAGGACTTCAAGAGCCTGCTTCCTCTTTTCCAATTTTCTGTTCCCCCCAACAAGCAGCATGCAATGATACTAGGTATGCAGGCATGTGGACTATTTTTTTTTTCTTTTTTTTTTCAGTAATTTGGTTAAGTTCCACTAGGCACAAGTGCCTTTTTTCAAGGGTGACCCATAGCACTGGGGAGGATAATTGACTTGCTAAGAGTCACACAGTATGCAAGTGCAGGCTGTGGGAATCAAACCAAGGTCTGCTGGATGTACTAAGATTATTTGTAGCATGTTAATCTAACCTCTAGGCACTACTGCCAGCCCCACAGCATCTGCTGCTGGCCATCTCCATACTAGTCACTCTCGTGGCCCTGCCTCCACACCAGTCCATGTGGTGGCAGTATAGAGGCAGCGCAGCTGATCAACCCTCCCTGTAGAGAAGAGCAGTCAAGTGGATGCACTATGCTCCCCCCACCCTGAGTCTCTCATCCAGAACCGGGGTTGGTGGGCCAGGTGGCAATGCAGGCATGGAGGTAGGCAGGGCTTCAGGAAGCCTTTGCCAGCCCTCTTCCTTTTTTCTGTCAGGATCCCCAGCCATGGCAACATGTAATCTTGTGCATCTGGACACACATTCATACACACAAAATAGAACCGCTGCCACTCCCTGCTGCATTTCTCATAATTTCTGGCACTACTACCCAGCATCCAGCAGGTGACATCCTAAGACAGAGACAGAGACAGCATGCCCTCCCTTCCTGGGAGAGGACAGCTGACCAGTGGACACGCAATCTTCTCCCTGCTGGGCTGACCCATGCAACTCAAGCTCATTCCAAAACCTGGGTCACTGGTGTGGTAGGAGCTAAGACGCACAGTGCCTCAACTGTCAGCACCACTGGGCTAGCATTCTTTCCTAGCATTTTAACCTCCATGAACCTCCAAATGTCTGCACTAAATATAATTTTAGTGATCAATTGAATTTTGCAAACTTTATCACTGATTTTACAGAATAACCATCATACATGTGACTAAAACATCTTAGTCCCTATAAGGTGTTGTCTAATTGTTTCATTATATCTTTTAAGTGTTCTGATTAAGTCAAATAATAATAAGTTGTTAAGCCTATTCACTGTAAACATATAAATTATCCTGTTCTAGAGTTCCCCTCATAGTTCTATTTTATATGCTCATGATGATCTATTTCCAAATTGAACTTTAGTTTTTGTTAAATTTACTGTCAGAATATTTTTTTTACCGAAGAAATAAAAGAGATTCAATAATTTTTGTACAATTGGCTTTGGCAATAGTAAGAACACAATATGATCCACATAAGCTAAGGCACAAATATTTACATTTTTAAATTTTTGAGCATCAACAGAAACATGTGACAGTGGAATTAGAAAATCATTTATATAAAGACTGTATAACAATGGAGCTAGGAAACAGACTTGCTTTACTCATCTTTTCAAAATGAATTTTGCCATGGTTTCGCATTCCACTGAAAAAAACATTCCTTACTTAGTCCATGTATCAGAGTATAATAGAATTATAGGATGAAGTAGCCCTGGATATAACTTAATGCATTCAAGCCTATACCACAATATGTTTCTTGATAGAGAATCAAAAGCAGGTGAAAGATCTAGAAATGCTGTGTATACCCTTTGGCTTCTAATTTTAATATGTTTATGAAGAAGCTGCTATGTAAGAAAACTATGACCTACTGAAGAAGAGACAGCATGAAAGCCATCTTGAAGTTTGGACAGAATATGATTACTACTACTCCAAACCTAAAACACCTTTAGAGGAATCTGCATGAAAATGTTAGTGATTATAGCTATCAGGTCTATTGGTCTATATGAATCAGGATTTGTATGGTTACTTAATTTAACAAATTCTGGCCAGAGCTGATAAGGCTGCAGCCAAGGAATTTGGGGGTAAACATACTGAATATTTGTTTTTTAACATTTTTACACCAAATTTTCAACATAGCCTTGTTATGACCCTGCCTCATGAAGAAGGGTGGAGAAAATGTTCTACTCCTGGCCTAAAGGTGATTTTGCACAGAGACTTCAAAATCAACTTTCAGGATGCAGAAACACATTTTGGACAGGAGCTGATAAATGACAGCTGTCACATTCATGAGGTGCTATAAAGAAATGGCTATGTTGAAAATTTAGGGTAAAAATATTGAATATTACCAAAGTTATGAGCCTGTGGGCCAGATATTCAAAACTTTGCCCTGCGCCTAAATTAGCACTGCCTGGCGAGCAAACTTAGCCCAGAGCACAAAGCAAGCTATATTCAATAGGAATAGCCCAGTGCTAAACCTGCTGAATGTAGCAGTCTAAGGAAGCCAGGCAAACTGGTCTGGTAGTGCAGGGCAAAAATAGCCCGGGAGTAAAACAGCACTGAATATAGCAACAGGGAGGTGCAAACTGCAACTACAGCTCATTAGACTCTGTAGCAAGCCAGTGTTGCAAGTGGAGAACATTGTGTGTGATTGCACAGAGATGTCTCACATCTACTGCAAACACACCTCTCAACCTCCTGCCTCATAAATCATGGACAAGGCTTAAAAAAATCAGGGACAAAGGTTCAAACTCAGGGACGCATCTTAACAATTGATGATATCCACTCAGGAAGCTGGCAGAATAAGTGGTGTAGTGTAGAATGCATTTTCTAAGGAAGAACACGTCTGTAACATTAATGATTGACATTATTTTATGCATACAACCCCCACTGTTTGGTCATGGAAACACAATTTGTAGGAGGGACAGAGTAAAACCTTGAGGTAAAATCAGGGACATCCCTGAAAATCAGGGACAGTTGAGAGATATGACTGCAAACAACAACATAAGCCACAAACTGCAGAACTATGCTGAAGTGAGGTTTGCCCGGGGCTAACCTGATTGCACAGTGCTAACACATTAGCACGGTGCAGACTGGTTAGCAGAGGGCAAACAGGAGCTATATTCAAAGCTCCCATGCAAATGAGCCTACTTGGGTGATTCATGGGCAAACAGGTACATTTGCATTTCATTAACTGCTGCTTAGCATACAGTACCATGCAGTTTGCCCGGTGCTACTACATGGAGCATAAAGCTTCCCCTTTTGGTCAGAATGGAAGTACATGCTGGATGCTGTAGGCCAAGGCATACCCACAGCATCCCCTGTTGGTTGGAAATGAAGTACAGGCAGGAAGCAGCACAAACTGTGTGCTGCCAGGCACAGTCAGTGCATACATACCTCACAACCCCTTGCCTCCTGAATCAGGGACATGGCTTAAACAAATCAGGGAAAAATTACCAATATCAGGGACACATCTTCAAAATTAAAGATATCCACCCAGAAAGCTGGTACAATATGGGACTTAGTGAAAAATGCAGTTTCTAAAGAAGAAAAAGTCTGTAACCGTAATGCTTGACATTATTTTGAGCTTACAATTTCTACTGTTTAGCCACAGAAACACAACTGTGAGGAGGGAAAGAGTTATATGTTGAGACAAATTCAGGGACATCCCTGAAAATCAGGGACAGTCGAGAGGTATGCTACCGACCCCTTCACAATACAATTAAAGGTAATGTCCCTGGTAGTCTAGCGTCCCCCACCCCCTGCATGAATCCCTACCCATTTCAATTAAAATTGAATGTTATTTCCCTGGTAGTCTAGTGGTCCCCCACCCCTGCATGAATCCCGACCCATTTAAAGTACAATTAAATGTTATTTCGCTGGTAGACTAGTGGTCCCCACCCCTTGCATGGATTCTAACCGTTTCAATTAAAATTGAATATTATTTCCCTGGTAGTCAAGTGGTCCCCACCCTCCTCATGAATCGACCCATTTCAATTAAAATTGAATGTTATTTCCTAGTGAGTCTTATGGTACCCCCACCCCTGCATGAATCAACCCCAATTCAAAGAAATATAAACTTGTTTCCCTGGTAGTCTAGTAGTCCCCCTCCCAGTAGGTATCTGACCCCGTTTGCAATAAAACTAACTCCATTTCCCTGGTAGTTTAGTGGCTCACCCACCTGGCAGTGACACCTGCCCATCCAAATAGATTCCCAGAACGGAGACAGCGACTGGCTCAGCCCTCCTCTCACCACCACAACTGGCCACCGACTGAGGTAGGAAGGAGCGCTCCTTCCTACCTCAGTGGGCAGCTGGCCGTGTTGGTGAAAGGAATGCTGAGCCAGTCACCTGCTCCGTTCTGGGAATCTATTTGAATGGGGGGTCACTGCTGTGGTGGGGCTACTAGACTACTAGGAAATGGAGTTAATTTTATTGCAAACGAGGGTCGGAATACATGCTGAGGGGTGGGGGGGAACTAGACTACCAAGTAAACCGAATTGTTTTAACAACTAACGGGGGTCGGGATATGTGCTTGGGGTGGGGGGACCACTAGACTACCAGGGTAACAGAGTCATTATCATTTCTAATGGGGGTTGGGATACATGCTGGGAGATGGGGACACCACTAAACCACCATGGATTTCAATGCTTTCCGGGGCTAGTGGGGGTTGGGGATCATGATGGGAGGGGGAGGTTGACACTGCTGCATTACTGCCAGCTTTTTGCCAGCAGTATTTGATACCGCACTACAGGTTGCACTAATGCCTGTAGCATGGTGCTATACCTTTGAATATGCCAGTGTTCCGGCATTCATGGCCCCTCCCCTCAGTCCCTCCCTTGCATACATTTTAATTTAGCATCAGTGCTAACGCCTCACACCGGTGCTAAATGTCCTTTTCAATGTAGCAGTTGAGTGCAAATTCAGCACTAGTCCAGTGAAACGGATTTGAACCCTGCACTAACTTCTGAATATCTGGCCCTGTGTTTGCAAAATTCAACATAGTCTCATAGCTTTGTGTTTTTTTTTTTTCCATATATTTTTACACCAAATTTAACAATAGCCTTCTTATGACCTCGCCTCATGAATAAGGTCAGAAAAAATGTTCAACTCCTGTCTGAAAAGTGATTTTTGTTCAGGGATCACAAAATCAACTTCAGCGATGAAAAAAAAAAAACATTTTTGCCAGAATTTCAAAAATGACAGCTGTCACGTTTATGAGGTGCAGTAAAGATATAGCTATGTTGTAAATTTGGGGTAAGAATATTGAAAAATTACAAAAAGTTATGAGCCTGTGTTCACAAAATTCAATGTAAGCTCATACTGTAACTTTATTGATTTTTAATATTTCTACACCCAATTTTCAACATAGCCTTCTTATGACCCTATCTTATGAACAAGGGCAGAGAAAATTTTAAACTCCTGCCTGAAATGTGATTTTGAACAGGGACTGCAAAATCACCTTTCAGGGCAGATGAACCTAATGTCAGTGAAACTGTTTATGAGGCAGGGTCCCAAAATAGGCATGTTGAAAATTTGGCCCACAAATACAGTATTCGAAAATACCAATGTTATGCTGCTAAGTTCAAAACCCCATTGAAATACATTGAACTGGATACCTGTTTCTTCAGTTTGTGGTCTGGCTTTGAATAATGAAGACATGTCTACAGTCCAGAGAGGACTATTGTGTTGGACCCCCAATGTGTAAGTAAGGGCTTGGGGGGAGGTGCAGGTGGTGGGTGCTGAGTGGGAGGGATGGGTGGGGGGAACGTAATGACACAAAAGGCATTGATGGACAGTTTACTTTTTACAGGGCAAAACAGATATTGATGGACGGTTTTCTTTTAACAGCATAAAAAAAACAAAGGGCCAAAGAATGGCCATCATGACACTGGGGGATTAGGCACCCCCAGTGCCACTGTTATGTTTCTGGTGGGGTGCTGAGAGGGAGTGTTGGGAGGAGAGGATATGTATAATTAAAAGAGAAAGAAATCAGCTGTCTCGGAGGAACACAGCACAGTCCGCTGTGACCAAGATGGACGCCGCACTGTACTGCACATCCGCTAGTTGTCGCACATGCACAATATAGTTTGGTGGCCATCTTGGACATAGAGAACTGTACTGTGTTACACCATGACTGCTGACACAGCAAAAAAGTAGTGCAGTGCCACTTCCAATGGAGGCAATGAGCGGAGTTCTTCATTGACATGGAGGACTCAAAGGTAACTCCAGCATATTATTTGTTTGGAAGGAATGTGCCGAATCCTTTTCTGATAGCAAAACGTCTTCAGGGCTATGTCCACTGCAGCCCTAAAAGTTTGTATTATTATATTAGCCCTCCCAGAATCTGGGATACAGTTGTTTTGGATGCAGGAATTAAATAAGCGTTGAAAGATAATGGTCCAACAACTAACATTTTACACATAAAATTAATCAAGAATTCTATCATCAGGGGCTTTAACCAGTGTTAAAGAATATATCACATTTCTGACTTTCTCTGTCAAGTATAGAACACTACCATCACTGCTATCTGAGAACACTGGGATGGTTCTAGACTCAGTAGTATCAAAAAAGATAAATTTAAACCAATGACGGTTGGGGATTTATGGTTTATTAGCAATTAGAGGGGCACTCTCATTCCAATGGGCACTGAGCATATAACAGCTAGAAGTCTTTTTATTGTTTTGGACATGGTAGAACCATTGCCAGACTACTAAATACTATTCTGTGCTACTTCCACCACTGTATATTAAATCTACCAATTGCAAATGTATTTTCTCTTGGCTCTGTCTGAATACAACTGTAAATATATCAGAAAAAGAGACATTTAAAATGTCATATCATACCTCTGGGAAAACAAATGCTTGCCATTAGATCCCTCAATTGTGCCTCAAGATACCATGTTCCAAAGAGTTGTATTAGCATTATGCAATACTATAAAATTACACATATCCCCATAATGCAAGTCACTGCGGGAAGTATTTGCAAATCACTATGAAAGAATTCAGACTAGTTCTGCTTTAAGCAAGAGTGTATATTGACAAATGGTCTCTCACACACTCTGGAAAGGCTGAAAAAAAGAAGACACAGACAGGTGTTTCATCCTACACATGACTCATCAGTGTGCCTCATCTGTAAAAGCCAAGGGGAAAAATGAAACTGTTATAGGTTGGTCTTACTGGTTTGGATCATAGTGATGGCATGATGGCACTGAGGCAAGGATTACTCAGAAAGGGCATTAGCAAGAAGATTTCCTTGCTTTTGTAAAGTTAGTCATAGAAGTGATATAGGGACATTTATTTTCAATCAAAAAAGTAGCTGACAAGTACCAGAAAAACAGACAGATAAAAGCAGACTTTTTATTATCCAACTAGACAAACACAAAACTACTCATCAAACTTACAACTAAAAGCAATCCTCAACTGATTGAAAAAGAACAACCGCTTGCGACGCCAGTGACCCAGGTTTGGGAACAGACTCGGGTTGCTGGAGGGCCGGCTGGGGAGAAGGAAATGAGCGTCCGATGACGGCTCGCCTTCTCAGGGGGAAAGGTGGATATGTGGATCTGCACCTGCTGACTCCTAGCGGAGGCCAAGAGTACGGCAGGATGTCAGCCACAATACACTAAGAGGAGTGATGGACATAGGCATATGCCTTGACGTCAGTGGCACGTCGCTTCCCAGGGAGCAAAGTGGAAAAATGGTGCCAGGCCAATCGGGTGATGGCCCTCCAGAGCCCTCACCACCAGGCTCCTGGACCTCCATATGCCATCCCAGCAGCACCCCAGGATCATTGGTTGGCCACCAGGGCCATTCTCCTACTGAGGTAAGAGACCCACCTGGTGAAGGGATACACCAGGGTTACTTGGGGTTAGCTACTAAATGGGGTTGTAGGGGTTGGAGAGTAGCCATGGTGGGGAGTTTGTGTGGGGGCACGAAGGAGAGACAGGCCGGTGCAGGGGAGGAGTATAAAAAAAAAAGAACAAAAACAGCAGCAGTGGAAAGAAAAGAGTGAGGTGGGAGTGGGAACAGGAATAGAAAGAGAAAAAACAGACTTAAGTGTAAGAGAAAAAACAAGAAGGTACCCTCCACAGATGGAGTATGACACAGCTTGCTATAACATATGATTTTCATATTTAAATTATATTGCAAACACTCTGGAATGAACAAGACTGGAGATAACTACAGTTCAATAACTCGTGCCAAACATTTGTTTCTATTTGTGGCAAAAGTTAATATGAGTAGCTGACTGATAATGTAGCCACCCCCCCTCCAAAATAGAGAAGAGTAGAACAACTGGTTATCGAATTAGAGGACTGTAATATTTTTCAGTCAAACTGATAACTAAAGGCAATCCTCCAATCAACCATGCAGCTGAGCAAAAAGGATTAGAAATGACTTTTGTATAGTAAAGGGGAAGAAAAAGAGGGAGATGGAAGGGAAAACATGTAAAACAGAAAATGAAAACAGACAACAGATATGATAGTATAAAAAGAGAGAGAAGCAGGTACCTTATCAACCACAGTTGTAGTGTTACCCAACTACAGGTGTACCCTATCCACCATAATTGCAGTGCAACACAGCTACAGAAAGTGAGACCATGCAGAAAAGGCAAAAAAATACATGAAAATTGCTAGTTCAGGATTCAAATGCACCATAAGCTCAGATAGTTAAAGCA
The DNA here is from genome assembly GCA_016271365.2 of Neoceratodus forsteri. Lineage (NCBI taxonomy): Eukaryota > Metazoa > Chordata > Ceratodontiformes > Ceratodontidae > Neoceratodus > Neoceratodus forsteri. The sequence goes on along the minus strand of CM057451.1, from coordinate 436,630,775 downwards.
CAACATAACAGAAATATACTTTCTATATGTAGTCTAACAAAGTAATTTTGAGAACAGAAAAGAAGGAGGATTGGAAAACATTTCAAAATAAAAAAAAGCATATCAGTTCTATTCTTTTCTACATCTGATGAATTTTAAAGGAAAGGTTTAAAATCAATCTGATCATTCAAGCCACCAAGAAAGAGGGCTCCCAACATCATAATCCAATTATTTTCTCTCTGCACTAAAATCTTCAGTCTGTCCCCTATCTGTGGCAATGCTTTTATCCATGTTAGTGCCCTAAAACTCAGGCCTGTAGCTTAACACTAATGTGCATTATTAAAGCCGGCACACATATGCTTTTGGATGCAGCAGTTCAGGGGCAAATAGTCCTGCCAACAGAGATAAGACCACATTGGCACCAAATCACGTAAACAATGAAATCAGGCTGGCTATCAGTGTAACAAATCAGTTGGTACTGACCACTTTAGATGTGTGCAAAAGAGGGCTTCACAGATGCAAAACAACAAATATTTCATTTTCTACAAATGTAGAATCCAGTTGTGCAATTAACACCACCCTATGGAAGCTGTGTCATCATAATGGCTGTTTGTAAGGTGGTCCCTAAGACTGGTGTCATGTCTGAATGAGATTCATCATATATTACTCTTGGTCAGACCTAGTGCCTCATCAGTTGACAGGATGGACCACATGTCCCTCATAATGCTGGGGAATTCCATGGCTAATGAGTTGTAAGTAGTCACAAAAGTAATTTGAGGGCCTCAATCATCATGTGGTCTCACCTTTGGCTGTAACAGAACTGCTTTTTCAGTTTCACATACCTTTTCAAAGGCACCTTGAACTACTGCAGCTGAGTATCCCCATTCCCTAAGCCTGGCTGTCAGTATACTGGTTTCTTTCAGAAAAACATTATTTGAAATGCAGTACCACTTGACATGTAGGAACAGGCCAAGGATATGCTGTTGACCAAGCTCTGATGGTGGCAACTATATACTCTTAAGAGACTATTGCCAGAAATAGGTGTCCTAAATGGAATGATTTCCACTGTGCCTATATCTTTGACAGTTTCACATCCACATAGTCTATACTGTTAGGATCTACCCTATATTTGCATACTGGAATCATTGCGGGTTTTTTTAACCAATCAATGAATGCAGTTGTGGTGTCCTACACCCTCACCCCAGACACATATGATATTGTTGATAAAACAATACCAAAGGACAATGTGTCTGAGGAACAGTTTGAAGCCTCAAATGCAATACACTTCTTGCACCAAGCTAAAAATAAATTGGAATACTCTGGGGTTAGTGCTGTCCCCATCACAGTGCCCTTTTGCTGTAAATGTATTTTACTCCAAAATATCTCATATCTGGGTTGGATTCTAGTAAGTAGCAACTTGATGCAATACTTAGATCATGTTTGAAACACATACAGAGACATGTGACAGCAATTGCTAAACAGTACTAAGTATCAGCCCATTGAAATCCCTCAGTTTTGTTAATAAGGTCTGGAGTGTCCTAAATATGACTAGGGTTCAAACTCACGAGCTGTTTCAAAAAGTGATCCACAAATCTAGAGGGACCCTTGCTGAGTAACCCAATAGCAGAAACAATTGGTTTCCCAGGTAGAATCCTCACAGACTTGTGGTTTTTGGGGAGTGAATACATTGCTGGGTGACTGGAAAGTCATATTTGAGAAAAGCCATCTCATCTTGATCAATCTACCCTTCAGAAAAGGCTTTGTCCACAATATCAGATTACTTTTAAACATGAACATGGAAAGGAAAGCAAGACATTTATAACATGTTTTGTCTATTAGTTGTCTTTATATCTCTGCAACATATTTCACAGTATTTTGCAAAACCACTGTTCCACTTTTATCCACTGACTTGATAATAATTTGAATAATCTCTTCCATGGATAAACTGTAAAACACTGAATGTTGGAGTGTGGAAAAAAAGCGTGTCAATATAATTTTGGGCCATCCTTTCACAGGTTTGAAGAAATAGTGTACTGCCTGGAATTATTAGTAACTTTTAGAGTAGACAGCTACCACTTCTTATATCTGAATTAATTGTTTTATTTCTATTTTGAATATTAGAATATTTTGTGTCTGACAGCACTGGGTGTGATGTGTGGAAAAGCACTCTAGCTGAAGGCTGACATAGTCAGTTCTATTCCTCCATCTACATCATCAACATTGTGATCTCACTGACTGACATCACTAGTAACCGAGAAGAGCCAGTCTCCAGCTACTTGATTTGCAACTAGTGACATGTTTTAATCAGGCAGCAGGGCTTGTGATGTATCAATTAGTGAGGTAACATGTCAATGATGTAGTGGTAGGATCACTGTACGGTAGAACAGCATGAAATTAAAGATGAAACCTATCTTAAGAGATATCACAGCTTTTCCTAACCTAATTAATGTATATGGCCATGTATCAGTGTTTATTAGAAATGTAATGTATACAGGATATGGTATGGATGAGTGTGTCATCCATTTTTCATCTTGTTGAGAGTTCTGTAACCTTTTGACACCTCAGGAGTGGCATAGCCATGAATGAGTGATCAAGATCTTAAATGAAGATTAAAAAAAAAATATACGACACACTCCCCCCTACCATATCTGGTTTATACAGCTGGCATGGTGCCTAAAGAAACCAGATCAGTGATTTATTTACTACATTTTTTGAATTTCCTTATATCAGTATGATGATATCTGTTACTTACATGTGCATCTCCACCATTCAACAGATGCTCCTTTGGATTACGCAACCAATTGTGTCTCCATTGTTAATACAATGGAAGAGTTGCTCTGTGATTTTGATGAACCAGAGTATGGAGATAGCTGGTGTGATGAACCCAGTTCATAAGATAGAATTGCTATCTTATGAGTTGGATTCACCATCAGCTGGGATAGCATTTTTATCTTGGTCCTTTTGGCAACACACTCATTATATAAAATGTAATCAGCTCTTTTGGAAATCCACCTGAAAAGATATGCATAACAGTGATGAAAGCATCATGAAATCATCATGATGACAGGGTATGCAATGAACCACAGTTTGCTTTGGGGATATCTTTTACTGCTACTTCTCAGGAAGTCTCTGTGTTTGGTAACAGATTTCAAGTAACTTCTGTGTTTTGTAACAGGTTTATGTAACTGAGTTTAAATAGCTGTGTGCTCTTTCCACTACCTTTAGTTGTTAAAGTTATTTCCACAGTCTGCTATGGGGATTTATTTCGCTGCTACACTTCAGGAAGTTTCTGTGTTTGGTAATAGATTTCAGGTAACTTTTGTGTTTTGTAACAGGTTTATGTAATTGAGTTTAAATAGCTGTGTGCTCTTTCCACTACCTTTAGTTGTTAAAGTTCTTTTCCACAGTCTGCCTTGGGGATTTCTTTTGCTGCTGCTACACTTCAGGAAGTTTCTGTGTTTGGTAACAGATTTCGGTTAACTTCTGTGTTTTGTAACAGTTTTCATGTACTCGTTTTTTCGTTTTCGGCAGGGGAAGGGCCCAGCCACCCCCACCCCAACCACCCCACACTACACTCCTTTTATAGGGTACCACAGTTGTGACATTTCCTGTGGCAGAGCAGGAAGGGGTGGATCAGTGGAGCCTCCACAAGGTGAGCTCATTTACAGGGGCACTAGTAATTTAACTTGTTGTTATAACAAGTTAAACAAAACACAATCAAACCATTACTTGCATTTTTTTCATTTTTTTTCCTTCTAATTACTCTGACTAGGTTATAAACCCAGCAACTTATCTGGAATGGATATCATTAACTGCAGGTACTGTGGAACAATTTTCAGAAGGACATTCTTGCAGGATTTAGGACACTGTCCTACATGCTGGGCCTTTGGAGATCTTAGGGCTCAGCTCCGGGCAGCATGGGCAGAGATTGCACGCCTCAAATTTCATATTCAAGAGGAAATACATTATAAGAACCACCCGCCATTTCCCCAGCATCCAACAGAAAAACCTCGACCGCAGAGGGTAGTTGGTCCTGGAGGTTGGCAGGTGGTTAGGAGGGGCAAATCAATTTCCATCACTCTCTGCTCTCCAACATACACTCAAAAACCATATAAACACTACAAACGGGTATCTACCTCTATCTCTGAAATCAAACAAAGAGGCAGAAGACACTGCAGAGCAGGACACTGCAGCACAGGAGCTAACACAAAAAACTCACCCAAATCAGGAACCAAAACAAAAAAGCAAAAGGAAATCCAAAAACTTCTGATCATAGGAGACTCCATGATTTGGGAGTTGATACCCATCTCCAGCCAGGTAATGGTCAGATGTCTCCCAGGTACATCAGCATGGAGAGACACTGATCGCATTGCTAAAATTGTTCACAAAGCAGGAGAAAACATTGATGTCCTAGTACACATAGGGACTAATGATCTCGCCAGCCAGTCTGTTGTGGAGACCAAGGAACATCTGACCAGGCTGGGTGACAAACTATCATCTATTTCATCCGGCATCTCCTTCTCTGAGATACTGCCAGTCTGGAAGAGGGGAGCAGATGGACGGAAGGTCAGAGAAGGGGAGATAGAGGAGCTAAACATGTGGCTCAAGGGCTGGTGCCAGGAAAAAGGGCACAGATTTGTAGGGAACTGGCAACAGTTCTGGGAGCGAAAGTTCTTTAAATTTGATGGACTGCATCTGACTAAGGAGGAGTCAGTGCATTGGGGCAGAAGTTTGATGTCTTTGCAGAATATTTAAACTAGCAAATGGGAGAGGGCGGCACCCCATCGTCGAATGGGAAGAACACCTCCCTCAACTAGTGGTCAAACAGGGATTCAGCATGTTTGCAGTTCATTTGCAGGTAAGAAAAAAGGTTTGTATCCCCATATGACACACAGGGGTAATGCCAAACCTCACCCAACAACTAACACACCAAAATCTGACCAATGGAAAATCATGTACACAAATGCTCACAGCCTGGGAAACAAGATTCCAGACCTGCAGGCAATAATGTCAGAGGCTAAACTGGACATAGTAGCAATTAGTGAGACGTGGTTTACCAGTAACCACACTTGGGAGACTTTAGTACCTGGCTATGTATTGTTCAGAAGAGACCGAGGTGCAAAAAGGGGGGGAGGAGTGGCCCTGTATGTCAATGAAAATATCAAAGCTACAGAAATTCAGAATACACATAAGGAGCCAGAAGAACTGTGGGTCACCCTGGAAACAGGAAATGGGACAGCCATAAGAACTGGGGTTGTCTACAGGCCCCCAGACCAGGGGGAGGACATAGATACATTACTGTTAGAAGATATACAAAACATGACAGCTAAAGGGGAGGTTCTGTTAATGGGAGACTTCAACATGCCGGATACAGATTGATCAATACCAGCAGGAACATCTGCCAGAACTAGACACATAGTGGATTCCCTGCAGGAGGGCCTCAAAAACTGGTACAGCAACCCACGAGAGACAGGGCTATCCTAGATCTAGTACTGACTAACAAGGAAGGATCACAGATCTCCAGGTAGAAGGTCACCTGGGGGCCAGTGACCATCACATGGTATGGTTCAATTTGGCTACTACATCTAAATCATCCCATTCCAAGGCAAAATATGGGACTTCAGTGGAGCTGACTTTGATAAGATGGCCAACAGAGTTAAGCTAGCCCTGGCAAAAGAAACCCAGGTGAGGGGTACACAGGCAAAGTGGGCAAGCATTAAGGATGCAATACTTGAAGCAACATCCCATTATGTTAGACAGAAAGAAAGTGCAAAGAAGAAGGAAACCACTTTGGTTTCTCAAATACAGTAGCAGAAAGGTCAAGACAAAAGGCTGGCCTTCAGGAAATATAAAGGGAACTACGGGATGAAGATAGGGAGGCATACCAAACTGCCTTAAGGGAAGCAGGAAGGCAGTAAGGCAGACAAAGTCCCAAACTGAGGAAAAACTAGCACGAACAGTAAAGAAGGTGACAAGACTTTCTATAGATACATTAGTGAAAGGAGAAAGTCCAGGGGGGTATTGCTAAGCTTAATGGAGAAAAGGGAGCATGTGAGAGGAGGACCCTTAAAGGCATCTATCCTAAATAAATACTTTTGCTCAGTATTTACTGAAGAGAAGGTAGGGCAGGGCCCACAGCTCAGCATCATGGACACAGGGGAGAGGGAGGTGAGCACTACTCCCTTCACAAAAGAAAGGGTCCTACAAGAGCTTGCTAAGATCAGGGTGGATAAGGCAATGGGACCTGATGGCATACATCCCAGGGTACTTAAGGAGCTAAAGGTGGAACTAGTAGAGCCATTAGCAGAACTGTTTAGTGAGTCTCTGTGCACAGGAAAGGTCCCAGAAGACTGGAGAAGGGCTCATGTGATCTCGCTTCACAAGAGTGGTAGCAGGGAGGAGGCGGGGAACTACAGACCAGTCAGTCTTACCTCAGCAGTGGGCAAGATTATGGAGGCACTCCTTAAGGAAAGGATAGTGCAACACCTGGAATCCATAGGGGCACAGGATCCAAGACAGCATGGGTTTACAAAAGGAAGGTCCTGTCAAACTAATCTCATAGATTTCTTTGACTGGGTAACCAGAGTGGTGGACCAAGGGGAGCAGTTGATGTCACCTACCTTGACTTCAGCAAAACTTTTGACACTGTTCCACATAGAAGATTGATAAATAAGCTGGGTAGGCTCGGGTTGGGTCAGAAGTTGGTCAACTGGGTGGCAAACTGGTTGACGGGCAGAAAACAGAGAGTGGTGGTAAATGGTATACAGTCAGAAGAGATGCAAGTCACAAGTGGGGTACCTCAGGGATCAGTCCTGGGGCCAGTCCTCTTCAACATCTTCATTAGTGACCTTGCAGATGGACTAGAGGGTAAGGCTTGTCTGTTTGCAGATGACACCAAGATCTGCAACAGAGTAGATGATCCAGATGGGGTGGGCAGAATGAGAAGAGATCTGGATAAATTAGCAAAATGGTCAGAAGAGTGGCAACTGGATTTAATGCAAGAAGTGCAAGATCATGCACATAGGGAAGAGAAACCCTGAAGCCACCTATGAGGCTGGGAGGGTTGCTAGCAGTCACAAAGGAAGAAAGAGACTTGGGCTCATCATCACTGATGACCTGAAATCATCAAGTAGACCTCTAAAGCAGTAGGTAAGGCTGGGGGGTGTTGGGTGTATTGTAGGGTATCACAAGTCGTAGAGGAGGTAATAATCCCTCTTTACAAGACACTAGGTTAGGCCCCATCTGGAGTACTGCGTGCAGTATTGAGGCCACACCTTCACAAGGACATTAACCAAATTGAGGCAGTCAGAGAAGGGCAATCAAAATGGTGCAGGGACTGCATTAGAAGACATATGAGGACAGATTAACAGAGCTCAATATGTATACCCTTGAGCAAAGGAGGGGAGAGGTGATATGATCGAGGCATTCAAACACCTTAAGGGCATTAACAAGGTGAAAGGGTCTAACATGTTTAAATACAAGAAAAATAGCAGGACAAGAGGACACAGCATGAGATTAGAGGGTCCGATTAAGGGGAATGTGAGGAAATTCTTTTTCACAGAAAGGGTGGTGGATGCATGGAATGGCTTACCACAAGAAGTGGTGGCTATGAATACAGTGCAGGGCTTCAAACAGGCATGGGATAGGCATAAGGAAGCAATACAAATGAATATGAATAGATAGGCCACTGACAGAGCAAAGGCCGATGGCACATTTACGAGGTAGAAAAAAGAAATGGGCAGACTGGATGGGCCTTGCGGTCCTTATCTGCCATCAACTTCTATGTTTCTATGTTTCTTCTGTAGTTTACAGAAGAAAATATTTTTTTATTTGATTGTTTTTTATCGACATCGAGTACCAAAGAACAATCCACCCACCTTCCCCCATTCCTGATCCACCCCTTGGTGCTCTAACTTTATAGTGGTAGGCCAAATCACACCTACTTAAAGATACAGGAACAGTTAGGCAACACAGCACAGGCAATAGCCTAACTGGTATATAGGCAGAAGTACAAAGGGTGTAGCTAGCAACTAGGTCCACAAGGGCACATACAAGAGGAGGAAAGAAATACTGCAAGTCACTACAGAAGGGGAGCGACAGGGCGAGAAGGGGAAAAAAGGGTTAACAGGCAGAAGAGTGAGGAGGGTCAGGAGATAGCAGATAGCAATTAAGAGGCATCGGCAGCAGAAGAGTGAGGAGGGAAACAGATGGAAGTGGTGTGGTGTAGTGGTTGTGGAGTAGCAGTCTTCAGGGAAACATTTTGGAGGCTATGATGCTGCTCTATCTGCAGGCACCTCTCTGGACTGATGGAGGAGGTTGCCTGTCTCTTTGCAGAGTTGACCAGGTTACAGATGGCATCCAGCCCCACCCAGAGACCACTGAGTCCACAACATGAACCTCATAGGATGCCCAGGAAGAAGTGCGACTAGACCACAGTGGGCTCAGAGAGGGTGAAGGGGGAATTTTGAAGCACATTCCCCAACCGGTCCAGCTGAATAACTCCTACACTATTTTGGAAAAATGAGAATGCCCCACACAGGCACCCACAGCAGGGACCAAGAAGAATCATCAGGACCTCCAAACTGGTGCCACAGAGATGGGGGAAGGGGACCACGGAGGAGGGGAAAGCTTCTCCTAGTGGAGGACTCTATTGTCTGGGGTGTGAAGTTAGGGACACCTAGCAAAGGGAGAGGGAGGTCTAGTGCATCCAAGAAAGTGCTGCATGGAGTGATGGGAAGCAAATCCATAGGATTGATAGTGTGACAGCCAGGAGGGAGAAGCTGAATGTCATTGTCCATCTGGGGACCAATGATCTGGCGGTGAGAAGGATGGAGTTAGCCAGAGTCCAGAAGGATTTAAGGAAGCTGGGGCTGGACCTGAAACAGGTAGCATGTTCTGTCTCATTCTCAGAGGTGCTACCTGTCCAAGGCACAGGGGAGGCTAGGGCACTCCATATCTAAACTATGCTGTTCTCCAGCTCTCAAATAGGCACATAACTTACCCTCTTTCTATCACCAACAAAGAGGGCTCTCCCCTGGAGCTAGTTCAGCTCTTTAAATATTTAGAGATTATTATTGACAGTACAATGACCTATGCCTATCACATTGACAACATTGCTAATGCTGTTAACACCCACATTGGGCTACTTTATAGGCATAAGCAATGTTTGACCCCAGAGGCTCTTAACCTGGCCATTCAAAGCTCTCTTGTCTCACTTATTGATTATGGCGTACCAATCTATGGATCAGCTACTGAAACAACTCTTCGCCGCATCATAGTTGCACTCAACAAAGCATGCCGGCTCCTTACCGACTCAGCCTATCTGTCCCATACCTGCAGCATGCATGCTCAGGCTAACTGGCTCCAATTCAAAGGTAGACTCATGTACCAAACATGTTTACCAGGGACACTGGTTTACCGGGACTGAGAAGGGCAAATTCCATTTTGCACATTGTAAAAAACCGTACTGTCACCAGTGTCTGCTTAGCCAAAATCCGGTTTTACCGGTGTTTGGTTTTGTGAACGTTATTTAACAATTTTTAACTCTGCTAACATGCATTTTAGCAGTTTTGACCTCCACTATTGCACATCCTTCCATCCTTGTACCAATTTAAAGTTATTTTAGGTACAAGATGTGATGGCAGCAACAGCATTACAACCCCCATTCCTGGAGGTGTGATGGAAGCAGCAGTAAGGCCCCCATCCTTCTGGTGCGATGGCAGCACTAACAACATTACAGACCCATCCCTCTGGTGAGATGGCAGCAGCAATAACACTGTGTCCCCCCTCCCTCAGGTGTGAAGGAAGCAGCAGCACTGTGGTCCCTATCCATTAGGTGTGATGGCAGCAGTACCACGTTCTGCATTCCTCAGGTGTGATGGCAGTATCAGCACTATGACCCCCATCCCTCAGGTGGGACAGCAGCAGTACAACATTTCCCATCCACCAGTCGTTATGGCAGAAGCACTATGGCCCCCCCGCCTCTCAGGTGTGATGGCAATAGCAACAATGCAGTCCACATTCCTCAGGGATGATGGCAGTAGTGACAGCACTATGATCCCCTTTCTTCAACACCCGCACTCCACATGCACAAGTTACAAATTACTTAGTCTCTTTGCTTGTTAGAACTCTGATGTGAATTAACCTGAACCACCACCACTACTAAGGTAGAACACATTTGTTTTTTCCTATCATTTAACTGCCTGAATTGGATTTCTGCCAGTGACACCACTGACCAGGGTTTGGGAACAGGTTTGGGTGCTGGAAGACCAGCGGGGGTGAAGGCTTGAGTGTCCAACAACCAATCGCCTTCTCCTGGGAGGGAAGGTGTATTCATAGCTCAGCATTTGCTGGTCCCAGGTGGAGGCTGGAGGCATGGCAACACATTGGCCCTCATTGCAGAAGAGAGCGTGATGGATGTCAGCTTGTGTCTTGACATCATGTGGCTAGTCACGCTCCCACAAAAATGGAAAAACACCTGCTGGCTACCTAGAGGATGGCTTCTGGTGCCTCCATAAGCATGAAGTCCTAGACATATGTGTCTGTTCTGATCCCTGCCATGCCTGGAATATACAGGAAGCTCTTTAGGGTGATTGTCTTCCCATGTTAGCCTCCCACAGGGATAGGGGCCCACCGATGAAGGGATAATTTGGGTTACCTGGTAGCATGGCCATAAGGGGCAGTGGATGGTGGGGGGACTCAGCAGCAGTGGTAGGGGGACTTGGCAGGCCTGAAGGAGTGGATGGCCAGGGGGTAAGAGGAACAAAAAAAAACTGCCTTAATTTGCTTCTTTGAAATAGTGTCTTCACCTAAAAAAAGAAATTCACAAGTGATTAGTGGAGGACCTTCTAATGCATCTCACAAACATGTGGATTCCTTTTTTTCCCTTGGTCTCCATGAAAAGGGTGTCTCTCAGTTTTCTGTATGAGCTCAGATGTGAAGTGAGCACCACTCTACCCACCAGCATCATACAGCCCCTGGGGTCTAACCTTCCATGTTCCACTGAATGTGCTTTCAGATCCACTGGCCAAGCATAAGTACACTTAAACATGTAACATTTGCTTTGTATTAAAGCAGTCTGTCAGAAAACTTTTTGTTGTCACAGAGACTGACACAACAGGTGGGAGAGAAGGTGCAAATGATGAAATGGGCAGACTAGGTGGACCATCAAAGTCTGTGTTTCTATGTTTCTATCCCTTTCACCTAAGTAAGTAGTAAGGCAGCTTGTGTCTTGTGAAGATACTTTCATTCAGACTCACTTTCAATCAAACAACTGAGGATTTTGGATGGCCCTGCTGATTATAAACTTGAATAAACTAGTTGGTAACAGTGATCCTGCACTTAGCAATCTATATCCTAGATGTTCATATTAAAAAAATACAATAAAAACCTTACTAAAGTGTAAAAACAAGGTTATAAAACACAAAATGTATCTCAACATTTATATTTACCTATACAACATCATTACAGCCCGAGTACAACTCAGATAAATTACATGGTACCCTGACAACTGTATGTTGTAGTAAACATATATTGGTATTTTTTTAATTTTTTTTGTAAACTGGGTAAACCCACTAGGCAAAACTGCCTGTTTTCAGAGGTGACCCAGGAGCACTGTAGAAGTTAAGTGCCTTGCTCACAGTCACACAGTATGCAAGTGGAGGTTGTGGGAATCAAACTCAAGTCTTCTAAATGTACTCAGTTCGATCACTGTTTGTTACTCTAACCACTAGGCTATACTGCCAGCCATAACACCCATATATAATGTTTTAATATATGATTTCAATAATAGTGCACAGTACCTACAGTGCAAATTATGAACATTGAACACTGCAACATTTTACTAAAACTGAATTATTTCCCATTCCATCTGCTGATGTTTTCTTACACCAAAGTGGGTGTATAGTTGACAGAGCACTGTAAATAGCCTGAGGTAGCACTACTGCTTGCAGTGCCAGGGACTCGGGATCAGAAGTGAATTCAGGTTGCTAGAGGCCTGGCCAGGGGAGTAGGATCGAGCAATTGGGGGGCTGCTCTCTTCCTCTAGGAACGGCTGCTTGCAGGTCCTGCTACATTACTGCCACCTGGGTGACCACAGGTGGTGGTGCAATAAGGCTGCAGAGCATTTGGGAAGAGAGGAAGCTAGCCAGGATCTGGAGTAGCAGCATATCTCTATGTGCCCTACTTCCTTGGATCCCCTCGAGTGTTGGTGCCCTCAGAGACAAAGACCAGAAAACCAGTAACAATCACCCCACATCAGCTGCTGGTAGAAGGGACCCAGCTGCCCCAGACTTCATAACCAGCTTCCATGAGGGACCCACTGGTCTGCCCGACACACATTAAAGGACTGCAGAGGGGTGACCTGGGGTCTCCTCCCTTCCCACCTGGAGGGTACAACCTAGGCAGGATTGTTGCAGGCTCACAGGAGCTCCTGAGCATTATCTGGGGTGAAGCTAGGGGATACCCAGCCTAGGGATCTCTGAAAAGTGGAGGCTGATGGTGTGAGAATGGGGCATAGAAAAAGAAAATAAAAACATTTAAAAATATGCTGAAATCTTAGGGATTCTGTGCAGAGAAATACAATTTCTGTGAGGCACCGGTACAAGAATTCAAAATCCACAAACCAAGCAGGATTCCATGATTTTTACCGGTGTTACCGGTAAAAATGGAAAACCATTGTCCCTGATGTTTACTGTCCAAAAAGTAAGCTTAGGAAAAATGCCCCCAGGAGTGCAAAAGCTTATTACCCCCACTATCAACCGTCATTGCACCAGAAGCTCTACTAGCCAGATTTTTAATATACCCCGCTGTTGCATTTCTCTGAGACAAGGGTTCTTTGCCTACCGAACCCCACTATGGATGAACTCGCTGTACCATGACATCACTTCAGCATTCACCTTGGGCTCCTTAAAGGTTAAACTTAAGCAACAGCTAGTTGCTGATGCCAGTTGTTACCGCTTCCAATAACCTTCTTTCTTGTGACCAGCACTTGTTCTAACCTTATGCTATCCTGACCTTATGCATAACTGTTCTCAGCATGTAATAACTGTTCTAAGTTGCTAATCATTCTCCTTCACATTTCCTCTTTATCCCTTCCACTCTTTCCCCTCACCCCTCTATGGCTTTTCCCATCCCCCTCCCCCTGTTATCTCTGCTGAGTTCCGTGCTCAGTTTAAAATGCTTTGTCCCATACCTTCTCACCTCTAATGAGGCCCTTGGGCTGATGCCATCCCTTACCTTGTTGATTATTAGATAGTAGGCTGAGTCTGTTCTCATTTTCCTGTAAAGGGTCATTTCATAAGATCCTACCCCCTCTAATATGACCCTTTGAATTCCAGGTTTTAATCAAATATGCACCATGGCATACATTGTACAATGCCACATGTATAGGAACCTTTCTAGTTATTAACTCTTGTAATGTCTTATATAATTCCTTGTTTTGTTTGTTCTCCATCTCATGCTTTCCCAATATGTATTGTTCATCTGATGTGGACCTATGAAATGAGCTTGTTCTCAAAGGTGTTGTCCAAAATTTCAATAAATAAAAAAAAGCCTTCAACACTCGGTTGAAGGATTTGTGTGGAAGGGAAAGATTTAGCTTCATAGGGGACTGGGGCCCCACCTGGGCAGATATGAGCTTGTATCAGGAGAATAGCCTACATCTGTCCATGAATGGGACCTCACTCCTTGGTGAGAAGTTGGAATGCTTCAGCAGAGAACATTTAAACTGGCCAAGAGGGGAGAGCCAGGAGGGACAGGTGGCTTAGGAACACTCCCCCATGGTAACATGCAAAAACACAAGTTAGCAACAGGAACAACTAAAGCAGGCAGTGAGGAGTAGGCAAGCAAAGCATGTATAAGGGGGGATAAAGGGGGGACAGGAGCACATTAACAAGAAAACTGGGGTGGGGAAACAGGCAAGGGGCAGAGAACAAGAACAGAGGGAGGGCAGGGTGCAAAACATGGAAGGTCAAGCTCACAAATGCCTGCAGTCTGGGAAATAAGGTTCCAGAAATGGAAGCCTTGATTATGGATGCAGACCTTGACATAGCAGCAATAACAGAGACATGGTACTCTGGTAATCACAGCTGGGACATCAATGTACAGGGCTATACACTGTTCAGAAGGGACAGGGAAGGTAAAAAGTGAGGGGAGTAGCCCTGTACATCAGAGAAGGCATAAAGTCTACAGAAGTACAGGGAAGATGGGGAGGCTGAAGCAATGTGGGTCACCCTTGAACCAGGGGATGGCACAGCAATACATACTGGGGTGATCTATAGACCTCTGGCAAAGAGGGAGGAAGCGGACAGGGTACTGATGGAGGAAATTCATGACATGGCAGCTAAAGGTGAAATTCTGCTGATGTGGGATTTCAATATGATGGATGTAGATTGGACCACCCAGGCAGCTGCTTCATCCAGAAGCACAGCCATCCTGGAATCCCTGTGGGAGATTGGACTTGGACAGCTGGTGCATGAGCCAACCAGAGACAAATCGATTCTTGACCTTGTATGTACCAATGGAAACAGATTCGAAGGAGTCTAGGTGGAAGGGCAGCTGGGATCCAGTGATCACCACATGGTGTGGTTTGGCATGGAGACAGGAACTCAGTTAAGCCACACAAGGGCAAAACTATTAGATTTCAGGAGGGCAATTTCAATGAAATGGGTAGATGTTTAAAAGCAGCCCTGGAGATGGGAGAGGTAATGGAGGGAGTGGAGGAACAGTGGGGGAGACTTAAAAGAGCCATAGTGGAGATAACTAACCAATGTGTTAGGATATTGGCCAAGGTGAAAAGAAGAAGGAAACCACTATGGTTCTTTAAAGAGGTAGCAGACAAAGTAAGGGTTAAAAGATCAAATTTCATGAAGTGTAAGGGGAGCCAAAGGAAGGATGGCAGGCAGGTGTGCCAATGTCTAAGGGAAGCAGGGAAAGCTGTTAGGAGAGCCAAGGCACAGACAGAGGAGGGTTTAGCATGGACTGTGAAAAAAGGGGACAAGACATTCTATAAGTACATCAGCAATATAAGAAAAATTGGGAGGGCTGTGAGGCTCAAAGGGGAGGTGGGAGAGTGTAAGAAGGGGAATCTAGACAAAGCAGAAATACTGAACCAATACGTCTGTTCAGTATTCACAAAGGATGGAGAGAGTCAAGGACCACAGTTAAGAGCAGAGGCAATGGGGGGAGGGATTAGTGGACACCTGTCCATTCACAGTGGAGAGAGTTCTGGAGGAACTCACAAAGCTGAAGGTGGATAAAGCCATGGGGCCAGACCACATATGCCCAAGGATAATAAGGGAGCAGAGAAGGGAACTAGCAGCACCTCTGGCCGCCCTGTTCACAGAGTCACTCAACACAGCCATGGTTCCAGAGGACTGGAGGAGGGTGCATGTAGTCACACTGCACAAAAGTGGCAGTAGGGAGGAAGTGGGGAACTATAGGCCAGTGATCCTCACCTCAGTGGTGGGGAAGATCATGGAGACACTGCTGAAAGAAAGAATAGTGGCACATCTGGAATCCAATGGTGCCCAGAATCTGAGGCAACCTGGATTCACAGCAGGATGGTCTTGTCAAACAAATCTGATAGATTTTTTGATTGGGTGACTAGGGAAGTGAATCATAGAGAGGTGGCAGACATCGCTTACCTAGATTTCATCAAAGCCTTCAATACCATCCCACACAGAAAGCTGGTTAACAAGATGAGTGGCCTGGGCATCGAGCATAAGGTGATACATTGGATTAGAAACTGGATGATGGACAGAATATGGAGGGTGGTGGTAAATGGGAGCCAGTCTGGGGAGAAAGAGAAGTGACCAGCGAAGTACCACAGGGATCAGTACTGGGACCAATC
Source organism: Neoceratodus forsteri (assembly GCA_016271365.2). Taxonomy (NCBI): domain Eukaryota; kingdom Metazoa; phylum Chordata; order Ceratodontiformes; family Ceratodontidae; genus Neoceratodus; species Neoceratodus forsteri. The sequence continues at coordinate 436,614,946 of CM057451.1, read as the reverse complement.
CTGTTCAATGTCTTCATCAGTGACATTGCAGAGGGGCTGGATGGAATGGTCTGTCTATTTATAGATGATGTCAAGATCTGAACAGAGTGGATACTCCAAAAGGGGTACAGAAAATGAAAAGTGACCTGGAGAAGCTTGAAAGGTGGTCGAAGGTGGCAACTGAGGTTCAATGCAAACAAGTGCAAGATAAAGCACCTGGGTAGGGGGAACCCTTGGGAGAGCTACAGAATGGGGGAATGCTGACTGTCATCAAAGGGGAAAGGGACCTAGGGGTTATCATAGCTGATGACCTTAAGGTATCAAAGCAGTACACAAAGGCTGCAGGGAGGACCAGTGGTATGCTAGGGTGCATATGCAGAGGCATTATTAGCAGGAGACAGGAGGTGGTGATGCCTTTGTATAAAACACTGGTAAGGCCTCACCTGGAGTACTGTGTGCAGTATTGGAGACCACACATGCATAAGGACATAGACAAGGTGGAGGCTATCCAGTAAAGGGTGACAAAGATGGTGCATGGCTTGCATCACAAAACATAAGAGGAGACACTAAGAGACCTCAATATGTACTCACTGGAGCCGGCCCGGTGGCGCTGAGCATTGAGGTGCTGGATGCCACACCTTGAGCCACGCCAGTGACCTGGGTTAAGGAACAAGCCAGGGCTGCCGGGGGTCAGCAGGGAAGGAAAGAGATTGAGCATCCGGAGGACTGCTCTCTCTTCCCGGGGGTGGGTATGGGGTGCGCTCATTCTTGGTACGACCTCTGGCGGCGGCTGGAAGATCGCCGATAGGGAACGGCATGGTGTATGCCATGGGGCGGACCCACAGCAATTCGTTGCCTTTCTGGCTGGCTCCGCAGGGAGACGGGGGAACTAAAGCAGAAAATCCCCGGCTCACCGAGGAGATGACGAGTACACCAGGGATCTCCCTCTCATCCCTAATACCAGGCCGGGCCACACCGGGGATCCACGGCCAACCTCCCAGAGGAATGGACCCTCTAATTTCAGAAAGTGTCACCGAGAGCGGGCGGGCCCAGTTCCAGGGGGTGATCCGGAGCACTGGGAAGTCCCTCGGGGGGGTGAACCGGTGCTGGCTGGCCACGGTAGGGAGTAGAAGAGACAGGATCGAGTTGGGCACCTCTGAAGGATGCCACAGAGAGTCCGGTGCATAAAAATAGTTAACAAAAAAATATATATTTATGTGCTTACTGGAGGAGAGGAGAGAAGGGGGGGGGCCATGATAGAAACTTTCAAGTGCCTCAATGGCATAAACAAGGTGCAGTTGGGGAATCTTTTCCAATCTAGAAAAGATATCAGGATGAGGGGACATTATATGAAATTAGAGGGAGTTAGATTAAGAGGTAACATGAGGAAGTTTTTCTACACAGAGAGAGGGTGGTGGACACTTGGGACAGTCTGCCACAAGAGGTGGTGGGGCAAGCACAGTGGAGGGGTTTAAACATATCTGGGATAGGCATAAGGGAACATTGGGTGGGGAGGAAGTGATGAAAAGCCATTGATCACTTAGTTTCAGTGACTGCATACAGTATAGGGCTTTTGGGCAGACTAACTGGGCTTAGTGGTCCTTATCTGCAGACAATTTCTATGAATCTGTGTATCTATGTAAAATAAGATTTTTAATTTTAACTATAGACACTGGCTAATTTGTGAACTTGAATTATTCATTTGCATCTTTGTGCTTCCATCCAGGCAAGTGCAAAAGTGGTTAATAGCTCAACCTAACTGAGAATGAGATGTTAATTTCATGGGGAAATGGTGGGTGGATTCTAAGAAGAAATAAAGTACCTTATCTAAATGTTCTAATTCAAATTTTTGTGGAGTTCTGGAGTTCAGACTTCAAGGTTCAAGTTTTTTTTTTATAATTATTTGAAGGGAGTTACATAAAATTACAAGATTATTGCACTCATCATACACAATACAATACAATTAATAAATACACACCCTAGGTTAAAAAACATTGTTTTCATCTACTGTATTAAATATCCTGAAATAAATATACCAGCATTTTCACTGTTCTGGAAATTCTGGGAGTTCTGCTCGCTAATTGAGCCTCACACTTCTGAAAATGTATTATATGCTTGTTTTAGTTTACTGGAGAACTAGCTTATTTAAATTCACAGAGCAGCAGTTACAACTGTTTATGTCATAAATCTTTACACAATGAAGAAGGCTTTTTCAATTAAAAAAATGAACTTTATAGTTCCAATACACTGATTCTTTTTTATCTATCTCTTAGACAATAAACATTCATTATTTTTTCCTCAGTGCATCCATGGCAATCACTTTTATGCTCAAATGAAGAGATTAAACCAAACATTATTATACTGAGCTATATAATTTATGTTTATTTTTACTTCTTTAGAAATAAGTCATAAAAGCCATATGTTTATGATTTGTGACAATACACTTCAAGGGTCTCATAAAATTGTAGGGAAACTGAGTAAATGAACCAGCTTTCTTTTTATATGAAGTTTATGGGATTTGAAAACTTTTCTTTCCTGTAGGAAAGTACTGCTGGTTGTACATCTTCATAAAGGTTCAATTACAATAAAAGGGTCTTGTAAAATTCAAAATGTCAGCTTGTACACCAATTGTTATTCCCTCTGTGTTGGTAGAGAGCATTGATTAATAAAATGGGATGCAGACTTGGAATACTTAAGAATTTTAAGGAGACAGAAGGAGAGATCTGGAAGAGGCAATACAGTTAAAAAAGTGAAGAGACAGTTGGTAGGGGCAGATAATCTTTCTTTTTCTGAAATGGGCTTGGAAAACATGTAATCTGATTTAAAAATAATCTACATAAATATACAGTACTATCTAACGCACATGGCAATAAAACACACTACCCATAAAATAAATGGAAACATCACCAGCAGGCTACATGTCTTCAGCAAGGGAAATCTTTTGCAAAAGACCATGTAGACAAAAGCAGGATGCAGGTCAGTCTCAACAATTTAGCAATTTGAAATGTCAACATCTAAGCAGTTCAGGTAGACATAGACTGAGAAAAGGGATAATTGTGAATAAGAAGTTCTACCAGAAAGGATGAGTCAGCCAATAATAATATTTGGGACTCCAAATTATTCCATTTTTATCCTAAAAAATAGATACAGAAATCTAAAGTCTTTAAAAAAATATTTGCCCATCCCGGATAGCCAGGGCAGTCCAGAGGAGGGCAATAAAAATGGAGCAGGGACTACAGAGGGGCTACCCCATCTGCACACTCATCACTCAGTTGAGAATGGAGGTTGCTGGTCTCTGTGTTGAGACCAGTAACCTCCACTCAGGAACTGCACCACAAACCATAAGAAGAGAGGCTGAGCACTCGCAATATGTATACTCTGGAGGAAAGGAGGGAGAGGGGGGATATAACAGAAAAGTTCAAGTACCTCAAGGGGATTAACACAGTTGGGAGGGCAGCATCATTTGGAAAAGGGGATGTGCAATGACAAGGGGTCACAACATGAGGCTGGTGGGGGGGACTCATGGGCAATGTGAGAAAGTATTTTTACACAGAAAGGGTGGTGGATGCATGGAACAGCATCCCTGAGGATGTAGTAGGGGTAAAACATCAGGTGAATTCAAGAATGCGTGGGACAGATAGAAGGCAGCCCTAGTGGTAGGAAGGAGAAGGTAAGCTACAGAACATATAGGATCTGAAGTTTATACAATAAGTACAGAAATGGGCAGACTAGGTGAGCTGAGCGGTCATTATCTGCCATCAGATTCTATGTTTCTCTCCCATGATGACAACCACCCTCATCAGTCATTTCCCATTACTAACAACCCTGCCTGTTTCTGCCATAAAAGAAATCCCCTACATGATGGCCTTCCCCCTCCCCTACCTTGCAAAATATTTCAGAAGCATTCACCTTCGTAACCCTATCCCCAGTACCATGATCCAAAGGTGCTCCAGCTCTTTCAATAGCTTCATCACCAAGGCCCAATCCATGACTGAGTTAACTGCCCTGTTGGCATGCACATCTGGTTGTGCTGTCTTTTTTTCTTCCCCACCTGACACCATAATTAATAAGGCACCCCTCCCTAGTGCTCTCCAGCCCCAAACTCCCACTCACACTCATAAGCCCTGCCCAATGATCCCTGATCCTTGATGAAATGGGTAGTTTAAAACCATTACTGGCAACTGAGTCACCCCACCTGCCTCTGAGTCCCAGCAGTCTAGCATTAGGCTATTGAGGGGCTACCTCATCGGCATACCCCCTACTGGGTTGACAGTGGAGGTTGCTGGTCTCTGTTCTGAGCTAGCTAAGATCCAGATGACCTTGTGCCCCACCCTGGGGCCACAACAAAATCTGCCACAATTGCTCCAGAGGATGCCTAGACAGAGGAGGGCCATCTGAACCTTGGTGGTTTCCAAGAGGGTGGTGGTGTCAGGTCAGAGGCATAATCATCAGCTTGAACCATTATAGAATTCCTTTGCCATTCTGGCAGGATGGGACTGCCATGAGGAGGCACATGTAGTGGTAGCAAGGGAGGATGTGGGGGCCCTCCAAAGGGGAGGCCCCAAGGGGGAGGTAGTAGACCCAAGCAGAGGAGAAAGCAGCTTCTAGTGGTGGGCTAAATTGTTAGGGGGATAGATTTAGGAGCAGGAAGGGGTGGAGAGAGAGGAAGGGTTGGTGGTTACCTAGTACCTCAGCTTGGGGGGATGGACAGCGTATTCTGAGGATCTCTAGGGCAGCAGGACAAGGAGGGGAAGTGGATGTCATTGTTCACCTGGGGAAAAATAACCTAGCGAGGAATGGGGCTGGAGTAGTACAGGGAGAGTTCAGGGAACCAGTGAGGGGTGTAAGGCAACTAGCATGAATGATATCATTTGCTGAAATGATGCACCTCCAGCATTTAACTTTTTATTTATGCAATAAATTATTACCAACATATGAAATTTGCCAGCAAAAAAAGACCATTTGGTCTATTGAGTCTGCTCGATTATGCAGCTAGCAGCCCTATTCTACAGCTGCCCCTCCCTCCTCACCTCCCTCCCTTTATCCTCCCTCTTTCCCTGTTCCAGCCCCTTTTGAAGCAGCCCACTGTTTTATAGGCTACTACCTCCACTGGTAATGTGTTCCACCCTGCCACCAACCTCTCCGTAAACAGTGTTTCCTCATTTCCCTCCTGAACTCTCCCCTCTAATCTCATGTCATGATCTCAAGTGCCCTCCCCACCCTTGCCCTGAATAGCCCCTCTCTACCAGTCTTATTTAACCCTCTCATGTACTTGAATGTCTCAATCACATCCCCTCTGTCCCTGCTCTCCTCCAGCGAGTACATGTTTAATTCCTTTAGCCTACTCTCATATTGTAAATCCCCCAGCCTCTGGATCATTGTAGTTACTCTGCATTAACATAGAAACATAGACTTTGACGACAGATAAGGACCATTTGGCCCATTTAGTCTGCCCATTTCCCTACCTACAGGATAGGCCGCAGATCCTAGTTAACCAACAGCCTATTTCTTCCTAACACCCACAAGAATTGCCTTATGTCTGTCCCATGCATTCTTGAATTCTCCCACAGTTTTAGACCCCACAACCTCCTCAGGAAGGCTGTTCCATGCATCCACTACCGACTCTGTGAAATAATACTTCCTCACATTGCCCCTGAACCGCCCTCCTTCTATCTTTAAATTGTGTCCCCTTGTTCTTGCAAGTCTCTTTTTCTGAAAGATGCTACCCTCTTGGACTTTGTTGATTCCACTGAGGTACTTAAAAGTTTCTATCATGTCCCCCTCTCCTTCTTTCCTCAAGGGTATACATATTAAGCTCCTTTAGTCTCTCCTCATACGGCTTCTCTTGCAGACCCTGCACCATTTTAGTTGCCCTCCTCTGGACTGCCTCTATCCTGTCTATGTCCTTGGAGATGGGGTCTCCAGAACTGGACACAGTACTCAGATGGGGTCTCACCAACTGTCTATACAGAGGGATAACAACTTCCTGTTTTCTGCTGCTGATGCCTCTCCCTATACATCCCAGTATCCCCCCAGCACTCGCTACTGCCTTCTCACATTGCTTGCTAACCTTAAGGTCATCTGATATGATTACCCCAGGTCCCTTCCTATTTTGTTGTTGTTACTACCTCCCCACCCATTGTGTATTCTTCCCTGGGTTCTTGTTTCCAGGTGCATTATTTTGGCTTCTTTGCATTGAATCCTAGCTGCCATACTTCGACCATTCCTCCAACCTTGCCAAGTCCCTTTTCATCCTTTCCACGCCTCCTTGTGTATCAACCCTGTTTCAGATCTTTGTGTCATCTGCAAAAAGGCATACTTTTCCTTCCAGTCCCTCTGCAATGTCACTGATGAAGCCATTAAGCAGGACTGGACCCAATACTGAACCCTGCGGTACCCCACTAGTAACCCCTCTTTCTTCAGAGTGGACTCCATTTACAATTACCTTCTGTGTCCTGTTGTGCAGCCAATGTTTTACCCAGGCTACCACCCTGGGACCCACTCCCAGGCTGGTTAATTTGACTATTAATCTTTTGTGTGGGACTGTGTCAAATGCCTTGCTAAAGTCTAGGTAGGTCATATCCGCAGCTCCTCCCTGGTCTACTACTTTGGTCACTCAGTCAAAGAAATCTATTAGATTCATCTGACATGACCTTCCCACTGCGAACCCATGCTGGCTTGGGTCCTGTGCTCCACTGGCCTCTAGGTACTCAACTATTCTTTCCTTCAGAAGTGACTCCATCACTTTCCCTACCACAGAGGTCAGACTGACAGGTCTGTAGTTTCCTGCCTATGTCTTGGTCCCACTTTTGTGAAGGGGAATCACATCCGCCTTCCTCCGGTCCTCGGGTACCACATCATCCTCCCATGATTTATTAAAAAGAGTAGATAGTGGTTTCACTAGTTCCTCCCTTAATTCTTTTAGAATTCTGGGGTGAATTCCATCAGGACCCATTGCTTTGTCCACCTTAAGTTTTAGGAGTTCTTGCAGAACCCTTTCTTCTGTGAAAGGACTGGGATCGACCCCCCTATCAAGAGTGCTTCTGTTAATTGGATTAGGCACTCCCCCTCCTCTTTTGTGAATACTGAGCAAAATATTCGTTCAATATCCCTGCTTTTTCACTGTCTCCCTCTGCCCACTCACCGTTCATTCTATTCAGCCTCACTATCCCTCCCTTTGTCTTTCTACGCTCGCTGATGTACCTATAAAAGGTTTTATCCCACTTCTTAACTGAGTTGGCTATCTTTTCCTCAGTTTGGGCCTTTGCTATTCTGACTTCCCTTCCTGCTTCCTTCTGCCTTAACTGGTACAGCACTCTGTCCTGCTTCTTCTGTGTTTCCTTATACTTCCGGAATGCTATCTTTTTCTTCCTGACTTTCACAGCCACCTCTTTTGAGAACCATAGTGGCTTTTTCTTTCATTTTGATTTGTTTATTTGCTTCACACAAAGGCTTGTTGCCTCTGTGATGGCAGTTTTGATGATTCCCCATTGTTGCTCCACACCTCCTTCTAGCCTGTTTGCTAGTGCTTTTCTGAGGCACTCTCCCATCTTGCCAAAGTCAGCCCACCTAAAGTCCAGTACCCTCACTTTTGTATGGCTTGACTCTGTAGCTGAGTTTAACGTGAACCACACTGTTTGATGGTCACTTGTCCCCAGATGGCAACCCACTTCTAGATCTGAGATCTCTCACTGCCCCGTTTGAGAGCAGAGGTCTAAGATTGCTCTCTCACAGTGGGTTCTGAAACTAGCTGTCTAAGGCCTGCCACCTGTAGGGCATCAAGAATGGCCCTGCTCTTGGATGTGGCTGCAGCAAATATGCTCCAGTTAACATCTGGCATATTCAGGTCTCCCATCAACAGTATCTCCCCTTTCTCTGCCATTCTAAGAATGCCTTCTATCATATCCTTGTCCATTCCCTCCCCCTGACATGGGGGTCTGTACACAACCCCTGTGTGGATTGTGGTGCCCTTTCCAGTCTCCAAGGTGACCCACAGTGCCTCCTCTCCTCCCTGTTTACTCTTTTGTTCAGTTGCTTTTATCCCTTCCTTTAAATAGAGAGCTACTCCTCCCCCTCTTTTCCCCTGCCAGTCTCTCTTGTAGGTTATGTACCCTGGTATGTTAACATCCCAGTCATGGTTTTCTGTGTACCATGTTTCTGTGACTGCTACAATATCCAGGCATCCCTCTTCCATTAAGGCCACCAGCTCAGGGAGCTTGTTGCCCAGACTATGGGCATTGGTACTCATTATCCTCCTTTTCCTGATGGCCTTACTCCCTTTTGCCCCATCCCTGTCCTTCTTGCCTTTGTCACTTTCTCCATTTACCCCTGCCCTTCTCCCTATCGACACCTCTATGTTGGTGTTTGCCGCACTTACTACCATGATTATTTGGGGGGCTAGGATTTCCCTGCTCCTTTCCAGTGCCTTCCCCCTTGGCTAGTTTAAAAGCTTGCCAATGAAGCATTTAAACCTATCACCTAGGATCCTGGTTCCCTACCTGGACAGATGCAGCCCATCTTGCCATTATAGGCTTGCATCACTCCAGGTGGACCCCCAGTCCCCAGTGAAGCCAAACCCCTGAGCTCCACACCAGTTTTTCAACCACTGATTGAATCCCATGGTGCAGAACAACCTAGCCTCTCCTATGCCATAGATGGGCAGCACCTCCGAGAAGGTTACCGTGCATGCTACTTGACTAAGGCCCCTCCCCAATTCCACAAACTCTTCCTGCACTTCTCTAATCCCTTTCTTAGCCAGGTCATTTGTCCCTAGGTGAACAAGGGCATCCAGCTCCCTCCCCTGTGCAGCTGCTCTGGCAATCCTGAGGATTCGCTCCCTGTCCCTCCAAGCCATGGCACCAGGCAGGCACCTTACCTCCCTCTCCCCTTCCTCCCCCAGTTCTACCTTCCTAACAATGGAGTCCCCCACCTGGAGTTGTTTCCTTCCCCTGCAGGGTCCCCTGCCACCCTCCTGTGGGTCTCCTTTGTGGAGGTTCCCAGCATCTTCCTTGGTCTCAACTGCGGGTGCCTCCATAGAGAAACCACACTTTGCCAGAATGGCATAGGAACTGTGAAGAGGTACAACTGGAGGGATGCATCTCTGTTCCACCACCCTCACCCTCCCTGAGCCCACTGTGGTCCAACCGCTCCTCTTTCTTGGCAACCTCTGAAGCAAGGGCAGTGGCACTGGTGGTCCCTGGATGAAAGAGGAGGTCCCACAAATCCTGGCCAACTCAGCCTGGAGATGAGCAACCTCCTCCCTCAGCCCAGAGAGGTGCCTGCAGATGGGACAACACCGCATCCTCCAGAATGTCTCCCGGAAGACTGCTGCTCCACAGCCACTGCACTGCACCACTCCAATCATGTCTTATTTCTGGCCCCTTAACTGTTTGCAATCCTTACTCTTTCCTCTGTTTTTTTTCTCTCTCTCCTTACTTTCTGCCTGTGTGCCCTTTAAGCTCCTGATTGTCCTGTTCTGAGACAAGAATATCCTATATTTCTCAGTAGACCACTTCCTTGCTCAGATGCAGACCTCCAGCAGCTAGAGGGGGCTGGAGAGCTACTCTTGCCCTTCTAGGATGGTGGGTCTTTGGTGGTTCTGTGATCACTCACTTCCTGCTCCCAAACAGGAAGTTCCTGTTGTCAGTCAAATCCTGTGCCTATAAAAATAGAACTAGCTTTGGGTGGGAAGAAGGTCAATATAGTCCCAGTAGAGAAGTCCAGTCACACAACAGTTCTTTCTCCTGGTGTCTTCTGCCAAGCTATTAGCAGAATCTTTCTAAGGCAGTCTTTAAATGTAGCTTCCTTCTAGCTAAGCCACTCCCCCTACTTACTAGATCTTTCTACATGTAATTTAAACCTCACAGATATTAAGTCCTTTCAATCACCTGAGATTTACACCTATATAACTCTTCAGATACCCATTCAGTTCAGTTAACCCAGACAAACACACACTTTTTTTTTGTTTTGTTAGTTTTTTTTTACCCTAAATTAAAGGTCCAAGTACAAAAGTTCTTCTTCTTTAGTCCCAGTAGAGAAGTGCAGTCACACAGCAGTCCTTTCTCCTGGTGTCTTCTGCCAAGCATTGCACCCTTTCCTGTAATTTAATGTCCCTTTTCAGGTACAGGCACTAGTACTGCATGCAGTATTCGAGATGAGGTCAAACCAGTGATCTATACAGCAGCAGAATCACCTCCTCCCTCCTCAATGTTTTTCCCCTTGCTATGCAACCCAACATTTTGTTGGCCATTGCTACTGCCTTCCTGCACTATGCTGAGTTGTTCATTGATCCCATGATAACCACCCCCAGATCCTTCTCCTCCTCCTCAGTCTCTGCCAGCTGCACCTCTCCCCCCGAGTTGGTAGTTTCTACTCAGATTTTTTTCTCCAAAATGCAGTACCTTACATTTTGTGTCATTAAACCCCAGCTGCTAAGTGTCTGACCAAGTCTCCAGCTTTTTCAGATCTTCCTGCAGACCCTGCCACCCCTCTATGCCATCCACCACCATTTCTATCTTGGTATTATCGACAAGCAGGCTGATCCTGCTCTTGATGCCTGTGGAAATGTCTGCAATAAATCTCCCAAATAACACTGGTCCCAGCACCGAGCCCTGTGGAACCCCACTCATTACTGCCCTTGAGGAAGAGAGTTCCCCTTCCACCACCACTCTCTGCTGCCTTCCCTGCAGCCAGTTTGTCACTCATCCCACTATTTTTGGTCCCACCCTGTGCCTTCAAGTTTTTTCTAAGTCTTCCATGTGGCACCAAACTGAATGCCTTGCTGAAGTCCAGGTACAGGACATCCACTGCATGGCCTTTGTCCATCTGCCTAGTCACCCAGTCATAGTAACCTACTAGGTTGGTTTGGCAGGATCTGCCCATGACAAATCCATGCTGTCTACTGTCCTGCAGCCCTCTGTACTCCAGCAGGGACAAAAGCCCCTCCTTCAGGATAATTTCCATTAGCTTCCCCACAATGGACATGAGGCTCACCAGTCTATAGTTCTCTGGTTCATCTTTGGGGCCACTCTTATGCAGGGAAACCACATGAGCCAACCTCCAATCCTTGGGTATGCATCCCAAATTCAGTGAAGCATTAGTTAGACCTGCCAAGCACCCCGCCAGGATCTCTACTAGCTCCTTCAATACCCTGGGGTGAATGCAATCTGGCCCTGGTGCCTTGTCCACCATCAGTGCTCTCAGGACTCTAGCTTCCATGATCCCACCATCCATTACTCCTTCCCCAGTCTTTACTGCCCAACCCACCTCCCTTGGGTAGCACTCCTTCTCTCTCTTCACATACTTTTGGAATTTGCCTCCTCTTTTTGTGCATGTGAGTGCTACTTTTTTTTGTTTTTGTCCAGTCTTCAGTCAAGGAAAGCATAGGGTACTCCACACCAGGAGCTTCAACATTTTGATGAAAGCACGGTGGATGGAGGAGAGGTTTCACTTCATTGGGGTTGGGGGATGACTTGGAAGCACATGGTTCTCTACAGAGGTGATAACCTGCATCTGTCTATTTGTCTAAGATGGGGACTGCTGTCTTCAGTGGAAGATTTAGATGTTACTTTGAAGAACATTTACAGTAGCTAAGAGGGAGGCTGTAATGCAACCCCCCCCTCACAGATTGAAGCACAGGAAAATAAGGCCTGAGAGGAGGAACTTCCCTAGGGCACAAGTTAAAGGAAACAGAAGTACACTAGTGGACAACAGGAACAAGGATAGAAGAGGAAAGGGAGGTGTTAAGGAGACATGGCACAAAGAGAATAGTGAAGGGAGGACAGATATAAGTTTCAAGTGGCAAAAATGCAGTAAGGGGAGTTGCAAGCAGAGTGGGAACAAGGTGTGTAGAGACATGTGCAAATGCAAGGAGCCTTTGAAATAAGATTCCAGACTTGTAACACATCATGGCAGAGCATGACCAGAATCTTGTCACCATTAATGAGTCGTGGTACACAGGGAGCCATGACTGGGACATGGCCATACAAGGCCAGACTCTGTTCAGAAGGATATGGAGGGCAGAAAGGGCGGAGGGGTTGTGCAGTATGCTAGGAAGAGTGTCAGAAGTGCAAGGAAACCCAGAGGTAAAGGATGGGTTGGAGGTGCTGTGGGTCACCCAGAAGGCTGGAGTCAGAGACACTGCTCACACTGTGGTGATATACAGACCTCCAACACAGTGGGAAGAATTAGATAAGACACTTGGGGAAGCCTTCAGCATAATGGCAGAATAGGTGGTGGTGGTGCTGCTGGTGAGGGACTTCAATCTGCTGGATGTAGCTTACAGCCTCCCAGCTATGATCTAGACTAGAAGCAGGGCCATCCTAGACTCCATGCAGATGGCTTTTCTCAGGCAACTTGTAAAAGACCCCACTCATCGTGGGGAAATACCAGACCTGGAGCTAACAAACAGGGACAGTATTGCAGACAGCAAGGTGGGATGCCACCCCGAGGATCAGCAATCACTGAATAATGTTGTTTTACATAAGGACAATAGCAGAGACAAACCACAGAAGAAAAAGGGTCCTGGACTTCTTAGAAAATGGGTGAATCCCTCAGAGATAAACTATCGGGAGAAATGCCTGGGTGGGGTGGTGGAACAAAGGGTAAATTAAGAGATGGCAAATTGAAGGCAACAAACCTCAGCTCAAAAGTGGTGAGTAAAAACAGGAGGAAAAAGGGACCACTATGATTCTTGGGGAAAGTGGCTGCATAGGTAAAGGCTAAAAGTGTGGCATTCAGGAGGTACAAGGAGATGAAGATGGAATAGGATAAGGAGGTGTACCAGTTAAAGCAGAGAGAAACAGGGAAGTCAGTGAGGGGAAAGGAATAAATAGAGTAAAGGATAGCCAAATGGGTAAATAAATGGAAGAAGACCTTTATTAGAGTGGAAGACAAGGGGAGGGATATTGAAGTTAAGAAGGGCAGGGGGAGACTGTGCAGAGGAGAATCAGGAAAAAGAAGATATCCTGAAAACATACTTATGTTGAGTCTTAACAGAGAAGGGAGAGGTGGATTGACCACATACAAGCAGCAGGAACAATGAGGGTGGGGGGTAAAGCAAGTCCATTCACAGAAGAGAGAATCCTGAGAGGACTTATGAATCTGAAAGTGGATAAGGCAATGGGACCAGATGGTATACACTCAAAGGTGCTGAGGGAGCACAGGGAAGTACTGGCTGCACTTGTCAGCTCTTTTCAACAACTCATAGAAATAGGAGTGGTTCTTGAGGATTGGAGGTGGGCAGATTTGGCACTGCTTCTTAAAAGAAGCAGCAGGAAGGAAGCTGGCAACTATAGGCCGGTCAGTCTAACATCAGTCGTGGGGATAGTAATGGAGACACTTTCAAAGGAAAGGCCAATGGAGTATCTTGAATCCACTGGGTTAAAAGAAAATCAGTCTTTTTTTTAATTTATTTTTTGTTTTTATTCTTTGGTAACCAGGTAAGGCACTCTGGGCACAAGACTGATTTACAGGGGTGACCTGGGAGAACAGAGAAGATATGTGACTTGCTCAGGGTCACATAGTATGCAAGTGGAGGCTGTGGGAGTTAAACTCATGTCTCATAGATTTACCAAGCTTTCACTGCTCGTTGGCCTCAACTTTGTTAAAACCCTTCCATTTTCCTTGCCAAGTCAATCATATATTCTAATGCTTTGAACAAGTTTTGATGCATTATGTATGCCTGCAGTACCATCAATTCTGCATTATGTTCCATTTACCTCAGCAGCTACTGATGTATCTTTTTATATTTCTTAAGACATTCCTCAGCATCAGACACACATTTCCATGACATACATCTAAATAACCTGTAATGGTGTAACTAATATTGTGGAATGTCCAGGTAGTATGAAAAATGAGAGCAGTAGCTGCAGAGGACTCAGGAGAGGGAAATGTGGCTAAAACATATCAGAATATAGAACAAACAAGACGCTACTTAAAATTCAGTGTTGAAAATATTAGGTTGATTTGCTGCTAGTGGTTTTAATGGCCATACTTTACACCTGCCTGTCTGGTTGTTTTTTTCAAACAAAGGTAGGGTGGGATGTATAACATTAGAACTTAGTTGTAACCTGGACATGCTGTCAAAACAGTTAATAATTTGATTCAATCAGTTTTTAATTGTATCTGAGCACTCACAATGGTACGAAAACTGGACTACATCTAAGCAAAACTGGATGAGAAGATAAGGACCCTAAAAATTGGATTATCCTGTCTAAAATCAGGCATGTGGCAACCGTACCCCCAGCACCCAGACCGGGCTCTGCCACTGTCCCAGACTTTCACAATTGAGTATCGATAATGCCCATTTTATAGAAACATGAGAACACAGATAATGCTGGCAGATAAATAACAAGGTTTCATCCAGTATGCCCATGATTCCTATCTATTCCCCTGACCTACCATCTTAAAAGGTTTTTTGTCAAACTGCACATTCAAAACCCTCCCCCAAACCCCCCACCTCCCTAATTCTTTCTCTTGGAATCATCATCCCTCAAGATCCAGACAAGCCATGTCTGTACCTGTTTATAATCCTTGACCCACCACTTCTACAGGAAATCTGTTCCATAGCTCCTCCACCCTCTCAGTGAAGTAAAACTTTCTCATGCTCCTCCTGAAGTTTCCAACAACCAGCTTCCATTTCTGCTCTCTCAAGACTGCACTCTTGTCCTGGTGAATAGGTCCTCACTGTTCAGTTAATTAGTTAATTAATTACCCTTAGGAACTTGTACATCTCTATCATGTTGTCCCACTGCCTTCAGGCATCCACTGAGTACATGTTAAGGGACTTCAGACAGTCCTGATAGGATCTGCCCTGTGGGTTCTGGATCATCTTGATAACCCTGTGCTATACAGCCTCAAGACTATTCATGTCCTTTCTCAGGTGTGAACTTCAGAACTTGGCACAGTTCTTGAGATGAGGCTTCACCCAGAGACCTTCACAGTGGCAACATCACCTCCAACTATCAAATCCTCTACTAATGAATCCTAACATCCTTGCTTGATTGCAATTACTGGACTGTTTGAGGGAGTCACTACTAACTAATTATGACTTCCAGGATCCATTCCTCGGATGGTGTGACTAACCACCCCCCCCCCCCATCTAATACTCCATATATGGGTTCTTCTCTATGAGCAACACTTTGCATTTTTTTTATCAGTGAATGTCATTTGCCATATTTGGACCACCTCCCCAGACACTCAAAGTCCCTCTTTCGCTCCCTTACCCACTCTTTTCTGTCTACCCTACTGCATAGTTTTATATTATCTACAAAGATGCACATTATGCCCTGGGATATCCATCTCTACATTACTAATGAGCATACAGAACAGGACCAATGAGAAGGAAGTGGGGTGCATATGAACATGCCTTAAGTGTGCAGTCCCAAGTTCTCTGGGTGAAAGAATTGTGAAATTGTCCTGAGCAGTTGTGTTAGACAAAGGATTTGAGATGGAACTCTTGCAAACATACAGGATCTGTACATATAAACATATTTTAGATGGATATACTATGATATCCTGAAACTCAGTATGGTGACGCTTGGCATACCGAGGAAAACAGCCAAAAATGCCAAGGCCTGAATCACTGACATGCCTGATATATGAATTTTGAGCATGTCAGACAACAAAGTGTAAAATTCGGGAGGCACCCCCCACACACCTTTAACTAAATTATCCAGCTCCAAGGGTGAGCAGTACCAGGAGTAAAATGTTAATAGTTATGGGGGTGCGGTGTGTAAAATGCCGTGATCCAGTCCATAACCCAGGTAATGCGCAGTATGCTGGCCGCACTACCAGTGGTATTCCCCTCCACACTACTGGGGCAGCTCAGCCAGCAACCCCATCCAGTCGTCCTTTCTTCCGGAACACATGGGTAAGGTAGCATTACATCACATCTGTTACCTTACCCCACCGGGAGCAATAGCGTTGGGTTACAGCCTGTATCAGGCAATGCTGAACACAACAGTACGTGTCGGGCACCACAGTTTCCATATAATGTAAGTATACCTTTTAGATCACGTTGAACATTTTATTATGGAACTGGAATTTAAAATCAAATTATTTTACATAGCAGAAAATTAGAAAAAACATAGTGCAGGAAAGGATCAGGAGAAATGTACATTAAAACTTTACTGGTGAATTGAGTGAAGTTCAAAGCTCCATGTTATGTGCATGTAATCTGAACTTGGCACTTCACCAGTGAAAGTACCATTTCACAAAAGCATGTTTAGAAAACAGTGTTCCTTCTCTCCCCCAAACTCAGTAGTACCTAAATGTCCATCCTCCACCCCAGTACTGACTATCATCATAAATACCCCACTCAGCAACACCCATGTACCCTCCCTCCTCCCCAGCCCCATGCAAACAGTAACTATTCCCTCCTGATGCACCTGCTCAACAACCACCCACCCTCCTCCTCAGATCTGCAAAAAAAAAGATACCCACCTCTTTTATTTTTTGATGATGGTTGGGTCTGGGTGGGTGGGAGGATAATGGTGAATGGTTCATGGGCTGCAGAGGGTGGGAGGAAGGAACACTGTGCTTTGTGTAGTCATGCCTCACTCAGCCCAGGAAACAGATTCTACAAAGTGACACTTTGTACAATGTCTTTAATGAGGTATCACTTCACAAAGTCTTCACCAAGTACAATGCTATGCAGAGTGAAACTTCACAGGCGAAGTGTCACTTCATGTAGTCTTTACCCCCGAAAGTTGACTTCTCTATGCATACAGTAGTGCTACACAAAGGGTCGCTCAAAGTAGCTCTGCTTCATATAGTGTTAAGAATAGCAATGTTGAATAACTTTACATGCGCCTAGAAATGAATTGTGCCAAATGAACTTTGAACTTAAAGATGTAGTCTACTGCCTGGAATTAACAGTAATTTTCAGAAGCAGTTAGCTACCACTTCTTATATCTGAAGTATTTTTTTCTCTTCTGTTTACTAATTAGAAGATTTTTCAACTGGCAATACTGGGCTGATGTGTGTAACAGCACTCTGGTGGCTAAAAAAATAAATTCTGTTCCTCTCAATACATTATCAGAAATGCAGCCTAGCACATTGAGGCACCATAACCCTTGCAGCCTGAGTAGTCACTTACACAAGCTACCAATCAAAATGTAGGAAATTGTGATATCACTGGTAACCAAAAATACTTCAGATTAGAGATGTGGTGAAGTTTAAATTTGCTGGCAAAGTTCTCATGAAGTGGTAAAAATTCACACTTTGCGAAGCTCCACAAAGTTTTCCCATACCTGAGATACAACTTCACCCGAATCACAAAGTTTTTTTCGTAAAGTGTGGAATTTTGCCCATGTAATTCCACACTTCACGGTGAAACTTCAAACTTTGAAGACTGATCTCTGCTCCTTGAATTGCGCTTTGCAAAATTTGCAAATTAATTTGTGGAGCGAAGTTTGCTGACTTTGCCCATCTGTACTTCAGATAATAAGAAATGATAGCTGACTACATCTGAAATGTATTATTAATTCCAGGCAGTACACTAGCTCTTTAAGAATGGACCCTGAGCTTTTTCTTAGTCATTACAAAGCCTCTTATCTTTAAAAGCAAACAATGCAAACAAATACAGGGGAGTCATGTGAAATACAGTGTTGCATAATTTTAGTGTATGCAGCTGATTTATTGATAATGCAACAGCAACACAGATAATCCAGGTAACACAGACACAATAGAAGTTGAGAATGCTGGGCGTGGTGTATTTGTATTTTTTATTTGTACTTGTATATATTTATATTACCAGGAAAAAAGATCCATTGAGCAATGCTCATTTACAAGGAGGTCCTGGTAAGGACAGGTAACAATACAGAAGAGGAAATGACAGTATACAATATACAGTACACATAATACAGAGTTAAAACTATTTCATAATACAGGTCAGCAATTATACTCTAATAGAGAGACTAGCACAATAGGAGCAATTTGATATAGATTTTGCAGCAAAGAAAATAGAATCAAATTCAAAGTTTCATAAATAGTAAAACATACCTAGTTTATATAACGTTCTAATAGCAAACATATCTGGCAATACAAATTGACCAAGAAGGACCTGAAAATAATAGGAGCAGTGGCTGTGGGGTCCAGTTTTCAGAGACACCTTCTGGAGACCTTCTGAAGACTGTGATGCTGCCCTATCTGCACATACCTCTCTAGGCTGGGGGAGGAGGTTGTTAGACACAAGACCAAGCTGACTTGGTTTTGGAGAACCGATTCGCTCACCCAGAGGCAATCAAGTCTGACACTGTTACCTCAGAGGATGTCAGTGAGGAGGACTGGCTGGACTAAGGTGGGCTCTGGAAGGGGGTTAGGTGGTGGGACAGATGCACATTCTTCAACCAGTACCACTATGTAATTCCTACGCCACTCTGGTGGGCTGAGACTACCAGGATGAGGCACCCTCTATAGTGACCAGGGAGCATGTGGGGACCCTTCATTGTGGAGACCCAAAGGAGGGTGGTAGAGGACCCCAGAGGAGGTGGTAGAAACTTTTGTGGGGGACTTGATTGTGAAAGGCATATATTTGGGAATTGGAAAGGAGGGAGAAGCAGTTTAGATGCCTACCTGCCACCATAACCCACAAGACAAGCAGATCCTGAGGCTCGCTAAATCAGTAGAATGGAGTGGAAAGCTCAATGCCATTGTCTACCTTGGGAGTAACAATCTGGCTAGTAACAGGCTGGGATAGTGCAGGGTAGTTTAGAGAACTGGGGAGGGATCTTAGGTAGCTCACTCAGAGGCTTTCACTGAGGGGCTGCCTGTGTATGACAGGAGAAAGGAGCGGGATCTCTTCACCAGGAGCTTCATCTCATGTCTGAAGAAATGATGAAGAGAGGAAGTTTTCAGCCACACTGGGGACTCCCCTGGGAGGATAAGGTCCTATGCAGGGCTGATGGCCTGTATCCATCTGGGAAGGGATCACAGTCCTTAGTGGTTGGTTTAAATGTAACTTCACTGAACATTTAAACAAGCCAAGGGGAGGTGGCTGAAGGAATCGTGGAGTCAGAAACTGCCTCCCTACAGGCTGAAGTAGAAGATAAGAAGAACAAGAGGGGAGAGGAATCCCCCAGGGTGCAAATTAATCAAGGAAGTTTGGTGGTAAAGATAAAAGGGAAAATAACTGGAGTACTAGAAAGACTGGGGGAGGGAGGTCCGAAAGGAAAAAAAAGTGGGGCAACAAGCAGAGTGGAAAAAAATCTGGAAGGTCATGTGTGAGAATGCTAGAAGTCTAGAAAATAAGATTCCAGACCTAGAGGACATCATGGCAGAGGCCAACCTGGATACTGTGGCTGTTACTGAGTCATGGTGCACTTAAAACCATGACTGGTACATGGCTTTACCAGGCTCTACTCTGTTCTGGAAGGATCAAGTGGGACGCAAAGGAGTAGGTGTGGTGCTTTATATGAGGGAAAGCATATAAGGGTATGCCCCTAGGACGGCAACACTATTACGGCAAAAAAGTTGATGCTGACAACATCAACATTTTCCCTGTAATAGCCCGCCCGAGACCCTGGCACTCTCTCTCCCGGTCCTGCACCCCTTCCCCAATCCGACTCTGACTCAGAGTTAGAATTCAATAGATCAGGGGGCGTGGGGGCAGAGCCTCCCTCATGGTGGGTTCAGGGGGCAATGCCCCCAATGAAAAAACAGCTGGGGTCTCCAGTCAGATTTATGTCCACCGCAAGTTGCAGTCGACATGAAACCATCACTGTGATGGCAGTCGACAACTTAGTTGTTGAACCAGCATTGTAGAGCCGCATAAAAGCAATGGATATGCAGGGAATATGGGGGAGACAGAGGTACAGTGGGTCACCCTGGATCACCCTGGAGAAGGGGAATGGAACCACTGTTTCCACTGGCTTGGTCTACAGACCAGAAATCACAAAGAAGGATCGCACTGGGATGGTGGTGCTTCAAAACTAATAAAGCAAAACATTTTCCAGAAGGTCGAGCACTCACCACCTCATTCAGTAATCACTCCAGACTCAGTACATATTCTTAGTTTTGAATACATTTATTTTACAATAATTGCAGTAATCAAGACTAAGACTATACTAATGTCTAACATGATCTGAATGAGAAATGTTATGTCTTCGACCTTCTAGTAATAATCTACATGAACCTCAGCACAGGTGGAGGAATTAATTAAGGTACTGGTGGAAGCCACTGGTGAGATGGAAGAAAAGGGGAGGTACTGATTGTGAGGGACTTCAAACTGCCAGATGCAGCTTGAAGCCTCCCAGCAGTGACTTCAGTTAGAAGCAGGGATATCCTGGAATCTCTGCAGGTGGCATTCCTCAGGCAACTAGTTAGTGAACCAACTCATGATGGCGCAATACTGGACTTGGGTCTCACTAACAGGGACAGTGTTGCAGACGTCAAGGTGGAAGGCCACTTGGGGACCAGTGATCACTGTATGGTGTGGCTCAATATAAGGATGACTGTGGAATCTAACTACACTGGGTGAGGGTCCTGGACTTCAGGTGGGCAGATTTTATAAAATGGGTGAATGCCTCAGGGATGACCTGGCACTGGGGATGGCCTGGGTGGGATGTAGGAATAGTGGGTCTAGAAAAAATGGAACATAGTAAAGCCAACAAACCTCTGCATCAAACAAGTGAGCAAAAGCAGAAGGAAAAGGAGAATGTTATGGGTCTCGAAGGAGATCACTGAAAACGTAAGGGCAAAAAGGGCAGCAATCAGAAGGTATAAAGAGATGCAGAAGGAGGAGTATAGGGAGGTGTATCAAGCTAAAGGCAAAAAGGGTAGCATAAGAAGGTATAAGGAGATACAGAGAAAGCCACCTGGGGACCAGTGATCACTGTATGATGTGGTTCAATATAAGGGTGACTGTGGAATCTAACCACAAGGGGGTGAGGGTCCTGGACTTCAGGAGGGTAGATTTTATAGAGATGAGTGAATGCCTCAGGGATAACCTATCACTGGGGATGACCTGGGTGGGGTGACGGAATAGTGGGTCTAGAAAAAAGGGAACATAGTAAAGGCAACAAACCTCTGCATCAAACAAGTGAGCAAAAGCAGGAGGAAAATGAGAATGCTTGGGTCTCAAAGGAGGCGACTGAAAAGGTAATAACTTCAGTTATACCTCCTGTGCAACTGAACTGCTGAACTCCCTCCCTAATTACCCCTTCCCCCTACTCCCTCAAATGTCACAGCTGCCCCTCTATCCTTCCCCCAAAAAATTGCTCCACTTCCTATTTCCCCACACCCCTCCTTCTCATTCTTTTCAGTCTCCCCCAACGATACTCTAAATGCCCTCCTCACCATCAATCCCTCAAAAGGATGTTCCCCAGATGACCTAGACCCTAAACTCTTCTTTCTCTCTCTCTCTCTCTCTCTCTCTCTCTCTCTCGCTTTCTCTCTCAGCCCTGGCTATTGCCTATCCTCTCTCCTTAATCTTAAATCTCTCCTTCTCAACATCCAATGTCCCTACCACATAGAAGCACATAGTGGTCCTCCCCCTATGTAAAGGTGGAGACCCCTCATCCCCTGGCAACTATCATCTCATCTCACTACTCCCTATCCTAGCCAAACTACAAGAACATGTAGTCCTCTCTCAACTCATTTCCTTTCTATCTGGTACCTCCTTCTTCACTCCGTTCCAATCTGGTTTCAGGAAAAAACACCACTTCCCTACTTCGGCTCACTGACTCCATCCTCTCCAGGATGGACAATGGCCAAATCATCTCAGCCATATTTATTGACAATGCCAAGGCTTTTAACACTGTTTTCCACTCCTTTCTCCTTGGTTCCCTCTCATCTGCTGGTCTAACCCCTTCTGCCACTAACTGGTTTAAGGCCTACCTTACTGGTAGAACCCAATGAGTTAAGATCACAGATGCCATCTCGCCACCCCTCTGGATCTGCACTGGCATCCCTCATGGCTCTGTACTTGGTCCCCTTCTATTCTCCATCTTCCTTAATGACCTGCCATCTGTCTGCTCCCCCTCATCTGCAATACACATGTACACTGATGATACTATCCTGTATGCATCTGGCTCATGCCCAGCTGAGGTTACATCCAGCTTGCAACACGACTTCATCATGGTCCAGCTCTGGTTTGCAAACCATCAATTATTCCTCAATGCCAAGAAGACAGTCTCCATGACCTTTGGCACAAGGCAGAGACTCTCTAGGCTTTCCTCCCTGCCCACTTTCTGCACTCTTAAAGGGACTTTACTTGAGGACACCTTGTCCTTCAGATATTTTGAGGTTTGGTTAGATCAACACCTCAACCTCTCAGGACACATTGATGCCATCGAGAAACAATTGTGCTCCAAGCTCGGTGCCTTGTTCAGGAACTGCAGTTGCATCCTTCCGGCTGCTAGGCGTGAGCTTGTCCAGAAGATGATCCTCACCATTTTTGACTACTACAACGTAGTCTGTAGTGTTGATCCTAAGTCCTCCCTGACCAGATTGGACACTCTCTTTAACTCCTTCTGCCACTTTGCCCTTGATGCTCCCTCTCGCACCCACAACTGTTACCTCTATTGAGCCCTTTCCTTCTATTTCCTTACAAATAGATGCCTCTCACACTGCT
Source organism: Neoceratodus forsteri (assembly GCA_016271365.2). NCBI lineage: Eukaryota > Metazoa > Chordata > Ceratodontiformes > Ceratodontidae > Neoceratodus > Neoceratodus forsteri. Next base: position 436,592,394 of record CM057451.1, on the reverse strand, counting down.
CTGAATTCACCACTAAACACTGGCTTGGTGAACTCCCTTCCTACCTCTCCCATAGAAACATAGACTTTGATGGCAGATAAGGACTGCTTGTCCCACCTAGTCTGTCATTTCCCTACCTACAGGATAAGCTGCAGATCCTAGTTAACCAACATCCTATTTCTTCCTACCCCCCCAAAAAATTGCCTTATATCCGTCCCATGCATTCTTGAATTCTTCCACAGTTTTAGACCCCACAACCTCCTCAGGAAGGCTGTTCCATGCGTCCACTACCCTTTCTGTGAAAAAATACTTCCTCACATTGCCCCTGAACTGCCCCCCCATTATCAAACTGTGTCCCCTTGTTCTTGCACATCTCTTTATCTGAAAGATGCTACCCCCTTGGACTTTGTGATTCCACCGAGGGACTTAAAATATAGAAACATAGAAACATAGAAGTTGATGGCAGATAAGGACCGCAAGGCCCATCCAGTCTGCCCATTTCTTTTTCTACCTTATAAATGTGCCATCGGCCTTTGCTCTGTCAGTGGCCTATCTATTCATAATCATTTGTATTGCTCCCTTATGCCTATCCCATGCCTGTTTGAAGCCCTGCACTGTATTCATAGCCACCACTTCTTGTGGTAAGCCATTCCATGCATCCACCACCCTTTCTGTGAAAAAGAATTTCCTCACATTCCCCCTTAATCAGCCCCCTCTAATCTCATGCTGTGTCCTCTTGTCCTGCTATTTTTCTTATATTTAAACATGTTAGACTCTTTCACCTTGTTAATGCCCTTAAAGTGTTTGAATGCCTCAATCATATCACCTCTCTCCCTCCTTTGCTCAAGGGTATACATATTGAGCTCTGTTAATCTGTCCTCATATGTCTTCTGATGCAGTCCCTGCACCATTTGGTTGCCCTTCTCTGGACTGCCTCAATTTGTTAATGTCCTTGTGAAGGTGTGGCCTCCAATACTGCAGCAGTACTCCAGATGGGGCCTAACCAGTGTCTTGTAAAGGGGATTATTACCTCCTCTTACGACTTGTGATACCTCTACTACACACCCTAACACCCCCATAGCCTTACCTACTGCTTTAGAGGTCTGCTTGGATGATTTCAGGTCATCAGTGATGATGATGCCCAAGTCTCTTTCTTCCTTTGTGACTGCTAGCAACTCACCTCCCAGCCTATAGGTGGCTTCAGGGTTTCTCTTCCCTATGTGCATGATTTTGCACTTCTTTGCTTTAAATCCCAGTTGCCACTCTTCTGACCATTTTGCTAGTTTATCCAGATCTCTTCTCATTCTGCCCACCCCATCTGGATCATCTACTTTGTTGCAAATCTTGGTGTCATCTGCAAACAGACAAGCCTTACCCTCTAGTCCATCTGCAAGGTCACTAATGAAGATGTTGAAGAGGACTGGGCCCAGGACTGATCCCTTAGGTACCCCACTTGTGACTTGCATCTCTTCTGACTGTATACCATTTACTACCACTCTCTGTTTTCTGCCCGTCAACCAGTTTGCCACCCAGTTGACCAACTTCTGACCACCCGAGCCTACCAGCTTATTTATCAATCTTCTATGTGGTACAGTGTCAAAAGCTTTGCTGAAGTCAAGGTAGGCGACATCAACTACTCCCCTTGGTCCACCACTCTGGTTACCCAGTCAAAGAAATCTATGAGATTAATTTGACAGGACCTTCCTTTTGTAAACCCATGCTGTCTTGGATCCTGTGCCCCTATGGATTCCAGGTGTTGCACTATCCTTTCCTTAAGGAGTGCCTCCATAATCTTGCCCACTACTGAGGTAAGACTGACTTTCTATCATGTAAATGATCATCTGTATCATCTGAAGTTTCTATCATGTCCCCCTTCTCCCTCCTTTCCTCAAGGTTATACATATTAAGCTCCTTTAGTCTCTCCTTGTATGGCTTCTCTTGCAGACCCTGCACCATTTTAGTTGCCCTCCTCTGGACTGCCTCTTATCCTGTCTATGTCCTTGTGGGAGATGGGGTCTCCAGAACTGGACGCAGTACTCAGATGGGGTCTCACCAACTGTCTGTACAGAGGGATAACAACTTCCTGTTTTCTGCTGCTGATGCCTCTCCCATACATCCCAGTATCCCCCAGCACTGCTACTGGCTTCTCACATTGCTTGCTCCAACCTTAAGGTCATCTGATATGATTACCCCAGGTCCCTTTCTATTTTTGTTGTCATACTACCTCCCCCATTGTGTAATCTTCCCAGGGTTTTTGTTTCCCAGGTGCATTATTTTGCACTTCTTTGCATTGAATCCAAGCTGCCATACTTCTGACCATTCCTCCAACCTTGCCAAGTCCCTTCTCATCCCACACATCCTTGTGTATCAACTGTGTTGCAGATCTTTGTGTCATCCACAAAGAGGCATACTTTTCCTTCCAGTCCCTCTGCAATGTCACTTATAAAGACATTAAAAAGGACTGGACCCAGTACTGAACCCTGCAGTACACCACTAGTAACCCGTCTTTCTTCAGAGTGGACTCCATTTACAATTACCTTCTGTGTCCTGTTGTCCAGCCAATGTTTTACCCAGGCTACCACCCTGGGACCCACACCCAGGCTGGATAATTTGGCTATTAGTCTTTTGCGTGGGACTGAGTCAGATACCTTGCTAAAGTCTAGGCAGGCCATGACCACAACCCCTCCTTGGTCTACTACTTTGGTCAGCCAGTCAAAGAAATCAATTAGATTCATCTGACAAGACCTTCCCGCAGTGAACCCATGCTGTCTTGGGTCCTGTGCATCACTGGCCTCTAGGTACTCAACAATTCTTTCCTTCAGAAGTGATTCCATCACTTTCCTTACCACAGAGATCAAACTGACAGGTCTGTAGTTTCCTGCCTCTGTCTTGGTCCCACTTTTGTGAAGGGGAATCACATCCACCTTCCTCCTGTCCTCAGGTACCACACCATCCTCCCATGATTTGTTAAAAAGGGTAGTCAGTGGTTTCACTAGTTCTCCCCTTAATTCTTTCAGAAATGTGGGGTGAATTCTGTCAGGCCCCATTGCTTTGTTCACCTTCAGTTTTAGGAGTTCTTTCAGTTTCTCTTCATTTATAACACCCCCTCCTCCTTCCCATTCCCTCAGATTTACTGACACTCACACACTAACTGTCCCCCGCCACTCCACCCTCTCCGGCCAGTCTGGGAACTCTCACCATTTCCCTAAAATATGGAACTCTCTACCTCCCCAAATTGGACACTCCTCCTCCTTCTATTCCATCAACACTGCAGTCTCCAACTATCTTGCACTTAACTGTGCCTTTTATGACCCGTCTTAATTTCCTTCATCTTGCTCCTTACAGTTCATCCCTCCTTCGGAATTTGCCCAATGACTCTATCACCTCTACTGCCTCTACTGAACCGAGCCCCTGCTAGGTGCTAGCTCTCATATGTTTCTCCCTTCCCCTACTCACTCCCTCTTTTTCCATAGCCTTCACAACCCCTTGCAGGGGCCTGAGTAACAAAATGACAGTTATAGTGTTCATGAGGTGGGGTCTCAAAAAGCCCATGTTGAAATTTTGGTGAAAAATATCAAAAAATGGCAAAGATATCAACATAAGTTGAAAAACCCACTGAAATGCATTATACAGCACCTACCTTTATTCATCAGTTCATGTTTTGGCTTTGAAGAGTGCAGAAATGTCCTGCTCCACGGAAGATGACTGCGGATAACCTCCTGTGTTAAGTATGGGGCAAGGAGGTGTATGGAGTGGAGGGTGCTCAGTGGGAAGGTTGGGATGGGGGAGGGATAGTACAGGAACAATGAGGGGCCATTTTCTTTTTTCCATGGCAAAAGAAAATACATAGTGGGACTGTTTTCTTTTTTAACAGGTTCTTACATTAAGCATTTTGGGACACTGTGAGTGGGTTCCCCCAGTGTCACACAGTATTGGGAGTACAATACACAATTGGGGACATTGGGAGTGGGCTCCCCAGTGTCCCAGAGTATTGTGAGTGGGATACACATTTGGGGACACTGGGTATGGGCTCTCTGGTGTCCCATACTGATGGGGAGAAATGTACAGTACTTAATTCTGACATGGGGATTGGGTTCCCCATGTTAATAATGTATTTATACACAAGGGTTGCAGGGGGAAGGGGGGCTGACACTTGGGGTGGGTATTCCAGTTTTGGATTATATGACATTTTTTTATGAACTCATTTGGAACGCTGAGGGTGGGCTCCTCACGTGTCCCACACTGTGGGGGAGGGATATAATAAATGTTGATGCAGGGATTGGGGCCCCTGATGTCAGCAATCATTTGTTGAACAACTGGCTGGGGGAGACAGTCCTTAACTTAGTGCTGTATAATGTGTTAGGCATAGGAGCTGGTTGCACTAGACAACACAGCTGTCATTTAGTAAAGGACAGCTGTATCATATAGTTTGCATGATATGACACAGCTGTCCTTTACTAAATGACAGCTGTGTTGTATAGTGCAACCAGCTCCTATGCCAAATACACTATACGGCACCACATTTTTTGCCTCAGTTTGTGGTTCCACTTTGAAGAATGCAGAGTCTCCTGGTTCACAGAAGATGACACTGGACCACCTTGGAGGTTAGTATAAGGTAAGGGGGGTGTGGGTAGGTGGCTGCTCAGCAGGAGGATGGGGATGGGGATGGGGATGGGGATGGGTGAGTGGTGATGATGAGGAATGATTTTCTTTCTTTCAGGTTTAATTAAAAAAAGACATTGAGGGATGGTTTTCTCTTTTGCAGATATACAATATAAAGGTAATCTATCTTGGGACACTGGGGGTGGGCTCCACAGTGTCCCACTCAGCTGTATATGTGTGTGTGGGGGGGTGAATTACTTGACACAAGGGGCTGTGGGGGCATCCGACACAAGGGGTGGGCATCCTGGTGTCAGCCTATACTAAAAAAAAAAAGATTAAAAAAAATAAAATAAATAAATTAATTAATTAATAAATAAATACACTGCCACCGGGGATTAGAGATGCGGTGAAGTAAAATGTTGCCCGCGAAGTGGCCACTTCACATTATTATTCCACTACGCTAAGTGCCCATTTTAAACCCTCACTTCCCCACTTTGCATTGTAATTATGATTTCACATTGTGTACTCTGCCTTATTCTGCTTTAAGGTGGAGTGAGAATTCACAGGCAGCCCACACACATCATGTGGCTTACACAGTGTAGGTCACATGCTTCAGGCAAGCAAGCAGGAGGTTGCAGGCAAAAGTACTCTCCAACATAGGCTGACTTGCATATTTTGCACAGGATGTGACAAATGGCTCTGCTCTGCGAATGGCTGGGGCTGGGATGTGGACGTGTGATGAAGAGGGGTGCAGAGGTGACAAGTCCCCAAATGAAGTTATTTTCCCCATTTTACATACAGTGGTTGATGTACCACTTGCACTAGACATACTGCATTGACCACCACCACCACCACTGCTACTCTGACCACCACTTGACAAGATTTCTCTCCTCTCCTCTACTCTACTCTCCTCTCCTCTCCACAAGTTAGTACATGATCAGGTTCATCAGCCTATGTTCATATGAAATGTCCTGCTGCCCCTGAATCAATGGACAGCCCTCCTCAGTACAGCCTCCATCTAATGTGTGTAAAGAAGTAGTGAAATGTATCATATGGGTTACAATTGTTCTCAGTCTTGTGGAATGCATAGTGTTGTGTTCTTAGAGTTTGAAATATTCTGCAAATCTGCTTGGACATTACTCTTACTTTGACACTATCCTTTTAAGCAAGGAAATGTACTCAGACTGTACCTACCAATCCTTTTGTTGACATTGAAATAGATTGATGATGTTAGGGTAACAGTACCATTGTTTCAAACTCTCATTTAAACCATAAGGACTCCACACCATATATTTACCAAGACTCAGGACAATGTTTACCCTATTGTTTCATTTCTCTACAATTGTAATTTATGTTTCAACCCTAATTGATGCCTAAACATAATTGTTGCAATTAATTTCCATCCCCCTTAAGAAGGGATATTTAATAAGAGATGCACACTACTTTGAACTGGTAATACTAGAAATATTTTTGTCCTAGCAATAATTGCTTGACTGTTGTAACCTTCTCTCTTTCTGCCCTTTTCCCATGCCAAGAATCCTCTAGTATGCAATGTCACTCCCCCCTCACCCTGTCCCTGTGCCAAACTCTCTTTTCTGTCCAGTGGTACCTACTCTCTCCCTGTCCCATATTAAGCAGACTCTGCTTTTTAATGGCATGCTCTCCTGAACCATGCCCAGTGCCAAATACTCCCGGGGGGTGGGGGAGGCAAGATTGTAGATTTTAGCAGACATGTGTAATTGTTGCTTTGAGAACTAGACCAAGAGAAAGATAAAAATCCTTATTTTTATCAGACTTACAATGTTACAACTGTTGCCTTTCATTTGCTTTGGTAAGTCTGCATCTGTGGCATAGTTTATTAATTTGAACCCTGGTCATTGGTAAGGGAGAAAAAAACACACAACTGAAAACAAAGAATAAGCATACCTGTGTAACCAGCCAGCCCGGTGGCACTAAGGGTTAAGGCACTGGACACCACACCTTGTGCTACACCAGCGGCCCGGGTTTGGGAAAGAGCCTGGGTCATTGGGGGCTGGTGGTGGTGGGAGGGAGGGAGGAGCAGGATTGAGCCACAGTTGGACAGCTCTTCTCTCCTGGGGAGAGTTAGGCACCATCCCAACTAGAGGGCAATGCTGGCATGGGAGCATGTCATTAGGCACTTGGCAGAAGCTGTAACTCCACACAGCACCCTGCATGGACTTTGCTACTTCGCAGCAACATCCCCAGGGGTGATGTTGAGGGCTTTACACAGTTACTAAAAGTAGCCGCACAAAAACTCTAACTCCATGGCCATGCAGCAGGATCCCCCACATGGGAGGGATGGTCACTATGGATAGGCGGTATGCCTTCACCGAGCCCGGGCTGTCAACAGGGGGAAAAATGTGCAAAAAAAAAGCATACCTGTGTTGACATTCTGTGGTTTAATGAGACATTTCTGTCTAGTCTCCTGTGTGTTCTGCTTTGCTACTTGGGATGCAGTCCTCCAAAAAAGAAACAGTCACAGTGGTAAAACTAACAAAAATGAAGAAAATAACTATAGGATCTGTAACAACAAGCCAAGAGAAAAAGAAAGGATGTCAGGAATTCTCCAACAGATAGTGAAAACACTGATAAGAAATCTTTTTAAATATCCAGTGGTGAAGTTTCTGGTGTTAAATCTAGTGGGTAGTTCTGAAGCAGGTGTGGTCCCAGGAGGAGAGGCAGGGGGCTTTATATGTTGCCACTTGGTAGAAATACTTTCAGGCAAAAGCAAGATAAAAACTTGAAACAAAATGAGGAACTTGAAGAGAGAGTGAATCACCTCTTAAAAAGTAACAAGGATACTATGACTGAAATCAATGAAATCAGTCAGAGTTTGAAAACTCAGCATTATACCTATCTGTGCTATTGGACATTATTTTTTTAACAAGAAGAATAGAGAGTCTAGAAAATTATGTCAGACAGAACAATTTAAGTTTTTTTCGAATCTTGATACTGAAAGATAATAGAGATATATTTGTGTGGGACATGGTAAAAGAAATTTTAACGGAGCAGTTTAACCTCACACCATGAGTGGACAGATCTTTCAGAATACTAGCCAGGAGTGATGGCAAATTAGCAATGCAAGGGTACATTGAGAAACCAGCCACTATTTAAGTCTCTTTCACCCTGGAATCTGACAAACAAATTGTTAAAAAAAAGCCAGAAGAAAAGGTGCTATAAAATAAAAGAATGCAAGCATTTACATCTACCCTGATGAATCCCTACAGATGCAAGCACAAAGAAGTAACTTTTTGCAGTTTCAAAGAAATAAGGGGAAACTGACTATCTGATCCCCATATAAAGCCTGAGTAACTATACATCAAACCAAAAGATTATTTGTTGATGTCGACCAATTTTGCATTTTTTTCTTTTATTTTTTTCTAATTTCTTATTTATGCTCCTGCAGCTCAGCCTGCCATACAACCAGCTGCCATCCTCTCTTCTGAGCAGCACGCAGGCTCACTCACATCTGGCTGGTGTGCATCATGCCAGTGGAGGGGTCCCCACTCCCTCATGCTGGTCCGGGAACCACAACTGGAGTGTGACTCAATGACAGGCCCCCTGGATGGAGAAGTACGGCCATCAAGCTGCTTGGCCGACTGCTCCTTTTTCCTCCTGTTTTTGTATGCCCCTGAAGTATGGACGTGCACTGATGTCAAGGCACTATGTGCTGATGTCCACATTACTTCACACCTTAAGTGCACCGCTTCTGCAGTGTCCCCAAATTCCATCGGAGGCCGCCACAGAGTGATGGAAACCCCAAACCTTCCCAGGAAAGAAGAGCAGTCCATTGGACGCTCCATCCTTTCCCTCCCCAGCCAACCCCTGATGGCCCAGGTACATTCCCAAACCCGGGTCATCGGCGTGGTATGAAGTGTGGCATCCAGCACCTCAACCCTCAGCACCACCAGGCCGGCTGATGTCGACCAATTTAAATCTTTCATAGAGAACCACTGTAAGCAGCATTCGAATTCTGAACTAGATCAATCAGACAGTATGTATATACACTGACTTGGACATGGCAGACACAACAGTTATAACAGTAAAACATGCCAGTTCTATACATTTTTCAACTTCTAAGTCACAGAAACATTTCAATTCAGAGACACTAACACTATCTACTGACTCCTGCCTGAGGACTTCAGACAGCAAGAGGACATCTGATAGAGCCTACATACAGTAAGTCTTAGGAGAAGATTCTCTAAGTTTAAAAGATCTTTCAGACATTAATGCAGAAAGTGATTTGGAAGCAGATACTGTATGACCTCCGCTAAAAAGAAGGTCATTGGGAAGCAGGAGGAAGATACCTTGCTTTGAAAGACTATCATTTGCAAAAGAGTCTTAGCCTGTTAAGGCCCATTTAGAAGCAAGATCATGGACTGATTCCTTCAAATAAAAATCCCTTAAAAAGAATGTTACAGAGAAATAACTATAGTGATACATTAATAGCTTTTTTGAAAATTTCAAATGATGGAAAAAAGGTATAGGAATTTTTGAGTTTATAAGTCAATTTATAAACTGTATTCAGCATTGTGTACTTATTCAACTAAACAGGGCCCTTGGAAGCCATATACAGTAAATTCCTACTAATTGTGTTCATGTTCACTGGGATATTATTTGCAAATGCAATTTCTGATAGTACTCTTTAAAATGAATACTCCCCACACAAAATGAGACTTATCATGGTGCTATAAATGACTACTAGGCATTGAATCTCTTATCTAAGTTGTTTATGTTTTATTGTACCAGAACTAATTAGCACTGCTGCAATTCATTGATAATGAATGTAACATGTTAATTTTTATTTATGATAAATATCTAGAAATTAAAATTACAAATACTTCCTGGTGTCCATGTGCACCTCCTCCATCTCCCCATCCCATGCAAAGCCATCTCTGGTTTCCTATGATACTACCACCTTCTCCTTGTCATGTGGCAATCATTCCCTGGTATCCCATTAAATTTATATCATCATGAAGTTAACTCTTCTCAACACTGATATCTAGTGCAGTACTGTTAAGATATTGTACATGATTACAGTGTTGTCCCAATACTTACCAAGGAGTTATACAGTTACAGTGTTGTTCCATTATATATACAGTATAATATCATGCAATTAGCTCATCTTAACAGTGATATCTAACGCAATACTTTTGCGATGTACAAGTATGATCTGAATATTATTTTTACTTATGGCCACTTCATTTTACTTCTCATAATCTTTGGATATGACCCTGATATGAATGTAAATGAATATAAAAATTGAATAAATACAAAGTTGGTACAAAGGCATACAATTACAGTGTTATCGCAGAACTATGTTTAAGTGTTGTTCAAAAAACAGTACTATTATGGTTTTATGCATACATAGATACATAGAAGATTATGGCAGAAAAGGACTGTCTGACCCATCTAGTCAGTCCCTTTTTGCCTAGCTAATATAAACCTATAGACCCTTGGAAGTCAGCCTCTTCCCCCACCCACTTTAACCAGTGGTGTCTCCAGTCTCTGTTCTGGCTCCGTGTTTTCTCCCCCACTAGTTCTGGTGGTGCCCATGTGTCTGTCCCATACTTTCTTAAATCCAGTAACTGTCTTTGCTACCACCACCTCCTAATGGAGGCTGTTCCAGGGGTCTACCACCCTTTCTGTGAAGAAGCACTTTCTCCTGTTCCCTCTGAACATACCCCCCTCCAATTTCATATTGTGCCTCTAGTCTATGGACATCTTTTTTTCAGAAAGATGCTCCCTTCCTGTACTTATCCCATTATGGTACTTAAATGCCTCAATCATGTTCCCCCCTCCCTCCTTATCTCCAGGGTGTAAAGACAAGATTCCTTAACCTTTCCTCATAGAGCTTCTGATTCAGGCCCAGCACATTTATGTTGCCCTTCTTTGTACCCTCTTTGTCCTGTCTATATCTTTATAGAGATGCAGCATCCAGAACTGCATACCGTACTCAAGGTGGGGTCTCACCAGTGATTTATATGGTACTTTAAGAAATATTGATTCCAGAAATATGAAAATATTCTGAAAATGCTTCTGAAATACAACTACACTTTTGCAACTGCTCATACCTAAAAACTCTCCTAATTTCTCTGTTTTACACATTTACATTTTAAACCCCCAAATCACTACAGCAGACCTTGCTAAGGCCTTTGATTTCATAGCCCACCTCCTCCTTCTGGAGAAGCTGTGATTCTCAGGACTTTCTGTCCCAACAATGAACTAGTTCAGATCTTACATCTCTTGTTGTCTCCAGTTGGCACAGGCTGGTTATGCCTTGTCCCTCCCTCTCCTAATCCAGTCTGGGGTTCCGCAAGGCTCCATTATGGGTACCATCTTTTTCTAATTTTTTTTAAAATGACTTCCTGTCCATCAGTTTCAGTTCTTCTATACACATGTATGTAGATGAAACTGCACGCCTTGCCTCAGATGCCTCAGTCTCTGCCTTGGAAACCTTGCTCCAGCATGACATTGATAATTGCTAACACTGGTTCCAGTCAAACCAACTTTGGGCCTACACCAGCAAGATGGTGTACTTGACCTTCAACACTAATCACAAGCTGGCTGGGTTCTATTACCTCTTGCCTTTGCCACATTGAATGGCACTCCCTTTGAGGCCATTCCCTGCTTCAAATATATTTGTAGGTGGCTAGATGGCAGATTTGACTTATCCACCCATATTGATGCCATCCACAGCAAGCTCTTTCCAAAACTTGGTGCCCTCAACTGCAACAAAGATTGCCTTTCTTCCATAGCCTGCCACAATCTGGCCACCAAAATTGTGTTTCCAGTGTATGACTATGCAGATGTGTTGTATGGCACTGCCGCTACCACTTCTCTCACCAGACTGGACACCTTATGAAACACCTTTTGCCACTCTGCTGCTAATGCACAATCTTGTTCTCATCACTGCACCCTTCATACTTCCCCTTCAGTCTCTCCTCTTGCCTCATGTCACCTTATGAACTGTGCATCCTTCAACTACAAATATTGGTTTGGTTCTCTTCCTCCTTATCATTCCTCTCTTCTCTCTTCCTTTTTCTCTGCCTCATATGCTCTTTATTCTAGAGATTACTGGGCTTTTCATATTTCTTATTCCAACTGTTTTGCTGGGCAGTCTGCTTTCTCCTCTCATTTTCCTTCCATCTGGAACAATCTCCCTCTTACTGTTTGCTTTTCTCCCTGTCATCTCTCTCGCAAATATCCGCTCAAACTTCTCATTTCCCCCTCCTGTACTTGCCCGAGCCTTAGATGACTTATTGTAGCTGACTATTTTCTTCCTCTACCATCTGCTGCCTGCTAACCAGTCTTGGTTAGAAACTCCCACCCACATTGTTTCTTCTGTTATTGCTCCACAACTGTTGAATTTCCCCAATTACCAATCTTCTATAAGTAAATAAACAAATATGCAACAACATCTGATTGGCCAAAAAGTTCAGACTTGAAATCATTGCCATTTTTCCATTTTCTGTCCTCAAAATACATTTTAAAAACATGAGAAATTTTACTAATTTGGGCAATTTACCAATTGGAGGAAATAGTCTCAAAACTGAATCACCAGTCTGTGATCCTATTCACCCAGCAGACCTGGGTTTGAAACCCACAACCACTACTTGCATACTGAGTGATGCTAAGCAAGTTAGTTAACATCCCTGTATTCCCAGAACCCACAGAGAAATGAGCTTCAATTTAGTTTGCCTTTTTGGCCAACAATTCTAAAATAAAAAAAATGCATTTTGATTCCCAGAATGACATTTCACCAAACTGGGCAGAACTTGGGATCCTACCACAAATGTTGTGCCTGACACAGTTTAAGGACTTAGCACAAATGACGGACAAGCTCAAAGCAACAAAAAAATCAGGGATCCACATTAAAGTACTTACTCAGCTCTAACTACTATATATCAGTACTTCTAAATCATTATAATCAAGTCAAATTGTCAATGTTTCATTGAATGTTGCATAGTATGTATAACACAGATGCATTGCATTGTACAGTGTTCTGTTATTCATGACAGATCTATTTTTTATCTTTAAAAACTGAGTGTTGTTTTGTCATTTTCACTCACCTGAACAATGTGGTAATGACCCACTCCATCGTCCATCTAGTTGACACATGCGAGTGGAGTTACCAGTCAGCACCCGCTTTCCTAAACAACTGTATCGGACTACAGAGCCTACTATATACTTGTCTCCTGACATCTGAGCATTGGGTGGAATACCAGGATGGCCACAGGACACCACTGAAAAAGAGATAAAACACAATGGTGTCAGTCTTATAAATTATATGAAAATCCATCTTCCATTAATGGCATGTATTGACATGAAGTTGGGGTGGTCATATTTATGGGTTTCACTTTTTCCATTTCTTTGATAGATATTTGAAAGATATGCCAGAATACTTTCAAATGGTTATAGTTTTATGATGATTTTGACTATATTTTGCCAGAAATGCAACTTATCTTGCTGACTGGTTTTAAATTATGGTCATTTTATCTGCACTGTGTTATTTTACTTTGAGAAATATATGGGATAGAAATTGTATTTCTATTTATTTACTTATTTTTACTTTTTTAATCTCCACATTACTTTTTGCATCTGTATAATTCAAACATTAGGAATCAGTCCAACTCCAGTCTAGTTAAATGTTTTATATAATTCAGAACATTTCCCTATCCACACTTAAACCGTCAAAATGATGGTGTTATGCAACAAGAAATTAACAGCTTATGGAACAAATCAAGCACATTGCTATTCTCTTATTGTCTGAAGTACTTTTGGACAACTGGGAATCTCCACTGGGTCTTTTTTGTTAATGGCACAGCTGCACCTCAAATGCTTTCACACATTTCCTGTATATTTGAATTCATCAGAGCATAATGAGCTTTAGCAATTATCAGTTGGCAGTCAAAAGCAAAGCTGAAGCTTGTTGAGGTTTTGGCTGTTACTGCAAGCATTCATCAGGGTTTTTACTGTTGGGCCATATGTCCAGTATGGATGAATAAACATACACAGAGAAAAAGTAAAAATCCTAATAAATTCCCAGGATAACATCATCAACTAGTTCTATCTTGTCATTATTTTTTAGCATATGTGCTGCAAATAAATCATATGATAAATTATAATCAAAACATAACATTGCATAAAGGAAATGGGTTGCTAGCCTACATGTTGCTTTATTTTATCTCCAGTGTTTCAAGTTTTCTGTTTATTTTCTGCCTTTTTACAGTTAACACACCATAACATGTGAACAGTACCCAGAAGTGTCCAACATGATTTGAACTGCACCATGTTCACTGCACCACAGCTCACATCCAGTTCTCAATAACCTTATTACCTTATAAAGATGAGAAGCACTCTACAGGTAGCACAAAATATATGTCATCTCCAAGTAGCACAGGCAAGGAATGTTAGGTGAGACTACTGATGAAAACCACTAAACAAAATGTAGTTACAAGTAAGTAATCTTTTCTTTGTAAAACATGGATTCACCCATAGCCACACCTATAGAGAGACTGCCAGCAGTACACTGAGAGAAGGGATGAAACTAAAGCAACAGTGTATTAGCCAGCATACAGCATTCTTATAACAGTTTCAGTGAGTGAGTGATATGCTGCAGAATTCTGCAGGAACACAATGTAATCCAATAACAATTACTGTCATTAGTAATGCACATATGTGAGGCATGCTTATCTCAGAGCATTGGATCCTGGATGATTCAACTATATTTGGCATAAAAACTTTTCAAAACAGACATCCCAAAGTCTTTATCTATAGAAGATTGTAGGTCCATACTTTAGTGCTAGAAAAAATTTGTAAGGGATGCCCAGGTGGCTGGTTTGTAGATCTGTGTACATTGGAACAGATCATGTGACTGCAGCAGAAGTTGGCACACTTTTGAAGTGAGAACATGTCCCTTAGGGCTGTGAGATACTCAAGAGTGCAATAATAGGCAATACAAGGGACTGTTCAGTAGTTTAGTGTCTTTGTAGCTGTGAGTCCTTCCAAGCATAAAGATATTCTTTAGTGAGCCTGCAATGAACTGAGTTCTATTTGAATAAAACTCAGAGCCTTCTTAGTGTCAAGGTGGTGAAATGTTGATTCACTACTATTGTTGTGGGATCTGGGAAAAAGCACTGATAACAAAATAGAATATTTAATGTGGACCTTGGTAATATACGTATGTTGTGTCTTTGTGAAAAGATCCAAAAAGTAAGAATCAATGCATAGAATGTGAAGTTCAGTTGAACTCCAGGGTGAGGGCTTGATTAATAAGAAAGTAATTTTTAAAGACAGAAACATTGAATTACTGAAGGCCACAGGCTCAAACAGCAGACTGAAAAAAATAGATAAATTTAACATAAGGTCCCAAAGTGGTCAAACTGTAAATAAAAGAATGTTTGCACTCATAAACCAAACCAGCAAAAATATAATTGCCAGTCAGCGATTGCAAGTACAAAAAAGTATTTATTTACTCTCATAGTCAGATAAAACCAGCTGGACATATGGCAACTTCATGCCCACAACCCACTACAGGAACATCCAATGGCATTTTGTGCCCTACAAAATACATTTTATCAAGGGTGAATACTTTTATAACTGGTGCTGTTTAAATATACCCACACATTGTAGTTTCATTTTTTGTTCATCTGTGTGCTTGGAAAATTCTTCTAATCATTTACAGAAATGTCCTTCATAAATACATATATTGTTCACTAATTACTAATGAGGCTTGTACCCTTTATATCCTATTCCAATCAATTAAATTCTTCATAATACAAACGATGCAGACTCTATTTATTTCTCCACCTTAAATAATCTGCAATTTTCTTTACTTGCAAAAATATGAGTTGTTTAAAGAGCAGCTGACACCGTTGAAAAGACTTTGGAAAACATGATAGTTGAACACAATTCAGATTGTATTTCACACATCTTCTATAGATTTCTTCATTTCATTATTTGTTACTGAAAAAATTCCAACAAATACATGATCCTTATCCCTTAGAGCTCATCTGCATATATAACTCACTCCTGACTTGACATCAAAAAGCTTTGTTGTAACATCACGGTCTGTTGCTATGGGAATAACTGTAATGTCACAAGCATAGTATTATGACATCAGGTTGGGAAGAAGCAATAGGAGCTGATGAACCCTTAGGGAAAAACTGTTCTGTTTTCATGTATATGACTTCAGTAACAAATAGCAAAGGTAAGAAATATAGAGATAATGAGAAATATAAGCTGTTTTGTGTTCAAATATTATGATCTTCTTAAGGCATCAGTGACTCTTTAAGACTGTATCCTCACATCTTCCTCACCAATTTAGATATTTATCCTTCATTATGTCCTCCACTTCTACTAACTCTTAGTATAATGAATCTCATGAGTTTACTCTTTCAGCCTTTTAAGTTCCAACTATTGGTCCTAATATAGTACCTATACTACAGCCAACAATTCTTTTGGCAATGGTAGATTTTTTTTTCTGTGACACAATAAAAAGTAGTTTTTACACTATTACTGGAAAAATAAACTTCTTTTGAGGCTTGACCACAGCCAACTTTCATGTTCTACCCTATAGCAATACTTGCAGTTTTTTTGTTAACTAGGATTCTCTTGAAGTTACAACTTAACCCTCTTTCTTTTCACATCATTGCTAATAGAATTCTTGATCCATTCTTAACCTATCACAGTCTATTTTCTACAATACGTTGCAGTACTGCCATCTCATTGATGAATCATGTCACTAAAAAGTATCACTCATTTGCATTATGTGCAGCTTTGTAATTGGTTTTATCCTGTCTGGGAGTTCTCCTCCCATGTTTGCATCATTTACTACATATTGCAAAAGTGCTGCTACAGTTAATTGATTTGCAACAGTTCAATCATCAATCAGTCAATCAATCAATCAAACAAAACTTTGTTTGATAGAGCGCACTTCTCGATTTTGACTTAATGCACTTTACAGTAGATTCAACAAAATTTTAAAACAATACAATGAAAAAAACATTATGATGTCTCTGCACTGTCTTTGCAGTCCAAATTTTTGCAAATGTTATTTACCCTGTTGTGTCTTGTATGTTTACTGTGCTGTGTTTATGTTATATTATGTTTGCACCTTATTGCCATTGTACTGTTTTGCACTCTTTTTACCTGTTCCACCCCAACCAGGATTCATCTGAAAATAAGCTGCTACCAGCTCAGTATATCTTTCCTGTAAAAGTTTTGAATTATATCCTTCTTGCTTCAAATGATGATTTTTCACTATAGTTTTCTACTAGACCCCATTGCAGCTTCTGTTACCAATAATCAATGTAATTTTCTTTCCTGTCTTGAACAATATACAGCTGTCTATGGATTCTTTCCCTCTGGGTTTCAACTCTTTAAGTCAACTTACATAGTCCTGGGAGGTGGGTATTTGCCTACCTTATATTCATTTTATTATTATCAATCCCTAGGACATGATAGGTGTAACTATGGAGGACATTGCATCTAATAATTGATGGAGAATACCAAAGAGAGTATGCTTCCCCTAAAAGAGAGTGCAATTTCCTCTGCTATTTTGGAGATGCAGTATGCTTTAACTTTTGAATGTTTCTGGTGGAGGCAGAGGAAGGGGGAGGTTTGATGTTACAGTGTGGTAGCATGAGGGGTTCAAATAAAATATGGAGTCAGAGCATTTGGTTGTTGTGTAGGGGTGATTGCTTGTTTGGTGCAGGTGAAGGGAAGGAATTTTGGTTAACTGACTTACTATAATGTGCTCATTCTGGAACTTCACCATGACTTTGGGAGTAGTGGGGATGTGGGTGCTACTGGTTGGCTGAGTGGGGGAAATTGGTTTAACACTTCTGGGAGGTAAGTAAGGGAGGGATGCTTTTGCATAGTTGATGGGGGATGCATTTGGTTTACAATTCTTTTTAAATCTTCACTGAGTTGAGTCAGAGGCAAATTATGTTCTTCTCTCATCCCCAAAACAAGTCCTGCAACTTCAAACTCCTCATTCACTCTGGGTCCTCATTCCCACTCGAACAAGTTTGCTCCTATAAATACCTAGGGATCCATTTTGACCCCTCCCTCTCCTTCCATGGATACATCGCTGCCCTAGCCACTGCCACTAATATCGATTGGGCATCTTACGCCGGTATAAACACTGCCTCCCCGGAGGCTCGCCCGACTCATGATCACCTCCTCTATCCTGTCCCTAGTGGATTATGGACTGCGGTGTGTGGTGCTGCTGATCAGACCGCACTCCATAAAAATTCGCACTTCTCTGAATAAGGCCTGCAGGTTAATTACTGGAGCACCTAGGATGACACACACCTGTCTACTGTATGCTAAAGCGCTGGCACTTGATCTCGATGGCGCCTCAAATATCTTACCTGTACCCACTTACAAAAAGACCCTCCTTGGGCTTTCCCCACCAGGATTGACCACCACCATCGCCCGCTCTGTCCCACTAGTTCATACTCGGACCTCTGGGAAAACCTCTCTTGTTATCCCTAGAGCTAGGACCTCTCACGGCCAAAGAGCCTTCAGCTTTAGGGCCCCCTCCTGGTTCAACACACTGCCCCCCTCCATCTCTGAAGCTCCAACTATATCGTGCTTCAAAACTTCCTTACATAACCAACTTATTAACACCCGATGCTGTAACTGCCGCTAGTCAAAGCCGTACTCAATACTTATGACAAAGCTTATTACTAAGCTGCTAAGGACAACATAACTCTGGTATTGTTTGCATCCATCCTACCTGTACCAGCTTGCTTGTATCTATGTCTTAATTTACTGTTATACCTATGTGTTGTACTGCTATACTGTGTATTTTGGTTTGTCTTACTGTGACAAGGTACCTTTGTAAATGAGCCTGTGGCTCAAAGGTTTTCCAAACTGCTGTTTAAATAAAATAAAATAAAAAGTCAGAAACTTTAGTTTGTGGGGGAATGGGGTTTACCTGAGATGAGGACAGTCTGTTCGGATAGGACCATCTGCATCTAAGTAAAGGAGAAACATTGCAGCACCGGGGCAAAGTTTGCATGGTTTTATTAAAAGGGATTTAAACTAGATGAGAGGAAGGTCTGTATCAAGGCTCAATGATCAGAATAGAATCACTGTGAGGGACTAGTTGTCTGTTCAAACAAGCAGAATGGTAGGGACTACAAGGGGGATGGGGTCAAAAAGGATAAGCAAGGACTAAGACATGGGGAGACAAAAGGAAGGAATCATAGAAAAGAAAGTTGGAACAAGATGGATGAAGGACAGTCAGCAATGGCTGCATAGAACATAGACATTGTAGCCATTACCAAACTGTGGATTAACCTGAAAAACAGCTAGGCCTAAATGTTTCAGGACACAAGCACAGGAAAGACAGAATAAACTGCAGTAGTTACATACTGAACATCCTGTTATTGTGTCATATTTATTGTGGGAAAACTGTGCCACTAAACTGAAGTTTAGTGCCACAGTTTTACCAGAAAAAAATGTGATACTCTAACCTAACAGGATTTTGAGCAAGCCCTGCAGTTTCCTGTGTCTCCTTGAGTTTCTGGGTTTCTGTGCATCAGCAATTCTCTTTGAGTTAGACAGCACACTTCCCGGTTTCTGCACAATCTCTTTTGGATGGACAGAAAAAAAGGAGGGGGAGATGTGGCTGTGTTTGTTAGGAAAGCCATGGGTATCTTTTTTATCACGTTTATGCTTGGCTGGCTCCAATCTGCTGCATCCTCCTAAGCCCTGTCAGCCACCATTTCTGGGACTTACTTAACTACTTGTTCTAGTGCTCCACAGCTTACACCCTGTAGCAAAGCTCCCCCAGATTCCCCAAGCCTCAATGAGAGTATAGCTTGGATGTGGTAGGAAAGGAAGCCCAGTAGTTATGCATGGCCTGTGCTAGGATAACACATCATATTGCTTTAGACAGCAGTATTTTCCCCATATTCTCCCATCGCCTAAGCACCTAATGGGCATGGACTGCCAGTGATGTGAGCATGCAAGCATGGTTGCATGGCAGTGAGGAAGCATCAGCTATCTCTTCACATCTTTACTTGCCCCACCTCCCATGGACACCCAAGTGACGCTGAATGCATTGCCCTCCCTCACTGGAGGAGGACAACATCCTCTGGGACACTTGATCCTCCTGCCCCCATGGCCAGCCCCCCATGACCTGGTATCACTCCAGATCTCAGGCTACTGGCATCACAAGCTGTAGTGCCTCTACTATGCCAATGGGCAAGCCATTATTAGGGTGTTTGAAGACACATTAATCAAGGGGGGTAGGGGCAAAATCACTCTGGATTAAAGTGATGGCAGGGGGAATAAAGTGCAGGCTAGAAGTTGTGTACAGACCACTAGATCAAACAGTTGTGGTGAATAAATACCTGGAGAGGGAGATAAAGAAAGCAGAAGGGTTGGGAGAAATAATATTAATGGGTGAGTTCAATCTTCTGGATACAGACTGGGTGAAACAATAGTGGCTATGAGTAATAAAAGTCAAAGATTTGTGGATGTTACTCAGGATTGCTTCCTCACATAGCGAGTGAGACTAAAAAGGCAAGGCATTGCTAGCCCTGGTGATATCCATTAAGGACATTTAAGTGTAGGTCAAAGTTAGCCAGAGTGACCAATGCATGGGGAAAGTCGGCAAGAAGCAGAAGTAGCAACAAGTGGCCCTTGACATACAGTATTTATTTAGTTATTTATTTATTTATTGAAATCTAGGATTACAACCTTTGAGCTACAAGCTCATTTACAAAGGTTCCACGTCAAATATAAAGGAACAGATAAGCAGAGTACAATACAAGGAAATGTGTAAAAAAAAAACAAGGAAAGCTGTAGGGCAATAAATACAGTAAAGGACCAGTCATTGCAGTTTCTGTGCATTACCTAGGAGATAAAGAATATAGGAAGGTAGGAGGTTAATTGAGCATCACAATAGGCCTGGGTTAGAGAAGGGGGGTAAACATAGGGGGTGGGGGACAGATGGCAGTAACCTCCGGCTCGGGGTCACTTTGTTGTAGTGGTTAAGTTACATTATGGCAGAGAATGGGAAAAAAATGGATAGTGAGGTGGGTTGAGGATCTGATGAGTTGGAAAAGGGGGCAGGAGTGAGGGGAGAAGGGGGGAATGGGAATGAAGGTAGGTACAATGCTGGTTGGGCAGCTGATAAGTTGAAAAGGTGGGGTGAGTTCCTAGTCAGATTACAGGTAGAGGAGATCAGGGGAAGCAGGAGCAAGTCCGTTGGCTGGCCAGGTGAGATTTGAGTGCTGATTTGAAGAGGCCAATTTTGCTGACAGCAGTAATATCTGGTGGAAGTGCACTAAGCCAGAGTGGGGCCCTGTATTCAAAGGATCTCTGACCTTGAGAAGTTCACTGGAAGGAGACCTTGAGTGAGAGCTTTTTTGATGCACTGGTGGTCCTAGCTGGTTCAATTTGGTGCATGAGGGAACTGCTGCCAGGTGGTAATAGGCCAAGGATTTTTTTTTCGGTGAGGAGACAGACTTGGTAGTGGGTCCTCTCAGCAAGGTTTAGCCTCCCCATTTGCAGGTAGAGATTATAGCTATGGGTGAGGCATGGACCCCTAGTGCTAGCCTACAGGCTTTATTCAGCGAGTGGCAAGCTACTTAAGGGTACTATCAGGCACTGCACTATAAATGGGGAGACTGTAGTCGATGGTCCAGAAAACTGAACTGGTGATGGCAAGCTGGAGAGCTTTTTCAGTGAGGCACTTATGGTGCTTGTATCGTAAACCGTGCTTCCTGTTTGCTGATGAGGTGACATTGTCAACGTGGGAGGAGAATGAAAAGGAGCTGTCTAGGGTGAGGCCCAAGTATTTGAAGCTTTGGTCCATTTCTAAGGCTACATTTTGTTTGCTTAGTATGTTTATGGTGGATGTCTTTTGACGGTTATGGGCGGGGGCGAATAGCATGGTCTTGTTTTTTTTTATGGTTAACAAGCAGCTTAGCTTGATCAAACCAGGCCTCTACATTGTTAAAGTCTTGTTGAAGTCTTTGTTCAAGGGTGGCAGGATCAGTGTGGCTGGTGTAAAAGACAGCATCATCTGCGTATAGAAGGATTTTGTGTTGGCAAGCCAGAGGGACGTTGTTTAGAAAAAGACTGAAAAGTAGTGGGCCTAGTCTGGATCCTTGGGGAATGCCGGTGGGCACTTGCTGCGAGACCTAAAGGGTATTAGATATTTTTACCCATTGTTCACACCCTGTGAGGTAGCTCCAAAACCAACACAGTAAATCTGGGGATAACTCCGTAGCTTCTAGCTGGGCCAGGAGGAGGTCGTGGTTGACTGTATCAAAGGCCTTGGTGAGGTTGATAAAGATAGCCCCCACCAAGTGTCCTAGATTGAAGACTTCGTGAATGAATCCCATGAACTCCAGAAGTGCAGTAGTAGTACTGTGAAGTTTACGGCAGCCATGTTACTGTTGGCATTGTAGCTGGTATTTATCTAGGTGTTCAACCAGTTGATCATAGAAGATTTGCTCTAAAGCTTTCGAGATAGGTGAGAGAATTGAAATTGGATGGTAATTGGTATGACTTGTCTTAATACCTGCTTTGAAGACAGGGGTTACAACTGCAGCTTTCCATCATGTTGGGAATGTTCCTGAGGTTAGGGACAGGTTGATAATTCTGGTTAACGGTTTTAACACCTTGTCTAGTACCAAGGAGATTAGTTTTAGGTCTAGGCCCTCGGCGCTATGCCTGGGCCTCCCCAGTACTTTGGTGAGGTATTTTTTTTGCCATCCCTTTGGATATGACTTTAAGGTAGAATGGGGGGGCATGATTTGTTGGAAGTGTCCAGGGCAGTTTTATTTGAGGCTGACTCGCAGGGCTCTGGTAGTTGGGGGGGGGGACAAGGCACTGAGGTCGGTGAAGGCTTTGTTAAAGATGTCTGCGATAGTTTTCTGGTCATGTGTTATGGATCCATTGATATTCAGCAACGTGGGTTCATAGGTATCCCGCTTCCCGGTGATTGTGGGTGCTGGGCATCAGAAATGTAAGTTTCAGGAAGATAAGGAAGAAAAACTCAATTCTACTGATCAGATAAAAGGGGTGGAGGGGATGTGGGCAGCATTTATGGATGCTATTACATAGGCTACCTAAAACTGTATCAAACCTTTAAAAAAGCTTTAAATATATAGGAAACCAGTATGGTTAGATAAGCAGGTAAGACAGGCTATTTGAGAGAAAAGTGGATACTGAAGGCATGCAAGAAGGAACAGAGAGTGGTAAACACAATAGTAAACAGAGAGAAGTATAATGAGAAAATGGGTGTAAGAAAAATACTTATTAGTATGGCAAAGGAGAAGACAGAACTGAGGCTAGTGAAAAGGGCGATATGTGAATGATAAATACTTCCCTATATACATTAGTGAAAGGTAAAAGACAAGGAATAATACACAAAGTATAAGGAAGAAAGGAATGAGTGCTAGGAATTCGAGGTGGGTGAAGTTAGAAAACTTCTCTGCAGAAAATACACAAATTTCACAGACTTCACAAATTTCTCCTTTAAGACGAAGTTCTACTTTGCCTTAAAGGAGAACGTCTCAAATGGCAAATCCATGAACTTCACCTGCAAATTTTGGACATAAGGTGAAGTTTGCAAGGATCTTTGGGACTGGAGGACACATGGAGCTGCAATGAGCTATATTGCCATGCATAGTCTGAATTCAGTACAGTGTGAGGAAGAGACAGTTGGTGTTAAATGTGTTCTGTGACCTTGTGCCTCAAAAGCCTTTAGAAAGCATTTCAAACACAGTTATTTTCCAACAAATCACTCTATTAAGTGTCTACTGTTCCTTGTGCCTCTAGATCACCAATTATTTGTGGTATTTTCTGTGATTTAGTTAGTTTAAAGCTGTAGTTTCATTTTCTGTATTGTGCAGTAAGACAATGCTATGTGAGGAGGGAAACTTAGCTGCAGCAACTCCCAGCAAGACAAGTTCTGGCCAGAGATGATAGGGCTGCAGTGGAAGAATTTGGGACAAAAATACTGAAATTTACCAAAGTTATGAGCACACATTAGCAAAATGTAACATAGGCTCATAAGTACCCTTTTGTTTTTTTTCTTTATTTCTCTCAGTGCCACTGTCACTGTTTGTCCCTCCATGGTGCCTGGTCCAGCAGTTAGCGTATCTGCCTTTTTGTAGCTGTAATTATCTTCATTAGTTAGAGGGGAAAATTGATTAGCAGATGGTATGAGTTTGGGGTGGATTGAAACAAGCTGAACCCCTCTGTGGATTTTCACATTTCTCCTCCACACCACATGCTATCCTCCTGAAGTGGTTTGCCTCTATGGGAGCAGCCCCTTAGATGAGATCTGAGGGCACAGGTTAGGGGTATGTGAAGTCATGTCCCTATCCAGCAGATGTTGCGATTGGGAAATCCTTAACCATGCTGCATTTAGCTGTGCTCTTATGTCCCACAGAATCTACTTGGGATGGGAACCACCACCTCTGTAGGGAGTGTTCCAAAAACTGTTCCAAAATGACTTTGAAATGAACAGCATGCCCCTTCCATTGGAGACACTTTCTTTGGGCATGTTGGTGCAAACTATGTAGTCTGAGTGGGCTTTCCAGCAGTCAAACTGCAACTTTTCTCTACCGGGAAGGCTTGCTGATTGCGGCACTGAATGAGGTGCTGCCAACTGTTATTGCCACCACCCAAAGTCTCATATCTTTGCTCTGTGGAGTGCTGTAATGGGACTTTAAGGACATAACTTGAAGCGATCAATTACACGGCTAGCACCATCACACAGCTGAGAGCAGGAAATGTAGGTGCAACCTGATAGAGTATTCAGTTGCAGTTGTATAGCCCAGTACTAGGGGATCCTCCTCAATAACATTTGCAAATGCAGAGAATTTTGATTGTATTCAGAACTCACAACTTGAGCAGATAGAAGCAAGGTTTGTTCTCAAAAATGCAGAGGTAAGTTGGTACAGACTGACATGTCACAGGCCAGGGTGTTACCTGAGGAGGACAGGCCATGTCCACCTCAGTTGCCCAGTGCCCACCTACCTGAAATGCAATTATTGTTCCTATATTGAACGTAGATATTATGCTACTTGTCCTAAAGTTTCAAAAAGACTACATAGAGAACATATCAATATTCACCATCACAGGTTGTTAAACCTTATAGTAATCTAAACTAGAAGACCACAAACACATCAAGATTTTTTGTCGGAGTAATTTGATGCACAGAATCTATTTCTTCTGTGAAGACAAGAATTTTTGTAGCGTTAAAAATATAAGTATTTTAAGGAGACCTGAATTGAGCCTGTGAGTCAATTTGTCCTGTTTTAATAGCTTTAATTTAAATACTGTTCGCATAGAAACATAGAATATAATGGCAGATAAGGGCTGCTGGGCCCACCCTGTAAGATCATTTTTTTCTGTTTTATTTTATCTTGATTCTTGGTGCAGACCCTTCTTCTCTTTGTAAGTGAGTGGATGGCACTGATGGGCAATATAAAATTTAGCACTTGTTAGAGAAGATCGACTAAAGGGAGGTCAACACTATATTATTTTGGAAAGAAAAGAATAACCATACAAAGTCCTAAGCCTTACAGATTAATACTTCAGCTTGGGAATTAGGAGGAAAAAGAACAATCAGAACCCAGTGTAGCTGAAAAACATACAGCCCCGCCTCACAATGCTACCATGCCCTGTCTCCTTTGTTCAGCTCAGTTGTCTTACCAGCAGAAAAAACATCTGCAAGAGGGGACTGGTGGACAATGGAGAATCATGACACTGCATGACCTGGCTGGACTGGACAGTCCCACCATGACCTGCAAAATCTAGCTATGCAAGGCAGCAATTAATTCAAACAACAAAAATCAGGCACTCACTATTTTAATAAAGATGCTGCTGCTCTGTAAAATAGTGTTGAGTGGTTTATTTCATTGCAAAGAACAATGCCCACACTGCACTTTGGCTCACATGATGCATTCTGGAAAACAAATTCCTTTGACAAAGGCATGCAAAACAGACTTAGAAACCCCTTGTATACATACATACATACAGTGTGACGTCATAGCTACAAGCCAGAAGAACCCATTGATGGACAAAAAAAGTACAGGTGCAGAATAAATACATGTAAAATGACGTGTAACTACATAAAAACACAGATCAACAGTACAAACTTAACATCACTTATAAAAAGACAATAAGCAATAAAAATGTATTTTGTGTCAATAAATATGTGTTATTAAATATTGTACTACGCATATGAATAATATTTTAACAGATACACTTTTAATTTAAAATAGAATTCAAGCTCCGTCTACTGTATATCACAATGTAACCAGCTTATGTAGGAAGCAGAATATACAATGAAACGTGATAGATGGGGAGAAGGGAAGGAACGGGAAGGAAAGCAATAAACTGCCATACTGCAGTAAGGCAGTAATGACTTGTCACTTTTTTACTTGCAACATGCTGAGACTGAAAGTAAAGTAACAGACATCAGCTACTATCATACTTGACCTAGCTATACCTATCAATCAAACTGCCAATACCGACATGGGAGGAACAACAATTTAAAGTGTAAGGGCACATTAAACTAAGACTAAATGTACACACGGAAATATTTGGCAGCTGCATAGCAAACAGCACACTGTGAAAATGCTTTAGTGTGCTCTAAGACCTAAACAGCACCTGCTTCTTATTCTTTTCCAAGAAAAAAAGATGCTCCAAAACAATGGGACATGCAATGAAGCTAGAGGGATGTAAATTCGAGAGAGATGTGAGGAAATGTTTCTTCACAGAAAGAGTGATAGATGCTTGGAACAGTCTTTCTGTGGAGGTGGTTGGGGCAAAAACAGTGGTGGGATTCAAGAATTCATGGGATAGGTATAATAGAATTTTATTGGAGGGGGAATGAGCTGGCAGTAAAGAAAGGTCTGCGGTGACACTGTAGGTTGGGAAAAATGGGAAGACTGGGTGGGCCAGATGCTCCTTATCTGCAGTCAGATTCTATGTTTCTATAAAATATATCATTGATCTGCTTCTGCTTTCAGTACAATGTGCAATGCATTCTATGCCTCTCAACTTCAGTGAGTTTCAGGTGTGTCAGTGATTTTGACACAACAAATGTCCATCTCAGTGCTCAGTAGTCCCTTATATTTTCCGTTTTGTCACCATTCACTCTCACACTAGTACACTATACATTCAGCTGGGGTTTGAAGCATAACATTTTGCCACTGCGCGCAGCAGAGCACTTCTAATTTATGCTCTAGCTTTTTAATGGGTGTTAGTGGCTACTATTCCTGTCTTTCTCTGTCACCTTCAGAAAATACAAAAATATTGCAAAATATTGCAACTTTTGATACAAAATATTTCAATTCAGTTTTATTGTTTGACTTGGTTATAAGTATTTAAAATCATAAAAACATACAAAAATTACAAATGGAAACTTTTACAATGCATACACATATCGCTTACGCATATGACCTTAATTTTACAATTATTTAAAATATTAAGTCAGTTTATCTTGTGTTCTGACACTAAAGTGCATCAGTAATATCAAATAGATTAAACAGGCTTTTACCACATATACAAATATTATACTCACGTTTAACATTAGTTTGTAAATTCTTTAGTTCATGAAATCAGGTTATAACAATTTATCTCTGAAAGTGCATTATAGCATAGGCTAGTTCCCTTTATAATGCACAATATAGGTGTTACAATCATAGAAAGCAAATATATTCCCACATTTTACATGATGGAAGATCCTTGATTAACACAGTTGTTCCATTAATTAAGTCTTGCTTCCCTCATCTAGATGCAGTTTCTTTTGTTCGATGATTTTTAGGAGGGAGGCCACTGCCAATAGGGATTCATTATCTTGAGATTTCAGAATGTGTGTCACTAGGAATTCAGGTTCATACTCCAATGAACCCACTATACTACTCTATGCAGCTGATGCTGAAATTTACACAACTCACCTGGAGCCTATACTCCTTGTGACTCAGCTACAACTCGGATTTGCCTCGATAGAGAAATGGTTTAGTCATCACAGGTTGATACTAA
Organism: Neoceratodus forsteri; assembly: GCA_016271365.2. Lineage (NCBI taxonomy): Eukaryota > Metazoa > Chordata > Ceratodontiformes > Ceratodontidae > Neoceratodus > Neoceratodus forsteri. Next base: position 436,564,758 of record CM057451.1, on the reverse strand, counting down.
ACTATAAAAAAACTAAGCTTATGCTCTTCAACAGCTCCCATAACAAGCACAGACAACCTCCTCTGACTATCACTAATTGCCTTGGTACTGCCCTCGAACAGGTACAATTCTTCAACCATCTTGGAGACACCACAGACAGCAACCTATCATATGGGATGCATATAGATAACATTGCTAAAGCTGTAAATATGTGTATTGGTCTACTCTACAGATACAGGCAATCTCTGACCCCTGAAGCCTTAAGGATAGCTGTACAGAGCTCTATTTTTATAATTAACTATGGACTGATCATATATGGTTCTGTGACTGATACCATCCTCGGGTGTATTTCCACTGCTCTTAACAAGACATGTTGTCTCGTCTCTGGAGCCCACCATCTCACACACACATGTGATCTCTATGCCCTAACAGGGTGACTACAGCTTAAAAATTGCATCAAATATTGAACTTGCCTGATGGCCAAGAAAATTACTTTAGGCCTTTTGTCAACTGGAGTACAAGATCTTCTAAGCCCCTCTCATAATCCACGCCACACCCGAGGTTCTGAATCTCAGCTCCTACGGGTCCTTCATCATTGAACCACCCAGGGGCAAAGATCATTCACCTACAGGGCCCTCCTCTGGATGAATGCTTTTAACAGTGACATTTCCTCTGAAACTAAGTTGGGCCAATTCAAATCCAAGCTTCGGTCACTACTGTCTACAGCTAGCACTTGTGATGGTCTCCCTTTACCGTGTTTTCCCAAACCTTGACCTTAGCATTCAACCTCTTTCATAGTAACTTAGCATGCTTGCCTCCTACCCCTCCCCCCCGCATCACCCCTACATCTCCACCCTTCCTGCCCCTTCCCTTGCCCCACCTCTCCTCATGTCCTTCACTCCCACACATCTCTCTTACTCTTCTAAGCCCACCCTCCTACATCCCTTCCTACACTCTGTGCTCTGTTTGTCTTGACAAAGCCTGCTGGCCAATATCAATGTACTGTATGCATTTTCCTGTGCCTGAAACTGACTAGCATAATGTGTCTCTGTTGTTTTACTTTGACTGTCCATTATGATTTTGTGTCCATTATGATTTTAGTACCTCCTATTTAGAAACATAGAAACATAGAATTTGTCGGCAGATAAGGACCGCTTGGCCCACCCAGTCTTCCCATTTCCCTACCTAATGGATAAGCTGCAGATCCTAGTTAACCAGCAGCCTACTTCTTTCTATCCCCACCCCCTAGAATTGCCTTATGACTGTCCCATGCATGCTTGAATTCCACCACTGTTTTTGACTCCACAATCTCCTCCAGAAGGCCGTTCCATGCATCCACAACCCTGTCTGTGAAAAAATACTTCCTTACATTACCTCTGAGCCGCCCCCCCACTATCTTCAAATTGTGCCCCTTGTTCTTGCACACCTCTTTTTCTGAAAGATGCTACCCTCTTGGACTTTGTTGATTCTCTTGAGGTACTTGAAAGTTTCTATCATGTCCCCCCTCTCCCTCCTTTCCTCGAGGCTATACATATTAAGCTCCTTTAGTCTCTCTTCATACATCTTCTGGTACAGACCCTGCACCATTTTAGTTGCCCTCCTCTGGACTGCTTCCATCTTGTCTATGTCCTTGCAGAGATTGGGTCTCCAGAACTGCACACAGTACTCCAGATGGGGTCTCATCAGCTGTCTGTACAGAGAGATAACTTCTTGTTTTCTACTGGTGATGCCTCTCCTATGCGTCCCCAGTATCCCCCAGCCCTCCTTACTGCCCTCTCACATTGCTTGCCCACCTTTAAGTCATCTGATATGACTACCCACAGGTCCCTTTCCATTTTGTTGTTGTTAGTATCTCACCCCCATTGTGTACTCTTCCCCTGGGTTTTTGTTTCCCAGGTGCATTACCTGCACTTCTTAGCATTGAATCTAAGCTGCCATACATTGGACCATTCCTCTAACCTTGCCAAGTCCCTTCTTATCCTTTCCACCCCACCTTGTGCATCAACTCTGTTGCAGATCTTTGTGTTATCTGCAAAGAGACATACTTTTCCTTCTAGTCCCTCTGCAATGTCACTTATAAAGACATTGAAGAGGACAGGTCCTAATACTGAACCCTGCTGTACCCCACTAGTAACCCCCCTTTCTTCAGAGTGGACTCCATTTAGTGTTACCTTCTGTGTCCTATTCTCCAGCCAATTCTTTACCCAGGCTATCATCTTGGGACCCACTACCAGGCTGGCTAACTTGTATATTAATCTTGTGTGTGGGACTGAGTCAAATGACTTGATAAAGTCTAGGTAGGCCATGTCCACAGCCCCTCCCTGATCTACTACTTTGGTCACCCAGTCAAAGAAATCTATTAGATTCATCTGGCATGACCTTCCCGCTGTGAATCCATGCTGCCTTGGGTCCTGTGCCCCTCTGGCCTCTAGGTACTCGACAATTCTTTCCTTCAGAAGTGATTCCATTATTTTCCTTATCACTGAGGCTAAACTAACATGTCTGTAGTTTCCTGCTTCTGCCCTGCTCCCACTTTTGTGAAGGGGAATCTCATCTGCCCTCCTCCAGTCCTCAGGTACCACCCCATCCTCCCATGATTTGTTAAAGACGGTAGTCAGTGGTGTCACTAGTTGTATCCTTAGTTCTTTTAGAATTCTGGGATGAATCCCATCAGGCCCCATTGCTTTGTCCACCTTCAGTTTTAAGAGTTCTTTCAGAACCCTTTCTTCTGTAAATGGGCTGGTATCAACTTCTGTATCCAGAGTGTTTCTATTGTTTGTTTTAGGTACCTCCCCCTCTTCATTTGTAAATACTGAGCAAAAAAAATAGCTTAGTATACATGCCTGATGCCAAACTCAGTTTTTACTTAATTTGCCTAAATCTCACGTACATACATGCCATAAAGAATGCACCCTATACAAACTGAGGTATAATATTATTACAGGTTCTATAAAGGAGACATTTTATGTTTGAACTTTACTTAAAGGTGTTCTATTGGAGGAGTTAAAGCCCCAACCGCTGCATAGATCAGGACTTCAACTCTCCGATCCCCCCCCTGGCAGCACCATTGCAAATACTTTGCAAGATAACGCAGTATTATCCTTAGCATAATACTGACCCTTTGTATTGAAATAAAACTTAGTATATATGCCTGATGCCAAACTCAGTTTTTACTTAATTTGCCTAAATCCCTTGTGCATACATGCCATAAAGAATGCACCTGCTAGCTATCTTCCTCTTCTCTCCAGCATTACAACCCCTCCCCCTTATCACTCATACTGCCACTTGTCCTACTGTACAGTTTAAAATCAGTGTACTCTAATTTTGAATTTTACGCCACTATGATTCTGGTACAAGCATCTTGCTATTCATAGGCAGCACACTCCCTACCCCAACATATGTACCTTTGCACACATTCTGCATTTATTTTATTTCTTATGCTTTTTGGAATGTGCTACTTGCATTAATTTGTTAATGAGATATCCCTTTCCCAGGGTCTCCCCTGGAAGCAAGCTTCAGTTTAGTGTGGTTACTCTGATAACCGAACTTCAAATAGTCACATGGGGTTCCTCAAAAAAGATAAGTCATAGACACCTCCCAACTGCTTTGCATTCATAATAAAAATTCACTGTATCAGACACAAAAAGGTTTTGTAAACTTTATCCATGCTTATTGGTACATGGTACTTTCAAAATATTGGGTCAGAAAACCCCATCTCATGTTGTATTTCCAAAAGTATTTCAAGAAAATGACCCCAGCAGAATTTTGGGCAAAAATTCTTATTATCCTTTATTAAATAAGTTGGGAGTACAAACTCCAAAGCAACAAAATCTACTTCCAAACAATCTGCTTTATTCCAGTACACCCCCAGCAATAGCACTCAGATGCCAACATTTTCGACATATTATGATTTCAGATTGGCTCGTTGCCAGCCTTTTTTTTTTCTTTCATATTAGAAACAAATACATCGCCCCAACCTCTGGTCTATTGCAACACACCCACAGAGCCACCACAGCTAAGCACATTTCTCATCTGTTCAAATGGACTGAAAGTTGCAAAGGGCCACGCCTCCCTGCACAAGTAAATAATGGAACTTCGCACAAGAACTGCAAAACAGCAGCACAAAATCTACTCTCAGCTTAAATTTCAGCATATGCTTTAAAGAGAATCCGCGGTCTCAGAGCTGGTATTAGTCAATAATGTATCATTTCAACAACCCCTGCTCCAGCAAGGAAACAGCTGGTCAACACTGAAGGGGGCGAGGGCAGCAGTGATCTCCCCACGCCATCCTCTGAAGCTTTTCTGCTTTAGCGCAAACTCTTCTTAATAAAACACACACTAAACAACAGGATTTGAGTTGTCAACAACACTTGAGAGATAAGCACACAACTGCCAAACCACTGCGAGAAGACGGAATAGGCAAATTGCGTCTGGGATTATAAACTGGGAGGCAGCAGGCATTCTGTTCTCGGCCTTTACCGAGTTTATCCAGATCAATAACATCGAGACAATGACCACATTTCGGGTGGGGTTTGTTGTTCAGGAATGTGTCGCAGGTCCGAATCTCTGAGGGATATGGCAGTAGTATGGGAACTCGGGATAAGTGCGATGAACGAAAACGAGATGCATAACTGAAGCATGGCTGAAAAGCCCCATTCGCCTCTGTGCAGCGAGAGGGGTGGAGAGGTAAACACAGTGCCAGCCACGCCACTGTCTCTGGCACTGACTAACATAGCAGCAGAATGACAGTTAAGAGACAAGTCTTGTCTGGGCGAAATTGCCCTCGACAGCTCACACACACTTACAGGCTGTGGAGTGAAGTCGTCTGGCGCCTGCTGCTGCTGCCGACTCCACCGTACAGTTTCTCTCATGCTCTTCTCCACTTGCAAATCTCACTCCTGTTTTGGTTCCTCCACGAGGCTCATACTTTATTGTACTGTACTTTACTGTCCTGTTTAATCTGTTGTCCTTTCTACTGACATGGAACCTTTGTAAAAGAGCTCTTAGCTCAGAGGTATATGTAATCCGAGACTTAAATAAATAAAACAAAAAAAAATTCCTAAGAATTGTTTTCTAAATTTATTGTATAATGGGCACAGGAGTACCAAGTGCTTGAGATCGTCCATGTCAAGCCTACCATTGCATAGGACTTTCTCCTTATGCTCTTTGTTGTTATAAAAATTAAGTTTCCAGTCGCTTGTAATAAATTTGAATCTACATCTGGCTAATAAATTCCTGAAATCCGGTTTATCTACAGTTTCCAAGAATGATTCCATCTTACGTATTCTTTTGTTTTTTGACATCCATTTGCATGCTTTAAATTGTCTGCAGAGGGCCAGATCCTTTTGTATATAGATGCTCTTAACTCTTTCCTTAGTATTTAACTTCATTTGCTGAAATATAAGTCTAAGACTGTCTAGTATATTTTCCAGTAAGCCAAAAGGTCATAGAATGTTCTCGACCGTAGCATACAAGGGAACAGCAAATTTTGGTTTGTGTTTATGATAGCTTCATCCAGGCACAGCCTTGGCTGTTGTGTGGCTCTCATCACATAAACCTTTAGCCAGTATTTATTTATTTCACAAATCGGATTTACAAACCTTTGAGTCAAAGACTCATTTACAAAAGCACCTCATCGCAGGGAGGGGAGACAATATATTTGTGAAGCAAGACAGTGGGGAACAGTACAGGTGAGATACAAACAGCATACACAGCAGGCATTTCAAAGAGCAAAAATAGACAAGTTGCAGAACAGCACACAAAAAACTAAGTCATTTGTGGTCCCAGTGTGTTACACAAGATACAGTGTGTGGTGTACAGACTAAAACAGGCTAATTGAGTAAACTAGTGCATACGTAATACCATAGGGACAGGTTGGTTTTGAATGGCGCTCTCGGAAAGCCCTATGATGGGCATATACAGCTCAGAGTGCTAGTGAGGTGTTTGCATAGGGCGGTTTTGAAGAGGCCAATTTTGGAGATGTTTGTGATGTGCGTGGGGAGGGAGTTATACCAGGAAGGTGCTCTGTGGTGAAAGGACATTTGGGCAAGTGAGGTCCTGGCTCTAGGCACCTGGAAGGTGGCTTTGGTAGTATTATGGGTGGCGACCGAGTGGGAGGCCTGTAGAAGTGGTGTGGCAACTCCTGGGGGGCACAGCCCAAGTAGAGCCTTTTTGGCCAGTATACAGGTGTGGTATTGCAGGCGTTCTTCAAGACTGAGTATGCTTGAGGTAGAGTAGAGCTGGCATGTGTGAGTTCTGCTGGGGGCACCGGTCAGGAGCCTGCAGGCTTTGTTGACAGAGGTCTGGACTTTGAGGAGGGCAGTGGGGTCAGCGGCTGCATAGGTGGGGAGTCCATAGTCAACCAACGACAGGATGGAGGAAGTGATAGCCAGCCGTAGGGTGAACTCAGGGAGGCAGCCTTTGTGGCGGTAGAGGAGTCCAATCCGGGCATTCATGGCAGAGGACAAAGCGCTGACATGGGTATATTATTTGCCTTTGTTTGATCTGGCATTCAATAGGGAGTTGCCCCAATTCTGCCCTTACCAAGACAGAAGGGACACTGGTTGGGAGGCCTAGGATTTTTTTTATAGAATTTATTAAAAGTTGTTTCCAAGTTGATTTTTCCTCTAGCACCCCATATTTCCACCCTGTAGAGCAGCTCACTACTAACCTTTGCATTTATAACTCATAGATTTCCTTTTAATGATCTTCTTCAATATTTATATGAAAATTAGTTTAAGATAGGGAAACATTTTTTGTCTTATTTTCTGCTTCTATAAGATGTCAGTTCCATTTGCCATCTTACGTTAGAACTAGCCCCAAATAGCAAAATTCCTTTACTACCTCTGAGTTATGTGTATTAACTATACATTTATCTTGTGCCACTCCCTTTCCCTCCCCTCCCTCATTTGTTAAGCCCATTTTCCTGATTTGTAAGGCACAACAATCTGTTTTTCCAAGTTGCCCAAACTAAGCAAAAATAAGAAAGACATGGGGATCACAGAGGTCACACTGGTGTGAGGCAGCTCAGTGGCAGGGAGCCACTGCCAAATTCACACCACCACATCCATAGGTAGTAGGCATAGGCAGGCAAAATAAATAAAAAAAAAAGAAAAAAACAAATGTGTCTCAGCAGCACAGGCCAAATGTCTGTTTAGGGAGTTACAGACAAGGATGCAATTAGCATTCCTAGCACCCGGGATGAGTCCTAGGAGTGGACTGACTGTGGGAAATAGGAGCAGGGTGTTCAGTTTACCTTGTTTTCTCTGGGGGAAGCTGTGTCTCAGTCCTTAACTCACAGTTCCTGCACATCTGGGCCAGAGAGCAGTTTAAGAGGTATGGGGGCTTTATGTGGAACAGAGGAATAGGAGCGGACTGACTGTACGGGAGCAGGGAACAGAGAGCTGACTTTTTTGTGTGCTAGAGTCTCTCTCTCTCTGTCTCTGTCCAGAGTGGTGCATGACTGACAGTGTGACTGGCTGCCTGAATCAAGAAAAGGGGCACAAACAGGCCCAGGGAGTAGTTTGAGAAGTATGGTTGCTTTGTGTGGAATGGGGGAAGAGGAACGGACTGGCTGTACAGGAACGGAGAACAGAAGGCTGACTTTGTTCATGTGCTGCAGTCTTTCTCTCTCTCTCTCTCTCTCTCCATCCAGAGCCGTGCTTGACTGATAGTGTGATTTGCTGCCTGAATCAGGAAATGGGGCACAAATAAGGCCAGAAATCAGTTTGAGAGTTATAGGGGCCTCGCCTGGAACAGGGAAATAGGAGCGGACTGGCTGTACAGGAGCAGAGAACAGAGAGCTGACTTTTGTGTGCTGCAGTCTCTCTCTTGCGCTGTCTCTCTCTCTCTCTCTCTCTCTCTACAACCAGAGTGGTGCTTGGCTGACAGTGTGACTGGCTACCTGGATCAAGAAATGGGGCACAAACAGAGCCAGAGAGCAGTTTGAGAGGTATGGCTGCTTTGTGTGGAATGGGGGAATAAGAACAGACTGGCTGTACAGGAGTGAGGAATAGAGAGCTGACTTTGTGTGCTGTGGTCTCTCTCTCTATCTCTCTCTCACTCACGCTGTCTCTCTCTCTTCGTCCAGAGCAGTGCTTGACAGACAGTGTGACTGGCTGCCTGAATTGAGAAATAGGGCACAAACTGGGCCAGAGAGCAGTTTGAGAGGTATGGGGTCTATGTCTGGAATGGGGATTAGGAGTGGACTGGCTGTACAGGTGCAGGGAACAGAGAGCTGACTTTCATGTGCTATAGTCTCTCTCTCTCTCTCTCTCGTTCTCTCTCTCTCTCTCTCTCTCCGTCCAGAGTAGTGCTTGACTGAATCAAGGAATGGGGCAAAAAGCTGTCAATCAGTCACTAAACCAAAAAGGCACCAAATGTTATTCCTCCAGCAATCAACTTATGTACTGCAAGTTGTCTGATCCTCTAAGTCTTGATGAGTAAAAAGAGAAACAGTGCATGAACGGAGTGTTTTTATGTGGAGGCAACTTTTTTTGACACTTCAACATGTTGCTGGTTTTGAAGTAATGCAGGAGTCATTTTACTGAGAGCAATAGGTCTGCAGCACTCTGCCTACTGTAGCCCTCAAAAAGGAAGGTTAGACAGTGTTTTCTGTCTTAGCAGTACTAGTGCTGTTGTAGACAGAGTTTTTTTGTGAATTTGTTTCTCTGTTCTCTTAGGTTTGTAATTTTAGTTCTGTACAACAGATAAATGTGTTTTACTGAATTATGTTTGTCACTGTAGATTGACTATATTGATTTCATATGAGTTTACTGATTGATCAGCAGAGTTTTTGTGTTCACAGTAATGTTGCTATAATTACCCAAGTTGTTATTTCTTGTCTATGTTCCCTTAGTTCCTGAAATCCCTGGCATGTATTGTCAGAGAACAAAAAAAGAAAAAACTGATGGCAGTGTAGGTGCTGCTGTGCTGCTGATTCAAAAGGAGCTTGAACTTCAAAAGAGGGTGCTACTGCTTCCATCAGGTGTGCCCACCATGACACAGGAACTTCCCTTATGCCCTCCATGAACCACTCAGGCATGAACAGGACACCAGATCCTCCACCCCCACTTCCCACTTCCCTCTGCTTTTTCTCCCACTCAGCTCAGTGATTTGACAATGGATGGGTCCTCTTGCTACCAGTATCCGTGTCAGTGCACTTCTTCCCCCAGGGACATGTTTACTGCACAGCTTCCAAGTGACCACACTAACCCTAACCCTAACCCTACCACTGACCCATTAAGAGGTGAACACTGATGCTGTGACACCCAGCCTTTTCTAGGTATTAGGCAAGCTGTGGCTTATGTTATTCTTCCTCCCCAAAGGAGGGCAGCCATCTGAAGACTCTCGTCTAACCTCCCCTGGCCAGCCTTGCCCTGAGTGACCCTGGTCCATTCCTGAACCCAGGTCACTGGTGTGGTTTTTTTTTTTGTTTTTTTTGTACATTCTGTAAAGCATTTTGAATAGTGAGGAGAGAAATTAGATATATCGATTTTGTGCGTGAAATTGCACTAATTTAATATATTTCATGATATTTCATGAACTAAAGCAATGAGTTTAAAATGAGTCATTTTGGTTGAAATAATTGTTTTTTAAAAAATTGTATTTTTATAAATGAGCAGTCTGGAAACATGGTGCTATTTACTGAAATTGTGCATATATATAAAAACTTCATTAATGCATCAGTTAGAGATACAGTGATAAAAGTAGGGAAATGTGGCTTTAGGGTTTCCAACCCTAACACCCCACCTCCACCCTGGAAACATCAGGAGGTGTTGGGAGCCAACATTGGGGATGTCATCCCTAACGCACACCCCATTCTCCTATTCTGTACCAACCCAGCTTATTTTCTAGTGGAATGGGGTGTGCATTAAGCTGATGATCCCAATGCTGGTCCCCCCAATGCCTCTTGCTGTGTCCGGGGTGGGTTGTTAGGGTTGGAAATCCTAATACACATGGCCCTACTTTTGTCACTTTAACCCTAACTGATACATTAATGAAGCTTTTTTTTTTTGCAATTTTGCTTCCTTACTGTTTGAGATAGTATAATCATATCCTAATTTGCTTGTGGCAGCAAGGGGCCTTCCTCTGTATATGTCATACTAAATATACAATTTAGTATTTCAAATAAATAAGGCAGGATTAAACTCTGTAGCTCAGAATTTCAATATAGGGGATAACGTGATGCAGAAAAAAATGATGAAGAACTAAAATAAGCTGCACATACTTTCACAATCAATATGTATAGAAACTGAAAAGAATGCAGTAATAATAGAGCACATTAATGGGGGCAGGTAATCATTTATAGATGTTAATTATATGTCTTGTTTGTTTTAGTTGAGGATAAAATCTTTTAATGTAAGAAACTGTGGTCTTGTCTTTATTATTTTATTTTTACCCAATGTGTGCTGATTTCCTGACAGCCAACGTCTGATTTCTGATTGAGTTTGCTTTTCACTAGGCACATCAGGAAACTCCAGGGCTCGCTCTTTATAAAATCACATCAACTACCATGTTTTATTTTCCAATATTAACAACAAACAAATAAACAAATAAATAAATGATTAAACGATTTCTCAATTGGTCTTTTTTTATTGCACAGACACTAACAACTGACATGCAATAATTAGGTCACTAGTTAACACCATGTATAGAGATGCAGTGAAGTTTTACTACAAGGCCGATATTGCCTCAAAGTCGGCAATTTCGCCCCAAGTGGCACTTAGCATAATTTTCCTAAATAACCCGTAATTTGCTATTTGTGACTTCGCTTTGCTTTTGTTTTGTTTTTTTAAACTTTATTTATCAGTTTTCCAAAGGTTATAAAATACAAACTTAAAACATACAGACTTCTTAACTTCAGAGAAAATTCATAAATTCTTGTACCTAAGTTTATTGTTCATTTTCCATACAGATAATTTATCTAGACATTTTAGGCACTTATGTTTCATTAATAAAATCCAAAATCAAGTTAACTTATTAGAAGGGGGAATGGTAAAAACTATAATTAATTTAAGGGACGAAGTCTGGCCTTAGTGTGGAGATATGTAACACTCATCTCCTCCATGTTACTTCAAATTTTTCCAGTTTTTTATTTAATATTGCCATCAGGCATTCCATCTGATAGATCTTGATCATTATTTCTTGCCAGTGTGACAACTTCACACTATCTTGGGTGAGCCATCTCTTGGTAGTTTCCTTTTGGGAGCTCAGTACAGCAATCCTCAATAGTTTGCTTGTACTGTGGTCCCTAAACCCCTTTTTGGAAAATCTGAGAGAAAATATAAAGTAGGTGTCAAGAAAATTTATTGGGTAAAGATGATTTTTAAGTCTCTGTTCAGATCCTGGAAGTAAGGGGTCAAAACTGGGCATCACTACATAATATGCATTAAGGCCCCTGGGGAATGGCCACAATTCCTCCAGCATGTTGGTGTTCTCCTCTTTTGGAATTTTGCTTGGATTAGAGGAGTTCTGAAGTAACATAAAGCCATCTTCCATGAAAACTCCTTCCATCCAATAGCTGAGGCCCCCTATGTATTGAATTTAGGTGTCTCTTCCAGGCCTTCTCAGGAATCTGTTCCCCAAATGAGAGTCCCAGGCTGCCTTGACATACTGGAGTGTGTTCATTTCGTAGGACACCAGTGCTGAGAATAAGTATGAGATTATGTGTTTCTGGGGGGCCTTACATTTGGGGTTTTTAAGTGTAAATTGTACTTAAAAACCCCAAAGCAAGTAGAGGCTAAAATGGAGAATCCTCCCCCAACATCACCCTTGACTTATCTCTGGTGTCTAGTGGGCCCCCACCCTGTCAGGTAGTACTCCCAGCCCGATCCCCCCAACCCCAAGTTGGATCTTTTATAAAAATAGTTTTTTTCCCTGGTGTCCAGTGGCTCCCCACACTGTCAGGTAGTACCCCCACTCCCGCTCCCCTAACCCCAAGTCAGATCCTTTTAAAACAAATAAATTATTTTCCCTGGTGCCTAGTGCCCCCCCACCCATAACCCTGTCAGGTAGTACCCTCAACCTGCTCTCACCCCAACCCCAAGTCAGATCTTTTAAATACATTTTTTCCCTGGTGTCTAGTGGCATCCACCCCACCACCATGTCATGTACTACCCCCACCCCGCTCCCCCCAATTTCGACTGGAGCAGGCCACTGATGCTTCTCTCCACTCACCTCTATGGCTGCCAGCACACCCAACTCAGCTCAATGAATGAGTGTGTGCATGTACAAATATGCGCTCATTCATTGCAAGTAACTGTAATTTACTTCCCACTGTAGGGGTGTACAGAAGGGGAGGGGGCTGCTCCGGTGTCTCATGGAGGGGCAGGATGAGGTAACAATGTTATGGACTCAGAGGGGTCAACAACACCATTGTCCCATCCCACTACCCCCACCAATGACCAGAGTATCCCCTACCCTTCTGTAGAAGCCTGCAGGAGGAAGTACATCACTCAACTTGTCAATGAACAAGCATGTGCTTATACAAGCAAGCACTGATTCACTGAGCTGAGTTGAGTGGGCTGCCATGCACAGGTGAGTGGAGGGATGTGCTAGTGGCCGCTCCACACTTGGGATTGGGGGGAGTGGGTGGGGCGGGTACTATGACATGGTGAGGAGGCTACTAAACACCACTGGGAGAAACATTATTTAAAAGATCTGACTTGGGGGTTGAGGGAGTGGGGTGGGGGTACTACCCGGACAGGGTAAATAATAGGACACCAACGAAAATAATCAATTTATTTAAAAGGATCCGACTTGGGGTTGGTTTGCTCACACATATATTTTTGCATCATAAAAATTAATCTGTAGTTCTAGATGAAGGTCTTGACTAAGTCCAGTGGACTGCGGTTTTGGGTACTGGTGCTGACTGTAAGTGCTGTACTGAGGGAAAAGTACAGTGATTTCAAAGTACTCTCAGCTCATTCAGTTGATCTCATTTCAGATCTGCGTTTTCTAGTTGCAAGGGATTTTCAACAACGATGTGGTAAAAAATAAACATGTTGGGTCAATGAAAAAAATGTATTACAGACTAATTTGTGCCCATTCTTCTTCAGTTAAGATTTCTTGATTCATTGCACTATTTTAGTCTTCAGCTGTTCTAGTGAAAAACTGCAAGTAAATGTTAACTTTTAGTGAATGAATCAAACATAGTCATCTATTTCTCAATTGCTCTCATTCCACAGAGTTTAGCTTGCAGCACAGCAGTACTGTAACACAATTAATTAAAATTATTTTCCCTGGTGCCTAATGCCTCCCACCCCCGCCCTGTCATGCAGGACCCCCCCCCCACTCCTCCCTCCAACCCCAAGTCGGATCTTTGAGATACATTTTTTTTCCTGGTACCTAGTGGCCCCAACCCCCACCTCCCCACCATTTCATGTTGTGACAAATTGGGTATTCACTTAAAAGGGTTTCAGTGTTCTTATGTGATAAAGATGTTATATACCTGTAACAGATAAAACAAACTGTATTGTACTGTATACCAACTCATTAACTAAAATAATGGTGCTGCTGTAGCTCCAGCAGCAGAGATAACCATGTCTATCTTGGCCAATACACAGCTATGAGGATATGGGTACTGTCTTTGTTCAATTTGAAGTGTGTCTTCTAAATTAGTGTACTGGAAGAAGATGTAATGGAATTTCCTTGTCATGGGACCTAGGTGTATACTGTATACAAACAAACTGCAAGCTCTGTATCCAATGATTTAAAAAAAACATTTTCAGCATTATGGTGTGATACTAAAAGGTATACCTTAATTGTTCTACCACCTGTGGATCACATGACGAACTGCCATGGGATGAATATGCCACTTGTGAGGCTTGGCCATTGCTGGCTTAGAGAGTATTTTGAGTATACTTTTGCTAGATTCATTGTGGAGCATTAAATATCCTTATTGATCACCCACTCTGATAACATTATGGTCAGAAGAGAGGGTGCGGGTTCATTGACTTGGTATAACACATAAATGCTGTACTCTGTCTTGTTTACAGGGTCTTATTTCATCTTGCTCATAGTTACCTGACAAAACTGTCAGTCCCTCTTCCTGCACCTTGCTTTCTAAAGGTATTATGTGTTCTGTGATCAGACCTGAAGATGAGATATAGCAGTTTGCATTTATGTTCCAAAGCTTTGGAATGCAATACCCTATGAAATATGGTGCACTTCCACCTTGAGTTTTTCCAGTCAAAAGTAAAATCCTACATATTTGACGAAGGGTTTTCTGAATTATGATAGTATTTTAGTTTTTTTCAGTAAATGTACTTTATGGATTTTATTATTTTTTATAGGGTCTTACACTATAACAGTTTCCTATATAATAGAAATGCAAATCATCCTGATAATTCAGGCTGGTTCAGTTTTAAGCAGGTACACATAGTGCCAACAGGCCTCTCATACAGTCTGCAAAGGATGAGAATAGACAAAAGATACATGTTTCACCCTACAAAGGACTCACCAGTGTGCCTCATTTGGTCTTATGTGTTGGGTCACGGTGGGCACAAAATAAGAAAGCAAGCTAAAAACACAAAGAACCTCAGCAGAAAAATACTGAGGCTAAGGTTACTTAAAAAGGGCATTGGCAACAAAAAGCCAGGGGTTTCAACAAATACAAGCTCACACACAATCCCATAATGCAAAACAGCATGGGCTATATATATATGCAAATCACCAAGAACATTTAGGCTGGTTCTGCTTTAAGCAGGAATGCATGGTGCCAAAAGGCTGGCAGAGGATGAAACACATTTCTGTGCCTTCATTTCTCACCCTTTTCAGATTGTATGAGAGGCTCTTTGGCAGACTGCAGAAAAGTTTGATAAAAAACTAGTAATGAAAAATAATAAGTTATACAAACTTTTGAGCTAGATTAATTATATTGTAACAGTATAGCTAATTTTGTTTGGGAGAGAATGTCAACGTCTCAAGTTATATAGATTTGGGTTTGTGACCTTTACAAACACTGTAGTATAGTTCAGTGGGAGTGCTACATTGTCCTTGTTTTTTTTTCCTGCTATGCACCTGCTTCAGGAATTGCTCGGTGCCCCCTGTCCTATCATCCAATACCCCCACTGTCATGCCTATGGGGACCCACATGGGATGGAACCTTTAGACACCAGTGCCATCATACAAGGCAACCAGCATACATTTCTAGCACCGTTATACAAGGCAACCAGTTCACATGTTATTGTCCCCATATTTACCCTCTCTTCCCTCCCTGATGCCTGCCATATGATGTGTTTCCTCACTTCATACACATAGCGATGCCCTGTGGGAGAGATAAGCTTACTTAGGCTGCTGGCCTCTCTGCAGTGGTAGCACTACTGCTTCTGATGCCAGCAACTGGGGTTCAGGAGACAGCCCTGGTCATCAGGGGATGGCAGAGGGGGAGGAGGATTGAGTAGCCCAGAGGATGCTCTCCTCCTCTTGGGAGATTGGGTCACTGTCCTAGCTGCAATACTACCACCTGGGTGACCACAGGTGGCAGTGTGGTTGAGGATGCCTAGGAGAGAGTGATACAAGGCTGGGGAATGGCACAAAAGTGTACTTAGTGTGCCTATGTGCTTTGATCCATCTGGGCATGTTTTTATCCATTGAGGGAAGAGAAACCAAGGAAAATATCCCGACTGTGCAGAATGACTCACTGCTGACCTTGCAGGCCATGCAACACTGGCTGCAGCTCCTCTGTACTCTACAAGTACTGACTTGAAATGGCCTCAACAGGTGCCTTTGCACTCCTGGGATTCTAATGAGAGAATCCTACTGTTTGGGGGTAAGCCCTGAGATACTATTGAGCCAGAGCGGTAAGTCCCAAGTATGGCAGGTGACAGGACTTGGGATATGGCAGGAAGAAGAAGTGGGCTTGTCAAAGAAAAGGGGGATAAACATCAGAATAAAAATAAAAAACTCACTCAGTCCACCTCAGAGGCTACTACAGAGCCAGAACTGTGGCACCTCCCTTTCTTGGCTGGGAGTGCTGCCATGTGGTAGCACCTTTCCAGACCCTCATCCCCCAGCCACTTCACCCGACTCACCAAGTCTGCTTTAAAACCTGGGTTTCCTATGTGAATGCATGTACTGTTCCTGCTAAGCCAAAAGGAGGCTCTGTGCTGTGCTGCTGAATGTCCTGTACCATCGATGCAACATTAAAGCAAAGAGGATAGATGTCCTTGGGGAAATTTAAGATCTCATTACATTATTTCATTTTTACTGTTTGGAAATGTTGGCTATACAGGGTCCATAAAGTACCACCCTGGCCTTGTAAACTCAATTATGCACACCCTTTTCCCCTCATCTTGACTTAGGTAAGTGTCTAGTGTGAAACACAGATGTGTACCTCAGTTGTTTGTGCACCCTTGGGCCCAGGAAGAAATGTGTGATCTTCAGAGTGTCGGATCCCTCCTTAACTCTAAGTGCCCCATCCTCAGTTCTTTATGCCACCCCCACTCCCTGCATATGTATAAAAAATACTTAAATTTGCTTCTAAACTTCAAACAACTATACTAACAGGGTGGAATTAATTTAAGAGAGCCTTGACTTTGAGGAGATCATCATGCAAACCATGCCCAATCATTATAGTACTTCACTAAATTTCCTACTGATGCACAGAGCCCAGTAAAGGAAGAATGGCTACTGACTTGATTCCTCTGTCCTAGCTTGGATTCAAAGCTACCTCTATGGCTGCACTCAGCACATGAAATTGGTGGGATCACAATCAGCTCCAAGGTCCATAACTCACAATGTTCCCCAGGGCTCCATTCTGGGTCCTCTACTTTTTTCTTTATACATCAACAATCTCCCTAATAATTGTGGTGGAACTTCAGTCCACCTCTATGTGGATGATGCTATCCTCTAGCACTCCTCCTGTGACATAGGCTGGCTCAACGCAAAGCTGAAATCCAACTTTAACACCCTTGAGGATCGGTTCATTTAAAAGCAACTAGTGCTTAACACTAAAAAAATGAAGTGCATGTTGTTCTCTAGATCACCTGCGTGCATCCTCCTCTATCTGGCTCTGTTCTCATGTACTGGTACTGCCGTGAATCTGTTGAGTTGTTTAAATACCTGGGGGTCACCTTGGATCCCTCATTTACACTGGATGCACATGTAACATGTTTCACCAAAATCCTTAACCAAAAGATCGGGGTCCTTTACCGCATTCATCCCTTCCTTACTTCAACTGCCTGTCACAAGATTGTAGATGCCACCTTCCTGCCTCTCCACTAGTATGGTGCCCCATTGCTTCTCTCACCCCTTCAACCATATCATCTCATCTCTTGCAGGTCTACCACAGAGTGGGTAGGTTTGCCCTGGGAACCCACACTTGCCATCATCATTGTGATGTTCTATCTGCCCTGGGATGGTTGCCCTATGAGGCCAAGCTGCACTATGCCACCCTGAGCTTTGTTCAGAAGCTAGTACATCGATTCACACCTCTCTGCCTAGCTGATATCATCCAATGTCAACTCTCCCAGCGTGCTCTCAGATCTGCCTCTTTACCCCTTCTTGTAGTGCCAAACCTGTGTCTCTCTGTGGCCTAGAAATCATTCACCTTTTCTGCTGTGTCCTGCTGGAACTCATTACCCTCCTCAATCCTGGCTTGCTCATCAATCCCTCAATCTGAATGTTCACTGCAAGCTCATCTAACTGCCCCGCCTTGCTTCTGCTATTGATGACTGCCAGGCTTTCTACCTCTTCACTGCCTGTGTGCTTAGCATCATTGGATTTCTCTATTAGGTACAATGTTATCTGTACAATCTGAATTATGTAAAATGTTATCGGTAAATAGGGACTGATGATTATGTTACTGTCTGCCACAGTATACTGTAGTATTTATGTTCTCTGTAATTTTTTTTATGCTAGTTGTGAATGTTTGTATGATTTAATTGTGTTGTATTTTGACATGCTCCTGTAACTATATTAGTTGGTCTTGTTATTGCAATTGTCATAGCTGTATGGTTTCCTGTGTCAACTATTGCGCTATCAATGTACTGCACTTACTGGGTCACCACTGAAAAAGGGACTGTCTTGTCTAAGTGGTCCTACCTGGTTACCAAAATTCAATAAATAAATAAGATGCTAACATCCCATACACTGCCACTGCATAAGGATTACACGTGTGCACCCTGATCATTTTGGGCAAATTTAATTATTTATTAAGCTACTAGATGGACAGGGTTGTGCGTTATGGATGTAAGGAGATACTCATAGTTGCAGAAAAATCCTACATTGGAGGCACTGTACATCTTGTGAAATATGGGGTACATAGATTTAAGAGGGTACACATAAATGTACCCAGTCCCTTGAAGACACCTGACTAATGAAGAGACAGAGAAAGTGGGTGGTGACTGAGTTTAAGGGTGCCAGAATAAGTCACAAAAAGGGAAAGGTCTATGATGTTTATGAGCACTATGCTGGGCAAACTTGTCTTTTTGCTGTAGGGTCACTGGTAGATTTTAATATAGCCAGCATTAATAAGCAGCTTTGAGCTATATTTTTTATGTAGTGGGATGCCCATATCTAAATATTTATAGTATATAGTTAAGGCTTATTGTGTACTGAATTCAGACGTCCAAATGTAGTTGTGCACATTCTATAAACAGTGGGCCTGATTCTCAAAACTTGGCACAAGCTGCACCAGTGGTGGCTTGTGTTGATTGCAGATGCACTAGGGACTCTGCTCCCAATTCTCTATTGGGTAGAGTCCCAGTGGCAACGTTCAGCAGCTTGCAACAACCATGGCCCTATGCCAAACAGACAGCATATCTGAATGGTATGCCTCAAGCTATGTGATGGCCTTGTGCCAGTCCTCGGGGGCTATTGCCCATCCACCCCAATGTGGCCCTATAGTGAAAAAGTACATAAATTATTCCTTGGTGGTCTAGTGGACCACTCTGCCTATCCCCAAGTTTCCCGTAGATTAAAATAATAAAAACATCATTCTGTGGTGGTCTAGTGATCCCCAACCCCTCATCCCTGGCAGGTAGTGCCCACCACCCCACCTCACCATTGCAAAACAGAGCTGGCAATCAGCAGAGCCCTTCTCAAATCATCATGTTTGGCCACTGACTGAGCTGTCAAGGAGTGCATACTGTACACAGTACATGCTCATTGATTGACTGCTTGAGGGACCTCCCCCATCCACATTTGAGAATTGCTCCCTGTGCATCTTTTGGCACAAAGGGCACTTTGCAGTGTTCCTTGTCATGTAAGCCCATTGTGCCATTCTGGGAGCTTTGAGAATTGGGCCCAGTGTCTTTAGCTGTATTCCTTGCACCAACTCCCATCCCCTTTTCTTCTGACAGTGCGTTTCCACTCATTGCTGAATTTCTGTGACATGTTGCAGTGGTGAGAACAGCTGTAGTCAGAACACAAGAGTTGTTTCAGTAGTGTCCTGGATACTACCCACCTAGACAGTCGTTATACCAGCCATAGAAAATTGCTCAGGCCAGTGAGTCCAACATTTGCTTAAAACAAAAGCAAACAATCAAATTCTTTGATTCATGGCTTAGGAGGCAGCTCCCAAGGCAAGAAGAGCACAGTGCAGTCCCACGCTAAAGACCTCTACAATCGTGGTTCAAATCCAAACCATATACTATGAAAAAATAAATTATGGATGGCCTTACACAGCTCTCCCTTTGTTTCCAGGTTGATAACATCAATAACCTCTCAAGCTTTGCTCTCAAGGTCCGTATGCTTTTATCTCAACCCGTCAATAGAAACATAGGCTTCTTGTGTATGGTCGACCATACATTATTCCTGATATAATACTGATTTTTTTTCTTCTGGATTTATAACTGTAAAAGCAAAGAAATAATATTTGTGTGCAAATGACTAAATCACACGTCTGCAAATCATTTTTAGAAAGGACACGTTGAAACTGGCAAGAGAAAGAAAAAGCCACAGTTAAATTTCTGCGACTAAATACTTGTTTTAATTAGGACAAAATCTACTATGGTTAGAATTTGACTTCTATAGTCAGTGGATTTCCCAAAAAATACATTTAAAATGAAACTAAATAAATGACAGTGTCAACTTCTAGTAATACTGGATCCCAGGAATATTCTGAATATGAGTAAGGTTTGTGGACCTGTTGGAAAAACACATCTGTTTTCATTTCCTGTCTGATGGTATCTTTTTTTTTATGCTGTGCAAGTTGCTGCTTAGCAACGGGCTAATTCACAGGACTATCAATGGAAATGCAAGGACTTACAAAGGCATTCTGGAAGTGAACGATCCCAAGATCCATCTCCCTGACAGATTAGGACATGAGAACCCAATAAATAATATCCAGGATTGCATCTGTAGATCACATTAGTTCCATAGGCAAATCTGTGTTGCCCACTTGACTGGACTTGACGAATGCCATCTTCCACTTGTCCTGGGTCAGTACAGTTTATAACTAAATGAAAGAAGAAAATATGTTGAAGCAGCTGAAAAAAAAAGAAAAAAGTGCAGTGTACAATATTCATTTCTAATGGGTACCATTGTCAGTGGTGTGTAAAGGATTGCTGACACAAACTCCTTATAAGAGAGGTTGTTTAGATGCAGTGAAGAAGCTGAAAAGGAATGACAGTATCAGCAGAAAAGCATCCTGACAAGCAGTAGCTGAAGATGGACTTATGCATCTTTTCCATGACACATACATTCCTAAGCCATTCACTCATTCAACTGAACTGAATTATATCAGTTATTAGGAGGTAACCATAAACTCTTACTATTAAAAAAAGATTAAAAAGTAATGATTTATGTTGTGCTTCCTGACTCTTTCTGTATAGTTCAAATATCTTGGAGTATAGATAGACAATAAACTTGACTATACTACCCACATTGAAGAGCTCCTGAAAAAGTTAAGGCAAAGACTTGGTCTATTCTATAGGATCAAACACTACCTGACCAGAGATTCCAAACAAAGATTAATCCTAGCATCATTCCTGTCCCTCATTGATTACGCTGACTTCCTCTATGGCCACTGCTCCCTCTCCCATTTAAACAAATTAGACACCTTGTATCATAGAGCAATTAGATTCATTACAGACCTTCCCTCCAGCACCTATCATTGCTCTCTCTACAATGCAGTCAGTTGGACATCATTGCAACAAAGAAAGAAAAAAATGCTGGTATCTGGATCTACAAAGCTCTGACAAACAAACTCCTTCCTACATTTCAGACTGTTTCAACTGGATCACATCCAGGCCTTACACTTGAGGATCAATAAACTGATCATGCTGAAGATTCCTATCACCTGCACCCGATATGGAAGAGCTGCAATCAGCTATTCCTGGCACTTACCTGGAATTCTCTTAAAAGACATTGAAACTGGATACCTGATTCCTTTAACATCCTTCAAAAGCTGTACCAGTCTATTCCCCAATTCATGCAACTGCTTCCACAAGGCCTAGTCCTCTCACACCCCCCTCCTCCTCACACCCCTCTCTCCTTCACTACCCTTTTTTAAAGCTCCCCCTATTTTTCTATCATTCCTCTAGCTCGTTCCCCACCAAACTTCATACATATAGCACACCCAAGTCCCATTACCCAAGCCTTATCCGACTAAACTGTTTGTTTCTCTCCTTTAGTAGGTTTTAGGTTCATTGTCATTTTGCCTTGTATATATGTAAATATTTGTATATCTGTCTCTCTCATAAATGATTGTATTTGTGCTTATTCAGTATCATGTTTTTGTGTATAATTTGTAACTTTTTTTGTTATGACCACTCAGGTCCATCTTGTAAATGAGCTACGCTCAATGATGTTCGCCTGAATAAATAAAGATTTTGACTGATTGATTGAGTACAGTTACATTTAATTCACATAAATGAAGAGGATATCACTCAGGCCGCACACTGGATACATTTGGATCCCCCCTTTCCACCAGTTCTGTATTACCTTTTTTCCCACTAGACATAACACTAGCTAACCAGCATCATATCAATTAACTCCTACAAAACACTAGCTATCTCTAAATTAAAAGACATATGTAGGTGCTACTAGGCCCCCAACGCCAAATCAACTTCCTACGTACCAACTGGCCCTCTACTTATTAAGCTGAAACGTGTTGCATAATTTAGGGCAAGGTTAAAGCTGGAATGTACTGCATATATAGCATAAGGACTTCTATTGTGTATACCTCTTGTATTATATATTTTTTCTTTGTTGTTCTACATTTTATATCTCCTGTCTATGTAATTGTGAACTGTATGTGTATGTGCCTCAGGACCTCCTTGTGAATGAGCTTGCACAATGGAGTTTTTTCCTGCAATAAACTTGAACTTGAACTTGAATGCCTTGTACTTCAGTTCATTGTTCACTTTTGTCTGCATCTACATATGGCTTTCTACTTGATTTATAAGACCATTACCTGAAGATTCTTCATTCAGTTCCTACAATTTATTTCAGTTTGACCTATTGTATATTCACTCGGATTGAATTTGTTTCTTATGAGAACTGCATATCGAAGTAAACACATGTGACTGGATTATAACGTAGTAGTAAATAAGTAACATAGCTGCAAAGTACCAAAGGTCAGAGGGGACTCTAGGTCCATCATGTCATACAACAGGATTAATAAGTATGCAGGACAAATGTACTAATTTATTGCATAAATAATAGTTCAGGTACCTTCTTTTCCTGTACTTTGAATTAAAGGCTATCGTCCAAATATCAGAAGCTTTTGTACTGCGTAAACAGGGCTTGCCACCACAAATTCAGCTGTGTGCCTGTGTGTGCTGCAAAAGTCTCACAGTGCAGAAGCCTATACCATTTGCACAAGACTGAAAAGGCACCCAGTGGCAAACATAAATGAGAGACAATATCATGAATATGTGCAAAATGGGATAATGGTTACATTTTGGATGTGCTAATTGCCTGATTTAGCAGCACAAATTTAATCAGTGTAAAAAGCACTTTTTTGTAGTGTATAGAGCACCCTCAATTGATCTACTCACCGCACCCCATTCTGTGTTGCTGAAAGTTGCTTTGCAGTCTTTTAATCCTTGGAGTCTAGTGGTCTTACATGGTCCCCAGTGCCATATAGAGGGTATGTTAAAATATATGAGCATACCTGTTGTTAATATCACCCTCCTGAATCACACTTCTTGATATGCTGAAACACGAATATACTCCCAGCATTCAGTGCCCTTCCCAATTTCCAGGGACAGGTATGATAACATACAAGTACATCCCTGGTGTTCATTGGCATTCTGACCCCCTCAAAGTGCTACACACCCACTTCTGGGTGGCATCTGGCACAAACTTCCACTCACTACCGTGAGTTGACAGGCCACTATTCAAGGGCAGGTGGGTGGAGGGTGCTACTGGACATGAGGAATATATATGGATGTTGCCAAACCTGGCAATTTGAAATTGGAGGGATGATAAGACACCAAGGATACATATGCACAATATTTCAATATATATGACACTGATATCAAGAGACCACTAGATGCCAGGGATACATTTCTATTTCAATAAATATGGCACTGGGAATCAGAAGGCGGGAAGGACCAACCAGCACTGGAGAGACAGACCTTCATGCAATCCATGGGGCAGATGCTTTTGCATCCCAGGTAATGAGATCATAATGAGATGCAAATTACCTATTTGCTCTCTGAATTGGTAAAGAGGTCATCAGAATGGTAACAGTCCATTATGATGGTGAGGGTGTCAGTAGCAAACACTTTCTGTTCATTGCAAACAGATTGTTTGCTCTTGTGCATACATGGAACACCTATGCAGATTCCCTAGCTGTATCCTTTGACAAGCCTGCAGGGGGCTCTACTTGCAGTTTGTACCGTCATTCCACTGTGCTCACAAGGGGGTATATTCAAACAGCTGCAAAGGCTAACCTTGCTCTGTGCATGTTCGAATATACCACTTTGAGTATGTCAGGCAAATTTGTACCCAAGTAGGGGTCTTTGCCTGGAGCTTTGAGCTTTTCTAATGCTTCAAATTTGCTGCCTTATGCCTTCAGTTCCAGTGGTTTGCATATAATCCCCACCGTGAACATTACATAAGGCAGGAGTTCCTGGGATGGCATGAACCCACTCCCAAATTAAACTATTAGTGAGTGCCCAAATGAGCACCACAGCCCTTCCTGGCAGCCCAGACATCTTCTGCTTGAGCCCTTACTGCAGCAATTTAAAGGACAAGTATTAGGATTTTTTGACTTGGGTTAAAGATAAATCATAATTAATAACATATAAAGATTATCTAGGGCTATCTAAGGAAAATAATTCATTGTTTGATTCTATCTTCCAAGATAAGGGTAATCAAACTATCTAGATAGCAGACAGTAAGCCAGAGTAGTTAATTCACTATGGGCTCTATTCACAAACTATGCATGGAACTTGCCTGTTTAGCTCTGCATCCATGCACTGGAGTGACTTGCTGGCATTTAATATCACCAGCCACCTGTCCATGTGCCTGCAACCCGGTACACAGCCACATGGCTGAGGATTGTGGCTGCCCAGGGGCAGAGTGCAGGATGCAGGTAGGCATGAATAGGATGCCCATCCTGGGTCCTATACTGGATTACCTTCTACACATGGGCAGGAGTTCCTGGGATGGCATGAACCCACTCCCAAATTAAACTATTAGTGAGTGCCAAAATGAGCACCACAGCCCTTCCTGGCAGCCCAGTGGGATGGGGTAACTTAGCGGTAGGGGTCCTGATGCTGGTGGTGGTGGGTATCATATGGGATGGTGTAAAGACACAGGACAGTTATGGCAGGGTCCCCTGTGATGGAGCCCCAGATGGCACTCCATGTCTTAGTGAATTGTGCAGAGTGTGGGCATGCCCCCAGCACCCCCCCCCGGACTGCCCATATAAGTAGCTGCACATACGACCAGGGGATCCATCTGTGGTAAATGCCTTCAGGGGTTCACAAGTCCCTATTGTGTGGCATCTGGATGTAGGCATTCCTATGTGCTGCCCATATGTAGCGTCTAGGTATTAGGTAATAGGACCCTATCTGAGTACCTCAGTTTATGACATTTCAGATATTTCACTTTTCTATGAACAATAACACACAATAGGGTGTGCATTCAGTGGGTAATGTACTGTACACTATTCTCCAGTATGTTGAGGCATAAGGCCACAGGTCAAGTGCTCTTCAGGAAACAGAGGGTAATAGTAAATGGAGTTCACAGTGAAGAAAGGGGGTTACTAGTGGGGTACTGCAGGGTTCAGTACTGGGGCCGGTCCTTTTTAATGTCTTTATAAGTGACATTGCAGAGGGACTGGAAGGAAAAGTATGTCTCTTTGCAGACGACACAAAGATCTGCAACATGGTTGATATGCCAGGTTGGGCGGAAAGAATGAAAAGGGACTTGGCAAGGTTGGAGGAATGGTCAAATGTATGGCAGCTTAGATTCAACACAAATAAGTGCAAAGTAAAGAACCTGGAAACAAAAACCCAGGGGAAGAGTACAAAATAGGGGGGTGAGATACTGACAACAACAAATATGGAAAGAGACCTGAGGGTAGTCATATCAGATGACTTAAAGGTGGGCCAGCAATGTGAGAAGGAAGTAAGGAGGGTTGGGAGGATACTGGGATGCATAAGGAGAGGCATCACCAGTAGAAAACAGGAAGTTGTTGTCCCTCTGTACAAACAGTTGGTAAGACCACATCTGGAGTACTGTGTACAGTTCTGGAGGCTCCATCTCCGCAAAGACATAGACATGGTGGAGGCTGTCCAGAGAAGGGCAACTAAAATGGTGCAGGGTCTGCACCAGAAGACATATGAAGAAAGACTAAAGGAGCTTAAGATGCATAGCCTTGAGGAAAGGGGGGGGGGACATGATAGAACTTCCAAATACCTCAAGGGAATCAACAAAGTCCAAGAGGGTAGCACCTTTCAGAAAAAGAGATGTGGAAGAGAAAGGGGGCACAATTTGAAGATAGAGGGGGAATTCATCAGAGGTAATGTGAGGAAGTATTTCTTCACAGAGAGGGTTGTAGATTCATGAAACAGCCTTCCTGAGGAGGTTGTAGAGTCAAAAACAGTGGGTGAATTCAAGAATGCATGGGACATCCATAAGGCAATTCTAGTGGGGGTAGGAAGAAGTAGGCTGTTGGTTAACTAGGATCTGCAGCTTATCTGTTAGGTAAGGAAATGGGCGGAATAGGTGGGCCATGTGGTCCTTATCTGCCATCAGATTCTATGTTTGTTTGTTATTGTATCTTGTGAAGATAGCAACTGAAAAATGGCACCAACCAAAAATGGCACAGAAATGCAGCGAGTGCACAAATGGCAACTGGGAGTTCCGCCTTCCCCGAGGTGCACCCCCCCCAAGAGCTGGTATATTTAGTAAGTGAGTGTGAGGGGCAAAGCCCTGCACAATGGGGGGGTGTGAGGGTGAGGCCCCCCCAAATAAAGAGATCGCTGTTGGTGTACTTGATGTTTTGCATGTGCTGTTTGTAGTTGGTACCATCTTTCAGTTGCTATCTTAACGTAGAACCCACCATAGGAGTTCCAATACTGCAGATAAATGCAGCACCTTGTCATGTGGAATTGCATTTGAAGAAGAGTGTGCTACTAAAGGTTTTGACTTAGAAATGCAGCACCACATAATAGTAGGTATGGCAGGTGACCTGGTTGGTCCATTCAGATAATTTTTTTTTTCAGTTGTTTAACCAGGAGTAACACACTAAGCTGAAAACTTTTTAAAGGAGTGACTTAGGAGCACAGGGAAGTTAAGTGACTTGCTCAGGGTCACACAGTATGCAAGTGGAAGCTGTGGGATTTAAACCCTGGTCTGGTCTGCTGGATGTCACCAGATTTGTAGCTCAGAGCCTTAAACCATTGCACTATACTGTCTCCAGATTAGAGATTAGCTTCCCCAAAAACAATCTGGATTCCAAATATGTGGCTGTTTAATATCTGTAGTGTATATTGTACTATGCCAGAAAGATTTTCAGACATCCAGATAACAACAAGGAAATAATAGTTAGACAACTGACTTCATGTATCATTCCATTTGTAATTTATATTGCAGGGTGCTATTGCAACACATTCTATGTGGGTCTACACCATATGACCTCTCAAAGTATGCATGCAGGAGCAGATTTGTGTAATTGTGAATGGTAACAATTCAAATGTTCTGCATGCTCAGTTCATAGACCCACACCAGTTTAATCCAAGTGCGGTTCAATTCATGGGTCTGGAACATGTTGCCACCCTTCATGGGGCAGCAACAGAACACATAGTTTTATTCACAAAGAAATGTGTTAGATTTTATTTATTTATTTATTTATTGAAATTGTTTCATCAGGAAAAGCACACTGAGCAAGAACTGCTCATCTCCTGGTGCGACCTGGGGGGAGGGGTACAGTGGGGAAGAGGACAAGACTAGTCCAGGTCCTGACATATATACATGCAATTACAATACAGTTGAAAACATTTGACAGAAATAGTCAGGCGTAGATGACGATTTACCCTTACTTATAGTATAGTAGCAATTACATGGGGAAGTCATA
Source organism: Neoceratodus forsteri (assembly GCA_016271365.2). Classification (NCBI taxonomy): domain Eukaryota; kingdom Metazoa; phylum Chordata; order Ceratodontiformes; family Ceratodontidae; genus Neoceratodus; species Neoceratodus forsteri. Next base: position 436,537,298 of record CM057451.1, on the reverse strand, counting down.
CTTTATACCTTAAAAACATACAATTAGATAATACAGCTGCATATGTTTGACAGGAATTGGTGAGTGTGGATTAATACATATACTCTAATAGTCGAGAGTAACAATTACAATAAGGAAATCTTGCTAAGGTATTGGGTTGTGATATATAATGAGATAGGGGTAAGTGCAAGCTAGCTAGCTCAAAAGTTGGGATCAAGTGCAGTAGTTGGGTGTGGTTAGCGAAGTAGCAGATTGAAAGCCTGATGACCTCCAGCTGAAGGGACTAAATGACATTGTGAACTTTGTATCATTACTTTGATTCTAGCTCACTGATTTGATGTTATTTGCAGTATATCTGTACCTCTGCTTTCGGATTCATAAAGGGGATCTATGTATGGGATTGCTTTTGGATTGTGTTCTTCACCGGTGGTTGGCCTGGCTGTCTTTTTACTACAGCACATTTTGAAAATGATTCATCATTTACAGTTTGCTTTCTTTTCTTTCTGTTTATCTTATTTCATCTGTTTGTTTACTCATCAGTCCCCTTTTGAACATTCTTTCCACCCTTTTTTCAGTGTTTCCCAGTTTTGCTTTTTTTGTCAGTTTATTTTAATTTTTTTCCTGCTTTCTTTTCTTCTAATCATCCCTTGTATTAGTATCATGCAATGTTCTCCAGCCACGCCTCCCTAATTAAGTGCTCCGGAATCTGTGTATTTGGGAGGGTAAAAACATAGAATCTGATCACAGAAGAAGACCAAAGGTCCATCATGTTCTGCCCTTACTATACTACCTTGCCCACTTGGAGATTATTAGTCCCCTTGCCCTGTCCCAACATGTTTGAGCTATTAGGGGTAGCTACCCCCCAACACTTCCACTGGCAGTCTGTTCCATGGTACCACCACCCCCTCAGTGAAGTAGAACTTCCTTGAGTTTCTCCTTAATGGCTCCCCCCCATAGCATCTAGTTATGCCCGCTGGTGAATGCATCCCTATGTCTTACAAATAGGTTCTCACTGTTTACCTTGTTTATATCAGAGAAACATGTTTTTCAGTAATATCCCTCCACTCCCACCTGTCCTCCAGTGAACACTTGTTTTGGATATTCAATCATTCCTCACAGGATTTGCTTTGCTGGCCCCGGATCATCTTGGTGACACTTTGATGTAATGACTCTAGACTGTTGATGTCTTTCCTCAGGTGAGGGCTCCAGAACAGGGCATAGTATTCTAGATGAGGCCTCACTAGGGATATGTACACTGGCAGAATCACCTTGCTTCTCCAGTTATAACCTCTGTGTGTGTCACTGGAAGCGCCAGGCATTTGTCGGGTGTCCTATTGCTGTTAAACACTGTGTGTGCTTATTTCACCAGCATCTATTATAGCTGTCTACAGCATCTCCTTTGTCTGTGAGTACACAATAAATGTGTTTACTTTGAGATTGTTTGGAGCTGGCCATCCTATCTGATGCACCTAAATCCCAATGAGCATGTCTGCTTTTTTGTTTTTCCTTGTCCAGTCAGAAAGCAGTATTTGTAGCCAATAGCTTCATGCATGTTTTGGTATACGCTATTAAACTCTGATCTTTTTGTGACTATTAAACTACACTTTTTATGATTCTGTATGGTAGCCTCTGTCAATGGTGACAGCAACTGAGGCTTTCAAAAAGGGTGACTCAATCACGGCATCTGTCCACAAGGCTACCAGGCAGGAAGGGTGACCGGACTGGGAAGGGGTCTGCTAATATAGTGACAGGATGTCACTATATGTACATGCACATGGGGGGAGCAAGCACGCCGTGCGATGGGTGGAAGGGGAGGGAGGGTTTGTGGGGTGTAGTGCGGCAGTCAGCTGCCAAGCTGGCTGTGTGGCGTGGTGGGTGGGTGGCAGGCTAGGGTTGGGAGGGTATTGGGTTCAATCCTAGGTGCAGTCACTTTTTTGTGCGCCATCTGGGATTATTATCTTTTTGTGATTTGCACCCCCCCCCAACATGCACCCACTTGAAGTTCAGAATCTTTAAGTGGTGTGGTGCGGGGGGGGTGCGGGAGGCACAGCCCCCCACATAAATAAAAATAAAGTAAGTCACCGGCACTCTTTTGCTGTGCACCAGTACTGTACATTGCCGAAATTGATTTTCTGCAATATACACTCGCCCTAATGGCAACCGCCTTTCCGCGATCACCGTTATCACATGGAACCTTCTATATCTGTTCTCCTTCCCATATCGCCAACTCATTCTTGGGAATAAGTTAATGGTATATCCCAAAACCAGCACTACAAATAAGAAATAAATCCTCTAATTTATAAAATATTACTGTATGTAAAAAAAAAGTTCTGAAAGTGGAACAATTCACTTTTTCCAAAAACCTCCAATGATACTAGATATACAGCTCAATTCCCTTGCATTTCACATAGAGGATTATGTCTGGACAACCATACAGAACAAGCCTGTGTCTTAATTGAGTGATAGAGATCCAAGCTTGAGAGGTCTCCTCGGTGCCACGGATACCTCAAGATTCAGACATAGACTTATCTGTGTATGGTTGCTCATACACAGTCCTTTATACTGTATCAACAACTATAAATTTAAAAAGTTACTTTCTCATTACTTTTTTTTAAATTTTAGGTGATCACAACATTCAGTCACCTTAATTTTCACGTTTAGTTTCTTTCATTCACCATATGTTGCACTCCAACACACACACTTGAAAGGAGGGCCTGTTCAGCGGTCTGCTGCTGGTGTTCTCTCTTGTCAAAGTGTTGCTGTATCTGTGACCCAACCTATGTCACTGACTAGTCCTCCTGCCTCTTCTGGAGTTGTACGGTCTTCCAGCCTGCAGGCACAAATGTGCCCAACTGGGTGGACAATCACGATCAAGTGTCATTTGGTGATGGCAGACACATGCTACAAAGTTTGATGATGTGTGCTGCATTAGGGACACTGCTAGGGCAGCACAACAACATTACAATGCTGCTACTGCAGCACAACAGTACTGTTCCAGGCATATATTTCCAACTGAACGGCATTCAAACAAACAGACACGGGCTATGATGGGCACTAGGAGTGGGATTAAACTAACTGAACATATGGTATAGAATCCACTTGGACATTGCTTCTCACTCAGACTGTGGATTGGAGCTGGGAGCAAGACATCAAAAGAGATGCACTTAGTAAGTGTCACTTGACTTTAGCAAGACCCAGACCCAATGAGGAGGTCCAGAGGTGGGAAGGATACAGGGTAAAGAAGAAATATCAATAAGAGAGAAGGATTACTTAATTCTACTTGTTGAGGAGAGTTAGTGTGGAGAAGATTTTTATAAGTTTTTCTATTGTTTTTAAAACTGTAGGAGAGAAGGATCAACTAATTCTACTAGCTGTGGGGAGAGTTGGTGTGGAGAGAATTTTTGTAAATTTTGCTGTTGTATTTTTTTAATTCAGCTTAAAGTGGAATTTAGCCTAAAGGTTTCTGTGGCTTTGTTTTTGAATTAAGCTTAAAGGTTTCTGTGGCTGTGTTTTCTGAATTAAGCTCAACGGGGGGCACAACGGCCCCACTTAAAGCTGGGGGGAGGGGCCTTAAGAGGACCTGGGGCAAACAACTAATTTTTGAACTGTTTGTGTTTGTGAGACTTGGGAATGCTATTGATGAGTTCGTAGTTGTGTTTGTAAACAACAGCAATTAGTATAGAGACACTGTATTTCACTGACCTGTATAGGTAGTGTGAACCATGGGTAAGATTGTTGGGTGCAATGGTTGTGGGGAAGCAGTGTGGATGAACATGCTGTGGAGGCTGGGAAGGTGCCCAATATGCCACAGGCTAAGGATGCTCGAGGAAGAGGTTCAATGGCTTGGCAGGAAGCTTGGGAGGTTGAGGGGTGAGGGAAGGGTTGCGTTGGTAGAAGGGATGACATCTGAGAGTATCGGGGACATCACAGAGAAGTAACAGTGGGTCAAGGGAGGGGTCAGGGGCAGGGGGAAAACTAGACAGGAAGCCAGCTGATGAAGGGTGGACTCTAATAGGGCCTAGGAAGAGAGGAGCAGCAGTAGGCAGGAGGGAGGAGAAAACACATTGTAATGCAAAGAGGGTAGGGAACATGTTTTCTGTACTAGTGACACATGGGAAAAAGGACGCAGGAGGAGATTGCACAAAGGACAATACTCACGAAGAGGAGATAGTGAGGGGCATTACTAGTGGAGAGATTGAGTATGGTGTGGCAGGGGAAGGGATAATACTCATAGAGGTGAGGAGGGAGAGGGAGGTTGGCAGTCAAACAGGAGGAAGGGGAGGGGTCTCAGTTGAGAGATGCAGGGGGAAGACACTGGGGCAAATGGTAAAAGCACCATCTTGAGTGAACCCTGGAATGGGAACCTGGGTGGGGGGGGTGATGGGCACAAGGAAAGAGGTGGTGGTGTACTGGTGTTGGGGGACTCCATTCTCAAGGGGATGAGATGGGGCAGCAAGGGGGAGAGGCACAGTTGGATATGGGTGGAGTCCATACTGGGATTAAAGGCAGACAAGGCAGGACAGGCAATCCTAAGGTGCAGAAGGAGGGGTAGGAGGAAAATGCACATTGTAATACATGTGGGAACAAATAGCCTAGCAGAGGAAATGGTGGAGGTAACAAGGGAAAGGTCTGAGGAAGTGGGAAGGTTGTGCAAGGAGACTGGAGAATCTGTGGTCTTCTCGGAGGTGCTCTTAGCACCCTGTGCAAGCATAGTGAGAAAGGAGAGGATTGGGGAGTTGAACGTATGGTTGGTAGAATTGTGTCGAACTAAGTGGTACGAGGTTGTGGGTGGCTAGGGCAGTACCTGGGATAATAACAATTTGTTTGGAAGAGATAGGCTGCACCTGAGCAGGGAGGGAAAGAAGGTATTAAAGTAAAGACTAGGGAGGTATATTGCGACAAAGGTGGATTTAAACTGGATAGGGGGTTGGCAAGTGGACAGCAGGTAGGTCGGGATCCAGTATTCACAGACTACCCGACAAGCTAGCAGGGAAGGATTTGGGGTGGCTGAAAATGGAGGGAATAGAAGGGAGGAGTTGGAGGGCGATGAAGAGAAGGGGACAGGATGAAGGGTGGTCTCGCTGAATGCAAGAAATTTAAGCAACAAATCAACTCAGCTACAGGCATTCTTGGCAGTGTGGAGGGTGGATATTGTGGCTGTCATGGAAACGTGGGCAACTAAGCACCAGGACTGGGATATGGCAATCCCAGGGTAAAAATTAGACAGGAAAGACTGTAAGAAGGGGGGTGGGTGGCAGTCTATGTGAGGGACAGGATCAAATGCACAAGGAATGAGGGGGAGGAAAGGAGAACAGAGGCAATTTGGCTATAGCTTCTAGACTCAAGGGATAGGAAACTGCGGTTTGGGATGGTATACAGGCAGCCGTCCCATTCTGAGGTGCTTGACAGGGAATTAGCAAGACAAATCAGAAAGGTATTTAGAAAAGGGAAGGAGGTCATCGTGGGGGATTTCAACTTGCTTGGCATTGACTAGAGCTTTCTGGTCATCTCCATTGTTAAGGAGCAAGTGCTCCTGGATGCAATCCAGGAGGGTCTCCTGACGCAGTTGGTCAGTGTACCTACTAGGCTAAAGAACACTTTAGATCTGGTATTGTGGAATGGGGAGGCAGTAAGGGAAATAAGGATGGAGGACCTACTAGCCAAAAACGATCACTGAATGGTGTGGTTTAATATCATGATGTGCAGGGAGAAAGAGAACTTAGTAACCTGGGTGGTAAACTTCAGGTGGTCATTCTTTTGGAGGATGCGGGAAGTACTGAAAAGGAAATTGGCGGGCATAAGGCAGGAGATGGATGCAGAGCAGAAATGGGATATTATTAAATGGGGGATTACAGATGCAACAAAGCCTGCACTAAGACACAGAGTAAGAGGAGAAGAGCAAGGAAACCATGCTGGTTGAACCGTGAGGTAGTGGAGGTAGTGAAGGCAAAATGAGAGGAGCACCAGAGGTATAGGAGGATGGGGAAGGAAGGGGACAAGGAGGAGTATCAAGATGGTCCAGGGAGTGACCAGAAAAGTGAGAGAAGCCAAGGCCCAGAGGGAGCTGAGATTAGCACAGGAAATTAAGGGAAGGGGGAGAAATACTTTTTCAGATACATCAGGAAGAAAAGGAAGTGCAAGGAGACAATAGTGAGGATAAAAGAGGGTGGGAGTAGATGGAAAAGGGGGAGGAACAAGCAAAATCACTGAATGAATACTTTTGCTCAGTGTTCATGGAGGAAAATGGGGGCCTGCTACTACCATGGTCTGGGAGGGTGGGGACAGGGGGAGAGGAGAAGACAGATGGAAGGATTGAAGGAGGTAGAGTCATAGAGGGACTGAGGACACTGAGGATAGACAAGACACCGGGGAAGGATGGTATCGACCCCAGGGTGCTGAGAGAAATGGTGGAGGTGTTGGTGGAGCCGCTGGTGGATCTATATAGCACCTCACTGGAGTCAGGATGCGTGCCACTGGACTGTAGGATGGCACATGCAGTGCCATTAAACAAGAGCAGACTAAGGGGTGAAATGGGTAATTATCATCCAGTAAGTCTCTCCTCCATAGTGTGCAAACTCATGGAAATGATACTAGAGGAAAGACTGGTGTCATACCTGGAGGACAACAGCCTCCAGGATGGGAGGCAGCATGGGTTCATTTTGAGGAAGTCCTGTCAAACCAGCCTTATACAATATTATGACTGGGTGACAGGTGAGCTAGATAAGGGTCATTTGGTGGATGTTCTTTACTTGGACTTCAGCAAAGCCTTCGATTCAGTGCCTCATGGGTGACTTGGGGGCAAGCTAACTGGTGTATGGGTACAGGCAAAAATGATGAACTGGATTACAAGCTGGCTGAGTGGGAGGATGCAACGGGTGTTGGTGGGAGGGGAGCTCTCAACTCCAAAGCCGGTGGCGAGTGGGGTGCCACAGGGCTGTGTGTTGGGATTAGTATTATTTGGGCTTTTCATATCAGACATTGCACATGGGGTGGTGAACAAGGTAAGTCTGTTCACAGATGACACCAAAATGGGAGTAGTGGTGGATGGAGGGGAGGGATGGAAGCAGCTGCAGTGGGATCTAAGCAAGCTAGAAGAGTGGTCAGAGAGGTGGCAGCTGGGGTTTAGAGCAAAGAAGTGTAAGGTTATGCACTTTGGGGTGAAGAACCCAAAGAGAGAATAATGGCTGGGGGGGGTTAAGCTGGGGATCACTGAGGAGAAGAAAGTCCTAGGGGTAATGGTAACAGGGACCATGAACAATACTGCCCAGTGCAGGAAAGCGGCTGCAAAAGCAAATAAAATTCCAGGGTGCATAGTGAGGGGTTTTTCATCCAGGTGAAGAGAGGTGATTTTGCCCCTCTACAGGTCGCTGGTAAGGCCACACTTGAAGTATTGTGTGCAGTTTTGGAGGCCATACCGGAAGCGTGATATTAGGCTACTGGAGGGGGTGAAGAGGAGGACAACAAGGATGATATGTGTAATGGAGGGGAGAGACTATGAGAACAGGCTGGGACACCTGAATATGTACACCCTGGAGGATAGAAGGGATGGGGGGGACATGATAGGGACATTCAAGTATCTGAGGGGACTCAGTAAGGATGGGGCAGATGTGATCTTTAAGGGGAGGGACACCAGAGGGCTGGGCTAAGAATAGATGGGGAAAGATTTAGGAGGGAAATGAGGAGACACTATTTCACTATTTCTCAGAGAATGGGTGGTGTCATGTAAATCTGTGAACAGCTTTAAAGGGGCATGGGACAGGGAACAGGGGAGTGTGAGGGTGGGGGACATGGGGCGGCAGTGGGATGACAAAGTGGGGTGGGGCAGCTGCAAACTAGGGGTGCTAGCTGCACACTCGAGCAGACTTAGATAGACGGGATGGTCTGTTTTTGCTGGCACATCCGTATGTTCATATAAGTACACTGATAAAACTATACTTTCATATTACTGATTTTAAAGGGGGCCAATTGATGGTTCAGGGGAAGCATGCTGTGTTTCCTTACTTGTAACCCTTTTATAGGACCACCCCATTAACCCAGCAGCTGTTTAACCATTTGATATGCCAAGAAACCCAGCTCACCTCCTGAGCCAGGAACATCAAAAGAGAAGGACTGAGAACAAAGAATTCCCCTTTCTTCCAATGTGGAGAGAGATCAGTAGTTCTAGCTTTGTTACCAACACCCAAGTGATCACAGGTGGTAGTGCAGTCATAAGTACATATTTGCAGTGTGGACGGGACGAGAAGAGATGAACCATCTAATGCCAACATTCTGATTCTTGGTGGGTAGGGTAATGGGTATTGTGAATTTATGAGTCACAGGTGAAGTGCCTGCAAAGTGCCTATTTTTGATCTCTGGAGGTTCACAAAGTGGGCACTTCACCAGGAATCCTATGTTCACAGGAAAAAAATACAAAGTGATGTTTTGACACTTAGCAGATAAAGTCTCTACAAAGTGGTAAGGTCCTGTAGTTTGTGGATATTTTCTGCAATGAACTGTCACATTATAACATTTTTTCCACCATTAAGTGTGGACTTCAGGAAGTAAAAAACTTTGTGAATCCAAAGATTTTTTTTAATTTTCCCCCATCTAGCATGGTATAGTGAAAATGGAAGAAAAAGCTGCAATGCCACCATGCCTTATGGCCCTTATATCCATACTCTCTCTGACTTCACTCTGTCCACTCCATTTCCCACCAGATCCTTTCCTGGGCTGATGAGTAGAGCAAGACAGGCTCTATTGTGTGTGTGTCTGTGTGTGTGTGTGTGTGGGGGGGGACAAACCAAAATAACACTTTAAACTAATCAGAAGTGGAACATTTATGGTAGGGAAGATGGAGGCCACTGGCACTCCTTAAACATAAGGAGTTACAAAAAGAGTGAAGAAAAGTGATATTAAAATGGTACTGTATTTTATGTTGGATTTCCTAAATATTTATTAACAATATTTTTTTGCCATTTCTTTCCACTTTGTGCTGCCTGACCCTTTGAGGTACTGAAGATCAATATCTGGTAGCATCCTGCAGACAGGAAGCAGTGATGCCAATTTAATGATTTTTGAAGGGCAAAATAACTAAGTCTGAACCATCACAAGGCCCTAGTTTAGCTGGCCCAGTGGTGCAGCAGTAGCACCACCACTTGCCACAATGGTAACCCAGGACTGAATTCAGTCTTGGGTTGCTGGGGGATGGCTGGGGGGGGAGAGGATTGAGCATCCAAAGGACTGTTTTCTCATGCAGAGGAAGAGTTGGCCTTTCCACCACATGGCTGCCACCAAGAAGAGGCTTGGGGGCAGTGCCAGTAAGGAGCAGCAATAAATGGGAGTGAGCTGCAGGACTCTGCAGCATGCACATGCCTCCATATACTTGCATGCATGCCCCTCCCCCCAGCAAGGGAAAGAGCAAAAATGGAGGATAAGGGTCAGTGAGGCAGGTGTTCATGATGCTCTGCATGACAATCCCCCAGTCGCTCAACCACTAGAACCCTAGCAGGCCCCTTCCCCCTCCTGCCCCTGCCACAGGGATTAATCCATGGGGATTACTGAAGCTGTGCAGGTAGGTGTGGGAAGTGATAGTCTGTGGAGGATGGGGGGGAAGTGATGAGGAGAGACTAGGCTGCCTCAGCCAAGAGTGGCATAAACACCTATATAGAAAAAAGAAAGACATAATTCAAGATGTTAAAAATTCCCTTGAGTTATGGCAGCACTGTAATAACTTGAGAATTCGCAATAGCTCTTTCAGACAAAGAGTAAGTACGCCAAGACAAAAATTATCATAATTTAACTTCAACGTACAGAATGTTATTTAATTTACAAAAATCTATAGATGTGAAAAGTAACTCAAAGTTTCCTGTAGATACCAGGAATATTTTATGTAATATTTTTATTTTTTTTACTTAGAAGTTAGTAACTGGGAGAGATACACCAAGCCAAAGCTCATTTCCAAGTATAACACAGATCAGGGCACAGGGAAGAGGAAATATAATAGCAACACAGAGTTAATTCAACAGTGCTTCATGAACTTCTATTTTTTTTTAAAATAGCTATCTGAAAAAAAGGCTTACATTATTTCTCTACAACTGTACAACAGTCATATCAGACCATTCTTTGATTAGATAATAGATGACAGTTTGAGAGCCCTTAGGGATAAATTATTAAACATGCCTAATCTTGATCAAACAGTTTACTGTATGAATTGAGTGCAGACAGAGTTAGTATGCCTACAGCTCTGCTAACCAGTCCAATCAATGTGAAACTGTCCATCCTCTCAATATGATATTACTTGCATAGCAGTGATCATCAGTGAAACAAGGTCAACTCATTGGCAATGAATATATGAGTGGGATGCCAGTTTGAAAGGTTTCTACACCTTAGTTGATCTAAATGTTCATTGTAGGACACATCCATTATTACTCATATACTATTCTGTCTCTGTTCTGTCTCTCACCTTTCTCCATATCCCTTAGGCCCTAGCTGTAACTTCTCCAGTCCTCTTCCTCCTCCTCCTGGTCCTGTCAGCCCCATGTGACCTGCCACCGTGCCCTCCCCCACCATCTTCTGCCCTTGGGTTAGTTCATGTCACTACAACTGCTGCAGTTGTTTGTATCAACCTGCTTTTGTTATTTTAACTAGGTGTTGGTGCTGCTCATAGAACCAGCATCTGTTCTCTGTGTATTGTTATTTGCACTTGAATCTTGTTGAATTTTTTATGCTTTATATGTGGAATACTGTTTCTGATGTATTGTATCCTCTTTCTCATTTTCCCAAGTTGCACCCGGAAATGTTCCTTGGCTCAGTGCGTCTTTCCCAGTTACAAAGAAAGAAAGAGAGAGAGAGAGAAAAAGAAAGAAAGAAAGAAAGAAAGAAAGAAAGAAAGAAAGAAAGAAAGAAAGAAAGACTGTACACAATATTGTGGAAGTTAAAGGGAGTACCCTGGTTCAAGCTATTAACAAAGTTACTGAACACCACAAGTCATTGCTCAGGAAATTAAGCAAAAAAATGATCATTCTAATAAAAATTACAGTTAAACTGTATTTCCAAATAGAACTTGTGGGCATTAATCACTAGTCTCATGGAGGCTGCAGGTATCACAGTCATATATTACATGCAGTCTCAACGGCGGATGAGGGTTGGCTGCTCAGTGCTCAGAAGTATTCTACTGGAAAAATGTGGAACAGTTGGATGGCATAAATGCATTATTTATTTATTTTTTTAACTACTGTTTACTCCTCCTCTGAGCTGGGCAGGTGGCTCCGCACCCTCCCTCAGAGGGGACTTGTCTCTTTGGCAGGCTTTCTCTCACAGCCAGCCCCCAAGGGTTGCCCCCCCCCATGACAGGGCTGGTTGTGAGGGGCACTGGCCTCCTTTCATCCCTGGAAGCCAACATCTAGATCATCAGGGGGGAGGCATGGGCACAGCCCACCATCATTGAGCTTGCCAGTTCAGATGCCTGTTTCAATTTTTTCCCAGACCCATGCATGTGCAATGGGTGGGGTGACTGTCTCCACCTCTGTAGAGGCAGTCTTGCACTCTGTGCATGGGTCTATCCCACCCTAGCATTGCACCTGTACTGACCCCCAGCAACTGCTGGGCGTCAGTCTACAGCAGAATGCTGTGACCCTCCCCCCACCACGAGGAAAGAGAGCTGTTGGTGGACAATCCTTCCTCATCCCAACTGACCCCTGAGCGACCCGAGTCCATTCCCGAACCCTGGTCACTGGCGTATCATGACGTAAGGTGTCTAGTGCCTCAGCATTATTTAAGTCATTCTCTTGATCTATGGAGAGGTATAAATAAGTACAGTAAATTACCTGAACTATGGAAAGGGAGAGTGAAAAGAAAAACTTAAGCAGTGAAGAGCTGATTGGAATTTTTGGATTTTTAGGTGTGTCCTACATATTTTGCAGCACTTTTACCATATATTGCTCTATTGAAAGGTAAGAGGAGTCTAATATATTTGTTAAAGTGGGCTAGGAGATGTTAACACATGGAGAAAAGACCCTGTGTGACATGAAAGCTCATCTATTTCCTTTTGTGAGCTCTGGAAGTCATAGTAGCATGGTCAGAGTGGGCAGAAAGGTTCACAGTCCTCAGTATGTGTCTTCAATTACTGCACCCACTAAAAGCATGACATTTACAACTGCCATATGCTTTAGTATATTCACTTGCCTTCCTAACTACTTTATACTACACTTCTAATTTAAAATTGCATGCAGTCTTTTTTTCTGTATCTATATATATGAGTGGATGTACCTCTGATTCAAAATAATTTCTAGTAGTAACTGGGTTTATTTATTTTCCATATTATATTTATCCTCCTGGCGGGTAGCAGCTTGATTGGCTATCTGACACTGGACTTCCGCAGTCATTTGGGGAACCTCCCCCTCTACCCAGGCAGAACCACTGGAGCCATTGGGGGGGGGCTTCATCCAGCTGCGGCCCCTGATTTTTCCACTTCTTTCTCCCCCTGCTCCCCGGAGCCTTCAGACAAGGTTGGTATGCATGTGGAGGCAAACACACATGCCTTGGCTCAGGTCGACTCTGCTCCTCCCACCCCTGGCCTAGCACCCAGCTTTGTGCCCTACCTGCACCACCACCATGCATCCATGCAGTGGTGATCAAAGGCTGGGAGAGCCTACCTCCCCTGTCCGGGAAAGGATAGCTGCCAGAAGCTGTTCGATCCTCACTGAGCCTGACCCCCGGTGTCTCGTGCTCATTCCCAAACATGGGTTGCCAGTGTGGCAAGAGGTAAGGTGTCCAGTGCCTCAGTTCTCTGTGCCACTGGGCCAGATGTAACTGGGTTTAGATATAGGAACCGGTATTTATATTTTTATTATTGGTTGTTATTTTTTCCAAGAATTACAAGCTGTTTCCACTATGCACATATTAATACATGTGTTGATGTTGCAATTAATTCATTTTTTTTAATTCAATAAACTAGAAGCTAAAAAAGGAAAAAAAGAATTAAATATTGATTAAAACAAATACAAAAAGTTTTCAACAGCCTGTGACCTATTCATAAATCTTGAAATCCGAAATTAAAAATATGTGTCTCTCTTCTCTTAAGAGAGGTGAGTATGAGTACCAAGTCACAGAAAAAGACCTCAGCATATGAGCCTAAAGCAAAAAGAACAGCACTTTTATGACCCTGGCATAACTTTTTTTGATGTTTGACAATAATTTAAATATGTATACCAATGCAAAATGTAAAACTGTATTTGAATGGAACCTCTTCAAACTTGCTTTTATTCAAATGAAATATAGCAGCTTTGGTGCATAATGACTTACTTTGGCATACTGGCAGAGAGTTGCTCCACTGGCCATTTGCTTGGCATTGTGATCTCTGTGCTCCTTGTAGGACATATCCATTATTACACATGAACGTCACAACATCATTCAGGTTAAACTGAGTACCCTTAGTTAAACCATTGAATGGGTTGCCTGGGTAGCCGCAAGTTATAGCTGAAAATTAATAAAATAAGTTGATACTCTACTGTGCAGGTACACATTCAATCTACCATTTGATGTAGAAAACCCTTTATTCCCTGGTTAGCATCTGAATTCTAATTCAACACAGAAAAAAACTCTGATATTGAAATTAGTAAAACTGATTCCTATTTGAGACAACCCCATTAAAGTAAGGAGGGAAGGTGAACCACCACTTACCACTCAGAGGAAAAATGGAAAGGCACAAATACTGGCACCAATCACACAGTTCATATGAAAGTAAATAAGGTGCTTACTTTTATTTAGTACAAAAACTGTGCTGGTACAATACAATGCAAAGCCTTAAACATCAGCTAGCAGCAGGACTGATTTTTGGCACATTTCCCACTCTGTGATTATGATATGATATGATATGATATGATATGATATGATATGATACACTAATGATCCATTCCATAGGCAATATGTATACTGCAAATAACATGGGAGACAGTATCGAACCCTGGGTGACCCCACAGCAGACCATAACAGGGCATGACATGAAAACTCCCATGATAACCTGCTTTTACCTAATACAAGAATAAGCATACAAACATATGAACATACAAAGAAGCCAGCAGAAGAAGGCCCTTTGGTCTATCAAGTCTTCTTGTGTTGCAGGGTCCATAGCTTGAGCTAATGTCCCTGACCTCCCTCCCCACTCCTCCCATCTTCCCTACCCATGGCCCTTACCCTCTCCCAATGCCTGTCTCTGTCTTTCTGAAAGCTGCCCACTGTCTTCAATGAGATTATCTCTTCTGGCAGTGCATTCCAAGTGTCCACTACCCTCTCTGTGAAGTGTTTCCTGACCTCGCTCCTAAACCTCTCACCCTCCAGTTTAAGACTGTGCCCCCTCATGTTATGGTTGCCACTCAGCTTAAAGAGACTCTCCTTATCAACCTTATTTATCCCTTTCAAGTACTTGAAATCTAATGAATCAATTTAATTAATTAATTAATTAATGTTACCCTAAATTAATTAAATTTAATTGTACAAATTCCAAGGGCAATCTGTTCCATGGTTCAACTGCCCTTTCCATGAAGCAAAACTTCATCATGTCTCTCTTGAACTTGCCCCTCATCTACCTCCAATCATGCTTAAAATATAGAAGAGATGTGAGAAAGCACTTTTTCATTAAAAGAGTGGTGGATGTTTGAGACAGTCTTCCAGGGGAGGTAGTGTGGAATGAGTTAAACCATTTCAAGGCTGTTTTGCTGAAATATAGAAACATAGACTCTGATAGCATAAGGAGACTGAGAGTTCATTGAGTTTGCCCATACAGTACTACCTCATCCCACCAACTTATTGTACTGGTGGGTTGCCTCCCTCTTCCACTGCTCCCTCACCCCTCAATCATGTGTCCCCACTGGGACTACAAGTCCCATACAAGGCCCCAGCTAAATTTTACTCATGTAGGGTAACTGCCCCCACCAATTCCAAGGGCAATCTGTTCCATGGTTCAACTACCCTTTCCATGAAGTAAAACATCATCATGTCTCTCTTGAACTTGCCCCTCATCAACTTCGAATCATGCACAAAATATAGAAGAGATGTGAGAAAGCACTTTTTCACTAAAAGAGTGGTGGATGCCTGGAACAGTCTTCCAGGGGAGGTAGTGGGGAAGGAAAAAAAGGTGGGTTTAAAGCACGCATGGGGGAGGCACAATGTAATCTTAGCTTGGCGTGGGGGAGGGCATTGAGTAGGGTTGGCAGTGAGAGTATAGGCAGGGAAAAATGGGTAGACTAGGTGTAACAAGTGGTCCTTATCTACCATCAAGGTCTATGTTTCTATGCTCCCTGGTGACTACTTCAGTATTCCTTACAAACAGTTCCTTGCTATTCACCCTGTATATAACCCTCAGAAATGTATATGTTACTTTATACCCCCCCCATGCCTGGCCTTTAGCGAGTACATATTTAGGGCCACCAGCTGTTCCTAATAGGATCTGCCTTGCTGCCCCAAGATCATCTTAGTAACCATCATCTGTACCGACTCTAGTCTGTCTATGTCCTTCCTCAGGTGTGGCCTCCATAACTGAGCATAGTACTCCAGATAAAGCCTCACTAAGGATTAGTATGGGGCAGTATGACCTCGCTTCTTCTACAAACGGAGAACTCTCCCTAGCCACCCCAGCATCAAGTGCTGGTAAAAAGAATGCAGCACATGCTGACAGTGCATATATTCTTTATTACAGGTAACACAATAACCAGTGATCAAGCAATGTGGGGTGAGCAGTGACATCTTGATGTTTCGCACACCTGCGCTTTGTCCAAAGACTGTCAACAACATGTCTCTTTTTAAATACAGCTCTTAAAGAGACAGTTGCAACTTCAGACATGAGCCAATTTATTTATTTTTTATTTGATAACTGGGTAGGTACACTGGTCTCAGAGACTGTTTTCAGGTACAACCCTAGCCATATAATGTAGATGGCACATACAGTACATAGAATAAAATATATGAAATACAGCATATAGTACATGGAAATAAAATACATGAGAATCAGAATAAACAACATTAGTGCACGGTGAAAAAAGGAAATTAGTTAAAAACAGATGAACACAGTACAAGGCAGTAAATCCATTGTTTGATTAGTCAGAAAAAAGATTTTTATAACAGTAATCCACCAGGCAATCTGGTAGTCACTATTGGAAAGTTAACCAAAATGCACCAAAACACCTTATAACTGATACAATATCAAACTGGAATGTATTCCTATGGCCATTTTAAGGCAAATAAATGCTATTAAATGAATGACCTGCCTTATACAAGTGACCTAATTCAAACAGTTAAAATACAGACAATTGAAAAACAGCCATAGATAGTCATATCTGTGTCTGATGCATCTAAAATAACAGTCCTGTTTCACTGTATCCATGGTGTGGCTCAACCATGGGTATACTATTGAGAAGCAAAAGAGGAAATCTTCAAGAACACTATATTGCAGACATACTGTAAGTTCTGGGCAGTTGTTCAGACCAGGAAGCACAACGGCCTTGAGCTTAAATATCCAGAAAGATACCCTTCTAGTCAGGAGTGTATCCAGATCACAGCCTCTTGATCCAATGATAACTTGTTTAATTTCTGAAAATAACCATTTATTCCTATTGCTTTATCTCCAGGAGATCCCTAGTTTTTGATAGGGGATATAAAACTTGTGAAGTGAACAGAGCATACAAAAGGGCTAGAAATACTGACAGGGACAGTTTGTGCTACCTAGGCAATCAAGGTGTACAGAAAGCTGTGCTAAATGCTGTGTCCCCCCCCCTTCCCCCAATAGGGTCACAGCAACAGGACATGGAGAGCACACAGGAGGATGCCACTTAGCCACCTGCACAGTCCTCAAATGACCAGGACATGGACATGCCATGGGACTGTGACCAACAGCATCAGGGGACAGAGCACAGTGGTGGCACATCCACACAGACATACACCACAGTGGAGGGACGGACACCAGAGGCCATGGAGTCAGATGGACACCACACACCTGCATCCGATGACAGCAGCGACACAGAGGCTGGATGACAGGATGACAGCACCATAGCTGCTTTGGTGACTGGCACATTGTCCAGACCCCCAGCCCGGAAGGATGACAGGGTGGCCTCGGAGGGTCCACTGCCCACCAGGTGAGCACGCTGAGTGGCACCAGGCTCCCTGCTGGCCAGCTACTACCTTGACTTGTGGAGGCAAAGAGCACCAGCAGGCAACCAAAGACAGTACAGAGGCTGTGGGGCAGCTCATGCAGGTGGTAGTGGAGGCAGTACAGGTCCAGGAGTGCCTGGCTGATCACATGGCCACTGAAGTCAGGGCACAGAAGATGCTTGCTGAGGAGGTTGCCTCTGGCACCTGCACACAGCAATGACTGGTGGATGAGGAGGCTGCAGGTGTACACACCCAGAAGCAGGCCACAGATACCTTCGTTGCCATCTCCACCCATGTGGTGGCCATCCCCACCATGACCGCCAACACATATGGAGGACGGTGTGCAGGGACAGGCAATGGTGTCACCCACTGCAGATGGGGGCATGGCCAGGCCAGCACATGGATGGCCAGTGCCCTGCCACCTGACTGGACACCAGTGTGCCCAGTGCCACACACCCCCATCATGCATCATTCCCACTGTGGCCAACAGCCCCCTGCTACATCACAGCCACAGGCCCATACCCATCACAGCTCAGTGGCCAGCAGGGGCTGCAGCTGGTGCCCAAGGCCAGTAGCTGACAATGCCATGATGTCCCGGTGCCACAACAACACTGAAGAGTCACATCCACGCACAACACACACCCCCATACACAGCACACACACAACACGCATGCCATGCAATGTACACCATGGGTGGCACACTGCAGTGTGCCAATACATCTCAGAGCCAGCAATGCAGTCACTGCAGTGGCCATGCACATGTGCCCAGGGTGCCATTGTCAGAGGCCAAGACAGCCACCACCCTGGCCTGTACTTTATCTGCCCTTGGCACACCGGGGTTGTGTGCCCCATGGTGTGCATCCACCTGCACATGTGTGCTCAGATGGGCAGTGTCATCATTGCACACATGTGCCCTGCCCTAACGACAGATGGTGCCATGGGCCATGCGATGGTGCATCACCCATGCCGCCATGCATTCTGCACCGAGTGGGCCTCGGGGATACGTCTGGCCCCTACCACCACCTCTGGTGCTGGGCCATGTGTTGGTGATGTTGGCTCCTCAGATTGTTCTGGTAGCTGCACATCAGAGGGCTCTGATAGCCTGCATTGCACACAGATGTTGTGCAGCATGACAAAGGTGGTGAACATTCTGTACGGCATGCCTAGCTCCAGCATCATCATGTTACCGGTGAGATCCAAGCAGTGGAACTGCACTTTCAGTAGCTCAATGGAACATGCCACAGTGTTGAATGCCCTCCTGTCTGCTGCAGTGCAGGCCTCTTCTGCAGGGTGGTGGCCACTTACCTAACAGTCAGCCATAGCCCTCTGGTTGCAGTGCCAGATACTGCTTCAGCTTGCTGTGATCAAATATAAACGAGTCATGGCATGCCCCTGGGAACTTGGCATACACATTTGTTGGGATGCCTGTGGCATCACATATGACCTGGCAGTTAATACTGTGGTACCCCTTTCGGTAATGGTACATCCTCCTTCATGGACAGTGTCAGGACTGGTATGTGCATGCACTCTATGGCTCCCAAAGTTCTCAGCATGCCACGCCTGTTGAGGAATGCCCCCTTTGCCGCCCTGATGTCAACCATCATTGTGAGGAACCAGATATGTCTCACTCAGTGTCTCACCAAGGCATCTGTCACCTGGTGCAGTGCCCATGCCATGCTTGGTGACCTGCTGAAAGCTGCATGTGGCATAGTACTAAAGGGTGCAAAGCACTTTTATCTCCACAGACATGGCTATGGAGCACCATGTGCATGGGTTAACAACATTCTTGATGAGGCCACATATGCATTGTAGCATGTCATGATCATGTTTCTACCCATTGTATTTTTGTAGCACTGCTGTACTGTTCCTCGATTTGTATTATTGTACCCATGTTGCTGTTGTTCAACTGTTCTCCTTTTGTTGTACTTTCCCGGGTCGTGCCTGAAAATAGTCATTTTATGGCTAGTGCACCTACCTGGTTAACAAAAACTAAATAAATAAAAAAATTAAAAATAAAACACAGTAGCATTGGAGGCATTCAGTGTACCAAAGCATGTGTGCTTCCAACCTGGGCCTAGAAATGGGGCATCGCCATTGTCTGCAGAAGGCACGGTGATTCGCAATGGTGTCCTTCAGGAGGAACACGTGCAACAATGTGCCAGGGCACATGTCCTGTTTCATCCAGCAAACACACTCATCAGTATACATGCATTGCCGATGTGCAGTTCAACTGTGTGTGTGGTACAGGCTGGGCTATGTAGCACACTGGGTTATATGGGCATGCCATGATCACATGCAGTGGGTGTGTCATCATAGGGAATGCCACAAGCATGCAATCAGCAATGGCAGATGGTTCTGGTGCAGCCAGCAGAGTTGGTAGCTCTACAGGGTGTCCCACTCATGCTACCAGGATGGTGTGCCCATGGGTGCAATCCGGGAGGTGACATAGTGGAGGCAGGTAGGTGTTGCAAGCCATGTGTGGTGGAGTGTGTGGGACACCTGCCATGAGGTACTGACCTGTTGCACTATTCTGTATGTGTTAAAGGGAACCATGGAGATGAAGGCATGGTGTGATAGGGTGATCCCTGTCATAGTGGACACACCTGGGATAAATTGAAACCTCTTCCCCAAGCAGTTTAAATGTTTTGTATAATGTCCAACATGCTGGTTGGCTGGTTATAAATTAAGTGCTGAAGTGCTTATAAAGCTTCCTGCACATATTAATCTAAAAACAAAACTAAAAGTACAGTTACAAAATGAAAGGGTAGTTTTCCTATAAGAATAACAAAAACTTGTGTCTGCTTTTCCTAGATGTTTGCAGCCCTCTTCTAAGATATATTTTGCAACAGACAGCATGAGGTAATTTGACCCAGCAGGAGAGTTTAGGAGAGCACAGAATGTTCTGACCTCAGTTCTGACCTTTAGCAATGTTGTAAACAAGTTATGTAATGTGCTCCAGGTGCCAAATAACTGTTCTCTGTGGTGCAACAGTGGCATCTAGTGGCTAGTTTTATGTTATGTCTGCTATAACCAGTGTCAGTGGCTCAGTAGGTAGCCCACTCGCCTCTGAGGCCTGTAGATCAGAGGGCTGTGGATTCAGTTCCCACATCTGGCACTTGGGTTAATATCCCAATACTGACACTGTAGTGCAGCGTGATGGGGGTGTCGCACTTCTGAGGTGCCGCCTTTCAGATGAGACGTTAAGTCGAGGTCCTATCTGCCTGGATTGGTGGTAGTTCAGGTGGATGCTAAAGATCCCATGGCATTTATCGAAAAAGAGTAGGGGAATTTCCCAGGTGTCCTGGCCAAATTTCTCCCATTCACTAAAAAAAAAAAAAAATACCACCAACAGCTTAATCTGGTTCAATTTCAGTTGCATACAATCTGTATCCCCTTCCCCTTCTGGTTGCCCCTGAAAAGGACTTCTAGGTCCAGTGGGGTAACCAGGTGAACAAAATTCAATAAATTAGCTTTGTCAATAAAATAAATTAATCAAAAGGCAGTGGAACATTTCCAGCTTTTACTGAGCTTATAAAAAGCCCAACCTCAGTGCTGAGAGAAAATAGGGTGGTCAGTTGAATACTGACTGAGAAAGGTGAAAGACCTCCTGGTAGTGTATACTTTTGCACTGTCTGATTCATGTTAGGCTGAAGAAAAGCCTTAGAAACTGTTGAAGCAAAGCAGTTGTCTGACTTACCATTTTGCTTTCTGTATATTTTACTTGATAAAAATAAAATGATGAATGCACCTGTGAGTTTTTTATGCACCTGACTTGTCTTCTGCCTGAAATTGTGTTATCCTAAATAGGGCTGCATGAACCTCCAAAAGTTCTACCTCGTGAACTTTTTAAGTAGAACCCCAAAATGTTCTACCAGGTTCTACCACGTAGAACAGGGTTCTACCAGCTATAACCAAGTTCTACCAAGTAAAACTAAGTTCTACCAAGTAAAACCAGGTTCCACATGGTATCACCAGGTTCTATAATATATAACCAAATTTTAACTGGTTCTACTTAATAAAGAAATCCACAGAAGTATTTTTCAGCATGTCTGGGAACATAGATGTAGCACTACGAATGGCACGTTTTGCAAAGTTTTGGTGCATAGGATTCTGTCTCAGTGCATCAACATTTTATAAAACTTAACCATTCTTGAAATCTTAATACTACATGTACTTTCCAAACATGCAAACTAAGTGGATTTTTTACTCAAGTAGAACCATGTAGAATTTTGTTTTATATTATAGAACCTCTCTGTGTTTTCACTACTAAAACAGCTTAACTTAACACAGCCAGCAGTTAGGGAATACATTGTCCTGGTTTTGGTGCAGCTCCTCAACAGAGCTAGCAGTGCTGTACTGACTGGTTTGGGAATAGAGCTCCCTGGGTTTGTACCTAGAGCTGCAGCTGCCATCTGCTCTAAAAATATTTTAATCAGGAATATTTATAAAACCCATCATGAAAAGACAGGAAGCATGTGTGTCAGACCCTTTATGCAAAACCATGGGTGGTTAAAAGAACAAAAACAACCAGTAGCAGCACTTCTCAGGCAATCCAGGGAACAATGGGAATAGTACAGAAAATTCAGGACATTGCTGAAAAAACCCATCGTGGTACTTGGAGGATGAGCAGCATAAGGGCCATCATATTGCAGCAGCCAGTATTAAAGGGAGATTTATTTCCAAACAGGCCAGTACAGCACTGCTGACTGCATAGAGTAGCTACAAATTCAGGGAGATTATCCAAATTAGGTTAGTAGTAAAGCACTAGTACGTGCATTGTGTACCTGGAAACACAGAGATTTGTTCCTGGCAAATAGGCCAGTACAGCACTGCTGGTTGCATGGCTTGTGTCATGTTTGAAAACACAGGGACATTTACCATAGGTAAGTAAAGCACTAGCAGGAGTAAAATATAAGAGAAAGACGAAATTGTTTAACCAGAATGGCACACCAAGTCAGAGCTTTCCAGGTGCAACCTGGGAGCACAAGGAAGTTAAGTGATTTGCTCTGGGTCACACAGTATACAAGAGGGAGCTGATGGGAATCAAACCCATCCCTCCAGCTTTGCAGTGCAGCTCAGTCTTATACAACTGCTGCTGTTGTTAATCTTTAAGAGATTAGATTTAGTCAGCATTGAACACAGCAGTAGCACTCAGAACTGTCTCTCAGGGATGTTTTTCTTCTGGGCTTGCCTTTCCCTTTCACTGTCTGCAGTGACTGCACTCCAAAAGAAATTTTTTTATTATTACGGTGTGATCTGCAACCCATAAGCAGGACTGGTACAGCTCCTCGTGGTTGCCTACCCCAAATACTAAGAAACACAAAGAAAAGGGCAGTGCTGCAGTCACATAGCCATGCTGGACAAAGCAAGTTTGAAATTTCCAAATGCTTCATTTTCCCAGTCAGTCCATTGGCCACCAACTAGTAACAGACTACTGCTACTCAGACTTGCCAATCTTTGAGTGGTAGTAGGTTGTTACTACTACTAGTTGATGGTGAATAGACTGTGAAAATAAAGCATTTGAAAACTTGCCTGTGTCCAGTGTGGCGATGTCGTCTCCCCCCCCCCATTGTTTAACCAGGAGTGGCACACTAAGCTGAAAGCTTGTTTACAAGTGCGACCTGGGAGCACAGGGAAGTTAAGTGACTTGCTTGAGGTCACACAACAGTATGCAAGTGGGGACTGTGGGATTCAAACCCAGGTCTCCAGATTTGCAACTCAGAGCCTTAAACCACTGTCCTATACTGCCTCCCTAAATGTGACTGCAGCATTGCCTTTTACCTGTTTGCTGACCCTACCCTTCTCTTTCACTCCATGCAGTGAGTGCATGTCAACGTTTTTTATTCCTAGAGTTAAATTTGTAGTTAGTGCCCCTAAGCTACCCCAGACCAACAGAGAGTAGTGCAAATGTGCCCCTCAACCCTGTCCTTCTATACATTTTCTATCTCTTTCCCTCAATTTATTAACTTTCTGTCCTAGTGAAACACCAAACCCCCTTTTTTGTTTGCCAGGAGTTGCCACAACAAGTTCAAATTGACTTTAAATGAGAATTATTTACTTGATGAAGCAGTGTAACTTTGTTTTGCACAGTTAGTGCCCTTACAGTAGCCCAGTTCAACCCGCAACTGCATCACTCTGCCAACCCGGCCCCTCTGTACTTTTTCTCCTTCTTTCCCTTCCCTTGGTGAAATGAGGACACCATCACTAATGATTTTTTTTTTTGCAGGAATTGCCACAACACAAGTTCAGATGATCAATATTGACTTTGAGATTTTTATTTATGTGATCAATAACAGAGCGGAACATTTAAGCCCACTGTCCACCACTCGGTCAGTCCCTAGCGTGTCTCTCTCTCACATACTTTCTTATGACTGGCTGGAGGGGCAGGCTCAGCAGTCAGCACCCAGAGTTGTGCATCCTGTTGCACAAATGGTAGGCTGTGTTGCTGCCTAGGACCCCTCCACTTCCTCCAATCACAAGGAATGACACTGGGGGTAACGTCTCTCTACTGGTCTGGTGACTTTCCCTCTCCTGCAGTGCTGTGCCACATGACAAGCCCACTGTAGAGCTCTAGGAGCATGCGTGCAACTGGTAGGGATTGTTTTTTACATGTTGGGGTCATACCTAGAGAAACAAAGTTAGCATTTTTACAAAAAATGTTCGCATTCTGCGGACACCTGTGAACACAGGAAGTTCGCCTGTTTTAAGAACCAGGTCAAACCGAACTTGCAGCCCTAATCTTAAACCCACTCCCAGTAACATACGGCTTCTGCTGGAGCTCATGAAGCTGGGTCCGGGTGGCAAGTGGCAGGTGGATTAGTCAACGAGGAGACTACCACATGATATACCACGATCATTTTTCCTGCGCCAGCCGACAAGAGACATGATCTAGCATGACGATGCTGGTGACCTCTGAGCCAACCATGCACCATCAAAGGTATGTGTGGCTGTAGCGTGTGGTGTGTGTGTATGTGTGTGGCTCTGTACACTGTCCTCCGGTGGCAACACAGTCACCAATGGCAGTTCCCCTCTGTGTACTCTTGTCTTTCCAGCGTTATCAGGTACCATTTTGGAGAATCTCCCTGGATGAGCAGCCCTTCATGTGTACCACCCCACCCCAGGAGTCATCTACCCCCACCTCCAGCTCCACCTACACCTCCAGGTCAGAGGACTCAGACTAGGAACATGTCTGTGGTGATCTTAGTGGACTGTCTTTCCATGTTGTGGGCCCTTCACCACCCCCTGTGTTTGATACTTTGTTGCAGGCTCTGCTGACTTGTGTTTGCATTATCATTGTTCTGCTGCCTTTGGCATATATATTTGTATTAGAAAACATTGCTGTTTGTGCAGCATCTCTCTGTCTGTGTCCCTTATTTTCCCTGGCACAGTACTGCCTGTAGGGCATGTGTGTTTGGTGTAGGACTGTGTAACATAGCATCTGTTGTAGATTGGCATGGACACATGCCATTGCTGTGGGCCTGTCCATTCATTGGCAGTGCAGTGTACTGACCCGTGCTGCCTCGGGTGTGGCATCTCTGTGGTTTGCTTATGGTGATGGGGGCACCATCCTACATTGGCACTGGCAGTCACCACCAGCACATGGCAGATACATGTTTTGCAGTACCTACTGTGCCGTGTGATGCCCTGTGCATGAGGTGACCTGCCTTGTCATGGTGACCCATGCTGTACCCTCTGTGAGACACCCTTTGAATCTCTGCAGTTCGGTGCCTGCACACACTGGGATTACGGCTGCTTCCAGGATGCATAGACCATCCATGGAGCCACTACGCATCATGCTGATGAAAATAGCATCATGCGTGTACATACGTGGTGCTGTGTAATTGGTCTATGTGGTCACACACCTACACGCCTGAGTAACTCCAGGGGCATGCATGTTCATGTCATGAAAGTACACGGCATCATACGCGCATGGTTTGTGCATGTTGCACAGTGGCTGGATGCAGGGGTTTCATTTATATTCCACTGTGTGCAGGCCTTACATGCTGTGCATAGGCCCACACAGCGTTTGTGAATAGGGCCCATTAAACACACTTGTTTTCCCCAGACTTTGACTTGAAACTGGCCCCAGTGGGACTTTGTTCTGAAGGTGTAATGGATCTGCCTCCTGTCTCAGAAAGTATGCTGAGACAGCAACAGAGAATGTCAAGCAGTGGAGTCTTCTGCAAGAAAGCCAGTCTTTCTGTAGCTAGCCGATCATTAGCTTTGCATGGGAGGGTAAGAGTGACGCCCTCTCAAGCTACAAACTCACAGTGCACAAACAGAATTTGGATCCATGAGTAAACTTAGAAAATCCTGAACAAAAAAATTATAAGCCCATGTTACACTAACTTTCTCAGAAAACCTAATATATTATAAAAAAAAAATAAGCAGCTAAAGGCAAAAAACTAAAAAATAACAAAAATCATACAAAGCTATGAAAGCTTTGTAAGTAAAGAAGGGTTTCTGAAGCATAAAAATTACAAATATCTACATAGCTTAATACAGCTTACCCAGTTTTGCAGCCATCTTGGAGATACAGTAGATTAGATAGATGGGGGAAGGGGACACTGTTTAACCAGGAGAGGCACACTAAGCTGAAGCTTGTTTCGAGGTGCGACCTGGGAGCACAGGGAAGTTAAATGATTTGCTCAGGGTCACACAGTATGCAAGTGGGGGCCTGTGGGATTCAAACCTAGGTCTCCAGGTTTTCAGCTCAGAGCCTTAAACCACTGTTCTATACTGCCTCCCAAGATAGATGGATGGATGAGAAAGCTGAGAAAAAAATTACATATACTACATGGATTTAAATAGCTTCTTAACTCTTAGCACAGATCATGTCTGTCCTATCAAGACTGAAAAAAAAAAGAAAAACTGTGACAAAGTTCTAGATTCTGAGATTACAACAGCGTATTCTGAATTATTTATTTGAGAATGTTCAAGAGTCATTGTTTCTAACCCTTTGATTCAAAATGTGTTTCCATATGCTCAGGTGTCCTGCAGTCTTTGTTATGTAAATCATGGTCTGTTAGTTGTTTTGGTGATCCCCACTCCATAAAGAAATAAATCTTTATGTTATTTTATGTGAATGGTGATATTTAAAATTATTAAAACATACTTACACACACAGACTGGGGGCCTTCCAGACCATTTATGATCTTGTTGACAGATTCTCACTGACATTCCAATCAGGCGGAACCCGGGATTACACTGGTATACCACACTGCCTCTGTAGTTAAAGTTTTCTCCATTTATCTGCCCATTAACAATGAGCTCTGGTGAACCACAATGGCCAGCTGGATTATAAAAGGAAAATACATATTTTTTCTCCCATTTCATAGCCTGTACATGTATTTCAAAAGAATTTTACCATACTTATAGATGTGCAGTAGTATCACCCCGTGCACCTGCAAGGAATGAAACTGACAAGAACATTCTGTAAACGTAGAAAAACATTCTGTGAGAAGCAGGCTTTTTTAACAAGTTCCCAAAGACTTACAAAAAGACCAGCAATGCTTTTGCTAGAGAGACAAGATGAGCGAGAGACTGGAGACTGAAACTTGGAATTGAAAGATACCATCAGAAAAATGACATAATTTTTCTGTTTGTACTGCCTTTGTAAATAGTTATATTGAATAATTGTTTATTTTGTATTTTGCTGTTATTGAGAAAAATAAAACACTATTTACGAATTTTAAACTACTCCTGGTCTTCCTATGCCTCCTTACCTGTGCCTCAATGATAGATTGGTTGGTGTTAACCTCTCTCGCCCCTGTCATTCTCCTGAGGGAGCGGTCCCGATCAGACAAGAACTAAGAAGATCTAACTCCTTGTGCTAGGCAATAGGTTATTTATCTCATGGTGATCCATGGACCTGAGATCTGCCCAGTGGTGGCCACTTTAAGGCCTGATCAGTTTCCTTATGGGACAGAATGTGTTTGAACTTTCCTAATACACCCATAGTGGCATTGAGGTCATTGGAATCTGGTCAGGCAGTGATGCAAAGTTCCCGCCTCATGCTGATTAACTGCTCTGTGCCTCCAACATACTACTGCTCACCTTTGCCACACTTGGAAATCCAGCATGAACAATGGCAGTGAATGGGATAGCTTGGGGTGGGGGCACTCATCCATGACTCTTAACATGTACTTTTGTGGTAGCCACTTACTCCCTCGGTATGACATGGCCCAAGTCACAATCCCTAAATGGTGGTCCTGTGACAATATCCTGGATTTAGCCTGCTCAGTCAGATGCAATCTGCCATTGGTGTTTGGGGCTTGACACATGGAATGATTTGAGGATAGGAGAAAGGATTGTATTGATTTCCCCACTGCATGACAGGTGCACTTTCTCAGCTCTTCTGTGGGGGCATGGTTGGGTCCTACAGTATTCCTCTGGCCCCAAGTTTCCTGGGTTACAAGGGACTGTGCCCCCATGAGGATATGTAAATCAGTGATGGTTTATTCATGTTGGCTCCCAAGCTCTGATGCTGACCACTTTATATAAGCATATCTGTCACTGTTTAATTATACAATAAGGGGGAGATAGTGTATGATGTTGCCTGGATAGACAGTTGTATCATTCATATGGCTGTACCTAGCACAGCTGTTGCTTCAAATATAATTTATCCAATCAGCCAAAGAGAGCAGGCTGGCAATGGAAGTAAAGGAGGGAAAAAAAAGTTATTTTAAGGGTGCTGCTATTGAGGTCATGGGGAGGTGAGGGAGAATACTCAGACTGATTACTTTGAACCACTTATTGGGGATTACAGTATAGAATGGGACCCCAGGATATGCTTGATGCCTTCTCTCAGGTCCAGCAGTAATACCATATAGGGACTTGATAGCTGTTTAAGAGGCTCCATGTAGAAATAATCGCAATCCAAGACTGACCTTAATTTAAGTGGCTGCAGTTATATCTGTTTTAATTTACTGTACAGGTTGTATTTACTGGAATACACTACTGATAAACAACATATAACCTTAGGGCCAAAGGTTTGAGACCATGCAATTTAGTTCTTGATTGGGGGCGGGGTGAAAGGTAAGTAAGTAAAGTCTTTTATATGAGCCCCAGTCCCAGGGGCTCTGGGTGCCTTACTCAGTCATAAACAGGCAGGGTAATAACAATAATAAAACAAAACTCTACAGGATTTTTAAAAACTTTAAAATAAAAGCATAAAACTTATAACTTATTAATAAATACTAGAACAATAAATAGAGTTACAACGTTATGGGTAGACTGAGAAAGCAATCTTAAATACTTGTGTCTTTAGGCCCCTCTTAAATATCTCCACTGAAGGGTCCCTTAAAGATCTTGGAAGTGAGTTCCAGAGGGCTGGGTTGGCCACCTCAAAAGTACGATCACCTGAGGTTTTCAGCCTGGCCCTCAGAACTTCAAGGAGGCCCCTGGTGGAGGCGCGAAGGGAATAGGTCAGCATGGCAGGAGTGAAGAGATCAGCCAGGTAACCTTTGCCTGATCCATACAGGGCCTTGTAAGTGAGCAAGCCCACCTTGAAGGTGATCCTCCACCTGATAGGCAGCCAGTGCAGATCTTGCAGGACCGGGGTCACATGACATGACCTAAACAGGTACATCAGCAACCTGACTGTTGCATTCTGCACCAGCTGCAGCTGGCGGAGGGTCCCTCCACAGGCCCCAAAGTATAAAGCATTAGAGTAACCAAGCCTGGAAATAACAAAGGCATGTATTAGTGATGGCAGATCTTTGGAATGAACTAGGGGTTAAATCTGGGAGATATTTCTTAAGTGATAGAACCCACTTTGGACAACAAATGACATCTGGGCATCAAGTGTCAATTAAGGCATTGTGTCAGTCTGCATCTAGGGAAACACCCAGATTTCTTACTCTATGGGAAGCCATCAATGGAGTGGTTCCCAGGACCAATCCTGTTCCCACTCCAGAAGCACTTCCATCATGCCTTGACCAGGCTCAATCACCAGGACCTTGGTCTTGTCTGGGTTTAGCCTCAA
The DNA here is from genome assembly GCA_016271365.2 of Neoceratodus forsteri. Classification (NCBI taxonomy): domain Eukaryota; kingdom Metazoa; phylum Chordata; order Ceratodontiformes; family Ceratodontidae; genus Neoceratodus; species Neoceratodus forsteri. Next base: position 436,508,212 of record CM057451.1, on the reverse strand, counting down.
CCAGTTGGAGGCCATCCAGTCCTGAATTTTGGCCAGGCAACTGTCAAGCAATTCCACAGCATCATTTGTTTCAGGTGCAAAGGATATGAACAGCTGAGTATCATCTGCATAGTAGTGAAAACTCAAACTGTACTGTCTAATTAGATCTCTCGGGGGTAGCATATACACTACAAATAGCAATGGTGACAGGATTGACCCTTGAGGCACTCCTCAAGGCAGGATCTTAGGGGAGGAGGAGAAATTCCTCATCACCACCTGTTGCTTCCTGCTCGAGAGACAGAACTCAAATCAGTTGATGACAGTACCGGCGAGTACACAGTATTCTCTAAGATGATCCAAAAATATAATCTGGTCACAGGTGTCAAATGCCGAGGAGAGGTCGGGGAGAATTGACTGGTCTCCTTTATCTCTCACCCTGAGGTCATTTTGAACCCTGACCAATGCAGTTTCCATGCTATGCCTGGCCCTGAAACCAGACTGGAATGACTCATAGATGTCATAGGCCACAAGGTGCGCCTCAAGCAGCAGTACCACTATTTGTTCAACAACCTTTCCTAGAAATGGGAGGTTGGAGACATGTCGATAATTTGCAAGGACATCAGGGTCGAGAAAATGTTTCTTTAGGAGGGGTCTTACCAATGCCTCCCTCAAGGCACCAGGGAAAACTCCTTCCAAAGGTGAACACCAGACTATCCTGGCAAACACTGGCCAAATGACACCAACGCATCCCTGTAGGAGACAGGTTGGGGCCGGGTCCAGTTCACAAAAAGTGGTCCACAGCTTCAAAATCACCTTAATGACCTCAGCCATCTCCAATGCCCTACACTCCTACCAGACAGTTAGAGTGCCTATGTTCCCACCAGGCCGGCCACTAGAGATGCAGCAAAATTTTATCTTGCTGGCTAAATCGTGAATTTTGCCATGTAAAATATTTTGTGAAATTCTGTGCATTCTGCAAAATATTTTGCGGGTGCAAAATGCTGAATTTCACTCGGAAAATGTGGAATTTCGCCAACAAAATATGGAATTTTGCCGAAGAGTGACGAAATTCTACATTTCACCAGCAGAATTTCACATTTAGCACCTGCAAAATATTTTGTGACATTCACAAAATGTTTCACGTAATAAAATGCTGAAATTTTGTACAACACTACCGGCCACCAACTGGGAAGTTGCCGGACCAGATAGAGGATACCCTGTCAGAGAAGATCTGAGCAAACTCATCGCATATTGCGAATGAAAATGCTTTTTTTGGCTGCAGACAGACCAGATGAAGTAGTCTGTCTACAGTCCAAAAGAGCTGAGCTGGTCTGTTCCTCCCTGTAGCAAACTCCCTGGACAGGAACTCTGTCTTCTTATGGTCAATTGCCCATTGATACTCATGATAGTAAGCTTGCAAGGCCAGTCTGTCAACCTTGGAGCAGGTCTCCTGCCAGTAATGCTTCAATGTCCAACACTTAATCATCATCTCCTTGAGAGCCCCATCAAACCATGGGGGGCTCAAGCAAGAGGATCTGGGTTATTTACGGACTGGTGCGATGGCATCAAGCACCATGGAGAGGGTCCATTTACAGGCAGCCACCACCTCACTCTCACCAGTCGTACATGCAGTACTCACACCAGATAGGTCTACTACTGCTGCTGAAAATCCCTCTGTGGACAATCTTTTCAAAGGGAGATAGTTGATCATCTCAACAGGGGAGGGACTATTAGTGGGGACCCCCAAATGCGAACTCTACCGTACAATGATCAGACCATGCAACCTGATCAGTCTTGAAGTCAATGACCTCAAGCCCCAGTGAGAACACCAAGTCCAGAGTGTGGCCGTGATGATGGGTCACAGAGGCAACTGCTTGTGACAGGCCCAGTGATGTCATCTGCTGGAGGAGATTGCATCCAAAATGTGAGGATTTATCATTCACTTGGGCATTGAAGTTCCCTAGAATTAACCATCTGGGGGACTCCAACACCCAGCTGACGACAAAATCTGTGTCCTCCTGCAGGAAATCTATCCTCCTCCCCGGAAGGTGATAAACTAGTAGAATCCTGCAACCTGCACCTAGACCCCCACACACTGCCACACATTCAGAGGATGAGGTGGAACCCAGTGTGTGCATGGCAAAATTCAAGCTGGATCTAAAGCAGATGGCCACGCCCCCTCCCCTGCATTCCCACCTTGAGCAGTGCACCACAGAGTACCCAGCAGGGACGGCTGCCTCCTAAACTAGCCCAGTATCATCTCCTAGCCAGGTCTTCATAATGCAAGTCAGATCGACAGATGAAATCATGTCTGCCATAATTGCCATCTTGTTCCTCATTCATCCGGCATTGGACGGCACTGCCTGAAAGGGACTAGTGGAGATGCAGGCTCACTGGCTACCTGCCCACTCAGTCCAGTGGGAATCCTAGGAATGGATACCAAACATTTTGGACCTCTCTCCTGGCTCTTTTTTACCCCAGGGCATCTCCTGCTCCTAACCACTCTGATCCTGTTCACCTCCACTGAGTCCACAGCACGCTGATGCCAATCCCAATGCTCCCTAGTTATACCAACCTCCTTGTACAGCCTTACCATTGCTGCTGGAATAGGGATGTGAGTAAAGAGGCAGAGGTCATGCAGCAGGGGTGCCGCGTAGACAGCACAGATGGACCCTTGACTTCGACATATTTTCTGAGCCTATACCAACAATAAAAACCCTGTTTTGAGTAACCTACTCACAAAATACAAAATAATAACCATTCCCCAGACTCAGTTAAATAGTAAATAACCAAACCCCCTCCCTTCGCAGGATGTACAACATAATACAAATGCAAAACAAAACCAAGACAAAACTATAAAATAAACAAAAATAAAATAAGATAAATAAAGCAAAAATCAACAATTTCCCTTCCCATACTCACTCACAAAATAATAATTTACAATATAGTTAACTTAGGATAATCCACAAACAGAATGCTGTGGGAACTAAAGTGTAAAAGCCATCCCCTGTTAAGGAGCAGTGTCCAGCAATTTACAGCAGGTAAATCTTCCTGATGAATAAAACCTCAGCAGTCTTGCAATAGTTTTCAGATTTTTCTTCAGATTGTCCCTCAGTAATGCTCCCACCATACTGGAGAAGAATAATCCAACAAAGATGGTTAATTCACCACCAACGTAGAGGGATGTAGCACAGATTTTTAAGTGCTTGAGGTTAAAAAGTTATACAATAGAAGGGTCCACGAGGAGCCAATTATCTAATTTCCCTTACACTGCTCTCACCAGCTCCAGGGAAATTTGCAGTAACAAATCTCAGTTTTACTAAGAGCTCTTACCCTTGGTCCAGGGTTCTGCTAGTTTCACCAGCACTGTTCTCACCATGCTGAACAGTAATTCATTCAGAGCTGAAGTTGATCAACCCCTGAAGCACTCCAACACCAGGTCCCAAAAAGTGAGTCAGGGCACACTGAAGAGACCGGGGCGGCCACACAACTACCCAATCTGCACACTTGAACTGTGGTCAGCAGTCCAAGTTAGTGCAGCAGCCACAACCAGTAATCCAAATCAGTGCAGTAGAAATAGGTATTCCAGCTCAAGGGGCTCTTCCCTCAATGCCGCAAACTCGCCCACTCCTGCAGTTTAGCCACTGCTACAGTCAACAGTGCACATTAGTGCGGCAGCGCAACTTCTCCAGTGACTCAGTGAAATCCCCTTCTTACAGCTGCAACTCCACAGAATGATGACAAGATTCAAGTGGCTGCAACTTCACCTTTTCTGGGCAGTACTCTATGGGTCGATTCCAGCAGCAACTTCCCACAAAAATGAGAAGGCAACACAGATGTTGTCTTTAAAACTGCAGCAGGCACACTGGCCTTCTGGTGCTGAGGGTTTAGGCACTGGATGCCTTACCTCATATCATGCCAGTGACCCGGGTTTGGGAACGACCTCAGTTCGCCTGGGAGCAGGCATGGGGGAGGAGCTTGATCGAGCCACCTAAAAGCACCTTTCCTCTCCCTTGGAGGTTGTCACTCCCCCTTGTATTTTTGTCACCATTAGGTGGAGGTCCATTGACAGCAGAGGTGGGAGGGATGACATGAAGGGAGGGCGTCTTGGGCGTGACTTGCATGTGACTCCACTCACACGTGTTCATGCTGAGAAGGAGATGGGAGAAAACCAGGGCACAAAAAAATGCAATACAGTACTAATTAAAAAATAAAACTGCAGCAAGCTCCTTGATCTCCTCTTCTCAACTGTTTCCTCCGTATCAACTTTATGAACTCTCTAAAAAACAAAAACGCTAATTCATAATGCTAAAATCACTACCCCACCCTATCTGCACCTGAAATCCTACTCCTAACTTCTAACTAACACATTTTAAAACAATACTTTTAATACTCTGGGCTCTATTCTCAAAGCATTGAGTTTTATGCAGGGTGCTGGTGCCAACCATAAATGGTGCACGTTGCACCTTGCGTCAAACACTGCCCCCTGAGATATTCACAAAGGTAGACTACATCAAACGCAGGCTGACTGCCCCAAAAGGGGTGTGCACCACCAGTGTTACCATACAAGGGCTGCGACATGGTACTAGGGAGCATGTGGCAGATGCAAGCTTCCACATCCCCAACAATGGGATTCTGTAAACTCAGCCAGAGGACAAACTTCTAAGTACCCTTAGACCAGTCAAGGCTGGTCTAAGAGTACTTAGAATATTCTTCTCTGGGAGAGTTGCCTGTTTGCAACAATGTGCTGCAGTCCTGGATCCCCGGTGTTGCCAACAGTAATAAGAAAAAGCATTCCACATGCCTCTTTCCCCTATTCCCCTGATGTTGCTAGCATTAAGAATAATACGTATTTCCCATGCCCCCCTCCATAACCTGATGTTACCAATATTAGTAATACAATGTATGTCCCATGCCCCCCTCTTTGGACTTCGATGGTGCTGATATTAATAATACATGTCCCTCTCCCCAAACCCTGATGGTGCTGGTATTAATAATACACAAGATCTCCCATGCCACCCTCCATGAACCCAATGTTGTCAGTATTAATAATAGTTAGTTCCCATGCCCCTCTTCCCAACCCTGAAGGTGCCAGCATTAATATTAATAATCAGAGCCGGTGACCAGTACATCCCACCTCACACCTCCACAGCTGGCCAACGACTGAACTGTCAATGAGCCTACTGTATTGTGTACACTTACATGTACACGTTACAGTAGGCTCATTGACAGTTCAGTGGGTGGCCTGTTGGGGAGGTTTGAGGTAGGCTGTGCTGCGCGCTGGCTCTGATTATTAATATAGTACTGGCACCTTTGGGATTGGGGGATTGGGGATGGGGTATAGGAACTAACCGTTATTAATACTGGCAACTTCAGGGTTCGGGGCACGAGAGATCAGATGTATTAATACCAGCAGCATTGGTGTTCATGGAGGGAAAATGTATTATTACTACCAGAACCATCATGGTGGGCATTGGACATACATGTATTATTAATGTTGACAACATAAGGAGGGGGAATGGGAAATGATTTTTATTAGTACTGTTGACACTATCAGGGATTGAGGATAGGGTGCCTATGGACCACCAGAATCTAGAGCAGCACACTGCTGCCATGCGGTTTGCAGCACACACTCCCAGTGCACTGTCTGTTTGGTGCCTGGCCATGGTTGAGCAAGCTGCAGGACTTTGCCAACGGGACCCTGCCTGATACAGAACTGAGTGCAGGGTCCCTGGCACACCAGGCTTTGGCACAAGCTGCTGTTTGTCACAACTTGTGATGATCCAAGCCCAATTTGAGAATTGAGCCCACTGGATGCAACATGCAGCAGAGTTAGGATTCTCTTAAATATAAAAGAATAAAAAGAAGATAAACAGAATACAAAGAATTAGGCTCCCCTCAGAACCCTTTCAGATGGCAGCCCAGCCTGGTCCCATCTTGCCTCCTCTCAGATCACCTAATTCAACTGCTCTGCGCTTATGAAACACTAATGGTCTGGAGACTCAGGGAAAAGGTATCCTGAATTGAGCTGGTTGCTCCATATATGGGAGCTGTGTTATTTTACTTAGTTCTTTTCACAGTTTGGGAATGAACTAGGGATAGTTGGGGTCAGTTTTAGAAAATAAAGTTTTTCATGTTGCTCCCATCACTTTGCAGTTGGGGGTTCGAGGGATGTTTTGAGGGAGGGGACCCAGTAGGGGATAAAAAGGAGAAAACTCTAAGACAATATTACAGCTCATTATACATATTTTCAAGTGAAATTATATTTCGCTGTAGTTATGTAGGTAGATGTGAGCAAGTCTGGTTATGATGGTAGATAACTTAAACTTTGCCACCTGGAACATCAAAGGCTTAGAATATGTAGTTAAATGTAAAAGAATCCAGCTAGAGTCAAGAAACAAAAGACTGACAAATTAATACAGCAGGAGACCCACATGACCTCGTGGGAGGCTGATCAAATGTTTGGTGCATGGAGGGGGTCCCTGGGTAACCTCATGTTTTAGCTTAAAAGCCAGGGATGTTGCCATATGGCTTAGACAAGGTATTCCTGGTGTAATCTCCAGGTAAACTGCTGACCCCAGCCCCCCAGTTGCTATGCGTTAGCCTAAACTGAAATGAACTATGGAAACTGTTTCTAAGTCAGAGCTCTATATGGTCTAAACATTGAGGATGGATCTTTCTTTCAGAAAGTTGTGCTGGATATGGCTCAGTTTGGCAGACCTTGGGTTATTGGAGGTGACATGAACTGTATCCTCAACACTATAATGGACAGGTCCAACCTAGTTCCTGTTCCTCTTTCAAAGAATGCAAAGGGTCTATCTGTACTTATGCAGACCTTTTCAATAGAGGATGTGTGGCATCAGAGGCTCCCCTCTGGATGAGTATATAGCTTTTATTTTCACTCCCACAAGTCTTATGCCAGGCTTAACCTATTATGCTCTGCAGAATTGCTGTGCAAGGTGAATATGAGGAAATACCTGCTGGCTACTGAATCAGATCACTCTCCACTACATCTTGGGATTAGTATGGGGGGGCTGGGGAGCCCTCCAGGAATGTGGAGACTTGACCCAGTTCTGCTAAAAGATCCCAAGTTCATTGAGAACATGACTAACTCAAATAGCAAATTCCTTGATCACAATTGGTGAGGAGATACCTCGCATACTATAAGATGGGAAGCCCTGAAAGCCCATATTAGAGGCCAGACCACTTCCTATACTTCATTTAAACAAAGGGTCAAGTCTCATGAAATAGACAAATTGTAATGAAAATCAAAGAAGTCAAGTGCCTCCATATGGCTAGCCCCACTCATGCCCTTTACCACCTGCTACAGAAGCTAAAGGGGAAGGTCAACACATTACGTTCAGTGGCAATCGAACAGACCGTCCTGCAGTCAAGCTGGACAATACTTTGATGGCAATAAAGGAGGGAAGCTTCTGGCATGGCAGTTGAAACGAGTGTGTGATGACTATCCCCAAAATTCAGCACCCTGAGCTTGGTGTGGTAGGGGGCCACTCTGATCCTGGGGACAGCTCCAATGTATTCTACAATTCCCTCTATACCTCTGAAATGACTTCCACCCCTGAGCAGTACCGAGCATTTTTCAAAAAATCCACCCTCTCACCTATCAGCCCCACAGAACCATTGGGGATAGAATGACCTCATTCTAAACAAGAGGTTCAGGACGCCATAAAGGCATTGCAAGGGGTAAAGCACCAGGTCCAGATGGCTTGCCTGTTGACCTCCTCATATGCTTTAAGGATCAACTTACCCTGTATGATATGATTAAGGAAAGCTTTTCGGTAGTACAGTAGCATTGTCCCCCTCCACACAGGTTGCCACTATAACTGTGCTACACAAATCAGGCAAGGAATCATCTCGATGTTCCTCCTATAGACCTAACTACAGTACCTTTTGACAGCAGGCTATAAAATAGCTGCTAAAATTGTTGTCTCTTGATTGGAAAAAGTCTTACCATTATGTATCCACCCAGAGTAGTTCAGTTTTGTCAAAAGGAGGCAAGGCAAACACAACATTAGGTGTACTCTCAATGTCATTAAACAGTGGACAAAACACCCCAAACAGCACAAAGCAGCAGTGCTAGTCTTAGATGCTAAGAAGGCCTTTGACTGGGTGGAGTAGGGGTACATGTTCAAAGCCCTTTGAGTGTTTGGGCTTAAATGTTGGGCCAAGGGCTGGAACCAGTCTTTGTACAAAGACCAGACCACCAGAATCAATGTCAATGGTGGACTAACAGAGTCCTTCAACTTGTCCAGAGGCACCCAGCAGGGATGACCCCTGTCCCACTGTTGTACATTCTCACATTAGAACCCTTGGTGGCTGCAATATGTTACCATAAAAGCATAAAGGTATGGATAGTGCGAGGCAGAGAACATAAGGTTGCACTATTCACTGACGACCTTCTACTTTATTTTCGAAACCCAAAAGTAGGCCTTCCACATCTCCACTTGCTTCTCACGGAATATGGTGCCCTATCCAGCCACAGAATCAGTTGGACCAAGAGTGAAATCTTACCAACAGGAAAGATAAACAGAGATAGCATTACAAATAACAACTTGGTGCTCACACCTGTGGAGGTGTTAAAATATCTGAGAGTGAGAATACCAGCAAAGTAGACTAACCTTTACTTTCTCAACTATCCATCCCTTCTAACAGACATAAAAAAGTACTGCACAAGATGGGTTTCACTACCAGTTTCTGTGATAGGCAGAATCGATGTACTCATCCTGCCTAAATGCCTATACCTCTTCCAATCTCTTCCAATCTTATACCAACAAATATTTTTTTCTCAAATAACTCCTGTTACACACAGATTTCTGTGGCATAACAACCTGCTCGGATTAGGAGAGACATATTACACATGGCTGCGAGGGAATGAGGTTGTGACCTATCCAATTTAAAAAAAAAAATACTTCTGGGCAGCCCAACTCAGCTATTTCCCCACAGGGGTGACTAACAGTAAACTGGAGTGGATAGCCAAAGAAGAGGAACTAGGGGTGGCCATAAGGAATGATCTCATTTCAGCAGAACAGGAACACAAGAAAGCTCCCCAGCTCTCCAACCCATTCACCAAAACTCTTTTGCAGTTACTTGGCTGACAACTCATAAATACCTCAAATGGCAACAGGGCCTCTCTAAATCCACTCAAATACGAGTTGTCCTGAAAGATAAGCCCCAATGTAATGTTGCCCTTCACCAAACTCTCCTGGCTTAGGAAAAAAAGGGGATTGATGCACCTCAGTCAACTATTTCGAGGGGGGGGGTGGAGTTATTCAGTGACTTTAACACACTACATGGAGAATGAAATTACAACCAGGGGATTTATTTGCCATTTACATATAAGACAATGGCTGACTTCGGGTCCACTGTTCAAGGGAAACAAAACTTGCACTATCTTGGCAGCACCCTCACTATTTGAGGAGGAGCTGTACTAATCCCAACTAGTTCGCAAATCACTATCAGAATGTTACAACATTCTCAAGGGTGTAAAATTTCAACTCTGAAACCATTTGTAAGAGATGGGAAGCTGATCTTGGCATCTCCTTTACAGAGGAAATTTGGACGAAAGGATCAACACACCAGGCCTCTTGTTCAAGAAGCAACAAACTGAGACAGGTGCAATTAAACTTCATGTACCAGGCCTATGGAACCCAATCTAAGGGATACTGAAGAAACCTTGAGGATCCCCACTGTGCCCTAAATGTGAGGTGTATGAGGGCACTTTTGTCTGCATGACCCTAACATGCCTTAACATTGTGCCATTCTAGGGTGCCTTGCATTAATCAAGAACATGATGGAACAAATCTTAGGACTTCGCCTACCCCAAACAACTCTTGAGTTGCTACTGGGAGTGGAACTCTCTCATGCGCCTAAGGGCCCCCAGTAGTTCTATGGGCCATATTCTTGATTAATGCAAGCAAAACCATCACACAACAATGTATTAGTGATTCACCACCCTCGATTATGCAGTGATCTCATAACATAGGTTCCTGCTTATGAATTAAAAGGGCACAGCTTAGTGTTAATGGTCTTTCAGATGTGTTCAAACCAGATCTGGAACCCATGTTGGCAGCCACTGACTCTGGTTTGTGGCAGCAATAATATAGGTTTTTTTTTTCTTCATTATTTCTGGAAGCTTTAACATCATAGCTCAACCTGATATTTAATTCTTTTAGCTGTTGTTTTGATCCCTTTAGTGCACTTGACAATAGGGGTTCTCTTAAAGGTAGTAATGTCTCTCATTGCCTTTATTAATGCATTACCGTATCCTACACAATATAGATGTACCTTTATTATCTTATTCTGTATTGTAACCTGATGTTATTTTTGAACTTGTTTTTCTTATCTATGAGTTGCACAATAAAACATGCTGAAAAAAAGCCTAGCTGGTATGACAAGGAGGTAGCCTGGGTGGCAAAGGGTAAGAAGTCAGCCTTCAGGAAATATAAGCACATCCAAAAAGATGAGGACAGAGAGGAGTACTGTTCCAAGGGAGGAAAGCAGAGAAGTCTGGATGGCCATGGCCAAGGCCAAGAGAGATTTGGAGCTGGCAGAGGGGGTGAAAATTGGGGAGAAGATTTTCTTCTGGTATATCAGGGAGAAGAGGGATATGAAGGATGTGATAATCAGGATGACAAGTGAGGATGTGGTGGGAGGAGGGATGTGAAGAGAAAACACATGTACTTAACAAAAGAACTTCTGTTCAGTCTTCATTGAATCACAGAATCATAAACATCTGACAGAAGAAAAGGACCCTCTGGCCCATCGAGTCTGTCCCCCCCTTTACTCATCACTTCTGTCACGGGTCCTCCCCTTCCCCCCACTTGCCAAACCCTTATGCCTATCCCAAGCTTTCTTGAATCCCTCCACCATTTTGGTCCCCACCACTTCCTCTGGTAGTTTATTCCAGGCCTCCACCACCCTCTTTATTAAATAAAGCCCCCTCACATTGCCTTTAAATTTTCCTCCTTCTAATCTTAGACTGTGCCCTCTAGTTTTGAACTCCACCTTCTTTTTTTAAATAAGCTTCCCTCCCTCACCTTATTGATCCCCTTTACGCACTTAAAAATTTCTATCATGTCCCCCCTCTCCCTTCTAGTCTCTAATGAGTACAGATCCATTTCCCTCAACCTCTCCTCTTATGACTTCCCCTGCATACCGTGCATAATCTTGGTTGCCCTTCTCTGCACTCTTTCAATCCCATCTATGTTCTTGTGTAGGTGTGGTCTCCAAAACTGAATCTTGTACTCCAGGTGTGGCCTCACCATGGTTTTATAAAGAGGCATCAGTGCCTCCACCCTTCTGCTTGTTATGCCCCTCCCAATGCACGCCAACATTCTATTATCCTGTCCTACCGCTTTGCTGCATTATAATCCCCAGATCCATCTCTTGCTCAGTTGGCTTAATTTCCTTCCCCCACCTGCAGAGTATAAACTACTACTGGATTTTTGCACCCCATATGCATCACTGCACACTTTTTGACATTGAATTTCAGCTGCCAAATTTCCAACCACCCTTCCAGAATCTTCAGTTTCTTCTTCATGGCCTCCACTCCACCTGGGGTGTCCACCTTATTGCAGATCTTCGCATTATTTGCAAATAGGCACACAGTTCCCTCCAGCCTATCTGCTATATCATTGATAAAGATATTAAAAAGAAGGTGGTCCCAGTACCAACCCATGGGGCTCCCCACTCATCTCCCCCAACTCCCTGGAATGTACTCCATTTACCACCACCTTCTGTCCCTCAATCAGTATTCCACCCACCTTGTTATTTTCTTTCCCACCTCTAAGCTTTCCAGCTTATTCAACAGCCTTCTGTGAGGGATGGTGTCAAAGGCCTACCTGAAGTCCAGATAGGTCACGTCTGCCTCCCTCCCTGATCAACCACTTTCATCACCCAATCAAAGAACTCAATTAGGTTCATCTAACATGACCTCCCAGTTGTGAAGCCATGCTGCCTATCGTCCAGTCGTCCACTGTCACTCAGGTAGTTTACCACTCTTTCCTTTAATAGTACCTCCATCACCTTCCCCACCAGTGAGGTGAGACTGATGGGGTGATAATTCCCCATCTCCTCCCTATTGCCCCCTTTATGCACTAAGGAGAAAGATGCCCCAGTACCTTGGGGGGATGGGGGAGGTGGGGGGGCACACAGACAGGGAGATTAAAGTTGACAGGGTGAGAAGAGGCTTAAAGGTGCTTATGATAGACAAATCACTGGGAGCAGATGGCATACATTCAAAGGTGTTGAGTGGGTTGGCAGATGTGCTAGTGGGTAGTCTGGCACACCTGTTAACACTTCAGTGGAGTTGGGGAAAGTACCCTTGGACTGGAGGATAGCACATGCAGTGCCAGCACACAAAAGCACGCCAAAGGGACAACCCTGGTAACTACCTACTGGTCAGGCTGACCTTGATAGTAAGGAAACTTATGGAAACCATACAGAAAGAAAGCATGGTAAACTTTCTGGAATAAAATGGGCTCCAGGATTACAGGCAGCATGGGTGTATGTCATGTCAGTCCTGCCAGACTAATCTGATTGAATTAATTGATTTGGTAACCAGGATGGTGGACAGGGGCCAAGTGGTTGACATCCTATATCTTGATTTCAGTAAAGTCTTTGACTGTATTTCCCACAGGAAATTAATCAGGAAGCTGGAAGCCCAGATTGGAGGGTTTGGGAGTAGGGGTGGAAACTTGTAATGTTGATTAGAAACTGGCTACATGATAGAAGTCAAAAGGTGGTGGTCAGGAGTGGGGTTCTTGGAGGCTAGGCCAGTAACTACCACACACACAGCCAGGGAAGCCTGCACACAGCAGGGGGTAGTGAGGTCCACCAGAGCTCTTAAAGGTAACTACTGTCATCCTGCAGATGAACTCTGTGAGGGGTGTTAGCCCATTGGTGCTTCGCATCGACTGCCCCACTCTTCAATGTATTTTCTATTCCCTATGACATCACTGCCTGCTGCCATTTTTTCTAAACCATTTTTTCTAAGTCCCCACTTCTCCATTAGCATGTTATACTCGCCAGCCACTAGAGGGTATTTTCCTGCTTGCTCCCTATTCACTTTGAATTCCCACTTCCTCTCCTAACCCTTGACCTCTTCTATCCACCCCTGCTACTCCACTCCTTCACTCTCATCCCTATCACTGCTCCAGACCCCTATCCTTAACCTGGGCTACTACGCTGCTACTATACACCTTGCCCCCTGCTATCCACCTCCCAGCCCAACATTCCATTCCCCTCTGACCACTAGGAGTCACTATTTCACCCCTCTACCAAGCTTCAGACCTAGCCTACTCCAGCTTCCCAAACACCTAGATTTCCATTTTATCCTGGCCCAAGGACACTCGCCCCCTCAGGGGTCTTGAATCTGGTACCCTGTGCACCAAAGTCCACAGCCCTACCACTACTCCAAAGTGGCAGTCACCCTCTTAGAAGCACAGCCAAGACCCTTATACAGTCCACCACTATTATAAATCTAGGCATTATGCATACACATCCCCTTCTACAGCACCTCACTATATTAGCCATCCTGGTGTTCACTTTTCTCCAGCCAGATCACAATCCCAGCCCTTAGAGGGCAGCACCCCTAGACCACCCTATCTTATCTTGACCCCCACACTCTTGCCTTACACCCTAGGACCTGACACCCACCTCCTGGCAGCCCTCCCAACCACTCTGCCTACTCGGGCCCTCCCTAGACCCACCTCCTTACTGCCATTCCTACCCTTCATGCCCTACCCATTCCCTATACCCCTGCGGCCTCAGCCTTATCTCGACATCCAGCTAAGGATGCCTATGGCTACTGCCCCCTGGTTAGAATTATTACTCTGCTACTGCTACTGTCTGGAAATGTCCACCCCAACCCAGGTCCTACTCCCACCAGCCCACCCAAGACATTGCCCTCAAGACTCCGCATTGCCTCCCTGAATATCTGCAGCTTGTAGAAAAAATCTGCTGCACTCCAGTGCTGGGTAATTCTACACCAGCCTGACATCATTGCTCTTGTGGAGACCTGGCTTTCCAAATCCATCCCTGACTCCTTTGTCTCACTCCCCGGGTATACCCTCTACCGGGAGGATCAAGTAGGCAAATGCGGGGGGTGGCTGTGCTGTTTTCATACATGACACTATTGTTAGTCACGTACTTCCTGCCCACAAGCTTGATAATGGTGCCCAGGCCCTCACCCTCAAACTCATTCCTGATCCCTCTAGGGGACCGCTCTACCACACAGTCTCCTGTGTTCCCCCAAGGAACCAGAACCTGGCAATCTCATCTCTTATAGATTATCTCACCACCCTGTCCCACAAAACAGAATAAGTCCTTGTTGGGGACCTCAATGTCAATTGGCTTAGTCCCTCTGCCTCCCAAGCAAGGGACACCTTTGCTGCCCTTGACCTGACCAAACTAGTCTCACAGCCCACTAGACTCAATCCCTTTAGTGGAGGCAGCACCCTCCTGGATGTCATAGTCACCAACCGTCCCCATAAAATCCAGGACATACAAATCCTCAAGACTCTTTAAGTGACCACTCCCCTATCCTATTCCTCTGCTCCACCTCTACCCCCAAACCAGTAGCCCAAACCACCCTCCACAGGTGCCTCTGCCCGGGTGGCCTGAATAAACTCAAGCAATTCCTCACCCAGATCGACTGAATCCCGCATCAAGCAGGCACCCAGCATTGACTCTGCCCTCAACCTTTTCACACAGGCTTTTAACAAGGCTTGTGATCTCTACGCACCACTTACAAGACTCCGCACCAAAAAGCAAAATGCACCATGGGTCACCCCGACCCTACTCCAAAAACTCAGGGAAAGGGATAACCTCTGCCACCTAACCACTGAGCCTGGCAGGACAGCAGACAGATTTGCCTACAATGCTGCATGGAATAGGTGCACATGGGCCATCTGTGAGGCCAAGGCTGCTCACTACCACGCCGCCCTCACCTCCTCATGGGGGTCTGCCCAAACCTTTTGGGATAATATTAAAAAATGAACAGGAAATCTTGCTCCCCTCTCCCATCTCAGCTTACTATTGATGGTTCTATTACCACTGACCCCCTTAACATAGCTAACTGCCTTAACACCTCCTTCACGGACCTTAGCTCTGTCCTTCTCATTAATTTCTTTGACCCAGCTCCTGATTCACAGCCCCCTGTCCTTCAATATCCCTAGTTCTACTTGCACAATGTATCTACTCATGAAGCCAGACCATTCCTTCTAAAAGCATTAGGCAGCAACAGCACAAGCAATGACTCCTTGAATCCCAAAATACTATGACTGGTCCTAGATGACATCCTAGTCTCATTTACAAGCTTACTAAACCGATCCCACTGCCTGGGTCAATTTCCCAGTGTTTGGAAAACGCGGCTGTTGTCAGACCTATTCATAAAGGTAGGAACAGGTCCACCCCCAGCAACTATCAGCCAATTTCCATCCTTCCCCCACTCTTCAAAGCCATAGAAAAAGTAGTGGCTGCACAGCTCACCAAGTATCTGACTAAATATGATATTCTGTGCCCAGAGCAGCATGGTTTCCATGCAGGCCATAGCACTGGTACAGCCTTACTGGAATTCTCCCAACTTTCTGAAGTCCTCTCTTGACTCTGGCAACCTTGCTGGAGCAGTGCTCATTGACATCTCAAAGGCCTTTGACACTGTCTGTCATCCCTTCCTACTTGATGCCCTCTACCATATCTATTTCTCTACTGGTCCCCTTGCCTGGTGCTCTAGCTACCTATCAGCCCATTCCCAGTGTCTCAAAATTAATGGAACACTCTCAGAGACTAGCCTTGTCTGCTCAGTGGTCACCCAGGGCTCCATCCTGGGCCCCCTACTTTTTAGTCTCCACCTAAACACCCTGCCCAGTGCCTGCTCTGGCAAAATTCCTCTGTACACAGATGATGCCGTTCTTTATGTCTCTCACTGAAATTCTTCCTCCATCCAGGATTCTCTCTAACACACCTTCAACCAAGCAAAAACTGGTTCAAGGAGCACAGAATTATCATTAGTCTCAAAGAGGCCAAGTCACTGTTCTTCTCCTACCATCAAAACAAAGCAAGAAATGACCCCCTCCTTTTTCTCCCGAGCACTCAACACCTGCTCGAACAAGTGCACACCTACAAATATCTTGGGATTACTTTTAACACTGCCCTCACTTTTCACACCCACATTAATGCCCTCACATCTGCCATGAACACCTGGACTGGCCTCCTATACCGCCATAGGGACTGCCTTCCACCCGATGCTCTTCGACTGGCCATCACATCCTCAGTACTGTCCCTAGTGGATTATGGCCTACCAGTATATGGAGCCGCTGATTACACTGAACTCAGTAAGATCTGACTCACTCAGAATAAGGCCTGTAGACTACTGACCAGTACCCCCAAGCTCACCCACACCTGTCATCTCTATTCCACTGCTAATCTCCTCAACCTGGAAGAATGTCTTCACTACCAAACCTGCCTTCTAGCCAAGAAAATTCTGCTCAGGCTCTCTCCCCCAGGGTATCAGCCTCCCTCCAACAAACCTCCCCCACAGTCTCCACCCACAGCTCAGACAAAGCCACTCTACTGGTACCCAGAGCTAGGACCTCCCTAGCTCAGAGATCCTTTTGCCACAGGTCCCCTTCCTGGTTTAAGACTCTCCCTGTAACCATCACTAACACTTCCAAAATTGCTTCCTTTAAAACTGCTCTTCAGAACCACCTGTTCAACACCTGCTGCTGTTTCTGTCACTAATAAACTGCCCGCATATTACTAAGTGCACTTCAACAAAGTCCACTAGACTGCCTCCTCCACCTCCCTCCCCCCCTCCTCCCACCTGGTTTCCTTCATCCCCTTCCATATATATGTATTTATATAACTACTGTTTACAATATGTACAAAATATATATAACAATGTCTGTATACTACTGTGTAAAATCTGTGTAAATCTGTATGTCAACCTACTGTAATATTGTAACACTATTGTCCTCTTTGTGATGAAATACCTTTGTAAACAAGCCTCTGGCTCAAAGGTTGCAAATCTGATTGTACAAATAAATAAATAAACTAGTAGAGTGGTCCTACAGGTCGGAGTCTAGGCCAGTAACTAGTGGGGTGCTACAGGGCTCTGTGCTTAGATAGGTGTTGTTCAGCTTCTTCATCAGTGATATTGCAGATGGGATAACAGATAAAATATGCCTATTTGCATTTGACACAAAGCTCTGTGGAAGAGTAGATATGGAGCAGTGAAGACTGGACTGAAAGGAGGACCTGAATAACCTAGAGAGTGGTCAAGCATTTGGCAATCTGAATTCAGTGCCAAAAAGTGTAAGGTAATGGACTTGAGGATGAAGAACCCCTTAAACCAAATACTGGCTTGGTAGTGTACAGGTTACCAAGTCAGAGGAGGAGAAGGACTTGTGAGTGATCATCATGAGTAACCTGAAGCACTCAGCTCACTGCAAGAAAGCAGCAGCTAAAATGATTGATGATGGGCTGCATAGGTAGAGGTGTAGCAAACAGAAAAGGAGAGCTCATTCTGCCATTGTATATATACCTAGTTTGGCCACATCTTGAGCACAGTGTGCAGTATTGGTGCTGATACCTAAAGAGGGACATCAACCTGCAGGAAATGGTCCAGAGAAGAGCCAGGTGGAAGATAAGTTTGCTGGCAAAGGCACATAGCTTCACCTGAGTTCTTTTCTTCTAGGTTTGCTTGTAAGGCCAGAGCAAGGAACATTATCAGAGAAAGGAAAAAGATTAAGGCTTCATTTGGCTAGGCAGATTTACTGTGTGTTATTATTTTCTTTTGCATTCACAGACATTGTTACTGTTTTTTGCTAACATTTTACTGCTTTATTGTTCTCAGATTCAAATTGCTGTTCTGGGGTATACTTTCTGCTGCATTATTACAGGGTGTGCCTACAGGTTTGTTACTGTATTGTACTTACAGATTACTGCTGTAATCTTCTCTGATTCAGATTGTTTTTTTGCAAGGTATATCTTCTATTATTGCTTTATTTTTCTCTGCAGCAAAGTGTTTTTTGCAGGGTATATCTTCTGTGAAATTATTACAGGTGGTGCTTACATTTTTGTGCCATTTTTATCTATCATTAGGCTAAGCAAAATTATTGTTTGCTACTGTTTTATTTTAGTTTTTTGCTGAAAGGTTTTTGGTTTGGTCCTAAAGGTGTTGCAGTCTCCTTCTCAAATTGAAGAAGCTACTTGTGTTCCTCCCACAGCTCTTCCAGGGAATCAGGTGTATAATGGGGGGGGGGGCTGACAAATTCTTAGTAAGTTCCAACAGAAAGAAGAGTTAAAAGGTCAGGTTAGTTGGTGTTTCTGAGAGAAAAACTAGGTTTACTGGCAAAGGCACCTAGCTTCACTTGAGCTACTTTCTTCTAGGTTTGCTTGTAAAGACAGAGCAAAGAACATTATCAGAGTAAGGGAAAAGATTAAGGCTTCTTTTGGCTAGGCAGATTTACTATGTGTTATTATTTTATTTTGTGCTCGCAGGGTTTATTACTGTTTTTTGCTAACGTTTTTCTGCTTTATTGTTCTCTGATTAACACTGTTCTTGCAGGATTACTTTCTGTTGCATTATTACAGGATTTGCCTACAGGTTTGTTATTGTTTTGTGCTTACAGATTACTACTGTAATCTTCTCTGATTCAAAGTGTTTTTTGCAGAGTGTATCTTCTGTGAAATTATTACAGGTGGTGCTTTATAGGTTTCATTGCTTTATCTATCATTAGGCTAAGCTTTCAGAGCTACTGCATTTGTTGTTGGTTGATTGTTTCTGCTCTTACCTTCTTGTTTCTTTCATCTGTGCTTCTTCTTTTTCAGTAGGGGAAGGGCTCAGCCACACACCCCCATCCCCAAACACCCCATGCTACACTCCTTTTATAGGGTAGAACAGTCATTATATCTCCTGTAGCAAAGCAGGAAGGGGAGGATCAGAAGGGTATCCACACAGTGACCTCACTTACAGGAGCACAAGTACTTTAACTTGTTATAACAAGTTATACAAAAAACAAACAAACAAAACAAAAAATCTAACTTCTGATTTCATTTTCCTCCATCTAATTACTAGGACCAGGTTATAAACCTGGCAACTCATCTGGAATGGATATTATTAACTGCAGGTACTGCAGGATGTTTTCAAAAGGGCAGTTATATAGGATTTAGGATGGTGTCCTACATGCTGGACCATTGGACATCTAAGTGCTCAGCTCCAGGCAGCATGGGCAGAGACTGCGAACCTCAAGTCACATATCATGGAGGAAATATATTATAAGAATCGTCCACCATTTCCCAAACATCCAACTGAAGCACCACAACCATAGAGGGTAGTTGGTCCGGGAGGTAGGCAGGTGGTTAGAAGGGGCAAATAGGGTGCCCCATCACTCAGTGTTCTCCAACATCACCTCCACAAACCATATAAAAACTACAAACAGGTATCTGCCTCTATCTCTGAAATCAAACAAAGGGGAAGAGGACACTGCAGAGCAGGACACTGCGGCACAGGAGCTGGCACAACAAAACTCACCCAAAACAGTGACCAAAACAAAAAAGCAAAAAGGAAATTCAAAACACTTCTGATTATAGGAGGCTCCATGATCTGGAGAGTTGCTACCTACCTCCGGCCAGGGGTAATGGTCAGATGTCTCCCAGGTACACCAACATGGAGAGACACTGACCACATGGCTAAAATTGTGCAGGAAGCAAGAGAAAATTTCAACATCCTGGTACACATAGGGACTAAAAATCTAGCCAGCTGGTCAGTTGTGGAGACCAAGGAACATCTGACCAGGCTGGGAGGCAAACTGTCATCCATTTCATCTGGCATCTCCTTCTCTGAGATCCTACCTGTCTGTGAGAGGTGGGGAGGCAGACAGACAGAAGGTCAGAGAAGGGGAGATAGGTTACCTAAACATGTGGCTCAAGGGATGGTTCCAGGAAAAAGAACACAAATTTGTAGGTAACTGGCAATAGTGTTGGGAGCAAAGGTTCTTTAAAATTGATGGACTGCATCTGACTAAGGAGGGAGTCAGTGCATTGGGCAGAAGTTTGACATTTTTGCAGAATAGTTAAGCTAGCAAATGGGGAGAGGGGTGCAGCACCCGATACATTGAACTGGAAGAACTCCCCTCCCCTCCCCCTCAGCTAGTGATCAAACAGGAGTTCAACATGTTTGTAGTTTATTTGCATCACCGGGTAAGAAAAAAGGTCCGGATCCCCATACGACATGCAGGGGAAATGTCAGACCTCGTCCAGCAACTAATACACCAAAATCTGGCCAATAGAAAATCATGTACACAAATGCCCGTAGTCTGGGAAACAAGATCCCAGACCTGCAGTCAACAATGATAGAGGCTAAACTGGACATAGTAGCCATTAGCAAGACATGGTTCACCTGAAACTACACTTGGGAGACTTCAGTACCTGACTATGTACTGTACAGAAGAGGCCAAGGTGCAAAAGAGGGGGGTAGTGGCCCTTTATGTCAATGAAAATATCAAAGATACTGAAATTCAGAATACACGTAAGGAACAGTCGGTCACCCTGGAAATAAGAAATGGGACAGCCATACAAACTGGGGTTGTCTACAGGCCTCCAGACCAGGGAGAGAACACAGACACAGTACTGTTAGAAGATATACAAAACATGACAGCTAAAGGGGAGGTTCTGATAATGGGAAACTTCAACATGCCAGATACAGATTGGTCAATGCCAGCAGGAACATCTGCCAGAACTAGACACATGGTGGATTCCCTGTAGGGGGAAGGGCCTCAAACAACTGGTACAACAACCCACAAGAGACACAGCTATCCTAGATCTAGTACTGACTAACAGGAAAAGGACCACAGATCTCCAAGAGGAAGGTCACCTGGGGGCTAGTGACCATTGCATGGTATGGTTCAATTTGGCCACTAGAACTAAATAATCCAATTCCAATGCAAAAATATGGGACTTCAGAGGAGCTGACTTTGATAAGATGGCCAACAGAGTTAAGCTAGCCCTGGCAAGAAGAAATACATGTGAGGGGGTACAGGCAAAGTGGCAAGCATTAAGGATGCAATACTTGAAGAAACATCCTATTGTGTTAGAGAGAAAAACAAGAGCAAAAGGAGGAGGAAACCACTTTGGTTCTCAATAACAGTAGCAGAAAAGGTCAGAGCCAAAAGGCTGGCCTTCAAGAAATATAAGGGAATGCAGCGTGGCAAAGATAGGGAGGCATACTAAACTTCCCTAAGGGAAGCAGGGAAGGCAGTAAGGCAGACAAAGGTCCAAACTGAGGAAACACTAGCATGAACAGTAAAAGAAGGGGACAAGACTTTCTATAGATACATTAGTGAAAGGAGAAAGTCCATAGGGGGCATTGCTAAGATCAAAGGGGATAAGGGTGTGTGTGTGGAGGAGGATGAAGGAAAAGCATCTATCCTAAATAGATACTTCTGCTCAGTATTTACTGAGGAGAAGGTAGGGCAGGGCCCACAGCTCAGGACCATGGACACAAGGAAGGGAGGTGTGCACTAGTCCCTTCACAAAAGAAAGGGTCCTACAAGAGCTCGATAAGCTCAGGGTGGACAAGGCAATGGGACCTGACTGCATACATCCTAGGGTACTAAAGGAGCTAAGGGTGAAACTAGCAGAGCCATTATCAGAACTGTTTAGCGAGTCTCTGAGCAAAGGAGAGGTCCCAGAAGACTGGAGAAGGGCTCATGTGATCCTGCTCTACAAGAGTGGTAGCAGGGAGGAGGCAGGGAACTACAAACCAGTCAGTCTTACCTTAGTAGTGGGCAAGATTATGGAGGCACTCCTTAAGGAAAAGATAGTGCAACACCTGGAATCCATAGGAGCACAGGATCCAAGACAGCATGGGTTTACAACAGGAAAGTCCTGTCAAACTAATCTCATAGATTTCTTTGACTGGGTAACCAGAGTGGTGGACCAAGGGGGTGCAGCTGATGTCACCTACCTTGACTTCAGCAAAGCTTTCAATACTGTTCCACATAGAAGATTGATTAATAAGATGGGAAGGCTCAGAGTGGGCCAGAAGTTGGTCAATTAGCTGGCAAACTGGTTGAAGGGCAGAAAAAAGAGAGTGGTGGTAAATGTTATACAGTCAGAAGAGATGCAAGTCACAAGTGGGGTACCTCAGGGATCAGTCCTGGGGCCAGTCCTCTTCAATATCTTCATCAGTGACATTGCAGATGGACTGGAGGGCAAGGTTTGTCTGTTTGTAGATGACACCAGTATCTGCAATAGAGTAGATGATCCAGAAGAGGTGGGCAGAATGAGAAGAGCTCTGGATAAACTGGTAAAATGGTTGGAAGAGTGGCAACTAGAGATGCAGCAAATTTAAAATATGCCAGTGAAGTGAACACAAAGTGGTCATTTCACGTTGGCACTTCACTATGCAAGTGCCCCATAGGAAAGGCTCACTTAACCTTGTTATTATTACTTCACGTTGTCATTCCACCTTAACGTGAAGTAAGGTGGAGTGACAAAAATATTGGCATCATCCCACCCACACAGTCACCAGAATGAATGTGCATCCCCAAATTGCTACTGTCATGTGTTCAGAAAAATCCCCAGTGCTGATGAATTGAAATGAGAGTGTAACAAGAAATGCAAGTCTCCCAGAATTAATGGCACACTCAGTCATTTGTGCAGTGGTCAGATCACACACAGAGTCACCAGAATTAATGTGCATCCCAAAATGCTACTGTCTTGTGTCCAGAAAATTCCCCAATGCTGACAAAGTGAAATGAGGGCGTAACAAGAAATGCAATCTCCCAGAATTAATGGTGCCATACAAATGCACAGACAGATTCAGATTGTGCTTCACACTCAAGGGATGCATACAAAAAGGAACAACACCACCTAACCAGTGCTCACAAGTCAAAAATCCAAATTTGGAAAGGAATACATTTTGCCAGTTGGGGGATTAGTGCATGGCAGTAACAATCCACTACCAGTAAAGATACCACAAAGCAGTATAAAAAATCCATGCAGGTGCAGTGGACAGTAGGTTTACACTGCTGCAGTTACCATGTAACACAGTGAAAGGTGTCTGATTTAATGGCACGCATTACACACACTCACACACACACTCAAGTAATGCATAGCAAATTGAAAACCTTTAGTAATATAACCAAACATTTTAAACAAACAAATTGTACAATGCTTCACCACAACAAACATGAAAAAAAATTTCAAGAATTACTGAAAATATTACTGTGTGTACATTAACACAGTTATACAAGAAAGAATATAATCAAAACAGAAAGACTGACTTTTTCTCCCAGTTACTCTAGCTACACCACAAATACTCCCCTACCCCAAAGCACGCTTCAGAGTACACAGACTGACTGTTCTAAATTAACATTCAAAATCCACATACAACAATAAACACTCGACGATTTGAGCACAGAAGGATTTCCTACAATCAATTTACTAAATTTTGAGCAAAAAATATTACTCAAAAAGGTATTTTAAACAGCTTTTAGAGGTTTTGAATCGCAGAGCTCTGAGAGCAAACTGTCTCCAGCTACCATTGCACACACACAACCCAGGCCAGAACTGAGGCTGTTACGAATGATCTAGAGCCCATGTGACCAGCAATCCCATGAATAACTGCAGAATTTCTTTTGGAGCTCAATTACAAGGTGAAGTGAGGCGAATTACATTGATTTCAATGTACTTCGCCTTAAAATTGGTGGAGAAATGTTTTGGGGAAGGCGGAGTAACGCAAAGTCATTGGTTTCAATGGACTTTGCATTCCTCATTCTGAAGCAAGTACTCAGCTTCACATTGTGGAGTTCTCCATGGATTCCACGTTACTGAGTGAATCACTTCACGGAGCAAATTGGCGCCACTTCTCCCACCACTACTTACAGTACTGTAACCCACATGCTGTACGGGAAGGAATGTGAACGCCTATGGCTGTACTTCCCCGATGGGCTGTAGCACAAAACTCACAGACTTAAAAATGCTTGTTAATGAGTACAATGGTGGAGTGCTGAGGCCTGGAGAGATGCTACAAAACATGCTTACAATACAGCCAAGTAATGAGTAAAAAAATAATGCTGTGATTTGTGACGTGATCGTGAATCGTGATTTGTGACTGTATTTGTGTCTGTGATGATGAAGAATGTGATTCGGTGTTGACAGTATGAGAAAACCAATATGAAAACTGTATTGGGAAAGAGAATGCCTATGGCTGTACTTCCCCGATGAGCTGTAGCACAAATTCTCTGACTTAAAAACGCTCATTAATGAGTATTCACAAAAGAGCAGGGGAAGTGCCTAATCCAATTAACAGAAGCACTCTTGATAGGAGGGTTGATTCCAGTCCTTTCACAGAAGAAAGGGTTCTGCAAGAACTCCTAAAACTGAAGGTGGACAAAGCAATGGGGCTTGATGGAATTCACCCCAGAATTCTAAAAGAATTAAGGGGGGAACTAGTGAAACCACTGACTACTCTTTTTAACAAATCATGAGAGGATGGTGTGGTACCCAAGGACTGGAGGAAGGTGGATGTGATTCCCCTTCACAAAAGTGGGACCAAGACAGAGGCAGGAAACTACAGATCTTTCAGTTTGACCTCTGTGGTAGGGAAAGTGATGGAGTCACTTCTGAAAGAAAGAATTGTTGAGTAACTAGAGGCCAGTGGGGCACAGGACCCAAGGCAACATGGGTTCACAGTGGGAAGGTCATGTCAGAAGAATCTAATAGATTCCTTTGACTGGGTGACCAAAGTAATTGACCAGGGAGGGGCTGTGGACATGGCCTACCTAGACTTTAGCAAGGCATTTGACACAGTCCCTCAAGAAAGATCAATAGTCAAATTAACCAGCCTGGGAATGGGTCCCAGGGTGGTAGCCTGGGTAAAACATTGGCTGGACAACAAGACACAGAAAGTAATTGTAAATGGAGTCCACGCTGAAGAAAGAGGGGTTACTAGTGGGGTACCGCAGGGTTCAGTACTGGGTCCAGTCCTTTTTAATGTCTTTATAAGTGACATTGCAGAGGGACTGGAAGGAAAAGTATGCCTCTTTGCAGATGACACAAAGATCTGCAACAGGGTTGATACACAAGGAGGCGTGGAAAGGATGAGAAGGAACTTAGTAAGGTTGGAGGAATGGTGAGAAGAATGGCAGCTAGGATTCAATGCAAAGAAGTGCAAAATAATGCACCTGGGAAACAAGAACCCAGGGGAAGATTACACAATGGGGCGGTAGTAACAACAACAAAAAAGGAAAAGGACCAGGGGGTAATCATATCAAATGACCTTAAGGTTGGCAAGCAATGTGAGAAGGCAGTAGGGAGGACTGGGGGTATACTGGGATGCATAGGGAGAGGCAACACTAGCAGAAAACATGAAGTTGTTATCCCTCTGTACAGACAGTTGGTGAGACCACATCTGGAGTACTGTGTCCAGTTCTGGAGACCGCATCTCTGCAAGGACATAGACAGGATAGAGGCAATCTGGAGGAGGGCAACCGAAATGGTGCAGGGTCTGCAAGAGAAGCCGTAGGAGGAGAGACTAAAGGAGCTTAATATGTATACCCTTGAGGAAAGAAGAGAGAGAGGGGACATGATAGAAACTTTTAAGTACCTCAGTGGAATCAACAAAGTCCAAGAGGGTAGCATCTTTCAGAAAAAGAGATGTGCAAGAACAAGGGGACACAATTTAAAGAAAAGGGGGAGCGGTTCAGGGGCAATGTGAGGAAGTATTTTTTCACAGAGAGGGTAGTGGATGCATGGAACAGCCTTCCTGAGAAGGTTGTGGGGTCTAAAACTGTGGGAGAGTTCAAGAATGCATGGGACAGACATAAGGCAATTCTTGTGGGTGGTAGGAAGAAATAGGCTGTTGGTTAACTAGGATCTGCGGCCTATCCTGTAGGTAGGGAAATGGGCAGACTAGGTGGGCCAAGCAGTCCTTATCTGCCAACAATGTCTATGTTTCTATGTTATAATGGCCGGGGTGGTGAAGCCTGGAGAGATACTACAAAACATGCTTTCAATACATCCAAGTAACTAGTCAAAAAATTAGTGTTGTGATTCGTGACGTGATCGTGAATCATGATTTGTGACTGCATTTGTGACCATAATGATGAAAAATGTGACTCGGTGTTGATGGTGTGAGATAAACAATATGGAACTGTATTGGTAACGCAAATGCCTACGGCTGTACTTCTCCGATGAGCTGTAGCACAAACTTCTTGACTTAAAAACACTCATTAATGAGTACAATAGTGGGGTGGTGAAGCCTGGAGACATACTACAAAACAGGCTTACAATACATCCAAGTAACTAGTAAAAAAATTAATGTTGTGATTCGTGACGTGAATAATCTTGAATAGTGATTTGTGACTGCATTTGTGACCGTGATGATGAAGAAACGTGATTTGATCACGAGTGACTCGTGATGATGGTTCTGACTTAAAAACGCATATTAATGAGTATAATGTTCATGCAGAATTATGCACATCACCTGTACAGTACTCTGAAGGAAAGCCAAAGAAACAACTTTGACATAAATTACAGATGGAGATTGGGCCCTAAAGAGGTGCAAATGCACAGACAGATTAAGATTACACTGCACACTGAAGAGATGCAGATGCAAAGACACAACACCTAACCAGTGCTCACTATCAGAAATTCAAATCTGGAAAAGAATACCTGTGCCGGCTGGGGTGGGCCGTGGTGGGGAGGGGGATAGTGTACTGCACTGCTGCAGTAACAGTCACTAGTACTAGTACCAGTAAAGATACCACAAAGAAGTACAAAAATCACACAGCTGCAGTAGATAGCAGGTTCACATTGCTGAAATTATTATGTGGCACAATAAAAGGTGTCTGATTTGATGACAATCATCACACACATACTCACACACACACTAAGTAATGTGTAGCAAATTATAAACTTCAGTAATATAACCACATATTTTAAACAAACTAAAATTTTGCACTTCTGCACCACAACAATCAACAAAAAAATGGCAAGAATTATTAAAAATATTACTATGTGTACATTAACACAGTTATACAAGAAAAATATCACCAAAACAAAAAGCACTGTCTTTTTATCCAAGTTAATTTACCTACACCACAGATATGCCCTTCCCCCAAAGCACACTTCCACTGTCTCTCAGTACACAGACTGAATGTTGTACATTAACATTCAAAATCCACACACAAACAATAAACACTCGATGATATGAGCACAGGTGGGTTTCCCATAATTAATTAACTAATGTTTCAGCAAATAAAAATGACTCAAAAAGGCTTTTTTAACAGCTTTTAGAAGGTTTGAATCACAGAGCGCTCTCAGAGCAGATTGCCTCCTACAGCTTCCTACACACACACTACACCAAACTGAGGCTTGTAGAAAAATCTAGAGCCCATGTGACCTGAAATCCCATGAATCACTGCAAAATTCACATTTGGAGCTTAAAAACGAGGTGAAGTGAGGCAAAGTACATTGTTTTCAATGTACTTCACCTTAAGAATTGGTGGAGTAGAGGTTTGGGAAGGCGGAGTAATGCGAAGTCATTATTTTCAATGGACTTTGCGTTACCCATTATAATGTGAAGTACTCCGCTTCGAATTGTGCAGCACTCTGCAAATTCACCTTCACTCCGCCAATCATTTCGCGGAGTGAATTGGGGCCACTTAGCCCATCTCTAGTGGCAACTGGGGTTTAATGCAAAGAAGTACACGATCATGCACATAGGGAAGAGAAATCCTGAAGCCACCTATAGGTTGGGAGGGGAGCTCCTAGCAATCACAAGGGAAGAAAGAGACTTGGGCATCATCATCATCATAGATGACCTGAAATCATCCAAGCAGACCACTAAAGCAGTAGATAAGGCTAGAGGGATTTTGGGGTGTATTATTAGGGGGTATCACAAGTCGTAAGAGAGTGGTAATAATCTCTATTTACAAGACACTGGTTAGGCCCCATCTGGAGTACTGCATGCAGTACTGGAGGCCGCACAAAGACATTAACAAAATGGAGGCAATCCAGAGAAGGGCAACCAAAATGGTACAGAGACTGCATTAGAAAACCTATGAGAACAG
The DNA here is from genome assembly GCA_016271365.2 of Neoceratodus forsteri. Taxonomy (NCBI): domain Eukaryota; kingdom Metazoa; phylum Chordata; order Ceratodontiformes; family Ceratodontidae; genus Neoceratodus; species Neoceratodus forsteri. Next base: position 436,480,133 of record CM057451.1, on the reverse strand, counting down.
ATTAATGGAACTCAATATGTATACCCTAGAGCAAAGGAGGGATAGCGGTGATATAATCGAAACATTCAAACATCTTAAGGGCATTAACAAGGTGAAAGAGTCTAACATTTCAAAATAAGAAAAATAGCAGGACAAGAGGACACAGCATGAGATTAGAGGGTGGCTGATTAAGGGGTAATGTGAAGAAGTTCTTTTTCACAGAAAAGTGTGCTGGATGCATGGAACGGCCTAGCTCAGGAAATGATGGATATGAATACAGTGCAGGGCTTCAAACAGGTATGGGACAGCCATAAGGGAGCTATACAGATGAGTATGAATAGATAAACCATTGACAGACTACAGGCCTATGGCACATTCATAAGGTGGAAAAAAATGGGTAGACTAGATGGGCCTTGCAGTCCTTATCTGCCATCAACTTCTATGTTTCTAACCAAAATGATCAGGGAACAGCAAGGCTGGACATATGAGGAATGGCTTGGAGATCTCAACACATACAGTACTCTCCCTGCAGATAGAAGGGAGGGGGGTGACATGCTCAAACCTTCCAGTACCTTAAAGATCATGTGCAACTGTTTTTACATATTTTTTATAGAAGCTTAAAAAGCTGAAATTCAAATCCCTGTGTCATGATTAGTGTTTTCTGAAAATTTCATGCTGTTTGGTTTTGTGGTTTTCTTTAAATCAGCATTTGTTAACTTGCTCTACAGTGGCTGAAAACAGTGGAGTTATTTATATCCTCTCAGTCAAACTTGGGAGTGCGATGACATCATTTTGGAGTAGCTTGCTGTTTCAGATTCCACATCAGAGCAGCACTCTGTAGAGCTTATGGTTTGCTGAGCTCTCCAGGTTTGTTACTAACACAGTCTCTGGTCTGTGTTTAGATCTGCTTAAAATATATAATTCTCTTCCTTTAAAAAGCTGATCATTTCATTTTCAATGCTGAATTGAAGTAGTGGAAATCTTTTTCTGTGAGAAATCAGCTTGTCTGTATCACAGCTCTTGTTATTTGTAATCAAACCTCAGTTGTTTTTCTAACTATATAATACAGGGCTGTTTAATGACTATAAAATAAATCTAAATTTTGTTCATTCACAGAAACAGTTGTTCTTTGATGTAGCCTTCATAAATACAGTCATGTAAGAACATTTTTTATTTCATGTCAGATTGACAAACAGGTGCTTGTCACACTCTGCTACAGTATTTCAAGCACATGTACTGTCAGAACTCACAAATGTCAGTTCTTTTGGTGGTTTCTGTGTGAAAATACATCATGTATGTGTATAACTAGAAACACTAGATGGCATTCTGATGCAACATGTCACTGTCCCACAGCTGAGGCAACTGCAGTCTACTGCCACCAGTCCTCTGCCCTACAAGCCCCCTGCCTTCTGCTCTACATACAAGGTTGCTGCACCTTGCTGCCCACTGTGTTCTCCCACAGAGTCAGGGATTGTGCAGCCTGCTGCCTCCATCCTCTGCCTAAAGAATCAGGACTACTGCACCCTGCTGCTCCCTGCCCAAACGACCGGGGTTGCTGCATCCTGCTGCCCTCTCTCCCCCACACTCACAGTTAGTAATGCTGCACCTGTTGCTCCCTGTTCTTGTTTCCACAGTCAGGGCTGCTGTACTGTGCTAATCCCTAGAGTGCCAGGTTCACTGCATCCACAGCTGGGGATGCTGCCCCATGCTGCTTTAGTCACCAGAGGTAGGGCGTTTGCTGCACTCACTACCCACTTCCATTGCACCAAATGGTCAGGGCTGCTGCACCATGTGTACCACATTGCACAGTCAGAGCTGATGTACCCTGATGCCCCATGTGTCCTGCTCCACAGTTGAGGCTTCTGCACCATGCTGTCGTCTATCCCCTGTCACCACAGACAGGGCTGCTACACCCTCCTCCTTTCTACATAGTTGGGGTTGCTGTGGCCTGCTATGCCCTAGAGCACCATGCCTCTACAGTTGGGGATGCTGTACCATGCTGCCACTTGCCACAAGAATCGGGGCATTTCTGAACCCTGTTGCATGCCTCCACAGTTGAGGTAGTTGTACCCTGATGCCTCCTTGCCACCAGAGTCAGATCCTTTGCTACACCCTGCTGAGACAGGAACAGGGGGCAATATGTGCAGTGTCCCTGACTGTGAGGGTGACAGAGAGGGTAGCAGGCTGCAGCAACCCCAACTGTTCAGGAAAGGTGCAGCACAAGAGTAAGGGCATTTGCTGCACCGTCTCCCCTGCCTGTGGAGGCAAGGGGCTCTGTGGTGCAGCAGGGCACAATGGTGGTGGCAGGGGACAAAGGACACCATAGTGCAGAAGCCTTGACTGTGGGTCTGGACACAGGTGGGCATCAGGGCACAGCAGCCCTGACACTAGCACAAGGTGCACATTGTGCAGCAACCCAGCCCATTTGGGGCAATGGACGTGCATACCAGGGTTCAGCAGCCCCAACTGTGGATGAAGGTTGCATGAGACTCTAGGGTGTAGCACAGCACAGCAGCCCTGACTATGGAGATAGGAACAGGGGGCATCAGGGTGCTATGGCCTTGGCTGTGGGGGTGGGGACAGAGGGCAGCAGGGCGTAGCAGCCCTGAATGTTCAGGTAGGAGATAGGGGTGGCTTCAGGATACAGCAGCCCAAACTGTGGGACAAGTGCAACAGCCATGCCTGTTTGGGACAAGGGATGTGGGCAGCAGTTTATAGCAAAGGATCTGACTCTGGTGGCTCGGAGACAGCAGGGTGCAACTGCCTCAACTGTGGAGGCATGCAACAGGGTGCAGCAAATGCCCTGAATCTTGTGGCCAGTGGCAGCATGGTGCAGCAGCCCAAACTGCAGCAACAAGGGGCTCTAGAGCACAGCAGGACATAGCAACCCCAACTGTGTAGAAAGGAGCAGGGTGCAGCAGCCCTCTCTCTGGTGACAGGGGATAGAGGACATCATGATGCAAAAGTCTTGACTGTGGTGCAGAACACAGGGAATCAGGGTACAGCAGCCCTGACTGTAAGACAGGAGTACAGTTGATGCAGGAGCCCTGCCTATTTGGGGCAATGGAAGTTGGTAGCAGGGTGTAGTAAAAGTCCCACCTCTGGTGGCTAGGGCAGCATGGTATAGCAGCTCCAACTGTGGAGACAGGGAACCTAGCACTCTAGGGCTTAGCACAGCACAGCAGCCCTGTCTGTGACGACAGGAACAGGGGGCAACAGGTGCAGCTTCCCTACCTCTGAGGGTGATGGAGAGAGGGTAGCAGAGTGCAGCAACCCCAACTGTTTGGGCAGAATGCAGCAGCTTTGATTCTTTAGGCAGGGGTGGAGGCAGCAGGGTGCACAATCCCTGACTGTGTGGGAGAAGACAGTGAGCAGCAGGATGCAGCAGCCTTGAATGTGGAGCAGAAGGCAGGGGGCTTGTGGGGCAGGGACAGGAGGCAGTTGACTGCAGCTGCCTGAGTAGTGGGGCAGAGACACGGTGCATCGGGATGCCACATAGTATTTCTAGTTATACGTATACATGATGTATTTTCACACAGAAACCACCAAAGAACTGAAATTTGTGAGTTCAGACAGGTGCCTGTCACACTCTGCTACAGTGTTTCAAGCACATGTACTGTTTGCCAATCTGACATGAAAAAAAATGGTTTTACTTTAATGTATTTATGAAGGCTACATCAAAGACAGACTGTTTCTGTGAATAAACAAAATTTAGATTTATTTATAATGATTTAATAGTCCAGTGTTATTAGTTAGAAAAAAAATCAAGAGTTTTGATTAGAAAGAACGAAGAGCTGTGACAGACAAGCTGATTTCTCACAGAGAAAGATTTCTACTTCTTCAATTCAACATTGAAACTGAAATTGTCAGTTCTTTACAAGCAGAAAATTATACATTTTAAGCTGATCTAAACACAAGCCAGAGACTGGATTTGTAAGAAATTTGGAGAGCTTTTCAAACCATTAACTCTACAAACTACTGCTCTGATTGGGAATCTGAAACAGCAAGCTACTCCAAAATGATGTCATCGCACTCTAAGTTTGACTGAAAGGACAAAAATAACTCCACTGTTTTCAGCCACTGTAGAGCAAGTTAACAAATGCTGATTAAAAGAAAACCACAAAACCAAACAGCATGAAATGTTCAGGAAACTAATCATGACACAGGGACGTGAATTTCAGCTTTTCAAGCTTTTATAAAAAATAGGTAAAAACCGTTGCACATGATCTTTAAAGGTTTCAATAGGGTTAGCTCTGAAAATCTTTTCAACTTTAGTAGGAAAAGAACTACTAGTGTACATTACCTCAAGCTGGTAAGGGGGAGATTGAGCAGGTACTATTTCATGGAGACAGTGGTAGCTAAGTAGAATGAGTTGCTGTAAGACGTCGTAGCCTTGAAGACAGTAGACAGCTTTGGGTATGGTTGGTACAGAGTAAAGGGGGAAGTTGCATGTAGGGGAGGGGAATGGGGGAGTGAAAACATCTGCAGGGAGGGAGGAAGGAGGAGATAATGGGAAGGGGAAGATCCCTCAGTAGACACTTGAGGGTCTGCAAACATGAGCAGACATGATAGACCACAAGGACTTTTTCTGCTAGATTAATCATATATTTGTATGTTCTTATGATAAATTAAACAGCCCATAGGCACAGAGGTCTGAGATGCTGAACATCACACCTGTTGTCATGACTGTGACCCACATTTGGGAATGAACACAGGACACTCGGGTGCCATCCAGAGAAGGCAGGGAGGACTGATCATCCATATGACTGATCTCCTCCATCAGAGAGGGGGTTTAATTTGGCTCAGTGTTTGTCTTCCCTCTTGAGGTGTTCAGATGGCATTGTAAGTGATACCACACAAAATGAGAAGGGACCCCTATGCATAGGGCACCAGGTTGACCTCCATGGAGGTGGAGCCCACACATTTTACCCATTGCATGTCACATGGGCCCTGGGTGAAAATCAGGGGGAAAACCCAATAGACCACAGGATGATGAGTGACCACTTGCAGGCCCTGCACCAGTGACTAGGCACTCCACACAGTCCTGTGGCAGAGGACAATGGATGGAAGGTAAGTCCCAGAGAAGGCAGGTAATGCAGCTGGGGAGGCTGGTCACAAAGGGTGGATGGTGCAGAGAAGGCAGATAAAATGTATATGTAAAAAAGGAGATAAAATGTATACTTATGTTGTATAAACCGAATATATAATGCCTTGATTCAAAAGTCACTGTTTATTATTACTTGTGGGGGTGCTACATTCTGGAACTAAAGAAAATTAGAAAAGGTAAATGACAGTTTTTGTCATGAGTGACAGAGTAATTGTGAACAGAAAAATATTAGAAATAATGGATTAATTCCAGATTGTTTATTTCTAAACATTTCAGGTGCTCTTGTATCCACAAGAGGGTGTGTCATGATAATAAGTCTAAAATGCATGCTAATGTTTGTAAAATTCTGAAATTCTATGTTCAGTTGGAATAGTACATTTCTTCGCAAAGGGTTTTCTCTAAGTTTATGTGACGTAAACCATTTTTTATTTTAAATTCAAGTTATTTTTTAAGTTACTGTTTTTAACTCAGAAATCTCAAAAGGATGTATAATATGTTTATTTGTACAGATCCCATATCTCTTATGCTTATAATTTATTTTCAAGTCCTTTGTGTTTCAGAAAATATTCCAGTTTGCTTTGCAGTACTCTCACCCAAAGAACTTGCAAATGGACTCCTATAACTATAAGAGATACAGTAACTATATGTATAAACATTATATACATCATTAAACATTTTTTGAAAAACACTGTTCTGCTCACAATACTGAAGAACTAGTTAAAAAGGCATAATTTTAATTTTTGCAATCAGCTGATTTGTGCAGCTTCGCATCTCTCAGTTTTCGCATGACACTGGTCATCTGAAACCTGTCATTTGGGAATTTAATCCTTGCTTGCAATGCATTTGCACTTTGCGCTCATCACTACAGCACTACATCCTGCCATCTAATACAAGTTTTAGTAACTTACTTTCATCATGTCATCGTGACTCAGTATGCCACATCCCTAAGCGACTCAATTCTCCACATCCCAAAGCTAATAAAAGGGACTTTTTCTGTTTTGAGACCTCTCACATTGATCCTGAGATTTTTGTTGAGACAGCTGGCATTTCTGATACTGTCACTTATGCAGTTGCTCAAGAGCTTGTGGCTTGCACCCCCCACTGAAAAATTTAAATTGGAGGAGAACCCTGTTCCCACAGAACTGCATCTGAAGCTGCCACAAAAACCTTAGGGTTGGCCTCCATTGATAATGGAAGAGGTTGAAAATAAATGTAACATAATAATTAAATTACTGCATTCTGAGAGGGTGGTAGTGAATGGCCAGGTTGTCATGGCCATCGCCACAGGAATTAAGGCTACAAACACAAAGGCACTAGTTGACAGTGGTGGCACAATATCATTCTCCAGGCAGTTGGCTTAGTTATTTCTTAAATGTCTGGTCTTTACTAAACGTAAGGAATTAAATCCAACCAGAGAACACTGGAAGATTTTACAGAGTTGAAAGCACAATTGCTTAAAAGAATCAGTGATACCACTTAACAGGAGCTCATCCCTGCTGAGCTAATACAGAATTTGGATGAGACAGGAGCAAGTTTGATTCCCTCTGTTGGCTGGACCATGGATGCAGTGGGGGCATGGCAGATGGAGGTAGCAGGAATCAGGGATAAGAGGCAGGTGTCAGTGGTTCTGTGCTGCACATTTTTAGTTCACATTTTACCACCGCAGGTGATCTACAAGAGGTGAACAGATCACTGACACCCAATTTACCCCATTCCCAGTGAATGGCAGAGCTCACATTTAGAGAACCATTGGGCAAATTCTGTAATGACCAAACTTTACATTAATGGGGTCATTGTACCTTACCATACATCAAGTAAGTGATCCAAAAGCTAAATCTACATAAAGAGCAGTGTATAATTCTGACCTTCAGCCTCTTCTGTGACCACACAATCAAGGATGTCATAATTGTTACAGAGAAAAACATCACATCATCCCCATATTTGTACCCCCATCCCGTACTGATCTCCTGCAGCCTTTAGACATTTTGGTAAACAGGATCTTCAAAGACGAGCTCAAGCAACAAATTACTGAGTGGTATGTGGGACAAGTCTCACAGCAGTTAGTAAACAACAGTGGAGATAAAATAAACATTGACTTATGAATGTCCACTGTATAAAACAGACATACCCAGTGGTTGCTGACAAGCTTTCAACAATTAAATCTGAGAACAGAGAACTGCCAATGTGGTTTTCAGCAAGCAGGTTGAACACAGGCAGATGCTGAGTGCCTTAATGAGGTGTGATCATTCTGCATATCAAATAATTCCATGACATTACTTTTTTTAACTTCTTTTTTTTGTTTCCTCCACCCGTACTGACTGCCCCCGCCCCCCTGATCATCCAGTCTCTCCAGCTCTGCCACTCTGGCATCCTCCTGGATTTACCACATCTGGCTTTTCTTCCGGGGTTCACCCCCCCCAGTGGGGTCATCAGGGTCCTCCAAACCCTACTGAATACATAATCCAGTTCACACAGACTTCACCTGGATAGCTGGGTGCAGGGTTTGCATGAGACTGGTGTCACCCTACCTGTTGGTGCAGTTTTCCCATTTTTTTTGCCTTTGGGAAGTCAAGACATGCAATACAATCATGACACATGCCACACACTCCCAAGTGACTTGTGCTGACAGTCGCAGCACTCCCATATGGCTTGGCATGCCCAACCCCAGGTCTCCAACAGGTGTCAGGCAAGTGCTAGGGTCTGTGTCCTCCCATTCGCAAAAGTAGGAGAGGAGTCCCTCTGATGCTTGCTCCTCCTTCCTTGGCTTGCCCTCTGACTCCTGAGCTCACATCAAAGGCCAACTGTTTTCAAATTAGTTCATAAAAAACACTGTACTGAACTTTTCTTTTCTCTTTTCAGCAACCCCCCCAAGACAGCAGGGGCGAGCAAAACACCAAAATGAGGATCAAGTCTTACTAGTGCCAGCCACAATCTGATAACATCAGACTTCAATAGTTTTCTGTTCATAAAAACTTGATTTGCCTTTTAATTCTTGTCTTCATGGTTATGGTGTATAAATAAAAAATATTTTGCAATGGTCCTATGTTTTTATTTTTTGAAAATAGAAGCTGCTTGAATGATATGCAAAAGTGCCAGCTGACTACCTGGTGCATTACCTAGACACCATATTTTCCCTGGTAATGTAGTTTTGTGGAACACACCCAACCAGCAAAAAGAGCAAAATGTATTAAAAAGGAAAATAACACGTTGTACAGTACAATTATTCATTTTCTAGAGAAAGTAACACACTGATTTGCAATAAAGAAAATATATATTTCATAAGTATCTTAGTACTTTGAAATATTTCAGCTGTTACAATGTCCCTAAATTCTTATTGTCATAAGAGGTCCTACATTTTTAAAATAAGCTGCTCTGATTGACTAAGCCAATTCCATGAATTATAATAATTGTAAGAGACACAGTATCTGTATATGTATAATATTCTTGCAATCAAGGACAAAGTTTTGAGCTAGTTTTTTTTTTTCTGCTTTTTGATCGTGCAGTTTTTTACAATACTACTTAAAATAATAATTCTTTGAAATTGGATCATTATATGTGATTTCACTAGCAGCTGCTGTTATAGCTACAGTCTAAAGGTTATGATGGTACTGACCAAGACACTTCACTTCAGTTCCACTCCACAGTCCATTAGCCATGCACTCCCGTACACGAGATCCAACCAGAGTGTAGCCAGTATTGCAGGAAAAGATTGCAGTTGCCCCATAGGTTGCTAAAGTTCCAATCCTGTTTCCATTAGCAGGTGTAGGTATATCACCACATGAGATTACTGAAATGTAACAAAAAAAGAGTTAAGGATTTAGTCAGGAGAATACTTTAAAGTTTATGTGTGGGGAAGGGGGTCTTGATTTGAGCTAAGTGGAATGCGACATTCTGATTGTGGAATTAGGGCATAATGGCAATTTTGCTTCTAAAATGCATTCAGAATTAAAAAAAAAAAATCTGTTGACTTCAAACTGTTTTTATTGTAAACTACAGATTAGTTATCTGCAGTTTACATAAACCCTAACACTAACCACACTTTATCTAATCTGCAAAACACTAATTCGCAGTTTATATGAAATGTGAAAAATTAATCTGTGATTTAAACAAAACTGCAGATCACGACACAGACTACTAATCCACAGGTTACGTTAAAATACTCATTCTCCTAGCAGAATTCCACGCTTGCACTTTAAATGGAATTCAGCAGAATTCTGTAAGTCATATTTTAATTTTCAACACAGCACTACTCCTGATGTTTTACTCATCATGTGAAAAGCTCCTTTGGAAAAGGATATAGTAGCTTGCCTAACAATTTGATAATAATCAAAACTTTCCAAGAAACAAATACATATTAATGTTAATTAATGGCCCAACGTACACTAATATTGCATTATTAACACCAAACTTCTAGGACATCCCTGAGGGTAAAACATATTAAATGTAATGTTTTATATACACTATAACTTAAGTATTTCAAAGTACAATGTCACTGAAAGGCAACAAGCTGCCCTAAGCAAACACAGGGTACAACTGGAAATCAGATATGGCATCACAATAGCTCTATCCTATCCTGTGTGAATAAATTGCCCATGAAGCACTAGAGGTGGGAGAAATTGAAAAAAATTTGCTGTGACAGAACTTAGCAAAGTAGGCCAACTTTGCAAAGCTTGAAGTGTTGACTTCACAACATCTTTAGCCAGGCAAAGTGAAACTTTTTGTTCACAAAGTAACAAACCTTCACTCACAATGTTGCCACTTTGTGGAAAAAAATGCCACTTCAACCTGAATAATGGTATGATGTTGGTACAGTCGAAGTTGATGATGCCTATAGAAACCTCTTGAATCCTTGCAAAGTCAAAGTTTCACAATTTCATTGTAACTTCACCAAAATTTAACTCTGCTGCATTGCTATAATGCACTTTTAAATGCAGTGTATGAATAGTACTGCATCAATGTCGATTATATAGTTTCAGTCCAGACATAATCATTAGTTAATCAAAGTAAAAATGGTATTGAAATGTGCTACACACCATATCACAAGACAGACAATGTTGAAGCCAGGCCTTGCACACTTAAAGAAAGCATTCAGCTTCCTAAATTGCATAACCTTTTCTCCTACAAAACCAGAATTTGAAAATTCAGCTTCAAAATAGAGGTGAAATCTAGCAGTTTCATAAACAATTCCCTAACCACAGCCAGCCAATGGTATTATGAACATACGAATGTGCCAGCAGAAACAGACCTCCAGGTCTATCTAAGTCTGCTCGAGTGTGCAGCCAACACCCCTAGTCTGCAGCTGCCCCAACCCCCTTCCCTTTTGCCATCTCACTGCCACCCACTGCCCTCACTCTCACCCTCCCCTGTTCCCTGTCCCATGCCCTTTTGAAGCTGTTCACAGATTTACATGGTACCACCCATTCTGGTAAGGCATTCCATTTTGCTACCACCCTCTCTCTGAAATAGTGTCTCCTCATTTCCTTCCTAAATCTTCACCCCTCCATTCTTAGCCCATGCCTCCTGGTGACCCTCCCCCTCATTAATTTAAAGACCCCATCTGCCCCATCCTTATTGATTCCCCTCAGATATTTGAATGTCTCTATCATGTCCCCCCTGTCCCTTCTATCCTCCAGGGTGTACATATTTAGGTCTCCCAGCCTGCTGTCATAGTCTTTCTCCCCTCCATTACATATATCATCTTTGTTGCCCTCCTCTGCACCCCTTCAGCAGCCTGATATCATGCTTTTGGCATGGCCTCCAAAACTGCACACAATACTCAAAGTGCAGCCTTTCCAGCGACTTGTAGAGGGGCAAGATCACCTCACTTTGCCTGGATGAAAACCCCCTCGCTATGCATCCCAGCATTTTGTTGTCTTCTGCAGCCACTCTCCTTCACTGGGCAATGTTGTTCATGGTCCCTGTTATCATTATCCCAAGGTCCTTCTCCTCCTCAGTAATCCCCAGCTTAACCCCCCCCCAACCAGTATTCTCTCTTTGGGTTCTTCACTCCAAAGTGCATAACCTTACACTTCTTTGCATTGAACCCCAGCTGCCACCTCTCTGACCACTCCTCTAGCTTGCGTAGGTCCCCCTGCAGCTGCTTCCACCCCTCTTCTCCATCCTCCACTGCTCTGATTTTGGTGCTGTCAGCAAACAAACTTACCTTACTCACCACCCCATGTCCAATGTCTGATATGAAGAGCCCAAACAATACTGGCCCCAACACAGAGCCCTGTGGCACCCAACTTATCACCAGCCTTGGAGTTGAGAGTTCCCCTCCCACCACCACCCATTGCAGCCTTCTACTCAGCCAGCTTGTAATCCAGTTCATCATTTTTGCCCCTACTCCTACACCAGTTACCTTCCCCCCAAGCTTCCCGTGAGGCACCAAATCAAAAGCCTTGCCGAAGTCCAAGTAAAGAACATCCACTGCATGACATTTATCCAGTTCACCTGTCACCCAGTCATAATATTGTATCGATTGGTTTGAAAAGACTTCCCTGAAACAAACACACGCTGCTTCACATCCTGGAGGCCATTGTCCTCCAGGTACAATTCCAGTCTTTCCTTCAGTATTGTTTCCATAAGTTTGCACACTATAGAGGTGAGACTTACTGGACGATAATTACCTGGTTCATCCCTTGGCCTGCTGTTGTGTAATGGCACTACATGTGCCATCCTCCAGTCCAGTGGCACACATCCCGACTCCATTGAGGTGCTGTACAGATCTGCCAGTGGCTCTGCCAACACCTCCACCATCTCCCTCAGCACCCTTGGGTGGATAGCTTCCTGGCCCTGGTGCCTTGTCTACCTTCAGTGCCCTCAGTCCCTCTAGGACTCTACTTGCCTCAATTCTTCCATCTGTTGTCTCTTTTTCTCCTGTCCCCACCCTCCCAGCCAGCCCATGCTGGTAGTGGTCCCCACTTTTGTTCTGTGAACAAGGAAGAAATGTATTCATTCTGTGCTTCTGCCTGTTTCTCCCCCTTTTCCATCCACTCCCCACCCCTTTTTATCCTCACTATTGTCTCCTTATACTTTCTTTTCTCCCTGACATATCTGAAGAAGTCTTTCTATCCCCCATTAATTCCCTGTGCTGATCTCAGCTCCTTCTGGGCTTTGGCTTTTCTCACTTTTCTGGTCACCTCCCTGGACCTTCTTGCACATTCCTCCCTATCCACTTCCTTCCCTGTCCTCCTAAACCTCTGGTGAGCCACTCGTTTTGCCCTCACCACCTCCACAACCTCGCTGTTCCACCAGCATGGTTTTCTTGCTCTGCCTCTCTTACTCTGTGCCTTCATGCAGGCTTCTGTTGCCTTTGTAACCCCCTGTTTAATAATATCCTATTTCAGCTCCACGTCCATCTCACGCCTTATGCCCTCCAGTTTCCCCTTCAGTACTTTCTGCACTCTCCCAAAGTCCACCCCCCTGAAGTTTACCACCCGAGTAGCTGATTTCTCTGGCTCCACACACATCGTAATATTAAACCACACCATTTGATGATCGTTGTTGGATAGTGGGTCCTCTACCTTTATTTCCCTCACTGCCTCCACATTTGACAACACCAGATCTAAAGTGTTCTTTAGCCTAGTAGGTACAGTAACCAACTGTGTCAGGAGACCCTCCTGGATTGCATCCAGCAGCACTTGCTCCCTAGCACTGGAGGTGACCGGAATGCTCCAGTCAACCCCCAGCAAGTTGAAATCCCCCACGATGACCACCTTCCCTTCCCACATACCTTTCTGATTTGTCCTGCTAGCTCCCTGTCAAGCTCCTCAGACTGGGACAGTGGCCTGTATACAACTGCAAACCTCAGTTTCCTAACCCTTGAGTCTAGGAGCTGAAGCCAGATTGCCTCTGTCTCCTTTCTTCTCCCTAGTCCCTTGTGCATTTGATCCCATCCCTCACATAGACTGCCACCACACCCCACCCTCCTTATGGTCCTTCCTGTATAATTTGTATCCTGGGATTGCCAGATCCCAGTCCTGGTGCTCAGTTGCCCACGTTTCTGTTACAGCTGCAATATCCAGTCTCCACACTGCTAAGAGTGCCTGTAGCTCAACATATTTGTTTCTTATGCTTCTTGCATTCGAATGAGACCACCCTCCATAATGCCCCCTTCCCCTCACTAGCCTCCATCTCATCCTTTCTACTCCCTCCTTTTTTGGCCTCCCTGAGTCCTTCTCTGCTACCCTGGGGGGTAGGCTGTGACTCCACTCTATCTGATCCCTGCCTACCTGCTGTCCACTTGCCACCCCCAATCTAGTTTAAATCCACCCTTGTCACAATATACCTCTCCAGTCTTTGCTTTAATACCTCCTTCCCCTCCCCACTCAAGTGCAGCCTATCCCTTGCAAACAGATTGTTATTATCCCAGGTACTTCTCCAGCTGCCCACAACCCCATACCCCTTAGTTCGACAGCATTCTACCAACCATGTGTTCAACTCTCTAATCCTCTCCTTTCTCACTGTGCTTGCACAGGGAACTGGGAGCACTTCAGAGAAGGCCACAGACTCCCCAGTCTCTGCGCACAACCTTCCCACTTCCTCAGTCCTCTTCCTTGTTATGTTCACTGTTTCCTCCGCTAGGTCATTTGTCCCCACATGTACCACAATATGTGGTTTCCTTTTACCCCTCTTTACGCACCTTAGGATTGCATGTCCTGCCATATCTGCCTTAAACACTGGTATGGACTCCACCTATATCCTACTGTGCCTATCCCCCTTGCCACCCCATCTGATCCCCTTGAGTATGGAGTCCCCCAACACCAGTACACCCCCCTCCTCTTTCCTTATGCACGTTGCCACCCCTCCACCCAGGTTCTCATTTTTAGAGGCAATCAAGACTGTGTTTTTACCATGTGCCCCAGTGTCTTCCCCGTCCCTCTCAATTAAGACCCCTCCCTCTCCTCCTGTTTGACTGCCAACCTCCCTCTCCCTCCTCACTTCTCCGAGTATTATCCCTCCACCTTTCACACCATGCTCAATCTCTCCACTAGTAATGCCTATCAGTGAGTGCTATCCCTTGAGCAGTCACCTCCTGCCTCCTCTTTTTCATGTGTTTCTAGCAAAGTAAACATGTTCCCTATCCCCTTGGCCTTACTATGTGTTTTTTCCCCCTCCTGCCTACTGTTGCTACTCTTTTTCTCCCACTTCTTTAGCTGCAGACTGATTCAGATGGCAGTTCACCACACTTCTAAAAGCAATAATCCCTGAAATATGATACAAGCACTTACAGGCCAGAGAGCAACATTTAAACCCCCAATCACCAATTTGTCTGCTACACTCTCTTAATCCTGCCCAAACAAATTTAAAGTCATGCAAAAAAAGGCAGTTAAGACAGACCTCAACTACAATGTCCAACACACTGAAATGGAAGCTAAAAACTACTTTAAATCAACTAACAAATACACTCAGCAGCTACAAGCCCTTTCTCCCACTTCTTTAGCTGCAGACTATTCATGAGTGCAAAGTTTATTTAAAGCAGCAGTACTAGTTATCCAGCAAAAAAATGTATCCTATCTTTTTTATGGCTGCATTGGTGGAGCCTGCAGCCATTCTGTGGTAGCTCAAAAAAATGAGCTACCGGATTCTGGCCCTGGAATGCTTTTGTTTTGGAGTTTCAGAATGATCCTTCTGAAACTCCAAAACAGTTGGAAACAGTCCACCATGGGCACACTATTTCTTTGACCAGTTGTGTAATGCCCCAAAGTTAGAGGGCACAATAAACAAAGGGTCCCCTCTCTCTGACATGGGGATTTTCCTGCCCTCCATTGCATCCCCAACCCCCTTCTGGTCCCTTTGTCATTTTTGCACAGTGAGGAGGATGGCCATGGGCAGGAGTCAGTGCTGAGCAAGGAGTGTGGAGGACATGGTGAGCACTAGAGACATACCTTTTTGTGTGGTGGCTCCTCCGGCATTGCTCTCCTCTAGAGTCCAGGGTGTGTAGCAGCAGCAGGGTCCATTGGGTGTAATGCACCTCCCTGATGTGACCTGTCCCCTCTGGGCAGAGTCCTGATCACTAAGGGAGGGGGAAACAAATGCCAGTGGACCAAAAAGGTGCCATAGACAAATAGGGCCAGATGGAAGCTTGCACCCTGGACTTTCCAGTTCCACCACCAGCCAAGCAAGAGCACTAAAGCTGGGTGGGAGAGCAGCTCCCCAGCAACCTCTTTTAACCCACCCAGCAACAGTAGAGGGTTCTAGGCCATGGTGGTGAGTGAGCCAAGTGCCCAATTTTGAAATACACTCATGCTGTGGGTGCTGGGGAATGGGGAGGGAAAAGAAAACAAACAGACTCATGCCATGGGTGCTTGGGAATGGGGAGGGAAAAGAAAACAAACAGAAACAATTAAAGGGCCTGGAGCCCACATTATTTCTTTGGTGGGCTGCAAAATTAAATCGATGAGCTACCAGTCTGCACAGAATTTTTCAGCAGCTGTATTGGCTCTTGCTAGAGCTAGTTTTATTAGTAACGTATACCTGATAATCTTAGATTCTTCATTGGGATATTTTAAATACAATAAGCTATTTTTAAGACCATGTTTAATTACAACTTTTGTAATTTCCATGGCTCTACAGCAAAGATGGCAGCCACTAGTAGCTTTCAAAAATCTTCTCCACAGAGAGCACACACTAACATCACTCACTGTATTTATAATGCAAATATGTCAGGATGTTGCCAGTAAATGTTTCTGATGGCTCGCAGCACAACACCACACTGATCTGCTTACATTCATGATTGTTGACATGATTGTTGACATTGCAAAAGACCAATAACTTTAAAAAACTTCAAAATCCTTTATCTTGCCTTGAGAATAAAATTAAGCAAACAGAAAATTAGATTTATTGATGTTTTGGTATGTCTTAAATGCCCATCAAGTTATTTAAATTATTGTTAACTAGAACTGCTGATTTAAATGTACTGTCAAATTGTTGACAAGTGCATTTCACTATAAGATGAGACCCATAAGATTTGGCAGATATTGTTTCTTCAGCTATGTGAACGCAGATAGAATGCCTCTCTTTTTAATGTTGTAGTGAGTAGGCAGAGGTGAAATAAATGCTATTAAGAAAGAAAAACAATACATTGAATGAATAAATGTTACAAGAAGGCAAATACTTTCCAGTTTGAGTAGTTTCTGTAAACATACATACATTCAAAAACTTCAAACTCACCACAAAGTATCATGAGTAATCAAATCCATGTGTGTTTTGTGGGTAGGTACGCTGACTATAAAATTATGTAAAATGTTAGAATTCTGTCTAACATGTCGCTGCTCAGACCACACCACAGTCATTTCACATACATTAAATGTAACAACACTCTTTAAACTCTGCATAAAAGGGTGTGCATGATGGCAATAGGCAGAAGTTATCACTTGCTGCTTCAAAATGTTCAGAGACTTGTCATTTTATGGAGAAAAATGTTATAGAAATGTGCTTATT
Organism: Neoceratodus forsteri; assembly: GCA_016271365.2. Classification (NCBI taxonomy): domain Eukaryota; kingdom Metazoa; phylum Chordata; order Ceratodontiformes; family Ceratodontidae; genus Neoceratodus; species Neoceratodus forsteri. The sequence continues at coordinate 436,463,602 of CM057451.1, read as the reverse complement.
GATAACCATAATCATTGCTCAAGTTACTTGAGCAGTGTGATGTGAGCAGCAAGGGAGTCATAACAAGGTTTTGGGTGGTCAAAACTTGACCTCAGTCCATCCCCTTAAACCAAAAGAAAGCCTCTGAGGGACTCCCACTCTTCAAAAGGGTATGCCTTCCAGAGAAAACCCAGCTTCCAAGGCTGTGGTGTAAAATTGCAACAGTGTTAGTAAGTGTATGGCCTATATAACAATGAAGGGTCAAACCCAAAAATCAAAACAACTTGGTGAGGAGACATAATCAGTTTACAAATGAGAGAAGGCTGGGTACAAGACAATTTGTTAACACACACAATCCTCTTGAAGCAATTAACTCTGGGGAAAAAGGCTTGCTTTGCACCATGTTTTTAACTCAAAGTGGAGATATTAAATTTATGATGGGGCTTAGAAATATTTTGAGAATTACAATAATCCTGGAGAATGTGAGAAGTCAAGTGCACACAATAGATGAATATAGGGTCTGGATTGCCGAAGCAAAGCAAGACATATTGGCAATTTCAGAAACCTCGTTACATCAGGGAGTAACTAATGAAGAAGTACAACTAGCAGGGTATAGTTTACAAAGAACAGATAGAGAAAAAAGAGGAGGAGGGATGATGTTATATATTAAAGACAGCCTGGGACCTTATCGAACAGTTTTAACAGGGAATGTTGACTGAATTGATTGTCTGATGATAGAACATTTAAAAATTAAACTAGAGGTAGGTTTATTTTATGCCCCTACCAAAACTAAAATAAAATATTCTGACTCTCTAGCTGATTTACTAATAAAGAATATGAGAGACCAATGTGTTATACTAACTTGGGATTTTAATGCCAATTGGAAACAACTAAGAGGTAACAAGTTACAAAGCAATTTTGAAGTCTTAGGCCTGGAACAGATAATCCATCATCCAACTAAAAGCCTTAATAATAGAACACAGGATTTAATACTGGATTTATTATTCATTTCCCAGGATTTAAAAATAGAAGGATGGAAAGTTTTACCACTCTGCCCCTTCTGTGCACAGCATACTTTGATTTATGTTGGTGCAAAAGGGCTTCTCTGACCCTCTCTAAGCATAGCTCAAAGGGGAATACAAACAGAAAACTGGTAGTAAATAATTTCAAATGTATTTACCACCAGTCACTTGTGACTTAGAATTCAACACAAAGTTTTTGACTTAGATATCACTGGATGATTTTACAAGGAATACTTGAGGTTACAAAAGTAAAAGCTGACTTTATGGTTCAGTACCATATGTTGTTAAAAATAAGTGCAGAATGAAGTAAAAACTGAATAGGCCTCTATAGTCAGAGGCTACTCCCCAAAATTCTGCTTGTAGATTTTGAAATGTCCAACATATTTTGCAAATAATTTAATAGGCCTTTTGTGGTATGTTTTAATTATTAAAATACAGATATACCATCCAATCCCCTACATTGTAAATGAACACTGTTATTATCTTCTTAATTTTAGCTTTAAAGCAATACTTCCTATAAGCCCCATAAAATCAGCATCAAAAGCAACAGATACTCATATGATTCATGATGTTTATAGTGATAAATGGCAGCATTATTAAAAAAAAAGTCTGCAGACCATTTTTAATAAACCATGATGTACTGCTGATCACAAAAGGTCCGATTCTTTGTGGTTCCTAGTTCCATCCTACTGTACTAATGCTACACCGCTTAAAACTGATGTCGTTTTCAGTTGTGCACTGCAATTAGTTTAGCACTAGCAAAGTTGGCTTAGGAACCTGGAAGACTGATTATCTTTGGTCCACAGTAATTATTTTTTTTTTGTGGTTCCTCAAAGTGTTTTTTAAGTAATGCTGTGATTCTTCATTGTAAGCAACCAGCATCATCCAGATAAGTGCAACTCATGAAGCTGATATTGTTTTATTTAAATGAAGCACTGCTTTTAAAAAAAAAAAAACCTTTGTGCTGATTTGGGGCAGCTTATTGCAAGCATTTCTGCTGTACAAACTTATCTTCACAGAGTTCTGTGCCCATTTGTGCTGCATGTCCTAATCTGGAAGTCCAATTGTGCATAGGGCAAAGCTATTTGCATGCAAGCAGAAAGGCACTGCAGAAGAAGATGTAAATCAGTGGCAGAGCCATAAATATGGATGCAGCTGGATACTGAAAGCTTTTTACCGACACCAAAAGCTTGTCTGAGCAACACAACATGCCACACGCAAAGATCACCTCCAGCCACAACTGCGGGGGGAGATATGGCTGATGTTTTTTTTATGGTCCACTAACCCCCCCACTGCAGTGATACTTCCTGATGTCTAGTGTTCCTCTCCCCCATTCCCAGTTGCTGTGTAAACAAAATACCCCTTGTATTTACTGCCATCCCCATTCACAGCTGCTGTACAACATTATCCCTTGCATCTAGTACCCGCCCCCAGTCCCAGTCTCTGGGTAAACATTTATTTATTTGTTTAGTTATTTATTTGGTTGTCTATTTGTTTTGGTTTTTTTATTTAGTATAGTAGCTGGGTGGGAGTGCTGGCACCAAGTACCTTTTTCAGGCACAGCCCGGGTATCACAAGTATATTGGTTGGAAAACAAAAACAATAAAAGCACAGTATATGATGAAAAAGTTTTACAAACTAATATAATACATGCTACCCGTAAAGTCTAGTCTAACCCTCAATTTCTAGTACCAGTGTGTTTGACATAATGTTCCCTGCTGTTCAGTGGCACCCACTCCCCCATGTGCCCACCACCTACCATCCCAGAATGTCATAGGGCACAGCCCTCTGCCTACCTCCTTTGATGGTCACTATCTGCCTGTAAGTCTGTTAATAGACTGAATTATAGGTATGTGCAATCAATCAATACAGGACTTGAGGGATGGTCCTTAAAAACTCAGCTTCAGTGAGTTTGAAAGGTCGCTCAGTAAGTCCCATATAGATAGACTGTACTTATCTGTAATACAGTCAATTAATAGTAGACTTGCAGAGTAGATGGCAGCTAGCCACTGTTTTTGTATTTATTTAGTTATGCATGTATTTATGTTTATATTTATTATTTATTTCAAAACTGGCAACTTGGGAATAGCACACTGAGCTGAGGTTCATTTCCAGGAGCATCCCAGGGAAGGTGAGAACAGAAGCGTAACGTTGCAAAGCATTTGGATGTGGCTAAATAGGCAACAGTACAGATGTAATACCAAGGTAGTGACCAAGTATATTTACAACAAGGATAAATGCTATGATATGTGGACACTCATGAGAAAATACAATACACTGCACAGTGTCTATTGGGGTAGTTGTCACTGCTAGAGGGGCCCAGAGTCAGACCTCAGATGGAATCATAAATAGCATTGATTAGAGAGGAGTCAGAGCATGAAGAGAGAGAGGATGAAAAGTCAACAGGGGAGTTAACAGTGACAGGAAGGTGCAGGAAAATGTCTCAACTGTCATCTTGAGGCAGGAAGTGAAGGGAAGAGGTGGAATTGAGAGGGAATCAGATTCTAGAGGGTGGGGAGGTGGTAGTAGAAAGCAGATTGTCCAGTAGAGGAGGGAGGGTGGGGAATGAAGAAGGTGCAAGAATCTCTGGAGTGAAGAGATTAACAAGAGGCGCAGACTGGGGAGGTGAGTGAGTAAAGGTAGGAGGGAAGGGACCCAAATCAGAATTTAGCATTGCAGGAGGCACAGTGGGACTGGTGACATGATGGTAGTGGGAGGATGGAAAGGGATAAACAGAGGAAGCAGTGATGACTACAGAGGGGAGAGTTGGTAGTGAAATGGCAGAAGGCTTTGCAGAGACTATGCAGTCTGGCACGGAAAGAGGAAGGGAAGGTGCCTTAGATCACATCCGCATAGTCACAGACTGGGAGAACCATTTTGGTTACCAGCTCCCAGTGAATCTGGAGGAAGAGGCAGCCATATTGTGGTAAAGGACATCATGTTTTGATCAAAATTTGGTGTAGATGGCATTGATGTGGGAAGGGAAGTCAAGCTTGCTATCAAGCCACACACCAAGTTACTTGAAGGTAGGGATGACCTTCAAATGGGTGCCATCTAGTGTAGAGAAAAATGGGGAAGGCAAGAGCTTGGTCAATTTCTAGATGGTGCCGAAGGTCATAGACACCATCTTCCTGGTGCTGATCCTGAGTTGGTTGGTATGGAACCTGCATAGTACATTGAGGAAGTACTGCTGGGGCTGACCTCCCACAGCTGAGGCTGAGGGGCTGGAAATGTAAATGACATTGTCATCCACAAACATGTGGATATGCAAAGAGACAAAAGCAGAAGGGAGGTCATTTAGGAAAATGGATAACAGGACTGGACCCAAGATGGAGCCCTGTGAGGTCCCTGCTAGGCTCTGGAGGGGAGGAGAAAGGTACAAAATGCCCCCCACTTGTACTGCCCATTGACAGCCCATGAGGTATGAACAGAAACAGCCAACAGTGGATGCTGAAAGGCCAGCAGAGCTCAGCTTTTCAAGGAGGAAGGGATGGGCTACCAAGTCAAATGCTTAGCCAGATTGAGGAAAATAGCTGTGGTGATATGTTCCTGACCTATCCCAGTGAGGATAGAGTCAGTTTCTCACAGCAAGGAAGAGATGGTGGAGTGGTGCTTCTTAAAACCAGACTGAAGTAGGAAGAGGAAATCTTAGGAGTGGAGGAAGTCAGCAAGCCTGGAGTAGACAAGGATCTCCTGAAGCCTTGCAAGAGAGGCGAGGAGTGAGATCTGCCTGAAATGTCCAAGGGAGGAGGGGTCACCCTCTTTGTGCAGAGGCAGAACCTTTGCAAACTTCCAGGCCTGAGAGACAGCACTGAAGGAGAAGGAGAGGTTCAGAATGTGAGCAAGTGGAGAGACAGAGGCAGAAGCTGACATATGTAAAAGTTTGGGGTCCAGACCATCAGGGCTAGACTTAGAAGGATTAAGTGAAGTTAGATAAAGTAAGACTTCCTGGGGGTAGGCAAGAGGGAAATGGATGCCTTCAGATGAGTGGGATGGGGGAGAAACAGCAGAGGACTAGGAGAGTGAACAGGAGATAAAGGCGAGAGAAGAGTACAGGTGGTGAAGAATTCATTAAAATGAGCAGCAACTGAAGGAGGGTCGCAGACCAGTGAGCCATTTACCAGGACAGATGGATCAGAATGTGCTGGAAGAATGAAGAGGGAATGGATAACCTTCCAGAAATTTCACGGGGAGCTAAGATTAGACTGGAGGCATGATTTGAAGTAGTGGACCTTCACAGTATGGATAGCCTTTGTGCAGGAGTTCCTGAATGACCTGTAGGATAAGAGGTCATACAGAGACTGGGAGAATTTGAAACCTGCCCAAGCTTGACCCCAGGACTTGCAAAAATTGATAAGGTCATATGTTATCCAGAGGTGGTGGGAGAATTTAACCCTAGACATTCTAAACGTGGCATGAATGTTCCAGGTGTGTCTAAATATGGTACAGAAAGGGAGAGGGCAGTGTCAGTATCGGGGGGCGAAATAGACAGGATACCATTTGGAGGCAGAAAGGTCATCTAGGATTAGGAATTGGAGGAGAAGGCAGACTAGACACCAGGGATAATTTTTTACACAGTGAGTGTGAAAGGGGGTGAACCTTTACATGCCAGAGTGTGTCTTATTAAACAGTTAGGGTGGGGCAGAGACAGCACCCCATGCAATCTATGGAACAAATACTTGTGCCTCACTATGTAAATTTAATAATTAAATACAAATTTATCTCTTTATACCCTGCATGGCAAATTTGTCATCTGTATGGTAATATTCAAATAGAGTGCTATGGGTCACAGGAGCACTTTTGCCTCATGCAAACAGGTTGTTTGCTCCTGTGCATGTGTGGAATGCCTATTCAGTTTCCCAAGCCATGTCCTGCTGATAGGCCTGCATGGGACTTTGACTGCAGTTTGTTATCCATGTGCTCAAAAGGGTGCATATTCAAACATCCTTTGCCCAGGCAACCTTTACTTTGTGGATGCTTGAATGTACCATCTTTTTTTCAGCCCTTCTTTTTTATTGAAATTTCATAAACAAACAAACACAACGTAAATCAACATGAAGTAAAAGAACAGAAAGTATAAATAACACCATATAAGTTCCTCCTACAGAGAATATCATGGTAACATAGCTGTCATTGATGCTGATCCTTAGGGTCTGAGCACAGGTATGAAGCACACAATATCATATATTACAAGATATATAATAACAGAGATAGACAGTTGCCTAGACTGAGATACTGCAATATTAAAAGTCAGTGAAAATATGCAGCCTCAATACACTGCCTGCACGTTTGGAACCACCTCTCCCTCACGCCACTCACACATCTGATGTTAATGGGGAGTTACAGCCAGGTGTGCATGTGGGTCTCATTGCATTTCTGAGTGATACTCTGAGCATTGGTCCATGTATGGTCCCTTCTGCAATACAGCAAGGACAGGTATGTTCCCCATATACACTCATATTTGTCCAAGGTACCAGCAGTCCAGTGTGATAGCTTTTTCAGGAAGGCTAGTTGTCTGATTGCAAGGAGTCATTCTGTCACTTAGTGGACCTCCTCGTATCGTTATTTACAGAAGAGTAGTCATTTAGCCAGTACACTGGCTGCTGTTAGCCACTGCAGTTGAGGAGAGCATTTTGGAAGAGGGGACAGAGTCTTGTTTGGTAGGAAGAGGGGATCATACAGTGGAAATGGGGGGCTCATCGTGGTAGAGCAGACCTTGGTGACACCCTTCGTGACAGTCTTAGGGAATATCATCATTTTGAATGCCGCAGTCTTTGCTGCAAATGACAAATAAAGGTGATGGCACCTATCCAATTCAGTCCTCACTGTATTCAGCAGTGGTGAATTTTATTTATTTATTTATTTATTTAAACATTTGATAACCAGGAAAACCACACTGAGCCGAGGCTCATTTCTAGGTGCGGCCGGAATGGGAATGTTTAGTTTAAGCATCCTTGAAATGGATGGATGTATTTTGATGCCTAGCAAGGTGATGCCTTCTTTGACCCATTTCAGGGCCTGTGAGTGGTACACAGGTGTGGTGCAGGGGAAGGACCTCCATCTTGGTGGGGTTGATTTTAAGCCCCAAGATCACAGAGAACCACTGAAACAGCTGTAAGGGGGGAGAGGAAGGCCTGTCAATTGGCTTGCAAAATTAGAAGGTCATCTGCATGTAGAAGTGTCCTACATTTGCAGTCTCCAAATCTGATGCTTTCAAAATGTGTGTGATTCCCGATGGCTATGGCAAGTGGTTCAATGGCACTCAGAAAGAAAAGGGGGGGAGTGAACAACCTTGGTGGGTTCCTTTCTGAAGTGGAAAGGGGGTGCAGTGCAACCCATTCATAAGCACATCGGCCTGGGGTGAGTTATAGAGGAGCTGAACCCAATGAAGTAAGATGGGTCCATAAATTGAAGGCTTTGACAAAATCTATCATGAAGGCCACTGCTGATGAGCCTTGTTGCCATGTGCTATACATTAGAAGGAGGAGGGAATGTAGCTGGTCCATACTACATCTGCCCTTGACAAACTCCACTTGGGAGGAGTGTATCAAGCACTGGAGGACTGGTTCTTGGTCTGAGGCTAGGATTTTAGCTAGTACCTTGACATCCACTATAATAAGAGATATGGGCCTGTAAGTCTCAGGAAGGGCAGGATCCTTGCCCTTCTTTTTTATAAATAAATTTGCTTTATTGAACAATTTTACACTAATCACAACACAGTAAAGGAACACAAAAACTAACAAAGCATAGCAATACACTAACAACCAATCAAGTCAAACAACCAATCCATGTGGTTAGGGTGTTAGGGTGTAGGGGGGTGTTAGGGTGTATTAGTAGGGGTATCACAAGTCATAAGAGGGAGGTAATAATCCCTCTTTACAAGACACTGGTTAGGCCCCATCTTGAGTACTGCGTGCAGTATTGGAGGCCATACCTTCACAAGGACATTAACCAAATTGAGGCAGTACAGAGAAGGGCAACCAAAATGGTGCAGGGACTGCATCAGAAGACATATGAGGACAGATCAACAGAGCTCATATGTATACCCTTGAGCAAAGGAGGAGAGAGGTGATATGATCGAGGCATTCAAACATCTTAAGGGCATTAACAAGGTGAAAAAGTCTAACATGTTTCAATATAAGAAAAATAGCAGGACAAGAGGACACAGCATGAGATCAGATTAGAGGGGGGCTGATTAAGGGGGAATGTGAGGAAATTCTTTTTCACAGAAAGGGTGGTGGATGATGGAATGGCCTACCTCAAGAAGTGGTGGCTATGAATACAGTGCAGGGCTTCAAACAGGCATGGGATAGGCATAAGGAGCAATACAAATGAGTATGAATAGATAGGCCACTGACAGAGCAAAGGCCGATGGCACATTTATAAGGTAGAAAAAATGGGCAGACTGGATGGGCCTTGTGGTCCTTATCTGCCATCAACTTCTATGTTTCTATGTTTCTATAGAGCCCTCTCCACCACCTGAAGTATGACCACAGCCAACCCTCACGATGGGTGTGCAGTAGAAGATTTACTTAAAAAAGAAAAAAAGTATGCTATAAAAGTACTAAGCAGGAGCCCTACAGGAAAACTAAGCAACAGATAATAAAGCATACAAGGGTTCCCATCAGGAGCAAAAAGCAGAGAACCAGTTGTGGAGGGAGGCGATATGCTACTCAATAGCTAAGGCTTACAGAATGTCATAATGCCATTCCCTCCAAATTGGAACATCAGTATCAAGCCATCATAACTGTCAAAGCCATATAACCATTCTGAGGACTGAGAAACTGTGATGGATAGTAACCTATAAGGCATGTTTCAGAGGCAAGCCAATCCTCGTACCCAAGGAGGAGATCCAAATGATCTTTTATCTCACACCAGAGAGGAACCACCTTAGCACATTCCCACAATATGTGCTTCAGAGTTCCTTTCAATAAACCACAATGGAAGCATATAAGGGATGTAAGTTTACCCATCCTGTAGAGTTTCTGAGGTATAAAGTATAAATTGTGGAGAATATTATGCTGCATCAGGTGACATCTATATTGCTTAACATAAATGCCACCAGATGGCCTGCCAGGTTTGAGAGGTCCACTGCAAACTCATGGCTTATTGTCAGTAATGACAGATTTCCATAGGGGTATGGGAATCCATGGTCTGCAACATATGACATAACCTTGAAACTGGATGAGGGTAGGTAATGACACTAATAAGTGTTTCCAAACTATCACCGGCTACTCTCATCCAAGGAAAAGGATCAAGACAGTGGCAATAGCATGAGCCAGTTGAAAATATTTACAAATAGAGGAGCAAGGTAAATTATATTGTGCTTGAAGGGAGGCAAAAGGCAGTAAGTGGTCACCTTCCATAAGAAAGTTGACGGAATAAAGTGGTAATTGTGGCCAGAAAGAAGGAATAATAGGGTGGTGATCAACACAAAGACTGGGATTGCCCAAGATAGGCTGGGAAACATCTTTGTACCAATTGAGAAGTAGGAAGGAGTCAATTGGAGGTGAATTCTGAAGGACCAACAGATTGGGGTTTGCCTCAAAGAAGGAGGCAGCTGAAGGGATTTAATGTGCAAAAGACTATTGAGCCAGAGTCCCACAGCACAGCTCAAATCCTGTTCAATTCTGAGCCATAAAGGGACATATGCAGACCCCTGGCCATTATTACAAGCCACTCCCCACCAAAATATTTAGTACCTTGAAGAGCACAGTATTATAGAAAATAGTTAGGAAGACAAAGACCACCACGGTGGTGCAGGGCTGTGAGCATAGAGTAGGATTGGCACACTGTCCTTCCCCACCAGAGAAAATCATTGAGTAGACTCTGAGAGTAGATAAACCAATGTTTAGGAAGAAAAATATTCAGCATGCCAAGGGTTTAGAGGAGACGTGGGAGAATGTTCATTTTTCCAACATTAATATGACCCCAAAGGGACAGCAGGAGAGCTGACCATTGGTGAAGATCCAATTTAATTGCCTGCACTAGTGGATCTAAATTAAGTCTACAAAGGTCTGTAGGGTGTCTGGAAATTCAGATACCTAAATATGTGAGGGTACGTGAATCCCAGGACAAACCCATATTGAGTATTACTTGTTTTGTGAGTGACAAATTAAGCACCAAGACTTTCATCTTGCATAAATTGAGTTTATAAGCAGAAATTTCAGAAATTCTTTCGATTTCAGTGAGAATCATTGGGATCAAGGCTAGTGAATCCTCTATGTGCAACAACAGGTCATTGGCATACGCCGATACTGTATAGCGGGTGCCCCCCCTTAATATGCCCATAATACAGGGATTAGTGTGCAGCCTGCATATTAAGGGTTCAATATAAAGGTTAAAGAGCATCAAATATAGTGGCACCACTACTGAGTTTCCAACTGCAAATGAAATCCATTGGAGATGACCACATTACATCAAACTTTAGTGGTTGGATATTGATAAAGGACTCAGACCCATCTGATGTAGTCTTCAGGGATACCAGATTTACACAAACCCTTGAACATGTACAGCCATGATACCCTATCAAAAGCCTTTTGCACATTGAGGGAGATGAGCACCACAGGAGTCCTGTCCTCCCTGAACATGGAAAGTGAGTGATACAACCTGTGCAGGTGGCCACTGGATACCCTACGCTTCATAAAGCCTGCCTATTCTTCACTGATCAACACATCCCAAACCAAAGAGAGCATAGTAATCAGAATTTTTGCCAGAAGCTTAAGGTCCATATTGATTAGTGATTTAGGTCAGTAGCTTTCGTCGAGGAGTTTGTTTCTTTCAGGTTTTGGGATCAGAGGGATCCACGGTTCCACCAAAGAAAAGTCAGTGAAGCCTCCTGGAAAAAGATGATTAAATAGTTCAGTCAAAAAGGGGATGAACTCCACTGAACAGGCCTTGTAAAACTTGCTCATGAAGCTATCTGACCAGGGGCTTTATCTGATGGTAACTGTTGGATTGCCTGCTCGACCTCCTGAGGGGAAATGGACACCTTGAACATTTCCTTCTGCTGATCAGAAAGGGAAGTAAGGTCCACCTCATCTAAATAAGCTTAGATTTTCTCTAGCTGAGAAGGATTGCAGCCCTCATCCCTATATAAGGTGTCATAGAAGGCCTAGAATATGGCCACAATATCTCTAGGATTAGTGATGATTTCAGAATCCCGACTAGATTTAAGATCTTAAGACATTTAGAGAGATACAGCAAAAATTCCATATTAAACACATTGACTTTTTTCGCTACCTTCAAGTCTCCTCCTTCCTGAGGGAGGGTCACCATTTAGAGGAGGTGCAGCAAAATCCACTCCCATTGATATTTGTTCTCCTGCAGGCAGCAGATGGGATACTGGAAAAACAGTACATCTCCCAACTGGTGAAAGGCATATACAGCCATGAGAGAACAGCCCCCACTAAACTATCAACTTGCCTGGGAGTTAGAAGTGGGATTAAGAATAAATGCACTGGGGTGGAAGCAGATCTGGGATAGTGCCATCTTATTTCAGCTTCCAATAATTGGAGAGAGTTTCAGTGGAAAACCCTCAGTAGATTTTTCCTGACCCCACCAGAACCAAACACTTCATGGCAGGTGGAACAGATAGGTGTTTGAGGGGGGTGTGGGATGGAAGGAAACCATTATCATATCATTTAAAACTGTCCAGTTTTGCAGTCATTCTGGACATTGATAGAAGACAACTATAGAAGGATGATAGGGATGGAAGAACACTTAACTTTTGAACATATGTAATTGGGAAGATTACCTAAAGGTAAATGATGAAATCGCAAAAGAGGGTTTGTTGGGATTTTATTAGCTGCGTCTAGTAAAGCCATCACCAAAAAAAGGTTATGGCCTGAACCAACCACTATACAAGAATGAGTTGAGATAATTAAGGGGATACATAGAAATGAGAAATGTACAGCCGAACTCAGATTGCAAATAGATACATTTAATGGGGTTTGGCTCCCCTTCCTGCACTTTAAAGAAGAATGGGAGAGGACATCAGTCCTGTCACAACAAGCTCATGGATATTGATAGTGGTAAAATAAGTTCTATAACTATTAGCCAGTAAGAAATACACATCCACACTTGTTATGGTTATGCAATGTTGCTTTACTCTGTTCTCTTTTTTCTCTTTTTTTATGTGGATGACAATATGTGCTAAAGATGCAGTTTTGATGGGGGGTGAGGTAGTTATTCCTCTTTTCTCTTCTCTTGATCTCTCCTAGGCCATTTCGCAAGACCATGGACATGTATATTGAATACATAGTTAACAGGTCCTATAGAACACCAATAATTTGTTAAACAAATGACTCAGTTAACAGAGGACATAGAGATAATGGTGTAAAACCTATATTCAAAGTAATAAAGAATTAGTAACTGATGAATAGCTAAGAGGAATATGTAACTGGCAGCAAACACATGTTATACATAAATCATAAGTAAGTGGAATCAGTTACGTAATTATCAAAATATGAATGCCTGTAAACTGTTGTCAATGAACTGGGCCTTTATAATAAAGAAGTTTAAAAAAAAAGTTTAAGGTCTTTTACAACCCTTGCAGATTCCTGTTGACAAAGGCTAAGAGCTAACGACTTCCCTGCCTTCTCACTTGAGTCCAAGTACAGGGATTTGGTTTAAAGAATGGCCAGTTCTGCACACTCCTCCAGTGTTCCAACATACTGTGCACAGAGTGTATTTAGCCAGGACCAGACATCAGTGGGAGTGTTCGAAGTAAGGGTGTGTTCAAGCCTTTGAATTTTACTCAACAGCTGATCCAGCATCACAGTCTGAGTTTTCTTATGCTTAGTAGCCAACCACATACCTTCTCCCCTAACAGAGTCCTTTGCCACCCCCAAAGAACATTAGGTAACTGAACAGATCTCTTATTGCAGCCAAACAATTTGGTGATAAATGCTTTGAGTTTTTCCAAAATAGAAGTGTCCTTCAAGAGCTGTGTATTCAACCTCCAGACCTTGTCCCTTTCTACTCCCTGTACAATGCAATGATGGAGATGGACAGCTGACTGATCAGAAATTACCAATGGTCGCATCTCGCAGGAAATTAAACTGGAAATACTCTCTTGATTAATGAGGAAGTAGTAGATTCTAGAAAATACATTGTGCAAGATAGAATGAAAAGGATATTGCCCATTCAGAGGGTGGAGAAGGTGGCAGGGATCTATCAGTCCCACACATCAGTAAATTTTGTGAGACCTCGTTGCCCAGGGGAGAGACCATGTCGGGAAGGTCCCGATTTAAAAAGATCTTGTTGAAATGGGAGATTCCAGTCTCCCCCTATGATAATTGGTAAATGGAAAAAGCGTGCCAGGATTGCTGCAAGCTTTGTGAAGAAATCAGGGAAGTTTGCATTAGGGCTGCAATCTGTACTCCGCATAATTTCATGGGATCCCAAACGCCCCTGCAAGAAAATATATTGACCTTCCTGGTCCCAGATTTCCTGGACTAGATGAATAGCTACATGACCTGCAAACAGGATCACCACACCACCCTTCATACTACTATGGCCCGCCCCATAAGCCTGATTCTTCCACTCACATCTGATATAGTGTACTTGTTTTCTAGGTAAATGTGTTTCTTGAAGATATTTATTTATTTATTTATTTGCTTTTGTTTACCGGGTAAGCACACTAGACACCAGGTGCCTATTTTCAGGTGCGACCCGGGAGAGTTACAGGTGAGAACTTCATACATAAACAGTAGAGGATACAAAATACATAGTAGGGATAGGCATTTCGGGGCAAGCATTCCCCGGGAGAGATTGCAGGTGAGAACTTCATACGTAAGCAGTAGAGGGTACAAAATTAAAGAAGAGATAGGCAGTTCAGGGCAGGCATAGTACCGGAGAGTTATAGGTAGGAACTTTGTACATGGGCATTGAGGATTCAAAAACACATGGAGAGACAGGCATGAAGGTGGTGCAAGTGTTTACATGCAGCGAGCAATTTGGGGTTATAGAGGATGCATGGGGAATAAACAGGGGAGGGCTATTCTGAGTAGCAGTGCAAGGTTGGGAGGAGTTCATCATAAACAGTTGAGGAGGAAGGTAGACAAACCCCTAACTAGTGAGTTTCGCCCTGGCTTTTAGACGGAGGAGCGGAAGCAAAACAGAAGGTGGCAGTAAGTGCCTGCTGAAGGGAGGGGGCCACATTATGGGGGTCAGGGCAGAGGATTTCTAGGTGGGGAGGGAAGAAGTGTAGGTGGGGCAGAGGCTTGTCCCCCAAACAGACTGGGGGGGCGGAGAGGCTACTGGGGCAGGGACAGGGAAGAGGGTTTCCAGAAGCGCCAGAGGGAAGCTTTGAAGCTGGGATGAGAGGAGGAGGCCCTAATTTGCTCAGGGAGTGAGTTCCAAAGTTTGGGAGCATAGGCGTGGAAGGACCGATCTCCTGCAGTGGTCCTGGTCCATGGAACCACGTGTTCCTGGGATGTTCCAGATCTTAGGTGGTAGGATGGTGGACCGAGTTTGAGGGGAAGGGCTAGGGCAGGGGGGTGTTGGAATGAAGAATGTTGTCCACGAAATTACCTAGAACGAAGGAACGGTGCTTCTCTGGAGGAAGCCAATCCAGGCAGTTGTAAAGGTCACAGCGGTGAGTAAGGGGAGGGGTGGAGAGTGCGAAGTGGCAAACATTATTGTAAGCCGTGTCCCATTTTGAAAGACTGGATTTGGGGACTGGGGCAAAGTTAAAGAGACCATAGCATAGTGAGGGAGAGGACCTCCCTGGTGAGGGCCAAGCGGCGAGCGGGTAAGACAGTTATTCGCTCGATAGGCAAGACCCAGTTTACAGTTAGTGGCCTTGCAGACGTTGTGGATGTGTAAGGTAAGGTCCAGCTGTGGGTCAAGGGTGACACCCAGGTATTTGGTGGAGGAAACCAACTCGAGGGGTGAGCCATCGGCCCCAATGATCAACAGAGGGGGCCGGGCAGGATTTGATTTTGTTTAGTGACCCAAACAGCATGGCTTGGGTGTTTTTGAGGTTGAGGGTGAGCCTGTGGTCCCCCAGTCAGGTTTGGATGCGTTCAAAGTCAGCGTTCAGTTGGGAGTAAATTATGGAGATGTCTCGAGAGCTGGTCAGGAGGACGAGGTCATCTGTGTACAGGGTGGTGTGGGAGTGGGTAGTGACAGATGGGAGGGAGTTGATGAACAGCGAGAATAGAGTTGGGCCAAGGACAGACCCTTGGGGACCCCACAGGGGATTGGAGAGAGTTTGGAGAAGGTCCGGTTAAAGTTGGTGTATTGCTGATGGTTGGAGAGGTAGTTTAGGAACCAGGCATGGGAGGAGGAGGAGGAGGAGAACCCAAGGGATTGGAGCGTGGAGCCGAGGAGGGAGTGGTCAACCCTGTCAAAGGCTTTAGAGAGGTCCACGAAAATGGCTCCAGTGAGGTTTCCTTGGTTGGAACGTGCCCTGATCTGTGAGGTGACAACAGCAAGGGCGGTGGATGTGCTGTGCCCTTTCCTGAAGCCGTGCTGGGCAGGGGAGAGGATGTTGTAGTCCTGGATGTATTGGGAGCTGGGAGGCAACGGCTTTCTCCAGCAGTTTACTGGTGGCGGACAGTATGGCGATGGGGCGAGTAATGCGAGGGATCTTTGGCGTTCCCTTGTTTTAGGACAGGGACAACCTTAGCCACTTTCCAGAGGTCTGGGATAATCCCAGTGCAGATGGAGGAGTTGAAGAGGTGCGTGACTGGCCTAGCGAGGAGGTGTGCCCCCAGTCTGAGCAGTTTTGGCTCAAGGCAGTCGTGCCCGGCTCCACTGTGGGGGGAGAGGCCTGAGAGCAGCTTCTGAGTCTCTATGTGTGACACTTGTCTCAGATGGAACGGGGGCCGGGGGTGGAGGCCGGGAGGCGTCAAGAGGGCAGGTGCTGGGGGGTTGGGGGAAGGGGGGTAGCTCAGAAAACAGGGAGTTTAAGGAGTTTGCAATGGTAAGGTGGTTGTTGCAGCTGACACCATCAACAAGCAGGTCAGTGACCTGAGGTTTAGCTGACCCCCCAATGGCATTTTTAATATTCTGCCAGAAACTCCTTGGGTTGGTGCCATAGGAGAGTAGGGCAGTTTTGCAGAACTCACTTTTAGCTGCGCGGATGGCACTCTTACAAGAGTTTCTGAGGTGCCTGTAGGCCATAAGATCATTGTTGTTCTGGGATACCTTATAGGATGCCCAGCATTTGTCCCTGACCTTCATTAGGGAGAGTAGGCTGCCGTTTAACCATTTGGTGTCGGTGCCCCTCACCCTTCTCCTAGTGAGGGGCATATTTGTTCTGAAGGGGATCAACTTAGCTAGGAATAGATCCAAGGCTTGTGAGGGGTCAATAGAGGCCATGACCCCAGACCAGTCTACAGCTAGGAGGTCGGACAGGAAGTCATGGGGATTAAATTTGGAATAGTCCCTCAGCTCAATCACTTTGCTAGGTATTTTAGGCTGGGAGATGCCCCAGACATAGTAGATAGGAGAGTGGTCGGAGATGACATCTGGGAGAGTGCCCGAGGATAAGATGTTGGCAGACCTGTTGGAGAAGAACCAGTTGATGAGGGAACCTGAGTTCCCCTGTGCAGTGAGCCTGGTGGGGCCGGTAATGATTTGGTTTAGTTAAAGGCCTGAGAGCAGTGGCTCGTACAAGTGGTGATTGGTTCCCAACCAGTTGAGGTTGAAGTCACCAAATACGAGAGTTTCATTGGGACCAACTTTTTTGGCAATGCAGTCAAGCAGGGAAGAGAGGCCAGGTAGAGCAGACTTGGGTGGGATGTAGGTGCATACCAGGTGAATCTTCTTAGAGTTCCCCTGCAGAAGGAGGTGTGCAGGAACTCACAAGCAGGTGAGTCAGTAGTGAGTGGTCAAGGGGGGACAGGTTTAGATGAGCCTTGTAGTAGAGGATCACCCCACCGCCCTTCTTCTTGCCTGGTCTGTCATGCCGGAGGTGGTTATAACCCGGCAGGGTGCACTGAGCATCAGGTATGTGGGGTTTGAGCCAGCTTTCAGAGAGGCCCAGGATATCTGGCTGGTGAAGGGCAACCCATGCTGTGAGCTCAGCCAGGTTACGTAGAAGGCTATGCACATTCATGTGGGCGATTTTGAGCCCTTTGGAGGAGAGCCAGGGGGCTGGGTTGGGAGTCAGAAGGGTGGGTAGCGGATAGGGTGGAGGGGCCATAACCTTTGGGGGTCCCTGCTGTTGGCAGGGGAACTAAAGGACAGGAGGGTAGGACCCTTAAAAGGGAGCAGCGAGGGGAGAGGAGAAGTAGGGGAGGGACTGGGAGTAAAGGGTTGCGGTCATGAAACGGATTCGACAGTAAGGAAAAGTGAGAGAGGGAGGTAGAGCTAGAGTTAAGTGAGTTGCCAGTGTTCTAGGCTGATGGGGCAGCCACTAGTGGTGGAAAAAAATAACCTGCAAATGGAAAACAGGGCTGATAGGTTATTTTCAGCACCACGTGGCTAACCACAGCCTATTTAACGAGGAGCCGACCAAGGGTGGTGGTGGGGGCGGGGCTAAAGCTCTGACACGGCTGTGGAGGTGCACCTGCCATTTAAATTTGGCGCCAAGGCTGCCGCACCGCAGGAGGGAGATAGTCCAAGTGCAAGGCTGCAGGTGGGCCGGGTTAACAGCGTGGTGCAGTTGAAACCACCGATCGGACGTCAGGCCAGTGAGCTGCTTGTTGCAGGAGGGCTGAGGTTCACTCCAAATTACCTGACTGATTCGAGCGTCTTCTGGCTGCTGGGGGAGGGTCACAACTGGGAGACCTCACGACCGCTGAGACTCCAGGGGGACGTCTGTTAAAACAAAGAGCAACAGGGAGTTAAATAAGGTAAGGGGGTGGGGAAGTCTGATCGCACAAATTAGATGAAGGGGGGGGAGTAGTTATATGGGGAGAGCCACTCGTGCTGTTCCAGGTACAGATCAGGCAGGCCAGAGCCAGAATAGGGAGAAATAAAAAATAATTTGGCTAAGCAGGCTAACTCTCTACAAAAACACCTAAAACAGCAATAACAAGATACAGTGAGTATGGCAGGGGAAAAACAGTCAATCTGAGCTCCGACACGGCTGTGGAGGTGCACCGGCCATTTAAATTTGGCGCCAAGGCTGCCGCACCACAGGAGGGAGAGAGTCCAAGTGCAAGGCTGCAGGCGGGCCTGGTTAACAGCGCGGTGCAGTTGAAACCACCGTCGGACGTCAGGCCAGTGAGCTGCTTGTTGCAGGAGGGCTGAGGTTCACTCCAAATTACCTGGCTGATTCGAGCGTCTTCTGGCTGCTGGGGGAGGGTCACAACCGGGAGCCCTCATGACCGCTAAGACCCGGGGGACGTCTGGCTGATTCGAGTGTCTTCTGGCTGCTGGGGGAGGGTCACAACCGGGAGCCCTCATGACCGCTGAGACTCCGGGGGGACGTCTGGCTGATTTGAGCATCTTCTGGCTGCTGGGAGGGTCTGACAGGAGCCCTCATGACGCTTCTGAGCTCCGGGGGCGTCTGGCTGATTAAGTGTCTTCTGGCTGCTGGGGAGGTCTGGCAAAAGGGCTCTCATGACCGCTGAGATCCAGGGGATGTCTGATAGGCAATTCCAGCAGTCACCTTTCTTAAGTACTTTAATATCATGTACCTTTTTTTATTATCCTGAGCCCTTTACATTCCAAATTACTATATATATATATATATATATATATATATATATATATATATTTCCCAAGAATCAAACACAATGAGAGGAACTATGATCCTATTGGTGAAGTTATAATAATAGCCATGCCAAAGTCATACCCCAAGACATTCCCAAAAAACTCAACTTTAACCAGAATAAACCTACTACAAGCTCCATAAAAACCCTCCCCCCCCAAGCATACCCACCACTAAAATCAAGAAATAATCAACCATAACTCACAACCCACAAACTCAACTACCTAATCACCCCCGGTTCATTTAACGACTTCTCCAAAATCCCTCGGTCCATGATGTAATACAAACTGCCATCATGAAACCACTCCAACCCCCACACTCTGAAGAGCACTAGCAACACCCTGAGAGAAAAAGGGGGGCAGAAGAAACCCTCATGAAGTCAGCCACTCACCATCGGAGGGGGGGAGCATGGCAAGCATTTGTTCTGCAACAATGAGGGAGCAAGAGCACTAATACCCAATGGTGAGAGGGCATCTCAGGGGTAAGCCAACATTAAGCACTCTGTGAGCCGACATGGAGCCCCCCTCCCATGCCAGGAACCTAAGATCTGAAAGTAACTATTGTAATTAGTAAAACCATATACAGCAGCAAAACTCAAAAGTTCTGTTATGTCCATATACATTAATTTAAAATGAATAAATTAACATCAAAACGGCAGTGCCCCTAAGCTGTAAGTCAAGGAAAAACCAATGTAGGTAAAAACAAATCTTAGAATACACGCAATTACTTTCCAAGGCGGTAAAAACCACTCAACTAGTCCCCAATAATGGGACAGGTCCAGAGACTCAGCAAATGCAGGAGTCTCATATAATTTGGGGAAACAGTCACAAGCTCCAATTTAGCATGTTCCAAAAAAAGAATCATGATGAGGCAGTATAGGTTGTGGACAGAAGGCAGAAACAGGATGAGATGGTTAAAACAGTCCTAAAAAAAAGAAATGATGGTGAACCACAATGATAATATCAGTCTAACAGGTTGCCCAAGCCAGTCATCCAGATACTGGAGAATAAATAAGTACTGGAACCTGACATAAAAAAAAGTTTGCTACAGAGTTCTAGCGTAAATTGCCCAGGCAGTGTGATCATTCAAGGTAATGGTAATAGTCCAAGAGGTACCACCTGCACAGATTCCCATTGAAAATGAAGCTGGAGGCAAGGCACAAAACAGTGCCTGTGCTTGGGTAGTATAAAGCTGCAAAAATAAGAGAGGAGCATCAGCAAATTATCGACCGACCTCTGTCAATATATAACTAACTCAAAGACTATTAGGCAGCCCCACAAAAAGTGCACTCCAAAACATAGTGCCATAACTGCTGCATGTAACAGAACAAACACATCCAACAAAGGCACCGTTTCTATTTAGCTAATGGAAATCTCCCTTGAAATTCACTATGTTTGCATAAAAGCGTATCCAAACTGGCGAGTCGGCTATGAAAGCAAACTCCGATGGCGGGATGAGAAAACTAGCAATCCTACTGCAGTATATAAGATCATTGGTTGAACTACCTTGAACAGCACAAATCCATGGGTAACATCAGTCCACTTTAAATAACTCAGGGAACAACTTTAGTAGCTCCCGTCTCAGCTGTTCAAAAGAATCAAAACTTTTAAAATCCCTGTTGCTGGTGACCTGAAGCCTTGCAGGGTACAATATCCGAAAGCTGATATGAACCGCCAGCAACTTAGAAATAACAGGATGATAGGCTGACCTCTTGGTCTGGATTTATTGTGGAAGGTTCTAGACCACACAGATCTTATTGCCCTCCCAAGTCACCTCCTGGAGACCTCTTACTTTAGCCAAAAGATGTTTGTCAAAGTAATTAAGAAGTTTAAATATAAAGGGCTGAGGGTTAGAGCCTTACGGGGTCATCGGCTGAAGCTCTATATGTGCTTTCTCAATAATATAAGAGGGACCATTGGAAGAGGGCTTGCCAGCTTTTCACAGAGCTTTTAGGCAAACAGGATAACATTGGGACCCTCCACTTTTTCTGGTAAGCCAATAACAACCACGTTGTTGTGTTGGCTACTACTCTCTAAGCCCTCCAGATGAACAGGTGGGCCATTTATTAGCATGGGGACACCATCTCCAGGTCTATTAGGCCCTTTCTGTAATCCAAAGATCTTATGCGGGCTTCTACATCCCCTACCCATCTGATGAGAGATTCAGTAACAAGCAAAATAGCTTTAGTAACATAGGTGAGGGCCTGGATGGCATCTTGTAATGGGCTGAACTCCTGAATAAAATGATTTTCTGTAAGAACTGATGGCATTGAAGTAATGTGGCTGGAGGAAGCAGGCTGTGCCTTTCATTGCTTGGAGCCTTTATCTCATTTGAGAGTGTCAGTAGAGTGTGGCACATAGAAGTGGATTTCATTTCAACCTCCATTATCCACGAAATGACTGGTAGCCCAACCATTGAGAGACTTTTGGCAGCCTACTGAAATAAAGCACTTCAGGGTACACCAAAAACATTTCAGTAAAACAAATGAAATTGAACTAAAGGAGCTATATTGGTTGAAAAAGGTTTTCACATGTGGCAGCAAATCACGTGACTCCTGTGTCCTTCCTCTTCATAGGTAGCACCATGATAGTTGCTTCTTCCAAAGTTGGGGAGAGGGCACAATTTTGTAATGAAGACTGGTAGACTTCAAGTAAAATTAGGCTTACTTCAATGCTCAGGAACTGGAGAAAGTTAATGGGAAAGCTATCCACTTTAGGCACATTGTCCTTGTTGAGGGAATGTATTGCATCTTGTACCTCTTGCAGGGACAGAGGACAGTAGAGAGTATCAGTCTCCATGCAAGAAATTCTCAGGATTAGAATGGAGTCCAAGAAGCTGAGTATAGCTTCTCTATCCAGAGGAGTCAGTGAAGCATACAATTGTTCATAAAATGAATGCCTGAGGTTGTTAATGGATTACACATCTGAAGGGACTTTTCTGTGCCCATCCTGGAGACTCAGAGTTTATTTCTTGGCCTGTCATTTCTTTGTGGTATGCAGGGAGGTTACTTGCTTTATCACCTCCTCCCTGTATTTATGTTTTAGCTGGAAGAGGGTGAGTTCCACCTTTCTGATCAGTAACTCACTGAGACAAATTTTGATATTTGTTCACTTGGATATGGTCTCCTGTTGGGATGGGACTTATTGTTTGTAAATGGCTTCCAGCACAGAAAGCTCAAAGTATAGGGAGGTAAGTTCAGCCTTTCTACTCCTTCATCTGCACGCTGCAAAGCTGATCATTTTACCTCTGATAGTTGCCTTGTAAACCTCCTGCACCATTCCCTTTGAGGCATAGCCGGTATAATTTTCTTGAAAGAAAAGTCTAGTTTCTTCCTTTACCAACGAAATGAAACTAGGGATCTCTTAGCAGGAGCAGGTCAAGTCTCCAAAATTTTGTGCAGGATGGGACGGGCCCCCACAGCACAGTCATGGCTATAGGTGCTTGATCTGATATAACAATGGGGTGAATTTGTTTTGAAATAGTTTTGTGGGTGATTGCAGGTGAAGAGAGCCACATGTCTGCCCTTCTGGATGTGTAATCAACAGAGGAAAAGCATGTGCAGTCCTTTTCCTGGTAATGAAGAAGCCTCCATAGGTCAGATAGGCTGTGCTCTTGGATGAGACTATCCAGTGCAGCTTTGGCTTGGGTGTGAGGCTCCAAGGTTCTGGCATCATGGTCCAGACATGCTTCCATAGTGAGATTAAAGCCACACCCCATGAATATAGGAGCATTGAGCAGGTTAAACTGTGTCAATGCTTGGTTGAGAATATGAACGAATTGAGAAGCATCCGCTTTAGGCGCATAGATACTTGCCATCACCAAAGGCCCCTTTAGTGTGGTGACCTCAAGCAAAATCCAGCACCCTTGCTTGTCTTTTGCATTATGTCCTATAACCTAAGGAATATTCTTATGTAATAGCATGGAAACGCTTCATGTCTTTGTAGTAGAGGTGCTATGGATCTCGGCATCTACCCATTCTCTTTTAAATTTCAAAGCTTCCTCATAAGATAGCTTAGTCTCTTGGAGGAATGCTATCTAGGCTCCCAAACGTTTTCACGTGTGTAACTTTTTTCCATATTACAGAGGAGTTAAAACCCCTGACGTTTTATGATATCACCTGTGTATATTGCCCATGACTGAGAGGTGGGGGGAAATTGCTATGCTGGGGTATAAAGAAATCAAAGTAACCCCGTGTAGAACTGTGGAGGGTATGGGGTGCAGTACCTGCAGACAGATGAAATACAGCATGATAGGAATAAGGAGCACCTCAAATACTACATAAAGTGTATTTGTGCATTATTAAACCAGAGACCAACATGGGCCAACAACAGCAACTTTCCAGATACCCACCCTCCCTTCCCCAACATTAGAGATGCTCTCAACCATCATGAATGCATACATAAAGTAGTAATCCTCAGTCTCATGTGCACAGGCAAAAGTTAAACACCCAGGTGCTGAAACAGAAAGATTAGGCATGTGAATTATGAAAATAAGGAAAGGTTTTGTCTCCCACCCCAGGTGTGTTCCTCTGAAAATCTCTACTGGACTACCACACAGACGTAAAGATAGCCTGCCTTTGGGTGTGTCCATGGAACCAACTGTGAGTGGGACATTGAGACTGTCCGGGTATGGGGGGCTCCCCATAGGGATAGACATGCATGCAAGGGTAGGGGTGAGGGAAGGTACTGGGTGGGCTATGGCTAAGCAGTTATCATTTCTGGAGCCATGAGAAGGACAGAGAACACATTTGTGTGGGGGGAGAACCCAAGGGGCTATGCCTGTGTGGGATCTGTGCTTCATTCATGCCAGGTCTGGAATGGATGTCCATGGTGTGACAGGGCAGCACAGTGTTCCATGCTGTTCAGGAGCCCTTTCACAGCTGGTTTGGCTTGCAGGATAAGCAGGGGACTCGGACCTCCTCCAGAGCAGAATTTAATCAGACCTGTCAGTGGAATTCACTATATGACACTTTGCTGGCCTGACCCAGCACCGGGAAAGGTATATAAATTAGATATAGGCAACACATATGACATGAGAGCTAGCACTTTTGCTTCCAGGAAGAGGTCAGTCTCCTCTGTCCCAGCACTGCATCAACACGGGTCTTCCACTGGAGCCAGGATGCAGGGTTCATTATCAAGAATAGATGTACACCACTAGTTGGGGGGCTGGCAGGGATCAGGGTTCAGCAGAGCTGCCAGTAGGAGTACTGGGTGCTGTCTTAAGCCATGGTGTTCAGTGCTTGAAGATCATGAGCCCATAATGAAGTGGGTAAAGGGAAGGATGTTGGAAGGAAATACCAGTGCCCCTTCCTATTCCACCTTGGTCACAGTGTTCTATGGCATATTCATAAGATGACCGCCCTTTGCAAAGGAACCTCTAAGATGGATGCACATGGCTGGCAAGGAACCATATAGTTCAGTGAGGATGGTGGTAGCCACTGACTAGGAAAAACTCAGGGCAGTTAAAACCAGTAAAGCTGGTAAAAGGAGAATACCTGTTTTTAGAATGTAATTTTCTGCAACCTCTAGAATGTTGAAGGGCTGGGTTACCCCATTGTGTGTAACTCAACAGGCTGTAGGATAACGGAGACTGTAACAGACTCCTAATTTCATGAGGGCCCTGTGTGTTGGTGTATAGGCACTACAGCAGTTGAGCAGGTCAATGGAGAAGTCTGAAAAAATCTTGATGAGGTGCCTTTGCCACTTTAGGGCACCTTTCTGCCTGGCCCACTGCATGATCTTGTCCTTATTGGTATAATGGAGGAAATGGGAAAGTAGGGACTTAAGTTTTTTCTCCCCTTTTTAGCGAGAAAGTTAGCAACTTGTAAGCCCCATCTATCTCTAGGTTGGGGAACAGTTTGGTTGTAGTATGTCTGCCAGGGCTTGCTGCAGGAAGCATATAGTGTCCCCCTCACAGCCTTTGAGGAAGCCCATGAATCAGAGATTGTCTCTCCAATTCAGATTCTCCTGATTCTTAACTTTTTCCCATAGCAGTCGAATCACTCTATAATGTTCTTGTGTGTGGCTCAGCAGTCCATCGGTGGAGTCTTCATTAGTAGTGCTCCATTGCTCAACTACATTGACTCAATCCCTGATCACTTTGATGTCTGCATTGATACACTGTGAGGAGATTGTTTCTTCATTCTACATAGCTTTTTTTCCATTTGGGGCTCTGAGGCAGGCATGGCTACAATCTTTCCTTGGAAGAGTTAATTCCACCCTGTTGGCTTCATAGCATCATTTATCCTTTTACGTGCCCCATTTTCCTCTTTTCTCCCTGTTAAGCCAGGGACCCCAGAACATGGTCACGCATGCTCATGGAGGCTCTTATGTACTCCGAGGGTCCAGTGATGGCCCCTTCCTCCCACCCAACCTAATGCTTGGTTTCCCTTGTAGCTTGGTACTGCCACCTATTCTCCACTTGGTGGCAGCCAAGAGCTGGGGAAACCCACATCCCTCCCTAGGAGAGGAGAGGAGAGCTGCCTTGTGGCCACTCAATCCAGATCCTCACTGCCACCCCTGGCTGACCCCTGATTACCCAGACTCATTCCCGAACCCAGGTCGTTGATGTGAGAGGAGGTAAGGCATCCAGCGCATCAGCCCTCGGTGCCACTGGGCTGGCATAAGGAGATTTCTGTGTTATCAAGTGTTTGAAGGAGGTAATAAAACATTATCTTGATGTCTCCTAAATCAGAGTCCAAGAGCAGAGGAGCAGCCGCTACCACTACCAGGTCATTTGAGAAGACAGACCTGCCTGTCAGGATGGTTGTAGCCAATCAAATTTTGTGACAGAGAGGACAGAGCTGACCAAAATCAACAAAGGATGTAGCTGATAGGTAGGCAACACCCGGTGAACTAGAAAAGATTTTCTAGTGGCTAGAGTAATACAGATGAGGACTGCAACATATTATGAAAGGGGTTGTAAGGACTAAAGTAATCAGGCAGCCATCCTGTTCTTTAATATAGCACCTTGAGCATGTTGGGCTAATTTGCACACAGATAGAGGACTTTGCTCAAGCTTGGAATATGCCGTTCACAGACATTTTGTTTCAGAGTTGGAAAATTTCTACTTCATGACAAAAGGGGAATAAAATGAAATCTCACTCAGTTTTTTGTTTTCTACTGTTATTATCTTCCAGTGTTATAAAAGCAAGGGACATAGTCAAGCGAGTAATGAAAAGTCTTGAGAAAGCGCATTCTCACGCAAAAATGTTTGTTTTTTATTTATTTCATGTTGAGGATTCAATACCTTTGAGCTTGAGGCTCACTTACAAAGGTTCTGAGTCAGACAAGTTAACAAGAACACATCAATGACAATACACAACAGGAGATAACTGATGACAATACAACAAAATTACATAAGTCACATAGTGCAAATATATGTTGTTATATAAAAGAAACCAGTAGCAAAGATTACCACAACACTACTGGAGTGTGGCAAACAGTGTTTATAATCATAGCTAACTTGGGGTCAGTGTGGATCCCAGGCTCAGGTCATTTGTGGTAGAGAATAGTAACAACTGGAGGTGGCTTTGTCAGGTGTAAAAAGAAAGGGAAATGGTAGAGGCAGGTGCTTGGAGAGGGGGGTGAGAGAGGTGTTGTAATAGAAAGGGAGATACAGGTTCATGAGGTGCATCAGCAGATATTATCAAGGGCAAGATGGGAGTGTAATCCATTTTGAAAGTGGCTTAGCTTTCCACGGTATAGTAATTCAATCAGGAGGTCATTTATCCACATTGGTCCCTGATATGATAATGATCATTGGGCAAATGTGGTACCCTTGAAGAGCACTTGAACATCACCTTTGGCTGCTCTTCTGGTGTTGACAGTGTATTGGTGGATCGTGAATAGGCTCGAGGTAGTCTTAGATGCAAGCCCCATCAGAGATTTCTTAACAAACAGGCAAGCCTGGCATCTGACTTGTAGCTGAAGGGGAAGCCATCCAGTCTTGGAGTACAGTGTGCAAGTGTGGGTTAGCTGGTCAGCTCCAAGGACTAGCCTGCTTGCCTTATTGAGGAGTATTTTGACCCTTTTGAGTACAGAATCTGTACCAGCACCGTAAATGAGCAATCTGTAGTCTATGAATGATAGCACAGAGCTACATGTGGCCAATTTCAGGGCTTCTGGTGTCATTGAGTGCCTGTGCCAATGTAGAACCCAAAACTTTATATTAGATGATTTTACGACCTGGTCCACATGTGTTGTGAAGGTGAGGGTGTCATCTAGGTGTACACCTATGTATTTAAAAGGGATTATCTGCTCGATTTGATGCCATTTTTGGCTTTGTACCAGTAGTGGATCATATGTTCTTTTGTTGTGTAGCACTGCAAATAGCATACTCTTAGTTTTTTTGTAGTTGAGTAGTAATTTATTTCTGTAAACCAGACTTCTAGACTATGAAAACTGACCTCCAGTTCGGCAGTTATAGTGGTCAGTTCCCTGCCTGGAACTGAGATAACTGCATCATCTGCGTAAAGCATCAAGTGTGCTGGGCAGGCAGATGGTAGGAAGTTGATAAAAAGGTTAAACAGGAGCAGTCTGAGAATTGATCCTTGTGGGACCCCTAGGGATACTACCCTCTGCTCAGAGAAGGTGCCATTTACATGCAGACATTGTAACTTTCAAAACAGTTCACAGTACGTGTGGACAACCCAATGGTTGATAGGCAGTGTAGTAGCAGCTGGTGATTAACAGTGTCAAATGTCTTGGTGAGGCCTAGAAATATGGACCCCACCACCAGGTCATTGACCAGTGCATTGTAGAGATGGGTAGTGTAATCGACTAAACCGGTAATAGTTGAATGTTGTTTTCTGAAGCCATGATGCTTGGAAGAGAGAAGATTGTACTTCTCAAGATATTCTCGGGAAGGGGCCCTGTTCACCTGCCTACTAGTGAGCATCTTTTTATTTGTGGATTTTTATCGTTCAACTTGTGGATTTAATAAAATGGATTGTCCTATGGAACTGGTTTGGTATCCATGTTTTATCTAGCCTACTCATCCAGATGTCTGAATGCACGGAACCTTGTTGCCAAGTCTAGTGCTCATAAGTACAAGTGAGTAATGATCATGGTATTTCCCTAACTGAATTAAATAACACACCATTCAATAAAACAGAGCTCTTTGTATTATCCAATGATGAGTGGTAAATGTGGCACAGACTTCCAGAGCAAGTGGTATTGCCAATAATGCAACCTCCTTTAAACTTGAACTTGATAGGAACCTTGAATAAAATGGGGTAACAAGTTATTATCACTGATATGGTGGGGAAAAGAACTTGATGAATCAATTGTTTTATTCTTTCATAATTCACATGCTCATACATTGTATATGAGGGAACTTTTCAGATGTGTGTTTAGCAATTAATCAAATGACTAGTATATTAGTTTATCACACAAGATTGCCACAGACTTGGTATGAGTTGAAGTTCATCGCTAGCACTGGACAAAATGAAAAAACTTCATACTTTGCAAACTTCAACACAAAGTGTGGAACTTCATACAGAAAACCACTTTGTGAAATTTACACCATCCACCCACTCCAGTAGAGAACAACATTTTCAGTTAGCTGCTATGTATTTACTGCAAAGTGGAACATTAGCTTGTTAACCTCACAAACTGAGGCATAGTGTGAAGTAACCACTTCATGAGTAGTAAGTGTAAAGACAAAGTGTTCCACTTTGTGCTAACTTAGCCAGCAATTTTAAACTTTGCACAGGTCTATTGAAACCCCGCATCAGGGAATATGAATAAAATTTAAAAAAAATGTTCATGTTGGCTTACGCATATGCAGCCAACATATTTCGGTAGTAGCAGATTTGAAGGCGCGGCCACTATTAGGCGAATGCAGGGCACGCATCAGTAGGTGCATCCCTTATTCCCCAATAAGCTTGCATGCTGGCACCACACCATGCATGCATAATGTAGTGAGCACATGTAAGGAAAGGTCCGCTGCAATGCGAGCAAAGTTTGTCATATGCTGCGGACGTCCCGACATGCTTTCCCTGGTCAAAAAATGTTTTTTACTTGGCTGCACACTGCCTGCCATAATGCCAACTTTGGGGGTGCCCAATCCCTCTGTCAGCATACCCTGCCCCAATGTCTTATGTGCCAGGGGGCCCACCCCCATGACGCCCGCACCCCCTCCATTTGTTATGTGCCGGTGCCCAATCTCAGTTCTTCCCCCCACTTTCATTCTAGCCAATGGGGGTGTCCAGTACCCTGTTGGATACAGCACCCCAAAAAAACACTTAGGTGGCACCCTGGAAGCTTACCCCAGTGTGCCAAATCCCTGAAAAATAAAACCATTCTGCAATGTTTGTTTTTTTGTAACCTGTAAAAAGAAAACAGCCCTCGTGGTCTCCCTGCCCCTCACACAACCCATGCCTACCCTCTAAGCACCTACCTCCCCACACACCCCACCCCTGCTTACCTCTGAGTCAGTGGGCTGATCTTGGTGGACTGGGAACATATCTGCACTCTTTAAAGCCGACCACGAACTGAAGAAATGCCTGTAAGCTGTATAATGGCATAAATAGGGCTTTTTCAACTTTGGTGCATATCTCGGGCATTTTTTTGAATTTATGAACCAAATTTTCAACATGGGGTTCTTGGTACCCCTCACTGTCAATGCGTTATTCAGTCCTAAAAAGGTAATTTCGTGGTCACTGCATGGAATCACATTTTGGGACTGAGTAGAAGGACTGAGGGGAAGGAAACAGCTTCTGATAGGGGACTCAATTGTCAGAGGGGTAGACCTGGGGAAGGGAGAGGAGAGGGAAGTAAGGTGCCTGCCTGGTGCCATGGCTTGGAGGGACAAGAAGCGAATCCTCAGGATTGCAGAAGCAGCATCACAGGAGAGGGAACTAGATATCATTGTCCACCTTGGGACAAATGACCTAGCTAGACATGGGATCAGTGCAGTGCAGGATGAAATTGTGGAGTTGCGGAGGGGCCTCAGAGAGGTAGCAAGCACAGTTACCTTCTCAGAGGTGCTGCCAGTCCATGGCAGGGGTGAGGTTAGGGTACTACACACCATGCAGTTTAATGAATGGTTGCAAACCTGGTGCAGAGCACAGGGCTTTGGCTTCATTGGGGACTGGGGGTACACCTGGAGAGATGAAGGTTTATACTGGCATGATGGTCTGCATCTGTCCATGAAGGGAACCAAGATCCTAAGTGACAGGTTTAAATGCTTTCTTGGCAAGCTTTTAAACCAGCCATGGGGGGAGGAGCTAATAAGAGGCAGGAAATTTCAAGCCTCCCCCCACAAAACATGATGGGTAGTAAGGTAAACACTGAGGTACAGTGCTCAACAGAGGGCAGGACAGGGGTAAATGGAAAAATAGACAAGGGCAAAAAGAGCAGGCATGGGGAAAAGGATAAAGCCAACATTAAATGGAGGGCAATGAGTACCAATGCCCGTAGTCTGGGAAACAAGCTTCCTGAGCTAGTAGCCTTGATGGAAGATGAACACTTGGATATTGTGGCAGTCACAGAAACATGGTACACGGGGAACCATGACTGGGATGTCAACATACTGGAGTACACAGTCTACAGAAGGGACAGGGAGGGGAAAAGAGGAGGTGGAGTAGCTCTATACATAAGGGAAGGGATCAAAGCTACAGAACTAAAAAGTAAAGGGGGAGGACAAGAGGCACTCTGGGTCACCTTGGAGACAGGGAATGGCATCACAATCCACACAGGGGTTGTATTCAGACCCCCATCTCAAGCGGAGGAAATGGACAAGAAAATGATAGAGGACATTCTCAAAATGGCTGAAAAAGGGGAGATACTGTTAATGGGGGACCTGAATATGCCAAATGTTAACTGGATGACATGTACTGCAGCCACATCCAAGAGCAGGGTCATTTTCGATGCCCTGCATGGGGCAGGCCTTAGACAGCTAGTGTTTGAACCCACTCGGGAGGAAGCAGTACTAGACCTGGTACTCTCAAATGGAGAGAGGATCACAAATTTAGAAGTCAGTAG
Organism: Neoceratodus forsteri; assembly: GCA_016271365.2. Classification (NCBI taxonomy): domain Eukaryota; kingdom Metazoa; phylum Chordata; order Ceratodontiformes; family Ceratodontidae; genus Neoceratodus; species Neoceratodus forsteri. The sequence continues at coordinate 436,432,943 of CM057451.1, read as the reverse complement.
ACATCTGGGAACAAGCAACCACTGCACAGTGTGCTTCACAATAAACACAACCATGGAGACAAGCCATACAAAAACAAGCATACTGGACTTTAGAAGGGCTGACTTTGGCAAATGGGTGAATACCTGAGGAATACACTGGCAAATGGGCAAAAGGAGGGTGGAAGAACAATGAAGAAAATCAAAACTGCCATCATAGAGGCAACAAGCCTTTGTGTGAAACAGATAAAGAAAACAAAGTGGAGTAAAAAACCACTATGGTTCTCAAAAGAGGTGGCAGGGAAGGTTAAGGAGAAAAAGGCTGCATTCAAAAAGTATAAGGCATCACAGAAGGAGCACAACAGGGAACTGTATCAATTAAAGCAGAAAGAAGTGGGGAAGGCAGTCAGAATAGCAAAAGCCCAAACTGAGGAAAAAGTAGCCAAGTCAGTTAAGAAGGGGGATAAAACCTTTTATAGGTACATTAGGGAGCACAGAAAGGTTAAGGGAGGAATAGCGAAGATTAATAAGGGAGAGGGGAGGTGGGCAGAGGGAGTCAGTGAAAAGGCAGAGGTACTGAATTAATACTTTTGCTCAGTATTCGCAAAAGAAGATGATGAGGAGGAGTTACCTAAACCAGAAAATAGAAGCACTCTGGGTAGGGGGGTTGACACCAGTCCATTTACAGAAGAAAGAGTCCTGAAAGAACTCCTAAAACTCAAGGTGGACAAAGCAATGGGGCCTGATGGGATTCACCCAAGAATCCTAAAAGAACTAAGGGAGGACCTAGTGACACCACTGACCACACTGTTTAACAAATCAAGGGAGGATGGGGTGGTACCTGAGGACTGGAGGAGGGCAAATGTGATTCCCCTTCACAAAAGTGGGAGCAAGGCAGAAGCAGGAAACTATAGACCTGTAAGTTTGTCCTCAGTGGTAGGGGAAAATGATGGAATCACTTCTGAAAGAAAGAATTGTTGAGTACCTAGAGGCCAGCGGAGCACAGGACCCAAAGCAGCATGGATTTACAGCAGGAAGGTCATGTCAGACGAATCTAATCTAATAGATTTCTTTGACTGGCTGGCCAAAGTAATAGACCAGGGAGGGGCTGTGGATATGGCCTACCTAGACTTTAGCAAGGCATTTGACACAGTCCCACACAAAAGATTAATAATCAAGTTAGCCAGCTTGAGAGTGGGTCCCAGGGTGGTAGCCTGGGTTGCAAACTGGCTGCACAACAGGACACAGAAGGTAATAGTGAGTGGCACACATTCTGAAGAAAGGGGGGTCACTAGTGGAGTACCTCAGGGCTCAGTACTGGGTCCAGTCCTCTTTAACATCTTTATAGGTGACATTGCAGAGGGTCTGGAGGAAAGGTATGCTCTTTGCAGATGATACAAAGATCTGTAACAGAGTTGATACCGGGGGTAAAAGGATGAGATGGGACTTGGCAAGATTGGAGGAATGGCCAGACATATGGCAACTTAGATTCAATGCAAAGAGTGCAAGTAATGCACCTGGAAACAAAACCCAGGAGAAGAGTACACAATAGCAGGGAGGTACTAACAACAACAAAATGGAATGGGACTTGGGGTAGTCATATCGGATGATCTAAAGGTGGGTAAGCAATGTGAGAAGTCAGTGAGGAGAGCCAGGGGGATACTGGGAAGCATAGGAAGGGGCATCACAAGTAGAAAAAGGGAAGTGGTTATCCCTCTGTACAGACAGTTGGTTAGACCCCATCTGGAGTACTGTGTGCAGTTTTGGAGATCTCATCTACGCAAGGACATAGACAGGATGGAAGCAGTCCAGAGGAGGGCAACTAGAATGGTGCAGGGTCTGCATCACAAATCATATGAAGAGAGACTGAGAGAGAGCTTAATATGTATACCCTTGATGAAAGGAGGGACAGGGGGGACATGATAGAAACGTTCAAGTTCCTCAAGGGAATCAACAAAGTCCAGGAGGGTAGCATCTTTCAGAAAAAGAGATATGTAAGAACAAGGGAACACAATTTAAAGATAGAGGGGGGACAGCTCAGGGGTAATGTGAAGAGATCTTTTTTCACTGAGAGAGTGGTGGATGCGTGGAACTGCCTTTCTGGGGAGGTTGTTGGGGCTAAAACAGTGGGGGAATTCAAACATGCATGGGACAGACACAAGGCAATTGTAGTGGGGGGTGGTGGGAAGTAGGCTGTTGGTTAACTAGAATCTGCAGCTTATCCAATAGGTAGGGAAATGGGCAGACTGGGTGGGCCAAGTGGTCCTTATCTGCCATCAAAGTCTATTTTTCTATGTTTTTATGACAGTGCCACTGTTCATGAGTGGGGCTCTCAAACAGCCTATGTTGCAAATTTGGCGAAAAGAAATTGCAAAAATGGCTGTTTTACGAGCGAGCATTATGCTGTTTCTATGCACACTCGTAACTTTGTGAATTTGTAATATTTCACTCCAGATTTTCAAAACTGGCATTTTTCCACACCCCCTAATGAGCAGTACAGCTGTCATTTTACATATCATGGCCAAAATATGTTTTCGCATGTACAGTGCAGGATAGCATGGTCACTGTGTGAAATAAATTTTTGGGACAGTTTGAGGAAATGACAGTGACACTGTTCACGAGCAGATGTCCTAAAATGCCTATGTTGAACATTTGGTGACAAAAGTCCATAAAATGACTGTGTTACAAGCGTGTGTTACGCAGTTTCCACGCACCCTTGTAACTTCGCAAATTTGCAATATTTCCATGCCAGATTTTCAACACTGGCATTTTTTCACACCTCCCTATGAACAGTACAGCTATCATTTTTCACATCCTGCCCAAAATGTGTTTCTGCACCTGTGGCGCACAATGGCGTGGTCACTGTGGGAAAACAACTTTTGGAACGGATTAACAAAATCACAGCACCACTGTTCATGAGGGGAGGTCCCAAAATGCCTATGCTAAAAATGTGGCTACCAAACTCCCAAAAATAATTGGGTTACAGACATGTGTTGTGCAGTTGCATACTCATGACTTCACCTTTTTTTCATATTTTCATTCCAGATTTTCAACTTTGCCATTTTTTATGCCTCCTCATGAACAATACAGATGTCATTTTCAACATCCTGCCCAAAAAGTGTTTTTGTTCCTGTGTTGCCAAATGGCATAGCCGCTGTGCAAAACCACCTTTCAGCTAACAAACTGATTGTGCCGCTTTTCATGAGATGGGTTCACAAAAAGCTCATGTTGAAAATTTGGAGTGAAAATACCAACACACACCTATAGTGTTAAGGTTTCCAACTGTAGCACCCCACCCTGTAGAGACTGACAGGTGTCAGGGGTGTGATTTTGGATCATCGGCTGTAATGCTCAAGCCATTCCACTCCCACCCCCACCCTACAGCCAGTGACAGACATCGTGGTATGCCTTGTACTGTTCGGCCACAAAGTTGACCCCATTTTCCTATACTGCACCCACCTTAGAATATTTACTTACGGAATGGGGTAAGTATAATGCCCAAAGACTCCAAAGCACACCACGACACTTGTCAGTGTCTACAGGGTAGGGTGAGGTACAATGGCATGAGCATTATAGCTGATGTCCCGAAGGCACACCCCAATGCCTGTCGGTCTCTACAGGGTGGGGGTGGGGTTGGCATCACTTCAGTACTTCACTGCCTTTCCTATTATACATCTTTAACTCCGGCACTACCAATGCCAATGCCAGCGAGACAACATTCGGCACTGACAAATGCTTGTTTCTAATTTTCATACTGTGTACCATTACATACTGAACTATCTTTAGTTTGATAACACCCACTAACACAGATATTTGTATTGGTCTGTAATGTTCTGTATTATTACATTCCTGCAAAACATGGGGCTGGGCAATAGATTCAGTTCCCATAAAACATTTGCAAAAATAAGAAAATGCCATGAAAATAATTACATGACATTAAGCCACTGTTTTCATATAATTCCAGCTCAGCTATCCTATAAGTTAGAGAAATAACTTTCAGCATGCTCTTCTACAAGTTAAGGATCTAAGTACTTGCCAAATGTTTTGGCATTCAGATACAAAGTTTTAATCTTACAGAACAAGGGCTCAAAATATAGAAATTTGCCCGTAGAAAAGGATCCCTTGGCCCATCCAGTCTGCCCATTACCCCCTCCCTTGCTCCCTTTGTGCCATACCATTGCTTTTTTTTGTTTAGCCCCATGTAGTCATCCCATGCTGTCTTGCATTTGCTGTCTGAAACTACCCCCACCACCAATTCTGGCAGCCTATTCCAAGGATCCATCACTCTCTCAGTGAAGAACTGCCCCCTCACATTTCCTTTAAGATTTGCCCCCTCCAACGTCTATGCGGTTGACATATCTGGCATATCTGGCAGTTTATTTCCTCCTGCAAATGTCAAAAACATCTGTTGTTTTATTGCTTATCCACCTTTGGAGCTAGGTACCTGTAAAATAGCATGTCTGACCTTTTTGGAATGATCCTGAAAACTCATAAAAATGACATATGGTTTGATAGATTCTATGTTAACATGGAGGATAATGCCTGAGTAACAGTGGTTAATCAAGATGTAATCAACCAAGCAGTTGCCAGAACAACCAAGTAAACTTTGAGAGTGCAGCTCGAGAGGTTTATAGTTGTCATGGCAACTGCGAGAGGTGATTACGTTTGTGGTTGACCACCTTTACTCAAGCATTGTATTTTACAGTGTGTAGAAAAACTAGCCACTGTGGGGAAAAAACATTTTTTTTCAATGTGAGTTTGTTCTCCTGCTTGGCAATAAATGCCTCCAGGTTTGAATGTTGAGCAACTGAAGTGCTGAAATTAACCACTGAGATCTATTCTGCAGTGGGTCTGTACTGTAACTGTCTGAATGGAATGTGTGTGTTTTCAATGAATGTCCAAGCAGCGGATCACCTTTCCAAGAATTTTGATGGATGGTGACATTCTATCCTGTAATCCTATCATTATGACATAGTTAAGCAAAGTTTACGGCATACTGATGTAACAATGAGATTATCAGCTTATAAACTGATTGAAAACAGAGGTTAATAGACACTGTCCATACACTATAAGTTTATAATTTCCCAATACTCATATGCAAGATGTTGTGAAAAAAAATGTTCAGGGTGTGCCACCCTTATGGCGACACCGACACAGTTAAATACATACCTGTCAGAAAAATCAACACTTTGCTGACAGGTCGCAGTGTTGGTGCGCCTGAAACAGGGGCATGCTGTCTGCTGGTCCTGCAACCCCACCCTGAATCAACTCTGACTGGAGTTAAGAATCCATAAGATGGGGGGGCAGAGAAGGACCGGGAGACACACAGGAATCACGTCGACCACAACTTGCGGTCAACATGATTCCTGTCGGCAAAATGCCGGTCGACATAAAGAATCTTGAACTCGCATGGTAGAGCCATTGTTCAGAAAGTTATGATGCTTGTAAATTCTACTTCCTTGAGAGATATGACCCAGCATTTCTCCTGCACATCATACGTACTTAGATCTGGATATTTCAAAGCTAGAAAAATTCAACTGTGCAGTTTTTAAGTTATTGGGGAAATACTGTAGATTACATAATGACAATATTTAATAATTTTTTTGATTTCCAAAAACTTTCATGAAAGCAGAATGGATATTGTGCTAACATTTCACTAGTGAAATTTTATTTTTGCCAAACTCTAATTAAAATTACTTTTGGGTTGGCTGCTTTCCTAATTTCCCAATTAACTTGGGTATCAATTAGGGCTGCACAGAATGTTGAACTTCCATTGGAACAGAATTCTGTCGAATTTTAGAAAATGGCAAGGAATTTCATCAGTAGTGGAATTCTGACATTCCACTTGAGGAATCCTTTGTACGGAATCATTGTCCATGGATCACATAAACTGCAGGTTCTTTTATAGCAGACTACAAAAACTTTTTCTGCACTTTACTTGATCTGTGGAAAATGTTCCTGTGGTTTATGCAGAACTCCTTTTTGGAATCCAGCGGACTTTAAAAAGAAATTCCAAAAGCATTTTGGAAGCAGAATTGCCACTCTGCACCAGTTCTTTTTTTTTAGAACTTCAAGATAGTTTTATTGATAAGTAATCAAAGTTTAAGATCCAGTAATACAATGTCATTAACAGTTCCTACTGATGACAGACAAGTTTGCCACTGTTACAATACATTTCAAGGTGGATTAATCCTTAACTTAAATAACCCTTATTAATAAAATCTAAGCTATATGTCCATAGAAGTAATTCTAAGAGAGTCTTTTGATGATGAACAGACCATAATCCCAGCCTGTTGATGTGGTCCATAGATAAAGTGTCCTTGTAGGAGTTATCAAATAAACTACTGAAATAGAATAGAATCAAAATATCTTAAGGCATATTATTACTCTGTATCCACCTTGTATATATAATGTTACATTCTGCAGGGTCTTTTCACAACCAGTAAGATGCACAGTGATAAATGGTAGTCAATAGAAACTAATAACTAAACAATAGCTAAAATAAAACTATATTTCCATGTGCACACCCCCCTCCTCCACAGCCTCCCCCTCTGTAGACAAAGAAAATCAATTTAGTTTTATGACTTTGCACCAGTTCTAACTGTAGAATTCTGCATTCTACACAGACTCTCTTATGAGCTGTCTGGCATCCAGTAGCACACACCTGGGTGACTGATTTGTCCCCTACTTTTCCCTTAACCATAGGTGCCAGAACCTTTAAGCATGGGGGTGCTGCAGCCCCCCCACACACACACTTATGCCCATTAGTATTCAAAGTGCCTGTGACACACATCTCTCAATAGGGACTTCAAGTTCACTGCCACCATTGTGGCTTTTTTTACAACAGGACCCAGGGAACCTGTGTTTTTACCTCCTCCTTGCTCAAGGTCAGGAAGGTCAATGCAATAATTGTGGGTAAAGTACTCCTCAGAGATGGACTGCACACAGAGTCCAGCAGAAATAGTAGAATAACCCTTTTTAAATAAAACAAGCAGTTACTGATTCTGTAAAATAGAAGCTTTACTAAAATACTACAAGTATTTACAACAGGATGTATTTCTAGGAAAACAAAAGTATTGCACATTTACTAAGAAGAACAAAATAAAACCAGGTTGAGCTGACATATACTGTAGTGTACAGCAGAATTCTGAACTATTGTCTCCTAAAACCTATGTCTTTACCTGCTGCTATCTGAAGAAAGTACTTTTCCGTAAGCTGTCTTTCTTACCAGACTTCTAGCTGCAGGGCTCTGAATGTCAGATGTACCAAGTCCAAGAAGATGTGCTTACTTTGAGCACCACAATATATTTCTCACTCCTGCAGGGAAGGGTCTCACTCACTTTGAGTGACAGTTCCATGTTGTTCCAGCCCTCTTTGAGACAGTGTGTGTGGGGAGATACCTAATCCAGTCAATAGAAGCACTCTGGATGGGGGGGGTTGATATTAGTCCTTTCACAGAAGAAAGGGTTCTGAAAGAACTCTTAAAACCGAAGGTGGATAAAGCAATGGGGCCCGATAGGATTCACCCCAGAATTCTCAAAGAACTAAGGGAAGAACTAGTAACACCACTGACCACCCTTTTTAATAAATCATGGGAGGCTGGTGTGGTACCTGAGGACTGGAGGGGGGTGGATGTGATTCCCTTTCACAAAAGCAGGAGCAAGACAGAGGCAGGAAACTACTGACCTGTCAGTTTGACCTCAGTGGTAGGGAAAATGAAGAAATCACTTCTGAAGGAAAGAACTGTTGAGTACCTAGAGACCAGTGGGGCACAGGACCCAAGCCAGCATGGATTCACAGCAGGAAGGTCATGTCAGACAAATCTAATTGATTTCTTTGACTTGGTGACAAAAGTAGTAGACCAGAGAGGGGCTGTGAACATGGTCTACCTAGACTTTAGCAAGGCATTTGACACAGTCCCGCACAAAAGATTAATAAACAAATTAGCCAGCCTGGGAGTGGGTCCCAGGGTGGTAGTCTGGGTAAAACACTGGATGGACAACAGGACACAGTGGGTAATAATAAATGGAGTCCACAGTGAAGAAAGGGGTTACTAGTGGAGTACCACAAGGTTCAGTACTGGGACTTGTCCTTTTTAATGCCTTTATAAGTGACATTGCAGAGGGACTGGAAGGGAAAGTATGTCTCTTTGCAGATGACACAAATATCTGCAACAGGGTTGCTACACAAGGTGAGGTAGAAAGGATGAAAAGGGACTTGAAAAGGTTGGAGGAATGGTCAAATGTATGGCAGCTTAGATTCAATGCAAAAAAGTGCAAAGTAATGCACCTGGGAAACAAAAACCCAGGGGAAGCATACACAATTGGGGGTGTGATACTGACAACAAAAAAAATTGAAAGGGACCTTGGGGTAGTTATATCAGACAACCTAAAGGTGGGCCAGCAATGTGAGAAGGCAGTAAGGAGGGCTGGGGGTATACTAGGATGCATAGGAAGAAGCATCACCAGTAGAAAACAGGAACTTCTTGGCCCTCTGTACAGACTGTTGGTAAGACCACATCTGGAATACTGAGTACAGTTCTGGAGACCCCATCTTTGCAAAGACATAGACAGGGTGGAGGCTGTACTGAGGAGGGCAACCAAAATGGTGCAGCGTCTGCACCAGAAGACATATGAAGAAAGACTAAAGAAGCTTAAGATGTATAGCCTCGAGGAAAGGAGGAAGGGGGGGACATGATAGAAACTTTCAAATACCTCAAGGGAATCAACAAAGTCCAAGAGGGTAGCATATTTCAGAAAAAGAGATGTGCAAGAACAAGGGGGCACACTTTGAAGATAGAGGGAGGACTGCTCAGAGGCAATGAAAGTATTTCTTCACAGAGTGGGTTGTATATGCATGCAACAGCCTTCCTGAGGAGGTCGTAGAGTCAAAAACAGTTGGGGGATTCAAGAATGCATGGGACAGACATAAGGCAGTTCTAATGGGGGTGTAGGAGGAAGTAGGCAGTTGGTTAACTAGGATCTGTAGCTTATCTGTTAGGTAGGGAAATGGGCAGACTAAGAGGGCCAAACGGTCCTTATCTGCCATCAAAATCTATGTTTCTATGTGAGTGTGTGTGTGTGTCTCCACCCACCATTCAGCACCTTCTTGCCAACATTATGACATGCACCTGGGTCCTTTGTCCAATAAGGAAACATCTCCAGGAACATATAAACCTGACAGCAGAAACAGGCCTCATGGTCTATCAAATCCGTTCAAGTGTGCAGCTAGCAACCCTAGATTGCAGCTGTCCGATCCCTTCCCCCCTCACCCTTGTGGCCCAGCCACTCCCCTGTACCCTGTCCCATGTCCTTTTGAAACTATCTACTGTCTTACATGAGATCACCCCCCCTCAGGTAGGATGTTCCATTTTGACACCACCCTTTCTGTGAAGTAATGTCTTCTCATCTCTCCAAAATCTGCCCACTCCAATCTTAGACTTTGCCCTCTTGTGTCCCTCCCCCCAGGTTAAATAACCCCTCTGTGCTAAATTTGTTGATCTCCTTCAGGTACTTGAATGTTTCAATCATATCCCCCCATCCCTCCTCTCCTCCATAGTTAACAAACACAGATCTCTTAACCTGTCCTCATCAGCTTTTCCCTCCATCCCCCATATCTGTAGAGGGGTGTTATCCATGGTCCAGCACCATGATGGTGTCCCCACCTCATGGGCAGCAACTTATGTAGGTATATGTACTAACCTTAGGACGAATACACTTATCATATAAAATCATAAGTGCCAGGATCTGTGTTCTACTATGTTCTACTGATACATATTATGCCTTATTATGCTTCACTGATATATATATATATATATATATATATATATATATATATATATACCTGTATATATAGTATCCATGAGAAGTACTTTTGCTCTATTTTTACTGTATTCATATAAGTAAGGCAACAGTACCATCTTTAGTACTTGTACACCAGTATAAATGACCTTGTACTACAGAGGGTCATTGTATTGTGTTATCTCCTGCAAGCTATACATTTACCTAGGTAAGGAAAACTGGTGTTCTCCCAGTGATCACATTGTAATGGTAGTAAGCCTGTATTATTGATCTGTAATAAATTTTATTTATTACATGAGTACCATTTGTCTGTTGTCTCTTCCTTCTGTGCAGTTCCAACAAGAACCTGAGAGAGTGATTTATCACTCCAGTTACATTTTGATGACCGTGTGCAGGATGGGATGTACAAAGGAAGATTCATATTCAATTTATTTTGAATGTCGAGTAGTGTAGTGCATCCTTTGCCTTCTTGGACCTACTCGTGCTTACAGTAGTAGCGGTTGTGGCAGACGCACACCATCTTGGTCTCAGGCATGGCAGACCCACACCAGACCCCTTTACACTCCCTCTGCCAGTGACAGCGTACCCACTTGGCATCACCTTTCACCCACTGGGGACCACAGATTGGTTGGTGATGGTGCCAAGGCATTTTTACCAGTTTTCCAACTGCTTTATTGTTTGTCTACCCCTTATTTGCTATGTCTGACCTGTGCACAGAACTGAGACTTGATGTCTCAAACTACCTCACATCCCATGGAAGATGGACACATTTCATGCTGAATGCAAAAGCTGCAGAAAAACCATTGCTGCTAATATCTGACCGTTACTTAGAGTACAAACAAACAACCAAGAAATACAACCTCAAAGGTCTTTTGGTTGTAGCTCTACATACCGCTGTTGAGAGTCTCACAGCAAGGTGTGCCCCCCTTGAACTGCAAAATGCCTCTCTAAGAAAGAGATGGGCTTGCAGGCATCAGAGTTACAGAAAAAGGAACATAAACTAGCAAAGAAGACACAGTCGCTCTGAAATGATAATTCCAGACTGATGCACTGTACTTCTGAAGATACTGAGCGAGGGGTATGATTGTAAGAGATGATTGTGAAAGGTTATAATGTGATAAGAAACAGCACATTTAAATGATACTTAGAGTGATATGAATAAGAATTTGAGGGGTGAAAATACTGAGTTGAAAGAGGATTACAAGTGTGTGAGTTGTGAGTTGGATGAGGAGCTTAGGGAAAATGGTGAATTGGGTGCCGCATATAGTGTGTAACAGAGAGAGATGTTAAGAGAGTATTGAGCAGGGCACTGCAAAAGTCTGTCACAAGAAGTGTAGACAAAAGATGGCAAATTTGCACCATCAATGGGAGCTTCTTGCCAGACATGTTAAGGCCATGAATGGGTTTCAGTATACGCCCATTGAGATTACGTCATCCAGACATGTCACATGCAAGTCTAACCTCCGTGGAGTAGCAATTTCTGCTGGCCATCCACAAGATGGCACCGATGTCAGTATGCACACTGCATTGCCACATCAACACAAACATGGCGGACACCATGTACAACACCAAGATGGCTTCCCCCACTGACAAAGGCAGAGAGCTTGTGTTCCGTAACATACATCTACTCTCCCCTCTCACTTGTGGTGATGAGTTGGAGATTTGTGACATGATTAAAGATGCAATGAGTAGGATCACTGTCCCAGAGGACCAAAAGAAGGCCATCCAGGACCAAATTGACAAAATAATAAAATATTCTGTTACTCAGGAAGGATCACACATACAAGGCAGTTGCTGATGCGGCAGTGGAAGCTGCTCTTTCACAGAGCCATGGAAAGTGTTGAACTGGGTCTGATTACGCATGCTTCCAAACCCTGCAAGTAGCTCATTCTATCCAGCAAATTGCACAGAGTATTGGAAAGATGGCCCAACTGACAATCTCAATTGCCATTTGGAGAAAGTGCACTCCCTTTGTGAGAAGCTTTCTCTCCAACCCCAGCACCAGGTTCAAGTCTTACGACAAACAGTGAACCTACCATTTGGGCTAAGCTCTCAGAGACAGCACAGAGCACTGAGGATTGCACCTTTGAACAAATTGTCACTGCACTCTTATGTGCAGATTCTCTGGGAGTTTGGGGGGCATGCTTGGCTTACAGTGTTAAGCAAGGTGCAAAAGAAAGCCTAGCTGCCTATCACCAATGGTTGTGGCTTGCATACAAAGTGGGCAAAGCCCTAGCTGATGAGCAGTCTGACAAGGATCAGATTGTGTACAAAGGTTTGTACATCTGGAATATGTACTCAGCCTTGCGGGAGAAAGTTGAGCTCATCATTTAACCAGACATTGATGAGTTTACAGAAATCCTCACTAAAACAGAGTGAGCTTATCACATCTACCTCTGTGCCTTTTTTTCTGGCAAATCCAACAAAGGTAGCTGCAGTTCAGTCTACTCCTGATGTCCCCATACGATGGAGGAAAACAACAAGCAAAATGATACCCCTTCTGATGACAAACAGTCACATGGGTGGGTGGGGGGACTGGAACTACAGAAACAACTGGAACAATAGAGACAACAGAAGCAGTTGGAAAAATCCAAATGCCTAACAAAATATCCAGAACTGTTAGTGGAACAGTCCAAACAATCATCAAATTAGAGAAGAGAAAGAAACCCTCTGCAAGCTGCTGGAGAAAAGTTGTGCTGAGAGGGGAGCTACAGCTACCCGAACTATAGCTGCCCTTGCCCCGGCTGTCGAGTCATCATGCATCTGCAGGGAGGTTGCGTCAGTTACTGACCAGGCCGACATGACATCCAAGGCAGAACCACTCTTGCAGGCCATCAATGCACCTTGACGTCACAAGTACACTTGCACCCATTGCAAGACATACAGAAGGCCTTGGAAGATTCTTCAGGCTTTCAATTTAGGAACAGGTAGACAATGCTGATTCTGAACCATCAGATCGACAGTTACAGGCCCAGTCTGGATTGTGAGGAACCTGATTGTTGACACAAATGGATGGAATTGTGTAAAGGCCATGGTCGGGGGCCACCAACTTACCATGCTTCTGTACACTGGAGTAGCCATGTCAGTCCTCCATGATGAGGACCCCGCCTCATCTGACTGGTCTACTGGCTAGATGACTAGTACACAGGGTGTAGATGGTACCCAGATACACACCTACTGATCTATTCCTATACCTGTGGTGGTAGGCCACCTCAGGACTAATTTTGCTTTTGACCTCATGGTTCTACATCATCACCCCAGCATTTTGGGTATTGACTTCTTAGCAATACATGGCTGTGTAGTGGATCAAGCCAACAGGCTACTCATTCAGATCAAAGGACAATGTCATGCTGTCACCATCCCAGACTCACACGTGGTGGAAGCTATGTCCCATACCAACAAGTAGTATGACGTCATGGCCTTGTTCAAAAGTCATGACCTGTTTTCAGACCATGCACCTTTGCTGCAAAAACACTTTGACATGTTTGCCACCAACAAACATGACTGTGGTAAGATGCACACTACCACTGAAATCATAGGGCCTGACACTGTGAGGCAGAAATAGTACCCATTTCCTGTTAAAGCCTTGCCATCACTTAGGGAAACCATCCACTCACTGCTTCAACAAGGAGTGATTTGGACCTGTGTTTCCACTATCAATTCACCTATTTGGCCAGTGAAAGCACCAAATGGGGCCTGGAGACTTACAATTGATTACAGAAAACTTAATCAGGTTACTTCTAGATGCACACCAACTGTAGCATCAGCACCTGATGTGCTCAAGCTGTTGACACCTGACAAAAAGTGGTTCACAGCTCTTGACATGTCTAATGGGTTTTGCTCACTCCCATTAGCACAGAGAAGCCAATAAAAATTTCCTTTCACCTTTGATGGACGTCAGTACACCTGGACCTATCTTCCCCAGTGCTTTCACAACAGCCCCTCCCTCTTCCATCTCCACAAGATGAATGCTCTTCAGGGATTCTCCACACCCTGGTGTCTCTTGCAGTATGTGGATGGCTTGCTTGTGGCAACCACCATGAAAAAAGATCATTTGGCCCTGCTAGAGGAGCTTCTATGTCTCCTCAAGAGAGCAGGCCTCAAGTGCAATCCCTCCAAGGCACAACTATGTGAGAAGGAGGTCATCTTCCTTGGCCTACACATTACAGACTAAGGCAGAAGCCTAGCTGTTAAAAAGATCCAGGGCTTGCAAGACCTGCCATTTCCTACTAGCGTGGCAACACTCAGACGCTTCTTAGGAATGATAAACTACTCAGGGATTTTGTCCCTGACTTTGGTTTGAAGGTCGCTCCCTTGTATGAACTTCTGAAAAAGGATGTTCCATGGACATGGGGCCCCACTCACACTGATACTGTGACACAGCTCCAACAGGCTTTAGCCTCAGCCTTAGCACTGATTATTCCTAACCCAGATCTCCCATTCCATTTGGAAACTGTCACATCTGATGTTGCCATGCCTGCAGTGCTGGCACAAAAGTACAATGGGAACTTTAGGCCCACTGCCTATGCTTCTCAAATGCTGCCCCAGTAGAGAAAATGTATAGTCTCTGTGAAAGAGCACTCTTGGCAACCTACTGGGCTGTCAAACATTTCATGTACATCATTGGGTATGCACCTATTGTCTTGCATATCTGTCACACCCCAACCAATTTCTTACTCTCTGACAAAGTAAAAGATGGTTCAGTTTCCAATACCAGACTCACCCACTGGTCTTTGCTTTTGCAGGACAGGGACATCAAAGTACTACCTGCAAAAATGCAATCCATCTTGGCCCATGGCCTACTTTATGCAGGTAAGCCCCACGACTGTGCTCTCCAACCTCCTGACATACCTGAGCCAGAACCATTCTTACCGGCAACACCTGATGTTTTAGAGGATACCAACATGTACCGCGTCTTCACAGATGACTCCACCACCTATGTGGAGGGGGGGGGACAGATAGCAGAATTCCGTGTGCTTATATTAGATCAAGATGGCGATTTTAGGCGAATATCTGGGAAGCATACTGTCATTTCATCACAGTATGCCGAATTGGCAGCTGTGGCCAGTGCTCAAGAGGTTATGCCCCATGGTGACAAAGATGCAATCATCTTTGCAGACTCTAACTGGGACTGTTCCTCCCTTACTGAATTTCTACCATTCTGTGAGAAAAACAATTTCACACTTTCTGATGGCACACCTGTCAAATACAGACATTTGTTTGTGTACATACACACACTGACTCAACAGTTTACTCACAAACTGTACATTCACAAGATAAAGCCTCACTGCAGAAATTAGCCATGCCATGAATTCAATGATCAAGAGGATGTGCTTACCAAAGCAGGCACTCAAGGGGGGAGACATGGTCAATGGCTCACCCAGTAGTTTTGGCAGCCATCTTCTTAGTTGCCAACACCAGGCAGAAACTGCAACCTGAACAACCACTGGACCTTTCTGTTGCACAGAGATCTGACCCAGAACTAAAAGATGTGTTCAAACACCTAGACAAAGGAATTGAACAGGAACTACCTACTGGTAGTCAATGCAAAAAGACATTCTGACAACATACACCTATCTCACAATCAGAAACTGATCTGGAATAAGAAGGATGATACATAACACAAACTGTGGTTTGTACCACAATCCATATGAACCAAATTCATCCATATGCTTCAAGACACCCCCACTGGTGGACACCAGGGGGCAGATAACACCATTCAGAGACTTAAAACCATCATCTGGCGGCCTGGTATGACCAAAGATGTGGAGCACTATGTGGGCAGCTGCATAGTGTGTGCCCAGAACAATCCAATTTCAGAGAAAAGAAACACCAAATTATCACCACAAAGGCAATCTGGACTATGGAATGCGATACAAATTGATTTCACTTGCCCCTTAACTAACTCCAGTAAGAACAAGTATGTACTTGTCACAGATTTGTTTTCCAAGTGGGTTGAGGCATTCCCCACTAAAAACAACACTGCAAAGACAACTGCCAAGATCCTGATGGATCAATTGTTCTCCAGGTGGGGCCTACCCTTTAAGGTAGACTCAGACCAGAGAACCAGTTTTACAGCTGAGCTGATGAAGAAGACACTCTAAATGCTTGGAGTAGATCAGAAATTTCCTATCCCATACCATCCTCAATCCTCGGGTCAGGTAGAAAGATCAAATAGAAGAATCAAACAGAAGTTATGCAGATTCATCAATGACAATCCCAATGACTAGGATTCCCTCTTGCCACTACTGCTGATGGCAATTAGGGGCACTCCTGTAACAACTACCCACTGTACACTGTACAAGGTTATGTCTGGTAGGGCCATGAGATTACCTGAGCACCTGTTGATTGACCTCCACACCCCTACAGCAGATAAGGTATCTGTGGACAAATATGTTGAAAAACATTGTGATGATATTATGAAGACACATTTGTTCACTGCAAATCATATAGACAAAGCACTGCAACAAGCAAAAGCTCATTTTCATAAGAATGCCCAAGAAGGTGACTGGCAAGTTGGAGATCAGGTCATGCTTCTCCAATACAGACCACTGTCTCACTCATTTACCAGCAAATGGGAAGGCCCATATCCCATTGTAAACAAACTCAGCCCTGCTGTTTATCAGGTGAGAGTTCAGCATCAGAAACAGACCACCGACAAGTGGTTCTGTGCTAATCAGCTCAAGTTGTATAAAGGTGACTAATTTTCACAGATGGCCCAACACAGGGATTGCACCAAATGGTACACTCTCTATTCGACAAGCTTCTTCTAGACATACTGGTCTCTATAACTTAACTGCCTAATTAGATCACACCTTTTGTGACCGTCTCACCTCTGAGGAATCACAAGCTTTCTGTCTTCACAACTATATGGCTACTGAAGCTATATTCCTTTCTGTAGTCCCACTCACTGAAGAAGAACTGACTGAATGTCCTCCTCAGCAGTCTGGTCATCCTAGTTGTTTGACTGCCACTTCTTTTACAGGAGCTTTAACAATGTAAAATTCATGCATGTTCCAGTTATTTTCAGTCTTACACATTGGAATATGGCTGAGTTTGTTCTCTGTCACACAACCAACACTTCTAAATTTTTCAGTATGATGCGTCTAGACATTGTAGCTGCTTACCAAACTCGCACAAATGATTCAATCAGTGGACCTCATGTTATTCAACATGCAGGAGTTTTTAGACCCTCACCTAATGCAAAAAGTAAATCTCACGCTAGGTGTGATACTGCAGATGTTACCAGCGCAGAAGGCACTGTCTCTAGCCTTTTTGGTTCAGGAATGTCTATCTGGAATAGAGCAGATATAGCTGCTATTAAAGCACAAAGGCTTAATTTTCAACAAGCTATTAAAAATGATATGTTACCACCACTGTTACATGCTGTAGATGGTTTAAGTAAGGAAGAGTGTTTTACTGTTTATAACATGCAGAAAATCACTAAAGGGTTCAATGATACTAAAAAACAAAATTAGTGAATTGATTTTTCAAAATAACAAGGAGGGAGACAAGCAATATGTTGCCCGTTAACTTTTATCCTCCGCTTATGGTTCTTATGTAATTGTCGCTGTTAACAATCTCTTCAGGTAGTTCGAAACAGGATGCATTCCAGATATTATTCATGATAGGAGAATGTCTAAATGGCATAGTCCTCACTGCAAATCTACTGCATGCATCACACTGTGTATGTCAAACTCTGTCAATATTTCTATGTCTACTGCTAGAAATCTTGGGTATGTTTCATGTTATCCAAACCAAGCACCATGCTATTTCACTAAGAAATACTCAATTCATGACAACATATTTGTTACTTTTACTGTGTCACTACCTCACTTCGATCCACAAACTTCTGTCTTTGGCAAACTGGCTGGTATTAATTCCATCGGACATCTTGATAAGAACATTCACCGAGAATGAACTGACTTGCCTTCTTTGCTTATCTATCACACTGTTCTACAAGTTTGTGTCGCACCGCATACCAACTACTGCGCCAAGAAGGGATATTATTACCTGTGCCATTGTGATGTATTTGACATTCCTAAACCTGTCTATGGATATTCTCTGGAACATTTTGACTGGTCATCTTCTTTGGGTGATGATCTGCTGTTTAGCCTGACTGAACAATTTCGCAAGCTGCATCTTCAGAGTCCGACGCAGAAACAGCTATATCCTGAAGCTACCTACAGGAGGTATATCACTTCACTGCACAGCTCACAAACCAGTCCTTCACCTGTCCTATACGTCTACAACAATTTAGGGTTCCAACTGTATGAGTTACCTATAATTCTGTTGGGCAGTATTCTGTAGTGACACATCGTAAATCCTTTGCTTATGGTGCCAAATATTGTGCTATTAATGCTTCTAACTTCTGTTTTACTCCACAGCAGAAAACAGTAATTGGTTACATAGTTATTACTCCTGTTTCTCTGCCTGAACCAGATGTTATTGATACTGATCCACAATACTTGCTTGCCTTATCTCAATATTTTCCTATTTTTAACGTTCACATTGACACTTTGAATCTCTCATTGAAATCCCTTTTTGCTAGAAAGGATTCATATCTTATCTATATTAGAAACAATATTTCTAAAGCTGGTGATGCTCTTAATACACGTATTCATGATGGTGATTTAAGCAATGATCTTTCTAATATTTGGTTAGAATTAACTTTTAAAGCTCTTGTTATTATCCAAGCATTTTTGATTGTTTTTCAGATACTAACACTTTGCTGTCTGCAACGTACTCATAGACAACATTGTGAACAACTTGAATTCCTTTACAAGGCTCATGCCTTGGGCTTATAAATGACATCTTTTATAGCTCCATCCTACTAGTTTCCTATGGCTGTTGCTTTTTCTTTTCAAGGCAACAAGGGGGGAATGTTATCCATCGTCCAGCCCCCCGATGGTGTCCCTACCACGCGGGCAGCAACTTATGTAGGTATATGTACTAACTGTAGGGTGAAGACACTTATCATATAAGCATAAGTGTTAGGATCTGTATTCTACTATGTTCTACTGATACATATTATGTCTTATTATGCTTCACTGATATATATATATATATATATATATATATATATATATATTAGCCATGAGAAATGATTTTGCTCTATTTTTACTGTATTCATATAAGTAAGGCAACAGTGCCATCTTTAGTACTTGTACACCAGTACAAATGACCTTGTACTACAGAGGTTCATTGTATTGTATTATCTCCTGCAAGCTATGCAGGTTTCACACTAGTTAGGACAGTTGCTCAGACCACCAGTTTTTGTCCAATTATATACATTTTATGTATCTTCTTTTATTGTTGCTATAGTAATTATCAGGGTATAAGACCCATTGTACCAGGTAGCTTCTCTGAGAATAGATGCGAGACTACATTTTTACCTAGGTGGAAAACTGGTGTTCTCCCAGTGATTACACTGTAATGGCAGTAAGCCTGTATTACTGATCTGTAATACATTTCATTTATTACATGAGTACCACTTGCCTTTTGTCTCTTCCTTCTGTGCAGTTCCAGCAAGAACCTGAGAGAGTGATTTATCACTCCAGTTTCAGGGGCATGATCACTTCCCTATGCCTGGATGAGAATCCCCTTGCAATACACCCCAGCATTCTGTTAGCCTTGGCTGCAACTTTCTTGCATTGAGCAGAGCTGTCCAGATTCCCTCCTCGGGTTCTTGGTCCTGAAGTGCAGAATCCTGCATCTCTTTTCATTGAAGCCCAGTTGCCACTTCACCAACCCTTCTTACAGCTTGAAAGTCTATGGTGGAGAGCACTCACCTTTGCCACGGAAAAAAGGAACAAAGAACTCTGACACAAAAAGCTGTCTTTAGGCCATGTTTACTACTTTCATTCCATCAGAATGAACAGTGCAATAACAAGAATGGCAGTGCTACGCACAGCCTCTTATGTTTCTCCCAACTACTCGGGCTTCTTTAGAGATAGTGAGCTATTGCCAACTCTAATTTAAATACATGCACACCTGTGACTCCATTGAGTATGCACCCAATCACATTGCTCAAAAATGTGTCACTTTAAATTAGTGATCTGTGTAAACCATTTCACAATAGGTAATACATAAGATAAAATAAACCTCTAATATTACATAATTTCCATCATTTTCTTGGTTTCAAGAATTAGAAAAAAATTAGAAGAAAATATATATATCCACTTTAAATCAGTAAAATATTTAGTCAATCAGTCCAGATAGGAAAACAAAAACACTTTCTCTTGTCATCCTTTTCTCTTTGCTTTTGAATATTAGTACATCACTGTTCTAGAGACCTAAATGAAAGAACATCAAACATATGTATGAAACCGGGAGAACACTATCTTTAGTTCTAATACAAAAATGTTTTAAAACATAGATATTTAAAGCTAGTATCTCTTAAAGGGGAATTCACATAACCACTGTCAATGTGTGTGTGTGTGTGGGGGGGGGGGATTTATACCTTATCCTTTTTCTCCCTTAAATTTATTTTCATTTTTATTTTTCATCTACACTTTTTATTAAGGAATGGTTTCAACTCTATTTTATCATTCAAACCTGGATGTTTTGTAACCTCCATCCTGTATATCCAAAGTTGTTCCTTTTCAGTAAAGAGGCACTCAATATCCCCTCCTCTAACATTTTTAGAGAGTTTTTCTAGCCTCATTGCTGTCACTTTGTGGTTTTTTGGGTCTTCCCATGTTTTAATTTGTAGGGCCATAGCATACTCACTGTTCTGATTTTTTATGGCCAGTATGTGTTCATTTCCTCTCAGGTGCAGCTTACGTTTGGTCCTACCAATATAGAATTTACCACATGAGCAGGTAAGCATATATATTACTGCCTCAGTTTGACAATTAATGAACCCCTTAACATTCTCAGTTTTGCCAGTTTTTAAATTACAGAAACTGTCCTTTCTCTGCATGATGGCACATGTACTGCAGAACCCACATGGTCTAGATCAAAATCTAAGATTGGTGTTAGGCTTTTTGATTTTTGTTTGATAGCTATTTACCAATCTGTCATGTAAATTTGGACCTCTACGATAGGAGATTCTGAGTGGTTTATCAAAAACTATAGCCAGAGGGCTTAGTCCTTTCAGAATGTCTAGACTGTTTTTTAAAATACTGATCAATTCTTTGCTACCCCCACCAAAGGTGGTGACAAATGTCATAATGTTCTCAGATTCCATTTTCTTTTTTTCAGGGTGTCTGTAATTCTGTCTGTGGTATACTGTCTACTGCTGCTTTTGCCTGGGTTACATCTCCCTCCCTGTAACCCCTCTCTCTCAGTCTGTCTGTGAGTTTATCAGCTCTAAAATCAAAAATCTCTCCTGTTGCACAATATCTTTTGAGATGCATATATTGTCCCTTGGGTAGATTTTTTGACACATGATTTGGGTGACAAGTGGTAGGCAGTAATAGACTGTTCCTGTCTGTCTCTTTCTTGTGTAAGTCTGTGAGCAGAGACCCGTTTTCCAGCTTCATAATAGTGCGATCCAAAAAATGCATTCTGGATATGTCAGCTGTAATTTTAAATCTAAGCTTTACATTGGTATTTTCTAAATATTGTACAAAGTCATCTAACTCCTGTCTGTTGCCTTTCCAGATTAAAAACACATAATCTATAAAGCATTTATAAACATCAGTTTTCTCAAAAAAAGGATTCCTTTCAACATTGTAGATGGCTTCATCTACCCACCTGGCTAAATTTAAGTTTGCCAGACTGAGAGCCATGGTCGCCTCCATAGTTCCCTTGATCTGCTTATAGATCTGGTCCTGAAACTTAAAAATGTTGTTTTTTAAAACAGTCTCTGTCATATCTATCACCAAGTTTATCTTTGGTTGTGTCCCCCATTTCAGTGCTGAATGATCATATTATATGACTGTAGTGCCAAACTCCAGCACAATAACTTTGTGTTTTGCCCAGTAGTCCTAAGGATTCATGTCAAGGGGTTATGATCTGTGACCACAGTGAACTTCCTCCTGTACAGATATGGCTGAGCTTCTGAAGGGCCCACACTATCCAGAGACATTCCCTCTCAACTGTGGCATATGGCTCTTCCCTGGGCAGAAGCTTCTGGTTCAGGTACACTATGGGGTGCTCCTCCCCCTGTGGTGTAACTTGGCTCAGGACAGCATCCAGCCCATGGTCCAAAGCATCCATGTGTACTACAAACTTTAAGTCATAACAAGGGTTAACAAGCAAGGGTGACCCACATAATGCCTCCTTCAACCACTGGAAGGCAGATTCACAGTCCTCTGTCAAGAGAACTTTTTCAGGCATTCTCTTGTTTATCAGGTCTGTCAGGAGCTGGGGAGCCACTTGATGCCTAAGCTGGAGTAGCAGCTTTCTGCCTTTGCTCCCACCCGCTCCAGTTATAAACTCCAATTTTCAAGAATCTTTTCACTGATTCTAAGTTCTGCCTTGCTGGTAGTATACCTTAGGACTTCTGTTGCAGAATTTTCCCTTAAAAATTAACAAATAACACAAATATGGAGGTAGAGATGTGGCAGACACCCCATAACACACACCACCTCCAACTCTGGACAAGACTAAGAAGCAACCAAGGCCCAAGGGTCTGCCTCTGATTGCACAAACACTATGACTCTGGCAATGACCACACTAAAGGATGAAAAATTCCTTTCTGAGTTTCAACCTTTCAAGGACTCTTTATGGGAATTAACACAAGAGTTAAAATCCTTATGGTCTGACCTGGAAGAAATGGGCAGCGGGGTTGGAAATGTTGAAGCCCACATGGTTTCTCTTGATCAGTGGCATGAACGAATGGAGCCAGATATTAATGCCATTCGGCAGAATGTGCTGAAACTTGAGAGCCTAAGGAATAATATAATTATCTTTGGCTTCCCTGAGGAAGCAGAGGGCTTTACACTGATACTTTTTGTTCAGAAGCTGTTGATGAAAATTGATGGGCCCTCCCACAATAACCCCATTTATATTATTGAATGGGCACATCATTCACTGTGTCACAGGCTGCCTATAGGATCTCCACCCTGTCCTTTCATTCTCAGGCTGCTAAGCTATCTGAACAAGCAGCACATACTCCATAAGTCCAGGGAGTTATGTAAAATATTGTGGGAAGGTACTAGGATGTAGATATCTCAGGACTTACCTGCTACAACCCAACAAAGAAGAGCTACTTTTCATCCATATGTGTCCAAATTAATTGCTGATGGAATCTGCTTCCATGTCTCCTGTCCTGCTCGACTGC
The DNA here is from genome assembly GCA_016271365.2 of Neoceratodus forsteri. Lineage (NCBI taxonomy): Eukaryota > Metazoa > Chordata > Ceratodontiformes > Ceratodontidae > Neoceratodus > Neoceratodus forsteri. The sequence continues at coordinate 436,409,936 of CM057451.1, read as the reverse complement.
AAGTACAAATCCAGGGGGTATGGCATTCTATGGACTCATCAGAACAAGCTGCCCAGAATTTTTCAAGGCTTTTTCCAGATTTATTCAAAGAGCGATGAGGGTACATATAACTTTGGTTATGGACTTGGCTATCCCTGAATTGGAAGTGGTTTTAGCAAGTTTGGTTGGTTCAGCTGTCTTCCATCACTAATGCTTGGTTCACTTGAGAATCCTACACCGACTAAGATCCTTGCTCATGAATCTACATCAGGCACAGTTGCCTAATCTGGCTACTGCTTTTATCTTAATTTAGCTGGTGCTGGTAAGTACTGTGACTGGTGATTTCTGTTAATTGGGTACCAGCCCTAGTCCTTCCTTTTCTGTAAAATGTTTTCTCTAATGGATCCACTATTTTCTGTTGTCTGTTTGTCTAACAAGATGTTACAATTGGAGGCTTGGTCCTACATCGATTAAGGATCCAACAACGATGCCGGATTTTACCGCTCATCAGGTTGTCCCACTTCAGAGCCACATAGCCAGCTACTTATTGTCTTATGCGGCTTCAAACACCTCAAACGCAAATCAGTAGTGGAAAAAGACTTTGATGGGCTAGGCATGGTCCAGATGCTTCATTCAATGTAGTTGAATTTAGTTGCAGATTTCCTTGTTTTACACTGAACTTGTCTTCCAGGCTGTTATCCTGGGCACTTATACTGGAGGTCAAGGGTTGGTTAAGCTGTGAATAGGGATTCTGGCCCAGAGTGTGATTCTGTTATGTACTGGTGACCATGATGATGGATTCATCTCCTTAATGCATATTCTATGAAGTGCTATTAGTTTTGTTACCTGGCTCTGGTCCTGAAACTGGACTTTTAACTACCTGGTGGCAAGATGTGCTGTTAGGGGTATTCCTCTCTAGGTGGTTACCAGTTTCCATGTGGATGGGAGTCAGTCAAACTATCTAAAGCTGGTGTGTCAAGAGTACCAGACCCCTTGTTGTTAACCCTCCACCGTCCTTTGTTCCCTTAGGAGCACTTTTGACATTCTTCAATTGGAATCTTTGGACTGATACCATCTGTTTCATTTTGATGACCTTGGGAAGTGGCACTTTCTGTGTCTGGCACTTGGGAGGAATGCAGTTTTCCTTGGAAATGTACTGTTTTGAATGTGAGTTTTCAATTAGTTAATTTGGATATGGTCTTCGGAGATTATAGAAACATAGAAACATAGAATTTGATGGCAGATAAGGACAGCTTGGCCCACCCAGTCTGCCCATTTCCCTACCTAATGGATAAGCTGCAGATCCTAGTTAACCAGCAGCCTACTTCTTTCTACCCCAACCCCCTAGAATTGCCTTATGGCTGTCCCATGCATGCTTGAATTCAACCACTGTTTTTGACTTCTGGCGTCCTCAGAAGGCCGTTCCATGCATCCACAACCCTCTCTGTGAAAAAATACTTCCTTACATTACCTCTGAGCCACCCCCTATCTTCAAATTGTGCCCCCTTGTTCTTGCACACCTCTTTTTTTGAAAAATGCTACCCTCTTGGACTTCGTTGATTCCCTTGAGGTACTTGAAAGTTTCTGTCATGTCCCCCCTCTCCCTCCTTTCCTCATGGCTATACATATTAAGTTCCTTTAGTCTCTCTTCATATGTCTTCCAGTGCAGACCCTGCACCATTTTAGTTGCCCTCCTCTGGACAGCTTCCATCTTGTCTATGTCCTTACAGAGAGTGAGTCTCAGGACTGCACACAGTACTCCAGATGGGGTCTCACCAGCTGTCTGTACAGAGGGATAACAACTTCCTGTTTTCTACTGGTGATGCCTCTCCCTATGCATCCCAGTATCCCCCCAGCCCTCCTTACTGCCCTCTCACATTGCTTGCCCACCTTTAAGTCATCAGATATGACTACCCTCAGGTCCCTTTCCATTTTTGTTGTTGTTAGTAACTCACCCTCCATTGTGTACTCTTCCCCTGGGTTTTTGTTTCCCAGGTGCATTACCTTGCACTTCTTAGCATTAAATCTAAGCTGCCATACATCTGACCATTCCTCTAACCTTGCCAAGTCCCTTCTCATCCTTTCCACCCCACCTTGTACATCAACTCTGTTGCAGATCTTTGTGTCATCTGCAAAGAGACATACTTTTCTTCAGTCCCTCTGCAATGTCGCTTACAAAGACATTGAAGAGGACTCGTCCTAATACTGAAACTCAGTGCGCCCCACTAGTAACCCCCTTTCTTCAGAGTGGACTCCATTTACTATTACTCTCTGTGTCCTATTCTCCAGCCAATTCTTTACCCAGGCTATCATCTTGGGACCCACTCCCAGGCTGGCTAACTTGTATATTAATCTTTTGTGTGGGACTGAGTCAAATGCCTTGCTAAAGTCTAGGTAGGCCATGTCCACAGCCCTCCCTGATCTACTACTTTGATCTCCCAGTCAAAGAAATCTATTAGATTTGTCTGGCATGACCTTCCTGCTGTGAATCCATGCTGCCTTGGGTCCTGTGCCCCTCTGGCCTCTAGGTACTCGACAATTCTTTCCTTCAGAAGTGATTCCATCATTTTCCCTATCACTGAGGTTAAACTAACAGGTCTGTAGTTTCCTGCTTCTGCCCTGCTCCCACTTTTGTGAAGGGGAATCACATCTGCCCTTCTCCAGTCCTCAGGTACCACTCCATCCTCCCATGATTTGTTAAAGAGGGTAGTCAGTTGTGTCACTAGTTCTTCCCTTAGTTCTTTTAGAATTCTGGGATGAATCCCATCAGGCCCAATTGCTTTTTCCACCTTAAGTTTTAAGAGTTCTTTCAGAACCCTTTCTTCTGTAAATGGGCTGGTAACTACTTCTGTATCCAGAGTGTTTCTATTGTTTGTTTTAGGTACCTCCCCCTTTTCATTTGTAAATACTGAGCAAAAATATTTGTTTAGTATCTCTGCCTTTTCACAGTCACCCTCTGCCCACCGCCTCCCTTTATTAAGCCTCACTATCCCTCCCTTAGTCCTTCTTCACTCCCTGATATACCTAAAAAAGGTTTTATCCCCCTTCTTAACTGAGTTGGCTATCTTTTCCTCAGTTTGGGCCTCTGCTGTTCTGACTGCTTTCCCAGCTTCCTTTTGCTTTAACTGATACAATTCTCTGTCCTGCTCCTTCTGTGATTCCTTGTACTTTCTGAATGCTTTCTTTTTCTCTTGAACCTTCACTGTCACCTCCTTTGAGAACCCAAGTGGTTTCTTACATTCTTTTGTTTTGTTTATTTGCTTCACACAAAGGCTTGTTACCTCTGTGATGGCAGTTTTTATTATTCCCCATTGTTCTTCCACCCCTCCTTCCTGCCCATTTGCTAATGCATTCCTTAGGCACTCACCCATTTTGGCAACGTCAGCCCTCCTGAAGTCCAGTACTTTTGCCTTTATATGCCTTGACTCTATTGCTGTGTTCATTGTGAACCATACTGTTCGATGGTCGCTAGTTCCCAGATGGCTATCCACTTCTTACATCTGTGATCCTCTCTCCATCTCCATTTGAGAGGACCAGGTCTAAGATTGCACCTTCTCGAGTGGGTTCCAATACTAGTTGTCTACGGCATGCCCCCTGTATGGCATCTAGAATAACCCCACTCTTAGAAGTGGCTGCTGCAACTGCACTCCAGTTAACATCTGGCATATTCAGATCACCCATCAGCAATATCTCCCCTTTATCTGCCATTCTAAGTATACTTTCTATCATTTCCTTGTCCATTTCCTCCCCCTGAGAGGGGGGGGTCTGTATACAACCCCTGTGCAGATTGTGGTGCCATTGCCTGCCTCCAAATTGACCCACAGTGCTTCTTATTCTCCTCCCTGTTTACCCTTTTGTTCTGTTGCTTTGATTCCTTCTCTTATGTTGAGAGCTACTCCTCCTCCTCTTTTACCCTCCCTGTCCCTCCTGTAGATAGTGTATCCTGGTATGTTTACATCCCAGTCATGGTTCTGTGTGTACCATGTTTCTGTGACTGCCATGATATCCAGATGTTCCTCCTCCATCAAGGCCACTAATTCAGGAAGCTTGTTACCCAGACTATGGGCATTGGTACTTATTGCTCTCCATTTTTTTGATGGCTTTACCTTCAGTAGCAGCATCCCACACCGATCTTTCTACCTTGGTCTTTTTCTCATTTAGTACCCTGTTTTGTAGGGGGAGGCTTGGATTTTCCTGCTGCTTATCAGTGCCTCCCCCCCCCTTGACTAGTTTAAAAGCTTGCCAATGAAGCATTTAAACCGATTGCCCAAAAGACTTGTTCCCTTTCTGGACAGATGCAGACCATCCTGCCAGTATAGGCTGGTGTCCCTCCAGGTGGAACCCCAGTCCCCAATGAAGCCAAACCCCTGTGCTCCACACCATTTTTACAACCATTCGTTAAACTGCATGGTGCAAAGTACCCTCGCCTCACCCATGCCACTGACAGGCAGCACCTCTGAGAAGGATACTTTGTCTGCTACTTGTCTTAAGCCCCTCCCCAACTCTATAAAGTCCTTCTGCACTGCTCTTATCTCATGATGAGCCAAGTCATTTGTCCCTAGGTAGACAATGATGTCCAGCTCAGACTCCAGTGCAACTGTTCTTGTGATCCTAAGGATACGCTTCCTGTCCCTCCAAGCCATGGCACCAGGCAGGCACCTTACTTCAGTTTTCCTGCTCCCCAGTTCTATCCCTAATAATTGGTCCCCATCAGGAGCTGCTTCCTTTCCCTGTGGTGCCCTCTGCCTCCTTCCTGAGGGCCTCCCTTGTGACAGTTGTCTGCACCCTCCTTAGTCTCCTCTGTGGGTGCATCCATTGGGGAACTATGCTCCCCCAGAATGGAGTATGGATTGTGGAGTAGAACAACTGACTGGGTGTGCCACTGTTCCACCACCCTTACTCTCTCTGAGCCCACTGTTGTCCAACTGCTGTGCTTTCTTTGCAACCTCTGAGGTAGTGGTGGTGGCTCTGGTGCTCCCTGTATGGGGGAGGTTCCCTTGCTACTGTCCAGTGTGGCCTGAAGACGGGCAACTTCCTCCCTCAGGGCAGATAGTTGTCTACAAACAGGGCAGCATCTCAGCCTCCAGAAAGACTCCCAGAAGACTGCTGCCCCCACAGCCATTACATTGCACTACTCCCCTCATAACTGTCTACCTTTAGTTTTTTGTGTGTGTGTGTGTGATTGGTGTGTTATATAGAAATATATGTATTTATATAATGTGTATGCTTATGTTGTCAGTGCAGTGTGCTAGAGAGGATATGACAGTGATATGCACCTTGCCCTCTTGAAATGATGTCAGACCCCTAGGTATAAGAACTATTTCCAGGGGTGGGTGGGGTGAGGTGGGAAGGGTTTGGGCCTAAACTGTGCCCTCATGAAACAATCAGCTAAAAGCTCTGACTTACCACTGTGATGAGTGCCTTCCTGTCAGGAAGATGCCCTACATGACAATTTGACAGAGAAATTACCCTGCTAATCAAACAAAGAAAATTCCAAACATCCAAGTCAAACAAAGGTAAACCTCCCCAGCTTATTTCCTTCTAGCAGATAGTTAGACTTATTCCAATCAGCTTAGAATGGTAGCCCTCCTTTTCAATGATGAGCTTGGAGTCTGACAACTGTGGTTACCCAGCCTTCTACAGATCTTATTACTTATAAGTTGTAGTCCCCCCATTTTTTTTTATCATCACTCATTTGCAGGAATTTATTGCTGGAATTTGTCTATGTTTGAGGGCAGATCCAGAGGGAGAAGACCATAAATATAGATAAGATAAGGTTACGACACCAGTTTAGAGCATATTGAAGATTGTTGTTTCTAATGGGTCTGTATTATAATGGTTTTATGAGTAACTTAACCCCAGTATGGGGGATTAGGTTTAAAGATGTTATTTGTTTACAGTACTAGGTGGGAGTATGGGATTGTGAGGCATAATGCTACTGATGGTCAAAGACATCATGAGCCATTGTGGGGAGTGGGAGTCCCCTAAGATCCTAGGTTGGGGGGTGGGAAATGAGTATTGGATTTCAGTCTTCAAAGTTTTTCTTTACTTACACTAGAGGGATGAGATATCTAGTTATCCTGACAAATTTGACATTACTTTTCAGGTCAGATCCCAGTTCTCGTTCACTTCCTCCTGGTTACTGAGCATAGTTAGGTATGTGTTACCTTTGGACAGGGGGTTGGTGGGATGGACTATGGGATTGTTTTTTTCTATTCTTTATACAAAGGTATTCTTAAATATGGGAGTATCTGTTCTGGGTGATTTGGGGTTGGCGGGGGGTATTTGGGGTAAGGATTTGTGGATTGTTCTATGGTTTTCAGGCTTGGTGGTGGGAGGGGGTGGAGTTGACACTTATGGAGCAGTCATTGATTCCCTGTGTGATGTTTACTTTTCTATTTATAATGTGGATAATTTATAATAATGGTTAGCTCTATGATTTATACTTCTTGGAATGTTAAAGGAGCTAGGTCTCAGGTTAAAAGTTATCAAATTCTTAATCTAAAATAGTTACAAGGTAAAACAGTTTTTTTACAAGGGACTCATTTACTTTCTGTGGAATGCAACTTTTTTCAGAAAGCAGTGGGTCGACCAGGGTTTTTGTGGCTGGAAACAATACAGCCAGCAAAGAAGTGGCTATTTAATTAGTAGGTCTAACAGCTTCTAATGTACCCAGAGTCTCATGGACCCCAGGGGAGACAGATTTTTGTTAGAGGGATGCTAGATTGGGTATAGGTAGTAATAGGTAATGTTTATGGCCCTAATTCTGATAGTTCTTTTTTTATGGATTTGACTTCTCTTCTCACCCCATTTCTTTCACTCCCTGTGGTTATTGCAGGGGATTGGAATGTGTCTTTCACTCAGGACTTGGATAGGACTGGAAGGTCCTTGGCTGGGCTGGCCCCTGCCCAGTGCTCCCTCCAGGATATGATGGAATCTTTCAGTTTGTGTGATCCCTGGTGGCTATTGCACCCTCAGGACAGGGAGTATACATTCTACTCCCTGGTTCATAGGTCGTACTGTTGAATTGACTTAATTTTGATCAGCCAATCAGGGATGAGTGGATTTCTGGGCAGTGAGATTGCTTCCAGGGTCCTGTCGGACCATTTCTTGGTGTGGGTGAATCTTTCCTTGGTCCCCAGTATTCAGAGGGACACTTCCTGGAGGTTGACTATTCAACTTCTTAAGGACCAATTTATTCTAACCAGAATTAAAATACAAATTGAGGGTTTTGTTTCCCATAATACTGTCTCTGTTGATCAAGAGGCTTTGGAGTGGGGAGCCTTCAAAGCCTTTCTTAAAGGGTAATTTATTTGACTGGCTTCAAAGTGGAAGCAAATGCATCTGGAAGAGGCCAATACTCTTTTAAAAAGGGTGACAGATACTGTATAGAACTCTCCCTATCTCTTAAGACATCAATGGAGATCCAAAAAGAACTATTTCCTCTCTAGCTAATCCTTAGTAAGTGGATGATTTTGGACTATCTATTCAGGTATTCCTCTGTGCAAACCTACTGTAAGTTTTTGGAGAAACTTATGAAAAAAAATTAAAAAAAATGTATGCCAATCTTATGAGGGAGAAGGCTGAATATACTATTCTTAAAACATAGGCCACTTATATGGATCAGGAGGAGAAGGCAGGATGACTGCTGGCTCTATGCCTTAGGAGGCAGGTGGCTTCCTGTCTTGTGGTGTCTATTAAGGCTGCTGATGACACTGTTAAAATTCAACCCAGAGACTTAGTAAAGGAATTTGAGTCTTATAAGACTTTTTATGGGCCTATGGTTGACCCTTCCATTGACTCATGAATAGTGGATTATTTATCCAGCCTATCTCTTCCCTCCCTAACTAAGGATCATAAGGCATATTTGAGTCAGCCTTTAACTACAGAAGAAATTACATCAGCCACAGATGGTCTTGCTCTTGCCAAAGCACCTGGACCAGACCGCTTCACATCTAATTTTTATAAGGTGTTTGCCAAGGAATTGGTCCCATTGTTACATCTGTTTTTCCCTTATTTATTTCACTCTGGCATTTCAGACCACATTTTATTGGAAGCTCTCATTGTACTACTTCTTAAACTGGGAAAATCACCTGAGGATGTTATCAGCTATCACCCTATTTCATTGCTGAATTGTGATATCTAAATCCTCAGCAAGATTTTAGTGACCAGGATCAATGCTGTCTGGGCTGGGCTTATCAGTCAGGAACAGGTGGGGTTTGTGCCTTCTTGGGCATCAGTGGACAATCTGCGGAAACTTAATCACATCTTCTCCACATCCAGAGATCCTGCAGTTCCTACTGCATTGGTTTCTCTGGACATGGAGAAAGCTTTTGAATTAGTCAATTGGAATTTTTTTATTTCATACCCTAGAAAAATTTGGCTTCCCCTCAGCCTTTCTTCAGTGGATTCGGATCATTTACTCCAGTCATAGTGCCAGAATTTATTGTAATGGAGTTTTCTCTGCTAATTTTGCTTTGTTTTCGGCACTAGGCAGGGTGGTCCCTTATCTCCTATTTTAGTCAATGTATACTTGGAGTCCTTGATTAGGAGGTTAAAAGCTAATCTGGACCTTTTTGAAATTAATGTGGGTACCAAGAAGCTTCAATTATCAATATATGCTGATGATATCCTGTTACACATTAATTATTCTCAAGTCTCCATTCCAGCTGCCTTAGATGATATATGGGAATTTGCTCTTCTTTCCAATTACAAGCTTAATTTGGGGAAAACTGAAGTTATGCTTCTTAACTCTGGGGTCCTAAAATCAGATATCACATCTCTAGGCCTCAGCTGGGCTGCTAAACAGCTTAAATATTTAGGTCTTTATTTGATGAGAGATACATCCCTGCTTCAGAAACTTAATATAGATGAAGTGTTAGTAACCTTAAAGTAAGATCTTAATAGATGGAAAACCCTGCCTCTGACATTGGGGGGGGTGGATTAACATAATAAAGATGAATGTTCTCCCTTGAATATTTTATCCTATGAATATGCTTTATCTCAGGAGTCCCTTACTTGGTTTCAATGTGTTCATAGTCTTGTTCAAATTTTCTTTGGTCAGATAAAACCCTGAGGAGGTCTTATAAAAAGCTGGCAGCTCCTAAGCAATGGGGTGGTTTGAAGCTCCATTACATCACAGCTTATTATTTTGCAAGCCATGTTAATAAAATATTTTAAATGGCTTAATCCACCTCCCCAAGACATAATTTCTAATTATTATCCTATTTGGTTAGGATTGGAATTGGAGCTTATTCAGAGGGCTGGTCAGTCTCCTCTCTGTTTTTTTATATCTTTTAAAACCCTCCCTAGGGGTCTTCGAGACTCTGCTATAGGGGTATCAATCCGAGTTCACTCCCAACTGTGTTCATTCATGAGATATAAGCATACCAAAGATGTTATGCTACCTATTTTAAGGAATCCTATTTTTAAAATTGGTGGTCAGATCTTGTATGAGGCTTGGCTTCCTCAATTAGCTGCCAGCAGAGTATGTGATTTGCTCCATTAGGGGGATACTGGGCTCTTCTAATGAATATTATGGAATGTTATAATTTAAGTAATATGGTTATTATCAAGATTTGTCAGTTGTGCCACATTCTTATTCAGTGATTTGGAACCAGTTGTTGAGAGATTAATTAGTCAGCATTTTTTCAATCTGTTAGAGATATAGTGCTGGAACCTCATGCTGTCACCAATATATATTCTCTTATATTTCCTCAATTATTCCCTGGATTAGATGATTAGATGTGAAATCTCCTTATTAGGATAATCAATTATCTCCTTTTTCTTTCCATTGGCAGAAAATACAGGAAGATTTATATATGTATACCTCTCAGGACAAATTGCATCTTACGCAGTTTAATGTACTTAATAATTTATATTTTACTCCAGTGAAACTTGCCAAGATGGGTGGATTATCATTGCATGTGGTGTGGTCAAGCCAGTGGCACTCTGATGCATATTTTGTGGGGCTGTCCAATGGTGGCCTCTTTATGTAGTCTTATTGAATCTAAAGTGGACCCTTTATTTGCTATCACAGACCTTTTTACATTAGAGATTTGTATAGTTGGCGACTACAGTGTGGTTCCTATGAAATAAAGAAGGCATCATATGGCCTTCATTTCCTTATCTGTCAAGAGGTTGGTGTTGTGCTATTGGCTTGATCGGGCCTCTATTTCTTATTAATAATGGCTGCAAGAACTACTTTATAACCTCTGAGTTGAATGTATTACAGCGAGTATTCGTAACTGACCTACAATCTTTGATAAGAGATGGAGCAAATCGCATACTTTATATACAACATAGGATTTATTTCTTGGAGTTGGGCTATGACTCAGTGCCTCAACAAGGGATCCATGAAGGAGTTCTGTTTTTAGTGTTTTCTTTCTCTCTTCTTTTTGGATTTGGCACAAGGGTGGTTTATACTTAATTCATGAGATCATTCTTGGATATTCTATTGTGGTCATGTATTGTATTATGGTTGGTCACTCTGCTGGGAAGGTAAGGGTGGGGAAGTGGGCTGAAATTTTATTATAATTATCATTGACTGTTGTTTGATCATGTTGTTGCTGTATTTTTTTTTTCAATAAGGTTTATTGAATTTCAAAAAAAAAAAGGTCTGTCAGGAGCATGGCCACATCACTGTAGTGAGATACAAACCTCCTATAATACCCAGCTGTTCCCAGAAATGCCCATATATGTTTCTTTATGGCAGGGGTGGACCAGGATTGGATGGCATCAACCTTTGCTGTCTGTGGGTGGATGCATCCACTGCCCACTCAGTGCCCAAGGTAGAACACTTCTGCCATGCCTCCTTGGCATTTTTCTGCTTTAACTGTCAGCCCTGCAGCCTTCAGTCTGCAGAACACCTCCCTCATGTGCCTGACATGATCCTCCCATGTCTGGCTGTAAATGGTGATGTCATCCATGTAAGCCAGTGCATATTCAGTTGCCCCAGCCAGGATGTGATCCACAAGCCTCTGGAAGGTTGTGGGCGCATTCTTCATCCCAAATGGCATTACTCTGAATTTGAATACGCCATATGGGGTAACGATAGCAAACCTCTCCCTGGCTGTGGGTGTTAACGGCACTTGCCAGTAGCCTTTTGTCAGATATAATGTTTTCAGGAACCAGGCTCCCTCCAGCTGCTGCAAGATCTCATCCATTCTGGGCATGTATTAGGCATCAGACTTCATACAGCTGTTGAGCCTCTGATAGTTGAAACGGAATTGTGTGGTACCATCCTTCTTGGGGATCAGGACCACTGACAAAACCCAGGAGCTTCTCAACTCCTGGATCACTCCAAGTGCCAACATCTCCCTAAGTTTCTCTAGCATGGTCTTCTTAACCCACTTGGGTACCCTGTAGGGGGACTGCCTCAGTGGAACTTGGGCTCTAGTGTCCACATGGTGTTCAGCCACTGTGGTGTACCCATATGTCCCCACATTCTCACAGAATCCCCCCTCATCTCCTCAGCCTGGGCCAGTGTCAGCTGCCCTGAGAAAGTGAGGTTATTCACTGAGGATCCCTCCTGGGCCTCCCCAAAGAGGTCCACCAGGGCATCAGCCTCATTCCCCTCTTCTGGTGTGCTGCACATGGCGAGGATCATTTCCTCCCTATAATGGTAGGGCTTCATCATATTCACATGATATACTCTCTGCCTGTGCTTTCTGTCAGGCAGCCCTACTATACAGTTAACATTACTCAGCTTTCTGATTATGTAGAATGGGCCCTCCCATACTGCCTGTAGTTTATTGTGTCAGACTGGGACAAGTACCACCACTCGCTGTCTGATTTTGTACTCCTAGGCTCTGGTCCCATGGTCATAACAGGCTTTCTGTTGCTGTTTTGCAGTGGCTAAGTGCTCCTGGGTAATCCCAATGAGCTCCTTAAGCCTGGCCCTGATATTTAGGACGTACTCCACAACAGACTCTGCTTGGGAGGCATGGTTACTTTCCCATTCATCCCTGACTAAATCTAGGGCTCCCCTCATCCTGTGACCAAACAGGTGCCCAAAGGGTGAGAATTCTGTGGACTCCTGTGGAACTTCCCTATATGCAAACAGGAGGTGGGGAAAATAGTTGTCCACTCCCTTTTGTGCTGGTCAGCAAATGTCCTGAGCATAGTTTTAAGGGTCCCAATGAACCGCTTGACCAGGCCATTTGTCTCTGGGTGGTGATAGGGAGAAGCATGGAGCTGTTTCACCCTGCACTTTTCCCACAAACTAGTCATTAAGGATGACATGATATTTTCCCCTGATCTGACAAAATCTCCTGGGTAAATCCCACTCATCTAAAGATGCCCAGATGCTCATCAGCCACCTTTTCTTCCTCAATGAAGGACATTGCCACTGCCTCAGGGTACCTGGTTATGTAATCCACCACAATCAATATGTATAATTTGCCCGTGTGACTTGGGGTACTTAGGGTCCCCACTATGTCCATGTCTACCCTCTTAAAGAGTTCATCGATAACAGGCAGGGGCACCAAAACTGCCTTAGCCTTGTCCCTGACCTTTCCAACCTGCTGGCACTGTGGACAAGTCCGACAGTAATTTGCCACATCTGTGAACATGCTTGGCCAAAAGAAATTGTTGGCAAGCCTCTTTTTCATGCAGTTAATACCCAATTGGCCAGAAAAAGGAAAGTCATGGGCCAGGGCCAGAAGCTGCTATCGGTAGTCCTGGGGGACTACCAGCTGCTGGAGTACCTCTCCCTCTAGCTCCCTTTGTGGTGTAGACTCCCTGTGCAACAGCCCACACTCCCAATAAATTGACTTTTTTCTCCCTTCAGAGGCCTCAGCACAATCTGCTCTCTTTCAGTTTTAGAAGGGTAGGATCAGCTTGCTGTGCCCTGCCAGCCACTCTCTTCTGACCCTCCCCAGTTCCCCTTCAGGAGGAAATCTGCCCCTGGTGACAACCTCCTCTGCTAACAGCTGGGGCTCACGGGTGCTATTCCTAGCTAGCCCTTCACCCACACTAGCCACTTCCTCAGCTGCTGAGGGATGGCTTTGCACAGTCTATGTCACCCCCTCCTCCCCCATGGAAGCTTTCTTTTTTGCCTGGCTATGGGTAGTAACACATATTTGGTTTTCCCTGTGGTCAAAATAATTCCTCATGATCACATCCACAGAGATAAGATACAACTCTCACCTCCTGTACCCCATGGCCACCCTTCCTGCTCAGGAAGACCCGAGACATTTGTACTTGAACCACTGGACCCATGACTCCCTGAGTCTTGGAGAATTGCCCAGGCAGAATCTGATCCACCTGGATCAGATCCTGCCTCTCCATGGAGATGAAGGCACCAATGTCCCTCAACCCCTGTGTTACTGTCCCATTGACTAGAATAATTGCATATGCTTGCTGGAGTCTGGTGGCACTACAATGTGTGTGTAGTTCACCAACTGAGTTGTACTGTCTTGGTCACCCCTCCCCCCCAGCTTTTGCCCTTTACTCCTGTTTGTAGATCAGTCATAGGATAGATGCCCCTCTTTCTGGCAAATCCAGCATTTCATTTCCCTGTCTCCTTGTTCCCCTTAGAACCGGTGGGTTCTGTTTTGGGCTTGGGTGCAGGCTCGTTCCCTTTTGGCTGCCCTCCCTCGGTCCCCTTAAAACCATGTGCTGGCACACACCCATAGTTCTTATGCAGCAAATGTGTTCTGATGGCCACATACAAATCACCACTTTCTGCTGCCTCCTTTGTGGAATTGCATGCCTGGACCAGTAGCCAAATGTGCAGGTTATCAGGTACAATATTAAGAAACTGTTCCCTTACAATTAAATCTTTAATTTGCTCTATAGTCCTTGCCTTAGCCCCATCTACCCAATGATCTAAATAAGCGCACATCTGGACATGCAGTTCTACACAGGAGTCTCCTGAGCCTTTTCTTAACTCTCTAAATTTCCATCTATAATGTAAGTCTCAGGAGTCAGTTCAAAACATAGAAATATAGAAATTGATGGCAGATAAGGACCACTTGGCCCAACTAGTTTGCCCATTTGCCTACCTAATGGATAAGCTGCAGATCTTAGTTAACAAGCAGCCTGCTTCCTCCTAACCCCCACAAGAATTGCCTTACATTTGTTCCATGCATTCTTGAATTCTCTCACTGTTTTTGACTCCACCACCTCCTCAGGAAGGCCATTTCATATATCCACAAACCTCTCCATGAAAAAATACTTCCTCACATTACCTCTGAGCTGTCCTCCCTCTATTGTCATATTGTTCCCCCTTGTTCTTGCACATTTCTTTTTCTGAAAGATGCTATCCTCTTGGACTATATTGATTCCCTTGAGGTACTTGAAAGTTTCTGTCATGTTCCCACTCTCCCTCCTCTCCTTGAGGGTATACATATTAAGCTCCTTTAATCTCTCTTCGTATGCCTTCTGGTACAGATCCTGCACCATTTTAGTTGCCCTCCTCTGGATAGCCTCCATTCTGTCTATGTCCTTGTGGAGGTGGGGTCTCCAAAGCTACATGCAGTACTCCAGAAGGGGTCTCACCAACTATCTGTACAGAGGAATAACAACTTCATTTTCTACTGGTGATGCCTCTCCCTATGCATCCCAGTATCCCCCAAGCCCTCCTTACTGCCTTCTCACATTGCTTGCCCACCTTTAGGTCATCTGATATGACTACCCCAGGTCCCTTTCCATTTCTGTTGTTGTTAGTAACTCACCCTCCATTGTGTACTCTTCCCCTGGGATTTTGTTTCCCAGGTGACTTACTTTGCACTTCTTTGCATTGAATCTAAGCTGCCATACATTTGACCATTCCTCCAACCTTGCCAAGTCCCTTCTCACACTTTCCACCCCACCTTCTGTATCAACCCTGTTGCAGATCTTTGTGTCGTCTGCAAAGAGACATACTTTTCCTTCCACTCCCTCTGCAATGTCACTTATAAAGACATTAAAGAGGACCAGTCCCAGTACTGAACCCTGCGGTACCACACTAGTAACACCCCTTTCTTCAGAGTGGACTCCATTTACTATTACACTTTGCATCCTTCTGTTCAGCCAATTTTTTTACCCAGGCTACTACCCTGGGATGCGCTCCAAGGCTGGCTAATTTGTTTATTAATCTTTTGTGTGGGACTGTGTCAAATGCCTTGCTAATGTCTAGGTAGGCCATGTCCACAGCCCCTCCCTGGTCTACTACTTCGGTCACCCAGTCAAAGAACTCTATTAGATTCATCTGACACAACCTTCCTGCTGTGAATACATGCTGCCTTGGTCCTGTGCCCCTCTGGCCTCTAGGAACTCAATAATTCTTTCCTTCAGAAGTGATTCTATCATTTTCCCTATGGCTGAGGTCAAACTAACAGGTCTGTAGTTTCCTGCCTCTGTCTTGCTCCCACTTTTGTGAAGGGGAATCACATCCACCCTTCTCCAGTCCTCAGGTACCACACCATCCTCCCATGATTTGTTAAAAAGGGTATTCAGTGGTGTCACTAGTTCTACCATTAGTTCTTTTAGAATTCTTGGGTGAATCCCATCAGGCCCCATTGCTTTGTCCACCATCAGTTTTAAGAGTTCTTTCAGGACCCTTTCTTCTGTGAATGGACTGGTATCGACCTCCCTATCCAGAGTGCTCCCTCTCCTCTTCTTTTGTGAATACTGAGCTGAAGTATTTGTTCAGTATCTCTGCTTTTTCACTGTCACCCTCTGCCCACCCTCCCTTCCCTTTATTAAGCCTCGCTATCCCTCTGTTGGTCTTTCTTCCCTCCCTAATGTACCTATATAAGGTTTTATACCCCTTCTTAACTGAGTTGGCAACTTTTCCTCAGTTTGTGCCTTTGCTATTCTGACTGCCTTCCTCGATTTCTCCTGCTTTAACTGGTACAGTTCTATGTCCTGCTCCTTCTGTGTTTCCTTATTCTTCCTGAATGCTACCTTTTTCTTCTTAACCTTTCTTCACCACCTCTTCTGAGAACCATAGTGGTTTTCTCCCTCATTTTGTTTTGTTGATTTGATTCACACAAAGGCTTGTTGCCTCTATAATGGCTGTTTTAATTATTCTCCATTGTTCCTCCACCCCTCCTTCTTGCCAGTCTGCTAGTGCTTTTCTGAGTCACTAGCCCATTTTCCCAAAGTCAGCCCTCCTATAGTCCAATACTTTTACTTTTCTAAGGCTTGACTCTATGGCTGTGTTTATCGTGAACCCCACTGTTTGGTGGTCACTTGTTCCCAGATGGCTACCCACTTCTAAATCTGAGATCCTTTCACCATCCCCATTTGACAGTACCGGGTCTAAGATTGCTCCCTCCTGAGTGGGTTCCACCACTTGCTGTCTGAGGCATGCCCCCTGTAGGGCATTAAGAATAACCCTGCTCTTGGATGTGGCTGCAGCAAAGGTGCTCCAGTTAACATCTGGCATATTCAGGTCACCCATCAAAAATGTGTCCCCTTTTTCTGCCTTTCTAAGGATACCTTCTGTCATTTCCTTGTCCATTGCCTCCCCCTGAGATAGGGGACTGTACACAACCCCCATGTGGATTTTAATAACATTATTTTAACTTTATCATAGTCCATGCAGTCATTATCGTCCATTTGAGCAAATGCATGCAAAGCACAGCCAGTAAGCAATGGGGTCAGGTGGGTCATCCACAAAGCCTTGTCTAATTTTAATTGTTCCAAACCCTCTCAAATGATTTTAAAAACAAATCCAGATCATCCCCTTCCTGGTATTGTGGGAACATTTTAGAATTAATTGTGGCTTTGTGGGTTGAACACCTATTGCCATTACTTATGGTTTGCCATGCTGTTTGCTGGTGCAGTTTCTCCACTTTAGTTTCCTGCTGTCGTTCTTTCTCTCACTCAGCTCATTCTTTCTCTCACTCTGCTCATTCTCTCTCTCACTCTGCTCATTTCTTCTCTCTTTCCACTCACATAAGGATCTCATGCTGGTGAATCTTCTCCCTTTCCTTTCACATAAGGATCTCATGATGGAGAATCTTTTCTCTTTCTTCTACCTCCAGCCTTATTTTCTCCCTTTCAGCCTCCAGCCTTGCCCTCTGCAATTTGACATCCTGCAGTGCAAGTTCTGGCTCTGGATCTCAAGCTGAGGTTTACTGGGCTGCACAACTCCCCCAGCTTGTGCCACAAGGTGCCACCCTTGCTCAGCTGCTGTGACCTCAGCCTCGCCACCTGGGTCACTGTTCTCAGCAACCACCTGCTGACCAGGTATTGGGACATGTTGATCTGAGACTGTCTGCCCCTCCTGCAGCTGGTCATGTGCCAACAGGGCTTCCATGAGTGCACTCTTCGTCATGCCCACATAGACAATCCCCTTATCTGTGCACAGCTCATGGTGCTGCTGTACATGAAATTTGACAGAGCCTGTAGAGCCCACATTCTTTAGCTGCACTGCACTAAGCTGTCTAGAAAAAAAAAACAATAGTAAACAATGCAACCTTTTGAAATCCTGTTTCATAACTGTTAAGGTATATTTCTGCTGACACTCCATCACCAGTGTGCTATTTCTCTCTCAGAGTTCCTGCCTCACAGGAAAACACACTGTTTACTTCTCTGCACTGGACTGGTACCAGCTGCCACACTGATCCCTCCTCTGTCACTAATGTGATGCAGATCCCTCACCAGGAACTTCAAGTTCACTGCCACCACCATTGATGTTTTACCAACAGGACCCAGGGAACCTGTTTTTTTGTTGTTTTTTTTTTACCTCTTTTTTGCTCAAGGTCAGGAAGGTCAACACAATAACTGTGGGTAGAATGCCCCTTAAGAGACAGACTGCAAACAGAGTACAGCAGAAATAATAGAATTACCTTTTTAAGTAAAACAAACAGTCACTGATTTTATAAAAATAAAAGCTTTACTAAAATATTAAAAGTATTTACAATAGGATGTATTTACAGGAAAATAAAAAGGTTGCACATTTACTAAGAAGAAGAAGATGAAACCAGGTTGGATGGACAGATAGTATACAGCAACATTCTGAGTTATTCTCACCTGAAACCTATGTCTTTATCTGCTGCTATCTGAAGCAAATACTTTCCCTAAGCTGTCTTTCTTACCAGAATTCTAGCTGCAGGGCTCTGGATGCCAGATGTACCAAGTCCAACAGGACGTGCTTACTTCCAGCACCACAATGTATTTCTCACTCCTGTAGGGAGGGATCTCACTTACTTTAAGTGACAGTCCCATGTTGTCCCAGCCCTCTTTGAGAGAGTGTGTGTGTGTGTGTGTATCCACCCACCATTCAGCACCTCCTTGCTAACATTATGACATGCACCTGGGTCCTTTGTCCAACATGGGAACATCTCCAGGAAGGATTCCTCTTTGGATTATTGATTTTTTGCCTCCTCCCTAGCCTTTCTGTTAACTTTCTCATGAGAACCATCAGCCCCTCTACCTGCCTGATATAAGCTGTCACATATTACTTGATCATGTGATCTAGTAGCCATCTTGTATCTGATGCAGATGCATATTCAGAAAAGAATTAATGAATCAAAAGAATACATGGTTCTGGTTCCCTTTCCTGTCACAGTTCCCCTTTGCTTGCAAAAACTACCTTTTTAATCCTGTGCTCTTTTGAACTTCAGCACCCCCACTTCTCCCCATATTCTGGCACCAGTGCCCCTAGCGTGACCCAGATGGACTCTCTGGTACTGATTCACCGAACTATAGAATGAATGTATGAACTGTGGATTAATATATTAAACTGTGGAGTGAAATTCTGCAGTCAGTTCTGTGGAATTTCTTTCCACAGTTTTAATACATTAACCCACATCAGACATTCTAATTCAGAATTTCCACAGAAGTTGCCAAAGTGCATTCAGAAATTTTGGGGCCATGAATTTCAGACTTTTCTGGAAATTCTGCTTGTGGAAGGTTTTTTTTTCACACATTCCTACCCCACTTCCTCCTGGTGAAGGTGCAGCCAATCTTGGCTGAGCAGGCATCTGTTGCCCCAGAATGTTCACATGTTGGCCAGAGAAAGATAAGTCATCATTTTGCAAGACTGTTAAAAAGACTTAACTTGCCTACATTTCTGCTATCATTACTCAGAGGTCCCAAGATTGGTGAGATCTCAGAAAATATCATGCTGGATACTATTCTTTTCCCTTAAGGAACATCCATAGTTCTGTGAATGACTTCCTTATGTCCTCAGGATTGCCATCCCTATGTAATTCATGCCAGTGTGGAGAACAGTCTGTTCCATCTCCAGCTGCACTGCATAATTCTGGGTAGCATTCATTAAATCTATGTAGTGGAGGTAGGCAAATCCCTTTACATGCACTACTATTATGATCCTGCAATGGCACTCCACCACACCCACTGACCTACTGTACAAAGTCCCCAAAGTATACTATTTTCTGGCTACTCCTTCCAGCTTTTTCCTCCTGCTTCTGTAGCAGGTCAGGAGAACAGCAGGATAAAATCCATAGGTATAGCATTCACAACAAAATAACCAAATTCTATGTGCTTCTACTATGCTGTATGTAAGAACAAATGTGGTTGAATGTACTGTAACCTTCCTTATGATATCCTATGCTCCACCCCCCATGTCACAACTGGAAAATAGTCCTCGGGGCTCTTACCTTGTAAAATATGTTTAAATAAATAAGTAAATGCATACATACATATGTACATACATACATACATTAATAAATCTTTGCTAAAACATGAAATTCCACATAAAGTGCTTCTGGTTCACTTGGAATTGTTTAACCATTCTTTATGTAAGAGATTGAAAGCTGACACATATAACCATGTTTTATTGTACAACGCACCAACTGAGTTTGGTAAGATTGTATTTTCTAGTTTTAAAGCTAAAAGGAGTTAAAATCTCAGTTCACTTGTGAAATTTCCAAAAATAGGAAAATTATGCTACTTGTAACTCAACCACTCTTAGAGCTAGAGATCTGCATTATGACATGCACAACCTCTGTGACAGGGAAAACATAAATCCCATGACAGTGTTTAGCTTTTCTGAAGTTGTAGTGGCACACAAGTCACTGCTTATGTATTTGCAAACTTTTGCGAACAGTTGCATAATGTCTGGTTGCTAGTAGATCAGCCTTTCTTAGAGTTACAGCAGGCATATTGTTTGGGACTAGTCTATGTAAACTGCCAAATGTGGTGACTGTATATTGAATAGAGTTAATAATAGATGGAAAAAACACACTAAAATTACATTTTAGTAAATATATATATATATTTTTCCCAGTGATTTATCATTCTAATTACTGTGTATGTACTGTACGTAATAATTACTTTATTCATATACAAAATATTATAAATCATGTTTAAAGTGCCTTTTTTTCATTTTCTTTGGAAAAATACATTTGTCACTGACAGAACTGAAATGCCTTAACATCTCCAAATATTTGAATTTCTACACATTCAATAACTTAGTAAGACATTTGTAGGAAAACAGACTCTTTGCCCATAGACTTTGTCTTTTCCTACTGCTTGTACCTGTCACAATGTCATAATCCTCTCCTTGCACATCAGAATCATTATATTGCAAACTGTTTGTGATGTCATAAGCAATTATGACTGTATGGTGTAGGAGTAAGAAATGTGAACAGCTGACTATGGGGACAATAACCTGTTTTTATGAAAATAGGGTAAATTGTTTAACCAGGAAAGGCACACTAAGCCGGAGCTTGTTTCCAGATGCGACCTGGGAGCACAAGGAAGTTAAGTGACTTGCTCAGGGTCACACAGTATGCAAGTGGAAGCTGTGGGATTCAAACCCAGGTCTGGTCTGCTGGGTGTCACCAGATTTGCAGCTCAGAGCTTTAGACTACTGCGCTATACTGTCTCCAAAATGTCTCAAGTAATTAAAAACTGAGTTCCTGGAATTCAGATATTGGGCTGATTTTGTGTAACTAATATCAGCTGATGTCAACTGTTAATTTGTTCTTGAAAACCAGGAAATCTATTTAAATACACACACATGACCCTCCCAACTACAGGTGTTGCATGAACTGCACAGTACTATTTTACATAAATAAGCACAGTAGTCACATCAAGTTGGAAAGGCACAGAAAACAGATATTCGACAGATATTAGTAATCTGGATAATTCAACCAAATAATTATCCAAATACACAATAGTCCTGTCCAGACAAAAAAAGGGTAAATGTGGACGCTATCTATGGAATCTTGTGGTCACCACAAATTATCTGAACACCTTTTCTCCTGACAAACTACTTAAAGCAGTGTTGATTTTGGAAGTCATTTCTTTGAGTGATTTTTTTCCAGATCTAGTAACAATCTTAACAGTATTCTAAAATTATAGTAGTATCATCTCTACTTCTCTTTGTTAAGGAAACATAGAAATTAGAAGAGCTCTGATGCCAATATGTGTATGAATGTTCTCACTGCTTACTTTTGCAAGAAGGAATCGTCTCGCCTAAACTCCAAGTCCCATCAGCTTTACACCTAATAACACGTGGCCCCCTGAAGTAATATCCAGGATCACAACTGAGTAGGTACTCGGCTCCATACTGATTCTGAGTTCCAGAAATCAGCCTCCATCTGCCATACTCCACAATAAAGCTGCTGATATCTGGGCACATTATAGCTAGAAAGCAAAAGAAAGAAATGTTGATGCATTAGAACGTAACAATAAATGAACCCATTGTACAGTTTGGAGTGAAAGCAGGTCTTAAGAGCCATATGGCAAATTGTGGGAAGAAAATGTCCATTACTAGTACTTGCTACATTATGGAATAAATAATGTAATTCTGATATATTCTACTGATGGGAAAAAATTATGTTCCAAGAATGGAAGTAGCTTCTTAATATACATGCAAGACTATATTGAGCATTATGTAAATGCCTGAATTTAAACATTTAGTGTATTGCACACTGGAAGGAACATAGACAGGAAAGATAATGTAGATAAAAAAAATTATTCAACTCAGTTCATATTTATTAGGTACCTCTTGGGTCTAGCAACGTTATACTAATGGCCTTACCATTACACAGTTAAATTGATGTCTTTACTGGTTTAAATCTTACTGCCACATTTGTGTGAAATCTTTAAAACAGATAATACAACAGTTTCATGCCAATGAAAACACAGAGACTTTCAACATTATTCTGATTGGGTAAATGGATATATTTTATTATAATGTATAACTTTTTTTTGAGACCTAGTGCATAATTAATCTTAAAAATAATGGCCAGAAGTGCAAAACGATAGTCTCTTTTTGTTCATACAAATGTAAATACATCTTGAGAAAGTATATATTATCCAGGTGTAGTAGCACCCGTGTCTTAGGGTTGATTAAGCCAGTGGTTCTCAAGCCCCAAACGCTGGTGGCCTCAAAGGTCCTCAAAGTGCAATCACTAGAACTTACTGGTGGCCTCACTCCTATTTTTCCCCCCAGGCACCCTCATATATACCAAGACCCTGATACCACCCATTTTGTTCAATAAAGTAATCATTAAATCAAGTATCTGATGTATTTTTACTTGAAATATGTCTCCCTGGTTTATATAAAGATAAGAAATTGTCCATTCCATTACCATCTCAATTGGGGCTGTCATGAGCTATACAGCTATGTTTTTCTTCCATTACCTTTGCAGTTGGGGCCCTAAGGAGCTCTGTGGCCACATAAATTGCATGTGTGGCCCCATGCAGCCATGGTGGCCTCATTTGAGAACCACTGGACTTGGCAGTTTACTGTTAAACTCATTTTGTGCACCTTGATAACTTGGCTGAGGTTGAACCAATTCATCTAACAAATGGCATGCATGGTGTCCATGCAGGCTCTCTGGTTCCTATTAATTTGGTAGTGATCCATTCAGTGGTTGACAAGCTCCAGAAGGCTGAAAATACATTAAATCCTCCAAATTAAATCTTATTTTGCTCACTGATAGCTAAACAAATTGTTGTAATTTGTATGCTGAAACTTACAGGTTTGTTAGTGTCTCATCCAAAGATGATTCTGAGTTGGTTACTGTAGTTTTCACAAAACAAGCATTTGTCAGTGCTGAATGTTTGCTTGCTGGCATTGGCATTGGTAGTGTAGAAGTTACAGAGCTGCATAATAGAAATGGCAGTGAAGTATTGAACTGAAGCCAACCCCACCACCACCCTGCAGAGAGTGACAGGCATTGGGGTGTGCCTTTTGGTCATCAGGCATAACGGCCATGCCATTTCACCACACCCTACCCTGCAGACACTGACAAAGTGTCACGCGGTGTGCTGTAGGGTCTTTGGCCTTATGCGCACCCCATTCCATCAGGAAATACGGTGAGATGGGTGCGTATGGAGGAATGGGGGTGAACTTTGGGGGCCGAAGAGTCCAAGGCATACCTCGATGCCTCTCACTGGCTGCAGGATGTGGAATGGTATGAGCATTACAGGCAAGAATCCCAAGTCACACCCCTGATGCCTGTCATTCTCTACAGGGTGGGGCGTTATGGTTGGAAACCCTAACACCTCAGGCATTCATTGGTATTTTCACTCCAAATTTTCAACATGGTTTTTTTGTGACCCCCATCTCATGAACAGTGGCAATATCAGTTTGTTAGCCGAAAGCTGCTTATGCACAGCGATCACGGCATTTAGCACCACAGGGCCAAAAAACACATTCCAAACAGGATGTGAACAATGACAGCTGTACTGTTCATGGGGAGGTGTAAAAAATGGCAATGTTGCAAATCTGCAGTCAAAATATTGAAAAAACTGGTGAAGTCAGGAGCGTGCATAGAAACTGTGCAACGCATACCCATAATGTAATTAGGTTAGGAATTTTTTACAGCAGATTGTCAACACAGGCATTTTGGGACCTCCGAGCATGAACAGTGTCACTGTGATTTTCTTTATCTGTCTCGAACAATGATTTCCCACAGCGACCACGCTTCTCTGCGCTGAAAGTGTGAAAACACATTTCGGCCATGTTGTGAAAAATGACAGCTGTACTGGAAGGAAGTATGGAAAAATGCCACTGGTGAAAATCTGGACTGAAAATATTACAAAGTCATGAACTTACAAGGGTGCGTGGAAACTGCACAATGCTCACTCGTAACACAGTCATTTTATGGACGTTTGTCACCAAATTTTCAACATAGCCATTTTAAGACCTCTGCTTATGAACAGTGTAACTGTGATTTCCTTAATCTGTCCCAAACATTGCTTTCGCCTGAGCTGCATACCATTAATGCTACATGTCTTGAAACACATTTAAGGGCAACATGTGAAAAATGGCAGCTGTACTGTTCAAAAGGAAGTGTAGTAAAATGGCAATGTGGAAAATCTGAAGTGAAAATATAGAAAATTTGCAAACTTACGAGCGTGCGTAGGAACTGCGCAACGCGCACTCCTAAAAGTCATTTTGAGGAATTTTTTCACCACATTTTCAACATAGCCATTTAAGACCTCTGCTCATGAACAGTGTCACTGTGATTTTCTTAATGTCTCCATACATTGATTTCACACACCGATCGCGCCATTGTATCATATGGCAGAAACACGCTTTTAAGTGATGAGAAAATTACAGCTGTACTGCTCATAAGGAAGTGTAATAAAATGGCTATGTTGAAAATCCGGAGTGAAAATATTGAAAATTTGCGAACTTATGAGCATGCATAGGAACTGCGCAATGCATGCTCGTAAAACAGTCATTTTAAGGAATTTTTCCACCAAATTTTCAACATATGCTTTTTGAGAGCCCACCTTATGAACAGTGGCAGTGTCATTTCATTACTCTGTCCCGAAAGGTGATTTTGTACAGTGACTGCAAAATCACCCTTCGGGCCCGATGAACGCCATGACAGTGAGAGCATTCATGAGAAGGGGTCCCAAAAACCCCATGTTGAAAATTTGGTGCAAAAATTCCAAAAAATGGCTGAGACATGCAGCAAAGTTGGAAAAACCCTATTCATTACATTATACAGCTTACTGGCATTTCCTCAGTTCGCGGTCGGCTTTGAAGAGTGCAGCCGTGTTCCCGGTCCACCGAAGATCGTCGCGCCAAGGTCCGGAGGTAAGTATGGGGTGAGGGGGGTGTGGGAAGGCAGGGTGCGCAGTGGGTGCGTGCAGGTTGTGGGAGGGCAGGGAGAAGCTGAGGACAGTTTTTATTTGCAGGTTTATTTTTTCCTTTACATGATGTGGGACATTTGCCATGCTGGGGTGGGCTCCCAGCGTGGCACAAGAATAGCTGAGTGGGGCGGGGCGTGGAGCTGGCGGAATGGGCACCCCCATCGGCAATAGCATCTGTTGCCATGCTGGGGTGGGCTCTCAGCATGGCACCCTGTACTGGGGGGGACAGTGGAGCCGACGGGGGATTGGGCACCCCCATCAGCTATACAATGTGTGGCCACGCTGGGGTGGGCACCCAGCATGACATATAACTTTGCTGGTGGGGGGGCGCAGCACAGCCAACAGGGGATTGGGCAGCCCCGTTGGCTACACAGTGCCTGTGTGGGAAGGGGGAGCACACAGCCTGTGTGCCTGTGTGCCTGTGTGTGTGTGTGTGTGTAGGGGGAGCATGCATGAGCAGGCGATATCTTATCGCTGCTCACTGAAGCATAGCTCCCCCTTTCAACTGTACTCCACTGCATTTTGGAGCTGTCATAGACAGCTTCAGCAGGCATTGGAGAACTGCAGCCGTGCCTGCAAACACACTGACTGAATTGGAAGAGGGCTGCCACACCTCCGAAAACTCGGATGATGGCACTATGTTTCTTGCACATGCGTGCAAGCAAACATAAAAATGCTTTATTTGTTTACTTAATAAAAAAATAAGATCCATTTTCACACATGTACAGTTCAAAAACTGACTGTTTCAAGGATAAGTGAATTTTCACAAAGCCTAAACTGTTTATTTTTACTGCTCATGTGTCCACTAGTCCACCTCTATGTCCTAGAAAGGGGAGTCAGCATGGGTGCTAAAAGGTTGGTGGGGGAGTGCTCAATTATGAATGGATCAAATTTAGGTTACCAGCAAAGGGACTGGACGTGTGCTGGTGGTATTAATAAATACAAGGTTGCCAGAAGAGGGGAGAAGTGCTGCATGGGTGCTAGATGGTGGAAAAGGGTGGGGGGGCACTTATTTGAATTGATCAGGAAGAAGTGGAACTGCCCAGTTGGGATCTAATTTATTTATCAGTTTTCATTTTTTTAAATTTGCATGTAGAGAAGCTCAACCCTTCCCCTTCAGCAGCCTTCCCTCTTTTAGAGACTACCAGACCCCTGACTCTGTCCCAGCCTTCTTTGCTATCTAATATAGACCACATCTCCACCACCCAGTATGCAGTCTGTTCCAGTCTTCAACCATCTCAGTATGTTGTTTCTGATATCCCTTTTAAATTCACACCCAACCAGCTTTTATCATTCCAGGTGAATAGGTCACTACTCTCTACCATTTGTATTGTTGGTTTTTGGATTTTTTTGTTTATTTTTGAATACTCCACAACTAAATGACCAGTGTGAAGTTGACATGATGCCATGAAACATACTGTGGGACCTCATTGTAAATGAGCCTGCAGCTCAATTGAGTGCACATATCCCTGTTCATAATGAAATGAAAAAAACTATTTCACTACTACTTACTACTGCATTGGGGACAATAAGGAATCACAGCCATAGATCATGAGCATGCTAGAATAGAGATCAAGAAATGGGTGCCAGTGGGGATGGTAGAGGGTAGTGTGGGTGCTAGCTGGTGAGCAAGAGTGAAGGAATTATTTTCAATGGGTTGAGTGGGAGGATGAATACCAGTGGTGAGATTGGGCAACCTCTGCCAGTAATCATTTGTGAAAGCCTTTTCGAGGGTGGGGGATAACTTTGGTGAGGGGAAAAGAGGGTGGTATGAGTGCTGCATGGTTGGAGTACGTCTCTCAAATGGGTCAGGTAGGAAGGAAGATACTTACGGTGTGATAGAGTATTTCTTTTTAAAAAGCTGTTCTGAATGGGGGATACTGAGTGAGGGGAGGAGGGTAGAGCTGATGCTAGAGAGTGGGGGGGTGTCATGTTTTCTGGGTTTGGTGGGATGGGGTTGCTGATGGTGGGATTTGGAACCAGTCACTGGGGTATGCATTCAGTACTGAAAGCAAGTGAATAATACCACCAACAGGTTTTGTCAATCGCTAAGTAAAAAATGACAACATGCATTAGAAATATTTAGCATGACAGTAAGTGAAACATAGAACACAGGGACATAAATAAAACAGGATGGCAGAAAAGACCTGGGGTTTTATCAGATCTGCCCAGTATCGCCTCCTGTTCCCTATCAGATCCTATTTTCAAATCCCTGTTACATCTTCAGTTTCTACATCCCCCCCACCAACCTATGCTCCTTTAGAGACTACCAGCCTCCTGAATCTGTCCCAGCTTTCCTTGCAATCTAATATAGACCACATCTCCGCCACCCACTTCACAATCTGTTCCAATCTTCCAGCATCTTGGTGAAGACATTTTTGATATCCATTTTAAATCCACCCCCCCCCAACCAGCCTCCACCCATGACCTCTTATCATTACAGGTGAATAGGTTACTATTATCTACCATTTTTATCTCCTTTAAGAATTTCTAGTTCCCTGTCTTTTCCTCCTCACTCCTTCCTGACCTCCACAGTATACACGTTCAGATCTGCTAACTCTCTCATAGAATATGCCCTGCTGCCCATGTATCATTTTGCTGACCCTGCATTACACCATCTCAAGCATGTCCCTTTCCTTCCTCAAATTTGTACTTTGGATTTGGGACCTGTGGGGCCTAAACTGGGACATGTACAGAGATAATATCACCTCCCTCCTCCAGCTGTCAAACGCCTGCCTATTCATCCCAACATCCATATTGCCTTGATTTATGCCTTGTTGCACTGACTTAAGGTTTTGTGACTTTTACTGATGATAACCTCCATGTCTCTCTCCTCTTTTTTTTGTGTCTATCTGGACTCCTCCCATTCAGTAGTCTGTGGCTGTGTTCTTTTTGCTAATGTACATCAAATTGCACTTTTTGGAAGTGGACTTCAGCTGTCAGACTTTGGACCACCTTTCCTGTGTCATTGAGTACATCCTCAGTTCCCTGACCCCCCTCATCACTGTTCACCCTGTAGCATAGTTTTCTGTCATCTTCAAGGAGACCCATTTTGCACAATATTCCCTCCACAATTTCAATAATAAACATGCAGTATAAAAAGGAATGTACTCATAATTGAGCCTTGCAGGACCACTGTATGTAGTAAATTGTCAATCTATATTTTCACCCTGATAACCACCACCCCCCCCCAACCAGCTGTAGATCCACTGGCTTAGGCCTTCCTCTACCCAATGTTCCTGTGGCATTTTCAGTAGCCTGCTGCTTGAAAATGAATCAAAGGATTTGCTCAATTCTTGATAGAGTGCGATGACCACCAGACCCTTAGCCAATGCCCACATTATCCAGTCAAAGAATAACAACAGGCTAGTCTTGCACAAACTTGTTGACACACACCTATGCTATCTACTGTTCTGTAACCCATGATTGCCAAGGTACCCCACTACAATTTATTTGACAATCATTTCCAAAAGCTTACCTACAATTGAGGTAAAAATGACTGGCCTCATCCAGAGCCTCTCTTTTATTCCTTGTGCAGTAGAACCACATACACAGCTCTCCAGTTCCTTTGGATAACTATGCCTCTTCTCCGGGAAGCAGCAGAACAAATCCATCAGAGCTGTTGCCAGTTCTGGTCCCTGTTCCATAAGTACTACAGGGGGAAGACCAGCAGGATCTAGTGCTTTCTCAATCCTAATGGCTGAAGGCCCTTTACACACCCTGTCTATTGTGATCCCCACCCATTCAATGCTTCTTACCCCCCCCCCTTTAAAAGCCTTCACCATACTTGCTGGTTATGGCCATATATCTTCCACCATGAATATTGAGGAAAAGAAGTTGCTGAGCTTAAGGAACTTTTTACCATCATCCACAACTTACCTGCCTTCCTCCTTTAAGCTAATTGTCCCCCCTTTGGCTTCCTATTTCCCCTTATGCATCTAGAACATTTCTTATACCCTTCCATCACCATTTCCACTATCCTTAACCATCTCTACTCTAGCCTTTCTCACTGATCCCCTTTTTCTCCAAATTTTTTTTTTCTGATAACCTTTACGCTCTTCCTACCTTTCTTTTCTTTGTGCCTCTTCAAGATCTTTATCTTTTCTCTGGTAGTACCTCCTTTTATAAATTAGATAGGATTTTTGTGCTTGCTGCATTTGGCCACATTGCTCATGCAGGATTCTATCACCTCTGCCATGGATCCTTCACTATTTGGAAGGTTTGGCCTGTAGTTCAATGGACAAACAGCCAGCCACTCCCATTTTCCTGAGCTATATAAGTAGTTCCTCTCAGCCTTCTTCTGAAGCACTTTTTTCTTTGCCGGCTGGAGGCTCTGTCTGTTTGTCCTTTGCAGCTAACTGGGGCCTGGGCCTACACTGGGGCCTGCGCCCCCCCGCCTGCTGCTTCTGTTTGTCACTGCTGGACTTCTGACTTTGTTTTCCTGCTTCTAGTTTGTACTTTGCCTCCGGCTGTGTGCTTCTTTCTGTCATTACTCCTTGTTTTCTGTGTTTGTGTGTCTTTGTTTTGGGCATTGTTTCCTGTTCTCTGTGTTTGTGTGTTTTTAATTTTGTCTTTTCGGTCTTTGTTTCTAAGCTCCTAGCATATTGCTACTTCAGAGCTCATATTACTTGCTCTCAGTTACTCACAGCTCTCAAATTACTTGCAATGCAACTGCAACAATTATCTGTGTGTTTCAGCTCAATCATAGCTGCTCTCCACGCTGCACTTAATTGTTTTCACCTTGTTCAGGCTCACTCTGAACCCTAGCTATGCAGCTCAATCATGATTTCTCAACTCATTCTACTTACCTCATTGCTGCAGTTTCATTGCACTGCCAGGTGCTAGCTGCTTCAGAGCGTGGTGTCTCCCTTCTTTCTATGTTTATTGAAGTTTACAACTCAGTGTACTCAATACAGATGATGCTTCTATGTTTGTACACACTGTTATTCTCTGAGGTCAGCTAAGCTACTGTTGATGCTGTCAACTAGTTTCAATACCTGCATGTGGGTCTCAGTTGTTTCATCACTTTCCTTTTTTTCCTATGGTGGGGACTTGGAGGTGTTTGGGGAGTCATGGCCCTGTGTGGCTAATTACTTATGTTCTAAATCCTGTCTCTACCAATAAGAAATCCTCAGAGTATGTGTCAACTTTATTGGCTTTTTGAATGTCTCGCTGGCTTGCCCCACTATTCACAGTGCTACTTCATTGCTACTATGTTTTGCAGACCTACATGCAGGTCTGACTATTGCTACACTGTTAATGACCTACATGAAGGTCCACTCTTGCTTATGCAATCTTTGCTTCATGCCTACCACCATCCCCTTGGCTTCAGCCTCTGGTATGTCTGCTGCACTCACTACTGCATCCAACCTTTGCAAGGTCTCAGCACTTAATACTCATTCAGCTCCTTATCAGTTCTGGGGCATGTCAGCCATACCATTCTGGCTTAGGGTTTAGCAGCGGCTGATGGTCTCACTCTGCATTTTAAGTCTGCATCTTGAGCATGCCTGACTTGGGGTGGGGTCCTTCTCACCTGGCCAATAGCTGGGAATGTCCTCACTCTGGGCTTGGCTTTAGCTGTTCACTGACATGACAGCAACTCCTGGTGTAGAAATTAAGACTAGCTGTGAAGGGTGGTTACTCTGATCTCACTTGGCTCTGGTGGTTCCACTGGCAGTATAGCCTAGAGGTTAGAGGAACGAGGTGTGAATGAGCTTGATACATACAGCAGACCAGACCTGAGTTTGATTCTCACAACCTCTACTTGCATACTGTGTGACTCTGAGCAAGTCACTTAACTGCCCAGTGCTCCAAGGTTGCCCCTGAAAACAGGCACTTGTGCCTAGTGGGCCTTACCCAGTTACCAAAGACTAAAATAAAAAAAAAACAATGGTTATCCATTGGCTTTAGTGGTTTCTCTAGCAAGGCACCTTCACCGCATACTTCCTACTACTGCCTCTGGTTCACCTGGTTTGTGTTTAGGGTGAGTAGGCCAGGTGAGTGCCTCAGCAGTCAGTGCTCTCCTCCTCCCTCCTTGGTTGCACCTGATGTTGCAGAGCACTCTTATAACCTTCCACAGCATTTCCACTAGAGGGACTGAGTGAGAGCTTTCCACCAAATTGGGTTTCCAAATTGCAGCTGCAGAGCCATCACTAAATAATATATCCCATCCTGGAGGGAAGGCGACCTAGGCCTTGGATCCTCAGAGATTTCCTCCTTGGGGGGGAGGGTTCTCTCCTCTGTGCCTCAGGTCATAGAAGTTAATTAGCTGTAGTTAGTGTTTCCTAGTTCTATTAGGTAGTGTCAGCTGTTGGATGGAGGTGGATGGTGTCCCTATTTGCCATTCCCTCTCCCCTGAAGAGGCCCCCTCATTCTCCAGTTCTACTCACCAAATTCATGCTATTGCTAACATGTGCATCTCATTATGTTATCAAGGCATCACATTCTGTTATCAATCTGCCTTATGCTTTATCTACTACTGTGTCACAGCTACTGCTTGCTTATATGCTTCATACTACTTCATTCTTTTTGGGAATCCTTCCTAAGGTACCTTCAGCCATGGGAATCATCCCATGGCACCTATAGGGGTGGAATCCTCTTCAAGGGTTCCTTGCCTTTGGTACCCCTACAGGATGGTAATTTCTCTGAAATAGAGAGTGTGAATGGCCAAAACCAAAGTAGCACAGTCGCACAAGTATAACACTATACTGGCTGCGTAGGCCATTGAATATTCATTTACATAGATACATAAATACATAGATACATAGACAGTGTCAGCAGATAAGGGCCTATGGCCCACCCAGTCTGCCCATTTGAGCTTGCAAGTTCTGTTTATGTTTTCTTTATATTTTCCTAGAAGTCTGTTGCCCCCTTACCCCTGACATCCAGAATTCCTTTATGTCTATCCCATGCATTCTTAAATCCCGTGATTGTTTCAGCCCCCACCACTTCCTCTGGCAGGGTGTTCCACTTGTCCACCACCCGTTCTGTGAAGAAATTCTTCCTCACGTTTCCTCTGAATCATCCTCCCTCCAACTTCATCCCATGCCCTCTAGTCCTGGAACATCTTTTTCACTTAAAAATAGTGTATTCCTGCACAATGTTCCTCCCTGTAAGATACTTGTATGTCTCTATCATAGCCCCTCTCTCCCTCCTCTCCTCCAGGGAGTACATGTTCAGTTCCTTCAGCCTGTCCTCATAGGACTTGTGATGCAATCCATGTACCATCTTTGTTGCCCTCCTCTGAACCTTCTCTAACCTGTCTATGTCCTTATGTAGGTAAGGTCTCCAGAACTGTACACTGTAATCCAGGTGGGGCCTCACTAGTGTCTTGTATAGTGGAATTATGACCTCCCTTTTCCTGCTGGTGATGCCCCTGCCTTGCATCACAGCATCCTATTTGCTTTACCTGCTGCCCTGTCACACTGTTTCCTACCTTGAGGTCATCAGAGATGATAACCCCAAGATCCCTTTCCTGCTTGGTGCATGCTATATCCTCACCCCAAACTGATATATTGTGCCAGGGTTTTGTGTCTATATGCATTATCTTGCACTTCTTTGCATTGAATTTCAACTGCCAAACCCCTGACCATTCTTCAAGTTTCTGCAGGTCTCTTCTCATTTTGTCTACACCCCTTGGTGTGTCTACTCTGTTACAGAGCTTTGTGTCATTAGCGAACAGTGAAATTCTGCCTTCTAGGTCCTGCACAATGTCACTGATGAAGATGTTGAATAGGACCAGTCCCAGCACTGATCCCTGTGGTACCCCACTGGTCACTCTTCCATCTGTAGAGTGACAACCATTTACCACCACTCTCTGTGTCCTGCTGCCCAGCCAGTTACCTACCCACCACACTACTGTCCTGCCCACACCCATATTTCCCAGTTTGTGTAATAGTCTTCTATGTGGCACAGTGTCAAAGGCCTTGCTGAAGTCCAGGTAGGCCATGTCCACTGCCCTCTCCTGATCCACCTCCCTAGTCACCCAGTCAAAAAATTCAATGAGGTTGGTCTGACATGACCTCCCCCTGGTGAAACCATGCTGCCTTGGGTTCTGTAGTTCATTGACATCCAGATGTTCCACCAATCTCTCCTTCAGTAGTGCTTCCATGATCTTCCCCACTACTGAGGTGAAGCTGACTGGTCTGTAGTTCCCTGCTTCCCCTTTGTTCCCACTTTTGTATAAGGGGACTACATCTGCTGTCCTCCAGTCTTTGGGTACCTCCCCTGTTTCCAGTGATTGGCTAAACAGGATAGCCAGAGGTTCAGCCACCACCTCTCTTAGTTCTTTAAGGACCCAATTTTCACCCATCTGGCCCCATTGCTTTATCAACTCTTATTACTTCCAGTTCCTTCAGGACCCTTTCTTTTGTAAAGGGACTTGTGTCCATTTCTGCATCATTCTCACCCCTTGTACTCCCTTCAGACCCATTACCCTCCTCTTCCTCAGTAAATATTGAGCAGAAATACCTGTTCAATATGTCAGCTTTACTGTTGTCATCCTCCATGTGGCCCCATCCTCCCCCTTCAGTCTCACTATCCCTCCCTTTTCCTTTCTTTTTTCACTTATGTACCAATAAAAGGTATTTTGCCTCAACTCTTCACCACCTCTGTCACTACCACTAGTTTGTCATTAATTATTGTCCTCAACCTCCAGAAATCTGCCCTTCTAGTTAAGAATCATATTTTCTTGTGCTAATCAGCCATGGTCACTTCACCTTAGAAGTTTTCTAATCCTGTCTTCCTCTACCATCTCTACACTGGACAGAACAAGATCCCTCTGTCTGTGAAAAGTCATCATGACACCCTATACACAGTTGACAACAAAAATCAGCCAGATCTTCCCAGCAATTCTTGTGATTTTCATGTGTAAAGGTTTTTGCATTTTTCACCAAGGTTTTTATGCCCCACTGGTTTGAAGCATGACTGATCAGCCCTGTCCTCACTGTACTGAGTTGATCCCCAACTCCTCACCTCTAACCTTGGTCATGCAGTGCCCCTGCAAATTACCTATTGTAGTGGAGCCAGAGAGGGGAGAGACATTCTCCTTGCAAGCACACACAAATCAGTAGCAGACCTTATTGAGCACTGGAAGGTGGTGCGGACTTGGGACCAGCAGGCAGGGCTTTATTGAGCCTTTAGACCACCATTTCTCAACATATTTTTTCTCTGAGCCATAGTAGTATGGGATACACGTGTGCTGTGAGGTGTCATTGTGTCCTAGAATAGAAACTCTCACCCAGACCATAGAAAGCAACTCACTCTTTGACTACACAATCAGGCCTCCACCAGGTGGCTGCCAAAAGTTGAGAGGATTTGCCACCTCATTCCAGGAGAGGAGGGTTGACAGGTGGCCTCTTGATCCACTCCCATCTCCACCGCTTATCCCTGGAGATCCTAAACTCAGACCACTGGCATGGTGAGACATAAGGTGCTTGATGCATCAGCCCCCTATGCCACCAGGCTAGTTATGGTTATTCATTTTCATACTGGCTTCATGACTGCTAGCAGTCACTAAACTAGTAACATTAACAAAATAGGTTCCACAAAAAATCGCTTATCCTCAGATGTTCAGTTTTTGAACTGCACAGCTGCAAAAATGGAAAACAATTTTAGTTAATAACTTTAAATCTGAACATTATTCTGAAAAATAAAAATGACTATAAAAAGATTATTCCTGAGTCAAACACTAATGAACATGTAAGCCGTAGTATTCAAATCCCATCAATTTGTGAGCAAAGAAAAAAATAATAGCCTTCATTTTGTGAATGGGGATTTGCATGTGTTGAAAACCTTCTAGAATATTTAAACCACTGAAGCAATAGCTACTAAATTTACAGGAGCCAGAGATCCTGGCACTAGCTCAGCATATGCTAAATTTCAAGTGAATTTGTCAGAAACTGGCTGAGTTTTCAATGTTCAAAATTTGGGCTTAATATTAAACCACTTACTCAACTAGAATACACATGTGCTACCCACACCTGTAACACATATATGCATGCACATGCACGCTCATGCACACACACACACACACACACACTTTTTATGTAGAATATATAATGGGCACTGTATGTGCGATATAAAAGGAAACATACCTATTGAGGGTGCTAATCAGATAATAAGGCTATGATCCAGAAAGGGTGCCTAGCTTTATTATCTGAATAGCATGCTGAGATAAGTGTATTGGGTATGCTGTACTTATTCATCATTTATTTTACATAATTAATGAGAAGAGTGGCATTCAGTACCTGCAAGCTGGAGTTGGCTTGTTTTGCCAGATTTATATCTGGTCAGGGGCCATTTTCCAGTAAGATAATCTGCTCTGTGCAGTGTCTGTCTTGCTAATGGCCTAGTGCTTGAATGAATGGTGATATATTTACTTCTGCTAAAACCTGATTGGATGAATTTCAGCTAGTCAGGTTTTACTAGGTGCTCAGCCATCACTATTCACATGTGGCAGTTCCTTTTCTGACATAGACACTGAAAAGAGCAGACACTCTGAATCAGGGGATTGTTTTCTTTATTACAGAGGTCAAATAAAAATGTTCTTTTTCTGGGTGTTAGTTGGGGAAGGAAGTGGGGTGGACCAGATTGGGAGTTTGGCGTGGGTCTTCTTCAACTGCCTCAACTGGGTCTGATCAGGTGGTGGAGGTGAAGGTAGTGTGTACGGTGCATGGGTGTGTGGAAGGGTTATTATGAAGGATACAGACTTTGAGCATACTATATATAAACACTCTTCTCTATTATATCAATATACCTGAATACTACTGACTAAGGAAAATTCACCAGGGCAGAGGGGAAGGAGGGAGGAGGCTGCTAGCTGGTTGGGGGGGATTATGATACATAACAGTGTTTGGGAGGTGTTAGGGGAATTACAGCACAATTCGTGGAGTATTTTTTAATGCAATTTGGGATATAAAAAAATAATAAATTCACTAATGAAGTTAGTGCGACTGCCAGGAAATTCATGAAACTTCGTGAATAGTGGATTTTGCCAATTCAAGCCAACTTTACTGCAACTTAAAACTTGGCTACATATTTATACTTCAGTCATGTAAAAAGTACTTTAAAATGTTTCCTGAATGTGAGAAATCATAACTGTTGCGACTTCCCCAACAGTACAGTTGTCTGTTGCCACTGTCCTCACCTTCACACTGAGGAGGGATGTCATTATTGTTCCATTTCCCATTCTCTTGGCAGACTGCTGTCGATTGTACAGTGGACTGTATATGGAATCCTTCATTGCACTTATAGACAGCTATGTTACTGAAAGTGCCCTCCCTGGCAAAAACAGTTCCGTTCCCAGGAACTCTCGGAATTCCACAGGTGATAGCTTGAAAAAGAGAAGATCTGTAAGTTTTTCCACACTGAAATGTGTGTGACATTGAAGGAAAACAATAATTACAGTATATGTATATTTATTCAGGCAAAAGATGAGACTTGGGATATTTTCTTGGTGTGATGGTCAATGCAATTTATAATGATGGACACTGGAGTCTGGACCTCATGTCTCAATTCCCCAACTACAGTGACTAAACATAAACCATTTAGTGGAAAATGAGAATGGATTCTGTCAATGTTCTTTAGGCCCAATTTATAAAAGGTTAAGCATTTTTTTTTCATAACGTCTGAAGCTGTAAATCAAAATCCCTGAAAAGTATTAGCTCCACAAACAGAACAATGTATGAAGGTAAAGCATGCATTTGTTCTGTTTATAACCTACAGTTTATTGAGAAAAACAATTATTTTTTTTCCAAAAACAGTGAATAACAGAACAGTACTTGAGAAATATTGAGACAGTCCTGTATGTATCTGGTTGAATTGTGTGATACAGAGACAGAGAGGGTAGGGAAGAGAGAGAGTGAGAGAGAGAGAATATAGAAAGGAACAGATCCAAATGGTAGTGATACTGATCAAGCAAGGGAGTGTATACTGCTTACAGAAGATGTGTTTACCCAACTGGATCTGCACCATTGCCAGCAGTGCAAATGAGTTGTACTGGTGCAAATCTGTCCCTGTCAACAGCTGCTAGAGCATTGCAAGCCACTCTGTTGCAGTACAGAGGACTCCCTGTTTTGATGGGAATGTGTACTGGTGCAGGCATTTTGTGGTAGCATGTAGACATGCTGCTTCACCTGCACTAGTATAGCCCTGTGGCACCCCACATCAAATCCCATTGAGTGACAACAGTTAGATTCTAGAAGCAAAGCCATACAACATTTCACTGAATACCTGCATTCGGAACCAGAAAACAATATTCAGGGATGTCCTAACCACATTAGTGGGTTAACTTCCCCCACCACCTACCATAGCTAATAACATTAATCTAATGATAATACAATAATAAATGTATGATTAACATAATGATATCAAGTGATATCAATGAAATGTAGCAAACATATCACCTACCATGCCCTGCCTCCTCTCAAACTGCCCCCCTCTTCTGATCTGAATCAGAATCAAAGTCAAAACACCGGACTATCCCCAGCAATAATGCAGACAGCTGCTGTGTGAATCCACTGTGGTGGTGGTGTAGATGCAGAATACAGTGCACTGCTGAGGTGTGTAAACAGGCCTAAATGTTAAAGAGTTTGGAACACCAGCAGATTAAAAGTTCAGATTTTTGCATTTGTAATATTGATGAAATTCTCCTTACAAAATAGGAAATTATAAAAGTCCTTCCCAGGACTGTATATTAAGACAATATAAAAATAAGCGCATGACCATAAAGTAAATGCCCTACCCACAGGGTAGAATGCCCTGCTTGATATGTTATGCAGCAGGTTCCTGAATTCATGATGGCAAACACTACAGCAATTGCTCTCAAGTGCAAAGATAAAAATCAATAGACTTTACAATTAAGGCTAATCGATCTAAATTTGCACAAAATCTGCTTCTGTTACAAAGAACACCAAGATAAGCATGAAAGTGAAAAGAACACTTACTCTCCTGTAATGTCTTCCAGAGTATCTCCTCCATAGTTCCTCATACTATACTCTCAGAGCAGGAAGAATTAGGACCCAATGACAATCAGAACTTTTGGGTGTAGCAGCATCTGTTTACAACACTGATGCATGACACTGTGTAGGCATCCCGCATACAAAGCAGTGCTGGCACCAACTTTCTCAGTATCATTTTTTATCAAGAAGGAGAGAATAAAAGACAACCAAAAAATAAACTACATAAAAAACTGTTTTAATTAAACCATTTCAAAAACACTAAACATATGGTAACACAATGAAAGCAAAAGACAGCCTCATTTTCCCTATAAGGGCCTATGTAGTCCTTCCCATTGAGATTGGTAACATGTCAGACATATAACATAAATGCAATAAATGCCTGTTGGACTGGTGGGTAGTAGAAAAGTGTGTTGCTCTATGAGAGGAGATACTCTAGAATGTCAAGACTTACAAGTAATAAACCTTCTTCTCGGGGGCGTGGCCAAGCCAGCATCCAGAATGGCAGCATAGTTCTGGCGCTCTGTGCCTAAACCATTGAATAAATTGTTTCCCCCAGCTCCCTGGGACCCATTCCAGCAAGAGAACTGACGATTACTCAAGATAAAACTGGTATGCCATCAAAGATGTCTAAAAAGCAAGGGCATCTAACTTTTAAAAGTTCCAGTCGTCCCAAAAGCATCCCAAAACATCGGGTTCTGAGGCCCTGCCACCACGAGCTGAAATTATGGTGAATGCGGACATATCATGGCAAGCTGTTAATGTGGATGAGAGCAAGGCAAACTCACCACTTTTTGCCCTGGAGAAGTTATTCAATGGTTTAAAATATGATTTAACCTGCAAAATGAATGCAGGTTTTGAAAACGTTTCAGCTCAGTTGGTGCACCTCCAAACAATGGTGAACACACTGGGGGAAACGGTGGAGCAGCATTCAACTCGATTAACGGTGGTGGAAGAGTGGATGAGTGTGAAAGAAGATCGTTACTCCCAGATGAACCCCCAGTTACAGTCAGCTTTGGCCGAAATAGAGAAGCTGAAGGCAGTGCTTAATGACCACGAAAATAAGGAGAGGTGTACAAATACCCAAATAGTGAGCCTGGCTGAGGCAGCAGAGGGCCACGACTGTGCAGCCTTCTGCAAAACTTGGCTGAAAACTCATTTGGACTTGCCACCTGAGTGCACATTAGAGGTTCAATGGGCACACAGAACCCCTGGTCGCCGTCCTGCTCTGAATGAAAGGCCTCGGCACATCATACTAAAATTCTTACATTATCAAGATAGAGTGATGGTGTTGGAAGTAGCAAGGAAAGCAGGCCCTATTCGAGCAGACTCACGCCCTGTTAGTATTTTCCAGGATTTTTCCTGTACAGTGCAGATGGAGCGGAATGCCTTCTTGCCAGTGAAGAGGCGACTACACCAGCTTGACTGGCCCATTGCGTTGATTTATCCAGCTCGTTTGATTATTCGGAGAAAAAACACAGCCCCAAAGGCCTTTACAAGCCCTGATGCAGCGTTGCAGTACATCGAGCAGGAGGCTCTCCAACAAGACAATGCTGCTAGATGAGCTTTATTCTAAGAGGAGATTGAGCTTTGCCAGGTACTGCCGAGAGGTTTCAGGGTTTTTGCTTCGGGGACACTGGGAGATGAATCGGGGGGGAGTTGGGCAACACCCGGCTGGGTCCGTAACTCATCAGAGGCCAATAATGGTTGGATCAGGCAGTCTCCCTTATGTGCCTCAGTTTTCTGCCACCTGCCCAGTTCATTTTTCTTGGGGCTTCACCTGGTTAAACCTTATGCTCTGTGAGACTTTAAATATGGGATAGTTCTAAAAGGATCTAATTTTGGACTTTGAACTTGGTGGACTCAATATATTACAGCTTAAGCTACAGTTGGTTTATTATAATTTGTATGGAGTAATACTTTGTTTTGGTTCAATTATGACAAATGGGGGGGTCCTGGGGGAGTGGCGGAAGCAAGAAATCAAATACTTTTTTACGTGTGTGGTGTCTGGGAGCCATGCAGGGAGTTCAATTTATCTATATGATATGACTTGAATTAATATGCAAAGATGGGGGGGGGGCACTAAGGGTCCAAGAGGATGTCTGAGCAATTAGGGGACTGTTTCAAAACTCACATGTCAGGGTCACGTCCCGCCCTATGGGGTACTCAATCTGGAGTTTTCCCTGGGTGGCTCTGTCTCTGGGGTGCTGTCTGATAGAATAATATTTTAAAGCTCCTTTCATTTTGCTTAATTTCAAGGCATGTTTCCTTATAGTATAGGAATGGATGGGCCCTGGGTGGGACCCCAGGTACCACATGCTGACTTAATATGTGGGCAGCGATGGTGAGGCAAGGAGGCTAATCCATGATACTAAAGGGGGTTGTTGCCAAGTAGGTACTAAGGTGGGGGAAGGGAAATGGGAGGTGAGGAAGCAACTGTTGTTGCCATATTCAGTTCTTTAGGGGTTAAGTTACTTGTTTCATCTTAGTGCCTGTTTCGTGGGTTTCCCCATCTTTAAGGCTTAAACGTCTCATAGGGAGATGGTGAAACTTGTTGTTTATGGAGATTTAGGGGGTCTTAGGATGGGGGAGGGATATGAGGGGTTGTTTTTTAGTTGGTTAAAAAACAAAAATGTTCAATGGTCGTATGAGATGGGATTGGCATATACAAGTGCCATTGTGTGTGGGGTGAAGGTTTCGAGGCATAGTTATCAACTTGTATTCCTGGATGGCTAGTTTAAAGCTGCTATCCTGGAATGCAAATGGACTTGAGACAACAGCAAAGTGAAAACGAGTCTGGTCTTATGTTCGAGAAAAGAAGGCAGATGTAGTTCTGCTACAGGAATTACATCTAACACACAAGGAGACGAAACAGATGGCAAACATATGGGATGTACTTTGATAGCTTCTCATTTCACATCCAAGGCCAGAGGCACATGTATCTGGTTTCAACTGGGGGTCATAGACCAGATTAACTCCTCCCATGTAGCTAGCCTGGGGAGATACGTTGTAGTTCAAGCCACTGTAGAAGAAGAATTAGTTGTATTGATGTCCCTTTATGGTCCTGCTTTTGACAGCCCTGAGTTTTTTGAGCATCTTGCCCTTACATTAGCAATGTTCCCCGACAAGATGATTATAGGAGGTGACTTTAATACTTACTGGGATCACTTGTTAGATCATTCTAATCCCCATTTTAGGCGCTATCCCAAGAGTGTGTTGGCCTTATGAAATTTAGTGGGGAAGAGGGCCTTGCAGGAGATGTGGCATTTTAAACATCCAGACACAGAGAAGGTTTCTTTCTATTCCCATGCCCACAAAGTTTATACCAGGTTGGACTACTTTCTGGCCTCCCCCTGTTTTTGTAGATCGAATAGAGGTGATCCAATATGGTCCTATCATTGTTTCAGATCATGCCCCCTCTACTTAGAACTGAAAAGTGGGACAGAGGAGGTGGGGACACGGCAGTGGAGACTTGACCCTACTCCATTGAATGATCTTCAATATGTTCAACAAATGTCCAGACGACTTATGGAATTTTTAGAAGCCAATAAGGTGGAAGATACTTCAGCCAGGGTTACATGGGAAGCTCTCGAGGCATATGTCAGGGGGGAATCTATTTCTTATTCAGCATTTAAAAAGAAACAGTAGGGGATGAAGGAGAGTGAGCTGAAGTCACATATTATGACACTAGAGAAGCAAGTCATGAGATCTCAGTCTCTTAAAGAAATGTCATTGCTGAAAATCTGGAAGGGGGAATACAATCAAATAAGTTCCAAATGCATAGAGAGGGATATTATGGTGTCTAAGGCAGGACAATACTTTGAGGGAGATAAATCAGGGAGGTGGCTGGCCTCGTTTAATTAAGAAACAAAGGGTGGAAAGATCCATTATAGTTATAGAAAATGAAGATGGGGAATGCACCTCCTCTGCTCGAGAGGTAAATAGTATATCTAAGTTATTCTATGAAAAATTATATACCTCTGAGGTCCCCCATAATGGGAATCCAGCGAGCTTTCTGGACAGTGTCCCTCTACCTACACCATCGGCAGTCGATAATGAGATGCTTAGCTGGGAACTTACAGCACAGGAGGATAAGGAGGTGATTTAGGCTTCAAAATCAGGTAGGGCCCCAGGTCTAGATGGACTACCCTTGGAATTTTATAAAACGTTCTGGGGAGAGTTGACCCTACTGTTCATGGGTATGCTCCAGGAGGTGCTGGAAGAGGAGGGTTTGACACCATCTCAACAGTTGACTACCATAACGATTCTCCCTAAACCAGGTAAAGACCTAAAAAAATGTGGCTCTTACCATCCTATTTCACTGCTAAATGCAGACTATAAGATTATAGCAAAGATTCTGGCAAGGAGACTAGAGTATTTTGCCTGGGGTTGTCCACCCGGATCAGGGGGGTTTTGTTATGGGTAGGCAGGCTAGGCATAACCTGAGATGGGTCCTGAATATCATGTAGCATGGGTCAAGGGGAAGGATTGGCTCTAGGGGTCTCCTTGTCCTAGATGCGGAGAAGGCCTTTGATAGGGTTGAATGGCCTTTTTTGTTTGCTGTATTAAAAAGATTCGGCCTTCATCCGGTCTTTGGTCGGTGGGTGGAAAGGTTGTATCAGTCTCCATGGGCTCAAATACTGACTAAAAACACTCTCTCAAGCCCTTTTTGGCTATTTAGGGGTACACGGCAGGGCTGCCCCCTCTTGCCCTTGATATATATCCTCACTATTGAGGCGCTGGTGGTAGCTATAAGATGTCACCAAGGGATTAGAGGTTTTATGATCAATGAGAAGGAACATTTCATTTCACTTTTTGTGGATGATGTTCTGCTGTTTTTGGCAGACCCAGTGAATGCTTTGCCTGCCCTGACCTCTCTCTTTAAGGGCTATGGCCATCTGACTGGCCACAAGATTAACTGGAGTAAAAGTGAGTGGCTTCCACTGGGGAATCCAGGCAGGTCAATCCATACTGATGAAGTGGATATACTCCCCAAACCAGTGATAAAATATCTTGGAATACAACTTCCCTGAAAATTGGCAGAAGTGGGCAATTTAAATTACAAACCCCTGGCAATAAAAATTAAGGAACAACGTAGTAGATGGAAGTCATTCCCTTTGTCTCTGCTGGGGGGAGTGAATTTGGTAAAGATACAAATATCACCCCAATGCCTTTATTTTTTCAGATATTGCCTGTAGCGGTCCCTTCATGTTATCTATGGTCACTGGAGGGCTCTATAACTTCCCTCCTATGGGCAAATCATAGACCCAGAATCAGGAAAGATACATTATGGTTACCAAATTGCAGGGGGTCTTGGCACTCTCCAACTTGAAGCTTTATGCCCTTGCAGCACAGCTAACACATGTTTTGGATTGCCTGGAGGACAGGGACAAGTCCTGGTCCTGGGTCCCTATGGAGTCACACTCCTCTAGGGTCTCCCTATTTGCTCAATACCTTCTACCTCTAAGTTCTGGGGAGTGGGAGGGGGAGCAACCTCGGAACCCTTTTACTAAGACTACTCTCAAGTCTTGGAAACAGGCCATGTGGATTATGGGGGAGGAGGGGGGCCTGTCACCAGAAAGATCCATTCTATACAGTTTATAGAAGGATGGAAGAGCCCCCTTCCTGGTTAGGAGAGCCCTGGTGAAGTGAGAGAGGAGGGGGCTTTTCCTCCTCTCACATTTATTTCAAAATAGTTCCCTTCTAAACTTTTCTGAGTTAATACATTACTGTAATATTCA
The DNA here is from genome assembly GCA_016271365.2 of Neoceratodus forsteri. Classification (NCBI taxonomy): domain Eukaryota; kingdom Metazoa; phylum Chordata; order Ceratodontiformes; family Ceratodontidae; genus Neoceratodus; species Neoceratodus forsteri. The sequence continues at coordinate 436,366,237 of CM057451.1, read as the reverse complement.
ACCTACTCATTATATTATATATCCTCAGATGAAGTCCAGGCTGATTAGGTTTTATAGGCCAGAAAGGGGTTGCCCCTCCTTAACTAGAACATTATTGAGGAGGTCTTCAACACTGTAGAATGCACAGCGATGTGAAACCTCTTAGTGCCTTATAAGGAGCACTGTTGGGGGCCCACCCGGATGTGCTACAGAAATTGAGAGATAGGTGGGAAAGGGATTTGGGGAGACACTTTGTCGGGAGGAGATTAGAATCTGGCTCTGAGGGGTAGTATGTTCAGTTTGGTAAATAATAGACTTAGAAACATTCATTATAATACTATCCACAAAGCCTATTTCACTCCTGCTTTGGTTCATAAAATAAACCTCCAGGCACCGGATCAATGTCCAAAGTGTTTTTCACAGGGGTACACTTTTTTCCATGTGGTATGGGCATGCCCAAGGGTGATGGCATACTGGGACAAGATAAATCATCTTATTAATAAGGTCTTGGAATGTGATATCTCTTTGGACCAAGTAGATATCCTGCTATGGGTATATAGAAGTGGGAAGGGCCAAGCAAAAGCTTCACATCCTCTGAGAAGACTGGCCTTGGTGGTGGGCAAGCAGACCTTGGCACAGAACTGGATGGTGCAGTCTACACCCACCATTGCCCACTGAATTAAAACATTACTAAATAATATGAAATTAGAGCATATCCAATATAAGGTTCTGGGGCGTCTAGATAGATATGATCAGATTTGGTCCCCACTTGAGAGGGCCCTGAGTGAAATATGGTTTCCTGTCTTCTAAGAACACAACCTTACTGTAAGTGATAAATAGTTTTTTGCATGTTAGTAGATCAGTCTAGAGAAATAACCCTTGAGTATTTGCATAGGTTGTCAACTCTGATTTGCTGCATAAGATAATTTATTTTGTCTTGTAGCTCTTACCTATACCTGTATATAAAATCATACGATATGTATAATGACGTAATTATTTTTGCTTTTTCCTGTCTACTGACTCTTTAATAAATAAAGTTTACAAAAAAAAGAAACCTTCTTCTCTTTAATGAGTCAATCTACTGTTTGCTTAAGTGGCAGGCAGGTATGATCACCCGTATAAAGATTGCCAAGAAGATAATGGCAACCACTAGAATGGTAAAACACTTTAGTATCACCAACCAAGAAGTGGCATGTCTTCTGTATTGAAATCATGGCATAATTCTTTTTAGGTACCAACAGTATAGCTATAAATGCCTATTGTAATCATGCATACTCTTTTCAAGCTCAAAGGTACATTCGGTGTGAGTCATTCAGCTGCATGATGTCATTGATAATGTTAGTGAGAGCGTTTTTTGATCCTGGTGTAGGGTATCAAACCTATATAAGCCTGAGTTTGATCTGGAGTCTGGATCATTTTTGTTTCTTTCTCACTACAGTATTTTTAGTATGAAAGAAATTGTTAGATGGCCTTGCTGATGTTACTGATTGAGTTTTGGCAGCGTCTGAAGTTCTGTATTGCTAATAACATGAAAAGTTCCATGTGAGACGTTCAGTTCTGAATGCAACTTGGGAGACATTACTTAAACTGATTTTACTGGGTCCGAACAGTGTTGACAATAATAGCACGGTCCAGAATCACACGGGAAAAAATAGTTGTGATTTTGTTTTTGCAGGGCTCCACCCCTCTCAACCCCAGGACTGAAGGATTCTCACTCTGGGGGGAGTGGAGCATGGGGCAAGTTGAATTTCGTGGGGATGTGTAATATTATTTCAATGGCCTCATGTAAAAAATGCTAAGTCCCCATGCACTAAAATGTTTTAGAGACCAGGATTAGAACCCTCATCTCTATTGCTGCTGGCTGAACTACTTTATGTATTGCACCAGCTCTCCACACCATGGGAACTGTTTTGCCAGTGGCTTGGATTCTAGTGCCCTTGTGCCTGTACAGCACCATGGACAGCTACCAGGGAGCGCTTACTGAAAGCACTGTATATTCCCTCTTGCTCTCTGTGCTGGCGCTACCTGAACTAGCACTGTGTAGACTGGTGCTATTCATGTAGTGCTATTCTAGCCAAGTACCTAAACGGACACAGTGTTGCACTACTAAATCCACTCCGGCTGCTTGGGGGATATATTCAGTGTTGGATGTCCTTTGTCACAGCATCCATTTCCTGTTAGTGAGCTTTAGTACAGCAGTAAAACTATAGATTATCAAGTAGTAATTAACAGAGGGCCTGGGTTTGATCTCCAGTGTGTCACACCTTTTTTTTTCTTTCTTGCTCAGTTTCTGTAGTCTGAGAGAAACTGATGTTGCTGCTGATGTTAATGATGGAGGTTCAGCAAGTTCTTTATTGATTATAATTCACAAATTCCCAGCTGAGTTTTGGAGGTTTGAATGCAGTTTGGGAAAATTTCTTCAAACTGTCTGAAAGGTTTATTACTGAATTCAATGAAGCTGTGTTTGTGTGTGTGTGCATGTGTGTGTGTGTGTGTGTGTGTGTGTGTGTGTGTGTGTGTGTGTGTGTGTGTGTGTGTGTGTGTGTGTGTGTGTGTGTGTAGTGGGGGGGGGTCTTTGGAGGCCAGCACTCCATGCTGAATGTCCTTTGCCATAGCATACATTTCCTGCCACAGACTCTTTGTACAGTAGTAATGCTACAGTCTTTCAAACACTAGATGGTAAGAAATGTGGGTTTGATCCCCAGTGTGGGATATTTCTTTTTCATTCTCAGTGCAATTTCTGTAGTATGAAAGAAACTGTTAGATGCCCTTGCCAATGTTAGTGATAGAGTTTCAGCAAAGCTTGATGTTCTATGCTGCTGATAGCTTGAAATGTTCCAGCTGAGACTTACAAGTTTGAATGCAGCTTGGGAAATATTACTTCAGATTGACAGACTGGTGCATTACTAAATCCACTGCAGCTGTTGCGGGAAGGGGGGGGGCTGCGCTCAGTATTTGATGCCCTTTGCATACAGCATTTATTTCCTGTCAGTGTACTTTAGTGCAGTGGTAGGTAAGACACCTTTGTTCTATCCCCAGTGTGGGACTTTTTTTCCCTCCATACTTAGTTTCTGTAGTAAGTACAAAATTGTTTGATTCCATTGCTGATGTTAGTAATAAAGTTTCAGGAAGATGTAAAAGTTCTATACTGGGGGGTCATGTGACTCGCATGGAGGAGTAGCTGCAGCTTTTCGGGGCTCCCACTCCTAACTCCTGAACTTGCTGTTAAATCGTAATTTGCAGTTTATTTTTTCACCCCCATCGAGCGGATCCAGGGTTGGAGCTAGTACTGGAGCAATTTTAAAGTCGATCGTCAATATACGATGCAAGCCCCTGATCAAGAACTTGAGGCCAAACGGCCGCGCAGTAGCTCGTCACCATCGGTCGTGGAGGAAGAAATTACCCCTGCTAAAATTTATAGCGACCTGTCAACGATTAAAGAGGCTTTGTTCAAACTAGTCGACGAGGTGGCGGAATTCAAGCCAGCACTGACCCAGTTAGCTCGTCGGGTGACGGACACTGAAGCCCGAATTTCATCTATTGAGCGATCTATGGAGAAAACTGGGCCTACTATTGTCGAATGTAAAAAGTTGGTGATGGTTGGAAGATCATCTCGATGATTTAGGAGGAGAAGTAGGCGTAATAATCTGGTCCTGTTGGGTCTCCCTGAAGGAGAAGAGGATCGAATACAGTGCTCTTCTTAAAAAGCTACTGAAGAAATCTGCTGGGCCCTCACCTAAGGGCCGGAGATATTATTATTGAGAGGGGTCACCGAGCCCTTAGAGCCAAGCCCCTCCTGCCTGACCTACCAAGGCCCATAATTTCAAGCTATTAAACTATCTCGATCGAGTATATTTTGAGAGAAATAAGAAAGTTGTCAGCTTTTCACTGGGAAGGCAAGAGGCTGCGTCTGGTCCCCGACCTAACCTGGAAAATGAGGCAAGCTAGAGCAAGTTTTCGGCCCATTACATCTAAGCTATGGGAGGCGGGGATCCGTCATCGTATGCTCTATCCGGCGAAATTGGAGGTCACAATCAAGGATGGAACCAAACGATTTGAGTCAGCTGAAGAAGCTCTGGCATCGCTAAAGGCTTTATTACCTGATCTGTTTGCTAAAGGATAAAGCTAAAGATCTGCAGTATACTGGATCCCTGTGGTTGAGAGGCCTAGAAGGAGCAATTTACGATGTTGGATGCAGTATTTACATCTCGGTCCTTTTGGATTTTAATAATTTTAACTACTGGCTGTTAAGTTTGGGACATACCTAAAGTCTGCATGGACTATCAAAGTGACTGCTATTTTTTTGTTTCTTTGACCTCTCTCATTTATTTAGTCAGGCCGCATTGGCGACAGAGGGGGCATAGATTAAAAAGCTGTCCACAAGAGGGAGCTGGCAGCTTATACATTGTTTTATGCTTTGTATTAGTAAGCTGTATATCAATATGTGTTTTCACTATATTTCAAGGTGTTGCGATAGAAAATGACTAAGCAGCTTTAGATGGGAGAGGGCTTAAGTCCTGGAGCAACATAATTTTCTGGGGATATAAGTCTGGTTTGTGGTGAAGTTAGTTACTAGTATCGCTATGCTATATGGTAGGGGTAACAAGGTAGTGTATGACCCCTCCTCTCCCTTCTTTAGTATATGGCCTTCTAATTATGTCCTTATGTCTCGGTACTTCCCATATTTCTGTGCTCGGGTACTACCCTTTCCATTTTAATTTCGAGGGGAGGAGCAGAACTACAGCAATTATTCCATGTGTCCCCTGTTACCCTTAACATCCTGTTCTCTCCCCGCTTGCCTCCAGGATTCATTTTACCGGGGGACTACACCGTGAGCTTTGGTTGGTCATACAATCTATGGCTAACTAGTAGGCTAGTGCCCATTCTGGTTCTCCTCACTGGGAAGCTCACGTGCACGGCGGCAAATACAACATTTCCATCATTCACAAGCTCCGTTACACTGTATATTATAGTAGCTAGACTTAGCAGGTTGTCATATATATTTAGGTTTGTTTTTTTTTTCTCGCTTGGCAAGGAGGGGGGTGCCCCACCTCTATGGCGCACCATGAACCAGTGGCTGAGGAGTTGGCTTCAGGCCTGGGGAGTTGGTTTTAAGTTGATTATTGGAGAGGGCTTTGTTCTACTGGTGGGGGGATATATTTGGTTTATGGGCTTAGGTTTATTAGGGTTTGGGTTAAAGGGGGAGCAGCTATCCAAAATTTCTTTACAAGGGGAGGTATTATATATGGCTACTAGATTGAATATTCTTTCTTGGAACATCAAAGGGGGTAGAGACAATTGTAAGAAGTTTGTAATACTGAATCATTTGGCCCATTACAACCCGGCAATAGTTTTTTTGCAAGAAACCCTTGTCCTTCCTGATCGTTTATCCCATTTTAAAAAAAAATGGGTAGGTCAAGTCTTTGGTGCTGGATTCTTTTCAAGTAGTTGTGGTGTGGCTATCTTGATAGCCCGAGAGATTCCATTTACCCACTTGGAAACAATTTCTGATCCGAACGGCAGGTACATTTTTGTTTTGGGTAGACTTGGAGGGTTGAACCTAGTGTTGGGATCAGTATATGGCCCCAACCTGAAGTCACCTTCTTTCTATGCTCAGTTGGCAATGGTTTTATCCTCCTATAAAGAGATGCCAATCATATTGGGAGGAGACTGGAATTTAGTCCAGTCTAACAGAATGGATCGTTCCTGTTATAGAGGAACGCAATCCTCGCCGGCCCAGCATGCGCTAGTGGAGCTCATGTCATTTTTAGGTCTAGTAGACCCTTGGAGATTACTTAACCCCACTACTCGAGAATATACCTTTTTTTCTTCGGTTCATAAAACATACTCAAGGATTGATTACTTTTTAGTGAGTCAACAATGCATATCTGGGGTGATAGAAGCAGTATTCCTACCTAGAGTAATCTCTGACCACTCTCCAGTTAAAATATGTTGGGTTTTGCCATCCATCCCTGCGAGATCTTACTCATGGTCACTAAACAATAATATACTAAAGGACTCCCAGGTTTTAAGTCGATTTCGAAGCTTCCTGAACAATACAATTAAATCAAACTGGGGTTCTATTACGGCTGTAGATCAAATGTGGGCAGCACTCAAAGCAGTATGGAGAGGGGAGTTAATTCGGTTAGCAACCATTCGCAAGGTTACACATACCCAGTGTTTATCCAATTGTTTAAAGAAAATTAGAGAGCTGGAAACTATACGGGAGAGTTTAAGATCGGACGACCAGGAGCAAGAATTAGTCACATTGAAGGCATGGTACGCTAGTGCTCTGAGGAAGAAAGTAGCCAATTCAGCCACCAGAGCTAAAGCTCTGTTTCTTGGTCAAGGTAGCAAAGCTGGGAGATTGTTGGCCTGGCAATTAAAACAAAAATCAGATGCCAAATGGGTGATGGCCCTAAGGCATCCTGCTTCAAAGGAGTTGATTACAGACCCTGAAGGTATTCTGGGGATCTTTGTAGATTATTACAAAGACTTGTATTCGAGTCAATCGCTCCCCTTGTACGAAACAATTAAAATGCGAGAATTTTTAGCTAACATCTCACTCCCTTATCTGTCAGAAGACTCTAGGCAGAGCTTAATAACTCCTATTTCAAACGAGGAAATAGGGATGGCGATTGACTCACTCAGAGTAGATAAAGCGCCAGGTCCAGATAGGTTTACACCCTTCTTTTTTAAGTTATTCAAACTAAATGTTATTCCATTACTGAACCAACTTTTTACTTATTGGCTTTCGCATGGGATTAAAGATAAAACACTCTTCGAAGCTAGAATAATTTTATTACCCAAACCTGGTAAGTCTCCAGAGTTGGTAGGGAATTTCAGACCTATATCTTTATTGAACCTTGATATAAAAATTTTTGCTAAGGTATTGGCCTTTAGATTAAAATGAGTATGGCTGGAATTAATAAGTCCGGAACAGGTTGGCTTCGTTGAGGGCCGCACGTCGGCCGACCATTTCAGGAAACTGTTTTATTTAATTTCTGCGGCTGTGGACCCAGGCATGGAAGCATCCCTGGTTTCACTAGACGCAGAAAAGGCATTCGATCGAGTTGAATGGACTTTCATGTTTGCGACCTTAGCTAAATTTGGCATCTCTGAAAAATTTCTACACTTGATTAGGATCCTCTATTCGTGCCCAACTGCTAGAATCCAGTGCAACAATTTAATCTCGGCTGCTTTTCCTTTGTTGAGGGGAACTCGACAAGGATGCCCTCTATCACCCTATTTGTTTAATTTGTACATAGAACCTCTAATACGTACTATTAAGAAAGACCAACAAATTCAAGGGATCTGGATTGGCGAAGTAGAGCACAAATTGTCTGTGTTTGCAGATGACTTATTATTGCACATCCGAAATACAACATCGTCACTCCCGCGAGCTTTAAGTCTATTTGCTAAATTTAGTGAATTTTCTGGATATAAATTAAATCTGGCTAAAACAACGATTTACTCACTCTCCCCACACCTCCAGAAGAGTTGGTGTTCATCCTTGGGTCTGCAGTGGCAAACAAAATCTTTATTATATTTGGGTATTCAAATCTCCAAAAATTTGGAAGAACTAGCTTACTTAAACTTTAAGCCCTTACTCAAGTCCATTAAGGAAGACCTAGAGAGATGGTCGAAACTCCCATTGACTTTTTCAGGGAGGATCAATACAATTAAAATGGTGATTCTGCCAAAAAATTTTTATCCTCTTTCGAATTTGAACATTTACCTTCCTAAATCCTTTTTTAGACTCCTTTATAGACTTTGCTCCGATTTTGTTTGGAAAGGTAACCCTCCACGTAGGGCCTACCTTAAACTTTGTCAGCAATGTAAATCTGGGGGTCTTCAGCTGCCCGACTTCTTTACATATTACTTAGCGGTCCATGAGGCCAGAGCAGCTTTGTGGGCAGGCAACACTGAAGTCTCCCCTTCAGGACTTGTGTTAGACCTAGCCTTTTCTAAGGAACTTAAGCTAGATCTGGAATCTCTTTTGTACATTTCATGGGCCAAAGTCCCTAAGAAGGCCAGAAACACCCCTTTAGGATGGGACATCAGGGCTATGCACCAACTCTACTCGAGATTAAGAATAACCCAATTCTATGACTTTTCCCAACCCTTACTGAGGAATCCAAATTTTCTAATTGGTAATCAACCCATTGGTAGATTTTATCCAATCCCTCCTCTAAGATTCAGATTATGGATTTTTACTCTGGCAACTCCTTGCTTCCGCTTATCAACCTTGTCTGCAAAATTTGGGTTAAACCTCAGTCCTTGCTATGGCTGGCTCAAATTGTAGTAGCATCAGGTCCTTTTGAGCAAAGGCAAACGATCTGATCAGGCTGGGGATCTATGTAGCAAGTTGTGCTAACTCAGTCTATCTGGTAAAGCTGTTTCAAAAATTTATAAATATATTTTAGTAAGGTTGGATTCTACCCTATCTCCGATCCCCTTTTATTGGAAAATTAATATGTCCTTAGAGTGGTCGGAGACGGTATGGGAGAAAATCTGGGTTGATATCCATTCGTATGTCAAGCAAGATAGATTAAGAGATATCCAATTTAAGCTGTTGCACAACCTTTACCTTTCTCTGGCAAAACTTCATCGGTTGAATTGCCGATGTTCTCCTGTATGCAGGGATTGCAATGACCCCTTAGCAACTACATTCCATAAAATCTGGTCCTGCCCTAAAATATCTGGGTTATGGAACTCGGTTAAACGCTGGATAAGTCCATATTGTGACCTATCAGCACTCTTTAACTTAGAGGTCTGTATATTTGGGATGTATGGTCACATCCCATACAATATTCAAAGACACCAAATGGCATTGGTGGCATTGGTTACTAAAATAGTAATTTTGCATCATTGGCGTGATGATTGGACTCCTTCCTTCAAAGAATGGTGGGAGGAATTCTTGAACACCTTAAATTCAGAAAGGTTTGCTTACTTACTTGCTAATGCATCGGCTAAGTTTCAAAGGTATTGGGGTGGTCTTATTCAAAGCCTTAAGGATAGATACGGTTACTAAGGAAGGTATTCTTCCTGTCTTCTCTTCTTTATTTTCTCTTCTGTTATTATCTTCCTATTACCCCCTTTTATTGCCTTCTTTCTCTCGTGCCTTTTATTCCCTAATCCTTTCTGCATCCTAATGGTATTAAACAGCCTGACGCAATTTGGTCCCTTTCTTCCTTTTTCATATCTATGTAAGTCTCTCCCCCATCCCTGAGTCTAGAGTGTTAGTTAATAGTTTTAATTTATATTATTCTACTACCCTGTATTATGCTACAGTGGTTTATAAGGATAGCTGGGGGTGGTGAGGGGAGGTTTTGTTTTCTTGTACTGTTTTATTTTGCTTAGTATTTTTTTTTTAATGTGCTTCTGGTATATTATGGTGTAGCACTTGTTTGTATATTATTGTCTGGTGTGCACATTGCTTTTGTAATATTTTTTCAATAAAACATAGTTATTGGCTAAAAAAAAAGTTCTATACTGCAGATAACTTGAAATTTTCCAGCTGAGACTTTGAGGTTTGAATTCAGATTAGGAACATTACTTCAGATTGACTGACTGGTTCATTACTAAATCCACTGCAGCTGGGGGGGGGGCTGCATTCAGTGCTGAATGCCCTTTCCCACAGCATGCATTTCCTGTCAGGGAGCCTTCGTTTCATAGTAGAGCTACAGGCTACCAAACCGTATTATATAGGGGTCTTTGGTTCAATCCCCAGTGTGAGATGCTTCTTTTGTTCTAACTACAATTTCTGTAATATGAGGGAAATGGTGAGATGTCATTGTTGATTTCAGTGATAGAGCTTCAGCGAGGTTTGAAGTTTTATATTGTAGATAACTAGAAAAGTTCCAGCTGAGACTTTCAGGTCTGAATGCAACTTGGAAACATTACTTCAAATTGAGAAAAGACCATTCCAACTCCAGATGCCCTATTTTGGGAACTAATCAATTTAAAAGTTCTGAGTTTGTGTATTGTGTGGGCAATGCTTGTTTTATTTTGTGAAGTTTATGTTTGTACTTACATGCACATATGTGTCTGCAATGTGGAGCAGCTGCATGTACATTGTTTAGCATGTACAGTATATGTACTTTTTACTATAATGAAAAAGCAGTTCCACACCTTGCACTGCTCAGTACCATGTGTACTTTGATTGAAGTGTGAACACTACTTTATCTTGTGGCTCTGGAGACATCTGCCATGAGAACCACTCTTATAGTGCTTTTGCACACCGCTTACTTTTCCATTGTCTGTCCGTTACCAGTCTGTTCCACTTCGTGCACTGCAATCAACTAATCCTTTTACACACACAGTATGTTTTGCTGTGTTTACCCATCCTACATTTGCAAGAGTGTGCCAGCACAGCAACAACACATTAGAGAGATTGGCAAATGTATCGTAATGACAGGCATAGCATGTTTACATGGCCTGTCAAAATGCAACAGAAGCTGGTGAACCCATGAAAACAGGGAACACGTTTTAAGGGAGCGTTCACTTTGGTTGTGGCACTGAATGCTTTTATATGGCAAAACAGGTATCATTACAGTGTGTCTGTACCGGTCATTCCGATACAGACCACTGTGTGTAAAAGAAGTATTAGAGAAGCTACAGATGTAACTACTTCTCATATGGAACAAGCTCTCACAGCATTTTCGATGCTTCCTTATGAGCAAGTAATAATCGTTACTACAAGTTTCAATCCAGATGAGTAGGAATCATTTTGGGACATGCTTTAGTTCACCATTAGGATCATAGGATATAGACTGCTGAGATGACTGCTAATGGCATTTAATCTGCAGTGGGGATGCAAAAACTAAGGATATGTGTCACATTAATCAAATGTGATGCAATATACTGAAGTTCTGAGACCCCTCAGGCTGAGGTGATGGCCACTAGGAAAAAAAGTTTTCCAGGTAAACAGCTTTGGCTCACATGTAGTTGCTCATTTGAATGGGAATCATGTCCTCCTACTAAAGTGTGGTTAGGAACCAAGATATTGCCAGCCCGGTGGCACTGAGGGTTGAGGCACTGGACGCCACACCCTGTGCCATGCCGATGACCGGAGCTGGGGCCAACAGGGGTCAGTGGGGAGGGAGAGGACTGAGCATCTGACAGACAGCTTTCCTCTCCCATGGGGAGGGTTGGGGATTGTCCGGTGTACCAGCGGCTCTGAGTGGAGAACGGGGGCACTGCAGTACACAAACAGCACAAGTAGCATGGCTGATGCCAGCAAGGTTGCCATGCACATGGTGTCAGGGGTGCCCATGCAAGGCAGGGAGAGGGAGATGTAAGGGGACCAGAAAACAGAAACACCCAGCTCTGTGGGGTAGGCGATGGCACCTGACCCCAATGCCCACTGCTGGATCCCTCTTGCCCACCCTCTCATATCCTCCACCTGGGCCCTGACCCACAGCCAGGGTCTGACTTTGAAGAGCACCCAAAGAGTAGGGGCAGCCCCACCCCAGATGGGTTAAGCTGGCAGTACTGGCTGTGGGGTGATGGGGGAGGAGGTTTAGGGCTGAGAGGACCTCAGATGGGGCAGGATGCCTGAGAGAGGCTCTGCTGGCTGTGACCAGAGTGAAAAAGAATTAAAAAAAAAATAAGAACCAAGATATTTAATGTGTTTGTATCTGCTGGTGGACATGGAAAATTCATCAGATAAAAGTTATGAAAAGAAGAAGTGTTATCTAATATAGCATGGTAAACAGCAGAGCTGGGGGATTCATCTTTTGTTGAATGTTGTTAAATTCCAGAAATTTCAGGAAATTTCACCAATTTTTGTAAAATTTTTTATATGGTCATAACTCAGCCATTCTTGCAGATAGAGACCAGAAAATGTGAATGTTGATGGTTCAAGAAGTCTGAAAAGAGTGGAAAATTTTGTGGCATTTAAATGAGTAGTTTTAAACTTACAGGGCTCAAATCCAGCAATGAATTTTTTTGCAAACATTTTTGGAAATATTTCTCTGCTTACGGCTTGGACACCTTTGGAACTAGATAACTCAAAACTAGTGATGAGCTAAAAAAATATTTCACATGCAAAATTCCCATGAAATTGGCAATTTTGCCATGCAAAAGATTTCACGAAAGTTTAGCATTCCACAAAAAGCATTGCACAGTGAAATTGCCTATTTTTTCATAGCCTGCCACTTAGAAAAGCCCCCCCCTCACTTTCTCCATGATTTCCCCTTACAATAAAGTGTTTACTTGTTTTGGTGGTCTAGTGGACCCCCTCTTCCTATCCCCCATCTCTCCTTCACATATGCTGTACCCTTCCCTGGTGGTATAGCGGTCCATCCCCAATGTCAGTTGCCATTTCGGTATTGTAGAAAAACAAATATTCATAGTAGTCCCTCCACTGATGCCCAATCCCCTCCTCTGAAAATAAACATATATTTATATTCATGATCATCAAGTGGCCCTCTCACCCCCCACCCTCTTAAGTAAGGACTCAGTCACCCCCCACACCCCCGTCCCTATTCCCATCTGCAAGACTGTGACCAGCACAGCCCTCCTCTCACCTCCATGGCTGGATGCATACTATGATACGAAGGAGCCCAGTCTGCAGACTGCAGCTATGAATGTTCATAGCCACAGTCTACAGATGGGGCTCTTTCATATTGCTATCTGCGGCCAGCCATGGAGGTGAGTGGAGGGTGAGCTGGTCACAGTCTCACAGAATGGAAATGGGGATGGGGGGTGCGGGGTGGTGACTGAATCATTACTTAAGTGGGAGGGCCACTAGACTATCATGAATATAAATGTATAAATAGATTTTCAGAGCAGGGGATCAGACATCGAGGGAGGGACTACTACAAAGATCTGTTTTTGTTTTTTAATACAGACAAGGCAACTGACATTGAGGAGTGGAGAGGGACCACTAGACAATCAGGGAAGAATAGCACTTATGTGAAGGGGAGCTCAGGGATAAGGAGGATGGTCCACTGGACCACCAGGGCAGTAAACATTTTATTGCATGGGGAAATCAGATAAAGTGAGGGAAATCCACTAGACCACCAGGGATGCAATATTTCATAATTTCACCTGAAATGGCAGAATGTTACCCATGGGGGGTGAAATTCTGCCATTTGCAGATGCAATTTTGCAATTTTCAAGCAGAATTTTCGTATTTCACTCCCTCGAACAATTTTGCAAAATGTGTGAATTTTGTGAAATTATTTGCTGGGCAAAATATTAGAATGGTTTAAAAACTAACTGCTATTGTAAATGTGGAGACATTTGATGAAATACATTTTAATTTATATGGTTCAAAATGTTACAGTTTTATTATCTGTGAACATTTAAGAAAAGCTGTCCAAAATCTTGATGCTTGTAGCTCCACTGCTAATAGGTGTACATTATATACTTGAATTTGACATTTATAGCAAACGCCAATGGTCCTTGAATCAAACAAGCTGGTAAAAAAAAACTAGTTTGGAAATGTGAAGTACACAGTGAAAATGTTTCCATTTACTAACTGGCAAAAAGAAAATTGCTCAAAAATTCATAGAAGTAGATTAGATAATACTATGAAAATTCCACTTCCGGAATTTAACTGTAACAAATAACTTATCACTACTGAAATCATTTAGCTACACTGAACTGTTTGCAGTCCAGCAATTCCTTTGAGGGGGACTGTTTTACCACCCACCTTGATCTTTTACTCTGGTCTTGAGCAGATGGATTCAATGGAATTTCTTTTCACATTGATTTCCTCCTCACTTTTCACAGACACCCATCCTTTTAAAAGAGATCCACCTACTCCTTTTCCTTTCAGACCAATGCCTTTGGAATAGCCACATTTTCTTCATCTTCATGTCCCAGCTATGTTCTTTTCCACCAACTCTCTGTGAGTGCCTGAACTTCCAAGTGCATTGGTCGAGGTTTGTTAAAGAGTCAGCAGGTGGCATTTCACAGAAACAATGTTATGCACATGAGTGCTTCTGCAAGCCCTTTACTCTGTGAGCTCTAGTGCTTAGCTAGCAAATTGCAAAAAGACAATAAAGTCCAAAGTGATTGCCTTGACTACTATTCATGGTTGTTAATTCAAGATGCTGATTGACACAAGAATGCCTGGTGCTGAGCAACACTGTGGAAGAGGCAGTATAGTGTAGTGGTTAAGCACACTGAGCTGCAAATCTGGAGACCTGGGTTTGAATCCCACAATTCTACTTGCATGCTGTGTGATCCTGAGCAAGTTACTAAACTTTTTTATGGTCCCAGGTCACACACTGGAAACAAGCTTTGGCTTAGTGTACCTTTTCTGGTTAAAACATTTCCTCTTTCCTCCTGTACTTTTACAAATAGCCCCCAGTAGAGGCTACCTTATTACTACACTACCCAGACTTTTCCTTCTTCCTCCTCCATGGACGGTTAAGTATAGAGGTGTGTTAAGTTGATGAAATTCACTTCACAGTTAATCTGCAAAGTTTGCACAGTTTGCTAAGTGTGAAGTTCACTCATGAAGGGTGGAATTCACAGGTGAGTTTCACCCTTCACAACGAAAAGTTCACAATTTTTGGCAAAGTACAAGTTGCTGAGAGCAATGGAAACTTTGAAAACTCAGCAACTGCAAAGTTTGGTAAGTTGGAGCAACTTTGCCAGTGAAGGTAAACTTCTCTGCATCTCTAGTTAAGTACATGGCTGGGCAAAATATATGAATGTGGCTTCCACAAATGAGCATAACATTTCATAATTTTCAACAAATCACGTGAAATTCAACTTTAATTACTGATGCTATTTTGCAATTTTGACAGCTTTTAACTTGGCCATCCTCTAAGCAGGAGTTTAGAAAGTTGGTAGCTGAGATTCAAAGCAAAGAAATGCAAGATCATATATTTGGGGCACAGAAATCCAGGGGAAGAATCCAGGAGGGGAGGTTCTGACAGCCACCAACAGAAAAGGGGCCTGTGGGTGATTATATCTGATGACTGACAGGTGACCAGACAATGTGAGAAGGCTGTAGGGAAAGCCAATGGGATGCTGAGGTGCATAGGGAGAGGAATCACTAGCAGAGAAAAGAAGGTGGTGATGTCACTGTAGAGATCACTGGTGAGACTTCATCTGGAGAACTGTGTCCAGTTCTGGAGACCGCATCTCAGGAAAAAGATAGACCTGAATGGAAGCAGTACAGACAAGGGCAACTGAAACAGTGCAGGGGTCATATCAGAAGCCATATGAAGAAACAGTGAAAGACCTCAATATGTATTCAGTGGTGCAGAGAAGACAGACAGGTGAAATATGATAGAGACTTTCAAGTACCTGAAGGGTATCAATAAGGTCTAAGAGGGTAGCATCTTTCAAAGAAGAAGTGGTTCAAGAACAAGGAGAAGTTATGAGACTAGAGGGTGGTAGACTTCGGGGTAATGTGGGGAGCATTTCTTCACAGAACAGCTGGTGGATACATGGAACAGCCTCCCAGGCAGTGGTAGAAAAGCAGTGGGGTAATTCAACAATGTATTGGACAAACATAAAGGAACACTAACAATAGGGAAGAAAGGGGAAGCTGCAGGTCAGGTAGAGAATGCCGTTTAAGCACTGGGTAGGAACACTGGGCTGACTAGATGGATCCAGCAGGCCTCATCTGCCATCAAAGTCTATGTTTCTATGTTTCTATGACATGTCCAGCCTCTTTTTAGGGTCAATGAACCTACCAAAGTTGGTGACATTTCATTCTCTAAAGTTATATGGGCTTACAATTGTACAATTTACATACTTGTGAAATATAATTTAAAAAATGTTCTATTATATGGCAGCTGACAACTCAGACCCCCTCCCTTTAGAATCTAGAGCTCTAATACTTGGAACTCTCTGACACCTGGAAGTCATATCCATGCAGTAGACGATTTAAAACAAATACCACATCGGGAGCAATTATTAAGGACAAGGATGGAAAAAACTGAAATTAAAATGTTAGCATATTAAAAAAGAAACATTTCTGGACATTTTCCAAAAATTTCAAGGACACTAAATCATAGTTTCACACTGAATTACACTAGCAGAAGTAAAACTTGATCCATCCGTAGTAAACACACAATTCCGACACGTAAACTTTCCCTGATGAGACTGGATACCAGATTCTTAAAAATTTAGCAGGTACTTCAGGATTTGCACCCAAGGAGAGGGGAACATGTCAAATGATGTGCTGTCACAAAATAATGGAGACTGCTCTAAAGGGAGCCCACAGGCTATTTCTGATAGAATGTTTTTTGTTACAGTAAGGTGACCTGTATCATGCAGTGTAAAACCTTGAACCAGGTGACTTTTATATCCTTCAGAGCACAGTTTACAGATGCAGTGGCTGAAGGCACCAGCAGACTGTAGAACTAGAGCAGTAAAAGAGACTGCAGGGGAAGTCTACTGAGTCCTGAGTTGTTCTTCACTGAAACTATAATTATCAGATCTGCTTCAGTCAGCCTGAGGTTGTACTTACTTGGATGAACCAAAAATCTGCACATTTCCAGCTAAGCCATTTTTAAATAAGGACTCTACAAGTATGTCTATTAGAGGCCAATTACAGAGATTTGCTACTGTGCAGCAGAAGCTGCAAACTAGTGAGTGTTCTGGACTTAAAAAATTGTTTTCCAGCTACAGACAAGCCAAATAAGTTGAAATTTCACCTCTAGGATTTGAAAGGTGAACAACCTTGCTCAAATCACCAGCAGGTTTATATGGAGATTGTGATCTCATGATGGTCACTACACTGGGTCTAAAATCCCAGGCTGTGGGTTCTCCACCCCATTAAGAGCAACTTCTAAAGATTATTTTTTTGCTCCTCTGACCCCCTGGCTATCTAGTCCTTCAAGACAGCTAAGGCCTGAACCACCACTGCCAAGTCTCAAACACCATCCACTGCACCTAATCGCTGTGTCCCCAGGTAACCTGACATAACCCATCGTCTGGAGGGCCCCTACCCCTGTGAGAGGATGCCAGAGGAGGAGAATCACCCCAGAGGGCTTCCAATGTATCCTGGGTGTGGCAGGGGTTGGCACGGATGCTCTTGTCCAGACTTCAGGCATGTGGAGGGACCAACAGCCATCATCTAGTTGGCCAGATGGGTGGCTTTTTCCTGTTTTTCTCGGGGACTGTGACATACCATGTGACATCAAGGTGCAAGCCGACTTTCAACACGCTCCTTCCCACAGCAAGGCCCAACATGTTGCCATGCCCCTGGCCTCTGCCAGGGGCCAGCAAACAATGAGTCGTGAACCCTCCTCTCTCCCAGGAGGAGGCGAGCAGTCATTGTATGGTTAAGCCATCTCCCCCAGCTGGCCCTCTGACACTGGAGTCCATTCCTGAACCTGGGTTGTCGGCATCACAGGTGGAAATCCAACTGCTGCACCAGCAGGCTGACCATTCCTAAAGATTTTTGTGAAGATGCTGCCTTAGTCTGAACAGCAACCAGCTATCACCCTTATGGAGTAATCCAGCAATTATAATGCTTGTGAGCAGTTATCACCAAGCATCCACCAGCAGTCCTACTCTAAACTCTGATAAAAGTAACTGGAACCATTTCCAGATACACTCTAAAAGTTCAGTCTTTGAAGCGGGTCTGAGACTTCACAGATCCAGAAATATTCTCCTGTTTTCCATGAAGGGAGAACTAAAGCAGCAGCCAGTGAAAGTTGCAGTATATATGTAGGTATATCTAAATATAGTATATCACTGGGAAATCCCCATTCATT
Source organism: Neoceratodus forsteri (assembly GCA_016271365.2). NCBI lineage: Eukaryota > Metazoa > Chordata > Ceratodontiformes > Ceratodontidae > Neoceratodus > Neoceratodus forsteri. The sequence continues at coordinate 436,348,562 of CM057451.1, read as the reverse complement.
TCAGTGGGGTTTCCTGTGGTATGTCTAGATGCATAGTGCAACATATGTATCACTGGCTGCATCTGTAGCAGAACTCTTTCTGCTATATAAGTTCAGTAGAGTTTAATATCAACTTACCATGCCGGTAAGGGAATACTTCACTGTTCTCTGAGGTACACTGCTAGAACTGTAAAACACTCCACAGAGAAGTGGTGCTGAAAACAAGGACAATGGGCAGCACTTTAAACAAAAAACATTGCAGAGCCACACAATTAATCACTTGTGGTGGCTGGTATTGAGTGGTACTGTATGTTCTGGATTTGTAGAGAGATAAAGGCATGGTCTCATGCATTGGCAGTCAATGCTGAACTCACACAGTTATGATATGTGTGTGTGTGTGTGTGTGTGTGTGTGTGTGTGTGTGTGTGTGTGTGTGTGTGTGCGCACTCGTGTATGTGACGTAAAAAAATATAGGGGCACTGGGGTTGTACTGGCAGTTTTATGTTAAACCCCAATTGCTGCACTTTAAGATTTGCACAAAATTTTGTATGTGCAGTCTCATGGGGTACATCTCTGGACGTGTCACATTTCATTCCATTTGAATGTGTAGATTCTAAGACATGGATAGTGGAAAAAGTTAATTGTTTGCACTTTTTTCCCATTGCTTTGAAAATGATTTTCTCTGAATTTGGCTACTGCATAGACAGTTTGTAATTTGGGGCTGAAATGTTTAGGGTAAATGGGGGCTGGTCCACAGATGTGCCTTTTGCTTGCTTGGTGAAAAAATATTTATGCGTTCCAAAGTTATTTAATTTTGAAACTTTAAAAAATTGCCTCTGAGCATGCTCAGTAAGCACTTCAACCTAGCTGTATGAAATGAAAGAAATCATTTTTTTTTGTATGGAGCCAAGCATTTCTCGTGAGAGGAAAATCCTTTTTTGTTTGCCACCATCTTGTTTACTGTTTCTCCTAAAATTCACATTTCAAAAGCCACCAAAGTGATATTCTGGACTGGGAACAACACATGTATCTTGCTTATTGGGACCTCGTTAACTGAATGTTGCACTTAAATGATGGAGAAATGCCCTTGAAATGTTCTTTTTTTAAGATTATAATTCTTTTATTCATTACTTGTGATACAAAAAAAGATTCTATTTTTGTATTACATGTCATGAATAAAGATTTATAATCTTAAAAAGAACTATCTCAATGGCATTTCTCCAACAATGAGTACAGAATGCAACTAAGGGGGCCCAATAAGCAAGGTGCATGTGTTTGTTCCTATCCATAATAAAATTTTTATGCCATTTTCTTTTCTGGTGAGGTGAAAATCCTTTTTCATTTGCTGCCATGTTTTCCATGGTGTCTAGTGGCACCACCTCCCTCTGCTCACACTCCCTATAATGGTTTTGTTTATCCCAGGTGTCTGGTGGCACCCCCTCCATACGAACATACGAAATTGCCAGGAGATACAGACCTATTGGTCTATCTAGTCTGCTCTAGTGTGCAGAATTTCAATATTTTAGACTGCAGCTGCACCCCCTCCACTTGCCTCCCCCCCCATTGATTTTACCCATGTATCCTTCACTCCCACCCCCTGACACCCCACGGTTTGAAACTTCCCTCTGAACCTGTCCCACCCTTTCTTGAAACTGCCCACCAACCACAGTGACATCACCTCCTCTAGCAGCATGTTACATCCTGCCAACACCCTTTCGATGAAACAGTGCCTCCTCAGTTCCCTCCTGAATCTGCCTCCTTCCAACTTCAGACTGTGCCTCCTGTTTTCTCTTCCTCCCTTTAATTTGAAAATACTTCCAGTGCTTACTCTGTTCATACCCTTCAGATACTTGAAGGGCTCAATCATATCCCCTATTTCCCTGCTATCCTCCAGGGAATACATACTGAGCTCTTTGAGTCAGTCCTCATAAGTTTGTCTCCCAATCCCAGGATTATTTTATTTGTCTGGCACTGTACCCCCACCAATAGCTTGATATCCTTTTTCAAGTAGGGGCACAAGTACTGCATGCATAACTCCAAGTGTGACCTCACCAGGGACCTGTACATGGGCAGGATGACTTCCCCTCACCTAGAAATAATTCCCCTTGTGTTTCACCCCAACATTCTGTTGGCCTTTGCCACTGCCATCTTGCACTGGCTGGTGGTTCATTTCCCCTGTCACTAGTACACCCAGATACTTCTCCTCCTTTGACTTGGATAACTGCACTCCCCCCAACCAGTAAATATTTCTGGTGTTCCTGGATCCCAAGTGCATGACTTTGAAATTCATGACATTGAACCCAAGTTGCCATGTGTTAGACCATTCCTCCAGTTTTGCCAAATCCTCCTGGAGTACTGTACCACCTTCCACTCCATCAACGTTCTCACAGATTTTAGTGTCATCAGCGAAGAGACTGATCTTACGCTTTATCACTTCTGCAATGTCAGCAATAAAAATGTTAAACTGCAATGATCCCAGCACTGGGATCCATCATCCATCTGCTCCAGCTCCCAATAATTTTTTTTTTCCCTGGTGTCTTGAGGCACCCCCAACCCTGTGATCCTGCTCCTTATTATGATTTTATCCCTGGTGTCTAGTGGCACCCTTACCCTGAGAGCCGTTCTGACCTAAAATAAAGAAAAAGGTCCCTTGATGTCTTTTTTTTAACCTGCAAAAGAGAAAACTGTTCCTTGCTGATCTGAACCCCCAACCAGACCTCCCACTAAGCACCCACCACTCTACATCCCCCAGACCTTGCTCATACCCTCACTCACCTGAACAGGTTACAGGGTGAAGATCCACTCTCTGATCGAAGACATGTCTTGCTGCTGGAACTGCCGATTGCAATATGAGAAAATAAGGTAAATGCAGTTCAATGGATTTCTGTAGGGTTTTCAACTTTATGTCATAACTTTGCCATTTTTGCATATTTTGAGCTCACATTTTCAAAATGGCCTTTTTGGAACCCCACCTCATGAACAATGTCAGTGGAATTACACAAATCCAACCAGAACAGCAATTTTGTGGTCACTTGGTGAAATTACATTTCGAGTGGAAATTGAAAATTTTCACTACCTTTGTTCATCAGCAGTGGTCATAAGAATGGTATGTTGAATTTTGAGGTCAAAATATAGAAAAATACCAAAGTTAAGTGCTTATCTTGAAAGTTTGCTACACTACCTTGTAACTTTGGAAATTTTAACTATTTTGACTTGAAATTTTCAACATAACCATCTTTTTACACAACCTCCTGAACTTGAAAGCTGTTATTTTTCAAACTTTGGCAAAACTGTATTTTTGCACCTGTGGCACTCAAAGGCATTACAGTGGCATGGAATCACATTTTGGCAGGGATTTCAATATTGTCATTACTGGATTCATGAGGTGGGGTTATGAGAAGGCTAAGCCGGCAATTTAATTCCTGTTTTACTACAAATTCAAGCACACCACAGCAACATATATGTATGCATCTAAGGAGTGATGGGAGCACAGGGCCCATAGGCCCCTGCACTCCCACAGACAAATGAGGATACAATCATACTATTTCAAAAAGTAAGGAAATTCTTTGCAAAAACATCATTAATGCATTAGTTAGGGTTGAAGTGACAAAAGTAGGGAAGTGGGATGTTAGGATTCCCAACCCTAACACCCCACCCTCACCCTGCAGGCAGCAACAGATGTGGAGTGTGCCTTGGGCTTGTCAGCCCTAACACTCACCCCATTCTCATATACTGCACCCATCTCAGCTTGCTCACTCATGGAATGGTGCGAGCATTAGGGCTGACAACCCCAAGGCATACCCCATGCCTGTTGATGCCTACGAGGGGGGGAGGGGTGTTAGGGTTGGGAACCCTAACACCACATTTCCCTACTTTTTCTGCTTCTGCCTTAATTAGTGCATTAATGATATTTTTGAAATAGTATATCGTATTAACCCTAACTGATGCATAAACGAAGATTTTTGCAATGAATTTCCCTTCTTTTTGAGATAGTATAATATTATCCTTAGTTTACTGTGGGAGCATGTAGGTGTGGAAGCGCATGGCCTTCTGTGTCCTGCGTTTCCATGTGTCCAACAACAGTGACCCAATTATCAGCATAGTCATCTTATTACCCCACATTGTGTACCTTGCTACAGAGAATTTGTGAAATGCAATGCAAAATGTAATTATGCACAACTGCAATGCCATTCTGCATCAGAGGTTCAAAAACACATTTTGGGCAGGAAGTGAAAAATTACAGCTGTACTGTTCATGAGGTGGTGTGATAAAATGGCTATGCTGAAAATTTAGCTGCAAAATATTGAAAAGTACCAAAGTTACGAGTGTGTGTAGAATAAATTCAACGGATGCAAGTAACTCTGGTATTTTCAGGATTTTTCTCACCAAATTTTCAACATGGCCTTTTGGAGACCCCACCTCATGGATACAGGCACTGTAATTTTTTTAGTCCATCTTGAAAGCTGATTTTGCCTAACGACTGTGCCATTCTATGCCGTAAGTGTAAAAACATGTTTCGGGCAGAATGTAAAAAATGATAGCTGTACTGTTCATGAGGAGGTGTGAAAAAAATGGCAATGATGAAAATCTGGAGTGAAAATATTAAAAACTGGTGAAGTTATGAGCAAGTGTAAAAACCATTCATGCTCATAATGCAGCTGTTCTTTGTATTTTTTGCACCAAATTTCCAACATGGGCTTTTTGGGACCCCCCTGTGAACACTGGCACTGTTATTTCATTAATCAGTCCAGAAATGTGATTCTACTCAGTGACCAAGTAATGAGATGACAGTGCCAGTGTTCATGCAGTGGGATCCCAAGAACCCCAAGTTAAAAATTTGCGGTCAAAATTTCTAAAAATGGCCACAATATTAACATAAGTTGAAAATCCCATTGACAGACGTTATATTGCACTTACCTTGATTCCTTCTGTTTGCGATTCAGCTTTGAAGGGTGCAGACATGTCCCAGTCAACAGAAGATCGCAGCCACTGCCCTCAGGAGGTCAGGGGAGGTGTAAAGTGTAAGTGGAGGTGGGAGCACAGAGGGAGGGTGGGGATGGAGTAGAGGGGACTGATGAGAAAATGAGGGACTGTTTTCATTTTTTCAGGATTAAAAAAAAAAGACGTAGCCTGGCCTGGTGGTGCTGAGGGTTGAGGCACTGAACGCCATACCTCGCACCATGCCAGTGACCCATGTTTGGGAATGGGCACGGGTCATTGGGGGTCAACAGGGGAGGAGAAGGACTGATCATCTGGAGGACTGCTCTCCTTTTCTGGCATGGGGGGAATCCAGATTGTCGGTGTTGATTGCCCTCTAGCAGAGGCTGGGGGACAAGGCATGCCACACCTAGATGGGGGTGGAGCTTGGACAGATGCACTCACCCTTGTGTCATTGCATGTCCCAGCTCCATGGGGACTCTAACTAGTAAAAATCACTGGCCCCCATGTATGAGCCAGGCACGGTGCCTGATCCTTCAGCCACGACAGTTCCGTTTTGATGGCTCCACTCCAGGGGGGCTTTCCGGAGTAAGATTTGAGTACTGGGGATGGGGCTAGCCCATTCACAGGGTTAGAGGGCTTGGCCAGAAAAAAAAGAGAAGTAAATTGCAAAAAAAAAAAAGACGTCGGGTGACTTTTTTTCCTTTTTCAGCTAAATGTATCATTTGTAGACTCTGGGAGTGGTCTCCCCAGAGTCCAACAAGAAAGCTGTAATGGACACAATTGGGGACACTGGGGTAAGGCAGTGCCCCTAACAGTGCCTATAAGGACACAACTGGGGGCACTGAAAGTGGGCTACCAGTGTCCCCCACTGTCAGCGGGATGTGGGCTACTAACTAACTAACTTACTAAATAACTAACTAATGAGGGTGGGGAGTACCTCTAGACACCAAGGCAATAAAAACATGAGGTGCCACTAAATGGTACTCTCCCTGTATGGTGATCCGATTACAGTGAACACTTCGATGCTGACAACATCAACGTTTTCACTGTAATAGTCTGCCCGAGACCCCAACACTCTGTCTCCCAGTCCTGCACCCCCTCCCTGATCCAACTCTGACTCAGAGTTAGAATTCTGTAGATCTGGGGTGGGGGCAGAGCCCCCCGCATGGGGAGATTCAAGGGGCAAAGCTGCCCTAAGAAATAACAGCTGATGTCTCCAGATTTATGTCAACTGCAAGTTGCGGTTGACATAAATCCATTACTGTAATGGTGGTCAACAATTCAGTTGTTGAACTGGCATCGTAGAGCCCCACTTAACACCAGCAGAATGAGTGGTTGAAACTTGACTCTGCAGTCAGCAGCACAAGTTCCAGCTGCGGCTGCAGAAATCATGAAAATACTGTTGTCTTACAGATAATGGAAGACAAGTGGTCCTCTTGCTAAGCTAGCACATGATATTTTGGGAGCTTAGTAAACTTGTTGTCAGCCAGCAAAACAGTAAAAAACATCAAAATCTAGCTAAATGTGCCACCTTTAGTTAAGTTCTGATTTTTTTTATCTTACATTATTTTTTCGCATATTTTCAACACTTATTGGTCCTCGCTAAGAGGAAAACAAAATGGCAGACACTACACAGCCCCTGTGATCAAATCAGATACTTTTCTGAAAATACCTCCCTTCTTTTGAAAAAAGGGACTTTATTCTGTGCAACGTATCATTTGTGTGAAAAATAAAATCTTTCATGCCTGACATATAAATTTTCCCTTAAGAAATAATGAGAAAATTAAAAATTTAATAACATTTAAAAAAGGATTCATATTTTTCCACCAAACCTTTAGAAGGCACATTTGTGACCCAAAGGCTTTCTAATCTGAAATGTCAGACCACAACCTAAAGTCATTTCTGAGATCCAGGTGGACAAAGAAATGCCAGAGAACACATATTTTTCTGTTTTTTCAACAGTATGTATCCCAGAAATCACATAATAGATTTGCACGAAATTTGGCATGTCAAGAGTCCTACCTCTGGAGATTATGCATGCTAAATGCCATGGCAATCTGTTTAACAGTTCTTAAATTATTAGAGTTCACATTTTCAGGTTTAACACAGAAGTTACAGTTCACCCTTACTATACAGGCATTACAGCTCCAGTATATATATATATATATATATATATATATATATATATATATATATATATATATATATATACATACATATATATATACACACACACATATAGATATAGAGATATATTTATATATGCTTTGCAAACAGTTGCAATAATGCATCAGTTAGGGTTCAGATTAAATCAACAAAAGTAGGGAAATGTGGCATTAACTCCCAGTCCCAAACCCCCAAGCAAGAAAAGGAAAAAATATTACAGTTTTCGCTGTCCTGACTATTGACAAATCATTGTGGTGGGAGGCTTCCTTCAGGTTCTCAACCAGGCCATATATTTTTGTGAGGGGACACAGTTATGGTTATTGTCAGACAGGGCAGTCAGTACAGCTGGTGGCAAAATATTGAAAAAGACCATATGTGGCAGGGGGCTGTCATTGCCAGTAGAAATATAATAAAAAGTTCTAGCAACAGGAGACACCACTGCATAATGCAACATTAATAATGCACATCTTGACCGGCGCCATGGCGCCGGGTAATCGTCTGGCATGCTGGCAACCCAGGTTTGCATCTGAGCCCTTGCAACAGGAGCAAAGGCTTGCAGGGAGGGCTTAAGAGCATTCTTCTGATGCTTTCCTCCCTGGAGGAGGGTCATTGATGGACCATCTGTGGCAGCTCCTGGAGGCTGGTCCCAGCATCATGCTTTGTGGTGTGGGTGACCACAAGTCACATGCGCAATTTGCCAGGATGCCATGGTGTGCATCCAAAGTGGGTGGGGGGAAACTAAAGTAAGAGAATGACTGCGCATGCCATCTGGATGGTGGCGGCCCACCTTCCCCTCACTGCAACAGCCCTGGATGCCTGTGCTGTGGCCTCACCACCTCCAGCGAGGATTGATTTGGTACCTATGGGCACTAGACAGTCTCTTCTCCCGGTTGTAACCATGAGAGGGGCCCCCCCTGGCAAATGGATACATTGGGTCAGTCATTGCTGTTGTAGATGAGGGGCAGCAGATGGGAGATGGGAGGATCATGACGGCAGTCCTGGCCACCCTAAGGAGAGTATAGCTGGCTGGTAGGGGGCATAAACAGATAAAGCAAAAAAAAAAATAATGCACATCTGGGCAAAGTACTGTCACTGCGAGCTGCAATGTGCAGTGTGTATGTAATACTAACTTTTTAATCCCAGGATGGTGCCTCTTGCATACCAAATTTTGTGATCAGTAAACATTTCATAACTCAAACAATACATCCTTATTCCTTTTAACCCGATTCTTATCAAACAACATTTATAATATACAACAACATGAACATGGTTTAACACTTAACTCTGAATACTAGGTATTGTATTTTAAGTGGCTCACATGCTGTACACTTTTTATCTTTGTAAATAAAGTCCCTCAACTAGTCCCAAGAAAGAAATTCAGTAAGACGAAAGGGAAATGAATAAACATACTGTATTAGCTGTTAGTAGGTACAATTGTTTTCTCACCTTGACATAAAGGAACTGCAGCATTCCAGTTATAGTAACCCTGAGGGAATCGCACACAGGTAGCAATATTCTCTCCAATCAGATGATAGCCTATATCACAGCTGAAATGAATTGTGCTACTTGGCTGCTTGCCAGTCTGGCTGTGGATGAAACCATGGGCCGGCGGACTAGGGGTGCTACAATATGGAGCTTAACAGAAAAATTTTGCAATATTTAGTTAAATAAAAAAATGACTAATTCATACAAAATGCCTTTAACATGTCACTGCTACTTTAAGATAATTTGTTCCTAGATGAAAAACACCCACAGGAAATGTATAATATATTAATCATTTTATTATAAAAGCTTTACACTAGGCTAACATGAAGGTAAGCTAAAAAGAAGCTAAACACAATTTCAACTAATAACTTCTCATATGATTTATGTGGAGTACTAATGTTTCTGATTTTCTTTCAAAATATGACTTCTGCAACTACTTCTAAATACTACATGCAAATAAGATGCTGAATAAGCCATTCTTATGTTCATAATGATATTTCAGACTGTTATTTTAGGATTCATTGCTATTTACTAACCTGAATAGCGTATCTTAAAGCCCTTTCTACTGGAGGCATGATCAGATGACCAGCGGAGATATACCTTGTTCCCAGTGCTGGTAACACTCAAAGGAGAGGTGTAGTTCCCACTTAGAGACATCAGCAGATGGCTTTGTGCAGAGGGACCTTGAGGATGTTTGAAATAAAAAGAACTGAGTGCACAAAATAATGAGACTTTTTTTATCTTGGCAAGTGCTTTAAATCAATTCAAGATCTCCTCACTTGTTTCTGTTCAAATTGTTCTAGTGGACAAGGTCAAGCACAAATGAGAATTCTTTCGTAAAAGCTTCAAAGTGGCAGCTCATGATACTAAAAAACAAATCACCAATACAGAAGGTAGGACAAACATGAACTTAAAAATGGCAACATGCTATGACCTTTATTTTAATTCTCAAAGCAAGTACAGTATTTTTGGTTTTTCAAAAGCTCTGTTTCCTTTCCTGGACCAACACTGTATGTTCCAATTTCAGTTAAAATGTGCCACAAACATGTCCAATGAGGATTGTTAATCTCCATATAAGGGCATCAATCATTAACAGTTCTGCCATGCTCTGTACTGTTAATTCCATTTTTTGCCACCTCATGTGCCCACTTGTACCCCATTACTTCAAACCCCACAGTGGCTTCCACCGACCCAAGACACCACTCTCTGGTGATGTTGGCAATTTACCTGCTCTCCAGTGCCATCAGCATCCCACAAGGATGGCTAGTCCCTGTTGAGGGCATCTTCTATCCTAAAAGTTGGTAATATCTTCATGCTGATGACCTCCATCACTGACTTGCCTCTGTCAGGGGGCATTCCTGACCTAGTGAAGGGAGCCTTCATATGCCTTGGTGCCAGCTGGATGAGTCCTGATGGAATGCTGGAGGCTATTGGCATTGAATAAGGAAGACCAACATCTGGCATGCTGATTCAAGTTTTCCACCATGTTTTATCCTCTTCTTCCATCCCCCATTGAAAAATGCATACTAGTGATTTGTCTGGGTTTGGTGCCAGATAGCACAATTCACCAATGCCACCTATGACACCCCCACCATGCCACTGCCAAATGCTGCTGCTAGAGTAGTGGAGTGGACACACTCCCCTAGGTGAAGTGCATCCATCAGTTTGCGCTAATCCCTCTAAGCCCTCTCTGCCATCCTCATCTCCTGCTGTCCAGTGCTTGGAGTGTGAACCTGGATCATCAGCATGCCAAAGCAATCTTCCATTACTCAGCACCACAGAGCTGTCTATTACACTTTTTTAAGGCAGAGCTTTCTGCATGTTTATGGCATATTTTCTAAAGAGGCTCAGACTATACTGAGGTAATCACATTTATTGCTCATGGATTTCAGCTTCCATGTTTTAGAAAATGTATTGTTTTTGTATCATAATCATTTATATCATTATATTTTTTGTAAACACAATATAATTCTTAGGGATATGCTTTTATCAATAAATATAATTACCTCATAAAAATAATTATGACACTCAGCTTCACCAATAGCTGTTTATGTAACAATGGAAGCACTTGACTATAGCAGATTCACTTTGTCACAGTGGACAATTATAGGGCTTAAATACACTAAGCACCTACTGGGAAGAATCAAGGCTGTTTTGATTGCTGTCTTCTACTGTAGTACATATATTCTGAACAACAGAAGTCTGAATTTGCAGCAAATGCATTTGTAGTTTGTTTTTTTTTAGATTCATTGAGCAATCTTTAGAAAATTACAATCAATTATTGAGGTGATAAACACATGAGGAACAATTTCTGGTGTTGTAGAACTCGAATATATACACAGTATCTTTGATGAAAATATGTAAGCTCTAGGTACAAAACAGATGTAAGAATCAAACTCAAGCCTTTATCCACTTTTCACAGAAGGGTCTCTGCAACCATACTTGACTTGAGCTGCATCCATCAAGAATCAGGGCATTAATGTTTGTCTGCCTCGGTTGTGGTGAAGATACAGTTGAAACAGTCCCAATCCTGATGACCTTTAACTGCAACATTGTTTTAATGCATCCCTTTCTAAATGTGAGTAAAGTTGCCCAACAGCCCTGAGGTTACCACAACATCTGATACATTAAACAAGAAATGAAATTTACTTGTCATTATGTTCTGTAAGGAGACTTGCATATTGTCAATTAAAGACAAATGCGAGAGCCAGCATATGAACCTGGAAAAATACTGAAGCCATCATATGTGATTGACCCCTATAACTCAACTACTGCATGGCTCTGAACAACAACAACAACAACAACAGATAATAATAATATACAGTAATTTCTTGAAACATACTTGCCATGGCAATGAAAGTAAAACCAGAACCACAATAGGATTGTGTGGCCAATATGGACAAAGGACTCCATTCAGTCCAACAAACATATTATGATCTACTGTAAAATAAGATGCAGTAATATACCTATGATGGTCAATGCCATTGTAGCTGGAATCACAACCAACATATCTCTGGTTATATTTTATGTCCATGTTGTCTACTTCAGATATTTCAAGACTGCTCCCTACACTCCTGTTAAGCAACACCATAAGCATGTTGTTTTGTTCTAGAGAGAATTTATTTGCAAAATAGTGGGAAGGGTTTTTTCTTCACAAAGATGCACTTGTATAAAGATGTATGGTAAATGTATGTCACAAGAAGACCAGTTTACTCAGCCAGCAATAAGTTGTAGCTGCATCATTGTCCTTTATATTAAAGGCTTGGTAAAAGCAATGATTGATTCAAGATTCAGATAATTTTAGACATGAAACACCAAAATACAAAATATAAATCTGTTATAGATTTTTAACAGTTTCAGCCTTTAAAAAATGAACCAATAGCTCCATGAAACTTTACTAAATAAGGATAATAAACTAGAAATAAAGAATTGTTCTAACTCCTTTGCAAACAGAATTAGCATATTCAGTCATCTTACATATCTATTTCATATGCGTTTAAAATAATTTTCCCTGTTCTAACAAAGATGCAGCACCATTCTTCTGCAAGAGGCATCAGTGTTAGCCTCCAACAAAGGTTAATATAAAAAATCGGTGTGTTTATTTTTATGTTTTTGTTAAACATGTGTAGCGCTGATTGGAAACAGTGAATTCTGATTCCACAAAATTGTGCAAATTCCATGAAACTTTCTGAAATTATGACATTAGAAAACTTTGATCTTCCAAATGTGTTCCTTGAATTTTTGCCCTGTTCCATTCTATCTTGTGGCTGAATACATGCTGGCTATGTATTTTCCTTCTACTTGAATGCTATTTTCTTCCATGGTGATTCCTGTCCCTCCCTCCCCCACCTTGTTTGTTGCTGGAAATGAACCTGTCAGACTCTGCTTGCTACCAGCTGAAATGTGTTACAATTAAATAAATAGATTATAGAATGATACACATGAACAATGGAATGACAGCTCTGTGAATTCCATTCTGAAATTTTAATATATAGATCTGAAAAACATAGTTATTCGGTGGTTCTAAGCTGGAATTTCATATACATTACCAAACTACATTCTAAATTTTTGTGGAAGCAAAATTCTGAATTAAATGGTAATTTCACCAGTGGAATTATATTTTCATAGATCAGTGCTCATGAGATGCAAAAATTACTACTCAGATGTTTTTAAACTCCTTTATTATTATTCACAGAGTATATAGTGCCATTATAATTTTTATTTAATTGAAAACGCATTCTTAATAGATCACTTAAAATAATGTTCCAGTGGGAGAAAAAATTACAATTGACATCAGTAGAACTCAGTTCTAGAGAGATACCCCCAGATTTAATTTAAGGAATGTCTAATCTTTATTACTAAAGGCATTTCCTTAAAACAGATTATTTTCCTTTAGAATTATTTTGTTTATATTGCTTACGCTTTCTGTGCATCCATAATTCTCTGTTTGTGACATCACAACCTGTTGCCAAGAGCGTTATTCTGATGTTACAAACAGAGCAATGTGACTTTACAGAAGTGGGGGGCAGATAAGCCTAAGGGGCAAAGAGCTTGCTTTTGTGTAAATATCTTCCTGTATAAGGAATAGAATGTACAGAAACTCAAATATTGGGAAGATTGCATGTGGTTTGAGTCATGCCAATGCAAACAATAATTTTTTTGTAGAATCTTGGGCAATCACTTTAATAACAGATGATATACACCGAATGTGGGGTGTTTAAGTCAGCTGACACTGGCATTTCCTAATTCTGGCTATGTTGAGTAACTGGTGTCAGCATAGCTCTGTTGATAGTACATCTGCATCTGGGCCAGAAAGTCATAGGTTTTAGTCCTTCTCCAGGATTGGGCACATGCCATAAATGGCACCTGTTTGTAGTACTGGGGGTGCTATGTAATTGCATATTCTTCTTCTACATGAATCTAGGAAATGACTTTAAAATCTTTAAAAATGTATAGGGGTTTACAAATAACTGGAAAGAAATAAGGCCTCTTTTCAATATTTTATACTTAGAGAAAATGTGAAAATAGAATTTAATGGTAAATATGACTTCAACTTATATTTGAAAAATTAAGGTTTCTTTTCTCCAGTTTATGTTTTATTATTGGAGCTGCCAGAGTAACTGATGGAGTGCAAAGGTAATGGATGACTACAGAAGAAATACGCTTCAGACCAAACTGTGGAATTATAGTGTTTCTTGTAAAGTAATTAAAATGAACTTGTAAGCACTGTCTCTATAGATGTGTATGATTGTAACATAGAAACAGAGAAGCATAGAAGTTGTTGGCAGATAAGAACTCTTGACCCACCTAGTCACCCAGTTTTCCCTGCCTACTGTGCCACCATACACCCAACTCAAACTCCGGTCATCTCATCTTATTGTCTTACTACCAAGGTCCCCTTGTATCTGTCCTATGCATGCTTTAATCCAATCACAATTTAATACCCCACCACCTCCACTGGAAACTTGTTACAGGCATCCACCACTCTTTCTGTGAAGAAGTATTTCCTCACATTCCCCACTCCAATTTCATAGCATGACCCCTTGTCCTTGAGCTTCTTTTTTTACAGACAATGCTACCTTTCTGTTCTTATTAATACCAGTTAGGTATTTCAATGTTTTCATCATATCCCCCTTTCCCTCCTCTCCTTTAGGGAGTACATATTCAGTTCCTTGAGTTTCTCTTCAGAGGGCTTTTGATGCAGGCCCTGCACTAATTTGCTAGCCCTCTTTTGTACTATCTCCACCTTATCAATGTCCTTTCAGAGGTGGGGCCTCCAGAACTGGACACAGTACTTCAGGTGGGGTCTTACCAGTGATCTGTACAGGAGTAATATTACCTCCTTCTTCCAATTGGTGATAACCCTCCCAATGTACCTGAGCATCCTGCTAGCATTCCCCACTGCCTTAGCACACTGCTTGACTACCTTCAGGTCATCAGAAATTATTACCCCAGGTCCCTTTCCTGTTTGGTGGTTGCCAGTACTTCCTTTCCCAATTCATACATTGCCCCTGGGTTTCTGTGCCCCAAGTGCAAGATTGTGCACTTTTTTGCATTGAAACTGAGCTGCCAAACCCTTAACCATTCTTCCAACTTTTTCAAATCATCCTTCATTTTTTCCATCTCCCCCTGGTGTGTCTATTCTGTTGCAGATTTTTGTGTCATCCACGAGCAGACATACTTTCCCTTCTGGCCCTAACACAATATCACTAATAAAGACATTGGTTACACTTTATTTTAAGTGTCCTTAACTACACTGAAACTACTGTAAAACTACAATGTAAGTACTATGCAACTTATGTGTAGTTACATGTAACTATAATGTAGTAGTTAACTAATTTTACATTTGCGGTTTAGTGTAGTTGCACAATTTGCATGAACTGGTATTTATCGCAATTACTGTTGCAACAGCTGTCGCATGTGTAGTTACACTTCCAGCACAAATCAATTTGTGCCAAAAGAGAGACAGTTGTGGTTGCATTTGTAACTACCACATCATGCAATTTGAATAACTATACACCAGGAATGGTCCCTGCCTGTGTATCCTTCACCACCCACCACCACTACACACATCAGATCAATGGTAAAGCACATGGTATGTAGCCATGCCACACTCCCAGCCACCCACCTGGGCCATAGCAGGCCAGGAGTGTTGGTACAGAAGAGGTGGAGGTCAATACCACAGAAGCAGTACATTTTTTACTAACTACAGCATTGTTACAAGCCAATAAGTAATTAAGTAAATTATTTTTTTTTGTATAAGTAACCAATGTAGTTGTATAGCAATTAAGAATATTAGATTGCATGTTTATTGAGTAGTAAATGCATGAGGGACTGATTTCTGAAGGAAAGCATACATCAAAACTACAGCATTGACATTCAGTGTAAGTGTATAGTAGTTACACCCTTCTTTTTATGCTTTATTTTATGAGTCAGTTTCTGTGTACTTACTTTGTAAATACATGTTAGTTATTAACTATGGAAACAATGCCACAGAAGCAGCACATTCCTTAGTAACTATAGTTCATAGAGAATACTGGATAGGCAACTGTGCACAACCAGTGTGTTCTGCCACTGAGGAGTTCTGATTCCGTCTAACCTCAAGAGCAAAGGTCGGGAGGTCCATGGGAATCAGAACCCCAAGGTCACAAAATACACTGGTTGTGCATAGAGTTGTTCATTCTGTATTTTTTATAGTGTTAAGGATTGTGTAAAATATGGGTGTGTGAGTTCTTTTGCTTTCAAAACGAAACTGACTCATGCAGTCTCTAGAGGTTCTAGAATGCTGTTCTACCACAGTAGGCTAGTAGTACAACAGCATTTTGAAAATGATGGAATTCTAAGCAGAACAACACTCCACTGTACACTATAGCACTGTTACACCCTTCTTCTTACACGTTATTTTAAGTGTCTGTTTCTAAGTACTTACTTTGCAAGTACATGTTAGTTGGTCATTAACTGTGGAAACAATGCCACAGTAGAAGCACATTCCTTAGTAACTACAGTATTGTTACACTATTCTTCTTACACTTTATTTTAAGTGTCAGTTTCTGAGTACTTACTTTGTATATATATGTTAGCCATTGACTCTGGAAACAATGCCACAGAAGCAGCATGTTCCATAGTAACTACAGCACTGTTGCACCTTCTTCTTACACTTTTTATTTTATGTGTCTGTTTCTGCATACTTACTTTGTAAGTACATGTTAGTTAGGCATTGAATTTGGAAACAATGCCACAGAAGCAGCACATTCCTTAGCAACTACAACACTGTTAAAAATCAATAAGTAATTATGTACATTAATGATTTTGTATTGTATAGCAATTTACAATGTTACAGTGCATGCTTATTTTTAGTTCTTTTTTTTGTCACACAGTATACAAGCGGTGGCTCTGGGATTCGAACCCAGTTCTCCAAGATTAAGGACAGTGTTTTTAACCATTAATCTATACTGCAGTAGCTTCAAGAGGGAGTGATTTCTGAAGGATAAATTTTAGTGTCACTAACTACACTGTAACTACTGTGCAACTACACTGTAACTGCACTATGCAGTAGATAACTAGTTTCACAATGTATATTGTACACTTACATACCATTAAATGTGCTGCTTCTGTAATACTGACCCACACCTGTACTGCACCCACACCCTTGTCCTGCTGCTGCCCATGTGGGTGGCTGGGGCATGGGCTACCCTTCGATGTCATTCCAAATTCTTCTGTACCAAAGACTAAATTGTCCCATTGTACAATGCTTAACAGTCATCACAAATCTAATTGTACATCATGTATATTCCACCATCACTTTAGTTGCTACTCTATTGTGTTTCAATGGTATTCTTGCACTTAATTGTACCTGACTGTACTCAGTATATTCAATATATTCTATTTCCTGCACCTTTCTCTGTTAATGTAAGTGCGTTGTTTGCATTACCTTTGTACCATCTTTATGGTCTGGGTCATGCCTGAAAATGGTCCATGAATCAGTGTACCCACCTGGTAAACAAACAAACAAAAAGACAAACAAACAATAAATAAATATCACCAATCTGCTGTGTGGAGTTATGGTGGTTGATTCCAGATACACATGCCAGGATGCCTCCTTTGCCATTACATGCCCTTCCCACTAGCTCAGTGAGGTGGCAGCCATGGCATCATCATTCATACCAAGCTATCACAGCCCCTGATTATGCCATGAGGGTTGTGGCATGGTGATGAAGACATGCATGTAACAACTAAGAAAGAGTCCCTGCATGTGTATCTGCTACCACCCACCAATACTCTATACAGCAGATACTTGCTTAGCAGGGAGGCTGTAAGGGAGGTGTGGATGGTGGACCCACTGGTACTGAGTGACCACCAATCTGTGTGGTTCACGCTCAACATGGGCAGGGAGGTGGTTGGTACAGGGACAAGGGTGGTTAACTTTAGAAAGGCTGACTTCAGTGGGATGGATGAAATCTTAGGAGAGTACCTGGCAGGAATTCAATCTCACTGGGATGCAAATTAGAAATAGAAAAAATAACTACTTCAGGGCTTGTGGAGGCTGTTGGGACTGCTACCAAACTGCAGAATAAGAAGGGAAGATCTAAGAAATCAAGCTGGATGTGTAGGGAAGCTTTAAAGATGGTGAAGGCAAGAAAAACAGCATTCCATACCTATAAGAGTTCCTGAAGAAAGGAAGATGGGGATGAGTACTTGAGTAAGTCCAGAGAAGTAACCAAGGGTGTTAGAGCAGCTAAGGCCTCCAGGGAACTGAGGCTGGTTCAGGAAATCAAAGATGGCCAAAAAGACTTCTTCTGTCACATTAGGGAAATAATGAGCTGCAAGGATCAGATAGTGAATATCAAGAAGGACAGGGTGGGCAGAGAAAGGAGCAGAACAGGCAGAAGCACTAAATGAGTATGTCTGTTCCATTTTCATGAGGGAAAGGGCAGGCAGCTTCTGTAGGGGTTGTGGAGGGTGGGCGGGGAGGGGTGGCAGATGGGGTAATCATTGAGGGCAGGTTTCAGAAGGTCTGAGGCTCTGAGGGTGGATAAGTCACCAGGACCAGACAGCATACATCCCAGGGTGCTGAGGGAACTGGCAGAGGTACTGGAAGGGCCACTGGTGGACCTATTCAATACCTCCCTGGACACAAGGTGCATGCCACAGGACTGGAGGATGGCCAATGTGGTGCCCCTCCATAAAGGTGACCCTAAGGATGCACCAGGCAATTACAGACCTGTAAGCCTGACATTCATTGTGGGGAAGTTGATGGAGACAATCCAGAAGAAGAGGCTGGTGACATTTCTGGTGGATAATGGACTCCAGGACAGTCATTAGCATGGGTTTGTCTCAGAAAGGTCCTGTCAGACTAATCTAGTTGAGTACTATGACTGGGTACTGAGGGAATTGGACAAAGGTCATTTGGTAGATGTCATATTTTTGGACTTCAGCAAGGCCTTTGATTCAGTGCCACATGGGAGGTTGGGGGGGGATTGAGGTATGTGGGGATTGGAACTAAGATAGTTACCTGGATCAAAAATTGGCTTCAGGGAAGACAGCAGAGGGTAGTGGTTGGGGGGAGCTCTTGTCTCCAAGGGCAGTGACAAGCAGGGTGTCGCAGGATTTGTACTGGGACTGGCGTTGTTTGGAATATTCATAGTGGACATCTTGCATGGCATGAGAAATGAATAAGATCAACCTCTTTGCTGATGATACCAAATTGGAGGGGGTGGTGAGTGACAAAGAGGATGGCAGGAACTGCAGAAGAACCTGATTAAACTGGAGCAGTGGTCAGAAGAGTGGCAGCTGGGGTTTGATGGTAAAAGTTCAAGGTGATGCACTTTAGAGTGAAGAACTGAAGGCGGAGCTATCAGCTGAGTTGATTTCAGCTAGGTACCACCAAGGAGGAAAAGGATCTGGGGTGGTTATAAATGAGAAAATGAACAACTCGGGGCAGTGCAGGAATGCAGCAGCAGAGGCCAACAGGATGCTGGGGTGTACTGGAAGAAGAATCTCCTCCAGGAACAGGGAGATGATTCTGTCTCTCTACAGGTCACTGGTCAGACCACACCTGAAGTACAGCATGTGGTACTGGTGCCAATATCTAAAAGAAGGATGTGAGACTACTGTAAGGGGTACAGCACAGAGCAACTAAGATGATACATTGAACGACAGGAATGGCCATATGAGGAGAGGCCGCGTGACTTGAATATGTACTCCCTGTAGGAGGGGAGAGATTGGGGGGATATGATTGAGACCTTCAAAAACTTAAAAGGGGATTAATAAGACAGGAACAGAAGTGATATTTAAGTTAAGCAGGGGGAGGGACACAAGCGGTCATGGTCTTGGATTGGAGGGGGGTAGATAAAGAAGGGAAATGAGGAGGCACATTTTCACAGAGAGGGTTTTGGCAGAATGGAACACTCTGCCAGGGGAGCTGGTATCCTCAAGATAGTGGGGGGTTCAAAAGGGGGTGGGACAGGGTGAGATGGGAGGTTATTGTGAAGGGGAGGGGGAGGGGCAGCTGCAAGGTAGGTGTGCTAGCTGCACATTCGAGTAGACTTGATAGACCTTGTGGCTTGTTTCTGCTGGCATATTTCCTATGTTCATATGTTCCTAGTGCACCGACCCAATGGACTGTTTTCAGGCATGACCCAGGCCATTAAGATAGTACATAGACAATACAGACAATACACTTATGATAACAAAGAAAGGTATAGGAAATAGTATACACTGAATATACTGAGTACAGCTAGGTACATCTAAGTGCAAGAATACATTTGGAATACAATAGAGTAGCAGCTAAAGTGCAGGTGCAATATACCTGATGTATAATCAGTCAAGTCTTATGACTGTTCAGCACTGTACAACAGGATAGTTTATTCATAGATAAGGAAGAGCCCCTCCAGTTATCGTTGTCCCAAGAGGGAAATCCAACAGGGTTCAGGTGGCAATCCTGTCCAGGACAAGTCCTACCCCCAAAAAAAAGTGGGAAGGGGAGGAGGAAAATATGATATAAGGAGGGAGAAAGAGAGTCCCTCGGTCCCTCTTCTCTCTACCCATCAAGGGGAGATCCCCCACCACAGGACCAGACCACATCCAGAAGGACCCCCTGCTAAGAAGGGAAGGACCTACAGGGAGCCCATAAGGCCAGGGCAAGAAGCCCTTCTTGCCCTGCCTCCCAGGGTGGACCCTCTGTCCCTTAAGAAGGTAACAGAGGACCCAGAGGTACCAATAGGACCCAGACCACAATTGGCCTCAAGGAGGGTGAGAGTAAGCAGGAAGGGGACATTACCAAGGGACTGAGGCCCAGAAGGGAAGGCGCCAGTGATGAATGGTGAAGATATACAAGAAGATCAAGAATTACGATAGGTATGTAATTTTCATATCTTCCCTGTGTCAGTCTTCACCATTCATCACTGTCTAGGTGGGTACCGAGCCCCCTGAGGGGGGCCCAGCACTTACCTGAGGATGTGAGTCTCTCAGCCTCTTGTGGGGGAGGACCACAAAAGGAGGAGGCTCATTATAGGCCAGTTAGGCCTGCGACTGGTCAGGATGATGTGGGGTCTCCCATTGCCTGGGAGATGAAAGTTGCCCTGTCGTTCCCACCTTGCCATGTGGGAGAAAAGGTGGGTCCCCTGGAGAGCAGAGGCAGAACCCTACACTGTGCCAAGGGAGACAACCTTGATAGATGAAGCCACATTGTCCGCCTAATGCAGATCACTGTCACTGCTAGCCTTGAAGCTACCTCATTGGTTTCATAAGATACCCTTGTTTGGTGCCTCATGAGCTCCAGGCCCTGTGTAGAGAGGGCCATGGACTGTCTGGTTGCCTTCATATCAGGCAGCAATGTCAACACCTGACCTAGCATTGACCACAGATGCCTGTTGTAGGCAGCATGGTGTGCCTGATGAGCTGCAAGGCTGAGCATGATACGAGCTGAAGAGAACCAGTGGTCAGACTCCAAGGAGTCAACATCTGGGGGCCGGTTGCATACCAGGTGTCTATTCCCAGAAGGGGTATCCAGTATCCTCACTCCCAAATTGGGATGAGAAGGTCCATGGAGACCCCTGGTGTGTGCAGTACCTATGCTGGCAGTCCGGGGGTGGCTGAAGCTTTTAACAGATGGGCACTACCAGGTGCAGAATGATGATTCCTTGAAGGGAATTGACCAGGAAAGGATGATCAGGTGGTCTGCCCTGAATTCGCAAAGGAAGACACACGTTGTCCACTCAGGATTTCATCTTGTGGTGTGGGACAGGTGCAGATTGCCAACCAGCCATGATAGGAAGCAGTGATTCTCTATCTGATAAGTGTCTGAGGACAGATGGATAGAGGTATCCTCTTCCTTGAAGGACGAAGATGAGGAGGCTGATGAATCTGAAGAGTCCAAGTCTGGCTGCTGTGGGGGAGACAAGCAAAAGACTCACTCATCAATAGCCCTGACATTCCTGAGGAAGGTGGCAGCAGTAGCTTTGGACTGCACCCAGGTCGAGGGCCCTGAAGGACTCATGTGCCCTGAGAAATGAGGGGGGCTGCAGAGACAATGGGGAGACACACTTCAACTTATCTGAGTGACCTCTGCCAGGACTAGAGAACCTCACTGGTGATCATGGACCTCTTGTGGATCCACTGGTCTGTGCAGTTACTGGCCACTCAACCAGCTCGAAGTGGTCAGGACTAAGCCCTGAATGGAAAACTCCCCTGTGAGGGTAATTGGGCTGCATAGAACCAGAAGGGTGGACACCAACCCCACCCAATAAGGCCTTCCTTCAAGGGGATGAGGGAGGGAACAAGGGCTTAGCACTGCGACACATTCCTGAACCTCAAGTGTCCCCAGGGAAGGTCACAGCCCCATGTCCTGCCCCTCAACCCCATTGATTCCAAGGTCAACCTCTTCCTCACGCTCAAAGATAGGGACTGCTCCAATCTGGCAGGCCTCCTGAGGGAGGCTGCAGAAGAGTGAGTCTCTGTTCATGCCGGGGAGGACAGCACTGAGACAGGGAGCTCTCCGGGCCCCTGAGACCCAAACCACCATCCCCTCAGATGAAGGGTCACTATTGGTATGCACGCTTCTGACATCAGCACTGGCATGGGAGCCAGGATCAATCATAATCACCAGTGCCAAGGGAAGGGGTGCCTGGGAGGGCACAGAGTTACTGGGCACCAAACAACCCACTGACTCTGAGGATTTGGGCAGCCAGTCCAGATCAGTCTCCCAAGCACCTGGCTCTGGAGAGAAGAAGATTCAGAAGACCTCCAGATGCGCAGCCCCAGAGATTTCCCCACCTGCGATGCAACTTGTGATCCACCAGTAGGGCCCAGTATCACTCAGGGTCCCGATCACCTGAGCAGCAAATGGCCCCGGGATACAGAATGGCATTGGTTGGTGGATCTGAGGAGCCATCCATGCTGGGCCCAGCAGGCATAGGCCATGACACCTGGGGAGCCTGCAACTCTGAGGAATTGACTTCCTGTGTGTAGCTCCCAGCCTGGCCCCCAAGATGCCCAGACCAATCCTCCAGCACTGCAGAAGAGACCTCCTCCCTGGCAAGGCTAGAAGAAGAGGAGGCCCCCTCCTCACAGGTCTCAATAGAATTGGGAAGGGATCTGAATGAAGGGTGGAGAGACCTGCGCTTGGAGTCCCTCATACAACACTGCCCTCAGAATGTCAATGGAATGCAGCTGACTTCCCACATGCAGTGCTCCAGTGTTCTGCGGTCCATGTAGAAGCAAGCATCACAACTATTGATGTCATGAGACAGACCCAGGCAGGTGAGGTATTGGTCATGCTGGCCCATGATGGACATCTGCCAGTGCAGGGACACCAGTTCATAGGAGGCCAGCCTGCCTTGGAAGAGTGCTTTTTGTCCCCAGACTACCCCAGCATGACTTGTGGTAACTAAAATCATAATAAGAAACAGATTCTGCACTGCTTCAAGAAAGAAAAAGGAAAGGTCTTACCAGATTCCTACAGTAAATCATGCCAAGTTACTAGCGGATGGTGGAACTGGAACAGAGCAAAAATGGTAACAATGACGTTGAAACAACTATCCGCAATGTCGCAGATGAAATTTCTTCAGCAGGTGCATGGTGCTGCACTTTCAATGGCAGGAGAAGCAGAACTGGGGTGAAGGAGGAGTTGATGACCATTGCTGGCTGACCCACAAGTGCCACATAATGCATCAGCCTCAAGGGCAGCATCACATCTGGCACTGGCTCCTCCCCCTACAAAAAAAACTCACACTGGGTGCTGTGCCTCTGGCTGTGATCGAGACAATGATAAATGGTGAAGACTGACACAGGGAAGATCAGTAGTACTGTGCTGTAGTTACACAATTTGCATGAAGTGGTAGTTACTGCAATTACTGTTGCCTCCGTTCTGCCTCAAATTATTTTTTTCTGGCAAATGTAACTATGTATGTTGCACTTTGCAACAGATGTTACATGTGTAGTTACACTTCCAGCATAACATAACTGTTGTTACATAAACAGCATAAATCAACGTGTGCCAAAAAAGAAACAGTTGTGGTTGCACGTGTAACTACCACTTCATACAAATTGTATAACTACACACCAGTCAAATGTGAAAGTAATTAACAACTACATAGTATTTACAGTGCAATAACAGTGTAGTTACTTCATAGAAATGTATCTAACTACATACTATGCAAATGTGAAACTAATTACCAACTACACTGTAGTTACATGTAACTATACAGTACTTACATAGCAGTAGTCACACGGTAAGTATACAGTAATTACAGTGTAGTTAAAGACACCTAAAATAAAGTGTTATCAAGACATTGAAGTGGACCGGGCCTAGTACTGAGCCCTAAGGCACCCCGCTGGACACCTTGCCTTCTACAGAGTGGACACCATTTAATGTACCACCCCCCCAAAAAAAAAATTTTCTTGCCTCATTAAAAAAAAAAAAAAAAAAAAAAAAAAACCCAGTATCACACAGGTGGGTTGTCTGCAGATGACTTAAAGATGTTTTTTTTTGTTACTAATAAAAATACATATAAAAAAGGTTTCTTGAAAGATAAAAGCAGCTTTTTATTTAATTTTACTTTCTAACCGTTAACTATACAAAATAACACATTGACAACCATTTAGTACTCAGCTACGTTTTCACCTTAGGATTCTGAGGACATCAGGGATGTGTTGAATGTTGCTCTTGAGATCCCTATGTTTTCAGGACCCCTAGATGGAGACGCAGCCTTGTACATAGGTATCCAAGCCTATTCTCGATGTTCATGAAGGATTTGATACATTTTATATGATGGTTTTTACAATGCAAAATGCAACTTACGGAAAAAAAACAAGTCATGGTTTTATATTCTTGTTTGATCGTGTTCTCAACTGCTTTTCATGTTTTTTTGTCATGAGTTATCAAGTGTGTGTGCTATATGTTATTGACATGCTGAATTCATTATTGTTTGTCTTAAAGGAAAACTACACCCAAAACTTGAAAAAATATATGCTGTGCAGAGTGTTTTAATTTGTATGTGAAGTTCTAGTGTTTTCTTCCCTCTAACTGGTATTAGGAGTTTTTCCTAAATTAGCCTGCTAGCTGTAGGGTAGTTTTACGACCCCTGGAGATCTCCATATCAAATAGCTTTATTGCATTTCTTTGTCCTACAATGCACCTTGTTTCATGTGATGGTGATGTAGCACAGCCCATAAATCCAGCAGAAGGCATTGCATTACAATCAGTTCACAACAATAGAGATGGCTATATTTTAAAATCTGTAGAATTCAGCTTGGTGACCACCCTCATCCTAAAGGTTTTACTGTCCTGAAAAACTTTGCTGCTGGTAATTTTTGTGCAGCATGTAAAGCTTCCAAGATATTTAGTTTGTTTGTCATGTATGTGCTGAATGTTGGGTCTCTCTTATATCACAGTCACGTGAGACAAGATGCACTGTGGGAACAAGAAATATAATTACACTGTCAGGTATGAAGATCCCCAGGGGTCGTAAAACTAGCATAAAGCTAGCAGGCTAATTTGGGAAAAAGTCCTAATACCAGTCAGAGGGAAGGAAACACTAGAACTTCACATACAAATTAAAACACTCTGCACAACATATATTTTTTCAAGTTTTGGGTGTAGTTTTCCTTTAATGTTTTTTCAAGACAATCACACATTTTTTTCTAAACAGAATACTATAAGTAATTCATTTTTCTAAATCAGTTTAGGTATCTCATTTAACTTGTCTTCTGACAATTCACAAATCTGGCAACTTTGAGATTTAATTTTGGTTTTTTAGCTTTGAAAGATTTTGTTCATGTCAAAATGTAACTCAGAAAAAAATTGCATTTTTTTTATAGGGGATGTGGCTGAACAGAATCAATAAACCAGGTCTGATATGTCCCCCCCCCCGATGGTGCCCAAACTGACTTGTGCTTGAGTGCTTTTATTAAGCACTGAAACATGACAGGTTATTAGTTTTCAGGAATTATAAAACACTTTAGACTATTTAGGAATATTATAAGTGTAATAATCCAATCCAGGTATACATCAATGTTGTAATAACCTCACTTCCTAGTTGGCTGAAGGGCTTTGACTTCACCTTGAGCCTTACAGCCCACCCAAGCTGTTTGGTTGCTACAATATTGCTGCACACCCTACTGTGGATTATTTCTTACTTTTAATCCATGCCCAGGTGCATAAAGAGGCATGAGGCCCTTGCTCCAAATGTTTTAGGCACTTGAAAGTGCAGTAACCCCAAACAACCCCCGAGTTGCCCCTGAAAAAGGGTTTGCATGGTCTGTGTGGGCTTACCCGGTTACCAAAATTCAATTAAATAAATCAACCAATGTTCTGGGGACTCTTAATGCTCTCATAAAACTGGTAAAGTGAGAAGCAATTTAATGAACAAAAAAATGCAATCTTAAAAACAATTTAAAAAGTATGTTCTTTTGGTAAAAATATGTAGCATAAAGTAATCCTTCACCACCTTTCAAGCATTTGTCTTTCCACAACTTCAACAGAATGAGGGTTTGCTATAATGAAACCCAGAAATCCAAACTGCTGCAGAATTCCTCTGACAGAATGTTCACTGCCTCATACACAGCAGAAACCTTTATGTAAAGTAATGTTAGAAATATCACTTTCTCTCAGTGCAGTTTAACCCCTGCAAGGTATACATATTTTTAAATCAAGGATGGAAATGAGAAAGGAAAAGTGTGGCCTACTGGAATTCGAACCTCAGATCTCTGGTATGCTGTTCCAGCACTCTAACCATTAAGCTACAGGCTCACTGATCAAAGCGTCTGAGGAATTTCCTTACAGCCACACACACATTCCTTTCTCTAGTGTTGCGCAATTATGCAACCAGGAACCAATGTTAGAAATATCACTTTCTCTCAGTGCAGTTTAACCCCTGCAAGGTATACATATTTTTAAATCATTTATCATAAAATCATAAAATGATTTATGTAAAGTAATGAATCTCAATTGTCAAAAGGGCTGGAGAATGGCGCAAGTTGTGCCAAACACCTGCCTGTTGCAAACCCTAAGTACGCTAGGGACTCTTCTCTGGATTTTGGTACAACAGTGGTCCCTGCACCAAAGTCCCCATGGTTTCTGCAGGTGGGGCCATATGCCAAACAGATGACACTGGCAAGGGGTTTGATGGAGGCAACCATCATCCCCAGCCCCAGGAAACCCAGACATACATATGCACTGTAGCCAGGGGAGTGGACTGTGCAGACCCACAGACCATGAATGGTGAGGTAGTCCTGAGGTGTGGGAATGTACAAGAACCCACAGGACTTGTGAGGACATACAAACATGTCACCTGCCATGAGGGATACAGGACCAGGTACTGTACTGTGCCAAATGTCTTTCACTGGCCACAGTTTCACCTACACAACAATGCCACCAGTGGCGGTAGCACCACTTGTCATCCCATGCCAGCAGCAACACATCATTCCCAATGGCAGCGGCACCCCTAGTCCTTCACCTCAGCAGAACAGGGTACACCTGTGCTAGCAGACTGGCAGCATACAGCTAAAACAGTGGCCCATGGTCCGGGCAGACAACCCAGTGATAGGATACATACCATGGACAAAGGCACAGTAGGAGATGAACAGCATTGAACTTGTGTCATACCAGCCCCACCAGCATAATGGTACCGGGTGCCAGCATGCTATGGCAAAGTAGACAAGCACAGTGATCTGATGTGCATGTTCAGCTGTGGTCTGTACAGCCCCTGGCACCTCAAGTGGGAGAATGGACAGCTGGATGGTGCGACACATGGGTGCAGCCGACATGCTGAGCACCTGGCAGCACAGGGCCACAGGACTGTTTCCCAGCTGGTGTAGGAGTCGCGGTGCCAGTCCGTCAGCCATGGGAGGACCTGCACTATCCAGCGGTCCCAGTGGTTCAAACAAACAGTCAGCATTAGGATTGTTAGCACGGAGCCATAATAGCAGCAAGAAATGAGGAGCTCAGAAAAAGAACACTGCATGGCTACACGTACCAACATCAAATCCACTCCACTGCTAGGAGGCCTGCATCCATCCTGGAGGGGAATCCAAGCACTCAATGATAAGTTTAAATGCTACATTGACAAGCATTTAAACTAGCAAAGGGGGGTGGCAGGCCAGCAAGGAGGGTACCTACTTGCTCACCCCCCACAGCTAGCAGTGGAACCAGTGAACCAGAGGAGTGGCTATCTCTGCAAAGCAGTGTGCAAAAGATGGAGATTAGTGCCCAAGAGGTGGATAAGCAGAAAAGGGCAAAATTCAGCAGAAGGGCAGACAGCAAGGAGAACCAGGGATAAATGACAACCAAGGAAGGGCTGGAGTAGAACAGTGAAGCAGTCTAGGAGGTCAAATCATGGAAAGCCATGTGCAAATGCCAGGAGCCTTAGCAACAAGATGGAAGATCTGGAGGCTGTCATGGTACAGTCAGACCTGGGACATTGTGGCCATCACTGAAACCTGGTGTAATGATAACCATGACTGGGAGATGGCCATACCTGGCTACAACATATTCAGAAGAGACAGAGCAGGCAGGAAGGAGGAGGAGTGGCACTGTATGTGAAAATGATATAAGGGCCACAGAGATCCAGGAGGAACAAAATGGGGGAGAGATACTGTGGGTTAAGCTGAAAAGGAAAATGGGGCCAGCCATCCACACAGGTGTGGTCTATAGACCACCAGCCCAGAAGGAAGAAACAAATAGGGAGCTGATGCTAGCCATCCAAAGGATGGCAGACAAGGGTGAGGTAGTACTGGTTGGAGACTTCAATATTCCAGACGTGGACTGGAGCATCCCAGCAGCAGCATCAACTAGGAGCAGATTTATCCTGGACTCCCTTCAGGGTGCCTTCCTCAAGCAACTGGTCATGGAACCAACTCAGCAGAAGGCAATACTGGACCTTGTGCTCTCAAACAGGGACAGTGTGATGGGGGTAACAGTGGGGGAGCACCTGGGTAACAGTGACCACCAGTCATTGTGGTTTGAAATCATAGAAAGAGCAGAACCAAACCACATAAAAACATGTATCCTGGATTTTAGGGGGGCAGACTTTGGGAAAATGGGGAGATACTTGAAAGAGGCATTAAGGGGAATGGGACAGGAATCAGGGGTTGAGGAACAGTGGGCAGTATTTAAAATGGGGATTACAAGAACAACAGAATTATGCATTAAGCAGGTTAGCAAGAGGAAAAGGAAGAGGAGACCATTATGGTTTTCCAAAGAGGTAGCAAAGAAAGTGAAAGCCAAAAGATTGCATTCAGGCATACAAAAGACACAGGCAGAAGGGATAGGGAGAAGTACCAGGAGAAGCAAAGGAGGCAGGGAGGTCAGTAATGGAAGCCAAAGCTCAGACAGAAGAACACATTGCAAAATCAGTGGGTAGAGGGACAAAACCTTTTACAGGTACATAAGTGAAAAAAGAAAGACAAAGGGAGGGATAGTGAGACTGAAGGGGGAGGATGGGAGCCGCGTGGAGGATGACAACAGTAAAGCTGACATATTGAACAGGTATTTCTTCTCAGTCTTTACTGAGGAAGAGGGGGTAATGGGTCTGAAGGGAGTACAAGGGGTGAGAATGGTGCAGAAATGGACACAAGTCCCTTTACATGAGAAAGGGTCCTGAAGGAACTGGAAGTAATAAGAGTTGATAAAGCAATGGGGCCAGACGGGGTGCACCCCAGGGTCCTTAAAGAACTAAGAGAGGTGGTGGCTGAACCTCTGGCTATCCTGTTTAGCCGATCACTGGAAACAGGGGAGGTACCCAAAGACTGGAGGACAGCAGATGTAGTCCCCTTATACAAAAGTGGGAACAAAGAGGAAGCAGGGAACTACAGACCAGTCAGCCTCACCTCGGTAGTGGGGAAGATCATGGAAGCACTACTGAAGGAGAGATTGGTGGAACATCTGGTTGTCAATGGACTACAGGACCCAAGGCAGCATGGTTTCACCAGGGGGAGGTCTTGTCAGACCAACCTCATTGAATTTTTTGACTGGGTGACTAGGGAGGTGGATCAGGGGAGGGCAGTGGACATGGCCTATCTGGACTTCAGCAAGGCCTTTGACACTGTGCCACATAGAAGACTATTACACAAACTGGGGAATATGGGTGTGGGCAGGACAGTAGTGTGGTGGGTAGGTAACTGGCTGGGTGGCAGGACACAGAGGGTGGTGGTAAATGGCTGTCACTCCACAGAGGGAAGAGTGACCAGTGGGGTACCACAGGGATCAGTGCTGGGACCGGTCCTATTCAGCATTTTCATCAGTGACATTGCACAGGATCTAGAAGGCAGAATTTCACTGTTCGCTGATGACACAAAGCTCTGTAACAGAGTAGACACACCAGTGGGTGTAGACAGAATGAGAAGCGACCTGCAGAAACTTGAAGAATGGTCAGGGGTTTGGCAGTTGAAATTCAATGCAAAGAAGTGCAAGATAATGCATATGGGGCACAAAACCCTGGCACAATATATCAGTTGGGGTGAGGACATAGCATGCACCAAGCAGGAAAGGGATCTTGGGGTTGTCATCTCTGATGACCTCAAGGTAGGGAAACAGTGTGACAAGGCAGCAGGTAAAGCAAATAGGATGCTGGGATGTATAGGCAGGGCATCACCAGCAGGAAAAGGGAGGTCATAATTCCGCTATACAAGACACTAGTGAGGCCCCACCTGGAGTACAGTGTACAGTTCTGGAGACCATACCTACGTAAGGACATAGACAGGGTAGAGAAGGTTCAGAGGAGGTCAACAAAGATGGTGCATGGATTGCATCACAAGTCCTATGAAGACAGGTTGAAGGAACTGAACATGTACTCCCTGGAGGAGAGGAGGGAGAGAGGGGATATGATAGAGACATACAAGTATCTTACAGGGAGGAACAGGGTGCAGGAAAACACTATTTTTAAGCGAAAAAGATGTTCCAGGACTAGAGGGCATGGGATGAAGTTGGAGGGAGGACGATTCAGAGGAAACATGAGAAAGAATTTCTTCACAGAACGGGTGGTGGATAAGTGGAACACCCTGCCAGAGGAAGTGGTGGGGGCTGAAACAATCACGGGATTTAAGAATGCATGGGGATAGACATAAAGGAATTCTGGAGGTCAGGGGTAAGGGGCAACAGACTTCTAGGAAAACAAACTGAACTTACAAGCTCAAATGGGCAGACTGGGTGGGCCATAGGCCCTTATCTGCCGACACTGTCTATGTATCTATGTGTCTATGTTAAGAAATAATTTATAGTTTAAAGTGTGTACTTTGTATGGGGGTGCGACTAAAACTGCTGTTAACAAATTATTTCTTAATACCTCCTAGCAGTGGAGTGGATTTGACGTTGGTGTGTGTAGCTATGCAGTGGTCTTTTTTCTGAGATCCCAGTGGTAGTTGTACACTACTAGTTGCTGCCATGCAAAACTAGGTGACACGTGTCACATGTGCACTGTTGGAGTAAGCAAAAGGGGTACACCGACATGTTTTTGTATTTATTATTGTTGAAAAACTAAAATGTTTATATCTACTCAGAAATACCCAGGCTAGAGAACAGCATTTGACCTTTCAAAGTCCCCTAACTGTGGAGAACCACTTGGACTTAGGGAACAGGTCATTAAATGTTTGGAATGTGCCAATCCCATCCAAATTAAGCCATTTTAATACTAACTGTTATTTCCAAGTAATAAAACTCCTTTGTAAGCAGTTGTTTTCTGATGGTTTATGGGTTTTGTATAATTAAAGACAGGTGATTTTCTTTCATATCCTGGGGCAATCTTAAGTGAAACTATTTACTGGTCCTGTTCCTTTTGTTCAGGTGAACTTCAACCATAATATCTTAAAAGACAATTTACTGAAACTGCATTTTATAGGTCAGCATACCTCAGGCTAAATAGACAATCTGCAGCTTTTTGCTGAGTCAGTGTAATAGGGTCTGGCTAATGTTTACTGTGTCCAAGAAGTTAACCTGGGGCCTTCTGTTAGAATCCAAATGTTAAAACCAACTTATTTCTGTATCTGTGATTCTCAAATACAGTATATGGCACTGGTTTATTTCTACTTCATGGTTAAGAGACATAACTGGAAAACCATTGTAGACTGTCTCTGTAATCGCCTGAGAGAAAGCCACAGCTATTGTAATAGTCAAAGGCTGTAGCTATACTAACATACTAACATACTATTTGCCAGCAGATTAGGCCTTACGGTCTATCGAGTTTGCTCGAACCTAGATCGTTAATTGGGTGCCGAGACCCTCCCATCCCTTGTTCTCTAGAAACCCCTATCATCATACTGGCTGTTTTAAGTTTTATCGAAACCAAACATCCTATGTCTGTTAATTGTTATGTCTATGTTTCTTTTTCCTTAAACACAATGTGTAAATGTTTCCTTTTCTTGTGCAAACTGTAAATATATTAAACATCCCTGTATACTTATGTGCATACAAGTACATTTTTCCAGATTTAACTGACAGTGGCAGCTTTCAGCCATATGACAGTGTTACTTCAATTTAAGTGAAGCAATGCAGTATAGCCTAGAGGTTAGAGTAACGAGCTGTGAATAAGCTTGGTACATCTAGTAAATCAGACTTGGTTTTGATCCTCACAACCTCCACTTGCATACTGTGTGACTCTGACCAGGTCACTTAACCACCCAGTGCTCCCAGGTCACATCTGAAAACAGGCACTTGTGCCCAGTGGGCCTTACCCGGTTACCAAAAAAATATACAGGTGAATCTAAAAGGTTATCAGAATCACACTTTCAAAATGCTTTTGTGTTTAAATATGAGTCTTTATGTTTAGTTTAACTGTATTTGACGATGTTTAATACCAATATGTTGTATGCTTCAATTGCACTTGCATCCAAAGGGAATGACGCAAATGGCGATTTGCACCAAAAGATGAGGCAAATGCAATTATCAAATGTGGTCTGCAACATAGTAGTGCAGCACTGCACCAAAGGGACCTTGCACCACACTTATGCCAAATCCTGAGATGCACAGTGGCATAATGCTATGTGCACCACAAAAAAAGCATCAGTATCCCATTTTCTGGGATTCTAGAAGCCACAGAAGGCCAAGATGTGCCATTCCAAAAAGGCTCAAGTTACACCAGGGTGGAGCAGGTGTAAGTGCACTAGAGCATATAAAGAGGCCCAGGTAGAGAGACATAACAGAGTCACTGTGGAGCAAGGAGTGTGCACACACAGCATTCAAGAGTGACAGTGAGGATGGCAGCACCAGTAGCATTACTGAGCATCATGCTAGCAATGGAAAGGTGGTATAGGCACTGTAGGTAACGGGATGGCAGGAACCAGGGGAACAGGCAGCAACCAGTCCAGCAAATTTCTGCCAGGCACCACATGCCATGTGTGTACTGAGTCATACTGGGGCCTCATAGAAGAGCAGTGCATAGCACACTACTGCCAGAATAAGGCCAGCATTGGAGAGCTATGCATCAAGTTGCTTGCGGTACTTCAAAGTGCCATTGGGAGGGGGCATGCCATACCTGTGGAGGTCAAGGTGAGTGCAGCACCATGCTTCCTTGCCACTGGGATCTTCCAAACCCCCACTGGCGATACTGTGGGAATATCACAACCAGCCATGTCCAAGTACCTGAGGCAGGTCCTGGATGTGCTGCTATGCCAGGGACACAGGTACATGGTGTTCCCATGGGAGGCATCACAGCAGCAGGCAGTGAAGCAGGCCTTCTACTATGTGGCACAGTTCCGTCATGTCCTAGGTGCCATAGACAGCACACAGGTGGCCATCAGGGCATCACCAGGTGAGTGGGAGATGTATGTAAACCACAAGGGCTTCCACTCCATGAATATGCAGGTGATGTGTGACAGCCAGTGCCGCATATTGGATGTTGTAACCCAGCAACCTGGATCCTGCCATGCCTCATACATCCTCTGCAACTGCAGCCTACATGAGGCATTCAGTTGGGGAGACATTACAGGAGGATGGCTCATAGGTAGGTGGCACGGGCACACAAAGACGCACCCGAGGCCTTACAGGCACATAGTGCAGGGAAACATCTGTGCAGTCCATTACCATGCAACATGTGGGTATGGGTAACAGGTGCTGTGTACATCTCTCATGTGTTATCTCCACTCCACAGGTGGCAGTGGATATCCACAGATGCCATGGGTCATGACACCACTACGACACCCACAGAATGAAGCTGAGGAGAGGTACAATGAGGCCCTTGCATCCACCCGGTCCATCATAGAGTGAGTATTCGTCATCCTCAAGTCCCGCTTCAGGTGCCTTGACTACTCAGGAGCAGCCCTGAAACACAGCCTAGAGTTGGTAAACAAGATCTTTGTGGCCTGCTATATGCTACACAATCTGGCCCTGATCAGCCACGTGCCACTACCAGACATGGATGATGTACAGGACGAGGGGGAAATGATTATGACACATTGGATGCACATGCAGGACACCCACAGGGCCATGCCATAGTGAGTCACACAGGACAACATGCCAGATAGGAGTTCACCCTGTTATGACCAGTTCACCCAAGGGACACCATTACCCAACAGGTGGCACTGGAAGCACTAGGCAATGTGCATCTCAGATGCCATCCCACTGCACAAACTTGCTGCCCGGTGCCACCCACCAGCCAAGATGGCACTGTACACCAGCCAGTGGCCATAGCTGGTGGGTAGCACCTGGTGGACACAGTAACCTGCAGAGGTGTGATTAACTGGGATATGGTGTCAACACATCAAATGCTGTGGGCAGGGAGTAACCCAGTGGGTGGAGAGGTAGATGATACCCTGCAGAGGTGGCCCTCAGGGACATATGTAGTGTAGCACATGAAAAACTAACCCACAGGCCCATAGCACATCTAATACAGGCTGCGCCATGGTCTACTGATCCTTGAGTACTTTAGAACATGCAAGTCCTAGCACACATCCCCTTTGGGTGTCTCAGCACATTGCCACACAATATGACCCAATGACTCAATCAGCAGGGCATCTCATGTAATATCACAAATTGCATCTGCTGGAAAAGTATGACGCACATTTATTTTGCATTGTAAAACTGCAGCACATGCGGTTTGCATCAAACAATTTCTGCACCTGAGGTTTGCATCACCACACACGTGACAAATGTGGAAGACCTGTGCACACTCATCCGCACAATGTCACACATCAACAGAGCCACACACCAGTGTAATGCTGTACACTAGGACCAGTGAAAGTTACCAATATGTGAAAATGACCAAACTGAGTGGCAAGGCACCTAATTTCACTTCTTCGGAGACAGTCCAGCTGGTCAATCTGGTGCAACAGTGCGGAAGGACACTGGTGCCACCTGGATCTAAAAGGAACACACCCAGTGAAAGGGACAGGATGTGGAGACAAATAGGGGCACACCTGCAGAGGATCTCTGCTGTGAGGAGGACACCACGGCAACTCAAAAACAGGTGGCAGGATATGACAAGGTGTGATGCCAACATCCTCTGAAGACTGATGGACATTGCATCAGCCTCTGATGTAGCCATGAGGACTGGCCAGTGTCCTCCAGAAGGTAGGTTGAACAACCAAACTGGTGGACAGGGGCATGTAAATGGTAGATTATTGCTTGTGTGTGTGCCTATGAAACTTACACGTGTCCCCATCATGTGCCCACAGGACAGAACTGGGAAGTGAAGGGAGTGTCTGCCAGGGATGCTGGGTGGCAGTCGGACGACTGAGAGGACCAGGCAGCAGAACATGACTGGTATGGCCAAGATAAGTGCACAAATTGATGTAGCCCCATTGCCAGCTGCAGTGCATGCCAAACACCCCCATCACCATATAGGGCAGCATTTGTGACCCTGATGCACATGACATGTCAAAGAGCCACAGTGTGATGACATGGCAGCAAATGACTCACAGGATGGTGGCCCAATGGACACGGACAACACTGTTGGCCAGGATGCAGGTGAGGGGGCTGTCGTGGAAGAGGTGAGTGACAGTCCTGGACAGTGGCCAGAGGAAAAAGACATTGCTCAGGACATGGGTGAGTGGGCAGCCAAGGTGGAGGTGGCTGACAGTCATGGAGAGTGGCCACAGGACAGTGGAATTGCTCAGAATGTGGGTGAGGGTACCACAGAGGAGGAGGTCACTGATAGGCATAGACAGCAACCCCAGGTACTAAACATTGGCCAGGGTGCCCCTGTCCACTTGCCTTCTCAGAAATGGGCCAGTGGATGGCAGGCCTTGTGAGGGACATCCTTGCAGACATGACATGCCTGCAGGGTTTGATCCAGGCATTCATCATGGTACTGCAGGAGTGGCAGTGAGGTGACTGGACATGTGACTTTGCATGATCGGGACATCGGGTGGTGGGGCCTGCTAATATGTTTCACTGGGTGTTGTTCTGGGCATTGGGTAGTGGTGACAGTTTATTTCTTTCACTGGGTGTTGTTCTGGTCATTGGGTGGTGGGGACTGTTTATTTCTTTTACTTGGTATTGTTTTGGGCTTTGGGTGGTGTGGACTGTTTATTTCTTTTACTGGGTGTTGTTCTGGGCATTGGGTGGTGGGAATGGTTGTTATCTTTCACTGTGTGCTGTTATGGGCATTGGGTGTTGGGGACTGTTGTCATCTTTCACTGTGTGTTGTTCTGGGCATTGGGTGGTGGGGACTTTTTTTTCTCACTTTGTGTTGTTCTGTGCATTGGGTGGTGGGGACTGTTTTTGTCTTTCACTGGGTGTTGTTCTGGGCATTGGGTGGTGGGAACTATTGCTATCTCTCACTGTATATTGTTCCTGTTGTTTCTCTTTATTTGCATGTGGGTTTCTCAATAAAGTTATTTGTTGTTTGCTGTTCACCCCATTGTCATTGTGCCTTTTGTGCATGGGTGTGGCAATGTCAAGAACCCGGGGTCTTTTGCAGTGCACTCTTGTTCAGTAGGCCCCGGTAGCCTTGCCCACACACACTCTGGACCCTAAGGTGCCATGTACTACATGGGCACAGGCACCAAAGGGGCATGTGTGCACATCTAAGTACTTTACTGTGGAATGTGTCAGGTCACTGTGCTATGTCACATCCATCCACCACTGTTTATATACCTCCCATGGCATATATACATCTTCACTATGCACACTGCAGGCAGGTGTTGACTGACTGTTCTACTTGATGGCTGCAGAAGAACAACAATGTGTGGCTTGGCACATTTTATTATGTAGGGTAGTGTGTGCAATACCATGATATATTCCACACTGTATTGCACATGCTGTGGTGTGGCATGTCCATATCCCAGTACATGCATGTGCTTGCCCAATCCCTGTACACACTACCCAGTACTTTACCTACTGCTGTACCCAAACCAATGTTCACACCACATGTGTGGTTGCCCTATTTGTACACTTGTTGCACCACTACAGTTCACATGGTTCTATACCTCTCTCCATGATGGGTCACACCATTATGTGGCCGTGTCAAACATGACAGTACATGTCACTGGGTGTTAGCATGGCTGCTATTGGTCCGGACCGCATTGTTGGGCAGGTTGGGGCTACTGTAGTTGTGTGATCATTCCCCTGTGCATGATGCCCCCTCCCCAGCCACCCCATGGCCACTGCCATGCACATCTGTGTCAATGTCCTCCTTGGGCATATTACATCACTTATGGCCTCATTTCTTGGAGTGTGTGACAGTAGTTAGTGCTGTTTGTGACTCTCCTATGGAGTGGAACTGCCAGAGTGTGGACTATGAACTATACCCATACCCTTAGAAAAAAATAATGTATCTATAAGGTTTAAATCTCACATACATGTCATAAAACAGTGTTATGATTTTACTACTTACCCGGGTGATGAGGGAATTCTGGGTGAGAGAGGAGCGGCTGCATGCCGTGTGCTTTTAGGAGAACAGTTACACCGCAGGGTTCTGGTACACACTATCACTTTTTACAATCGGAAAACCACTGTTGCCTTAATATGGTATTAGTATCTGCTTCTTTATTAAAGGTTAATTGTAATAAACTTTAAGTTCTGAATTTCAGTGTCTGCTGCATTCCTTTCTATGCCAGTTTGTGTTGCATTTTGACTGTAATTTTCCATTCTGATGTGTTTACTGTGATAAGAAAGAAATGGTTAATTGGCCCCCTTAGAAAAGTTCAGTTTTCAGCTTGTCAGGGTAGCGGTCCACAGGCTAGAAGTAGGTACTTGAAGCCAAGCTCAAAACATCGCAACGTCACTCCCTCTGTTTGCCACCCTCACTGTTTTCTGCATTACTGTTCTGCTGCTGTCATATGTGGTAGTTGACAGCTCCATTACAGAGTGCAGTTCTTCTTCAGGTTTTGTATTAATTTTTCCTGTCATTGAACACTCTGACTAAATGATGTACTGTAGCACCGTGTTTGTCAGCAGAGCCTATGACTGTTGTTAGCAGGGGATACAGTGTTGCAGGTTACTTTCGTGGGATGGGGGTTGAATTGTATAGACTACTGAAGGCTGTTATTTCCATACATTCCATGGTTCTTTCAGCACATCAGCCATGGTGGTATCTTCCTGCAGTGTATAGTTTGTTGCCACAGTTGCTCCTTGTCAGGAATTACAGTATTTCTTATTCACTATTTATAGCCAGTATAGACAGACAAGTTTGCTTGCTGTTACTGACCAAAGTGTCTTTAACGTACTGTGATCCATTTTATATTTTGTCACACTGATGTCACCAGCAGCCTATGTGACAGTGTCAGGACATAAATGAAATTATTTTTAGATATTTTTATTTCATGTTGCAGGTAAACTGATACCTCTCCAGAATGCAGGACAAGTGCTGTTTCAGAAAGTGAACTGTGTGTGATTGTAAACCTGATGCTGCCAGATCACTGCACAACATTTACAGCGCACATGCAAATGTGGGCCTCCTTCACCTTTTATTTCATATCTTATAATTTTTTTCCTGGTTACTTGGTTATACATGAAAAAGGAAAAATCACATTGTGTACAGTCAGTGATAGACACTATGGAGAAATTATCAAATACTGCCACGTAGCCTTTATTTCGACTTGTTATAATAAAAAAAATAATGTGCCAATGTTGTTTCCCTGGTCTGCATGACATAAATCATTTCCAGAATGGGAAGTAAAGTTAACATATATATAAAAAAAAAATGCTTGGTAAATACGAGCCAGGCGCCAAGATAAGACAAGGCACAGCAAAATGATTCAAGTATTACAAATGGTGAATAGAGAACAAATGTACAGAGCTGTTCCACATGAGAAAACCAGGCAGATGGTCACTTTCAACTATGAAAGTCAGTATGTGGAACAGATGATACAAGAAGAGGCATGGATGTGTGAACTACACCTAACCAAAAAAAAAAAAACTTGTAATCACTGTGACAGAACGGAAAACAAAAACTGGCAGAAGGGATGTGATTCATACTCAGTGATGGATAAATCGGGAAGTCAGTCACACAAGCGCCATGTCACATGACTACATAAAAGAAAAACTCAGTTATGTTTCTAACCAAATTATTTAATTAGACAGTTCAGACACTGACTGAACTGATGGTTTAGATTTACCTAAAAAGATAACTTTTGCACCAGTGAATGATGGCTGCTTTTGACGCGCTTGACAGCCTTGTGTCTGTTTAGTCTCTACACAGAGGTTGTGACATCAGCCAACCCGTCAGCATGAAGGAGTGAGCGGCACTAAATGGTCTTATACAGTTCCATGAGACCAAATTGAAAAACAGCATTTTTACAAAAAACAATTGTTAAAATGACAAATGGCACTAGTAAACATGACAGACACATACCAACTAACTTATTTTCAAACTCAGATATTGATTTTTAAAAAATGACTTGTCATTTCACCTTTAAGGGCACAGAAATGTTTCATGATAGAAATGTATGAGTGTCTTCTTAAATAAACTGATAGAAGCAGATACCTTCAGTGAGATTAGAACCTTTCCAGGTTTTCTTGGGCTGCAGTTTTTTTTTTGCCTCTGGCTCATTGTCCTGCCTCTCTAGGATTCAGGAGTCCACAGTGGAGGAGCCTGCATGGAGTGAGAAGCCCAGGAAAGCTCCACAGGGTGCTGCATTCAGAAGGCCAGGGGTGAGAGACCCCAAGAACGTCAGCCAGAGAAACAAAAAAATAGCTTTATATAAACTTCATATAGAGTGGAGTAGTTTGTGTCTTTGTTAAGTTCACCTACAGTAGGTTTTCTACAGATGCACATGAATATTGTTGCTATATATAAATACTATAAAGCTACTGTACCTACTTTTTAGATATCTTCTGACATCATGGCACCTTGTTCTTTGATTTCCAGATTTTTGGCTTTCTGAAGCAAAGGTGCCAAGTCCGCAGTTGCTTTTGGTCTTAAAACATTTTCTTTTTTCCCCTATTCTCCCAGCCATTCTTCAGTTTTGAGGTTCATAGGTTCATAGGTAATATATGAATACAGTAGGCTATAGGGTATTTTATTTTACTCACCACTCATGCGTCTCATGGGTGGAAATAATACTTTTTATTTCCCATGTATAAGTCTAATCTATGTTTAAAGATTGTTATATTGGTACTATCTACAACATACTGAAGGAGTTTATTCCACATTGTGATCACCCATTGGGTAAAGAATGTACTCATTTTAGTTGTAAAATTCTGGTCTCCTAAAAGTTTTAAGTCATTACTTCTTGTTGATTTTAGACCTTCATACCCAGAGAATCCTATTGTCTCCCTTATAAGATCATCCTTCCAAGCTTTATATGTCAGGCATAGGTCTCCTTTAATTTGCCTGTACTGCATAGAGTATACATTTAGTTCAGTAAGTCAACAGGAGTAACTGTGGTATTTAAGTGGCTTAATTAGGTTAAGTCATACATACTTTATAGTGTATTTTGTAATCTATTATCTCGTAGTTTTAATTTAAAATAATATATAAAACTGAAGTTCGATCTGATTGGAGCTTAGATGCACATGATTCTAACCCATAAAGCGCATGCATGGCATTCCATGAGCTAGATTTGCCATTTTCCCACAACCGGAGGAGAATTATAGCAAGCTGCTTGCTGGTCTGACTCCAAGTTTTTATAAAATCCTTTCATAAAATCCTGTTTTGACCTTTTATGGCTTCTCAAACTAGGATGTGTTATTTGTGGCAGTAAGTCCATATTTTAGCTATGCCATCTGATTACTTGTGCAACTACAATAATTGTTAAGAAGGGGACTTTTCTCAGTAGCATTAGTAGAACTAATTACATTTAGTTAACTTACATTTAACTACTAACATATCTTATCATTTTATCATATTATTTTTACTTGGTTTATAGATAGCTGCTGAAGACAGATACATATATTATATTGTTACAGGGTCTCTCACCCTTTCATTAGCTGTATTGTTAGCTGTACTTTTAACAATCTATTCAAATCTGAACTAAATCATCCCTCTTGTTTAATTTTTAGAGTAGCCTTAAATAGGACACATTAGCTATATTACTGGTTAAAGACTTTGTATGTAGAAGTGGCAGCCTGGAGGCCACTAAGGAAAAGGGGGAGAAAAATAAGTGGAGGACAAAGATATCAGATGATCTCAGTAAGATTGTTGGTGCTGCAATTGAGGAACAGTACTACTGGGAACACCAGGAAGGCCTTTCAATTCACAGTGGGAACTGTACAGAATTTAAAGCAGATTAAATCACTGCTAATGAACAGAGTTATGTAACAGATTTCTCCTGGGTCATTAGAATCATATTGGGATTTTTTGCTCACCAATACACACTACTACTAAAACATCTTAGCCCACATCTTAGTTGAAGATACTCTTTTCCTTTACTTATTTATTGAAAGGAAGGAGCCCAGAAGGAGGTGGGACTCAGTTAATTGTTTTTAAGGAACTTCAACCCATGAAAAATCATCTTTGGTCAGAGATTCTCTTTGCACAAGATTTAAAAACTATAAGGAGACCTGGGACAAAAGGCCTACTGAGGCCAGCAAAGACATTGGGATATTGTGATACATTTTTCCTTTCGCACTATCAGTCCCTTAGGGTGTTATTCCAAAGTCCCTTATAATTCTTGTTCTGGTATTAACTGCATTTAATTGTATTTATTGTATTTCTCCATTTGTAGCAGCAATTCACCTTGCTAACCATTGCTTACTTTGTTAGTATAGCTCATATTGTGTTCTTAGAACCTGTTGTAGGTAGTATTCATCTCATTAGTCAACTTTTAAAAGTGGAAGATAATGTTGTATACACTAGAAGTGGGATGAGCATGTCCCCAGATATGGCCTCCCACAAGGAAGTAGATTGTAACCAGATTCATCACCTAGAGGGAAATCATTGTAAATTTAATCCATGTATTGTAACAAACAAAACTGATAAAATAGTAGGAAGGAAATCAAAAGCTATTCTGGTGAAAGGATCTGAGGAGACTCTAGAGGGAGTTGATATCTCTAAAAGAGTTAGAAGAGAATTAAAACTGCTAAAAATTGCTGTATATATAAATCAATCTACTCCATCAATAGCTTCCTTTGTACCCCACCTAAGGATCAAGAACTAGAAAATAATATAATAATACTAACACCATCAATGCTATGTAAAAAATATAATGAGGATAGTGTAGACAGTGAGCTGGTGAGTGAGATATGTTTCTCAAGACATTCGGTCTCCCCCAGATAACTGGACTTTTCTAATGAGGGTATATCCCTTGAATCATATGACATTGGGGAGGCAGTATAGTGCAGTGGGTTAAGGCAATGAGCTGCAGATCTGGAGACCTGGATTTGAATCCCACGGCCACCTAGGTGCATACTGTGTGATGTTGAGCAAGTCACTTAACTTCCTTGTGCTCCCAGGTCGCATCTGGAAACAAGCTTCAGGTTAGTGTGCTATTCCTGGTTAAACAATGTTCCCCTTCTCTTTCCTTACATAGAAGCACTTGATGTATCCACCTCAAAGCCCAACTGACTATAACAGTAGAATTTTCTGTCATCAATTGTGGCCTGCATTGCCTAGATCATGCACATAGGGAAGAGAAACCCTGAAGCCACCTATAAGCTAGGAGGGGAGATGCTGGCAGTCACAAAGGAAGAAAGAGACTTGGGCATCATCATCACTGATGACCTGAAATCATCCAAGCAGACCACTAAAGCAGTATGTAAGGCTAGAGGGATGTTGGGGTGTATTAGTAGGGGTATCACAAGTCGGAAGAGGGAGGTAATAATCCCTCT
Source organism: Neoceratodus forsteri (assembly GCA_016271365.2). Classification (NCBI taxonomy): domain Eukaryota; kingdom Metazoa; phylum Chordata; order Ceratodontiformes; family Ceratodontidae; genus Neoceratodus; species Neoceratodus forsteri. Next base: position 436,305,853 of record CM057451.1, on the reverse strand, counting down.
TTCCACAAGACAGTTTAGGCCCCATCTAGAGTATTGCATGCAGTACTGGAGGCCGCACCTTCACAAGGACATTAACCAAATTGATGTAGTCCAGAGAAGGTCAACCAAAATGGTGCAGGGACTGCATCAGAAAACATATGAGGACAGATTAACGGAGCTCAATATGTATACCCTAGAACAAAGGAGGGAGAGAGGGGATATGATCGCAACATTCAAATACCTTAAGGGCATTAACAAGGTGAAAGAGTCTAACATTTTTCTGTATAAGAAAAATAGCAGGACAAGAGGACACAGCATGAGATTAGAGGGAGGCTGATAAAGGGGTAATGTGAGGAAGTTCTTTTTCACAGATAGGGTGGTGTATGCATGGACCGGCATACCTCAGGAAGTGGTGGATATGAATACAGTGCAGGGCTTCAAACAGGAATGGGATAGGTATAAGGGAGCAATACAGATGAATATGAATAGATAGGCCATTGACAGAGCAAAGACCGATGACACATTCAAAATGTAGAAAAAGAAATGGGCAGGCTGGATGGGCCTTGTGGTTCTTATCTGCCATCAACTTCTACGTTTCTATCTCAAGTATATCCCATAGGATTAGGCCATTTATTACATCAAAAAAACTATAGACCATTTAAGGAAATAGTATACCAAATTAAAGAAAGGACCAGGGATACATTGTATACAAAAGACCTAGAGTCCCTTCACACATAAAAACTATAAGTGGTTTTAAGATCATGAAAACTGACCACCATCTGGAATTTTATTTAACTGCAATTGAGAACCCAGATATGTGGAGGCTTTTAACATGATTTAGGTTAGAACTGTATAAGTGTAACTAAGTTTATCACCAACAAAAGCGTTCTGGAGTAATGATCCCTTGTTGTAAGTGCAATGTGGAAGTCATTGATAATCTCAAACATGTAACACTAATTTGTCCATTATATGAGAAAAATAGGAAACTTCGGTTTGGGCCCTTATTGATGAATCATGATCTTAAAATTGCTGAAACTGTAACTAGAAACATAGAATTTGATGGCAGATAAGGACCGCTTGGCCCACCCAGTCTGCCCATTTCCCTACCTAATGGATAAGCTGCAGATCCTAGTTAACCAGCAGCCTACTTCTTCCTACCCCCCCCCCAGAATTGCCTTATGACTGTCCCATGCATGCTTGAATTCCACCACTGTTTTTGACTCCACGCCATGCATCCACAACCCTCTCTGTGAAAAAATACTTTTTTAAATTACCTCTGAGCAGCCTCCCCTTTATCTTCAAATTGTGCCCCCTTGTTCTTGCACACCTCTTTTTTTGAAAGATGCTACCCTCTTGGACTTTGTTGATTCCCTTGAGGTACTTGAAAGTTTCTATCATGTCCCCCCTCTCCCTCCTTTCCTCGAGGCTATTCATATTCAGCTCCTTAAGTCTCTCTTCATATGTCTTCCAGCGCAGACCCTGCGCCATTTTAGTTGCCCTCCTCTGGACTGTCTCCATCCTGTCTATATCTTTGCGGAGATTGGGTCTCCAGAACTGCACGCAGTACTCCAGATGGGGGTCACATCAGCTGTCTGTACAGAGGGATAACAACTTCCTGTTTTCTACTGGTGATGCCTCTCTCTATGCATCCCAGTATCCCCCCAACCCTCCTTGCTGCCCTCTCACAGGGTAATTAGGTTGTCATGAGATTCATGATATTGAAAAAAAAAGCTTTAATCTGTATTTGTATAATCTTATGATGTTGTCACTAAATTGTAATGACTTTATGCTGCTCAATAAAAAACATTTGATTGATTGACTCCCCTATGGCCTGACTACCCTGTCCTCTGGCCCATGCACAGGCACCATTCCGCTGTCAGTTGGCTATGTTCCCTTGCAGTGGGATCCTGTGCCTGCTCTGGGCATGCCCCTTGGGGGGGTGTTAGTAGTGGTGGTGGTAGTTGTGCCTGCTGGTTCATTGTGACCCAACACATCATGTACTGTGACAGGGTCTTGTGTGGCGGTGTCTGCCACCTGTGTGCCATGGCTGTGCAGGAACACCTCCTGTGGGGTCATGCTGCTATGTGTTGGTGCAGTCAGCAGTGTTGAGCCTTGTGACTGGTGTGCACAGGTTGCACCACTCTGCAGATCTTAAGTCAGCTATGTGTGCGTGTGTGTGTGTGTGTGTGTGTGTGTGTGTGTCACTCCCATGCAGCATGGTAGGGCACTGTGGTCTCACCTGCAGTGCATCTGCTATTGCAAGCAATGTGGATGTCAAGGCATCTTCCTGCCTTTGCCGTAGCACTGCAGACCACACCATTGCCATGGTCCAGCATTTCATGGCATTCATCTGCCCCTGGGCACAGTTCTACATCCAGTGCAGGACCACCACAATGTCTGACAGCACTGCATTGTTGTCCCATGAGCCTGCCTGCCTGTATGGCACTTACGATGCCTGATAGCTGTCCTTCCAGGTATTGATGGTGTTCTTCCAGGATCCTCTGTAGTGCAGCAAGCTTATGTGTCTTCTCTTCTTGCCTCACCAGCATGGATTCACAGTAGTCGCCAATGTATACGGGTGGTGTGTCCTGCTGTTGGACGCTTCTGGCAGCCTCCTGCAGGCAGACCTCAAGCTCAGAAACATTTATTGAACTTATGTTCAACTGGCAGGTCCTCTGTTGCTGACATCTGGCTGTGGCCATTTTCAGTCATGTCAGCCTCCCATTGTGTTATCTGTTCATCCTCCTCCTCTTTGTCCTCATCCTCCTTCTCCTCCCACTTTCCATGCTCTTCTGGTGTGTTGGGTGTAGTAGCCATGCTGCTGTCCCCCTCACTGTCCACATCTTCTTGGCTGACCTGCTAGCTGCCTATCCCATCTGCATCATTGGTTCTTGTTTCACCCGGCTGCTGTGGTTTCTGTTGGTTAGAAAGGGTATCATGAGTTGCCACTCCCTTTCGCCTTGTTACCCTTACCCATCTGTCCACTGTACATCCTTGTACAGCCTGGTGGGCTCCTAGCACAAGGGATCATTGCAACCCTGTCAGCCAGGGTCACAGTGGACTGTTGCTTCATTATCTGCCCTCTGCCTGTCGTTGTGAATGTTCACTGCTGACACACACCATTCCCATCCATTGTCATCCGTCACATGCTGTGCACCCTTACAGTGCATGGGTTGACTGCAACCCCCCCATGCTTCTTTTTCAATGGCAGTCATGTTTACTAGGTGGTACATCCTTGTGTTATGGTTGTGGCAATATACTCATTCTGGCATACCACATGCAGTGCTGACTGGGGGGATGGCTTTGCTGATGTTCTTTATTGGCACCTATTAGTGGAGATGTCCTATGCCATGCTGCATGGTCACATTTCCCGGCACTGTGCATGCCTTTCTCCCATCCTCCCATGCACCACAGGTTCTGAATGGCCATTCCATGGTGGAATGCACACACTTTACATATGCCTGTGTGTGCCATCCTTTCGAGGGCACAGGCCTCACTGAGCCTTGGGGTGTGCGTGTCCCTTGTGTCATAGGCCCCACCTCCCTGCAACCTACAGCAGCCATGCCCTGTGGGCCTCTTGCTCTTTTCTGTGGTATTGCTGTATCCTGTTTGCACACACATACACTCATTCACTCACTCACTCACTCACTCACTTACTCACTCACACACCTGTTTACACACACACACACAGACATGTTGGCAGTGATCCCCCAACCCCCCTCACATGTACCTGTGCTGCTCTGCAGCCTAAAGGTGTTCAGGTCTGTGTCCCCAGTTATGGTGTGGCTGCTGAGATGTGCAGTAATCCTTTGTTCATGCCTCGAGAGTGCCTGTTGCTAGCTGCTGCTTGCACCAGTCGTCTAAGGCACACTTCCTGTTGAGTGCAGCTTCTCTTTACACGGTCTCTTCATATCATTATATTTTCTTCTGAAAGGTCCTCGATGGTGCATTTGCAGCCATCTGGGCCACCTCCTCTCTCTTGCCTTCGTGTGGCAGTAACATTTGCCATTATTACCTCCCCTGGTGAGTAGTAACTTTGCATGGGCAAGAATCTCATTTATGAGGATGTCTGTCTCCTCATGGGAGAAGTTCTTCTTTCCCCTTGTCTGTGCCTTGTGCCTGTACCTTCTTCCATTTCCTTTGGTATGGTATTCACATCCTTCCTGTAATTTGCATGCTTTTCTATGATGCAAGTCACTGCCTGTTCCCTTTGTGGATTTTTCTGGTGAAATTCACTGTTTTTCTAGAATATGACAAAATTCATGTTGCCACTTTTTGGATGCAATTTGCGCACTGGCATATTTTGCATCTTGTTTAAATGCTCCTTTGAGAATAGGCCCCCACATTCTGAAATTGTACATCACCACCACATTCCGAAATTGTGCATCACCTACGAATTCCAAAATTGCACATCACTGCCACATTCCAAAACTGTGCATCTCCGTAAATTCCAAAACTGTGTGTCAGAGCCACATTCTGAAACTCTCTCACCACCACATTCTGAAACTCCACTTCACTACCACATTCCAAAATTTTGCATCACCACAACATTCCAAAACTGGGCATCACTGCCACATTCTGACATTGTATGTCACCACTACACTACGAAATTGTGCATCAGATCCACATTCAGAAATTATATGCCACCGCCACCTTCTAAAATTATGCATCACTGCCATATTCCAAATTTGTGCATCACCACCAGATTCTGAATGTGTGTGTCACCGCCACATTCTAAAACTTTGCATCACCACAACATTCTGAAACTGTGCGCCACCTTCCAATATTGTGTGTCACTGCCACATTCTGAAACTGTGCATCACCGCCACATTCCAAAATTGTGTATCACCACATTCTGAAACTGTGCATCACCATCACATTTCAAAACTGCATGTCACTGCCATATTCTGAAACTCTGTGTTATCACCTCATTCTGAAGCATGATGTCACTGCCACATTCTGAATATGTGCGTCAATGCCACATTCTGAAACTGTGAGTCACTGCCACATTCTGAAACTGTGAGTCACTACCACATTCTAAAATTGTGCATCACTGCCACATTCCAAAATTGTTCATCTCTGCCACATTCTGAAACTGTGCGTCACCACCACATTCTGAAATTGAGCATCACTGCCACATTCCAAAATTGCACATCACTGCCACATTCCAAAATTGTGTGCCACCACTACATTCTGAAATTGTGCACCACTGCTACAATCTGAAATTGTGTGTCATCGCTGCATTCTGAAATTGTGCATCACCACCACATTCTGAAATTTTACATCCCAGCTACTTTCTGAGATTGTGTCATTACTGCATTTCACAGTTGCAGTCTGGTAGCATTTTGAAGTCTAATCCCTGCAGTATTCTAAAAATTGCACACAATTTCATCATTCTAAAACCATGTTTGACACTGAATTCCAGCACCCCCTGTCACATTCTTAAGTACTGTACCTTTCAACTACTGTATATATTGTCACCAATGAGCATGTACTATGTAATATACACAGTCCATGAGCAATCAGTTGGTGCCTGGCTGTGGAAGGGTGAGGAGGGGGTATGCCAGTCACTGGTGCAGGTTGGGATGGGGTGCAGGTTAGTAGGGTACTGCCAACTGGGTGGGGGGAACACTACCCTATGAAAATGGAATGTTGTACTTATATGTCATTCAGTGATTGAGGTCAGGGGGGGTCCCTACACTATTGAAAACATGGGACCGGTCTGCTTTAATTTTGTCAAGCATTTGGGTTGGAATGAGGGATCCCTACACTATGGAAAATATAGGATTGGAGCACATTTTATTGTTTCAACAGGAACCAGGGCTGGGGTGGGGACACTAAACTATGGTAAAGATGGGGCTACACTATTTTATTCAGATGGGGATCAGGGCTGCAAGGGAGGTCCACTACACTATGGAAATGACAGGAGTACATTATTTATTCAGATTGGGATCGGGGCTGGGAGGATGGTACACTACACTATGGAAAAAATGGGATTACATTATTTTATTTTGAGGGGGATCAGGGCTGGGAGGTGGGTCCACTACACTATGGAAATGATGGGCTTACATATTTTATTTTGATTGGGATCAGGGCTGGGAGGTGGGTCCACTACACTATGGGAACAATGAGATTACATTATTTTATTTTGAGGGGGATCAGGGCTGGTAGGGGAATCTACTGCACTATGGAAATGCTAGGGATACATTATTTAATTATGGTATTATGATGGGGATCAGGGATGGGGAGGGGGGATCCTACACTATGGCAACAGAGGGATCAGGTAGCTTTTTATTGCAGACATTGGGGATGGGGGGAATCTACACTATGGCAACAGGGGGATTGGGTGTCTTTTTATTACAGACATCAAGGATGGGGGAGACGCTGCACTATGGAAACAATGGGATCAGGAAGTGGTTTTCTTATGGACATCATGGATCAGGAGGGCTGGCCCAGCACATCTAGCTGAACGCAGCCACAATAATGAGCTCATAATGGGCATGCATGAGCCCATTATGTGCCATGCATGCCCAATGAGCTCATTAGCAAATGTTGGCTGAATATAACCCATGGGGGACATGACGCATCCAGGTATGTGCCACTCATTCCCCCCCGACTGTCTTCAGCCCCAAACTCTGCATGTGCTGCTCCAAACATGGCAGCCACCCGCTATGTGCCACGCATCCAGAGTCTGATATTCAAACTGAATGCACTATCTGTTCTGATCATGCATTCTGTCTGAATATTCGCCCATTTTTTTGTGCAGTGCATCCATCTGTGCCATGCATCCAGCCGGCTCTGAATATGGGGCCCTGTGTTTCTACATCACAAAGGTTAAAGCACATAAAGTAGGAAAATCTAAAGTCAGGGGAAACATAATGTGGGGCCTTTCAGAATCTGCTGTGTGGTGTTCTTCAGAGTCAGAATGATTTTTTTTTATTTTATTATTTATTTCATAATTTTGGCCAGGAAAGACACACCAATCAAGACTTGTTTCCAGGTGTGTCCTGGAAGCACAAGGAAGTTACGTGACTTGCTCATAGACATGCAGTATGCAAGTGGTGGGTATGGAATTCAAACCTAGCTCTCCAGCTTTGCAGCAGTGCTCTTAACCACTATGCCATACTGCCTGATTGCCCCATAGAGCATTAACAATACCTGAACTTTGTCACCCTCTATTCAAGCATTATTTTGCCAGTACTCTACTTCATATGACAAGACATTGCCAAACTTAAGCTAATGTCAGCAGGCAGCACTGCATTGTATGATCATTCAAAGTCTGAGGAAGAGCACACCGCAGATTCTCCAAGGTGCCACAAAATGTTCCCCTTACCTTTGACTTTTGAATATATATAGCCACATATCAAGAGACAAAGATTTTTTTTTGTAAAGTAGAATTTGTGTGATGTTACTCTCTTTCTATTTGACTCAGTTGCTGCATGATTACTATATCTGCTTTATGTTTTAAGTAGTACGTTTTGTTCGTACCCTTTAAGAGCAGCAATTACCTTAATACTTGCATACTGACTGGTCCTATTTTATATTGTGCTGTGTGAATGATGAAGCAAAGAGAAACAAAAAAACTGAAATCACAAATGATGAATAACGTGTAAAGAGGGATCAAACCAATTACAAAGAAAAATAGGTAAGAATAAATACTGTCAACAAAAGACTCATGCCAATTCAGAAAAGTTACAGCAGCTTGAAAAATGGCAAAATATTGGGTCAAATAGTATAAGACACACTGGCATAAGAGTTTGATGTAAAGCAATCAAGATTTTTTTATTAGGGTGATCAGTGTGTTTTATTTTTGTTCGTTGTTTTTTGTTTGGTTTACAGTATAAGGACCAAAAAAAGGCTGCAGAAAAATAAAATGGTTATTAGTGTAGCATAGTACTATAACTGGACAACAAAAAATAAATTCATCTGAATTAGGCCCCCATATTCAAAAGGTCATTGCTGCACTAACTGGGTTATTTTCAGGCTAACTGTTAATATTGCCAGTAATCCCGGTGGGGCAATTTTCTTAGGCTGGCCAGAGCAACACAGTAACCCAGCAGTGCAGTCATGCAAAATATACTGCTACACTTACTGTATGATGTAACATTCATTCATAAAAGGAGCAGTGGTTCATTTATAGGTTTTGGTGGTGCTAAAAGGCCACCAGCAAAGGATTGTTTACTGCTGAAAGCCTGGCCTTAACTGAGTGATATGGCTTTGCTTCCACCCCCAACCCCATATTGATATACTGCAGGCTAAAATCCCTGGTCTCCAATGGTTCACTCTCCACCGATAACCCATATTTTAACATAAGCCTGATATTCCTGCTGTCTAGTTGACCCTTCTTTCCATGATTGCCCATGTTATAACAGATGCGTGATATTCTTGTTGTCTAGTGGACCCCCCAAATCACCCATGATGTAAAATAAGCTTGCTATCCATGATGTCCAGCTGATAACCCTCCCTCAATCACCCATGTTGTAAAAGAAGTCCGATTTCCCTGGTAGTCTAGCAGACAGCCTGACTGTGTGGCATCCCACACTCACCCATCTTGAGGACCCCCACCCAGCACCCAGCCTCACCCCAGACACTTTACATAGAAACATAGAAGTTGATGGCAGGAAAGGACCTCAAGGCCCATCCAGTCTGCCCATTTCTTTTACTACCTTATGAATGTGCCATCGGCCTTTGCTCTGTCAATGGCCTATCTATTCATACTCATCTGTATTGCTCCCTTATGCCTATCCCATGCCTGTTTGAAGCCCTGCACTGCATTCATATCCACCACTTCCTGAGGTAGGCCGTTCCATGCATCCATCACCCTTTCTGTGAAAAAGAACTTCCTCACATTACCTCTTAATTGGCCTCCCTCTAATCTCATGCTGTGTCCTCTTGTCCTGCAATTTTTCTTACATTGAAACATGTTAGAATCTTTCACCTTGTTAATGCCCTTAAGGTGTTTGAATGTTTCAATCATATCACCTCTCTCCCTCCTTTGCTCTAGGGTATACATATTGAGCTCCGTTAATCTGTCCTCATATGTATTCTGATGCAGTCCATGTACCATTTTGGTTGCCCTTCTCTAGACTGCCTCAATTTAGTTAATGTCCTTGTGAAGGTGTGGCCTCCAGTACTGCATGCAGTACTCCAGATGGGGCCTAAGCAGTGTCTTGTAAAGAGGGATTATTACCTCCCTCTTCCAACTTGTGATACCCCTACTAATATACCCCAGCATTCCCCTAGCCTTACCTACCACTTTAGTGGTCTGCTTGGATGATTTCAGGTCATCTGTGATGATGATGCCCAAGTCTCTTTCTTCCCTTGTGACTGCCAGCAACTCCCCTCCAAGCCTATAGGTGGCTTCAGAGTTTCTTTTCCCTATGTGCATGATCTTGCACTTCTTTGCATTAAACCCCAGTTGCCACTCTTCCCACCATTTTGCCAGTTTATCCATATCTCTTCTCATTCTGCCCACCCCATCTGGATCATCTTCTCTGTTGCGGATCTTGGTGTCATCTGCAAACAGACACACCTTACCCTCCAGTCCATCTGCAATGTCCCTGATGAAGATATTGAAGAAGACTGGCCCCAGGACTGATCCCTGAGGTACCTCACTTGTTACTTATATCTCTTCTGACTGTATACCATTTACCACCACTCTCTGTTTTCTGCCCATTAACCGGTTTGTCACCCAGTTGACCAACTTCTGACAAACCCCGAGCCTACCCAGCTTATTAATCAATTTTCTATGTGGAACAGTATAGAAAGTGTTGCTGAAGTCAAGGTAGGTGAACTCAACTGCTCCCCCTTGGTCCACCACCACTTTGGTTACCCAAAGAAATCTATGAGATTAGTTTGACAGGACATTCCTGTTGTAAACCCATGCTGTCTTGGATCTTGTGCTCCTATGGATTCCAGGTGTTGCACTATCCTTTCCTTAAGGAGTGCCTCCATAATCTTGCCCACTACTGAGGTAAGACTGACTGGTCTGTAGTTCCCTGCCTCCTCCCTGCTACCACTCTTGTGGAGCAGGATCACATGAGCCCTTCTCCAGTCTTCTGGGGCCTCTCCTGTGCTCAGAGACTCATTAAACAGTTCTGATAATGGCTCTGCTAGTTCCACCCTTAGCTCCTTTAGTACCCTGGGATGTTTGCCATTAGGTCCCATTGCCTTGTCCACCCTGAGCTTATTGAGCCCTTGTAGGACCCTTTCTTTTGTGAAGGGACTAGTGCACACCTCCCTCCACCCTGTGTCCATGGTGCTGAGCTGTGGGCCCTGCCCTACCTTCTCTTCAGTAAATACTGAGCAGAAGTATCTATTTAGGATAGATGCTTTTACATGGTCCTCCCCCTCACATGCCCCCTTATCCCCTTTGATCTTAGCAATACCCCATCTGGACTTTCTCCTTTCACTAATGTATCTATGGAAAGTCTTGTCACCTTCTTTTACTGTTCGTGCTAGTGTTTCCTCGGTTTGGGCCTTTGCCTGCCTTATTGCCTTCCCTCCTTCTCCTACATAAGTTTGGTATGCCTGCCTATCTTCATCCTGCTGCGTTCCCTTATATTTCCTGAAGGCCAGCCTTTTGGCTCTGACCTTTTCTGCTACTGCTTTTGAGAACCAAAGCGGTTTCCTTCTTCTTTTGCACTTCCTTTTCTCTCTAACACAATTGGATGTTGCTTCAAGTATTGCATCCTTAACTCTTGCCCACTTTGGCTGTACCCCCTCACCTGTATTTCTTTTTGCCAGGGCTAGCTTAACTCTCTTGGCCATCTTATCAAAGTCAGCTCTTCTGAAGTCCCATATTTTTGCCTTGGAATGTGATGATTTAGTTCTAGTGGCCAAATTGAACCATACCATGTGATGGTCACTGGCCCCCATGTGACCTTCTACCTGGAGATCTGTGATCCTTTCCCTGTTAGTCAGTGTCACAAACTCGCTCAGCCGGTCAGTCCTCTACTCCCAAAGTGCCAACCTCTGAGAGTATGATTTGTACACAGTGAACAGAACAAGGTAACCCTCTTATCTGTTTTGTGGGTTCAAGTCACCTTAGTCTCAAGCTCTGGAGGGATTCAAACTGATAACCTCTTGTTAGCATACCCAATTATAAGGCTCAGATAATTCTGTCTTCAGGGGGCCAGATATCTTTGCCTACGCACACTCAACCAGGTCTTTCAAATGAACCCTTAGAACTCTATGCAAGACTTTAGAGAACTCTATCCATTTCCCAGTTTGGTTTACAATAAGCTCATACACAGTGTTACTTATAACCTTTAAAAGCTCCACTTAAAATAAAAATAAATGTCAAGGCACTCCAGACAGTTTCCATTGTAAAAATAACTCTTTACTTAAAAATATCAAAACAGAACAATAAATACAGAACAAATATATATCCCAACACATACAGCCTTAAAACAAAAAGGTAAAAGTGCAGTTCCTACAATTAATAACTTTAGACTAATCCTGTCTAAGGTCCTTACTTCAGTGCTTTGATGGTTTCTCTTCTCTCAGTCAGAAAAATTGTCTTGTGTGTGTCTGTCCAGGTTGTCTCAGCAATTAAACACAGTTCTGAGCTGGCCTTCTCATGAGGTCACTAACTCCACCTTGGTGTAACAACATCTATATTTTATCTCACAGGATGTCCAAATAAAATATTTAAAAAAACTTAATAGGTGACCTCACTGCCTTTCCTCTCCACAGGTTAACCAGACAAAACCGGTTTGTGCTCTGCTACACATACATCTCAAAAGTTTCTTTGATCTAAGTCACTGTATTCAAAACAAAAGTGTATTTGCCTCTTTAATCCTGTCTGGGCCTTGGAATCTACACCTCAGAGGTCTCTCTGATATAATTCAAGGGTTCCCCTGGAATGTATATTTGGCCTTCCAAATTCATCTGGGTCCTGTTTGGCCCAGCCATCAACCTCTTTGATGAAATGAGCTGGCTCTTGGAAGGTTATTCATAACCCATGCATGCTCTTTCCATATGACACCTAGAGCAAAATCAAAGGATTCCCCTGGGGATGCCATGAATGGCTAATTTCATTTCCTGGGATCAAAGCAAATTTAACATGCTAATTGAACCTCAGATCTCTGTAGTTTAAATACCTCCTGTCCTTTGAACTTATCCTTGGAGTTTTTTGGATTTGTCAGTTCAGCAAGACTGTAGTTTCCTCAAACTGACCTTCCCTTCACATATTTTATATGTAATAAAACAAATTAGATACAGCACTCGGAGCTGGCTATGTCACAGTCAGTACTAGATCTAGGATAGCCCTGTCTCTTGTGGGTTGTTGTACTAGTTGTTTGAGGCTCTCCCCCTGCATGGAATCCACTATGCATCTATTTCTGGCAGATGTTTCTGCTGGTATTGACCAATCTGTATCTGGCATGTTGAGGTCTCTCATTATCAGAAACTCCCCTTTAGCTGTCTTGTTTTGCATATCTTCTAACAGTAATGTGTTTATGCCCTCCCCCTGGTCTGGAGGCCTGTAGACAACCCCAGTTCGAATGGCTGTCCCATTTCTTGTTTTCAGGGTGACCCACAGTTCTTCTGGTTCCTTATGTGTATTCTGAATTCCTGTAGCTTTGATATTTTCATTGACTATAAAGGGCCACTCCACCCCCCCACCTTTTTGCACCTGGGTCTCTTCTGAACAGTACATAGCTAGGTACTGTAGCCTTCAAGCCCAAGGGGGGGAGGGGGGAAACAGACTGAAGGTGGAGGTTTCAGGAGGAGCAGGGGGAGGATGGAAGTATAAGGAATCTGGGTGGGGTTCGACAAAAAGGATCAGGGATAAGGGGTGGGGGTTAGTGTTAGTAAATGCCAGGAGTTTGGGAAACAAGTTGCCAGAGTTCCAGGCCATGCTGTTCGAGGGGGTGGATGTGGCGGCAGTCACGGAAACGTAGCAACAAAACCATGACTGGGACCTTAATGCGGGGGCACACTATGCTTAGGAAGGATAGAAAGGAGGGCAGAGGGGTGGAGTGGCTATGTTCATTAGAGATGACATAGAAATTGCTATGGTGAAGAGGCAGAGGAAAGCGTGAGCCTTATGGGTCACCTTCACGATCCCCAGCAGGAGATAAGGTCAAGCTGGGTGTAGTATATAGGCCCCCGGGATGAGTGATGTTCTAGAGGATGGTTTGCTGGACAACATCATTGCCCAGTGTGGTCCAAAGGGGAGTGGTGTGATGGGGGACCTTAATATGCCAGGTACTAACTGGGGAACCATGTCCTCTAAGGTGGCCAAGGAGCAGAGGCTGCTGGATGGCTTCCAGGATGTGTTCTTAACACAGCATGTGATGGAGCCCACAAGGAGGGGCATGTCCTGGATGTGGTTCTGGCAGATGGGGATCTGGTAAGGGACATGGTTGTACAGGACCCCTGACTGGGAGTGACCACAATACTGTCTGGTTTCAAATAAGCATTGGGGGAGTGGGGTGAGATCTAGGACACTGGCAGTGGACTTCAGGGGGCAGACTTTATGGGCATGGGAAATATTCTCAAGGATCACTTGAAGGGATTACCTCAACAACAAGTGTGGAAAGGAGATGGGAGGTCATAAAGCGGGACTTCAAGAGGCAGTCAGGATCTGCGCTAAGTTGAAGCGTAAGGGAGCACGGTCACATAAACCATGCTGGTGGTCCAGTGAGGTCCAGGTAGCAGTCAGAGAAAAGAAGGCGACTTACAAAATATAAAACAACAAGAGGGATAGGGATAGGAAATGTACCAGCTTGCATCTAGAAAAGTCACCCGTATGGTGAGGGAGCAAATCCAGTAAAGAGCATCGGCTGGCACAGGGGATACATGGAGGGAAAAGGGTTCTTCCGGTACATTGGGAGTGGAGAAAACTAAGGGCCATCTCAGCAGATTGAGATCAGAAGGAGGGTGGGTGGAAGAGGCGAGGACCAGGCAGAGGTATTTAACGAGTACTTTGCCTCTGTGTTCACTAGGGAGGGATGGGATATCTACAAAGCAAGGCACAAAGGGGATAGAAGCGGCAGGGAGTGGGATCAGGGGAGCAGCAGAAATGGAGCAAAAGGGAGGGAAAGGTACCCCAGGGGTGTCACATCTGGTTAAGGATAAAAAGACCAGTAAGGTGGAGGGGACGGATGATGCCATCCCCACCAAAAGGGTGTGGTTTGCCCTCAAGGCCCTAAAGAAAGACAAATCTCCTGGGCCGGATGGCATTCATCCGAGAGTACTATGGGAATTGGCGGACATACTGGCTGCACCCCTGGCGGAGCTTTTCAACAGGTCACTTGAGACAGGGAGGGTACCTAGGGATTGGCGAGAGGCACATGTGGTACCAATCCATAAAGGGGGGTCGAAGGAAGTACCAGGAAACTATAGACCCATCAGTTTAACCTCGGTGGTGGGAAAATTAATGGAGAGTATACTAAAGGACGATTGGGGGTTTACTTGGAGGAGGTGGGAGGTCTGGATAGTCAGCAGCATGGGTTTGTGCCAGGTAGATCATGTCAAACCAACCTTGTGGAGTTCTATGAATGGGTAACATCAGAACTGGATAGAGGTAAGCCTGTGGATGTATTATTCTTGGACTTCAGAGGCGTTTGACTCTGTCCCCACAATGGTCTGGTGGAGAAACTGATGGGGTTAGGAGTAGGCCCTTTGATGGTCAGATGGATTGAAAACTGGCTAGCTGGACGCACTCAGAGAGTAGTGGTCTGTGGGGAGCTCTCGAACCCTACAGAGGTTGGTAGTGGGGTACCTCAGGGCTCGGTCCTGGGTCCAATCCTGTTTAATGCATACATATCAGACATCAGGGATGGTATAGGGTGTGAAATGAGTCTCTTCATGGATGACTCCAAGATGGGAGCAGTAGTTGAGGGAGAAGAGGGGAGGTTGGCCCTGCAAGGGGACCTGGACACCCTGGAAAGCTGGGCTCACACATGGAAATTAAATTTCAATATCACCAAGTGCAAGGTGTTGCATCTTGGTCGGGAAACCCTAAACACAGGTACACCCTGGGAGGAGGTGCTGGAAGCCTCAACAGGGAAAAAGACCTAGGGGTCATGGTGGATACATGTATGAATAACACTGAGCAGTGCAGGAGAGCAGCTAGCAAGGAAAACAGGATGTTGGGATGCATCGCAGAGGGGATCACCTCTAGAGCAAGGAAGTGATTCTGCCACTGTACAATGGACTGGTTAGACCACACCTTGAGTACTGTGTACAGTACTGGAGACCACACTTGAAGAGGGACATACAGCTCCTGGAGAGGGTACAGAGGAGGGCAACAAAAATGATACGAGGGCTAGGGGATTTGACTTACGAGGACAGACTTGAGGAGCTCTGCCTGTTTTCATTGGAGGAGAGGAGAGACAGGGGGGACATGATTGAGGTCTTCAAGTACCTCAAGGGAATAAATAGGGTAAACATGGAGGGATCTTTAGACTAAAGCAGGGAGGCATCACCAGAGGGCATGGTTTGAAGTTGGAAGGTGGAAGGGTGAGGGGGGAAAAGAGGAGGAGGTTTTTCACTGAGAGGGTGGTGGACCCTTGGAATGCTCTGCCTGGTGAGCTGGTTCAGAGATCCACAGTGGAGAGCTTTAAGAGAGGGTGGGACAGACACAGAAAGTGGATGTATCAGATGATGGCCTATCCGGGGGTGGGGATGGATGATAGGGGTTTCTGGAGCACAAGGGATGGGAGGGTCTCGGCACCCAACTAAGGATCTAGGTTCGAGCAGACTTGATAGACCATAAGGCCTAATCTGCTGGCAAATAGTATGTTAGTATGTTAGTATGTACTGAAGTCTCCCAAGTGAGGTTACTGGTAAACCATGTCTTGCTAATGGTTTTGACTGTAAACAATGAGCAACTGGCACAACTCTTTACTCATCTCCTCAGCTGGCCACTGTCTGACAGTCAAAGAGTTCAATCATGATACCAGTATGCATGAGCACATTCACTGACTGTCAGATGGCAGCTGGTTGAGTAGGTGAATGGAGTGCTAAACTGATCGTTCATTGTTTAAAGTGAAACTGGTGACCAGGTGAGGGGTGGGACAGGAGGTCCTCAGTGGGTAGGCAAGTGGTGGATGACACACAGTCAGGCAGTGGGTTGTCTGCTAGACTCTCAGCAAAATCAGGCTTCTGTAACAAGCTGGTCCATAGAGTGGAGGGGGTCTGCTAAATACCAGGGGTATCAGGCTTATTTTACAACTTGAGTTACATGGGGGAGGGGAGTTCACTAAGTGCCTAGGATAACAAGCATCTATTACAACATGAGTGATTGGGTGAGGAGGGGGTCTGCTAGACACCAGGGATATAAAGCTTATGTTAAAACATGGGTGATCAGGGGGATGGGGACCACTAGGCAGCAGGGATCATGTTCAGCAGAAGCACCAGCATGGGGGGGTTAAGGGGCTGCACTACTCTGTGTACAAAAAAGCCCATAATGGGCATGCAAATGGACTCTTAGTGCCTTGCATCCTTAATGGACTTATTGGCATGCTGAGGATGAATATGGCTCACAGTATCCCAGCACTATCCTGTTTTAGGCAGAATTGTCTTCAGTGCCCTCCTCTGTGGTCCATTTTCAGTATTGTACCATGTCAGCACAGTGCATAGTCACTTTGCACTGCCCCACCATGACTCCATATTCAGACAGAATGTTCCATTGGTGTACACAAACTCTTCTGAATCTAGCTCAGAGCTTTCCATGATCTGTGTGTGATGCAGCACTGCTGGTTGTGTGGTGTTTCAGCCACCTCTAAATATGGTGGCCTTAGTAACTAATCTGGGGACTAGCTGGTGGGTATGTGGTCAGTGTTAACACAACATACAGTATGCACTGATATATCAAGGGCCTAAGGGACCAGACACTATGTTTGTGCTGCTTCATTTGTGCCTGTGAGGTGGGCAGATATAGGTTATATACACCATCAAATCAAAGCTGATACTGACTGCATAAACAGAGTAAGATGTCTATTTTTGGTCTGACATTCTCCATTTTTTTAATGCTGTATTGCTTAATTTTAACTTTAAAGTGCATAGCCCTCAAATGGGATCCTGTACATTTTTATAGTATCTCAACAATGACCAGATAAGGTGTTTCCAATCAAAAGCTGTCTGCCTGAATCCACTCATAGCAAAGCCACAACTCCACTTTGAACTTCTGTGACCATGGGGACTTTAATTGCTGTAATACATGAGCAGTTTCAGTGGGATGATTAAAGTTTCAAGCTGTTCAGATCTGGAAACCCTATAGAATAGCTATATTAGTAAGCATGCAATACAAGCAAAAGCATTTGCAACAGGAAAAGCTTGACTGAAGTTGAAATGCAGAAACAAATTCTTATTACATCCCTTTAGATTTCTGTCAAACTCTTAAAGGGGCACTGTCAGCTTTTGCCCTCCGTTTTTGTAACTTCCAAAACATTGTGTCTTTTGGCACACACCTACATCAACTGTAGAGTACAATACCCACATTGGACTAAAAAAGAAGGAAATGTACAAGATTTGTATATTTTAACTATTATTAGGATTTACCTCGGCCCGAGGTAAAGTCACGTATCCACAGAAGCAGATCCTAGTTCAGAACACGCAGCAGGCACGAGTGCGGTCCCAAAGTGGCATTTTTTAACATGCCCACTCTACAAACATGCTCTCCCTGTAACTCCTATGATTGCAAACTGGTCCTTGTATTGCAGAACGCAAAATGAGCATATGAATGTTGTAATTTATTTTTTCTAACCAGACCCAAAATCCCACGCATGCGCAATGGTGGCATGTTCTCACGCATGTGCGGGATCTTGCCACACATTTCTTCTGTGCATGCACGAGATTTCGGCTCCGGTTAGGAAAAATAAATTACAACATTCGCGGTGCTCGTTTTGTGTTCTACAATACGAGGATCAGTTTGCAATCATAGGAGTTACAAGGAGAGCATATTTGTAGAGTGGGTATGTTAAAAAATGCCACTTTGGGACCGCGCTCATTCCTGCTGCGTGTTCTGAACCAGGATCTGCTTCCGGGGATACGTGACTTTACCTCGGGTCGAGATAAATCCTAATAATAGTTAAAATATACAAATCTTGTACATTTCCTTCTTTTTTAGTCCAGTGTGGGCATTGTACTCTACAGTTGATGTAGGTGTGTGCCAAAAGGCACAATGTTAGGAAGTTACAAAAAACAGAGGGCAAAAGCTGACAGTGTCCCTTTAACTCTTCCACTATTCAATGAAAACATAAACTACCCTAAAGAACACATCTGTCAAGAACATGCATTGGTTTAACTTGAAATCCCATAAGTCTAATACGTTCTATAGAAGTTACTTGTTAGAGACTACTGATAGAATGGTGTGTTTAACTATTCTGTGCATTTAGATGCATGAAAGGAATTTTTGATAGGGCTAGAATATTTAAAATTAAAAATACCTTACCATCAAAAATCTCAAGCTCATCAAACTGCTTTTCACTTTGGAAGTATTCAATATTAAGAGAGATGTTATATCCAGCCTCAGCCTTGATGACCCAAGAACATGTTTGGAAATAGGGGTAATTTCCTGGAAAACTCTGACTCAGTATGACTCCAGTTGAATTAGTGAGCACTTCATTCATAGGGCAGTGAACTAGAAAAGACCCACAAGATAAAAAAAAAGAGTCAATTACATTATCAGCCACTAGTTTTCAATATTAAAGTTTAATGCATGAAGAGAATACCAATTCTTGACACTCAAATAATGGGTGACTCCCCCTCCGTAAGACTGCATACGATACTTTGAATGAAGGCAATCACTTCTATATATTGGAACCAAGCTACCATCAGTACCATTTTCATTTCTGTCATGTGTGTGTGTATATTGATATCTAAAGTATATGTAAATTGATATTGAGATAGAATAACAGATAGACATTCATCTGTTATGGTGCTGTAAATCCAGCAAGACATTCCTGTGACATCATAAACCTCAAAAGCACAGCTCAAGAGGTGAGGTTTACGACATCACCAGAATCACAAAGTGGATTTAAAGCAACAGATGGATGTTCATCTGTTATTTTTTATATAACATAGCTGTCATTTCTTTCCTGCATCTGTTTCCCCATGAAGACCAGAAGTCTAATTTAAAATGCCAACACAATCTGAGACTGCACTGTCACTTCAATTTCAGTTCACTTCATGTCATGGCATAATGTTAGCCCTCCCACCTCTCTCACTAATACCCCCAGTCATTCACTTACGTTACATTACAGTGATAGACCCATAGTTTAAGATTTTTTACAAAGAAATTAACTTTTTTTATGTTGGCCTTATCTCAGACAGCAGTCAATGGTTATAACAATCAGTGTCTGTACTATAACTGAGCCCTCTTAACTCAGCCCTCCCTCTCTCCCTCATTATGAGTGGAAGTGGGAGACCAGTATTTTGACTATTAGTTTGAACATATTCATTTAATGAGGGATAAGGGTATAAATAGAGATTAAAAAGGAACTCCTACCATCATAATCCTATGGATTATTGAACTCTGTCTATCAATTTTTCCATTGCAACTCTCATTGCTATGTTAAAGCACTGTACTGTATACGTACTGCACTTCCAGGTTACCCCTGAAGAAAGGGACTACAATTGTCTCAGTGGACTTACCCAGTTACCAAAACTCAAATAAATAAATAATCTCAGGTATCGGCTCCACTCATGTCACTTTCTAACTGTACGTTTGAAAGCCGTCACAGGAGTGAGAGCTGAGAACAGCTGAGTGACTTAACAATTTTTTTCTGTAATTCCATTGTTTTAAAATCAGGTCAATGGTATTATGGATTTCTGATATCAAAATGATGGTATTATGACCCTAAGGCAATCATGCACAGAATGTGCCTTTTCATTACCTTGATGAAAAAAAATATGTCTTGTACTAAAACAGATGCTGTAGGTCAGGAAAGTCAACCTATTTGTGTGTAAATAAACAGTTCTTTTGAGCTACTGGATATTGTAGCCCGGTGAATTTTTTAACACTGCTTTAAAATAGTTAAGGCTTGTACAGTATGTACCATGTACATATTTTTATTAAGATAGGCAGCATTAATTGCAGTAATGTTTTTCTGTAGCTCATAACTCATATGTTGTCATATTCATTTTTGGGATGGACAGTTCCTCTTAGAGCCCAGAACCATGAGGGCATTGGAGAAAATTCCATTGGACATCTTCCCCTAAGGAACATATCTTATCTAATCACCTCCTCATTTCCCCGGACTTTATATTTCCAGTCATAATGCACACAATAGTCAGCTCTTCCCTCTTGCTGCAGTGACTGGCTATGGATTAAAGATTAAGCAAATTCATAGTTAACTAGCAAAGTTGCTGTAAAGTTGGGAATCTTCACACTTAGTTAACCATCACTAAATTTCCTGTCCTGACACACATTTTGCCAGCATTTTTTTTAACTAAAACAAAAACTACTACTGGGTCATAAACTCCCATCCTCTCTACCAGCAAGCCATACAGTTTAAAATGATATCCCACTACCCATCTCCTTGCTAGATCCTGACCTACATCCTCCTCCTTTTTACCTGGAAACATTGTGTTGTAGTAGTAATGATCCCTCTCCTTCACCAGCACAATCTAGTGTCCTGCACATACCCCACACCCTCCTGTCAAACTATTAATAAAACCCCAAACCTTCCCACCCACTATTGAATACCCATTCTTCCCCCAAATATCCCAAACACCAGTATAATCATAGACTTAAAGAAAAGTTGGAATGAGCATATATTCTGTTCTGTGAAGTTTAAATTTTATTTATTAGACTCATTTACAAAGGCACCTCGTCAACAGAGCAATACATCACAGCAAACAAAACAATACAGTACATAATGCTTAGATTAAAAAAGCAACCAGTGTTACAGGCATTCACTGGTGGTACAAGCGTGGTAATAGGTAGATCACAGTTGTCATAATATAGGTACACGAGTACCATGTCAGGTAGCAACCAGAGATATTTTATTACATTAATGAGCAGATGTTGCCTGAGACCCCAGGCATATACAGCAAAAGTAGATGGGGCAGACCCAGCCTAGGGGTGATGGTAAGGAGCAGGTGGGGATTATGTGCAGTTGCAGCAGCGAGTGCTTGTCAGATGGCTTCTGAGGGAGACCTTGAAAGGAACAAGCTTAGTGCAGTCAGCTATGCTGGCTGGGATGGAATTGAACCAGGAGGGAGCCTGACAGCAAAAGGATCTCTGGGCCATAGAGGTCCTTAACTTGGGGACAAAAAGGGAGGTTTTGACAGTTCTGTGGGTGGAGACTGAGGGGGAGGCACACTGCAGAGAGGTGGCGACCTCAGGGGGGAGAGCCCTACCAGGGTCTTTTTTACAAGAAAGCAGGTTTGGAAGCAGAGTCTTTCTTCAAGGTTGAGCAAGTTGGTGGTGGAGTACAGTAAGCATGTATGGGTGTGCCTAGGGGCTCCCAGCATTAGCCTGTAAGCCTTGTTTATAGAGAGCTGGATTCTTGCAAGTGCAGTGTTGCTGGCTGCAACATAGATGGGTAGCCCATAGTTGATTAGCGACAGGACAGAGGAGGTGATTGCCAATCTAAGGGCCTCATGTGGTAGGTAGTCCCTATGGTGGTATAACAGTCCAATTCTGACATTGGTGGCAGCAGAAAGGGCATTTATATGGGAATGGAAGGAGAGTGCTGAATAAAAGGTAATACCCAGATACTTGTAGGAGAAAGCTTGCTCAATGGGGTTTAGTGTGCTAGAAAGTATCACGAGAGGGGCACCACTGGCTTTGCTTTGGCATTGGGAGAAGAGCATAGCTTTGGTCTTTTTTAGGTTCAGGACTAGCCTTTGTGATATGAACCAATGCTCAGCTGTATCAAAAGCTTGTTGGAGGGTGGCCTGGAGTGTGTTGGGGTTGGGGTCAGAGGCGAAGAGCACAGCATCATCCGCATAGAGGAGGATCTTACTTGGGCAGGCTTGGGGGGGGGGGGAGTTGACTTAGAGACTGAAGAGGAGAGGGTCTAAAATAGAGCCCTGGGGAACCCCATAGTGTACAGGTCATGTGTCAGATTGGGCGCTCTTGATTTTTACACACTGAGTTCTGGCAGAGAGCTGGTGGGTGAACCATGCAAGGGGGCTAGGGGAGAAACCAAGGCATCTGAGGGAGTCAAGCAGGAGGGGATGGAAAACTGTGTCAAAGGCCTTGGAGAGGTCAATGAACACGGCACCAACAGGACTTCCGGCATTAAGAGCAGAGTGTAGGAAGTTTGAGAATTCAAGTTGCGCGGTTGTGGTGCTGTGACCTGCATGAAAGCCATGCTGTTCAGGGCACATGATATTGTGCATGACCAGGTATTCAGCAAGCTGGTTGGCAACTACTTTTTCAAAGGCCTTAGAGAGTGGGGAGAGGATGGAGACAGGTCGATAGTTATCCGGGGTCACTCAATCACCGCTCTTTAGGATGGGAGTGATGATGATGGTTTTCCATGTGCTGGGGAACTGCCCCAGGCACACACAGTGGTTGAGCGGCTTGGTAAGTGGGATCAGGATAGCATCCAATGTCAGACGAAGTAGCCTAGTGTCCAGTAGGTCGGTGCTGGGATTGTTACTACTAACGGCTTTTTTGCAGAAGGGGTCTAGACTCCAGTGGGGGAGATGGTATATAGATAGAAAGGAGGTCTCTGGAGTGTGGGCAGGGGTGCTACTGGGATGGGGTCAAAGAAGTTACTGGGCAGGACTGAACTCAGGTCTGAGAAAGTGTGGTTTAGGTAGTCTGCAATGTCAAGGGGGTCAGAGCAGACAGTTCCATTAAAGAAGAGTTGAGAGAGGGTGGTAAATGAATGGTGAATGATGTATATTCTAGTAGTAATAACTGATTCATCACTTATCAGTCATGTATTACTAGTAGAATATGTTTCACTCACCATTCATTTGGACTCACTGCACAGAAGAGTGAGGATACTCACTCCATCAGGGGAGATTTACTTTTTCTACAAGTTATATTTCTAATGAGTTTGATGGTGTTGGGGGAAAAGTAGGGTATTCACTGCAGTTAAGTGAAAAGTTGGTGGTTTCACTCGTGGTGTGATGGAATGGGGAGGTGGGAAGACATGTACTGCTGTGGGTGCAGTAACAGGACATTTACACATGAGGACAAAGGAGATGCTCTCTCCAATGGGGACAGTTTCTAGTTTTTTCAGGTTATGATTATAAAGGGATTTGGGGGGAAGAGAGGGTTATGCATTAGAGACTAGTGAAAGGTATAGGGTTTCATTCATAGCTTGATGGGATGGGGTGGGGGACATGAGGGAATAATTAGCAGCACAGAAGAGTTGCTTTCTCCAACAGAAGACAATTCTCTTTTCTACAGGTTATGATTATACTGGAAGTTTAGGGGCTTTTAGGGAGTGACAAGATTCACTAGATGGATGTAAAGAGTGGGGGGGTATTCACAGTTTAATGGAATTGAATGGAGAGGTGGAGGACACTTGATTTTTTTTGGGGGGAATCACATATTAAAACACCACTGGACTAAGTAAACAGGGGAGGAGGGAGAAGGTTGCCTAGCATGGGACTGTGTGGGGAATATCATTTTAATCTGTACCTTGCATCACGCTGGCAACCCAGGTTAGGGGACAAGCCTGGGGTCATCAGAGAGTCAGCACAATGGGAGGGATTGAGCAGAACTGAGTAACTGAAGAACAGCTCTCCTGTCCTGTGGTGGTGACTTGTCACCCACTGTAGTCCCACTGCCCCTAGATGGAGGTCCGAGGGCAGTGCAGGTGGGCAGGTGGCAAATGCAGTGAGAGGGCATTCTGGTACCATATGTGCATGCCTCCACATGCGCACAGACAGACGGGACAGAGGATGGAAGAAAATGAGGGGAAATGGGGTGAAAAAAATAATTAAAAAACAATTTTTTTAAATAATTTTTAACTGTGTGGCATGGTGGGAAGGGGTGGATGTATATGATCCAGAGGATGAGGGGTGAATTTTTGTTAGCTTTGTTTGTTGAAAAAGAAAGATGCCATGGCATTCTTTGCTGGTGAAGTGCCACTATGTGTAGTTCTGTGCCAATAAAGTAGACACTTTCAGGCAGGAATAGGTAAGCAAAGTTGTTCTTTGCAAATTTAGGAAACTTTACAGAACATTTAGGGAAGTGAAGTTTCCTAACTTTGCACATCTCTACTACAGATCACATTCACTTGAACCTGTAATGCAGGCAGGCAAATCACCTTATCTGCATTTGCATCATGGTTAAGCATTTCCTCTCCAACTCTCCTGCTACTTTTACAATGGGATCCCCTATCAATCAAACCTTATAATTTCTTTCATCAGCCTTTTGCTTTCTTCTCCATGGCTGGTTAGGTATATGACTGTACAAATTTCAAGGCTATTAAATCCATCACATTGTCATGAAGTTCTACAATTTTCACAATGACATATGGGATTTATGTACTGATGTTATCCTGCAATCTTTGGCAGTTTATAATATGGAAATATATTAAACAAGAGATTAAAAAGTTGACACATGTACAGTAGCCTCCTTTGAAAGATCTGTTGATCTGTCAAACTTAATGTTAGTTTAAAAGTTAGAGGGGATTATACTTTTACAGTTAAATGCTTGCAACATTTAATTGATATGTTTCTGAAAGGTTCGCTACCTATGCAATAGCCCTTTTTAAATCTAAAAACTTGAAAATAATTGATATCAAGCAGAGTATACTTCATACTTAGCACAGTAAACTCAGGGCCCATGGTTATTATCCACACTGGAGATAATAGTGTGGATAAAAAGCTGGATGATGATATCAAAGTGTTCTTCCAAATACTAGGAAATGTAATCCAAAAATGAGGTGCTAAAGGCAGTATTTCCAAAATTCTCCCAGTATCAAGAGCTAGTATTTGCAGAAATAATACCATCAAGAAAATAAACTATTAGCTAAGATCCTGGATCTGAAAAAGGGAATTCAGATATACCAGATAGTGTGATCACTTTTCATGTAAAACAAACATTTATAGCAAATACAATCATCATTTAAATGCATGGGATGCAAATGCCCTTGGGCAAAAGCTTGCAAATGTTGCATAACTTCATTTAAACTAATTATATGGTGTATGGGATACATTGTTTTAGAACTTATAAAGTTGGGAAAAATTATAGTACTGACATATTAAATACAAATACATTATCACTACAGAACCATTAAATATGACAACAAAAAAGGCCCAGTGATCTATCCAATCTATCCTCCCCATCTAACTAATAATTCAAGCAAGCACACTCTCAAAATAGCAGTGATCAGTGCAAGAAGCTTGAATAATAAAACATCTTTTATGGATGCATTTTAAATAAGAGAACAATCTCACATTTTTGACATTAAGGAAACATGCTTGAATAATGAAGATGAATAGAGGAAAATATCAATGGCTACCAACTGTATAGGAAGGACAGATCAGCTAGAAGTGTGGGGGGTGTCCTTTTTTCCTAAGTGAAGACATAACAGTACTCATCATAAATGATTTTAGGATTAGAGGTTACAAGACTGAGAGAATTGGAACAAATTAACAGATATCACAGAAAAGGATATAGTAATGGGAATTTGCCGCAGGGTACCACATTTTAATGATGATGTGTATAATGACTTGTGTGAGGAAATAAGTATAGCTGTCTCCAAATCCATTGCATTGGTATTATGTGATTTCAATCTTCCCAACATGAACTGGACTACCATGGAAGGGCATACTAGCAGTAACAGTAATTATAAGTCTAATTAATTATTCATAAGCTAAAGAAGCTCACTAATTGGCTGCTATGCTGGTCTGAAATCGCATAGAAATGCCTGGGCATGGCAGCCACACTGATGGTCATAGTGCTCTAACTGACAACAGCAGAAGTGAAAAAAAAGAAGTGTTTTTGATGCTGCTGTCAATGTACATTAAGAAACAAAAATTAAAAAAAATTAAAAAACCTGAACCAGTTATGTATTCCTGTTATGCCCATCACACATCATGATTGCCTCCTTCTCAACCCCACCCATTGAACAACCATCAGCTTCTCCTCCTCCCTGTTAGCCCCTAACTCACCCATCCATCCATAGGTAAGCTGCCATCAGTTTCTCAAACCCTGACTGGCTATAACCCCCCCAATCCCCCAGCTCACCACCTTGACCAGCTTCCATCTGAATGATAGCTAGTGAGTGTGCACATAATGTCAGAACATTTTTTTTTCTAAAGAATGCATGCATTTACTCCTTATTAGTCAGACAGCAGCCTTCCAAGGTGGTGCGAGGCCAGTCTGTGCCAGTTGTCTCAGGACAAGATGGCAGCTAACCTATGGACAGATGGGTGAGTAAGGATTCAACAGGGGTGTGGGTTGTGGGTGTTCATGGGATGAGCTACAGGGTCTTTGACAGTGGTCCATCTGGTGCTAACACTAGACTGCCAGGGATGAGCTTCAGTACAATTCCATAATACCAGATTGGGTGAGGAATAGAGATGTTGCAAAATTTAATTTTACCAGTGAAATCTCAATGAAATCAGCAAATTCACCCAGTGAAATATTTTGCATAATTACATGCTTATGATGAAATTTCACTGTACATTTCACCTTTTGTTAATATTAGGAGAAATTAGGTGAAATTGGGCTTCTCACATGATTTACTCTTTGCAGGTCACATGAGTGACTGTAAACAGGCAGGAAGTGACATTCAGTTCCTTTGCTATGTAGCTGGAGAGTTTGAAGAAGCAGGCAGCAGCAGAGAGATTGTTCTGTGTGGCACACAGTCCTTTAAAAAAATAATAGAGTTGTTCTCTTTCCTTTATCATTAGTCTATCTAGTGTGTGTGTGTTTATTATTCCCTTTCTGTGACTGGGATTTTGTGTGTGTGTGTGTGTGTGTGTGTGTGTGTGTGTGTAAAATTCCCTCACTCTCTCCCCTTTTCTTTTCTCTTTTTTCACGGCTGCAGTAGGTGGAGCCTGCAGATGCTTTCCATGTACAAAAGGAGTGATCTCATGTTTTCTGTCTGTGGAACTGACTGAAGGTGTAAATAGTCTCCTCCTTCTTACCTTCCTCCAAGAAATGTTTTCCACCCTCAAATAAATATGCTTTCATGTTAGTCAATGGTTGCAGGGTACTATTTTCTTTCTTATATGGACGGTACAAGAACTGAAACCTGAGTAGTGGGAGGTAGCATTGTTTTTTTGGGGAGTAAGCTCAACCCCCACCTCCACCCGAGAAGCACCTAAAGATCCACCCCCACCTTTTTTTTAATTCATGTAGGATGGGCATGAGGTGGATCTATCTTGTTGGAACAATAAACAAAAGTTTGGGTCCTGGAGCAAGCAACAGAGCATGACTGTGGAGTGATTAAGTTGCGGAGCCCTTGCATTTTATTAAGAACTAGGAGAACAAAAGTACTTAATGCCTTTAAATTGACTTAAAAACCCTTGGAACAAATGATTAGCAGAGCCACCTGGGGACTCAGAAGGAAAGAGTAATTAAGGAGTGCCTGAAACTGCAGCTCCCAAGGAAACAATAGATACAGTGTTCTGATTCAAGTTGAAAGAGTCACAGGTTTTTCTTAAACATTTATATACTAAAAATATAAAGTTCAGCTTTTGGGATTAACAATGTTTTTTTTACTATATATATGTATGTATATTCATCTCAAAAAACTCTGTTTAATGCATCAGTTAGGGTTGTTCCACAGTGATAAAAGTGAGGGAATTCAATGTTAGGGTTGCAACCCCTTGCACCCCACACCCACCCTGTCCCCACCAACAAGCATCGGAGTGTGCATTGAGGTTGTTGGGCTATATCACTCCATTCCATGTGTAAATAAGCTGAGGCAGTGCAGTATAGGAGAATGGGGTGAGAGTTAGGACCGACAACCCAATGCACCAGTATACTATTGGTGGGAATGGAGTGGGCGTGGGATACAGTAATTGCTGCTCTAACACTAATTCCTCACTTTTACTGTGGAACAGCTAACTGATGCATTAAACAGAGTTTTTTTCCAATACTCTCCTTTCTTTTTGAGAATGTTTTGCACTGCACTTTGCAAACGCAAAAACACAAATAGTAATGTTAACAAAACGGTGATGGAAACAGTGAGTTAAAATAAAATAGTAAAGCTAATGGTAATGCAAACACAAGCACAAATGGTAATGCACAAGGTGACGCGAACATAAATGATAACGCAAACGATAAAGCAAATGGTAAGAGAAACGCAAACGCAAATGTAAATGTGAACAGAAATGGTAACACAAATGGTAATGCAAATGCTAACAGCAACAGAAATGCAAATGTTAATGGAAACATTAACGCAAAAGCTAACAGCAATGGGAACGCAAATGGAAATGGTAACAAAAATGCAAACGGTAACACAAATGCAAACAGAAACGCAAACAGCAATGGTGATACAGAAGGAAACAGTAACGCAATCGACAATGGAAACACTACATAAAATGCAAACACTAAGGTCAACAGAAATGCAAATGGTGATGAACATGCAAACAGTAACGGTAACTCAATTGGAAATGCAAACGCTTACGGTAACACCAACTATGACGCCAAAGGAAACACAAACGCAAATGGAAACACGTGAACAAACACAAATAGTAATGCACATGGTAATGCAAAAGGAAATGCAAACAAACACAGTAATGGAAAAGAAAATGGTAACAGTAATGCAAATGCAAGCACAAATGCAAACACAAAAGGCAAAGCACACGGTGACGTGAACAGAAATGCTAATGCAAATGATTACAGAAATGCTATTGGTAACAGTAATGCAAATGCACACCCTTTTTTCCCCAAAAAGGTGCTTTCAAAAGCACAGTGAATACAAAGAATGTATGCATAATAATGGCCCTCGGAGCAGAAAATCAGCACTTGGAATACTAAATTCCTTGTATCTCAAGAACCATATGACGGAGAAAAAACTTTGAAATCTCATATATTTATGACTTTCGAGACTAGTTTTGCACTTAGCCCTCTAGTGGGGGACTAAGCATTTTTCTGAGGAAAAGTCTGTATCTCGAACCGTTTTTGAGATATGGGCCCCAAAAGACGCGGCAGACGCCGTAATGTTAGCCTATGGGAAAAATAATCAACTTTGGAGTGCAGTAACTTTGCAGCCCCCTAATATTTTGTCACCAAACCATAACAGTCACATCTATGGGATCTTGGCTTTCTTCCATCCAAATTTCAGCCCAAAAAGACCAAACTGTTCTTTTGCAGCAAGGTGGCAAAGATTCCCTATTGTTTTGGCCATAGCGTCGCAAAGTAGTGTCGCAAATCATGACATTTTCACAAATAAAATCACAAAAGTGTTGAATGTGCAACACTACTTTGCGACACTACTTTTTACAAAAATTTAAAAAACATATTTCTGGGGTGTTTAACCCCCCAAAAAATACATGGCTAGCATCCTCAGGGCTCGACTAGGTGAACACAACCAGAATTGTGTTCCTAGATGGTCCCAAATTTAAATGCCAAGCAATTCTGTGACCACCAACTGAAAACAAGATGGGCAATTTGTGACACTACAAGGGACATTTGCGAAAGTAAAAAGTGCATTTGTGACACTTTCGCATATTTTGTTAACTTTTCCCATTGACTATAATGGGAAACTTGTTTTTTGAATAACTTTGGAACCGTTTAATATTTTTTCAAGAAATCCTTGAAAGGCACATCGGGGACCCTGGCTGCATGTTTCCTGAAGGTTTTGGACCAGTCGCACAAACCGGGTGACCTGTAGGCGCGAGCAAAGAATGCACAAAAATGCTTAAGTTGTGCATTTTGCAGTGCTATGTAGTTCCACAACCATATATCCAACCATAATGAAACTTGGTAGATCCAGATATCTATGGTACCAAACCATACATGCCAAATTTCAATCAAACCCATCATATGGTGGCAAAGTTATTAAGCTGCCAAATTTCAGATTTAACCTTAAATGGGGTACTCAACCCTAACTATAGTGGCACTACCGTATCACTATAATATATCTTTTTAGTTTTGTCTTTTTAGTAGTTTCAAAACTTTGAAAGCATTGGTGTTAGTAATGCATTTAGAAATACATGTTTTCATTGTCTTTACAGTTAAACATGCAGTTTCCTGTGAGGGCACATTGTTTTGGGGACAGGGTTCAAATTATTTTAATAGTGGTAACAGTACTTGGTAAGCACAGCCTTTCATGATAAAGTGTATTTTTTTCTTTTAAGTTTGAAAAGTATGTATTATATATAAGTGCAGCAGTGTTGTAACTGAGTTTATATGTGGCAAGTAAGTAGGGGATAGTGTTTTGAATGTGGCAGTAGGACAAATTTGTTAGGATAAATATATGCTGTCTTGCAAATAAGAAAAAATTATAATGGATACATTTTGCAAAACAGTGATACATATCATAGGGTTTTCTTTCATGTATTGTTGGATTGTTCTACAGAGTGCCCTTTGGTTTGATGTCTAATAGTCCCTACAGCAGGCCAGTGTGTTGTTGGAAATGCAGTGTATACTGAGCCTGTGTGGCTACTGAGTTTTGCTTCTCTGTTTTTAGAATAAGTTGAAGCGTGTCTGTTTACTTGATAAATGTTTGTAAAAGTGCAGATCATATTTGCTAGTGCAACTGTGAGTTACTTAACTGTTTTTCGTAGATTTGACTCCTGACTTCTTTTCATGAGAGGCAGTTAATATTCCTGGAACAGACTTTGCCTTTGAAGCGCCTATAAAGTGTTTTTATGTCACTGTGTAGTTGTTCACTTTATAGGCACTTCAATGGTAAGCCTTTTCATGCAGTAATGTTTACTGCCTATCATAACCAGAAATCAGGAGTAAACTCTATCAAACACAGTTAAGCAGGTTTGCTTCAAAGTCAAAGCCTGTTTGTGCTAGGAAAGATGTTACAGAAAGGAAGGCGTGATTATTTTTAAGTCTACAAGTTAAGCAACTATTTTTTTTTAACCAGCTTTGGCTTAGCTTCCATTCCTATCCTGATCACTCATTTTCACAAATAAATTCCAAGACATGTAAAGTCCCTCCTGCTGGGTATAAGGTGTTATTCACACCCATCCTCCAACCTTGCCCCCACCACCTTGCATTATATTTTGCATCAGCTGTAGCATTTCAGTAAAACAAGAGGCGACAATGTATATTTGTTTCTGGGCTTGCAGTGTTAATTGAGCCATCCCCAATCTGTATCCTTTCAAGAACTACTTTATGTGGTGTGCATACCAGCATGGTTGTTTCACTCTTATTTACAGCTTTACACCTTTTATCATTTTTTAATTGTAATTTTTTTTGCCATTTGAATAACAAGGTTCAATACATATAACTTCTCAGTTTCTTTATTATGATAGCATTGATTTCTGAAGACCCCCTTGTAAATGAGGTGCTAAGCACAACTTAGTTTTCTTTGTCTTTTTTGTGTGTATAGTTTTATGAAGCTTGTAACCATAGAAACAAGGGTGCAAAGCACATATCTTACAAGTAATGACATATAAAAAACACATCATATACACAGTAAAACCAATGAAAATATAAACTGATTCCTCCCAGTTCCTGGAAAATATTTTTTTTCACTAAACAAGTTACAGCTACTGAAAAATGCAAAAACTATAAATAACTGTTCAGTCTGACATCTTCATTTAAACCTCTTGGCTGCAAACTGTGACATTCATAAATCCAGTAAGGTTCTCACTGAAGCTATCTCCTTCACATGTCTCCTCTCAAACTGTCAAAATAATTTCTTCAATGTGGACTGTCAGGCATTCAAGTTGTTATCAGATTAAATGTTACTTTTATTAATATTGATTTAACAAGGGTATCTTGTATAGTACTGCTTCATTTAAATGTTAATTGTGGTCATGCTGACATCACATTACTCAGACTTGGTTCAGTATCTAGAAATTCCTATGTTTTGGTTTTTTATGATCCAAGTTATTTTATGATGCATATATTTTATGAAATCCCTAGGGCCTATCTTATTGTTGTGCACAGCTACTAAGCACTCCAACTATGATTAAAAAAATGACAAGTGTAAAAATAAATAAATTAAAATTAAAATTCATGTAGTCTACTAAGTAGAATAGATTGGTACAAGACCTGTAAAACAACG
This sequence comes from Neoceratodus forsteri, assembly GCA_016271365.2. Lineage (NCBI taxonomy): Eukaryota > Metazoa > Chordata > Ceratodontiformes > Ceratodontidae > Neoceratodus > Neoceratodus forsteri. The sequence goes on along the minus strand of CM057451.1, from coordinate 436,273,796 downwards.
TGTAATGTACTGAAAGTAAACTCAAAAATAGTTTTAAGTTCTTTTCACATCCAATCATATAGTGGTATGAGAGAAACACAAAGATGTGAAACCCTGGAACCCCACCATCTGAATCAATAGGGAATGCACATTTCATGATACAAAGTCAAAAAAAAAAGATTCAACATAAAAATCATAGAAACATAGACTTTGATGGCAGATGAGGACCACTTGGCTGACCTAGTCTGCCCATATCCCTACCTACTGGATTAGATGCAGATCCTAGTTAACCAACAGCCTATTTCTTCCTAATCCCCACAAGAATTGCCTTATGTCTGTCCCATGCATTCTTGAATTCCCCTACTAATTGTGACCCCACAACCTCCTCATGAAGACCATTCCATGTGTTCACCACCTTCTCTATTAAAAAATACTTCCTCACATTACCCTTGAGCCATTCCCTTCTATCTTCAAATTGTGTCCCCTTGTTCTTGCACATCTCTTTTTCTGAAAGATGCCACCCTCTTGGACTTTGTTGATTCCCTTGAGATACTTGAGAGTTTTTATCATGTCTCCCCTCTCCCTCCTTTCCTCAAGGGTATACATATTAAGCTTCTTTAGTCTCTCCTTCTATGTCTTCTGTTGCAGACCCTGCACCATTTTAGTTGCCCTCCTCTGGACTGTCTCCATCCTGTCTATGTCCTTGCAGAGATGAGGTCTCCAGAACTGGATGCAGTACTCCAGATGGGGACTCACAAACTATCTGTACAGAGGGATAACAACTTCCTGTTTTCTACTGGTGATGCCTCTCCCTATACATCCCAGCATCTCCTAACCATCCCTACTGCCTTCTCACATTGCTTGCTAACCTTTAGGTCATCTGATATGATTACCCCCCAGGTCCCTTTCCATTTTTATTGTTGTAACTACCCCCTCCATTGTGTACTCTTCCCCTGGGTTTTTGTTTCCCATGTGCATTACTTTCCACTTCATTGCATTGAATCCAATCTGCCATACTTCTGACCACTCCTCCAACCTTGCCAAGTCCCTTCTTATCATTTCCACCTTCCCGTGTATCAACCCTGTTGCAGATCTTTGTGTCTGTAAAGAGGCATACTTTTCCTTCCAGTCCTTCAGCAACCTTCATGATGACGAGTTGAGGTATCTTTGCGTGGTATGGTCAACCCCCACTTCACAGATGCAGCCCCTATTCTCTACAGTAAAATGGAACATATTGGTGTAATGAGTATAGAATACTAATTTTGTGATTGCTATCATGAGTGTCGCTGTTTGTTCTATGCAAAATCCCCCCCTCCAAAAAAGGGATAATATAGAAATATTCCCAAGGTGATATATGCATTGTCACATATTAAATAGCAGTAGCCTAATATCTGAAATAGGACTGATCCAAACTCTATAATTCCTAGGTACACGTCTGTGTATAACAGAAACTGGAATAAATGTTGCTATGTAAAATAGGAGCACCCATATATTATCTGGGAAAATGTATGTATTATCCTAAATATTTTTTTTTGTTCTAATTGTGCATAGAGGAAAGTGTCACAGTCCTGATGTCAATCCCAAAAGTAGCAATCAGTAATCCAAAGATAAAATGCTGCATCTTAATGTAGAGAACAGGGACAGCATCTTCAGAATGGGGGTTAGCCATGCCATGCAAGTATAGGCCAACTGAGTCATGATGTTTGGTTTGATTGGCCTCAATATGAATAATGAAATGTGCATTCTTGATTGATTCTGATGGTGGAGTTCCAGGGTTCTGAATCAGTCGGTTTCTATTGCTATGAGTATATGATCATTACACAAAACCTTTATTGCTTACCATTCCTTCCATTAAAATCGACAACTTCATATCTTTTCCTAATAATGTGTCTGCCCTCCTTAGAATAGAAAATAAAATAAATCTTGCTAGTTAAAAAGCATTGTGTTGTTTCTCCATGTATCCTTCACAATTCAACACATTCTCACAAACTTCATTATGCAGCCTTTGTGGATCTGACCAGAATTTGTTTTTTGTAGCAAGGAGTTAGGTGAGGTGTAGCCTAGGAGAATGGATGAGAAAGGTAGGGACATGGTGGAGACTGGAAAGAAGGCAGCTGGACCACCCCAACCCAGTGTTCTCATTGACAGGTTGGGCCTTTAGGTCTATGACCCCAACAGCAGGAGCATGAACCCCCACCCCCCAGCAAGAGAATGTAGCCCCCATTCCCCAGGAGCAGCATGAGCCCCTCTCCCCCTCCCAGCAGCAGCAGTGTGATACCCAGCAGGATGAGGATCCTCCTGTTGTCCAGCAGCAGCATTTGGCCCCCACCCCCAGGCAGCAGCAGCAGAAGGCACCTCCAGATACCACCCCCAGCTGGAGCATGTGCCCCCCACCACCCAGAGCAGGAGCATGATGTGGCCACTGACCCCGGTACATCAGCTGTTGGCCCCCCCCCACATAAGGTGTCATTAGCTGTGTGATGTCTTTTCACTAAAAACACCAGTGACAACACAGTGGTGATCTGCAACTTGTATGGCAGATCTGTTCGAAGGGGAAAGACTGGGGGTCATTTTGGCACTTGTGGCCAAAGGAGCTATCTGCAGCACCACCACCCTAAAGATTGGCAGACAAAACAAAAAGAGTTGGCAGCAGCAGGTAGAGGGGCCAGGGGTGCTGAGCAGTTAGAAGGGGAAGGGGCCAGCAGGAGGAAGTGGCCAGTGGTCAGTAGAGGAGCAGCATGAGTAGGTGGCAGTGACTGCAGCAGCAGGAGGCAGCTGCAGAGCCCCCACTACCCTCACCCCACAGAAACAGGCATCACCAGGTTCATGGTGGTGACCCAGCACAGCATGCAGCAGCCCCAGCCACTCATGTTCCAGCACCAGCAGCAGTGATCCAAGAAGACCTGACAGAGGTGCACAGAGAGGTGGGATCTCCATGCAGTGAGTTTAATGATTCCCACCAGGAGGTCAGGGGGGACCTCAGTATACTCCTTGAGGAGCAACGGAAAATGTTTGAACTCCTGATGGAGCTGCATGGTGGTGGTGGTGGTGGTGGCAGCAGGGCCGAATAGGTACCTGGCGCTGGTACAGTGTAATGGTCCAGAGACCAGAAAAGATAATGTCAGTGCAGCACTGGCAACAATTTGTTTTTTCTTTCTTGTGTCCTTGCCTTCTTACTGTCACTCTTCCCTCATCTGCACCCTGTAAAAATAATAAAAAGCAAAAATAAAAATATATATATATTTTCTGTCATCTTCTTCTTCTTCTTCTACATCCTTTTGTTTCTTTTTGTCCAGTTTTCTGTGTGTTATGAAATGTTTATGCTTCCTCCCTTTCCTCTTTCATATGTATACCCTGTCCCTGACCTGACCCTTATGATGTGCCTCCTGTCATGTGTTACTGTCTGTAAGTCACTTTCAGTCTTTACCCACAATCACTGTACCTTTCTACTTGGTTTATGTTAGTCCCTCTGTATGTGTTTCCTTCTCCTAGCCACAAATGTCAATTATTGTAATTTGTAAATTGTTCCTATGAACGTTTTTTCCCAATGCTATGTGTGATGTTGTGGGCTGGCAGTTGTGTGCTGTGTGCATGATCAGTCTGAATGAATATGTACACAACAATCATAGAAACATAAGTACTTTTATTGTGAAGTTAAATATAATGTGATTTTTTTTTTGTGCTTAACACGCTTGTCCCCATGGCTTGCTGCAATGTTAACTTGGTGTGATAGTGCCCAACCACACACCCCCACCACCCAGTCCAAAATTTGCTCTAGTAGGGCTACAGTTTAACACAGCCTCTTGAAGCCATGCTGTGCAGAGTAGGCATGATAAGATGAGAAATACAGTACAAATTAGAATGACATTGAGAATGTAGAGTGAGACAGAGTGTTGCCACTGTCTAACATGGCCCATAAGTCCAAAAATGTTTCCAAAAAGAAATGTTACAGTCAATCAAGACTGAAATCAGGTCTCAGCCATGATGTTTTATGGTGCCCCCCTCCCTCCACCAACACCACCACCCAGACATTAAATTGCTGTTTTAGGGCCTGTTTGTCAAATATTTCTGCCTGAAACTTACTGCTGCTGGTGCCAAACAGGGCCTACAAGTCCATAAATGTTACAGGAAATATGTTACATCAAATTGTGACTGAAATGTGGTGTCAGTCCTTATGTTTTACAGTGTCCCCCTAGCAACCAGACATTAAAATGCTGCTTTGGCCACTGTTTGCAATTGTTTTTCAGACACATCTTGTTTCTGCCAGTGCAGCTCAGGCAGTACATGTCGAGAAATGTTGCAGAAAAAATGACACATTAAATTCAGACAGAAATCTGGTTCCAGCCATGATGTTTTATGGCACCCAAACCCCCACCCAGACCAAATGATGGTCTTTGGTCCACTGTTTACAATTGTCTGTAGGTCACATCTTGTTTCTGTGAGTGCAGCTGAGGCAGTAAATGTCAAGAAATGTTACAGGAAAAATGGTGCATTATGTTATTCTTCAGTTTGGAGAGGGAGAAGGAACCTTTAGCTGGTGGCTGTGAGTGTAAGTAGATCTGAAAGATTTTTCTTAGCTGGTATTTCTGGGTGTTTGTAACTGCCATTTATTGTGCTTTTACATATAGTTTGGGCAGGAGTAAGGGATTCTAGCAGACAAGCTGGTGTTTGTGTGTTTAAAAGTTGCTGTCTGGCCTGTAAGTGCAGGCATCATATTGCAGGGGATTAGTGCTGTTTGAATGTGAGGTGTAACTGCCGTCTCATTTAGTCTTCAGTTTGGAGAGAGAAGGAGCCTTTAGCTGGTGGCTGTGAGTATAAGTAGATCTGAAAGATTTTTCTTAGCTGGTATTTCTGGGTGTTTGTAATTGTATTTGAGGGTTGGTCTTAACTACCATTTATTGTGCTTTTACATTTAATTTGGGCAGGAGTAAGGGATTCTAGCAGATAAGTTGTTGATTGTGTAAGGTGTCACTGCCAGAGGACTCCTTGGCTGATTTTGTTTTGACCCAGCCTGTGGTGTACTCCCACCTGCCCACCGTGCAACCCACCCACTACAAGGCTCCCCCTACATTTATTGGGTGAGTCCCTTAAGGCCTTTCAACATTCTAATCCTATTAGGGTGATGCTTGGGTAGTGCTTGCTACTGCATCTTGGGTACAGTTTGTATCGATTGCTTGGGCATATGCTGGCTGCTGCTATGAAAAGGGTAGATCGATTGAGTGTATATGGATTGGAGGGTACTTTTATTGCCGAGGGGGGCCCATATTGCCCACACCTAACAGTGAGGATAGGATCAAATGATGCAAGAGCTGGTATCTTTGGGAGAGTGATAGGGTGTACTGGGTGGCCATAATATTAAATTGGGCATGGAGGGTTGCCCAGTGTCTTAGCAGTTGGCAGCCCTCAGGTGAGAGGTTGAGGGATCAGGAAGCAGTTCGAGGGAGGGAGGGAGGGTGGGTTGAAGAGGGAAGGGGAGGAACCATATGAATATAGATGAGACAAAATGGCATACCCCAGGGTATAGGGGCAGGAGTGAAAGGACTACAACCACATGGTCACTCCGGGGGGGGGAGAGACATGAAAATACCAGTGTAATGTCTTCACTCCGAAAGGAGGGCATGGCCCAGAGAGAGCCAAGGAAGGGGGAGGGGAGGGGGACAGGAGTGGGTGAGCTTGGGGAAGGCATCACACTTATAAATTGTTTCACCCTGCTGTACCCAGATAATGAGGCAGAAGAGGCTGGTGGGCAGGGGTGCAGGATGATGGGTAGGGATTGGTCAGGTGTTGAGTGGGACAGGGGATAGGATGGGGGTCAGATCCAAAGGGGGAGGGGCATGGGAAATGTGAGACCAGGGTACCAGATGGGTGGGGAGGGGGGCAGGAGCCTGGGTCTGAGGGAGATACAGCTGAGGGGAAAGCACAGAACAGAGTCAGGGTTGTCGAGGCCAGGACCCAGAACAAGGCAGAGTTGAGGAAGGGAAAAGCGGACAAGGAGGGGGGTGAGGAAGGAAGCACTCTGGGTAGGCCAGCTCCGAGACTGGAATTTCCAGAAGAGGGGGGTGTAGCGAGCACTAGGGCACAAGGGTCAGTTACTGCAGAACCTGAGGGGGGAGGGAAGAAGGAAAGCAGGAATAGGAGGCCTGAGTGGAGAAGTCAATGGCAACAGACCAACCGGGAAATAGTTAAGGGGGCAACTAGTTATATTCAGGCAGTGAGGGGTGTGAGGAGCAAGCTGGCAGAGAGAGACAGAAGAGGGAGCCTGGAAGAGCACAATCAAACTAGTGATGCCCAGACTGTGGGAGGAGCAAGGAGCAAGCAGGGGGCTATAGTCAGGAGAAAGATTCTAGAAGGGCACATACAGAGCTGTGACACCCAAGTTGCATGGGGTGAGAGGAGAAAACTGGAGGACATAGGCAGAAGAGGGTGCCTGGAAGGACGCACACAAAATAGAGACATCCAGGCTGTGGGGTGTGCAAGGAGCAAGCTGGGGGATGAAGATAGAAGGAGGAGTATGGAAGGGCACAAATGGGCTAGTAACTTGGGGGAGGAGGTGAAGGTGCTCCTTCTGGGTGACTCCATGATTAGAGGTATCCAGTGGGAGGGGGTTGGGGAGGAAAAAGGCAGCCCAGTCAAGGTTAAATGTATCCCAGGCCTATCAGTACATAAGGCCAAATTCGAGCTATACTCAATGGCAAGGGAATGTGGAGGATCCCCACACTTTCTAGTTCACCTGGGAACAAACAATTTAGTAGAGAACAGTGAACTGGAGATACAGGCAAGATTCAGGGAATTGGCCAGGGTTTGCCACTCTATAGGATGCTCAGTCTCCTTTTCTGAGATACAGCCAGTACCCAGGGCAAGCGGGGAAAAAAAGCAAAAAACTTAGGGGGGGTGAACAAGTGGCTCAGGGAGTGGTGCAAGTCAGAAGGGTATGGATTAATGGGGGACTGGGGTGATACATGGGAAGACAAGGGGCTATATGCCAGGGATAGGCTGCATCTCCACCTGGAGGGGAGGGAGATCCTTAAACTAAAACTTTTTGGATTGGACTGCTGTCCACTTGGGAACAGAAGCAGGAGGCTGTTAAGGACAGAGGTTTGGTTTTATCTTCTGTTTTAACTGAAATATTTGAATTAGTTTTGTACTTGAAATTAGGTCTGTGTGTTAAAAATTACTACTTTGAGTTAGAACTGTTACTTGGGCTGTGATATTGTAACTATTGGGGCTTAGGAACACTTGTTTGGCAGTGATAATTAGAGTGAAATTTAAATGTGATGTTTGCCTGGTGTTGGAGAGCCCTCCCACCACCCTGTTTTGTAGACTTTCTTAAATACTGAAAAGCCACTGGGGTTGGGATTGAAGGACTGTGCATTTCTGTTTGTGACTGAAATTTGAAGCAACAGGAACTGGTGGGCCTGTGACATCATACTGTACCTGATGTTTGCATACACACACTGTTAGTGGGACTGGACATACACTGGACTGTATGTGTTTGTGAGACTTGGGAACTTTATTGGTGGGGTTGAAATTGGGGTTGTAAATAACTGCAGTCAGTATAGAGAGAGAGACTATATCCCAGGGGGAAGGGACTGACATTATAAACAGAGCGGGACAAATAGGGTGGCCATATTCCACCATGGCAGGCATCTTCAGAAGGGTTGTAGGCTGCACAGGCTGTGGGATGGCAATAATTCTCAACTGGGCCTGGAGAGAGGGAGGCTGCCCACTCTGTAGACAGCTATCTTGTATCAGGAGTGAAGTATATTGGTTACGGAGTAAGCTGAGGAAGTTGGGGGGTGTCCAAGGATAAGGGGTGTGGATATGGGCAGCAGAAGGGTGGAGCTGAGGAGAGGCTCTGGCAACACTCAGAAATTACAGGACATTATGTTACAGCAAGCAGGATGGGGGATATGAGGGACAGAGGACCCTTAGATAGGGGTGTTGATGCTAAGGGGAAAGCGTACAGGGTAAACATTCTGAATATAAAGAGAGTGGAGTGGGAAGAGTCAGGAGGGGCTGTTGTGGGGAAGCCTAGAAGAGCAGACATTGAGAAAGGAGGGGCTGTTGTGGGGAAGACTAAAAGAGCAGACTGTGGGAAGGGAGCTCCTAAGGAGAACAGAGCAAGAGGGGAGGAAGAGGGGCAGTTTAGAGTGGTAGTCGGGGGAAACTCGGGTTACTTGATGGAGGCTGGCATAGAGTGTTACAATAAATTTGAGCTACTAAGCAACCTAGAGGGGAGGAAGGGGTTGGTGGAAATGAGGAAACTGATACAGGGGACGGGGGGAGGGAGTCGGATACCCATAGGGCATCACAGACCGGCAATGGAAAAGATAGAAATAGTCCCAGTGGGAGAAGGGGAAACATAAATGTTAAGCAGATGGGGGAGATGCAACATATTGCAGACATGAAGGAGGAGAGCATGACTAGAGAGAAACTGGGAGACAAGGAGGTGAGGGCCCCTTCAGCAGGGGTCTGTACCAAGGATGGGGCCCTAGGTAAAGGGGACCCACAGAGGGCCTGTGGAGGTTGGGGTACTATTACAAGGGGGGAGGATGGCGTTGTGGGGGAAGGGGAAACCATCGGGGCCAGGATAAATGGTTCAGATAAGAGAGGGTTAAAGGGGACACCTATTTGGGGGGGTCGGAATTAATTGGGCAAAATAACAAGGGAGGCAGAAAAGGGAGGGTGACAAGGAGGTCTCTAATAAGGCAGGAAGACTCCCATGGAATTGAGATCATGAATAAAGGGGTGGCAGTTGACAGTGCATAGTGGAGGTAACCATAAGGATGATGGCGGTGTTAAGGTTCTGTTATTGGTAGACTCGATGATTAGGGGTATCCAGTGGGAGGGACAGGGGGGGTGGATGCCATAGCCAGGTGAAGGTAGTGAGTATCTTTGGGTTGACAGTGCATAGAGCAAAGTTCATGGTATACAAACTGGTTAGGGATTGTGGAGGGAAACTGGACTTCCTGGTGCATTTGGGAACTAACGATCTAGAGGAAAATAGCATTTTGGAAATCCAAGCAAGGTTCCAAGAACTTTCCAGAGTCTGTCAGGATAATGGATGCGACATTTCCTTTTCAGAGATATTGCCAGTACCAAAAGCCTCAGTGGAGAAAAAAATGAAGATCATAGAGGTTAATGACTGGCTCAGGAAGTGGTGTGAAGAGAGTGGGATGGGGTGTTGGGAACTGGAAAGAGTTTGAAGGATGAGACTATATGCCAGGACAGGCTTCATCTTGCCCCATCAGGAAGGAAGTCCTTAAACAGGGATGGCTGATGACATTCAAGAAAGGTGGGGAGTTTAAACTTGTGAGGCGGAGGGATAAGGGAGGGCTGACCAAGCCCTCTCCTCCAGATGAGGAGTAGCCATCAAACCCAAGGGGAGGGGAAACAGACTGGGGTGGAGGTTTCAGGAGGAGCAGAGGGAGGATGGAGTATAAAGGAACCTAGGTGGGGTTAGAACAAAGGGGATCAGGGATAAGGGGTGGGGAGTGGTGTTAGTAAATGTCAGGAGCTTGGGAAACAAGTTGCCAGAGTTCCAGGCCATGCTGTTCGAGGGGGGGTGGATGTGGCTGTGGTCACAGAAACGTGGGCCAACAAAAACCATGACTGGGACCTAAACGTGTTGTGGTACACTATGCTTAGAAAGGATAGAAAGGAGGGCAGAGGGGGGTGGAGTGGCAATGTTCATTAGAGATGACATAGAAACTGCTAGAGTAGAAGAGGCAGAGGGAAATGTTGAGGCCTTATGGGTTACCTTACAAACCCCAGCATGAGATTAGGTCAGACTGGGTGTAGTATATAGGCCCCCCAGGATGGGTGATGTTCTGGAGGATGGTTTGCTGGACAACATCATTGCCCAATGTGGACCAAAAGGGGAAGGAGCGGTGTTGATGGGGAACCTTAATATGCCAGGTACAAACTGGGGAACCATGTCCTCTAAGGTGGCCAAGGACCAGAGACTGCTGGATGGCTTCCAAGATGTGTTCTTAACACAGCATTTGATAGGGCCCACAAGGGAGGGGCATGTCCTGGACGTGGCTCTGGCAGATGGGGATCTGGTAAGGGACATGGTTGTAGAGGATCCCCCGACTGGGAGCGACCACAGTACTGTCTGGTTTCAAACAAGCATGGGGGGGAGATCTAGGACACTGGCAGTGGACTTCAGGGGGACAGACTTTGTGGGCATGGGAAATATTCTCAAGGATCACTTGAAGGGGATTACATCAATGACAAATGTGGAAGAGATAGGAGGTCATAAAGCAGGGGACTTCATAGGCAGTCAGGACCTGCGCTAAGGTGAAACGGGGGGAGCAAGGTCACATAAACCATGCTGGTGGTCCAGTGAGGTTCAGGTAGCAGTCAGAAAAGAAGGCAGCCTACAAAAATATAAAACAACAAGAGGGATAGGGATGAGGAAATGTAGCATCTTGCATCTCGAAAAGTCACCTGGATGGTGAGGGGGGGCAAAGTCCAGTAAAGAGCAGTGGCTGGCACAGAGGACACATGGAGGAGAAAAGGGGTTCTTCCGGTACATTGGGGAGTGGAGAAAAACTAAGGACCTTCTCAGCAGATTGAGATCAGAAGGAGGGTGGGTGGAAGAGGCGAAGGACCAGCCAGAGGTATGAAATGAGTACTTCGCCTCTGTGTTCACTAGGAAGGGGGATGGAATATCTACAAAGCAAGACATGATGGGGATAGAAGCGGCAGTGAGTGGGATCAGGGGAGCAACAGAAATGGAGCAAGAGGAGGAGAGGTACCCCAGGGGTGTCACATCAGGATAAGGATAAAAAGACCAGTAAGGTGGAGGGGACGGATGATGCTATCTCCACCGAAAGGGTGTGGTTCTCCCTCAAGGCCTTAAAGAAAGACAAATCTCCTGGGCTGGATGGCATTCATCTGAGAGTACTATGGGAATTGGCAGACATACTGGCTACACCCCTGGCGGAGCTCTTCAACAGGTCATTTGAGATGGGGAGGGTACATAGGGATTGGCAAGAAGCACATGTGGTGCCAATCCATAAGAGAGGGTGAGGAGAGTACCAGGCAACTATAGTCCCATCAGTTTGACCTCAGTGGTGGGAAAGCTAATGGAAGTACACAAAGGAACAATTGGGTTGTACTTGGAGGAGGTGGGAGGTCTGGATAGTCAGCAACATTGGTTTGTGCCAGGTAGATCATATCAAACCAATCTTGTGGAGTTCTGAATAGGTAACATCAGAACTGGACAGGGAAAGCCTGTGGATGTATTATTCTTGGACTTACAAGGCGTTTGACTCTATCCCCACAATGGTCTGGTGGAGAAAACTGATGGGGTTGGGAGTAAGGCCTTTGAGGTCAGATGGATTGAAAACTGGCGCTGGAACTTGAGAATGATGGTGGGTGGGAGCTCTGAACCCTAGAGAGGTTGGTAATGGGGTACCTCAGGGCTCAGTCCTTGGTCCGATCTTGTTTAATGCATACATATCAGACATCAGGGACGGTATAGGGTGTGAAATGAGTCTCTTAGCTGATGACTCCAAGATGGGAGCAGTAGTTGAGGGGAAGAGGGAGGTTGGCCTGCAAGAGACCTGGACACCTGGAAGCTGGGCTCACACATGGAAATTAAATTTCAATATCACCAAGTGCAAGGTGTTACATCTTGGGCAGGGAAACCCTAAACACAGGTACACCCTGGGAGGGGAGGCACTGGAGGCCTCAATAGGGAAAAAAAACCTAGGGGTCATGGTGGATGCATATATGAATAACTCTGAGCAGTGCAGGAGAGCGGCTAGCAAGGAAAACAGGATGTTGGGATGCATCGTAAGGGGGATCACTTCTAGGAGCAGGGAAGTGATTCTGCCGCTGTACAATGGACTGGTTAGACCACACCTTGAGTACTGTGTACAGTACTGGAGACCATACTTGAAGAGGGACATACAGCTCCTGGAGAGGTACAGGAGGTCAACTAAGATGATCGCACGGACTAGAGTTTGATGTATGAGGACAGACTTGAGGAGCTCTGTCTGTTTTCATTGGAGAGAGAGGAGACAGGGGACATGATTGAGGTCTTCAAGTACTTCAAGGAATAAATAGGAGTAAACATGGAGGATCTTTTAGACTAAAGCAGGAGGTATCACCAGAGGGCATGGTTTGAAGTTGCAAGGTGGAAGGTGAGGGAGAAAGAAAAGAAGAGGTTTTCACTGAGATGGTGGTGGACCCTTGGATATCACTGCCTGGTGAGCTGGTTCAAGAGATCCACAGTGGAGGGCTTCAAGAGAGGTGGGACAGACACAGAAAGTGGATGTATCAGATGATGGCCTGGCCCAGGGGGGTGGGGATGGATGATAGGGGTTTCTGGAACACAAGGGGGGCCTCGGCACCCAACTAGGGATCTGAGGTTTGAGCAAACTTGATAGACCATAAGGCCTAATCTGCTGGCAATTAGTATGTTAGTATGATTCATTGGTGATAGGTGGGGTTTAAAGTTGTAAAGGGGGGAGGGACAGAAAGACTGAAATCCCCAGCGAGGAAGCTTGAGGGTTCAGGACTAGATCATGCAAAGTGGGCTGCGGGTAGCATTGAAAGACCAGGGGAACTGAGAGGGGGAGAGAGACGGGGGATTGTGTTGGGCTGAGAAGACTGGAGAGAGGGTTGGAGGTCGGGTGGAGGACGGTCCTGATCAATGTCAGGAGCATGGACAATAAAATGCCAGAGCTCCAGGCAATGCTAGTTGAGGGTGTAGCAGGCTTGGCGACAGTTACTGAGACATGGGCCACCCAGAGGCATGATTGGGACCTAAATTTAGAGGATACACAATGTTTAGGAAGGATAGGGGGTGGGAGCAGGGGGTGGCATTGATAGTCAGAAATGATATAGTAGTTATAGTAGTTGATGGAACTGAAGAGGCAGAAGGAGATGTAGAGGCAATTTGGGTAACCCTACAAATGAAGGGGGGTAAAATATTAAAAGTAGGGGTGGTGTACAGACCCCCCGCAATGGATGCGGAATTGGAGGATGATCTGGCTGAGAACATTAGGGGTCACTGTGGCCTCGGAAAGGGCTGGATGGTGATCATGGGTGACCCGAACAGGCCGGGGGATGACTGGGGCACTATGACATTCTTGGTGGCATGGAAGCAGAGGTTGATGGATGTCTTCAAGGATGTCTTCCTAGTCCAGCATGTGGGGGAGCCTACTAGGCAGGATCAGATCCTGGACATTGCCCTAGCAGATAGAGACCAGATAAGGGGCCTGGAGGTGAGCAGCCCATTGGCAGGCAGTGACCATGCCATGACCTGGTTTCTTATGTTCCTAAGGGGAGAAAAAAATTTGCACTAACACAGAAGTAATATATTTCAGGGGGGCGGACTTTGAGAGCACGGGAAGGATTCTTAAAGGGTGCTTAGATGAGATAAAGCCAGACATGGATGCTGGTAACTTGTGGGAGACCATTAAGAAGGGGGGTGCAGGAGGCTTCAAGGGCCTGCGCAAAGGTAAGGCGCAAGTAATGTAGGGTCAGTAAGCCATGTTTGTGGACCTGGGAGGTGCAGGAGGTGGTAAGGGAGAAAAAGGCTGCCTATGCATACTTAAAGCTCTCAAGGGGGGCTAGGGAGAGGGGAGAGTATGATTTTCTGGCTAAGATGGTCATCAGGTTGGTAAGGGGGGCCAAGGTTAAGAAGGAGCTTAACCTGGCCTGGGATATCCATGGGGGAGGAGGGGTTCTTTAGATACATAGAGGAGAAAACAAAAAGTGAGGGCACAGATCAGCAGGATTTGATCGGGGGGGATGGGTGCAGGAAGCTGGGGAACAAGCAGAGATGCTAAATGAGTAGTTTGCCTCAGTCTTTACTGGGGGAGGTGGGGGAAATTTCCAACCCAATGGGAGGGTAGAGGAGCCCACTGAACCAGGAGATCAGTTGGAGACTGAAGGACTGGATGAGACTAGGGCAGGGGATGGGTCATATCTAGAAGGGGAGGAGAGGATGCATGAGGAGGGGCGATGGGAGGGTGAAATCACAGTGGATAGGGTGAGTGAGGCTCTCTGGTCGATAAAGACTGAGAAGGCGCTGGGGCCAGATGGGCTGCATCCAAGGGTGCTGAAGGAACTGGCAGATGTGCTGGCAGCTCCACTGGCCTCACTCTTCAACATCTCCCTGATGACAGTGTGGGTGCCTCAAGATTGGAAGGTGGCTCATGTGGTGCCTATCCACAAGGGGGGGGGCAGAGAGGAAATGGGGAATTATAGGCCCATTAACCTAACGTCTGTGGTAGGCAAGGTTATGGAGTTCATTATCAAGGAGAGGCTGGGGGGGCAGCCAGAAAGGTTGGGGCACCTGGATGACAGGCAGTATGGTTTTTGTTCCAGGGAGGTCATGCCAGACTAACCTGGTGGAGTTTTATGACTGGGTGATGGGTGCCCTGGACCAACATAGACTGGCGGACGTCTTCTATCTGGATTTCAGTAAGGCGTTTGATTCGGTACCCCACGACAGCCTACTAACAAAGCTGGGGGGGGGGAATGGGTTGTGGGGGCAGTTGCTCAGGTGGGTGGAAAACTGGCTTATGGGGCAAATGCAGCAAGTGGTGGTTAGAGGGATAGTCTCCTCCCCCAGGAGGGTCATCAGTGGGGTCCCCAGGGTTTAGTCCTGGAGCCACTCCTGTTCAATTCCTATGTCTTGGACATACCTGTATGGTGGGGTGTTAGGAGTAGGCTGAGTCTCTTTGCAGATTACTCAAAACTGGGAGCACTGGAAGACAGGCAGGAGGGGGGAGAGAGGCCCTGCAGGGGGATATGGATACCCTGGTGGGGTGGGCAAGGAAGTGGGAGTTGACGTTCAATGCAGGGGAATGTAGGATGCTGCATCTGGAGGTCAGAAATCCGGGACGTGCATACACCCTGGTGGGGACCACACTGCAAGTCACATCGGGCGAGAGGGACTTAGGGATAGTGGTGGACAGCAAAATGAATAACACAGAGAATTGTCAAAGAGCTGCAGCAAAAGCAAACAGGATACTGGGCTGCATAACCAGGGGGATTACCTCCAGGAAGAGGGAGGTGATCCTCCCTCTGTATAATGCTCTGGTTAGGCCGCATCTTGAGTACTGTGTGCAGTTCTGGAGACCCCATCTTAAGAGGACATAGCACTGCTGGAGAGGTCAGAGGAGGTGACCAGGATGATTCAGGGCATGGAGGTAGGACCTATGAAGAGACTGGATGAACTCAATCTGTATGCATTGGAGGAGAGGAGGACAGAGGGGACATGATAGAGACTTTCAAGAATGTAAAGGGATAAATAAGGGTGGAGCCAGGAGTGTTCAGGCTTAAGGGGGAACTACCAGGGGGCACGAGTGGAAGCTGGAAGGGGGGAAGTACAGGGGGGAGCACAGGAGACACTTCTTCACAGTCAGGGTGGTGGAACCATAGAACGCACTGCCCAGGAGTCTGGTGGAAGAGACCACAGTGGAAAGATTCAAGAAGGGTTGGGACAGGTACAGGGGGAAGCTGAGGCCAGGGAGGGCCACCTCTGGGGCTGGGGGTGTGGAGGAGCGAGCTGCCAGTAGGGGGCTAGCTTCCGAGCAGACACGATAGACCATGGGGCCTATGCAGCTGGCTTTTACTATGATACTATGATACTATGAAATTCAGACAGAAACCTGGTTCCAGCCATGATGTTTTAGGGTGCCCCCACCACCCAGCAGCTGTTTTAGGGCCTGTTTGCCAAATGTTTCTACCTGAAATTCACTGCTGCTGGTGCCAAATAGGGCTTACAAGTCCAGAAATGTTACAGAAAAAATGTTACATCAAATTGAGACTGAAATGTGGTGTCAGTCCTGATGTTTTATGGTGTACCACCGCCTCAGGGACCTGAAAAGGGGTGCCAACCCATGCAGAGAAAATGAATTCCTCCTGCAAAATGCTGCAGCTACTTGCTATTCTTTCCTTCCGCTGCTGCTGTTTCAATTGATTGAGATAGAAATGTACAATTATCATTTCCCAGTCCCTATGCTGTTGTACTGATTGTCTAGCTGTGTTGACTGACTGTCTCTGTGGTAGTAGATTGCCTGGCAGTGGGGAGTGAATGACATTTTGGGGCACTGTCACTTGCTGCCTGCTGCTGTCTCTGACTACTACTTTCCAAGTTGCCACAAGAACTACTTTTCTGGATGGTTGATCCCTGTTGGATTATCATCACACAGTCCATACTGCTGCTGCTGAACACGTAAATATTAGTCTTCATTTTTTTTCCTGTGCAAGGTAAGGGTGTTGGTGGGTTGGTATTATGGCATCTTGAGTTCTGATATGCTTGTATTGCTCTTATATTATTTTTCAGTGTGCTGTGGATGACATCATCATGCTGAGCCATGAGGGAGAGAGATCTATGGATCTTTGAATGCACTGCATTTCCCAATTTCCCAAAACAGACAGTAAGTATTGAAATTTTCATACTAGTGTGGTATGTCTGTTACTGCCATCTGGTTGTCTGAGCTTGATAATAATTGTGTTATTTTTTGCTTTTGTCAACATCAGGAATTTCAGCAAAGTTAAGTCTCGTTACATTCTGCTGCCGCTGCTGCTGCTGCTGGCTGCTCAACCAGATCTGGAGGATTTATTTAATTGTGCGATGGCTCCACTTTCACAGTCCTTGAGGTAAGTATTTCTTCATTTTTTATGGTCTTCTATGGTGGGGGGGATGGTCACGGGTGGCGGAGGGTGAACTTTTTCACAATCCTGAAAATGTGTTACTTTTTTCTTATTTCAAGGTAAGCAGTGCTGATAGGGAAGGGGAATGCCTGCTAGTGCTACTGTGCTTCATCATGGACCTTGGTCTGGAATCATGTGCACCACACAGCATGTTCCTCTGTGGAACGACTGCAGTTTAATGACACCACAGGGTATGATAAGTATACATTTTTTTCTCTGCTTCTTCTTTCAACTTGTTAGGTAAAACCAGGTATGCAGATTGATGAGTATCCAACACTTTTTCTTATCTTTGGTCTTGCTTAAGTCATCTTCCTTTGTTGAGGTTTCATCATATATCGTATCTTGATGACTACATGATCACTCCCGGTCCTGCAGAAGCTGTGTTGTGTCTGTGAAAGACAGGGGTGTTGCTTGAACTGTGATGTTGGCCACTGGACTGGTGTTCATACCATTGCCATTAATGAATAATCACCACTGCCACCCCCATACAGGGAGGAACTATATGTGAAAGCAAATGGTTGAGATGGTGTTTAGTAACTAATTGGGGGAGGGGGTTAATGTCTTTTCTAATCAATGGAGATTGCATAGCTGTAGTAATCATGAACATTTTGAATCTGTTCCAAAGTGAAGACAGCAGGAACCCCCTCCCAGGGGCCACTGTGGTTTCGGAGTACCTTAACCTGGTACTGTAGCATAAGAAACCTTTTGGGGGGGATTTGATGTTGTAAAATGTTAAGCCTCTTCATGATTACTTTTGTAATTAATGACTTTCATCATTAAAGATGGCCACCATTCACCATTTCTCAAAATGTGTTCAACTCGTGGTGTTAACTGTTGAATCAGCATGTTACTGTACAGTATGCTACTTGTACTAGTCTAGGAGCCAGGGTTCTTGTACATGTCACCAATACTAAGTGGCAGAAACATTTTTTTCAGTCGCATGGAGTGCATGGCTATGTCAGGTCAGATCAGGTGACGAGATTGGGCGGTGGAGCAGTGTGGAATTTGCCATCATGGGCACTTTTAAGGACATCCAGACAACATATCTTGTTGCAAGATGGGGTTGATGTAGTCAACATGAAAAGTAAGATATTTTTGGAAGAAAACATTATAACTGTAATTATGCAATTGCAAAATCTTTACAGTTATGGTAATTACATTGCTGTTGCTTTATATAGGCTTGGGGGACTGGTGGTGAGGTGACCAATCAACAGGTTATGGCAAAGGGTGATCAAATGAAACTTATACACACTGCAGCACATAACAACATGTTTCCATACCCAATCCAGTGGTACATAACTAAAAATAAGGTATAACATACACATTCCAACCACCATACTGATTTGAAAGTTGTTGTTGGGGGGGGGGGCCTTGGAGTAAACTCAGCCTTTTTCAACTTCCAATTCCACATCATCCAAGAAGCACCCTTCACAGTCTTCAAGACTGGAGTTCTCATCAGGTGGGAATTCCCTGAACATTGCCGCCTCATCCATTTCACTGCTGGTGGATGCCTTAGTTGATGGATTGTCATCATCCTAGTCACCGAGACACAGTTCCTGTGGCAACACCACTGACATCACTGTGTTGTGTGGAATGGGCCTTTCATTCATTTTGATGAATGTTAGCATGGACACATTCTTGGGTGACAAACTGGCCCTACAGTCACTCACAGTTGCCCAAGCTGCACTAAACACTCATTCCACAGTGACACTGGATGGTGGGCAGCTCAGGTATTTAACAGCAACCAATGTTAGTGCTGGCCAGTCAGTCATTTTACTGCTCCAGTACAGCAATGGCTCATCATTAATGGGAAGGTGCTTTGGGTCCCCCATGTCAGCCTCCACCATTTGTTTGGCTGCCTGGGGTCCAGCTGCCTTATCTGTCTCCTCCTCCTCCTTTTCCTCCATATTTTCCACTCCCACCTGAAAAAGAACATCCCAAATGGGATTGCTTGCTGTTTTCTGCTCTGCCTTGTCCATTTTCTCTGATTTTGTTGCCTGTGAGCCACTGGTGGTGGTAGCAACACATGTTTTTGATGCAATGCGTGCATTTTTCTTTTGTGCAACATGTACCAATATAATGAGGTTCTCTGTCAACTACTGTACTTGCTGACGACCTCCTTTGATTATAGAGGGCAGGCGCCGTTTGTACCGTGGATCCAACATGGTGGCAATTGCAAAGTCAGCTGACTGTAAAATGCCAGATACATGGGTATTTATGTCCAATACATGGAGCATGTGCTCCATTAGATCACAAGTGCCATGATCCCCACTTGCCTCTGTCTGGTTTTGCACATTCACTAGTGTCTGCCTTAGCACATGTAAAAGGGATATGGACTGACTTATCCAAGCAGTGTTCCCACTCACTGCCTGTGTAGCATGCTCGAATGGATGGAGAATGTGTAGTAACCAATTAATCTAACGCAACTGCTCTGTTGTTAGAGCGATGGACACTCCAGCGCTGTCACTGGTGGTGTGCAGCAGCAGGTATTCTGACACTGTGTTATACAGTCCATACAGCTGGTCAAGCATGTACAGTGTGGAGTTCCACCTGGTGACAACATCAAGCTTCATTCGGTGCTGAGGCAGATGGTTATTGCTCTGTAGCTCATGTAGATGGTCACAGGCCTTTGCAGACTGGTTGAAGTGGATGCAGATGTGACAGGCAACAGTTACCATTTCCTTAATATCCGCATGATTGAGAAACTGCTTAACAACAAGATTAAGGCAGTGTGTCAGCCAGGGCACTCTGAAAAAAAACACCATCGCAAATACACTTCACTACATTGGAGACAATATCATTTGCAATGAACCCTGCTATGAGTGACTGTGTGTGTAGCCACCCATCAATCTCATGCAGCAGAACATTCAGCATTTTCTCAGCCATGTGAGGACCTGTGACACTTGTCATACTCAGGGCTTCATTCTGCCAAATACCAGGTGTGTTGTACCACCACAATTTTGCTTCATGCATGTTTTGCCTGGCCCAAAATCAAGTACTGCACCAGGCAGCTGTGCCCAGTATGCTGTTATGCACAGATACAAGCTTGCTGCTGTTTGTCCACTGGTCAACATATCCATGCTAAGATGGACATAGTGTGATGCACTATGCTTCAATGCATGTCTGTTGCAATCAGAAACGCTACAGTTCAGCTCTGGCATGACACACTTACTAAAATAGGTTTGCAACGGAACTTGCCATTTGGAACAGGCACGGGCCATCAACCTGTGGAAACCTGCATTCTCTATGAATGAGAATGGCAACAGATCGATGGCCAGCATTTCAGCAGCGGCAGCATTTAACTCTTGTGCAGCAGCAGCATGATTGAGGGGGTACTTTGTCTGCTGCTCAAGGATTGGCTTCAGAGTGGGCTGCATCTTTGGGGCTGTCTGACCAGAATGTTGTACTTGTGGCAGCACTGATTTTCTTTTAGGGGTAACACTTGACTCTTGGGGCTGTGTAGGCCACATGAAGCCAGTTATTTTGGTTGCTTGTGGGTGTGAGTGTGGTGTACTTTTCAGACTCATGGGACTGGGACTCGCACCGCCACTGCTATGCCCACTACTCGAGATATCAAAGGATTGCTCACCCTCCTCCTTCACCACCAACCTACTCTGCCCTCCCTTCTCCTGCTCTTGCTCTACTACATGTAACTTGCTACCAACAGCTGTGGTATCCATCTGGTGTTGCTGCCATCTCAGCGTGTGCTTGTTTTTCAGGTGGACATGCTGGATACTGGTGCCTATGTAGCTTCCCTTTTTCCCCCAACTAACATGGGCTTGACAAAGTTGGCATATGGCTGTGGTCTCATCAGCAGGATCTAGCACATAAAAGTCCCAAACTAGAGACTTTTGACCTCTGGACTTCAGATGTTCTTGGGACTGGGATAGTTCAGAAACAGGTTTGGAAGTGTGTGTTTTGGGCTGCTCTCATCACTTCAGTAAAACTACATTTGGGAGGGGGGTTACTTGATTGCTTGGAGGTGTGCTTATAGGCTTGGTGACAGTCTCATACTGACCCACAGGCTGTACATCTAAATGGCCTTCATCACCCTTTACCTTTTTAACTCAGGCACCCATGTTTTATCATCCCAGTCCTCATCATCACCACCAACAGCAATGATGTCCTTGTCTTCCTCCTCCTCCCCCCATCACTGTCTTCTTGAAGGACAACACCTTTTTCTTTCTCTACAACCATCTCAGGGGGCTGACTATCCTTATCTCCAGGATTATCAGACTCTTGTTGAACACTATCATTACCAACTCCTGCAGGAACATACACAGTCACACTGACACACTTATTATCAGCCTCCTCCAAGTCCTGGACCACTATTCCTGTGCTGATGTCAATGCCTCCCTTCTTCTCACTGTCAGCATCCCCCACTAGCATGGCTGCACAGTTTGAGCTTTAAAAAAGTATGACACAGGTATGCCTGACCCAGTTCGGCCTCCAACTCCTTTGCTGGTTCCTGCCGTACCACCAGGGCCCACATCAGAAGACACTGATGTAGACATACGTGTGCTTTCACTGCTATGGGGAACTGGAACTGAAATTGTACTTTTTTTCAGCAGACTTCTTGACTCCCTCATCCCCCCTTGCCATGTTTCCTCCCTGTACTTGGCTGCTTCTTAGAAGGCATTTTTGCTGACTATTGCTTCAAAGCTTTGCCTCTCTCTCTGGGAGTATTTGAAGAAAGGATGCATTATTACTACTAACTGTGTGATTAACACCACTCATGTGAATGATGACATCACACACCTACAGTACTGGCGTCCTTACAAGTCCAAACACAAACAGGACAGGCACCAGCACTTAGAGTACAACTAATACTGTATATGACAGGCAGCCTATTCTAGTAAAAAACAAAGAGGTAACTTTTTTCACCAAACAGGAAGGAATTAAAGAAACACACACAAGGAAAAAGGGCACAAGTGGCCAACTTTAAATACAGTTCACCTGTACAAATCAGTAGATCACCTGGACAAATAAGGTACTGTAATGTGTTATTACTCAGTACCAATTTTTTTTTATATACGGGCAGAGACAACCATAAAACCACAACAAACGCAAGTGGCAACACACAATATGGTAGTGGTCTGGATAGGAGGGATCACCAAGAAATCTCTTGAAAATTACTATTTTAATATATACTGTTTTATAATGTGCATGTCAGGTGTAACACAAACAATGCTATAACAGAAAAAGGGTAACGTAAGTTAACTAAAACAGGAACACCGTGCAGTGTGCAGAGTCAAGTTCCAGCAATAACATACAGGGAAACAATTCAACAATGATGTGTGACTGTAAGTGGGCAAGTTCAAGTGATCAAGTAGAAGTACTTAATACAACTGTTGATTTTCACAGTTTTAGAAACACAGCACGTTAACACTCCAGCAAACAGAACTAACCACAAAACAAATAAAACAAAGGATCATCTCTGTGTGTTTAACACTTCAGAATTTACAATCAATTCACAACTAAAAGTGGAAGAATTGTATATATAACACAGCTAACAGGGACAGGAACTCTCTCAAACAGGATGGAGAAACTTTTCAGAGAAAAATAAATGGCAAGATATAACAAAATTGATAAGAAATAACAGTAAATAAATAACTCACAATTGTGAGTAAATACCAATCTGCTAGACTAGAAATAGCCTGCACTGCTTTACACTCCTACCCTACCTCATACAACTATTTCAAAGACAGTGAGAAAAGTAAAACATAATTTAAACTACATATTCTACAAAAATTCACAACATTAGAAAATGGTCCCTAGCAGCACAGTAGCACTAGGAAAAAAACTTTTATATTTTGCAGCAATTAGCTCTCACATACAAGTTTTAGCTATGTTTTCAAAGGTTTTATTAGCTCTGATGCACAACAGCAGTCTGCCCTCCAACTCAACTTGCAGCGGAATGAGCTGTAAACAAGCAACCCATGACTTTTGACCTATTTACCCACAATACATTGCAAATTTCACCTTTGGACCAAAATTTCACTAGCAAAATCAAAAGTCAGGCTGCCAAAATTATGCCACAAGGTAAAATTTGGAGCATCAATGGACGAAATTGGCAGACCAATGCATTTAGATGAAATTTCACCATTTACGCGAAATCATGAAACAAGCGAAATTTTGCTTTGCATAGGCGAAAAATTTCACCAAGCCATGTTAAGTGAAATTTCACTGTTACGTGAAATCAAGAAAACAGGCAAAATTAAATTTCACATAGATGAAAAATGTGCATAATTGCAGAATTACATGAAATATTTCACCAGGTAAAACATTTCAATTTCGCACAACATTAGTGAGGAAGGTGGTCCACTAGACTGCCAAGAAAAGGCTTTTGTACAGTTCCAAAACACTGATAGGGTTTGGGTGAGGAATGAGGGATCACTAGGCTGCAAGAGTAAGGGCTTTAATACAGTTCCACAATACTGACATGGTTCAATTAAGGGAGGGTGTAAACTAAACTGCCAGACATGGGCTTTTGTACGGTTCCACAATATTGTTGGGGATTGGGTGAGGAAGAGGTGTCCATTAGACTGCCAGGGTTCATATGTTTAATACTGCACACCACAGACAGCAATTCAGTTGGGGGACCAACTAGATTGTCAGCGTTGGGACTGGCAATATAGCTCTGTACTAACAGGGGTGTGGCAGGTGAAAGTGGGGGCCACCAGCACCAGAGAAGCTGCTGGAAGGGAGCAGGGGTCACACATCACTGTGCACATTGATAAAGCAGGGCTTCATTAGTGTTAATTAGGGTTGTCCTGGCTGCCTGTTACCAGTTACAAAAGCCTTTGAATATACCATTACATCCTGTGTTTAAGAAGGCACCCTCATTTACAAGGTTGTAGTGTGGTCTGTGCAGCAGCGCCATCCACTGTGTGCAGTGCCAGATATCCTCTGGATATGGTCCGCACCCCATCAAAATGCACTGAGTCTGGTTAGCTTGGCGGTATGCTTGTTAACACTGTGCTAACCTTCATGGTGTAGGGGTCATTGTGCATTTTGTTCTAACCCTTGCTCACAAACACTAAAGTATCAACCTTAGAATTTAGGTATTTAATAAGTTATCTTATCATAAAGTTTTTACTAACCTTGAACATAAACACTAAAAACTTTGCTCAGTGGATAGATTCTAAATACCACTGTGCAACATGTAGATTTTTTTTAAATAACACATCTGGTATTTTTTCAAAGCCTTCATGTAGGATTTCTGTTTTTGAAAACCATTGTCCAGCAAGGAGATTTTACAAATTATTATGCTGCATGAAGATTTTGGAAACCATAGTTCACCACCCGGATCTAAGAAATCTTGTGCAGCATGTGCAGTAGATTTTGAAAACCATACTGAAGCATGAATATTCTGAAAACCATTGTGTAGATGTTCAAAGTATTTTTGCATCAGTTAGATTTTCAGAAATATTTGTGAGGGTTTCTATGGAAACATTTTCTTTATTATTTGATGATATCTAAGTACAGGCCATCCCAGTGGCATGGCAGTAGAGCTATTGCCTGCCATACCAGTGACCCTAGATCAGAATCTGTCTCAGATTGCTAAGAGTTAGTCATGGGGAGAGGATTGAGCATCCTATGGACTGCCTTCCTCTTCCAAGGAGGGCAGGCATGTTGGCTCTGCTGCAAGACTGCCACCAAGTGAAGGCCTTGTGTTATGTGGGTCTGTAGTGGCATAAAGGGATGGAGCTGTGAGACTCTAAGACATGTGTGTTCCTTTACACACATGCACTGACATGCATGCCTCATCTACAGGCAAGTGAGTAAAGGTGGCCATATAGACTACTCCATATGGGAAAATCAGATAATGTTTGGAGTTGGCTGTGCGTCAATGTAGTCACACTTTGTGGCAAACACATTTCAAAAAGCCTGCTGTGTTTTCTATGCAACCCCTTGCTTTATTCAATAGCCACACATCAAATCCAAATATAGAACATTCACAGTTATTTACAGTAATTTACAAGTGTTTCCATGTCTTTTGCCAACACTTCTTCAAAGCCCACTCTTGGGACAAGCATTTCATATTGCACTTAAACAGTTCATAATTGTGCTTTCCCATAGTACTGCACTTTACCCAATTGCACTTGTTCTTAGACAAACTATACCAGTACTTTTTGGGGGGTTCTATATTAAAGTCCATGTTTTGGCTCATCCTGCTGGCCTCCATTGGAAAAAACAGTTTTCTCAACCCTTTCCAGATACACGGCCATGTGGGAGAGCTTTGAAGAAGTGTTGGTAAAAGACATGGAAATGCTTGTAAATAACTGAGAATGTTTTATGTTTGGATTTCGATGTGTGGTCATTGAATAAAGCAAAGGGTTGCATACAAAATGCAACCAGCTTCTTGAAAAGTGTTTGCCATGAGGTGTGACAGAACAATGGTACAGAGCACCAACTCCAGACATTAAAGATGTCTATAAAAGTTACCACATTAGTAGACACTGGGGCTAAGATGATGTATGCCAACTCTTACAGTTCAAACATCTAAGAAGGCTGAATTATAAGCATTTAAAAATGGCCTTTTTTAAACAGTCCACTCAATGCAACCCTAATATAAAGGCACTACTGTGCCTGACTAATATGTAATATATACAGTATGTGTATATATATATATATATATATATATATATATATATATATATATATATATATACATATGTTATAATGGTGCAGTAGAGCAACTATAGTTAGGGCTGAGTGCAAACTTCTATGTTAAACTCAGATTTTTGAACCTTAATAACTTTGGAACTGTTCAATGGATTTGCATGAATTTGACATACATAATCTCTAGGGGTAGATCTCTTGACATGCCAAATTTCGTGTGAATCCATTTTGTGGTTTTGGAGATACATAGCGTAAATAAATCCTAAATGTACCACTTTTTTGTCATTTCTTTGTCCCCATGTATCTCAGAAATGGTTTTAGGCTATGATCTGAAATTTTCAGGGTAGAAAACCTTTGGCGGACAGATGTGCCTTTTGAAGGTTTGGTGAAAAAAATATTAATCCATTCAAAAGTTATACAATATTTAAAATTCCCATTATTTTGTATTTGGGAAAATGTATATGTCTGGCACACAATTTTTTTTTGTGTTCAGATGAGCTATTATTTGCACAAAAAATTTACTTTTGTGATCACAGGAGCTCTGTTGTGTCTGCCACATTGTTTCCTTGTTACCGAGACAGAAAATAAACATAAAAATGAGTGTAGTACAAAAAAAAGGACCTGTTTAGCTACATGCTGATGCTTTTTTGTAACATTCTGCCTAGAAGCAGCTTTCATGGGCACAAAGGTGCCGGGTGCCAAGGTTAGCAGGACGACACTTCTGCCGCATTCTCTGTATGAGAACAGTGGGATTTTGTTGACTTCTGCAGCTGCAGTTGCAACTTGTGCTCCTGGCTGCAGGTTTTCTGTAACTTGCTGTTGTCCCTGGTATCTAGTTGCACCCCATCACCCACTCACATACCAGTGTCCCCTATCCCTGTTGTCTAGTGGCACCCCTTCTTATTATTATGCCCTGGTGTCTTGTGGTACCCCCACCATCCCACTGTTTTAATTTACTTTGTTAACATATTCTGACACTGGGATGCTCACTTCTGGTGTCAGACGCCCCCATCCATTCCCTTTTTGTTTTCTGACATTGGGGGGCAGTCCCCATGTTAGCAATGGTGGCCCCCCTAGCAGTGTGAAACACTGGGGAGCCAACTCCCAGTGTCCCCAAATATTTATTTAATTTTCCCTGTAAAGAAGAAAACCGTCCCCTAATGTCTGTTTTTTTGGCCCAGAAATAAAGAAAATGGTCCCTCTTCATCCTTGCTGTCCCCATCCCACATCCCAACCCTCCACTGAGCAGCCACCACCCTACACCTCCCCCTCTTGTTCTATACTTACCTTTGGAGGTCGTGCAGTGTCATCTTAGGTGGACTGGGACAGGATCGATGTGTTCTGTCAACTGGCTATTTCATGTTCAAAAATGTGTCATTTGCACATACTACATTTTTGAAAGAAAAAGCACATCTGCTGTTCTGCTTCTCCTATGGCATAGAATACAAGGAACAGAGATAGGACATATAAGGGTCCTGGGTTCAAAACTAGTCTCTCCATATTTTTTTCCACCTACAATGAAGAGAAAAAAAAATAGAGAGAGATTGGCCTTGAAAACAGGACCCTTGGATGTCCCAGTCCTGTGCTGTGTCCTCTATACCACTGGAGAACCACAACTGCTGTAGTGATTTTCCTTTATCAAATGTGTCAATGTTATGCATGTTTGGCCTCAAGTAAATTGATAATGTTCAAAAATGCTGTATGTGTGAAAACAGGCTACCACACTTTCAAACATTACCCATGCACTTGCAGCCAAACATGCATAGCATTAACAGCTGCAAGCCCCCCCCTTCCCCAGCAGTGTGGGACACTGGTGAGCCCACTCCCAGTGTCCCTAGAAATGTATCTCCCCAAGAAGTGTGGGACACTGTGTAGACCACTCTCTGTGTCCTGAGAGATGCATTACCACCCCCCCAGCAGTGTGGGACACCGGGGAGCCCATTCCCAGTGTCTTGAGACATGCTTCAATCCCCCAGTACTGTGGGACATTGGGAAGCCTACTCCCAGTGTTCCAATAAATGCATGTCTCCTCCTGTAGTGTGGGACACTGAAAAGCCCACTCCCAGTTTCCCAAAATGTGTTTCTTATGAAAACCTGTAGGTAAAGAAAACAGTCCCCAAATGTTTTTTTTTTAATTTTTAAAGCTGAAATAAAGAAAATGGACCATTTGCCTTCCTCAACATCCCCCTCGCCAATCCCAACCCTTGCACTTGAGCATCCACCACCCCACACACCCCGTTGCCCAGTACATAACACCAGTGGTCATCCAGTGTAATTTTCTGTGGACCAGGGCATGTCTGCACTCTTCAAAGCCAAACCACAAATTGAGGAATCAAGGTAAGTGCGGTATAATGTATTTCAGTGGCATTTTCAACTTATGTTGATATCTTTGCTGTTTTTATGTATTTTTCCCCAAGATTTTCAACATGGGATTTTTGGAACCCCACCTCATGAACACTGTCACTGTCATTTCATTAATCAGACCCAGAATGGGATTTTGCAGTCACTGGGTGAACTAACCTTTCAGGACTGATTACCAAAATGATAGTACCAGTGTTCATGAGGTGGGATACCAAAAAGCCCATTTGGAAAACTTGGGGAAAAAATTCTTAAAAATGGCCAGGTAATGGGCGGTCATTGAAATGTTTCTACGTATGTGCATAACTTTGGCAATTTTTAATATTTTCCCTCCAAATTTTCTGCATGTCCATTTTTTCACTCCGCATAATGAACAGTACAGCATACATTTTTCACATCCTGTCTGAAATATGTTTTCACACCTGTGGCATGGAATTGTGTTTTAACATGGATCTGAACATTTTCACCTATGGGTTTATGAGGTGGGATTACAAAAAAAATGTTCAAAATTTGGAGTCAAAATATGAAAAAATTAAAAAGTTATGACCAATTTTGATATGACTGCTCATAATTTCAGAAATTTTAAATATTTTGAGTCCTGATTTTCAACATAGCCTTCTTATTAGATGACCTCATGTATGTCATGGCTGTCATTTTTCAAATCCTGTCAAAAATGTGTTTTTGCATCTGAAAGGTGTTTCAGTTTTGCAGAATTATGTTTTGGTAGAGATTTGAAAATGTTGTCTACTGGGTACATATCGGTACATATGCTGGGGTAATAACATGGTTATGATGATAGTTTTGTCACACATCTATAGAGGGATGGGTGTGCAAGTCCAAAGGACCTTGCGCTTCCACAGTAAAATAAGTAAAATCATGGAGCATGCTTCTTATTGTGACATAAAGACATTTATGGAGGGTGGGAGCACAGGGGCCCTGCACACCCACTGGCAAATAAGAATACAAGTAAACTATCTCAAAAAGTAAGAACATTTATTGCAAAACACTTTGTTAAAGCATCAGTTAGGGTTGTTAGTAAATTGACAAAACTAGGGAAATATGGCATTAGCGTTTCCAACCATAATGCCCAACTCCCACCTTGCAGACACCAACAGGCATTGGAGGTGTGTCTTGTTGTCATCAACCCTAACGCTGACCCCATTCTTCTATACTGTACCCATGTCAGCTTATTTACTTATGGAATGGGGTGAGCGTTAGGGCTGACAACCCCAAGTCACGCCTCCAAAAACTGCCAGTGTCTGCAAGGTAGGAGTGGGGCATTAGGGTTGGAAACCCTGATAACATATTTCTCTACTTTTGTCATTTTACTAACAACCCTAACTGATGTATTAACAAAGTTTTGCAATGAAAATAAATCTATATATATAGAGAGATATACACGCACACAAATATATATATATATATATATATATATATATATATATATATACTTTGCAAAAACTGTGTTAATGTAACATTTAAGGTTAAGGCTAAAGCAAAACAAGTAGGAACATTTGGTTTTAGGATTTTCAACCCTAAAACCACACCCCTAACTCTGAAGCAAATCAGAGGTGTAGTCTTCCGTGGGGTTGTCAACCATTAAGCTCACCTCCTTAGGTGTGTATGTTTCTGTATTGTATAGAGTGAGGTGAACTTTAGGGTTGATTTGCTTCAAGGGTTGGTT
Source organism: Neoceratodus forsteri (assembly GCA_016271365.2). Lineage (NCBI taxonomy): Eukaryota > Metazoa > Chordata > Ceratodontiformes > Ceratodontidae > Neoceratodus > Neoceratodus forsteri. The sequence goes on along the minus strand of CM057451.1, from coordinate 436,244,464 downwards.
GGAGTTTTAGGGTTGGGAAACCAAATGCCACATTTCCCAACTTTTTCACTTTAGCATGAACCCTAAATGTTGCATTAATGCAGTTTTTTTTGTAAAGAATGTTGCCCTGTACTCCCATCCCTCCTTAGATGCATACATATCTGTATATGTTGCTGTTGAATCTCAGGGTCTAGAAGGCCCTGTTCTTGCATTTGTAGCAAAACAGGAACAAAATTGTCAGCATAGCCTTCTTATTACACCAGCTCATGAACTCTGTAATGAAAATTTTGAAATCGCCACCAAAACATGATTCCACACTCCACAATGCCATTGCATGCCACAGGTGCAAAAACACAGGTTTTGCCAGGGTTTGAAAAATGACAGCTGCCACACTCATGAGATGGTGTAAAAAGATGGTCATGTTGAAAATTTGGGTCAACATATTTAAAATTGCCAATGTTACCAGTGAGCGTACCAAAATTTCAATGTACGTACATAAGTTTCCAATTTTTACATATATTTTCCAAAAATGTTCAACATATCCTTCTAATCACCCTACCTCATGAAAAAGGGTTGTGAACATTTTCAAATCCTGCCCAAAAGGTGATTTCAGCAAGCAACCTTGAAATCAACTTTCAGGTCAGATTTACAGTATATAATTTCACCCCCATTGTTCATAACATGGGGTCTCAGAAAGACAATGTTGAAAATTTGGTGTCAAAATATGCAAAAATGGCAAACATATGCACCAAAGATGAAACCCCCCTTGATATAAATTAAAGTCAAGTAATTCTTTATTTGTAAAGAGGTACTTTTTGAATATCAAAGTGCCTGTACAACCTACAATCATAAAAAAACAATTTCAAGCACTTAAAATTCCAGACCATAAAGTACAGTATAAGTCACATTAAATTGTTCCACCAATGAGTTGGTTTAGAATTGTTCTTTACAGTCAGTAATGCATTGGCAACTCATACTGCAATGTTTTGCAATGCTCAACCAGCTCATGAGCAATGTTTGCACAATTTTATTGTGGCTCAGTTGGAAAGCATCTGCAGTCCAGTCACAGTGAAATGGAAAGCTACATTTAAACTCTTAAGAAACAATTTGCACAGGGCTTTGTGCTGTCTCCAGCAATACTTATGCCACTAGTCAGAAATGCTAAAACAGCTCATTGGAGGAACAGTTTAATGTGACTTATACTGTAATTAAAACAATTTAAGTAGCATCAGGGATTGCCATCTCAAACAAATGGGTCTTCAACTCTGACTTAAATGACTCAGTGGACACGCACCCTCTCACCTGCAGGAAGTCATGGACTTTGTGGTTGACATTTTGTTGGAGTCCTCCAGGTGGTTGGTCCTGGGAGACTTCAACACCTGGATCATTGATGAACTTTTGCATTTTGGCCAGAAAGCTCGTATGCTGATTCCAATGCAAGGCCATCATTTTCATCCAGCCAAGGCTCAGTGATGCAATCCAGGTCAGATGTTCCAACAAGATCAGCAATCAATGCTATCTTATTCTTTATTGGCCTGGCATTGCATAACACTGCCCGAGTTGGATGAGCTACCAAGGAAGAGCATGTCATTTGCCCATCACCAGTGGAGCCCTTGAGTATGGGAACCAGGCAGTGAGGACCCATTTACAGGACCCATTTCCCCCAGGGTGCCTCCTTGAAACCACTACCCCCATCTGCCCACTCCGCTTCACCCCCATTCCAGGCCAAAAGTCCTACCCCCTCTGACCCCCTCGTGCTATCCTGTGGAAGCGTGGGATCAATGACAGACACACAGACAGAACTTTGGTGCATAAAAAATGCAAATTACTGCATTTATCATTTTATTTCTTAAATCAGAAATAAATGTCCGAAATAAATTGTTCAAAACAAAAAAAAGAAAGAAAGAAAGTACTGTTACTTCACAGAAAGAAATATAAAGTGTTAAGTCCAGCACACTTCAAACATGAATCACTTCTTCTTGATCTGTCCTCCTTCTTTAACAGCTATAGCTTTCCTTGAACTAGTTCCTTCTTGCTCAGTGTCCAGAACCCTACTAAACTCTCCTCCACATCTCCTCTCTCTAGCCAATCAAATAGGGGTTTATATAGTCTCCTCCTGGTACATTTTACTCCTCCCCTTTTTGGTGACATCATACCTTCTTCCTACATGAACTGTCATTCTGGGCCTGGCCAGCTCCTAAGTACGGCCTACTGAAGCTTCTGGTAAACAATCACTTTCATTTCTTTTTATGACTTCACAATCAATAATATATTGTGTTGTACAGCTTTAAGAAGTAGAAGAAAGTTTGTCTTTAAATAATAGCAAAACAATTCTGTCAGAAATTATCTGTTTTGTTCTTTTAAAACAGTCTAAGACAACAGAAATAAAACAGCGCTCTCTACCTCAGAGAGTCATTTTAATTCAAATTACAATTCATTAGCTACCATATAGAGTTTTTTTAACTCTTTCTGCCTGTTTGGTTTATTTCAGATAGCTGAAATTGCAGCTTTTTACCTTCCTCTGCCTTCCACTGTTTACAGGGCTCAATAACCAGAGAAAACAGCTTTTCTTGGATCAGCAGGAACTCTGTGCAGTAGGTACCACTACTCTTTAACAACTCTGCAGCATTGTAGTCTACTTTTGGGGACAAATGCATTTTAAAACAGGATAAAGACAGCAGCTTCTATTAGGAAACTACTCTTTAAATCAGCATGGCAGTTTGATCTTGTTTTATGAACAAGGGGCACTTAAAGGGATAGTAAAGCAAAAAGAGATGTGTTTTTCAGGTTGGCCACCCTGACAAGAAAAGAAACAGAATAGTTTGGAATAAGTAAAAGAGTATAGAAAAGAGTGAAACAGAATTTGTTTTTATTTTAAAGGGGAATGTTACCCTATTTTATTATGCATAACAGGGGGGCCCTGTTACATTCCTCCCCACACAAACATCTGACCATCGGTTGGATGACCTGAACCCCCTCCCCTTGAAGGGGATGGAACTTCCACCCTCCCACTCCAGAAGTTCCCCTCAGGGATCCTTTATCTTTAGTATTGACCACCGTCTTATCAAGACATAAATCAGTATCTCAATCAATACATATTCCCTGAGGTTTAAAAACGATAGCATGGTACACTCCATAAATACATTACAGTAGTCCTCAGAATCATCATTTCAAAACAGTTTCAGAAATTCCTATCATGCTGCACCAAAATGTGACATGAAATCAGCATTCTGATGCTGGGTACCAGATCTGTGTCTGACTGTGAAATGATATGGCTGGAGAGCCAAGTACCAACGCATAATCCGTGTATTTTTTTCTTTCATGTTATTAAGCCATATCAACGGATTATGGTCAGTAACCACCTCAAAATTATTACCCCAAAGATAATATTTCAAGGCCTCAGTGGCCCACTTCATTGCCAGGCATTCCTTCTCTACGGTGGAGTATTTCCTCTCCCGCTCATTTAGTTTTCTGCTAATATAAAGGATGGGGTGTTCACCATGTTTATCATGCTGAGTTAATACTGCACCGATGCCTGTATCAGAAGTGTCAGTGTGAACCTCAAATGGCTTTGAAAAATCAGGATTTGACAATACTGGGGCTGAACACAAGGCAGCTTTTATACTCTGAAAAGCCTGGTCACACTCATCGTTCCAATTTACTTTATCTGGGTTTTTGTTTTTGGTTAGCTCAGTCAGGGGTGTAGCTAAAGTGGAAAATCTGGGATAAACCTTCTATAATAGCTGGCTAACCCTAAAAGATCGAACATGACGTTTGTCCTGGTACAACAATATTAGCGACTGCATCCACTTTACTTACTTGGCTGTACTTTGCCATTACCAATAATGAAACCTAAATATCTGGTTTCTGTTTTGGCTAAGGCACATTTTGAGGGATTTATTGTAAGTCCAGCCTCCTTAATGCTCTGAATTACTGCACTTAAATGTCTCAAATTGGTGTCCCAGTCCGGACTGTAGATAACTACGTTGTCCAGATAAGCAGCACTGTACAAATTATGGGGTTTCAAAATATGGTCCATATACCTCTGAAAGGTTGCTGGGGCACCATGAAGGCCGAACGGCATGGTCGTGAATTGAAACAACCATATGGGTGTGCTGAAAGCTGTTAACTCCTGTGCACTTTGAGCTAGGGGTATTTGCCAATACCTCTTTGTTAAATCCAAAGTACTGATGTACTTTGCAGAACCTATTTGGTCTAGTAGGTCATCTATCCTAGGCATGAGGTATCCATCAAAATCAGATATTACATTGATCTTTCTGAAATCAAGACATAATCTGATACCTCCCTCCTTCTTTTCAACTATCACCAGTGGGGATGACCATGAACTACGTGATGGTACTATGACTTTGGCTTGTTCCATTTTTCGTACTTCTTTAATAACCTCCTGTCTCACCTTCTCTGGTATTCTATATGGTTTCTGATGTATGGGTTTATGTTGCTGGATGTGTATTTCATGCTCTACCCCTACTGCTCGACCTGCTGTTCCTGTAAATGTCTCTTGATAATACTCTAAGAGATGCTCAATCTCTTGTTTTTGTTCAGGGTGTAGGTCAGGATTGATCTGGACTTCTTCTTTATTTGATTTCTTTCTGAGCCGATCATAGGCTATTTCTAGCTCAAATGTATCTTGTTCAATTTGAATGTAGAGGCTAGTATCTGGAGGTGTTTCAACCCATTTTCTAAGTAGGTTAGCATGATATACATTTCAGGTGGGCCTATGATCTGGCATCTCAATCTCATAATTAACCTGGCTTGTCTGCCTGATTACCTTATAGGGACCTCTCCATTTCATTAGTAGTTTGTTCTCACTAGAGGGTAACAATAACACTACTTTCTCTCCAGGTTCAAATTGTTTCATTTTCAGGCCTTCATCATAACACTCTTTTTGACACATTTGTTTTAGGTTTACATTTTGATGGGCTATTGTAACATATTTTACCAATCTTTCTCTGATAGCAGTCATATAATCAACAATATAATTATACCCAACATTCTTTCCCTCTTCCCAATGCTCTTTAACAACATCAAGGGGCCCCCTTGGATTTCAACCATACAGCAAAGAGAATGAGGAAAAACTAGTAGTGGCCTGGGGCACGTCCTGATAAGCAAATAATTGGTATGGCAAGTACTTATCCCAATCTCGTCCCTCTTCTTGTACATACTTCTGCAGCATGCTTTTAAGAGTTTTATTAAAACGTTCCACTAATCCATCTGACTGAGGATGGTAAGGGGATGTTTTTACAGCTGATACTCCTAAAAGACGATACAATTCCCTTAACATGACCGAAGTAAAGTTACTGCCTCTATCTGTTAGGATGGTTTGCAGAATTCCCATTTGGTTAAAAACTTTGGCCAACTCTTCAGCTATTCGAGGGGCCGTAACCGTCCTCATTGGAATACCTTCAGGATAACGAGTTGCGTAATCACAAATAACTAAGATGTATTGGTTGCCTTTAGAACTCTTAGTAAGTGGTCCTACCACATCCATCGCTATCCTTTCAAATTGGGTGGTGACATAGGGAATGGGTTGCAATGGTACCAAATCCTTTTTTCCCTTCTTAGCTACCATCTGGCACTTGGGACAGGCTCTACAGTACTCAGCTACCTCCTGATGTATTCCTGGCCAATTAAATCTAGCTAGGATATGCTGTATGCTTCTGTCTTGCCCTTCATGCCCTGCCATAGGTATTTTATGTGCCAGGTGCATTATTTTCTCTATTTTTTGGGTACCATAAGCTGTTCTACCTGTTGTTCAGTACCAGGTTCTCTAGTTACACGATAAAATACACCTTTATTCACAACAAAACTAGAATGTCCAGGTTGTACTTCTTTTTTCACCTGTAAAAAGAAAGGTTTTAAAGTCTCATCATGTATTTGATCCTGTTGTATTTCACAGGATGAAAGTTCAGGTATACTCTCTATCCTTTCTTTAACATGAGTTCCATGCCACCGTATTTTCTCTTTCCTTCTTTCTTGCTTTGTTTTTCTTGCCTTCCCTTTCTCGTAAAAATAGTCCTCTTCGAAAGAAAATATGTTCCCCAATTGTTGTACTTTAGCCTGTGATCTAGCTACCACAGGTACCAATTTAGAAGACTTGGTTGACTTTGTAAGAACTTATCAAACTTGGGGAAGTCCTGTCCAATAATGACTGGTACTGGTAGGCACGGTACTAAACCAACCACCATTTGATGACTTTCATTTTCCACAGTTAGGTTCATAGTGGCAGTATGGTATTGATGAATGTCACCATGCACACGTCTCACTGTGGTATCATTACCAGTAATTTCTGTTTCTGGCACCAAATCACATCTTAATAAGGTCTGCTTACTCCCCGAGTCTAACAGTCCCAAAGTTTGTTGGTTACCAATTCCTACTAAGGTCACATATCCTATGTTGGCAAGGGAAACATGAGTCACATCTGTCTTATGGGGGCAATTTCAAACAATATGCCCCTTTCTTAGGCACCCATGGCATATTATGTCTGTGTATGGTATCTAACCCCCTGGTTGTCTTCGACCATAGTTAGTATTTTGGGTGTTAGGGACAAAAACTCTGGCTGATGTTTGACTTGGGACTGGATTACTAGGTGGCCCCCTTGGTCTAGAGGGACGAGCAGCCAGATAATCTTTGGCTAATTTTATTGTAACTTCAGAAGATTCAGGTTTGTGTTCTTTTACCCATAACTGAACATCCATGGGCAATACCTGGATAAATTGTTCTATTATAATCAGCTCCATTATCTGATCAATAGTCTTAGTAGCTGGCTGTAACCATTTTACACAGTAATCCCTTAGTCTGGCATATGTCTCTCTAGATGTATCATAGGATGCCATTTTCTGTTGTCGGAAGCGCTGCCTATAGGTTTCAGTATTTATATTATACCTTCTTAGTACCTCTTCCTTAACTTTGTCATAGTCATTAGCATCTGTCCCACTTAACTGGCTATAAACAAATTGTGCTCTCCCGGAAAGATAAGGTACCAACCTGATAACCCACTGGTCCCTGGGCCAGGCACACATCACTGCTATCCACTCAAAAATGGTTAGATAAGCTTCAATGTCATCCATTTCTGTAAGTTTTGTAAGTTTAATATCTCAGGGTCCTGCTCATTCTGTATGACCCTGATTCATCTCCTGAATGGCTTTTAATGTATCCTGCCATTTCTCATCTTGTCGTCTCAGATCCTTGGCCTGCATCCTTCGGTCCTCTTCCCGCTGTCATCGATCCTCTTCTCTCTGCTGCTCCAGGTCCAGTTGTCGTAGGCATAACCATTTTAACAAGACACCTGGCTCTTCAGGTATTGCTGCCATCTGAGCCTCTGGACTCTTTCTCTCTTCATTCTCTTCTGTATCAGTCTTCATCTTGGGTCTCGCACCAGGTTCCAAACCAAGCAACAAGGGTAGACCAGTTCTTTCTCTTACTGATCTAGTAAGATGTCCTGCACCAGTTACTGTCTGATCCTTTTCTTCCATCTGCCAGGGTGCTGACATGTGACAACGCCCCCTGGTAGCACTTCCCAAGCAGCCTTAGTGTACAAGGAAGATCCCACTGCTGACACCAGTGTGGAAGCGTGGGATCAATGACAGACACACAGTCAGAACTTTGGTGCATAAAAAATGCAAATTACTGCATTTATCATTTTATTTCTTAAATCAGAAATAAATGTCCAAAATAAATTGTTCAAAACAAAAAAAAAGAAAGAAAGAAAGCACTGTTACTTCACAGAAAGAAATATAGTGTTAAGTCCAGCACACTTCAAACAGGAATCACTTCTTCTTGATCTGTCCTCCTTCTTTAACAGCTATAGCTTTCCTTGAACAAGTTCCTTCTTGCTCAGTGTCCAGAACCCTACTGAACACTCCTCCACATCTCCTCTCTCTAGCCAATCAAATAGGGGTTTATATAGTCTCCTCCTGTTACATTTTACTCCTCCCCTTTTTGGTGACACCATACCTTCTTCCTACATAAACTGTCATTCTGGGCCTGGCCAGCTCCTAAGTAGGGCCTACTGAAGCTTCTGGTAAAAACAATCACTTTCATTTCTATTTCATGACTTCACAGTGAATAATATATTGTGTTGTACAGCTTTAAGAAGTAAAAGAAAGTTTGTCTTTAAATAATAGCAAAACAATTCTGTCAGAAATTATCTGTTTTGTTCTTTTAAAACAGTCTAAGACAACAGAAATAAAAACAGCTCTCTGTACCTCAGAGAGTCATTTTAATTCAAATTACAATTCATTAGCTACCATATAGAGTTTTTTTTAACTCTTTCTGCCTGTTTGATTTATTTCAGACAGCTGAAATTGCAGCTTTTTACCTTCCTCTGCCTTCCACTGTTTACAGGGCTCAATAACCAGAGAAAACAGCTTTTCTTGGATCAGCAGGGATTCTGTTCTGTAGGTACCACTACTCTTTAACAACTCTGCAGCATTGTAGTCTACTTTTGGGGACAAATGCATTTTAAAACAGGATAAAGACAGCAGCTTCTATTACGAAACTGCTCTTTAAATCAGCATGACAGTTTGATTTTGTTTTATGAAAAAGGGGCACTTAAAGGGATAGTAAAGCACAAAGAGATGTGTTTGTCAGGTTGGCCACCCTGACAAGAAAAGAAACAGAATAGTTTGGAATAAGTAAAAGAATATAGAAAAGAGTGAAACAGAATTTGTTTTTATTTTAAAGGGGAATGTTACCCTATTTTATTATGCATAACAGGGGGGCCCTGTTACATATCCTCAAGGCCCAACAATGCCTACAGACCTTGGCAGACAGTGGGGGGCAATCAAAATGATGCAGATCCCTCAGCCTAGAGAGGGAATAGTGCCTGCTCACTGAAGAATGTTTACAACACATCTTAACTAACTAAACTCCCAGCAGCAGTGTACACTATACAAACAACACTTTCAACTGAGATAACACAAATTAATCCAACACCCCTCCCCCCAAAAAACCCAACTCAACCCCTTAAAATATCACACGAAACAAATATTAAATACACAATGAACATAATAATTAAAATATCATAAAAATGCTCAGGTTAAATGATTCAATTATTTCACAGTTCAAAAAGAGTTGCTTAGTCTCCCATAAAAAGTCCAAATAAATGTCCCTTCACACACTCACTGCATAGGACCCAAATTCCAACAAATTCTCATGTAGGCAACCATCTCTCACATGGGCTTCACAAAGCACCACAGGATAAGATATGAGTATTTATCAAAAAGCACTCTCACTGTCTTTTACCTAGATTAATGTCAAACTGACCCTAGTTTCAGCCAGCTCCAATTCCAATAATAACAGTCAGAGTGAAGGAAAAAGATCTTATTCTAAAAGTGTTCCTCAGTTCTGCAAATCAATAGTCAGCCAGAAATTAGTCCTCTCTCCTTACCATGTAGGCCTTACCTGAGGCAGTCATCTCCACAGCTGTCCCAGGGACAATTCCCAGGCCACCCACATTAGGAGACAGAAGTATTGGCTAGGGTCATTGAACTGCACTTACCTTATTGTCTCATATAGCAGTTGCTGTTTCCAACAGCTAGACATGTTTTCATTTAGAGAGTGGGGATTATGAACAGAGGTTGGGGGATGCCACTAAGACACCAGGGAATGACTTTTTCATTGTGGGGATGGCTACTGGAGTGTGTGGGGTACCACTAGACAGCAGAGAAAAATTAAATAATTAGCAAGATGGCAATTAGAGGGTGGGAGTACCACTAGACATCAGTGGAAAATTAAACAGTTACGGGATGGTGATTGGGAGATATGGTGCCAGTGCCACTGTACACCAAGGAAAAATTTAATTCAGATGAAGGTGGCCCCTTTTTAAAAGCTTTAAATACGATTTTGAGTGAAGTTAGTAAAGAACTACACCTGTTGGAAAGTAAAGATGAATTAGAGGTGGTTGTTCCAGAAAAGTTGTTAGTAAACATTGAGGAAATGTCAAAGGAATTGAAAAAAAATCAGAGTAATATAAAGCTGTAGGCCCCAATGCTATTCGCAATTGGATATGGAAAGACAGAGCTGATTTATTAGCACTATGGATGTGTCACATTTTTAATATGTCTATGATAGCTGGAAAAATTCCTTTACAATGGAAACAAGCAAAGATTGTACCTATCCCTAAGTTTATGACAGCAAAAAGTATGTCTACAGATTTTAGATTAATATTCCTGACGTGTACAGTATCAAAACTTTGTGAAATCTTCATTTGTAAATGGATTATGGAAACTGTAGAAGGGCTGTTGGACAAAAAACAGTTTGGGTCCCTGAGGGGACATTCAACCACTGATGCCGTGTTAACATTTTTAGAATTAAGTATGAGAGATTGGGATAAGGAAAAAAAATGTGAGAGCTGTACTAGTGGATTATAAAGAAGCTTTTGACCTTGTTGATGCTAAAACAGTAATAAAGAAATTTGAAGGATAAAAGATTCCTGAGTGTATTGTAAATACAGTGTATGATTTTTTTTACAAGACAGGTCACAATGAATTGAGATGGAAAGTATGATGTCTAAGGTAGCAAGCATCAATGGAGGAGTCCCCCAGGGAACTAGACTGGGGCTCTTATTGTTTTTGATTAAGATAAATGACTTAGCCACTATGGGACCATGTATAAAGTATGTAGATGATACTTTGTGTTGGACTTTTGGGAACATGTTGAAAACAGAAACACTCAATGTGATTTGGAATATATAGGAAAATGGTCTGAAATAAAATCAATGTTAATAAATCCCACACAAAAACAAAGAGACACACTTTTGGAAGCAGAATAGATGGACTGGAATAAAAGCTTTAAATTTTGGAGGGGAAGAGGTGGAAGTAGTAAATGCAGTCAAATATTTAGGTCTTTTTCAAAATGACTTTGCTTGGAGATAATAAGTTTTAACTGTGGTGAAAAAAGCAAACAGTAGGTTATATTTTTTTAACCATATTGAGATGGGCTTGACTGAGTTTATCTGATTTAGTTTATTATTTATCTACAGTTGTTAGGCCAGTGCTAGAATATGGGTCAGCTGTTTGGCATGGAGGCCTTAAAAATGAATCTGAAGAAGTAGAAAGAGTTCAAAAAAGAGCACTTAGAATAATGATGAGGTGGGAAATGAGTTATAGTGAGGCACTGCTTAAATGTGGGTTTGAAAATGTGAACATTAAAAGGAAAAAAATGGCAAAAAAGACTTTTAGGAGACTCTGTGATCCATTTTATAAACTGCATTGTTTACTTGTACCAGAGGATATTACAGGATAAAATTTATGTAAACAGTCTATGTGGTAAAGATCATTAGTGAAGACTCAAACCTATAGTAAATCTTTGTACAGTACTTGGACACAGTTTAATGGACCTTTGCTTGTACTACAAATGTTATGAAATGTTGTATGGAAAGTGTTTTTTTTTTTGTTTTAATTTTCCATTATTGTATGTGTGTATGATGAATAATGAATTATTGTTCTTATGTATTCTTTTTGATTTTTTATATCTGTATATGAACTCCAACCTGCACTTCTTATGCATGGGAGCAATATTAATAAATTAATCAATCAAAATTAAAAAACAAAATAATTATGGGGATGGCACTCGGAGACTATGGGAACCAGTATACACCAGGTAAAAATGTATACTTAATTATAGGAAAGGCATGTGAAACCCTTTTTTTTTGTTTGCAGGAATCCGTTTCTGTTTCAAATGAGAAAAGGAAATGAAAAAGGAACCCTTCAAATGAAAAAAGGCTTGCAGAAAAATTAAGTCAAAATGTTTTTTTTTTTTTCCTTATGGAGGGATCCTTTTCCATTTGAATGAAAAAGATCATATGGAAAAACCAAAAAAAAAAAAAAGTAAGTCCAAAATATTTTTCCATATGAAGGATCCTATTTCATTTGAATGAAAATGGTCATATGAAAAAAGTCATACTCCCCCAAAAAAAAAATAAGCCCCAAATCCTTTTTCATTTGAAAGGATCCTTTTTTGTTCATACAAAAAAAAAATATGGAAAAAGCTGAAAAAAACTAACATAAAATCTTTTTCCATATGAAGGATCCTTTTCATATGAAAAAAAACCTATGGAAAAACCTAATTGAGTCACGTAAAAGGATTTAAAATGAAAAAAACACATCTTGGGGTCTTTTTCCACCAGTGAAGTGCAGAATCCACTTGAAGGAGTCCTGATGAGCAAGATACTCATGTGCGGGCTATCATTTGGGGGGGGGTTACAAGATGGGGGAAAATGAAAAAGGATATTTCCCTCAAAAATTATTGACCCCATATGAAAAAGGATCCTTTTTTTTATGACCAAATTCTTTTTTTGTTCCAAACTTCTATCCTGAAGTGCTTACCGAACATGCTCCAAAACTGAAATTAAAAATGTAATAATTTTGGAATGGATTAATATTTTTTTCACCAAACCAGTAACAGGCACATCTATGGGACAAGCCCTTTCTACACTGAAATCTGCAGACCAAAATTCCAAACCATCTGGGTGCAAGACGATGACAAAAAAAACAGCAAAAACATTTTCTTTTTACTATTTTACACTATCAGCATCTCAAAATCTGCACATCCAATTGGAACAAAACTGGGAAAGTCTAAAGATCTACCCAGCAAGGCCATGCGTTAAATATTTTATGGAAATTTGTTGAACAGTAACGGAGATATTAAAGTGCAAAATTTAAGGTTTAACATAGAGGAAACCCCTGCTCAACCCTAAATATAGTGGGGCTACTGCACTACTATAATCTATCTATCTATCTATCTATCTGTCTGTCTGTCTGTCTGTCTGTCTGTCTATCTATCCGTCTATCTATTTTTTATTTATTTTATTTGTTTATTGTCTTGAAGAAATACCTTTGAGCTAGTAGCTATTTTACAAAGGTTTCACGTCATACACAGATACGGCAAGCAGGCATTACACCAACAGCACCTGGGAGACAGTAGATTACTGGCAGTTAGCTCATCCCATCTCACAGCTGATTTTACTTTTGGGGTCTGCAGTATCTGACCAAGCAGCTTGATTTATCATCAAGGTCTGCTTGGTCTGCTGCTTCTTTCTGCATACAAGGAGAAGAGTCACAGATGTCTAAAGGCACTTCAGACAGAAGCAAAACACATCCCTATCTGGCATCTTGATAAACTGATTGTTTCTGCAGGGGAGGCACTTAAGTCTGCCCACCGACCCACCCCTGGCTCATCTCCCCTTCTATAGTTATGATGCCATGCCCTTCTATCTCTCATACCACAGGAAAAGGCAGTACTAAATAACACAGCCCAAAAAACATTTTTTCTCTTACACAGGACCTGATGCTTCCACTCATCCTCTCTTCCTTCCTAGGAACAGTAAACAAAAATCTAGGTTTTTAGTGGTTCCCTCATGCACAGGACACTCTTTTTTCATCTGCAGTTCCTCCCTAGTGATGGGAGGAGGAACTATTTAAAACATGAGAAAAAAAACTTTCCTTGTGTTTCCATCCTCAGTACAGGTCAGAACTTTTGTATTTTTCTATCCCACTCTGGAGTGATTTACCTTCTGTATTGTTCATTTACAGTATTGGGTAGGTCTTATTTTTTCATCTGGCACCACTCTTTGGGAATATGGACATTGTAAACTGCAGATTTTGAGGGACCCTTTTCTCCAGAGCTTATGCACTGCAGGTGGAGCATTGTCGTATGTGCTGTGCCCTCAATGACCTAAGTACTGAGCTCCATGGGGCACGGGCTGGGATAAACTACCTCAAGATGCAACTTGACTTCACAAAACAGAACAACACTTCAACGTATTCAACCTTTAGGCATCAACCACAAACTCCACCCCCCCCCAGAGGATTAGCAAATCAGGGGGCTCTCAGTTGGTGGGAAATTGGGAAGCTCAACCAAATAGCATGCCAGGGTGACTCCAACACCAATCCACTTGTCAAAAAGGATCTATCCATTGTCATCCATTCCTACACTAAAGACAAACAAGCCAGAGGAGAGGGCCCTCATGCAATGCATAGAGGGTCAAACTAAAACAAAAATCGCCAAACACAGCAAAAAGCACATACTAATAATAGGAGACTCTATGGTCTATGAAGTAGAGTCTCACATCCACCAAAGCAGCCCATCAGAGATTGCAATCAGATGGCACCCAGGAACATCGGCATGAAGGGACACAAACTGCAACGAGGGAATTGTGTGAAATACCAAGAGAGACATGCACATTCTGATCCATATTGGTACAAATGACCTAGCCAGTCACACTGTGAAAAGGACTAAGCAAAATCTTTCAAAACTAGGAGAAAACTAACTTCCATTTTGTCCATGTGTCCCCTTCTCAGAGATTCTGCCTGTGTGAAGAAAGGCAGCCAACAGGCAGAAAATCTGAGAGAAAGACATTGGCGAGTTTAATACCTGGCTTAATAATTAGTGTTGGCAAAAAGGGCATGGCTACATTGGGAAATGTCAGAACTTCTGGGAAAGGGACTTCTTTAGATTTGATGGCCTGCACCTTACAAAGGTGGGGGCATGAGCACTTGGTCAAAAGGTTGATGTCTTCATCAGCCATTTAAACTAATAGGGGAAGGGTCACCTACATCCATTGCATCATATGGGCTAGCAGATGCCCCTCCCCATCAAAGGTTACTTGGTCAGAGCCAGGACACTGCATAACAAGCAGCACTTGTGACATAAATTGCAAAACCCCACAAAGTTATGGCAAAAGCATTAGGAACATATAGTACGCTATGGACACAGGTAGGGAAAAAGGAAAACTACTCCAAGGAAGACAGAAGTGTTATGGGAAATAGGTAATCTCAGTAATCTGGAGACAAGGGTTCAGTCATGGAAACTACAGAAATTAGGGCTTCAGAGAGAAATCACGCTTGTAAAAAGAAGAAGGGTAGCACATGAAATGGAATGGTAACTAATGCCAGAAGTCTGGCTAACAAATTCCTCAACCTCACAACCACTGTAGCAGAGGAGGGACTAGACTTAGTGGCTGTGATGGAAACTTGGCTCACCGGAAGCCATGGATGGGACATGGCCATTCCTGGATTCAACTTGTATGGAAGAAACAGAAAGGAGAAAAAGGGAGCTGGATAGCATTGTACATCTGGGAGGAAATCAAAACCACAGAAATCCAGGGGACGCTAGATGACACTGAGGCACTGTGGGTAACAGCTGAGATGGAGAATGGGGTAGCCATTAGGTTAGGAGTTATTTACAGCCCCAGTCACAGGGGGAAGATGGGGGCAAAGAAACATTGGAGATGATACATAAAATGGAGGACAAGGGTGAGGCAATTATAGTAGGGGATTTTAACTTACCAGATATTAACTGGGGTTTTAGGACAGCATCAACACCAGGAAGCAGGGAATTTGTAATGGCCCTACAGGGGGCAGGGCTGAAGCAACTTGTTGATTCAGCAACCAGAGCTGGAGCTGTCTTGGACTTGGTTATGACCAACAGTGACAGAGAAGAAAGGGGTGAGGTAGGGTGCCATCTTGGTGACAGCGAACATTGTATGGTCGGTTTCCAAATCAACACAACTATGGATACCAGCCATTCTAATATCAGAGTTTTGGACTTCAGGAAGGCAGATTTTTCCAAAATGAGAACCAGCTCAGCAGAGAAACTCAGGCATGGAGGGTGTGAAATGTGGGAGAACCTCAAAGGAGCTATCAAAGAAGTAATCGAGCAGTGTGCTAGGAGGATCAGTAAGGCAAATAAGAGAAGGAAACACCTCTGGTTCTCCAAGGAGGTGGCTACTATAGTAAGGAAGAAAAGAAAGGCCTACACGGCATATAAGGCATCAAACAAGGATGAAGACAGGGAAATTTACATAGTTGCACAGAGGGAAGTGGGAAAAGTAGTAAGAAAAGCTAGAACTCACACCAAGCCAAGTATAGCACTGGGTGTTAGAGCAGAAGACAAAACCTATTTTAGGTACTTAAGAGAAAGTTGAAAGACTAAAGGAAGAAAAGTAAGGCTAGCAGTATTGGGAGGGGGACTAGTAGAGAAGGACAGTGAGAAGGCAGAAGTCCTAAATAAATATTTCTGCTCCGTGGACAATGAATGGAAGAATGAAGGGGATGGCTCAAACCTGCAAAGCAGTTGCATCCAGGTACCAGGGATAGACTCAAGCCCCTTCATGGAGGGACAAATCTTGGAAGTCCTAATTAAATTATTGGTGGACACAGCCATGGGGCCAGATGGGATTCACCCAAGAGTTCTCAAGGAACTGGGGAGTGTGATAGCAGCACCACTGTTAGAGCTCTTCACCAACTCATGGGAAAGCAGGACAGTGCCTGAAGACTGGAAGAGGGCAACAGTGGTCCCACTTGACAAATCAGGGAGCAGGGAGGAGGCTGGAAATTACCATCCAGGGAGCCTCACATTGGTGGAAGGAAAACTGATGGAAACACTGCTCAAGCAAACAACTGTAGCACATCTGGAATCCAGTGGGCAACAGGACCCAAAACCGAATGGTTCCATGGCTGGAAGGTCAGGCCAGACAAACTTGGTTGACTTTTTTGACTGGGTAATGAAGGCAGTGGACCAAGGAAAAAGAAAACACATCAATAATATTTTTGCTTCCCAGGGACTGAGAGCTCAATATGTACTCCCTGGAGCAGAGGAGGGAGAAGGGAGACATGATTGAGACATTCAGATATATCAAGGATATAAATAAAGTAGGGGTACAGGAGCTCATTCAAGAGAAGAAAAGCATCAGAATTAGAGGACACAATATGAGGCTCAAGGGTGGGCAATTCAGGAGCAACGTTATGAAGTTATTCTTCACTGAGAGGGTAGTCGACCCATGGAATTGCTTGCCTTGGGAAGTGGTGGAGGCCAACATGGTAAATGGGTTGAAAAATGCCTGGGATAGGCATAAAGGTATCATTTCACAGAAAGGATAGACGGGACTGGGGTAGTTACCCATGACGGGTAGAATAAATGGATTGTATGGTCAACTTCAATGTTTCTATGCTTCAGTCAAACAGTACATACAATCAACAAAGCACAATTAGTGAAAACCAAGCTGATGGAGGTAGGACAATAGAACAGTTACATAAATTTCTTCAAGGCACAGTTCAGCTGTACAAGATACAGTATAAACAATCAGCAATACAGGGTAAGTGCAAACAAGTTCAGGTAATACAATGACAGTCAAATACCTAAGGAACACATATCTCAGCAGCAGTAAAAACTGCTTTTGTTAGGCAGGGGAGTGAGCAGGTAGTGGGAACAGCTGCAGAGAGGAACTGCATTTAACTAAATGGTGGGAGGCTGCGGGAAGAAAGAGAGAGAAAGGTAGTGATGGGGGTGTGTGTGGGGTGTGCGAGATAAGTTGAAGTTCCAGTTTATTGCAGGAATAACTCCATTGAGCAAGCTCATTCACAAGGAGGTCCCTAGGACATATCAATCAATCAATCAATCAAGTCTTTATTTAACCAGGCGTTCATCGTTGAGCAGAAGCTCATTTGCAAGATGGACCTGGGTGGAGCATGAACAATTGTATATACAGGTCAACACAGGTATTTACAAGGCAATACAGATAATACTCTTTACAGAGAGGAAGAAAAAGAAGTTCATATGTACATAGAATTATACAGATATTGTACAGATTACACGGTATTTACATATATAGAAGTGTCTATAGGAAGATAAAGCAGGTTATCTAAGGTTGCAGGAGGAAGTAACGAAGAAAAAAATAAAAATAAAAATATACACCAGGTAGAGGTGAAGGTGGGGAAGAGAGGGAGGGAAGTAGGGGAGAAAGGCTAGGAGGCACTGTGCACAGAAAGGAATTGGTAAAGCTGGATGTAGAGAAGGTGGATGGAGAAAAGGAGTATGTGTGAGCCCGGGATCGAATGCTATAAAGCAGGGCATGGTAGGATGTCTCAACCCAGGTAGTGAGCTCCTCATCCGAGGGTTGGGAAAGGAAGAATAAGGAGATGGATGGGCCTAGTGTTGATAAGACAGGGGGATAAGAGAGAGAACAATTAGGCTGGTGAGGAGCAAGCTGGGGGGGTCAGTACTTAAAATTGGGTCTAGGCGTGGCTATATACCAGTGCAGACACCGGTACTGGGTCTGAGTGGGTGAAGCAGTTACATACTTCTCTGATTGTATGGAAATAAAGCATCTTGAAAGCATTTATACCGATTAGAGTGCTTAATTTGAGGGTTTTTTGTAGATCGTTCCATAAGGTAGGTAGCACGAAGCTTATGGCTGCCCTGCTTGGTGATTTTGCTTGGGTACTTTAAGTGTAATAGCTGAGCAACTTCTAAAGCCATTTCCCAATTATACTCAGGGAAGACAGCAGGAGATATAGTAAGGCAGCTTATTAGAGATGGCTCTATAGGTCCAGAGAGCAGCGTTTTGTGGCGCCTGAACTTTAGTGATGTCCATCCCACTGCCACATATAGGGTGCAGTGATGTGTGTCAAGGGGAGTCCTGCTATAAACCCTCAGTGCTTGATGGTAGAGTGTGTCCAGTTTAGCCATGTAAGAGTTGGGGCATTGGCTGTAGAGGAAGTCAGCGTAATCAACCAATGATAGGAAAATGGATTGGACCAGTTGTTTCTTGGCATCTCTGGTGAGAAATTGGCTGATTCTAAAAAACAGTCCAAGCCTTTGCCGAAGTCGTTTTAGCAAGTCCTCGATATGTTCAATGAAGGAGAGTCTTTGGTCTATCCAAACTCCCAGATACTTGAATTTTGTAACAAATTCTAGTTTTTCACCTAGAACTGTGGTAATTTGGGGAACTGTCCCACTGGACACAGGGTTAGCTGTACAGATAAAAGGAGAGAGGACCATCGCTTTAGTTTTTTTGGCATTAAGGAGTAGCTTTTTTTGGAGGAGTTGGCTTTGGAGGTTGTGAATTTCACTGTAGGTCATTGCAGGCAGCTTCAGGTGTTGGGCGACTCACGAGAGAACTGTATCATCTGAAAACAGATGGATGTTGGCTTTTTATACAGTAGTCGATGTTATTAATGTAGATTGCAAAAGTAAGGGCCTAATATAGAACCTTGAGGTACCCTCTTTGCAGAGTTTTTAGCGGGACAGGCCTCCTTCGGCTTTAACTTGTTGAAGGCCCTGTAAGATAGTCAGTGAACCAACGCAGAGAGGAGGGGTCCACACCTCATGGTTTGAAGGGCGGAGAGGAGCAGACTATGGTCGACGGTGTCAAAAGCCTTGCTTAGATCAAGGAAAACAGCACAAATAAAGTTTTTGCTCTCAAGATTACGCTGCCAGTCATTAGTAACTTTGGCGAGGGCTGAGGTAGTGCTATGTTTAACTCTGAATCTGGACTGCATAGG
Organism: Neoceratodus forsteri; assembly: GCA_016271365.2. Taxonomy (NCBI): domain Eukaryota; kingdom Metazoa; phylum Chordata; order Ceratodontiformes; family Ceratodontidae; genus Neoceratodus; species Neoceratodus forsteri. The sequence continues at coordinate 436,225,181 of CM057451.1, read as the reverse complement.
ATTTAGCAGTTCCCTAGACTCAAGGTGAGTCCTCAGCTGTGCATTTACAATTTTCTCTAGGAGCTTGGACAGGACCGGAAGGAGGGAAATTGGCCTGTAGTTATTGAGATCACCACGGTCACCTGATTTGAACAGTGGTATGACATGTGCTGTCTTCTATGTAGGTGGTAAGGTGCCCTGAGACAGGGATAAGTTAAAAGAGGGTTGGCGGGTATTGCTAGCACGTGGTAGGCAATTTTAGGAAGTAAGGGTCAAGGGAGTCGGCCCCAGCACTTTTTCTAGTATCCAACTGAAGCAAGAGGTCCTCTACCTCTTTCAGTGTGGCAGGTTGAAGTGAGAAAGGCGGCGAAGCTATCGGAGTTTCAGGCAGTTGGCTGGCAGTCTGGGAGCGAAGTATGTTTGCAGGGGAGTTATCAAATGCCATGCCTATCAGAAGCCATGCCATATCAGAAGCATACAATAATTATGGCATACCATAAGTGGTGTGGTGGGGGAGTAAGGAGAGTGGGTATAAATGAGCAGGTGCGATAGGTAGAAGGAGATGGGAAGGGTGAGGAGGAAGAAAATGGAACTAAGAGTGAAGAGTTTAAGATGGACAATATATATTATAGTGGCATGGTAGTGCCACTATAATTAGGATTGTGTAGCCATTTCTAAGTTAAGCCTCAAAATTTGCACTTTAATAACTTTGCAACCGTTTGTCCGATTTGCCTGTAATTTGGATGGAGGAAGATTATTCATAGCTCTCTATATCTGGGAATTTTTATGTCGATCGGATATACGGTTGCGGAATCTTAGCATGCTCAAAAGCCAAACATTCCCAACATTCCATTTTCTTTAGACATGCACTTTGGACTGAAGAATGCATGTGAGTGGGTTAAAATTGGGTGGGCTACATGGATCCTGGGTCACAGATGTGCCTTTTGAAGATTTTGTGCAAAAATCTTGTTCCATTCAAAAGTTATAGCATTTTCAGTGTCCCATTATATCCTATAGGAAAATTTATATGTGCAGCTTGAAAATTGTCATGATCATATTTTTTAGTGTCAAGCTTGCCCAAAATAGTGTCAAGCTGCCACCATCTTGTTTTCAGTTAGAGAGAGAAAAAACAATATAACAAAAAAGACTGCACTTTTCGACACACCAACCAACCATTGGGTTTACCTATTCTGGGCCTGAGAAACAGGAATCTAACAGTAGTTTTTCATCAACTGGTCTGGAAATGTTGTTTTCAGATTTGTTCCTACCATTTTGCCATTTTTTGATCACAGCACTATAACAAACTGCTGCTGCAATATGCACGACCATAAAAAATACAACCACGACACTATTTTTACATTCACAATTGTATTCCCATTATAAAGATAGGAGTGTCATGATCATATTTTAAATGAACGTGGTAACACTGCACAACCACATTTTCTGACATGCTGTTTTTCTTTGTCACTTGATTGTGGCAAGCTGGATTGTGATATTGGCCTGAAATTTTCAGGGTGGCAAGCCCTTGTGTCACATATGGGACCATGTCTCTAGTTATAGCATTCTGAAGTTACAAATTTTCCCTTAGGATAACATAGTGGGAGTCATTTTCTTTGTCACTTCATTGTGGCTATGTGCATTGTGGTATTGACCTGAAATATTTAGGGTGCAAAGCCCTGCCCCTATAAGTGTGCCTTTTAGTGGTTTGGTATGGAACCATTGAACATAGCCATAGTTACAGCATTGTGAAGTTTGGAAATTTCCCCATAGAATAACATTGCGGCACCGTTTTCTCTTTGTCCCCTCATTGTGGCAATGTGGATTGCGGTATTGCCCTGAACATTTCAGGGTGCAAAGTCCTATTCTCACAGGTGTGCCTTTTGGTGGTTTGGTACAAAAACATTCAATAGGACCATAGTTACTGCATTCAAAAGGTCCAACATTTTCCCACAGGATAACACTGTGTCACCCGCGATACCTTTCGGGGCTCGTATCTCGAAAACGGTTCGAGATACTGACTTTTTATCACAATAAATTCTTAATTCCCTCCCCTATGGGGGTGCTAAGCAAAGAACTAGCTTAGATACCCATGAAACTCCTGAATTTTGAATTTTTTTTCCTATCATGTATGGTTCCTGAGATATTTGAAAATTACTATCCCATGTGTACATTTTCGTGTGTGTCATTGATTGCTATGCCTTCACAGTTGACACTCACAGCACTTTTCAGTACCCATAATTGGAAATGATGCATAATATGTGTTTAGTCACTGTGTTGCTGTGACAAATACTGACTTTCATGATTACAGCGACACTTAATTTCGTTTTGCGAAGCATGCGCTTCACAAGATATGGGCAAATTACTGCAACTAGGCCTTCTTGCTTTATACAACTTCTATATGGAACCATACTTAACTCTAAGTGGGAGTGCAGGGCTCAGAGGGCCAGTACTTCCACAAACACATATACTTTTTTGACATTATATTGAGGGAGCATGGGGCCTAAAGGGCCTCGCGCTCCTACCAAGTCATCATTTATATTACTACTTACATTACACTTTTAAAAAGAGAAAGGAAATTGTTAGCAAAAACTTTGTTAATGCATCAGTTAGGGTTGTTTCACAGCAACAAAAGAGAGGAAATTAGATGTTAGAGTTACCACCTCTACCACACCACCCCCACCAAAAGACATTGGGGTGTGTGTTGGGGTCTTTGTGCCTCTCACCCCATTCTCCTATACTGCACCACCTCAGCTTCTTTGCACATGGAATGGGGTGAGAGTTAGGCCGACAACCCCAACGCACACCCCAATGCCTGTTAATGGGGGTGGGGTGGGGTGGTAGAAATGGTAACCCTAACAGTGAATTTCCTCTCTTTTGTAACTGTGGAACAACCCTAACTGATGCATTAATGAAGTTTTTGCAAAGAATACATACACACACATATGTATATATATATATATATATGTATATATAGATATATATTCCAGTGAGCATATTTCTGGACAGATATCAATGATATTTTTGCTTACTGGGGTCCTAGAGTGAGAATATCAGAAATATTCTCACTCTAGGTCCAAATATACCTAGAGTAGGTCCCCATTGGCTGGAGCCAGCAGAGTGAGCAGCACAATGAAGATGGCAGCTGCTTGCTTTCATGCTGGCTCCCACTCTCACTTTCTTTTCTTTGACACACCCAAACAAGCACTTTTACTTTTTCCCCATATTGCAAATGGTCACAATATAAATAAAATTCAAACTGAGCACAAAACATTTAACACCAGTACTGTCCCTCTGCCTCCTACAGCAACACCCAACCACATTCTGTCTCCTTACCTCCCTCCCCATACCAGACAAACACACCTTTGGTCTCTGACAGGCAGTCCTCCATCCTGCAGGCCAGCAACAAGCACTCCTTCCCTGGCTTCTGTGAAGACAACCACTGCTTCCTCCTCTGGGCCCCATTGTTAACAAAACTCCCACAACTCTAACTGGGTCATGATGCATGGATTCAAACAAGCATCACGTGCATCTGAAAACATTTGAAACCACTCGTCCATCTGAAAATCATGCTCCGTCATCCAGAAACTAAAGGGAAAAAAAAAGATAAAGATCTGCCAAACTAAAGAAACTAAACAGTGAGGGGAGGTTTGGCATAAATGGAATATGCTACCCCCTACTGTAAATATCACCTATACTTTTTTGTTGTCGGGCTGACTGACCTGGACATCACAAGTAGTGACAGTCAATCAGCACTTAAACAAACATATTGGTGATATTTCCACTAGGGGTGTAGCATACCCCATAGATAGATAGATAGATAGACAGACAGACAGATAGACAGACAGACAGACAGACAGACAGACACACACACACATATTACATATTTATAAATTTCCTGCATTTGGGGCTTTGTAGGAGTAGTTACAACAGCACAGTTCCAGTCATGTCCATTTATTTGGTGGAAAATTCAATATCTTATTTGGACTCAAATTGAATAAAGAGACTAGGATTACACTTTGTGTGGGACAGCAGTCATGTGTTTCAACTCATGAGAGCAACTGCTATCAGTGTTTGTTTGTTTGTTTGGAGCTACTTGGGGATTGACTCTCTCAGTGGATGCACTAACTCTGTCTACCATTTATGTGACCTGCACTCTCTGTCTCAGGGATTGACTGTTGTAGCCTGGATACTGACTACTATTTCATCTCAAATCATGGATTGGGGTCAGAGAGCAAAACTTGCTCAGTATGGCTCTGTGTGGCCTAAATGGTGTACGGCTAAGAAAGGGTATTATTTAAAAAGTTTCAGTCAGCTCATCACTTAGTGCCAAAAACTCAGCATTTTTAAATATTTTAATTAATTTTTCATGCCCCTGATCTTCAGCCACAGTGCCCTACAGTCTTCTGACCACTGCTTGTCCTTGAAGCATGATGCAAAATGCAAGGGGTATTCTATCTGCCCTGTGGCTTACCTTCTTTTATTTTGTGTCATAACCCCCTAGGCTCAGCCCCCAACATTCCCTTTGCCCCACTCACTCCTGGGACTTACCTCAGCTGACTATCCTCCTGGACTTGCCCCCAGGATGGATCCACTGAACAAGTGCAACCTCCAGCAAATAATTGTCTATGGCTACCAGTAGTATTCCTTGGCTTCCTCCCAGGGTGGGGCTGAGAGGATTGGGCCATGTCGACAAATGACTAGTGTAGGTCTTGGCCAGGGGTGATGGTGAGTGCAATGGGACTGGGGAGCGAGGTGTCATTTGCAAGGCTGATTTTTTTTGTGGTAATCATATTTCAGAGGGAAGCACAGTGTGCAATGACGTAGCATGCAGAGTGCAATGTTCAGCATAGATTCCTAGCTACTTAGTTTGGGTAGTCATTCCCCCCAGGCTATGCCAGGGGTAACCATGCATCAATAACGAGACCAACCTCCCCATGGAGGAGGACTGCAGTCTCTGGGATGCTTAATCTTCCTCCCCTGGATGACCCTCCAACACCTCAGGTCCATTCCTGAGCCCAGAGCATCAGTGTCACAGACAAAAGCCCAACTGCTGCACCAGTGGGCTGGCTAGTGGCTAACCTTCTATTGTAAGGTCTTCAGCAGTGAAACCTGCCCCTTGGGGAACTCTGAATCCAGTGACAAGGATTGCTTCTTATTGGTCAGACAGATGACATGAAGCACAGGTGTGCTGATGTTTTATCCTGTTGGGCAGAATGACATGTTATCCTTTGCCTGTCATCCCCAAGATGTTGGCTGTCATCATGCATGCTATACCAATCTAAAGCATGCAATGAGCATGCATTATGTGCTACGCCATTGTTTCCCTCCTTTCTACAGCAATCCTCAAGCATATTGGCTGTACACCTGGGACCCAAGTGAAACTCTTGTAGTAGGGATCAGATGTATTCCCACCATGGTAAGCAGCATCTTACAGAATGCTCAATCCTCCTACTCTGCCAACCCTTTAGAGCAATGGACTCGATATCACAAATAAGCCACCAGTGTGGATACGGTAATTCTGCTATTGATCTGACTGGCTGGTTCAGCACATTTGTAAATAATTTGTATTGGAAGGGGGTGGAGATTTTGGCATGATTCATTGCAGGGTAGGGCCACAGTACTATCCCAGGTTCCTGGAGAGAACATAAGTATAATGTTTGTTTTTCCTTATTCATAGTCTTGAGTATCATGTGCTGATCATCAAGAATCTAGGAGTGCTGACTATATTTAAGAAAAGGTACATGCACACCCAAAGTATTTTATCACCACCAGATATACAGTACTCAGTAGTCACTACTTGATAAAAAAAATCAATGTAAGCAAACATGAAATAAACAAAAACAAGCAAAAAAAAGTTAACCCTCTGCTGATAGGCTAGCCAGTGCTAATGTAATAGCCACTCTATTCCTACCCCAAGGTACAGCCCAACTTCCACATTTCCTCTTCCTACAGAAATTGTTTGGTTGACAAACTATTGGACTCCTAACATTGTGTTAGAAGACAAGAGCACCTTTAGTAACCTTCCATCTTCCTAGACTGATTGGTCTAAGTATCATATGACCATTTTTTATCAAGATGGATCCCCTCCTGACCTGCAATCTATTATGCTGGGGGGCCAATAGTAGTCAATATCTCAGCTAACACAGTTGGATCTTCCTCCTTAACCCATAGCATGCATTTTTATTTTTATCTATTAATAATTTAATGGAATGAGCACAGGTGTTCATGAGTAGGAAGGGGGAGGAGTGCTTCATATCACTGATGACATAGGTAAACTGAACCATAAATTTGAGTTCAGTTATTTCTTTTTCTATAACAATCTCTGTGGGATGGGCGGGAGTCTGGAGAGCTAATTATGACTGGATGAGTGGGAGGAAGTGGCCACAGGAGTAACCCTAGGCAACTGTGGAAAGCAAGAAGATTTTTGATGGAGTATAAGTTTTTTTTTTCATTATGTCCAAAAGAATACCTCTATTCAATGGAACTTTCACTGTACTCAGATATGCATATCTGATTATTCAAGGTATTCAGAAACAACTTACATGCTCCAACTACGCATGTATGTACAATAACTACATTTATTTTGGAGTGTCAAATGGTTAATAGATAAGTGTGGCACACACTGAAGAACTGAGTTATGAAAAAAAAGAAGCAGTAGTGAAAAAGAGCATTGTTTTTCATCTCATCACATTGAATTATTACATTCAGTATCTTGGTTAATGTGATTGGAAAGTACTGAGATATGTCATATTACGTTTACTTTTAAAATCAAGTAATAAACTTTTGATAATGAAAACTGATATGAACAGAATTGCATATGTTGTATGTAAAAGAGAAATGTAGTTTTCATCAAAATAATACATTTTAATATCCTTCAGATAAAGATGCTTCAAATCACATGTCATTATGTAGGGGACTTTTTTTATACATCTTTTCTTTTCAAACAAATCTATAACCTGGACTTGCCTTGCCTCCTCTAGATATGGTGGTTATTCATCAATGTCAAACATAGTTTCACAGGGTTGGTTTTCCAGCAGGGAGTAAGTTCAAATATAGGCAACTTCCTGCCTCCAAGGAAAATATGGTTGCACATTTCTACTTAAACAGCCCACTATTGAATGAATTACTGTCTAGTTATCTGAAAGTTAATGACGTTATGGTTCAGTGCTGTGTTTTACTGCTTGAAATTTGTAACTCCAGACTGATTTGACAAAATGACAAGTTGTTTTAAAACTGTCCCAAGTGGGCAACCAGTCGCATGAAACAATAATTTTACAAAATGCATTACAGTTGGTGTTCTTTGTTCTAAAGAGAGGTTATGACTGAAATAATCATGAAGCCTGAATTTACTTTTACTCCAGGGGAACATGATCCCAACAGATCAGTACTGAAATAGGATGAAATATGATCTCAAATCAATCTGTTAAGAAGTCTCTGCTGCTGGAAGTTCAATGAAAAATGACTGGGCTTCCAAATCTCCACCAATGTTTATTAATCACCTTTTGTTATTATGCAGTGTATCAGATGTAGTTGTAAAAGAGACAATTAGGTTAACTAAGTATGTACCTAAATACTGGCAAACATAAACAACAACAACAAACAAATAAATAAATAAATGGTGCACCCTTGTGGTGCAACATAACAAAAAAGTTAACACCAGAAATGTATTTTTTCCATCTAGCATTTTTCGTTTCCTGATGAGATAAATTAGCATTGTTTCATTGCTGTACATATTTTATTTTAATTTTTTTATTTATTCCTTCTTAGATTGCAATACACTTCAGCACATAACAGCTCTTTTACAAAGGTTCCACATCACTGTGAAGGGTGACAGATATACAATGGATAGTATTACATAAAATTTTGACAAGAAAGTATTTAAAATGACAATGTGGCGTTAACATTGCAAACAAAATTAAAACTATGAATAGGTAGGAAATCAAAAATAACCTAATAAAAAGAGGCAGCTCAATATGCTTTGTCAAATAGGTATGGGTAGATTTGGGTGAACAAAAGTTCAGGTAAGTGAAGGTAAACAGTGGAAAGAAGGTGGAGGGTGAGGGGGTGAGGTGGAAGAAGGATCAGTGAAGGAGGCAGGAAATAGGGCAGAGCAGTTAGGGTGAAAGTGGTCATTCACAGAGAAAGGGGAAGAAGTAGGTACACAAGGATGTGTCAATACTGCTGAGGTAGTGCCATGTCAGTTGAAACAGTCACAGGAACAGTTACTATAGCTGTAAGATGCTGACAAAGAGTGCCTTTAAATAGTCCCAATTTGGTAAGAAAGAGATATCACTGGGCAGTGCATTAAACCATAGTGGTGCTCTATATGCAAATGATCATTGCCCTTGTGTAGTCCGGCATCTTGGGATAGAGAAGAGCTGGTTGACTGGGTTATGCATGTGCTGGGAGCTGCAAGAGGGGTTGAGTAAGTTTGTAACACCAGAAGGCAGGAGCATGAGAAATGTCTTTTTAGTTAGCAAGCAGGTTTGATAGTGAATCCTCCCATTTAGCTAAAGCCAACCTGTTTGCGCATACAGTTCACATGTGTGGGCAAGGCATGCTGCTCCAGTAAGAAGTCGGCATGCTTTATTGAGTTCCACTGATATTCTGCAGAGGGTAGTGGTGGAAGCTGAGCCATAGATAACCAGACTATAGTCAACAATGGATAATATGGAGCTATAGATAGCTAGTATAAGGGTTTCAGGCACTAGATTGTGTTTATGTCAGTGGAGTAACTCTATTTTGATACTGGCAGACCTGGCAACATTCTCAACATGATGGGCATATGAGAGTGAGCTATTAACGGTTACTCCTAGATACTTGAAATGTTGAACTTGTTCAAGCGAGGTGCCGGAGGAGTTTCTGATGGTTAGGGCACTGGATCTGTGTTTACTGCAAACACTGCTGAACAACATGACTTTCATTTTTTTGTACTTCAGAATCAGCTTGTGTTTCCTAAACCAGTCCTTCTCTTCCTCAAAACTGAGTTAAAGTTGGTGTTCCAGTGGTTCAGGGTCAGTGTTACTAGCGTATATGACCACGTCATCCACATAGAGGAGGATCTGCTGGTGACAGGAGTGAGGGAGATTGTTAAGAAAGATGCTAAAGAGAAGTAGACCCAGTATGGAGCTCTGTGGTACTCCAGAGCAGACATGTTGATGGTCAGAGGTGACATTAGCTATCGTCACCCATTGGGAGCAACCTACAAGATAGCTTTTGAACCAGGACACAGTATCTGCTGAGAGGCCACTTGAGGACAGTTGCTTGAGAAGTAGAGCATGGTTCACTGTATCAAAGGCCTTTGTGAGGTCTAGGAAGGCCACAATCACCAATCTATCTTGATCCAGAGATTGGTGAATAAAACCAGTGAATTCTAGCAGTGCTGTGGTAGTGCTATGTCACTTTCTGAATCCATGCTGCTGGGGGCACTGGATTGAGTATTTTTCCATATACTCCTCCAGCTGATCTGCAACTATGCATGCAAGTGCCTTAGACAGAGGTGGAAATATAGAGATAGTTCTATAGTTTGTGTGTATAGTGCAGTCTCCACTTTTGTGAACAGGGGTAACAAGGGCTAACTTCCAGATTTGGGGGAATTGTACCAGTCTCAGTGAGAGGTCTAGAATCTTTGCAGTGGGCACCAGTATTTCTTCAATGATAAGGGCAACTAATTTGAAGTCTAAGGAATTACCGCTATGCCTCGACTTCCTGAGTACTTTTACTAGGTATTTCCTGACCATGTACAGTGGGACCTCTTTGAAGTAGAAAGGAGGTGGTGCAGGAAGAACTTCATCTGCCCACTGATCAGTGTCTTCAGTGATGTCTTTGAAGAAGTCTGGTGGGAAGACACTGCCCAGGTCAGTGAATGAGTTATTAAAAGCACTGGATATGGTCAATGGGACAAGGGTGGGGGCTTCATTAATATTTGGCATGGTGGATGCAACCTTAGCATCTTTACCTGTTACATTTTTTATATTGTTTCAAGAATTCTTACTTGTTACCCCAAGTGTTAGCAAGCTGTTTCTTATGGTACTTGCTTTTTTCAATGCAAATAGCCCGGATGCACTTATTCCTGGCAATTTTATATTCTTGTACATCTGCATGCTTGCCAGTAGCCTTTGCATGACACCAGAGGTGATCTCTGTGATTCATCTGACTAATGAGGTTGGCGGATAACCAGGGATTGATGGTGCCTCAGATTTTCATTCTTTTCAAGGGGGCATGGAATATTGCAAGCTTCATTAAAGTGCTTGAAGTGGTCCAGAGCTATATTTATATCCTTTGTAGCATCAAGTAATGACCAGTCAATGCTACGGAGGTGTTGTTTCAGAGATTCCAGGTGTCCCTGCTTTATCATCCTGCTGAAAATGGTTTTGGGGGAGGTTTATTGAATTTGTTTGACCAGTTACAGGTAATAGGGGAGAGGTGACTTAATGCTGAGCTTCATCAAATCCCTTTACAATGTTCTTTTCCAGAAACCTGTACTTGCTTCTGTTAATGGCTCTCTTACCACACCTATCATAGGATTAGGACCTCTCTATTCTAAACATCTATCCCCTGTTTCTTTTTTGTGCCCTGTCCCTTTCCATATTGTAGCATTACCTTGGCCTATTGCCTAAACTATGTAATGCCTTCCCCATACATATCACTCTTCCTCCCCCCCGCTTTTCCCCTTCCTCTTTCTACTTCTCCTTCTCCTTACCCATTCTTGCTGCATAGGTTCCTGTCGCAGCTATTGTACATAGGTTTTTGTACTATAATATGTATGCTACTTTCAACTAAGGTATGTGCACTTTCTCCTTGTTTACGCTAGCATTACTGCATGGTATCAACTCTAATTTGTTGTAACACTGTATATATCCCTGCCCTGTACTTAATAGTTTATTTACTTTTTTTGCTTTTCTTTTTTGAATTACTGTGTACTCCCAATTGTTTTAACATTGTATATACTGTTGCCTGTACTTGTGAATGCCTGGGCTCATCTTGTAAATGAGTTCTTCTGAATGATGCTCACTTGGTTAAATAAGATTGATTAATTGATTGATTTAATGCGTCAGAAATAACATTCACATTTGTGACATGATCTGGATGATTAGACAGTAACCAGTCCATTCACAATTACTAAACATAGACTAATTTAATAGGGATACAATTAAGTATCACCAAATTTTACATTGTGGTGCTAGTTCTGTGATGCTATTAGGTGGACAAAGCAATAGATCCTGACGGGGTGCATCTAAGGGTATTGAGATAGCTCAGGGAGGAACTGGCGGCACCTCTGACAGTCCTATTGAACAGATCACTGGAAACCAGACTGGTTCCAGGGGACCTGAGGAGGGCAGATGTAGTCCCACTTCACAAAAATGGTATCAAGGAAAATTCTGGCAATTACAGACCAGTCAACTTGATATCGGTGGTGTTAAGGTTAATGGAAACACTGCTGAAGGAAAGGATTGCTGAACATTTACAAGACCCAAGGCAGCATGGATTCATGGGGGGGTTATGTCAAACAAATCTGATAGATTTCTTTGACTGGGTTACCAAAGAATTAGATCAAAGAGGTGTGGTGGATGTGGCTTACATAGATTTCAAGAAGGCTTTTTACACTGTTCAACATAGGAGACTAGTAAGCAAGCTGAGTAGCTTAGGGTGGGTAAAAAGGTGGAAAACAGGGTAAAAAATGTATTATGGGATAGGTGACAGAGGGTGATGATAAACGGAGTTCACTCGGAGGAAGGGAGGGTGACTAGCAGGGTATATCTGGGTTTAGTGCTACAACCAGTCCTCTATGATTTCTTTATAGGTGACATTGCAGAAGAGCTGCAAGGGAAAGTCTTCCAGTTTGTGGATAACACCAAGATCTACAACAGGATGAACACTGCAGGGTGTGTGGAAAGGACAAGCAGAAACCTGAGAAAATGAAGAGTGGTCAAGGGTATGGGTTTCAATGTGAAAAAGTGCAAAATAATGCATTTGGGGCACAGAAACCAAGGGGCATAGTACAAATGGGTGGAGTGGCATTGAAAACTACCACGTAGGAAAAAGACCTGTGGTAATCATATTGGATGACCTAAAGGTGGCCAAGCAATGCAATGAGGCAGTTGGGAGCACTAGTGGGATACTGGGGTGCATAGGAAGGAGTATCACCAGCAGAAAGAGGGAGGTGCTTTTGCCCCTGTACAGACCACTGGTAAGACCCCACTTTGAATACTATGTGCAGTTCTGAAGACCATATGTCTGGAAGGACATAGACAGAATGTAGATGGTTCAGAAGAAGACAACTAAAATGGTGCAGGGTCTGCATCAAAAGCAACACATGAGGAGAAACTAAAGGACCTCAATATTTCCACCATGGAAGAGAAAAGGGAGTGAGAGGATATCAAAGAGTCCATTAAATATCTCACAGGGGTAAATAAGGTACAGGAGGGAAGAATTTGTCAGAAAAGAAAAGGTGTCAAGAACAAGAGGACATGCCATGAAGTTGGAAGGGGGTAGATTCAGGAGAGTTGTGAGGAAGTACTTAATAGAAAGAGTGGTGGATTTCAGGAATAGCCTTCAAGTGGAGGTTGCGGGGCCAAAAACAGTGGTCTCTAGAATGCATTTGATAGGCACAAGGGAAACACTGTGGTAAGGAGTGGGGAGGGGAAAAGCTGTACAGCAGTGAGAATGTACATAGGGAAAAATTGGCAGACTGACTGGGAATTGCAGCCCTTATCTGACATCAGATTCTATGTTTCTATGCCTTGGTTTCCTGGCAGACAGACCCCTGAGTCCCCCAAGCCATCCATGCCCTCAATGCATTGATGTGGTTACCCCAGCCAGTGCCATCAACAGAGGGGCACTTCCTGTCTCCTGGCAAGTAGCAGAGGGGCCACATAGAGGGGTAACTCCAGTCTTCAAATCATGAAGGACCTGGGGAAAGGTATTGAGGACAGGCAGTGTGGGGTGAATCCAAAGTGTAGTGGGGCTGTGTGGCCTGAAAGAGACAGGTAATGAGGTGAACAGGAGACATAAAAAGAAAAGATTGTATTGCATTATTTATAATCTTTAATACCTGCCAAGGAATTGTGTAGCATTTGAACTATAAATATCCAAGATTTAGTACTGTATATCACATACAAGCAAAACTATTTTTTTTATATTTGAACTACAGAATATCTGTTTGGGTTGTTATACTAAGAATGTGTGAAGGTTAATGCAGATCCCAAGCAAGCCATAGATCAGTCTTATTGGCCACAAAACTTCTTTAAAAGGACCATCTATTCTTTATCTTATGAGCGCAGTGTTCCACGAGTAGACATCTGTTGTTCTTCTGGATATATATCCAGCATCTATCAAGGGTGATGCTTCCTGATTCAAGACCATGCTGTATATAGGAGCCATTTTGCTCTTCTCAGCCAAGACTGCAAAAAGAATTCATCCACTGCTGATTTGCATTTATCTTTAATTCAGTCACTCAAGTTACATACTGTACTCTTGGGCAGTGTGAATCCAATGCGTCTAATACTTTGCACACACTTCAACTGACATCGGTCCACATACAGTCCAATCTGAAGCACACTAAAGTCATACCCCTATGTGCATATGGAGGGATTAACCCATGACAGGGTATGGGTTTACTGAGCATTAATCCATGCCTGGGGGGGTAGAATCATGAGGCCACAGGCAAAGTGATTTCAACCACCCATGTGTGGATTAATGCTCAGTTAACCCATACCCTGGAGTGGGTTAATCCTCTTATGACAAGAGACGCATTATATTAGAGGTTTATGTAAAGGAATATTAAAATATATGTGTTTGAACATGGATTTCTGCTAAAATAGTCCTTCCACCTAATAAATAATGTGTATAGAGGATGCTTTCTTTCTAGTTGTCCACTAGGTGGTATGAGGATGCGGAATCCACCTTTGAAGGTGGAATCCACCTTTGCAAGGTGGAATCTGCCTTCTCTTTTTCAATGTGTCTGTGGTGGAGTGATTTCTCTAAGTCAGTTTACATTACTGTCAGTCAGGATATTGTGGACTGGCAAGGCAACTGTGGGTATATCGGAGATTAATCAATGGTCAGGTGATGTGTTCTGACCAATTAAATAATTGCATTTTAGATAGCCATGTTATAAATTAAGTTTATCCATTTAGTGGTGTAATGCACTCTTAGAGGTAATCTCCAATGGGTCAGTTTAAAACATACATTGACAGCTCATAAGTGTTTAGTTGCATAGTACTTAGGTACCACCATTGGGGTAGCATTTTGATGCAGCTCAAATTATCTAGGTATTGATTGGTTTAAGGAAATTTTGATATTGAGGCTTTATATGGTTAGGCAATAAATGTTTCAAATAATCTATGCCTCAGTATAAATGGCTTTGAAGAAAAATGCTCTGGGAAATCACAATGCTCCTGACAAATGGATATGTAAAGTCTATATTACAAAAAATAGCAAACCATGTAAATCAATTCTTCTACTGAAAGCTGTCAAAGGGTACCAGTGTGATTCCTTCATACTGGCAGAGCTCCTGCACCCGCACACTCCATTTCATCTACTTTAGTTAGACGGGGGAGGCCTTTGTGTGGTCCCACGGGCTAGGCTGAGGAGTTCAAGTGACTGGACCTTTGAGGTAGCACGCCTGTCACTGTGGATTTCTTTGCCAAGGACCTTGAGGGAGGCCCCTCAGTAGATGCTTTTAAAAAGGGGCCTCAAGTCATATTTATTCCAACAAACATTTGGAGAAGTTCCATAAAGCATGTATAGAGCTATTTTTGTAGATTTTTTTATGTTTTAGGATATCTGGTGTTAGCTTTAATGTAATTACAGTGTTATATCTTTATTTTTATGTATTATAGCTAGGGTTCTCTGAATATGCATTGTTTTTCATCATAATTGTACCCTTGGCCTCTGGAAAGGGTACCAGATGTAAATAAAACTACTACTACTATACTAGGACAATTGCAACATTTTATTTTGCTGGGGAATAGTTGATGAAGTAATAAACTTTGCGCCATGCATAGCTTTGTGAACTTCATCATTTTGCTAATTTGCTATTTTCTGGTAGTGTGATTTACCTTTCTTTGGTGAAAAAGTTGATTAGAAACCATTCCTTCACCATTATCACATCCTATCCCACCTTCCTGCACAGCCAACAAAAACAATAAAGACAATCTCCCTCCAGTCTACTTAGCACACCGTGTAGCCCTCTCCCCTTCTTGCCAGTAGCATGATAGAACATGTTTTTAAAGCAAATTCCTCAGGCCTTCATAACACTCCCTTCCACCCTTCTCCACCAACCAGCCCACATTTTAAATTAGGGTACCCACTTCCCCTTGGTCCATGTAGCACCTCAACCCACCATCATCTCTCCATGGTACCAATTTTAATCATAAAAAAATACATGGGCAGCACTTGGTTCCGACCCTTCACACATCCTTCCTGAGCTGGGTACCATCTGAATGAATGAATGAATGAATGAATGAGTGTGCACAACAAAATACTACTTCCCCATATACTACAATAAACCAGTTGTTAAGCAAGCAAAATGTTACTTCCTTCTACACTTGTACTCAGCTCATATCAATACTTACCATTTTAACTCCTTCCCATTAAAATTACAATACAATCTATAGAACAACAAGTTTAACTTAGATTCACCTCATCTCAGTGAAAACACACCAGCATAACAACCAAAACACACTATTGTGCTATATATACAGCTATGAATGGCTGGTAACATTTGCCTAGATCTTACAGTATAAAGCATCACAACAAACTACTGTACATATGTTTTCTATTATGTCACAAACAGATCCATCTGAAAATAACCCCCACCCGCATATAACTTTTAGTAAGTCATATCCAAATACAATAGAAAAACTCTGTGAATAGGAGGAGGAAGAAGAGGGGAAGGAGAAGATGAAGAAAGGGGAATTAAGCTTAAGGGTACAAATTGTCCTTGATGCATTATCAAATCCTATATTATCAGATATGGTAAGACAGTCTCAGAAAACAGTATGCAATACAGCTCAACCGACTCATACCTAATTAATAGTAATAATCTCTTAAGGAGAAAGCACCAGGAAAGAATCTCTAAAGTAAAGATTGAATATTTAGGTGAATAGGAAGTATTATTGGAGCTACTGTACTGCTGAATTCATCACAAAAGTAGACTGGTATATACTGTACCTGTAAAATGAAGGCATTACTCTGTTTAAAACAGCTTAAAGAAATTAATGATTTATATTGATTGTAATGACACATTTAGAAAATGCACAGTTCTAATGCACCCAAATGTATTTTACTGCACCCAATAAATGAAGTAAAAAAATTAAAGGTAAAAGTACTTGAGGATTTTGGGGCAGGGGCTATAGAGCTGGGTTGAGTTCAAGTTACAGTTTCGTCTCCCAGCACAGTGTCATGAGCTGGTCAATCTAAAATCTCTGACAAGAGATATTTTAAAGTGAGATCTGAGGGTCAACAACAAAGCTGACCAGTTTCTTAAATTTGATTCTCCCTCCTAAATCATGAATCAGAGTCACAGGCAAGTATTTCTTTATGGAATTTTGGGTAAATATCAGGGGAAGGCTAAATAAGGGAAGCTGATTAAAAGATGGTGTTGGTTAAGTTATACAGGGTGTTGTATTATAAAAAATATGGGGACTCCTTCGGACCTACTAGATTCTAGAACTCACTTCTCCCTCAATACCAGTTGGATTGGCAATCTCTATGGAGATCCTGTCATAAGTATGTTTCCCAAGATAGATCGCGTCTCATGCAATACCATATATTACATAATATGTATTGTACCCCCATTAATCAAAAGAAATGTGGTTTCTTGAATTCTAGTACATGTACTAAGTGCTTGTAAGAAGAAGGAACACTCCTTCATATGTTCTGGTCCTGTCCCAAAGTTTCCCTTTATGGAATTCAATTAAGATGTCTCTCGACCCCTTACTGGGCCTTCAGGAGTATTTTATTCCTGAGGTTTGTCTCCTAGGGGACATGTCCCTGGTTAAAGTTAGAATCAGGAAATACCATATCTCCATGGTTGCTCTCTCTGTTAAAAAACTTATTTTACATCATTGGAAGGACCAATCCACCCCATCTTTCCAGGAGTGGTTACATGAAATCATTGCTAATCTTTGAACAGAGAGGGCGATTGCAAGTCTTCATAACAGACTAGCAGCTTATGGTAAAATATGGGATCCCCTCTATTCCTTACTCTTGTTGTCTCACTGAGGATTACACCACACCTTAGTCTTACTCATAGGTCTAATAGAATTATGTACTGCACTTTAGGGCGATATAGTCTTGTTGCTGCTGTAAGGGGGTGGCTGGTGGGCTGGGCAGTTCTTACTGTGCATGTGGTATGTCATACCTTGATCTGCTGTAACTGCCCTTTACAAAAGGAAATGTATTAATAAAGTTTAAATTATAAAAAAAAGATGGTGTTGGTTAATGAGTGTGGGTGGGAGGGAGGAAAAATGCTGGCCACCTTGGAAGGCTGACAGGATGATTGTTTGTTTTTGACTATGTGAAACATGAGCCTATTAAGACCATGGTGAACATAGCATGGTTCCAAGTTTGAAGTTCACAGAGTCAAACTATGAAAGAGTCCACATATCTACTTTAGAAAACTACTATACTGCAATGGTTCAAAAGTTACAAACCATGGCCACCAAGATGGCAGTCATCCCATTTTATGATTTTATTTTTTATTTGAAAATGAGTTTCTTGTTATGGTTAATGTTGACAAAAAAATAAAGAGGGAACTGCAATACAAATCTGTTAATTACTAGAATGTGAGCAGAGTTTTATATCAGCATTCTCCCTCTCAGCACAATACATACCAAATCCTTAGCACTACTGGCACGTCAATTAACTCTTGTTAGACTGAGGCCTCTCCAGCCCTACAGTATCTGGAAATTAAACTGCTAATAAAACGTGTGAAAGCATTATCTCTAAATATTGAGCTAATTATATAATTTCCCCTACCATATAAAAATGGTAACAGATTTTGTCTTCATGCTTTGCAATCACAACCCTAATTACTGGAAGTATTTCTACTGTTACTACAGTATCTCCCAGTGCTGTGCAATGCTGTCAGCTACTCATATAGTATCTGGATTGAACTGCTTTTTGCATAAGCATACACTGACATTTTTAATAATTATTTTCTTTCATTAGCTAATTAATATTAGCCATTGCATCTTCTTAATACTGCTAGCTACATAGATTGCTCTACAAATATGCAAGTTGACTTTCAGAGAGTGTGGAGAAACATATATAAGCCCTTAACATATCTTCAGTAATACCATAAGCAGTGCAATGCATAACTATACAATATTTTATCCCATGGTGTATGTTTTTATGCAAAGAAAAGCTGACATAAGAATAAAATTTGCACATCTTAAATCTGTTAAATTTTTCCACAGTTCAAAGTTATCAGATAGTAATGTGTTCCTCAAGATCTGATAAACATACATAGTAATCATCCCAATCACAATGATATGTCTGTATTAAATGTTCATTGCAAAATATTTACTGTATTTCCAAAAACACAATGAAACAACATCTTCTACCAAGAGAAATCAAAAACAACATCCGTTGAGGTGACTTTGGCAACCTACCACTTAAAAATGAGTCATGAAAATCTTGTAATCTCATCGGTCAAAACACAAACACATCACATGACTGTTTATTTTCTGACAAATATACACCTCACCTGTAACACACACACACACACACACACACACACACACACATATATATGTGTGTATACATTTAACAAATAAAATATTATTTTATAAGCAGAATAATACACTACTGGGAGTGAGGTCATAAGGTAATAAAACACTTCTTGGATGGTTGTGGCACTAGGCTACACATCATACCTAACAACCACAGAAGGTGTGAATTATTCTCTTTAAACACATGTCCTGTTATATGTTCTCCCTTATCAAATACAGTCAGTTCAAATGGGTTATAACAGAAATGCAAAGTGACTAGCCACCATTCAATGAATATTATTTATCAAGTGCCTCTCAGTACATGATGTTGCTATCCTTTGGGAAATAAAAGTGTCTCCATTAAACACTGAAACTGACAACTGTGATTTTATTAAGTGCTGTTTTATATTTATTTTTAGACATTGGAAAGCACATTTCTATTTGTGATGATACTTTCTTAATCCAACACCCATTACTTTGTCCATTACTTTCTATATAACTCAAACAATACATCAGTTACTCTTAAATTTCATCAGCAACTCAATTTTTTGTGTTTAGATATTTGCTTCAGGTTACTTGCAGTTTGGTATCATAAAGTCTGCTGTAAGACAATTTATTTATAGTACACTTAGAGACCCTAACTTCTCAGTGCAAATGTAAAAACAAAATAAAACAAAAACATTTACACTCATTGGAATATATTTACTTTTTGTATGCTGTGTCTCCTATACATCTACTGCTCTGCACATTAATTTAAAATCATAATCCATTATATTTTGGGCATGATTCCAAGAAGAGTGTCACAATTCACAGCCATATGCAAGTTGCGCCATATTCACCACTATGCCGGGTACCCTGTACCCTATTCCAGAACAGGTAGGATCCCTGGCACATACACTCTGTGACTTGCGGCAGCTGCAGGGTTGTGCCACAGGAAGGGCACAATGGACCTAGGTTCTGCAAGCCACCGATGGCAGGGTGCAGCTTCCCTGAGCCCCCAGCCCCCAAAAAAGCCTGCAAGCCCCTGTGGGCCATGGGGGGGTCAGCACTGTGGCATAGGCTGATGGGTGGCACTGCCAAAATCCAGACCTGGGTGCCTGTGGGTGGTACCCCGGTATTGGGGGGGCTGCTCTGTAATGGGGGGTCCATTGGGCATGGCTGTGTGTGTGGGTTGAGGCACTGTGGTTGAAGCAACCTCTGTTTTGCCAGGACAGAAGCCCCTTAGATCAGCTAACAGCTGGTCTAACCCCACAGTGCCGCAGTGGGTCTTAGAATTGTGTAACTGCGTTATGGTAGCCACCCTCTCAGAATAGGGTACAGTTGCTGCTGTAACCCCCCTTCCACTTAGCCATAGCGGCTGCAACTGGCGGATGTCCCCTTGGGCACAAGCCACCCATGTCATGGTGCAGGATACCTCCTGGAATCCCCATCGGTGTAACACATGTTGCAAGGTGCAACTTGTGCCACTGGGTTTGGTGCAAGTCACCTTTGACACGTGTAACTCAACTTAGAATTGGACCCCTAGACTTTACCTGCTCTGGCTGTCTGTTTGCAGTTAAAACCACATGACTTCAACTGTGATATAAAGTACTGTAACAATCTGTTTCTGTGGAAATGAGTATGATGTCACAATCAGATAACTGTGATGTCAGGTATAGACTAGGAGCCTAAGCAGATGAAATAGAAATTAATTATAGAATGATATCAAATCAAGACTAAATTATGTGAAAATAGTGTTTTTATTCAAGGATATCCCTGGAGCATCAAGGGTTCCTTGAAGACTCAACATGAGTCAACTGGTTGGACTTTCACTTCTGTACTAGAATGTTTTTATTTCAAGTCCCAAACTGCTGTCCTGGATGCATGTTTACTATGGTGCACTACTAGGGAATGCTGTACTCTTGATGGTGCCATATCTCTTGTAGGAACAAAACATAGGTCCCTTTTATCACTTTTAGTAATGTGTAGGTGGAAAGTAAAGGTCCTATGACTCTTTTCAAAAATAGTAGAAAGTTATCACAGTCCGCATCCCAATTACTAAAACTTTGATAAAACAAGTACTTAAAAAATATCTATGACTAACTAGGATGTTACTGACAGGTGTATAATGGCTGCACCATTTGGTTTCATACAATCACTGCACTGTCATTATTTATCTAATTGCTTATAAGCCACTGAGTTCCAGTAGATATATACTCATTATATAAAATAAAGCTATACAACACTGCATAATCCTTTTTGTTTGAGATTACTACATACAGTATGTAAATGAGAAATAGACTGGCATTTGCACAGTAATAATAAGAATGCCATAGTTCATTACCAGAAGTAGACATTGATATTGAAATATTGACAGTAACAATTATTTACCTTCACAAGATGGAAACGGACCCTCAAATTGAAGCCGAGTTCCCAGTCTGCACGTTATGATGTCATTTCCAACTAGTAGATATCCAGGAGCACACTTATACCTCACAGTGTCTCCTGTACAATACCAAAATAAGACATACATATTAGTTCACAATCAACAATAATGTATAATGTATACTGTATTACTATTATGACCCAGAGCTTTAGATTATTTGTATATAATGCAATAAACCAACTCTGTGCACCTTATTATGTTGACAGAATTCATAAACACTTCTAAATTACTGGCCATAGGTTAATTAGATGCTAATTAAGAAAAAAAGAATGGCATTAGTGATACATATTCTCTAAAGTTTTACAATCTCAGTGCAATATGATTTTCTAAAAAGGAGACATTTAAATAAAAAAAAAGTTATTTCAAAAGTATTATAGCAGTATAACTACTCATAAAAACATATATCCATGATACGTGACATAGCTTTTCTAGTGGTTAAGACACTAACAATTCACTGTCAGGAATCTGTATTTAAATCTTAGCTTGGGTCATGCATGAAATAATAGGTTGATCTCAGCCCTGTTCTCAAGTGAACAGGGGTCTTCATGCAAAACTATCATACACAGTCCAACAAGAGTCAAAATAGCTGGAACTCTGTGGTCAAAGGGGCCTTTATATGAGCCTTGAGAAATAATCCCTCTCATATTGGAGTGTTGGTCTTTCTAGGTTAGTACATAGAAACATTAATAGAATCATGTTTAGAACAATGTACCGTGTCTGCAAAAATTGTGTATGAGCAGTGGGTTTCCAGTTACACCATCTCTAATATTTTTCAAGTAACAAATGTTTCATGAAAATGCTTCAAGAACATAAAGTACACAACTTTATGAATGTAACTACACTGCAGTTTTTACTGTAACAAAAGGTCATTTATGCAAATTCCATATGTACAATATGAAAACTAGTAGTCAGTTAGCTGCTTATAAGCACCCAGTCATATCTTCAGATGAGCACTGCCAGTTGAACATTCAGAATGCTGTGCAATTAATATAAATAGTTTGCAGGCTGATCACTACTGTAGTTGGAGTTTTTGTTTGTGTTGAACCATGAATACTTTATAAAGTTGTAGAATTTGGGAATACATATTCATACTCACACATACCTAATCATTAATTTGTGTTACATACAGTAGCTTTACTTATCTAATCATATACAATCATTTCAAGATACATTAAAACCTTCAGAAACATTATTTATGGTACATTAATAAATAAATTGAACCATCAAATATTCATTACTCACAACTATCTGATGCTTAATTTGCAGTACATACAGTAGCTTTACTTTTCTAATCATATATAGTCATTTCAAGATACAGTAAAACCTTCAAAAAACATTATTTACAGTACATTAATAAATGACACTGAAATAAGATAATTCACTATGGTTAACAACTTGTAAATTAGTTTGCTGAACTCTGCTCATGATCACTGTAAGTTCAGCTTAAAAAATGACTTCCAGATTTTTTTTCTACCAACTAGTTATCCAATTCTGCTGGACAGGCTGGGCTCCCATTAGCTTTGCCCCACAGAACCCCATCATCCTACACCTCGCCGGTATTCACTTGGAAGCCTGGCACCCCCATGAATTGCCCTCCACGGTGGAGTCAGGAAGGGGAGGACTGTCCTTCCCCCAAAGTCACACATCCAGTTGTCAGTCTCCAGGAGTCTGGTGGTGCGGCGGGCAGAGATCATCAGGCAGGCATCATTTACACCTGTCCTACCATCAATTTTCCTCTGGAATTTAGTTCACTTCCCTATTCTTGGATGCACTCGGAAGTGTGTGTGCATGGAGACATGTGCACACCACGGAGTTCCGCAGCTTTCCCATTTTCTGCCCACCTCAACCCACACTGCCACTTTACCTCCACCAAGTGGCAGTCATTCAGCAGAGTATGCAGATCTTCCCTCCACCCTGAAGTAGAGATGGGTGTTCAATCCTCTCCCATCCCAGCAAACCCCCAGCAACTCATGCCCATGGCTGAAGATGAGTCACCAACATGGCAAGAGGTAAGGCACTTATAGCATCTCAGCCCTCCAAACCAATGAACCGGCCTAGACTTCCAGATTTTTAATATTCATTCTGATCCTCTTTTCAACTTGGCTAAGACAATATGTGTGTGTGTGTGTGTGTGTGTGTATACACGTAGCATGCATACATTACCTGCACCCACGCACTCCTACATGGAGCATCAAAAGAGTTTACATTGCTAAAAGAAATATAACTGATATTTGATTGATCTACTTTCTATACCCAGGGCTGCAGCCAGAAATTTTGGGGTCTAGGACAAGTCCTTTGAGAAGGGCCCTTCCCTCACAACCCCACTAAGGCCAGGTGTCTTGGGGGCACTACACCTACAGAAGCTCTGGGGGTTTAGATGATCTGTGGTGAGTTGCGGGGCTTTTATTGAAAGATAAAACACACTTTTGTTACATCTTCCCTACCGCTGACTTCAGGGAAAACATTTTTTTTTCCCCTGGAGTCAGGGGTGTGGTAGACTCTGGCTGGCCATAGAGTCTGCAGTTGCAGCTGTGGTGGGCAACTGGCTGACTAATAATGCATCAACCACCCACTCTATAGGCATTATTGTTGTGTACTATGAAAGATTTTTATATAAAGGCTGTGGTTCTGTGGGCTACTAGGACCCCAGAAGCTGTAGGGTTTCAGATGCTTTGTGCTGCATTTTGGATCTTTTATTGAAGATAAAACACACTTGTAAACATATGTAAAATTTCACCCTATAGGGTTTAGTAGTCTATGAAAGATAAGCAAAAATAACAATTCATGTTTTTCTCCTGCAGATATGCAGCAGAACACCCATATACTGCCAATTTGGAAGCCAGTAACTGAGACTAACCTCCTCCCCTTCTGCTGGAGATACTTCCAACTATTACAAGATCAGGAAAACTTAACAGCAGCATCTGTTGGCACAAAATGTGTGGTGCTACCATGTTCCCCAGGATAGCACATGTCCATCCCATATTAGCCCATAATGCCCAGAGCTCCACATTGTTAGCCGAGCTGCAAGTCACTTAGAAACATAGAAGGTGATGGCAGAAGGAGACCATTTGGTCTATCTAGTCTGCCCTTGTTTTATGTCTACCCCCTAAATTCACCCATGCATGTGAGGGCTCCCTTGTGTCTATCCCATGCTGTCCTGAATTCCCCCATTATCTTTGATCCCACTACTCCCATGGGTAAGCTATTCCAGGTATCCACCACTCTCTGTGTGAAGAAGAACTTCCTTGTATTGGTGTTGAATCTACCACCATTTAGCTTCAGGTTTTGTCCCCTAGTTTTACTCCTCTCCTGGAAGTGGAAGAGATCCTGTGTCTGTACTTTATTTATGCCCTTCATATATTTGAAGGTTTCTATCATGTCTCACCTCTCTCTTCTCTGATCCTGGGAATACATGTTCAGTTCCCTCAATCTTTTCTCGTAAGATAGTTGTTGCAATTCCTGAACCATTTTTGTTGCCTTTCATTGTAATGTTTCTAGATGGTCAATGTCTTTTTTGAGGTGTGGCCTTCAAACCTGGACACAATACTCCAGGTGTGGCCTCACCAAGACTCTGTACAGTGGCATGACCATTCTTCTCCTCCTACTTGTGATTCCTCTTCCTATACATCCCAGCTTGCCTGAGGCCTTTAAAGCCACCTTTTCACATTGTTTCCCCTTTTTTAAGTCTTCTGAAATCATGATTCCCAGATCATGCTCTTGGTTTGAGGTAGTTAGTCTTACCCCACCCAAGTAATATGCCATCCTTGGGTTTCCTCTTCCCAGGTGCATGACCTTGCACTTTTTGGCATTAAATCTCAGTTGCCATGCTCCAGACCACTCCTCGAGCTTGATAAGGTCTGACTCCATCTTGCCTACTCCATCTTTGGAGTCCACCCAGTTAAAGATCTTGGTGTCATCAGTGAATAGACACACCTTCCCCTCAAGCTCATCTGCAATGTCAGCTATGAATATATTGAAGAGAAGAGGCCCGAGTAACAAACCCTGGGGCACACCGCTGGTTACCTTACCCTCCGGTGATAATGCACCAATTACCTGGACCTTCTGTATTCTGGACTGCAGCCAATTTTGTACCCATTTTACAGCCTCCTGTCTCACCCTGTGTAGACTATCATCTGTGTATGGAACTGAGTCAAAGGCTTTGCTAAAGTTCAGGTAGACTACATCTATTGCTCCTATATCATCCACAGCCCTGGTAACCCAGTCAAAAAATTCAACCAGATTGGTGTGGCATGACCTTCCCAATGTGAAACTGTATTGTTTTGGGTCCAGCTGCCCATTTGTTTTGAGAAACTCTGTTATTCTTTCTTTGAGCAGTGATTCCATCATTTTTCCTCCTGTAGATGTGAGACTAACTGGTCAGTAGTTTCCTGCCACCTCCCTGCTTCCTGATTTATGGAGTGGGACCACTGCTGCTCTTTTCCAGTCCTTGGGAAACACTCCACTCTCTAAGGATCTGGTTAATAGTTTTGCCACTTTGATGCATGCCTTAGTCACATCTAGGCTTGACTACTGTAATGCGCTCTACCTCAGGGTCATGGGAGGATCTCTCCACAGACTGTAGCTAGTGCAGATTGCAGCTGCCCGGATACTTACTGGGCAGCCTAAAGTTTTGTCATATTACACTGGTGTTGCATGAGCTGTATTGGCTGCCGGTCAGGTGGAGGATCCTCTTTAAGGTGGGTCTTCTCAGGTATAAGGCCCTACACGTTCAGGGCCCGGGTTATTTGTCAGACCTTCTTGCACCTGCCTTCTCTATTCACCCCCTCCTCTCCTCCTGTGGAGGCCCCCTGGTGATTCCTAGGACAAGGTTGAGATCGGCTGGCAACAGGGTGTTCAACGTTGCTGCCCCCCTCCTATGGAATTCATTGCCCCTGGGGTTAAAGGGGCACCCTCTTTGTAGGATTTTAAGGATTGCCTTAAGGCCCCTCCTATTTGCCCAGGCATTCTTGGACTGAATTATTAATATTTTGTTTTGATCTGTTTAAAATAGTTAAGTAACATATTATCATTCTGGGTTTTATTGTCTTGTATTTGTATGTAATCTTCTAAAGAAGTGTTTATTTATTTGTGCAGCACCCAGAGCCTCCAGGATTGGGTGATTTTAGGTAAATTTTGCCTTGCCTTTCCTTGCCTAGCTGCCTGTTCATTTCTTAGTTCTTTTAGGATTCTGGGTTGCATCTCATCTGGTCCCATGACCTTGAACACCTTTAGTTTATTTAGTGCCTCCAATACTTCCTCTTCTGTGAATGGGCTAGTGTCAACTCCTGATATGGAGGTGTTGCTTTTCTTGAGCATCGGGTTGTCTTCTGGATCCTCCTTGGTAAACACTGAGCAGAAATACCCATTTAGGATTTCAGCCTTCCCCAGGTCTTCTTCTGTTAATTGTCCATCCTCTGCAGCAATCCTAACAATACTGCCCTTTGTTTTCCTTCTTTCACTGCTGTACCTAAAGAAGGATTTGTCCACTCTGCAATTCTTTCCTCCATCTGGGCTTTGGCTTTTCTTATCTGTTTATTTGTTCTCTTATTTTTCCTTGATGTAATTCCCAGTGTCTGTCGTCCTTGGTTTCCTGTTATGTCTTCCATGCCTTCTGTTTTTTTCTTACTATGGGTAGCCACCTCCTTGGAGAACCAGAGTGGATTTCTTCTTCTTTTTGCCTTGCTGATCTTCCTGGTACATTGGTCTGTGACTGTCTTGATTGCTTTCTTTATTCTTTCCCACATGACCTCTACTACCCCTTCTATCTCTTCAGGTAAGTATTCTTTTAGGCTGGCTCTCATCTTTTGGAAGTCTGCCTTCTTGAAATCCAGGATCTTAATTTTGGACTGACAGGAGTTGTTTGCTAGGTTTACTTGAAAACTAACCATATGGTGATCGCTGTTTACCAGATTACTTCCTACATTGATGTCCTGAACCCTCTCACTGTTTCTGAGAATTAGATCAAGAATGGCATCTTCCCTTGTTGGGGCTTTGACAAGCTGCCTCAGTGCAGCACACTGTAGGGCCAATAAGAAGTCCCTACCTTTTGTTGAAGCTGCTGTTTGCATGTTCCAGTTTATGTCTGGAAGGTTAAAATCCCCCACCAGTATTATCTCACCTCTGTCTGTCATGTTGTGCACTTCCTCTATTAGTTCTTTGTCCTCCTGTTCTACTTGATTGGGGGGTCTGTACACAATGCCAGTTTCTAAGGATATTCCCTTACCCACATCTGCTGTTAGCCATAATGACTCTGTCTGCCCTGAGGGCATCAGCAACTCTGTGGCTTTTATTTCTTCCTGTACTTAGATAGCTACTCCTTCCCCTTTTTCTTTCATTACTGTCCTTCCTAAACAGGTTTCACCCTGGTATGGTTATGTCCCAGTCATGATTTTCTGTGAACCAGGTTTCTGTGACAGTCACCCAGTACAACTTTTCCACTTCTGTGGTGGCCATGAGATCTGGAAGTTTACTTGCAAGAGTCCTGGCATTTGTAACCATTGCCCTCCAGGAGTGTGCTCCCTCTTTTGTGTGAGGGTGCACCCCATTCCTGGACTGGGCTGATTTGATGTTAGTGCCTGAGAGATGTTTTGGGGTCTTGCAATTTTGGAGTGTGGTGACTGGTTTACCAGCGTTCCAGATGTGTGTTATTCTCTTTATCATTCTAGTGTTTGTATGTGTGTCTGTGGCCTTTTGTGAAGTGGTGACTAGCACACTGGTGGGTTGGGTGTGTACAGACCCAGCTCCCACTCACTTAATTTAAAGATCCAACATAGATATAAAGTTTTTGCCCTAGTGCCTGCATGCCTTCCCTACTTAGGTGCAGGCCATCATACTTAAAAAATCCCCTCTCCCAGAAGTTCTGCCAGTTTCCTGTGAAGTGGAACAATTTTTCAAGGCACCAGTCAGGCAGCCATGAGTTGAACTTGCCAATGTCATTATTCCTGACCCGCTTGGTGCCTTTCCCTATGTTTCATACAGGCAGAACTTCTGAAAAGGCTATTATGGATGACATTGAAGACAATTTGGTAGAAAGAGCTTCAAAATGTATTTTAGCCTCCTTCACTGTGTGGTCTGCCAAGTCATTTTTCCTGAGGTGTATTGCTATATGCATTATATCCTTTGTTTTTTTGGGTTATTTCTGCTTTGTGGTCTGTGTCACTTTCAGCAGAGGCCCCTGAAAGACACTTGACCACAATTTATGCAGTGATTTTGTTTAAGTTAACTCCACAGATCATGAAATCCCCCACTATGAAAAGTTTCTGTTTGTTCATGTTTTCAATTGTTTTATTGTGTTTTCCTGTATTTGAAGGATGATTATTTTGTACTGAGGCTCCTGGGTGACACTTAATTGCAATTTTTTTGTCATTGCTCTGGCCTAGGTAGGTTTTCACTCTGTGGATGATGGAATCCCCACCTATGTTGAGATTTGTCGTGTCTGTGGTTTGTTCAAGCATTGTGAATATGTTCATGGTTGGAATTGCAGAGTTAGGAACCGGTGTGACAAAATCCTTCCTAGACCTCCTGCTTCACTTTTTTCTCCTAACCACCTGCCATTCCTTTGACCGTGTGTCCTGTATTGGATTACAACAGACAACTTGGCCTGGTTGGTATGGGAGTTGTAGAGACTTGCTATGGAATGTCTTGTACTGCAAATCATTGATTATGGCTCATGCATCCATAAGCTGTGCTCTGATATCCATTATGATGTAACAAGTGTGACAGGGTTCTGGCTGCTGTATATATGCCTTTATGTACAGAGCCCCAAAATTTCTGAAGCTGGCTATGTCTATTTTGTTGAAGAAGTTTAGGTTAAGTAACTCCCCTTCCTATTTCAGATGAAAGAGTTTTGAAGGCAAAGTTTGCATATTTTTTTTATTTGTCCATGACCCTTCCCTTCCAGTAATAGGAAGTTGGTTGTACCAGCTGACTACAAGTGGCAATGACCCTAGGGTGGGTGGGATTTGGGGGATGGAAGGATGTAGTGCTATGCAGTCCTTGCAAGGGAGAAGATAATCCATTGACTACAACACAAAACATAGAATAGGTACAGCTCTAGTGCAGTTAGATTTTACCTCTGTTGAGTGCTGCTGCAGTGAGGTGTGTAAGTCTCCATACTCCCACAGCAGGCAAATGCACATTGAGTGAGAGCTTGGTGATGGTCTTGCAAGCTGGGTTCAACTTATATCTAGAGAAGGGTGCCTGAAAACAAAAAAAACTCACCCTACTTGAGCCACAAGGCTAGTCCCAGTTGTGAGGTTATATTCCCAGAGGGTTTAGTTTGGCAGATAATAAATGATCACATGCTGCTCTTAGCAATATTGTGCAGTTCTGTTACAGATCTTGTCAATATACAGCACATGAACCATGACCATCTAATATTTACTCAGACCCCTCATTGTTGAGTACTCCAGTCAAGTTTGTCAGTAAAAACTTCTCTGGACCTCAGGCCCCACCACCTTCCCATCCCCAGCAGACGCAGCACCCCAAAAAGATTTGTTTAATGCTGGTTGATCAGCAGCTGTCGTCAGTCCCCCCCCATGGAGAGTGTGTCCAGTCCCTGTTCAATATCAACAATAAGGGAACAAACAAATGAATGAATGATGACATTGACCTATTTACCTATAGTAAAACCTGATTGGATGAGGTTCAGCTAATCAGGTTTTACTACAGAAAACTATGTGTCACCACTATTTATTCATGCTCTTACTGATATTGAATACTGAACAGATCAGACACGCTGTGCTCCAAGTAGGGGTGTGTGACAAAACATTTTGCCTGCAGCATTGAAGCAAAAGCCAGGCTTTCACTTCTTCAAAAGTTCAGAAATCCATTTCTGAACTTTCATGGAATTTCTGCCTCCTATGCAAGGCTGCCCGATTGCCCAATAATTTTTAAAATAATGGAATTCCCAATCCCTGGTGGCTAGTGGTCCTTCCCCCTACCTGATTACTCACCCAGCCATTCCAGGGATACCTGCCCTTAGCCCTTTCAGTAACCCTATCCTGTTCCCCCACTGACCACAATATAGTCAGTAAGTCACTGTTTAAAAAAAAAAATCTCCCTGGTGGTCTAGTGACCTTCCTTCCATTTCCCCAATCCCTGAATTAAAATTAGTATCCTTGGAGGTCTAGTGTTCCTCTGGCCCCCCACCCCTGGAGGCAAAGTCTCACCCCACCATTCCAAACCAAACAGTGGACCACTGGCACACAGCTCTCCTCTCTCCTCCACAGCCAACAGCCCACTGAGCTATTAATGAATGATCATGTACTTGTACAAGCCCGCGCTTATTCATTAATAGCTCAGTGGGCTGCCAGCCATGGAGGAGAGAGGAGGGCTGTGCCAGTGGCCCGCTCTTTAGTTTGGGATGGGGGTGGGACTTTGCCTCTAGTGGTGTGGGGTACACTAGACCACTAAGGATATTAATTTAAATTCAGGAATTGGAGAAATGGAAGGAGAGTCACTAGACCACTAGGGAGAATTTTTTTTAAATAGTAGTTTACTGTATACAGCGATTGGTGGGGGATTGGGTTACTGAAAGGGACAAAGGCATGTTGCCCTGGACTGGCCGGGTGGGTGATCAGGTGGTGGGAGGGACTGCTAGTCACCAGGGATTACTTGGGCAGCTGTTTTTTTTTTTAAATGGGGGGTGACCAGGTGGAAGAAGGGACTGCTAGCCACCAGGGATTACTTGGGCACTGGCAGCTGAGCTTTTTTTTTAATGGGGCAGGTGATTGGGTGGTGGAAGGGACCGCTAGACACCAGGGATTTTAAATGTCGAATTTGGTCAAGGCTTGGGGGAGAGAGGCAGTTCTGGACACCAGATATTACTTTTTTTTCCCCCTTTTCTACCTCTAGATGAGCGGAAACAGGTAGAATTTCACCCAAAAACCTTAGGAAGTTTTCCATTCTGTGGCAGGTGGAAATTCGTAAACTTCTGCGAAAATTGCAAACTTTCTTGTAAGTTCTGCTGTCACAGAAAAACAACTTTTTCCCAGCAGTAGCACCAAATGACCAATGACCACTACCAGCTTTAACTAAATCTTTTTGGGGTGCTGAAGGGGAAGAGAGTTGTGGGGATCAGACTGGGTTGGTGGGGCGAGGACATATCCACCGGCAGCTACACTACATCTTGTGGTGGGGTGGTTAGGGAGATGGGTTACAATTTCTGGACCTGAACTTCAGGACTGGTGGCAGGTCCCCTCCAGAGCTTGGGCCTGGGGCAACAGTCCCAGTTGTTCTCCCATGATGGCATGCCTGGCTGTACCCATCTTATACCAGTGAAAATAAAAGTCAGGTAATGAACCTTTAAAATAAGTGTTTTTGTGATTTGTCCACATGACAGTATTGCTTGCTGTGTGGTTGTGATAGTCCAACAAGATAGCTTCTGTGACATTAACTAGTCCCGTATAACATCACACCATGATCCCATAAGGGTGGGTTTTGCAATAGCTTTGCAGGTACAGGAAGTGATTTTTCTTTTTCTGAAGTCATGGGTATCTTTTTTTTTTTTTACTTTGGTTAGTAAGCCTATGACTGTTTCTGCACCTGCCTACAATGTCATTAGGTCATAGACTCTCCCAACACTCACTGTAAGTATCTTTGTTTGATATTTTATTTAGGAAATAGTGTTTGTGAGTATTGTATAAAAAGTTTTTTTTTTCTTTTTTACTTTAACAGCAATGTATTCTTTTTACACAGTATTTCCCAAATGGACTGTTTCCCCAAATATTTTCAAGTAGTAAAATACTGCACACTAAAAAGATGGTTTGCCAATATGGTTTGAACTTTTGTGAAAAAAAAAAAAGCGTTGTTGCCACTTACAGAGAAATATAGTTTATTTGTCTCCATATATACAAAATCGGGGGGATGGCAAAACCTATCATAAACAGTTACATTCTACAGAAGGAATTCTATCAGATGTACCAAAATTTATTTTTCTATTAGTTCCAGCATTATCACTGGGAAATCATAACATATTGGTTACATGCAGTCCTAATAGAAACACTAGCGCAGCTGAAATCTGTAACAGCAACATACAACATCGGTGACATGAGACTTCCAGTGCCAACAACTTATCTGTATACATTTTTGCAATGTAGCAGAACCATAACGACGATAGAAATAGGAACACCTAACAGCATACTGTTTCACACACAATCAAGGCAAAGGTAACATAACAAAACGTTGCCCAGTACCTTGAGTAAGAATCAGGATGATGTTGTACTTTGATTGATTCCCCATGAATGGAGAAGCTTGTTTTGTTTGACCCCCAGGAGCCATCAGCTTAGTTCAGGTTGAATAAGATGAATGACTATTACATTGATCAGTGCTCTTCCACTGGAAGATTAAACAAGCTGCCTCTTTAAACAACAGGATACATTAGCAGTATGCTTGAGTACTCAGATTGTGCATAAAAGTACAACTTAACTTTATCAAGAAACAATGCATAGTATGTCAATATGCCAAAGTCATATCTGCAATATTCACTTTGAGAGTTGGAAGGCAATTTTCATGGGTGCTCCCAGGCACAATTTTGGAGCAAACATAAAAAGAAATAGCTGAAATAATGATAACTTTTTTTCTTTCTGTAGCACTCCAGGTTGTCACTT
The DNA here is from genome assembly GCA_016271365.2 of Neoceratodus forsteri. NCBI lineage: Eukaryota > Metazoa > Chordata > Ceratodontiformes > Ceratodontidae > Neoceratodus > Neoceratodus forsteri. The sequence continues at coordinate 436,192,449 of CM057451.1, read as the reverse complement.
GGAAGTCATAACACATTGTTTCTAAGAAGCAGAAGACATTAAATCCTTGGTAGGGGAGACTATTTTTGCTGTATATATTTCAGTGAGAGTTTTATCTTCTGAGTGATGTCAGCAGCACTTTTTACATAAAGGCTGCATCCAAAAAATTTTAAGTGTCAAGATTATGGTGGTTGATGTAGGTATATATGGAAGATCCTGGACTGCCCTGCAAACCTTGGACACTGATGCCTCAGACCTTTCTTCCCACCAAACCACTGTGATCCTGGTAGAATGTGCCTTAGTTTGTTTAAAAGTCATATGAGCCTTTGCTATTTACATTCTGACTGATTTAGCCAAGGTGGCCTTGGAAACAATGTATATGTGCAAAGAATGGAAAAGCTATCAGACTTATGAAAAAAGTCACTTTATATCACCTACATTTTGACTATTTTGCATACATCAACTTTATGCAAATATCTTTCTTCTGAGTTTTCCAAATCTGAGCAAAAAACAAAAGGCATACCTCCTGGTTCACAAGGAAAGTAGTATATAGTTTCAGGATAAAAGAGGGAATGGTCTGGAAGACAGACTTATCTTGATGGAAAATAAGATACAGTTAACTGCTGTTTAGAGCCTAAAGCTCACTAACCCTCCTTTCACAGCAGATAGCTACTAGGAAACATACTTTGATGGAGAGAATGTCTTCAGAAATTATGGAAAAAGGCTCAAATGCAGGTTCACAAATAGCAATAAGAACCAGACTGTGGTTCTATGGGCACAAGAGACTGGAGTGAATAACTAGACCATGTGAAAGAACCTTCTGATGATTGCACAAGTTCTAAACAAGGCTCCACACATAGGCCGTAAAATCACTCCAAAGCCAAAATATGACCTCAACTAGAACTCAAGGTAAGGCCTTTACCCATATTTGCCTCATAGAAATCTAACATCTGGATCACAGAAACCTTCCCAGGCTAAAGACCTATTTTTTCCCCCAGGTGGAGATGGTGTTTCAATCCCTTTTGTACACTAAAGAGGTCAACTTTTTCCTGAAAGCCATGAGAGTAACCCTCACCTTGGCAGAGTATTGCAGCTTTAGCATTCCACTACTTTCAGATCCAGACTGCCAGCTTCAGCTTTTCTTGACTGTGATGTAGTACAGAACCTTGTCCCCAAAGGTCAGTGTGGAGGGGGTCTGAAAGGCCCTTGGCATGATAGATTTATTAACTCCAAGAACCAAGGTGAAAAATACAAAGGGGGAAAGGAATAGGAGCATTAAAAAGAAATGTGGGGAGGAGAGAAGGCATAAAGGAAAATGGGGGGCAACAAGCAGAGTGTACAAATGCTAGAAGTCTAGGAAATAAGATTCTGGACCTAAAGGCCATCATGGCAGAGGATGACCTGGATATTATAGCCATTACTGAGTCATGGTGCACTGAAAACCAGGACTGGGGCATGGCCATACTGGGCTATACACTGTTAAGGAAGGACTGGGTGGGAAGGAAAGGAAAGAGGTGTGATGCTTTATGTAAGGGAAAGCATACAAGTCAAGGAGATACAGGGAATACAGAGGGAGACAGAGGTACTGTGGGTCTCCCTGGAGATGGGGAATAGAGCCACTATTCACACTGGAGTGATCTACAGACCTCCACCACAGAGGGAGGAATTAGATAAGGTACTGGTGGAAGATGTTGGCAAGATGGCAGAAAAGGGGGAGGTGCTGCTTATGGGGGACTTCAACCTGCCAGATGTGGATTGAAGCCTCCCAGTGGAGACTTCAACTAGAAATAAGGAAATCATAGACTCTCTGCAGGGGGCATTCCTCAGGTGACTAGTCAGTTAACCCACTCATACTGAGGCAATACTGGACATGGTGCTCAATAACAGTGACAATGTTGCAGACGTCAAGGTGGGAGGCCACTTGGGGACCAGTGATCACCATATGATGTGGTTCAATATAAGGACAGCTGCAGAATCAAACCACACAAGGGAGAGGGTCCTGGATTTGAGAAGGGCAGATTTTAAAAGATGGGTGAATGCCTCAGGAATGACCTAGCAGGGGTTGGTGACCTGGGTGAGGTGGAGGAACAGTGACCAAAGATAAAAGGGAGCATAGTAAAGTCAACAAACCTCTGCATGAAGCAAGAGAAAAAAAAGATCACTATTGTTCTCAAAAGAAGTGACTGGAAAGGTAAAAGCTAAAAGGGTAGCATTCAGAAAATATACAGTGACTCAAAGGGAGGAGGATAGGGAGGTGTATTGGGGGAAATAGAGAGAAGCAGGGAAAGCAGGAAGGAGCACAAAGGTGCAAACTGAATAGAGAATAGCCCAGGAGGTAACAAAAGTGGACAAGACATTTTTACTGCTGTGGGTGGAGCCTACAGCCATTTTGCTTTCAGTGCCTTTAAAATGGTTGATCATGGCACCTTCAGTTGGACTTTTGGAAGTGTCCTTCTGAAAGTCCAATGGAGCTTGTAACACTCCACCATGACTGGCTGCTATGAGTAACAGCCATACTATTTTGGCTGTTACTTAAGCATTATCTGACAAGAACTGTACATGTGCACATCATGTGCATGCACAATTCTGCTGGTGCTGCCATCTTGTGAATGGCATATTGCTATTCACCGCAACTGCGCATGTGCGAATGCTATGCATGCACAGCTGCATTGCTGCTGCCATCTTGCTGATGGCATTCAGTGATGCTGGTGGCACTAGCTCACTGGGGCTTTAAAAGCTTTCCACTGCCATATCGGCTCTGGCCAGAGTTTGTTTAGATATGTAAGTGAAAAAAGGAAGATAAGGGGTGGGATTGTAAGGTTAAAAAAGGAAGGGGGGGGACTGTGCAGAGGGGGGACCAGGAAAGGGCACACATTCTGAACAAATGCTTTTGTTCAGTGTTCACAGAGGAAGGAGAAGGGGAGGGGTAACAAAAAAGTAGCAAAAGCTTTGGAGGGAGGGAAGGGAGGTGGACACTAGTCCTTTTTTAGAGGAGAGAGTCTTGAAAGGGTTTGCTAATGTGAAAGTGGACAAAGTAATGCAGCCAGATGGTGTGCATCCAGGGGTATTGAGGGTGCTCAGGGAAATACTGGCTACACCTCTGAGAGTTCTGTTTAACAGTTCACTGGAAACAGGAGTAACTCCGGAGGACTGGAGGAGGGCAGATGTAGTCCCATTACACAAAATTGGTAGCAGGGAGGAGGCTGGCAATTATAGGCCAGTCTGCATGACATTGGTAGTGGGAAAGTTAATGGAATCATTGATGAATGAAATGATTGTGAAATATATCAAATCCAGTGTGTTACAAGACCCAAGGCAGCATGGTTTCATAAGGGGGAGGTCATATCAAACAACTCTGATAGATTTCCTTGACTGGGTGACCAAGGAACTGGACTGGGGTGCAGCAGTAGATGTGGCCTACTTAGGTTTCAGTAAGGCGTTCAACATCATTCCACATAGGAGACTAGAAATCAGGCTGGGTGGCTTTGGAGTGTATCCAAAAGTGGTACACTTGATAAGAAATTGGTTATGGGATAGGCAACAGAGAGTGGTGGTAAATGAAGTTCACTCCAAGGGTAGGAGGGTGACTACTAGGATGCCTCAGGGATCAGGTAATGAAAGCCAAGAGTCACAAGGAGCTGTGGGCTAAACAGACACCCAAAAAAACAAGGATAAACAATTAGCAGGAAAGGTGCACAAAAAAAGTGAAAGACACAGTGAAATGAATGCCCGGTGTCTAATGTGCCAACCAACAAACCAACAGAATAAAGCCCCTGCTCTTTGAACCCTTGGGGGGTTTTCTTTAGGGAGAGAGCTACCCCTAATGAAGAACCTGCAGGGGTTCAAAGTGCTGGGCTTTATTTGTTCTGTCCATTTGTAAGTTAGCACATTAAACAGTGAGCATCCATTTTGCTGTCTTTCACTTTATTTGCACACCTTTCCTGTCAGTTGCCCCAGGGATCAGTGATAGGATAGGTCCTGTTCAATGTCCTTATTAGTTACATGACAGAGGTACTGGAAGGGAAGGTCTGCCTCTTTGCAGATGACACCAAAATCTGCAACAGGGTGGACACTCTAGGAGGTTGAATAGGATGAGTAAAGACATGGAAAACTAGAAGAGTGGTCAAGGGAATGGCAACTAGGTTTTGATGCAAAAAAAGTACCGAATAATGCACATAGGGCACAGAAACCCTGGGGCAGAGTACAAAATGGGTGGGGTGGTATTGATGACTGCTAATCAGGAATGAAACCTGGGGATAATCATATTGGATAACCTATAAGTGGCCAGGCAGTGTGACAAGGCAGTAGGGAGGACAAGTGGGATGATGGGGTATCACCAGCAGAAAGAGGGAGGTGGGTTTGTCTCTGTATAGATGGTTGGTAAGATATCACCTAGAGTATTGTGTTCAGTTTTAGAGACTGCATCTCCAGAAGGGCATAGATAGAGTGGAGGAGGTCCAGAGGAGGGCAACTAAAATGGTGCATGGTCTGCATCAAAAGCCCTGTAAAGAGAGACTAAAGGATCTTAATATGTACAACCCTTAACAGAGGATGAAGAGGGGAGATATGACAGAGACTTTAAATATCTCACAGGAGTAAATAAGGTACAGCAGGGGGATATTTTCAGAAGAAAAGATGCTCAAGAACAAGGGGACATGCTATGAATCTGAAGAAGGCAGATTTAGGAGAGATGTGAGGAACTACTCCTTCACAGAAAGAGTGGTGGATTCCTGGAACAGCCTTCCAACAGATGTGGTGGGAGCAAAAACAGTGGTGGGTTTTGAGAGTGCATGGAATAAGCACAAAGGAATCACAGTGGGAAGGAAGGGAGGAGGGAGAAAGCTGTAAATCAGGGATGGTCTAATGAAATAATGTAGATAGGGAGGAATGGGAAGACTGGATGGGCCAAGTAGTCCTTATCGGACATCAAATTCTATGTTTCTATGCTTCTAACCAGGCCTTCTTGGTCACTACAGTGCTATCAGGAGGGAAGTTTCCTATTGACCCCTATACCACTATGGTCCTTGAAAGAGGTTGCTGAAAGGAATGGTTATAAGAGTAAAATTCAGAAGGTACTGTATAAGGAGACACTGAGGGAGAAGGTAGGGAGGTATGTAAGGGGAAACAGTAGGAAGCAGAGAAAGCAGTAAGGAGTACAAAGGCACAAACTGAAGAGAGAATAGCCCAGGAGATAATGAAAGGGGACAAGACTTTTTTTAGGTATGTCCATGAAAATAGAAAGACCAGGGGTGGGATTATATAGTTCAAAGGGAAGGGGGTTATGCAGAGGGGTAGCAGGAAAAGGCAGACATCCTGAACAAATACTTTTAGTTCAGTATTCACAGAGGAAAGAGAAGGGGAGGGGCCACAGGAAAAGTAACAGAAGCTTTGGAGGGGATGGTAGACACTTGTCTTTTTTTTGTAGGAGGTGAGAGTCCTGCAGGGACTTGTTAATCTGAAGGTGGACAAAGCAATGGAGCCAGATGGGTGTATCCAAGGGTATTGAGGGAGCTCAGGGAAATATTGACTGCACCTCTGACAGTTCTGTTTAATAGCTCACTGTCAACTGCTTCCAACTGCAGCTGAAGAATCGGAGGACTTGAGCAATTTCTCTGGAGGCAAAATGATCTATCTGTGAAGTCCTACAGCACTGACACTGAAGCTAAAACACATCTGAATGAATCAACCACTCTCAAATCAAATCAAATCACAATTTATCTTTATTGCGTTTTCAAGTGCCAAAGCACAAATACATAACAGAAATATATATCAGTAATAAATAAAAATATAAAAATATGGACACAATTAAAAAGACAGCAAAACTGGAATTATTCACTCTCTACAATGCAAAGCTTGGTGACTGAGTTAGCATGGCTTAACATTTAATTCTCCTACTAAATGAATGTCATAGAAATGTATAATTTGTCAGCAGAAAAGGTTTGCTTGGCCCACCCAGTCTGTCCAGATATTCCTGCCAAATTGGTCTCTATAGACCTGTACTGGTCTCTGGTGATACTTCCTCTTCTGTGTCTATTTACTAATATTCCCTTATGCCTATTCCATGCATGCTTGAATCCCTGCCCCACTGTTTTTGCTTCACCCAATTTTGCCATATTTCTGTTCCAGGTATCTACAACTCTTTCAGTGAAGTAGTAGTTCCTCACGTCCCTCATAAACTTCCCCAGCTCCAGCTTCATAGCATAATCTCTGGTCCTGGTGCTCTTACTCATTTGACCCCCCCCCCAATGCTCTATATTCACCTCTCAGAGTTACTTGCAGGTATCTATCATCTCCCTTCTTTCTCTCCTCTCTTTTATAGTGAATATGTTGACATTCCTCATCTCTCCTTGAAGGGTTTCTCATACAACCCCTGCACCATTTTAGTTACCCTCCTCTGTGCTGCCTGCACCCTGTCTATGCCCTTTCTGAGGTGTAGCCTGCAAAACTGGACACAGTACTTCTGGTGGGGTCTAACCAGTGAGCAATACAGTGTCAACACCACCTTCCTCCTCCTGCTGAAGATACCCATCCCTATGTACCTAAGCATCCCACTAGCCTTACCCACTGCTTTATCACACTGCCCTATCACTTTGAGGTCATCAGCTATGATAATGCCAAGGTCCTTTTCCTCATCTGTCAGTACCCCCTCCACCCCCATCCTATACTCAGCTCCTGGGTTCCTATGCTCAAGGTGCATGATTTGGCATGTTCTGGTATTAAACCCTAACTTCCATGTTCTTTGACCACTCCTCAAGTTTCCCAAGATCTCTGTGCATTCTCTCCACCCATCCTGAGTATCTAGCTTATTGCAAATGTTATCATCTGCAAAAAAAATGCATACTGTTGCTTCCAATTCATCTACAGGGTCACATTTAAAGAGATATTAAAGAAAACTGGTCCCAGTACTGAGTCCTGAGGCACTCCATTGGTCACTTTTCCATTGTTTGAGTGAGTGTCATTAACCACCACCTTCTGTCTCCCATCTGTTAATCAGTTTCTGACCCAATTCACTTTTTTGGAACCCACCTTTAGGTTGATCAGTTTCCTTATTCACCTCCTGAGTGGCACAGTGTTGAAGGACTTGTTAAAGTCCAAATGTCCTCTTCCACTACCTTCCACTAATCTATTTTCTTGGTCACCAAGCTGAGGAAATCAATCAGATGTGTCTGGCATGACCTCCACCCCATGAATCTAGGCTGCATGTAGTCTTTAAGTGCCATCAGTGTCAAAATATTCTGCCAGCCTTTCCATTAGCAGGGTTTTCATTAATTGTTCCACTACTGAAGTGAGATTAATCAGCTTATATGTGCTAGCCTCCTCCCTACTGCCAATCTTATGTAGAGGGAACAATGTCTACTCTTCTCCAGTCCTCCAAAATCATGCATCTTTACAGTGAAGTTTTGAACAAGACTGTCAGTGGAGCAGCTAACATGTCCCTGAGTTCTTTTAGTACCCCTAGGTGTATCCCATCTGGTCCCAAAGCCTTATCCATCTTCAGAACTTCGAGTTCTTTCAGTATTCTCTCCTCAGAAAATTGACTTTTGTCCAACACCCCCACCCCTTGTTTCTGCTACTCCCTGGTGGTTATTCCCTCCTCCCTCCACTGTGAAGACTGAACAGAAGTACTGTTCAGGACTGTAGCTTTTTCTGGGTGCTTTTCTGTGCAGTCTCCTCCTGCCACACTATGAATCCTCAGTATCCCTCCCCGTGCTTTCTTCTCCTCACTTATGTATCTGAAGAAAGACTTATCCCATTTACCTATCTTTTTTCCTGCTTACACCTTTGCTCTGGTCATTGTCTTTCCTACTTCCATCTGTTTTACTTGGTAAAACTCTCTGTCCTCTTCAAACTGCATGTCCTTGTATCTCCTGAATGACACCCTTTTTTCCTTCACCACCATGGCCACTTCCTTAGAGAACCATAATGTCCTCTTTCTCCTTCTGCTTTTACATTCTTCATTCACACAGAGGCTGATTGCCTTACTTATGCCATCCCTTTTCCTCACTGTGCGTCCAACCATTCCAAGCAATTGAACCTCTATGAGGCAGTTTCTGAGGCAGTCAACCATTTCTTTAAAATGCCCCTCCTAAAGTTCAGAAACTGTGTCTTCATGTTGTTCACCTCTCCTTCTGTATTTATGTTAAACCACACTATACAATGTACAATGATCACTTATACCTAGGGACTACCTGATGAGATATCTTTATTGCAGCCCCTGTTTGTTAGCATAAGGTCCAGCACTAGTGGGTTCTTTGACTAGTTAACCGAGAAAAAAATCTCTTGTAGTGAGTCAAGGATAGCCCTGCTCCTTCCAAAGCCACAATTAGTTGACTCCATGCCTTGTAGATTGAAGTTACCAGCTAGCATCACCCACCCTTACTTGCTATTCTAATAATGTTTTCCACAAGTGCCTTTACCAACTCCTATGTCAGTGTGTCTATACACTGCCCTGCTACAAACAGCAGTCCCAGAGCCTGTCTCCAGGATGACCCACAGCAACTCCAGTCCTTCCTTTTCCTCCTGGTTCCCTGTATCTCTGTGACATAAATTCCTTCCCTCACATGTAGTATACCCATCCTCCAATCCTCCCTGCCCTGTCTCTCCTGAACAGAAAGTAGCTTGTATGGCTATGTCCCAGTTATGCTGGTCAGTGCAACTTGTCTGCATTATGGCCGCCAAATGCATGCTAGCCTCCACCATGATGGCTTCATTTCTGGAATTTTATTTCCCAGAATCCATGCATTGGTGCACATGGCTCTCAATACCTTACTCACTCTTATCCTTCTTCCATGCCCCCCCTTTCTACCTGTGCTATTACAAGAAGCTCCCCAACCCACATTTCCCTTTTTACCTTCCCTGTCTCTTATATTTGTTTACCTGATTTTTAACTCACTTTTCCTCTGCTTTGTACCCACCTCAGCCTTTCTGTACCCTTCCCCGAGGGATTTTGTTCTCCTTGGGTCCTCCCTCATAATGCCCAATCATCCAGGAATGGGAAGTTGTTGCTTCCATTGGTTTTATATCCTCCTTCCCCCAGCTTGTTTAAATGCTCAGTAAAGCAGGTCCACTGTCTCCCTTTTTCTAGGGTAAAAGTAGTCAAGACCAGGAACTGTAAGAACTACTTTTTAAAAGGCAATGCATAGGACTGCTGTGTATTACATAGCCTTGAGATTTAATCTCCAGAATCCAATGGTGTTTCAGTGTTTTAGCCCATCTGCAGGACCTTCCCCACTTATGAGCTCAGTGGGTCCATGTTTCAAAACAATTAATTTTTTTTTTCTGATCAATGATTTTAACATTGATCAATTTAGTGGCCAGTCAAAGAATGTTGAACTTACCCTTAACAAACTACTACTCCACCAGCTCATCTCTGAATCCAGAAGAAGGGCAAATAATGATCAGACTTCAACCCTAATTGACTGGATTCTCACCCTGGACCTGGCAGAATTACCCCCTCTGATATCCTCGCTGATGCTATAAGTGACCAGTCACCCATTTATTGTGTCTGGAGGGCAAAGTCCTCTAAAGCCCCCCAAGAATCATATACTTCCGAGACTTCTTAAAGCTTGACCTCACAGAACTAAACAGGAGGTTAAGAGTGCAGATTGGTCACAGCTGTTGGCCACTAATGACAAAAATCATGCCCTCCAGTCTTCAATAAAGTCTTAATAGAAGTCCAAAATAAAAATGATCCTTTGACCTCCAGGCGAGTAGGTGACCCAATCGCTAAATGCCTGGATAGCCTCCTGCTGGCCCTCATTAAACAAAGAAATGCTACCTGATCTACATACAAAGCCACCAAGTCTGCCACTAACTGGGCTAGTTATAGAATGCTCAGAAATGAATATAAGAGGGCCATTTGGCAAAGTAAAAGTCTTCATTTTAAATCCCTGTTTGATGCTTTCACCGGAAACACAAGACATTTCTGGAAAAATGTCAAGCAAGTGTTAGGCCAGTCTAGAAATGTTTCACCTAAGAACCTAAATATTTATGGAGCTGACTGTAATAATCTGGTCACTGCAGCTAATGTCTTCAATTAAAGTTCCACTGACTTCATTTCTTTACACTGGGACTTTTCTTCCCCATCTCTTCCCCTGGTCCTTCCATTACTGATGCCTGCCCCTTTCGCCCTCCCTTTTTATCCCAAAGTGCTCACTTGCAGAAATGTTTGCAGATTCATTATAGGAGAAGATGGAAGGTTTGATACCTTTTATTGGACCAACAAGTGTCTTGTACAAAGATGGAATTATACACAAGCTTTTGAGGCCACACAGGTCCCTTCTTCAGGTGAATAGCAAAACTAAGTAACATAAGCAGATGCATTGCATGAATACCTATATCAAAGTCTGCCCACTCTGATGAAATGGAGCCTAAAATACTGAAGATTGCTGCCACAGAACTTACCCTTCCTGTCACAAGAATCTTTAACCTGTCCCTTATAACACTTATGGTCCCTGATATCTGGAAAATCTCACACACTGTTCCATTTTACAAAAAAGGAGAATGTAAAATCATTGGCAACTATAGGACCATCAGGATACTACCAATATTCAACAATTTGCTCCAAAAATTGGTTGCCTCCAAACTGACTGTGTACCTCACCAATCATAACCAATCAATCAATCAATTTTATTTTATACTGGAGAGTAGGTGAGCAAAAATGCATGTTTTCACAGATATCCAATTGTACAGATATTTTTAGAAACAAACTGGACAAAAAAGTACAGAACGAAGAAGTTAAAACATCAAACAGTGAGGTGAGGAATGATACAGTATATACACTTAGTTAATACACTTAATTACAGCAGATTTATAAACAGGGGAAACATTTCATACAGTGGCAGATAGTCAAAGGGAAAAAGCTTGAGGAACACACACAGGAAGGGTGCATTTGTGGCAGGTGCTGGGGGCTTGGGAAAACATGGGGGTAGAAACATGGAGGAAGTAGGAGGAGTGGAAGGTGGAAGTAAGAAGGAGGGAAAATAACAAAATATTTGATGAGTGGGACAATAACAAAAGAAACTCCAGTCTCCTGCACAGCATGACTTCAGAAAAGACCATAGCAATACTATTGCCCTCTTGCCACTTACATCCTCCATGTCTACCACCATGGATAGGGGTGACCTCACAGGTGCAGTTTTCATTGACCTTACTAAGGCCTTTGATTTGGTCAACCACATCCTACTCAGAGGGAAACTAAGTTCCTTGGGCATTTCCTCCACTGCCCTGTCATGGTTCAAAGGCTTCATGGATAATAGGCATCAGCGACAAAAATGTTATCACATCCTGTCTGATCTGGCAGCTATCATGGTTGGGGCCCCTCAAGGCTCCATTCTCAGGCCCTTCCTTTTCTCTTTACACATAAACTAATTCCAGACTACTTTCAGACACTGCAGTCAAATCATATGTGCTGATGACCATGTCCTCTTCATGAGCTCTAGTAACATCCCAGATTCTGACCTTCAATTGATACATGCATAGTTCCACTCAGACAGGCTCCCGATAAACACTACTAAGTCCCAAGCCATGCTTTTTGGCTTAGCACCAAGGATAAAAATGTGCCACCCCCTCAAGCAGTAGCACATATTTATGGATCTTATCTTACCACAGTCTCCTCCTTTAATTATCTGGAAGTTACACTTGACATCATGTCAGACTTCTCAGCTCATATCTCTGCTGCTTGTTAGGCAGTGAACACTAGACTGGGGATCTCCTAGAAGATTAAAAACTACCTTACACCCAAAACCCATATTGACATTGCCCAGGGCATCCTGCTCTCAAAACTGACCTACAGGATGTCAGTCTACAACTCAGCCTCTAAAACTGTTCTATAAAAATGGAACATCACCTATAACAACATTTGCAACTTTGCCTTGGCCACAAACAGATACACACCACTGCAATCTTTACAACAAACTAAGATGGTTTCGTCCACCAGCCTTGCACAAATTTATCATGGGAGATGTGATACATACTATTGTGACTAAGTGATCCCCCTTATCTCTTTCAGTGCTACTCACACTAATAACCAATCCTCTCCACTAAGGTGTAGTGTCCCTGGTTCCTTAAACATACCCCAAACCAAGATGAAACTAGAAGAAATGTCCTTCTCCTATTCTACTCCCACTCTTTAGAACGCCATCCAAATCAAGGTCTGTCAGTGTCCCTGAAGCCTAACATTCTGAACCAGGCTTTTGCATGTACCCGCCTTAGGCTGCTATGAATTGTGTCACCTTGACTTTCTGGCTGAACACTGTACTAAGGAATGTTACCTATCCCTGTATCTTGACTGTATGTATACTGTCATACATGGTTCTGTATTTTGCACAATGCCCTTCACATATTGTATCTTGCATATTATTTCCCTTACTCTATTTATTTTCCTGCACTGTTGCTTGGCTAAATGTATCCAGAAACAAATGGTTTGATACCTATTATTGGACCAACATAGATGTAACAAAAGAAAACAGTGCTTAAGCTTTTGGACAAACCAAGTCCTTGCTCGGAAGCTTATGACAGTAGTACTGTTATAAGCTTCCAAGGAAGGACTTGGTTGGTTCAAAAGCTTAAAGAGCAGGTGCTTAGGAAGGGTGCATATCTTAAAGAATTAAGGTTTGGGGCCTTTAGGTGCCTCTGCAATCACTCAGTTTGCTTTTATTTGTTTCATTACTTAGTTTTTCATCATTTTATTTGTGTTTTGCCAACTGCTAGTGAAAAAAGAATCCTGTATGATGATTTTTTTTTATTTTTAATTGTTTTTAACCAGGTGAGACACACTAAGCTGAAAGCTTGTTTACAGGTGCAACCTGGGAGCACAGGGAAGTTAAGTGACTTGCTCAGGGTCACACAATATGCAAGTGGGGGCTGTGGGATTCAAACCCAGATCTCCAGATTTGCAGCTCAGAGCCTTAAACCACTGCACTATACTGCATATACTTACTGGCAAGGCTGCTGGTGTATTTCAATGGGAAATTACAAATCTGTTTTTAGATTTTTATGAAGAAATAACTCTTCCAGACACCAAAATATTATATACTTAATAGAAATATGTTATTTTTGATAACGTGATCTTTTGTTATAATTTAGCAGGTGACATTTTCTTTATAAGCAGATTTTACTTGGAAAGAAGTAAAGAGAAGCTAATTATTGTATTTAAAAATGTAAAATCATACAGCTGGAGCACTATAGTGCTAACATATAAAAGGCAATGTATGTTGATGAAATAGGAATCAATTTCTTTTGAAAACGATAGAAAAATATATCTAATGTCTAATTAAAATACACTGGTCTCTTTAGTAGCTGGCAGTGTCTGAGATCACAATACCAGCATTCTACTGAATTCTTTTTTACCAATAGTATGAAAAGCAAAGGTGAAAATTCACTTGTTTCACTGCACTAACAAATATTTTATTATAAAAGAAGAAAGTAATTACTAACACATCAAAATACAATAAATAAAAGTAAGTTTTCTATTTATTGGATGTAAACACCTGGTCACTGAGAGCTTCCTTTTATATCCTTTAATATGTTTGCACTATAGTGCTCCATCTGTATAATTTCACATTTTTGAATACAACAATTAGCTTCTCTTTACTTCTTTCTAAGTAAAATCTGGTTATAAAGAAAATGTCACCTGCTAAATTATAACAAAAGATCCATGTTATCAAAAATCACATATTTCTATTAAATATATAATATTTCACCTGCAGGAAATGCTATTTCGCCATAAAAAATCTGAAAACAGATTTGTAGTTTCCCATTGAAATACACAGTGGCCTTGCCAGTGAGGATTTTATGACATTGTCATACAGGATTCTTTTTTCACTAGCAGTTGGCAACATATAAATAAAATGATGAAAAACTAAGTAACAAAACAAATAAAAGCAAACTGAAAGATTGCAGAGGCATCTAAAGGCCCCAAACCTTCATTCACTAAGATACACACCCTTACTAAGCACCTGCTCTTTAAGCACTGTTTTCTTTTGTTACATCTATGTGGGTCCAATAAAAGGCACCAAACCATTTGTTTCTGGATATGTTCTTACTAGAACAAATATGGCAACTAACTAATTCTGTTGGCTAAATGTATTATATCCTGTTTCTTGCTATTTATACACTGGTGTGATGACCTCCTATGTTGTAATTGCTTGTAATCTCCCAGGTCATGCATAAAAATAGGCAAATGTTTTGTCTAGTGCACCTACCTGATAAATAAAAACTAATTAAATAACTGCAAACTTTTGCAGGCATCCCCACAGAGCGCAGGCAACAAGATGGGTGTATGAATTTTCATGCCAAGAATCAACCCTTTCAGTTGGCACCTCTTTTTTTTATAGCACGTTTTTTCACCCACTCCCACCTGGGGGTTCAGTGGCAGCTATGCTGACAACCTGGGGCTCCGTTCTCCCCCTTCATGGAGGATCATGCTGCATAGTAGCTGGGGCTGGATTTTTCATTGCTTGTCTTTTCTTGGTACCCAGAAACCCCACACCCTGAGGAGACCGGCACAAGCACTGAGATCCAGACTGTGGACATGTGAATGCACATTCCAAACAAACACCTAATAGCATCCTTCCTTCCCACGCTGGGGTTATCATGCCTCCCAGCACAACAGCCCCCCCCAGAGGAGGAGGAGGAGGAGAGTGTCCTATGTGATGCTCAAACTTCCTGCCCCCAGTGAGCCACCAACAACCTTGGCTCCCAAACCCAGGTTGCAGGTGTCAGAGGCGGTAGCACTACTGTCAAGCTGGAGGGTTGCCCCAGGTGGCACCTCTTAAGTGTCATCAGGAGAAATATACTCTGCTCTGAGGTCTCTTAGCACTGTTGTAGATGCTTGTGTGTTGATTGCCTTTTCCTTAAAAGGAGTTAAATTGCATATGGAGCAACAAAAATGACCTAGTCCTTAGCCTCTAGAAGACAAAATTTAATATTGCTTATCATTAGCCATTGACTGCCGACTCATCTTATACTTAATATCTTTTAGAATATCTTACAGTTTAAGTCCAAAAAATAAATCACCTGAAAAGTTACCCTGTACAAATACATCTTGGAAGTCTGTTTGGCTGACCAAGGATGCAGCCAGACTTCCCTCATAGCAGCTACTGCCAATACAACGGACCAAGCAGAAAGCTGTAACACGTTCAGTATAAGTCCCTTAAGAAAAGTGAGGCTAAGTTAATTGGGGGAACAACATCCTTTACCTTAGAATCTTCAGGAAGACCATTCAACAGTGTAGTTATCCTATCTCAAAGAGTACATGCCACCAAAGCAGAGGTAGATGCTGTCCTAACAGTTGACTCTATGGTAGAGTAAGTATGTGTAGACGGGTATCTACTCTTTTGCCTTTACTGTCTGAGATAGCACCCCATCCCTAAACTGTAATAGTTGTGTGCTTGACTATATTAGGATCACAGCATCAGTTATTTTCGGGGTCTCCATTTGTGTTAAACATGCATCCTGAAAATGATAGCACCTATCTTTTCTTATAGTAAACAATTATTTTTGTTTAAGTTACTCCATTCTCTGGAGCCTATCTGTTAAAAATTATGAAAACTTAAAACTATTTGTGAGCATTCATGTGACAGAACATGATACAGTTCATCAAGAGCAGTGGGACTAATTGAACCTTTGTTAGCTGTAGGGTTTTGCATGCCTCGTCAATCACAAAACAGTATGTAAACTGAGAGTCAAATAGAAATGGGACAGGAGAAGTCTTTGAACCCTCCATCCATCCATTCTGTTTCTTCCTCACCACATATATCATCATCATCCTTTGAGGAGCTGCTGGATTTCCTGGGGTCTTATTACCTGTGAAATTATCTTTTCTTCTGGCTGCTGGTTGGAACTAAGGCTTGAAACACTTGGGGCCCGATTTTCAAAACAAGGTTGAGCCCTGCAAGGAACTTGCGGCAGGGAGTTTGACTCAAGTGCTGACTTGCATCATACAGTGCCAAAAGTGAAATTTTCAAAGAAATGTGCTGCAACCCCTGTGCCACGAGTCCCATGTGGCAATGCAGCCTGCTCCACCATCTCCCCCCCTGGGCGTACCTGTGCATCCATGGGGAGCTGGTTAATGGGGCTTGTGCCACAGCTTTGGCACAAGCTGCCAAAAAAAGAGGGTAGTGTTGCGACTTGCATCCCTGGTTATAAAACTGAGCAAAACTTGCTGCTAACCCTTGGCCATTGGTGTGGCAAACTTTGCAGGAATGCAGGGCTTGGCAGCAAGCCATGTGTCCCCTTTGAAAATCATGCCCTTGGATTTTTCTGCAAATCTCTTTTGTTCTGGTACATATGCACATGGCTATATTAAGCCCCCTTGACTCAAGTGGGGGAGTTGTTGACTAAGATGTATGTGTCATTGCAGAATGGAACTGCTGCTCATTATCATGGAAAATCTCATTTTGAAGATGAAGGTGGAACCTATGTTACCCTTACCTACCATTGCCAAGTGACAAGCCAGCTCCATCTTCTCCTGCACTCACAGTGGACAGAGGCGTTGGGACAAAAATCTAGCATTTGCCTTACTACTGCAGAACAGAAACCCATAAGGCAAGAGTCATATACCTTTTAAATGTACTTTGCACATGTTAATGGAGAATGGTCTGTGAACATCCATGGTACCAAACTAATGTGCCTTTTCCACTAACAAAACTCACCAAGCTAATTGTTCCAAAAAAGGGGCATTGAGGGTGACCAAAAACAGAATAAGAGTACATAAGTACATAAAACACAGCAGGAACTGATGCTAGCCACAAATTGCATTGGGCAAATTAAGCACAATGTGTTTACGGGAGAAAACTGATGCAAATAGCACAAAATCTGCCAGAAAAGAAAAGACTGCCACAATAACAGTAATACAAAAAACATAGATTACATTGGGAAAAAATATTACAAATGCAGTTACGGGAACAAAAAAAAAATTTGAAACAAGTGCAAAGTTCACTACTTGCACTCGAAGTTGCTTCAAAAATATGGAACACGCCTGACACTAGCTAGGTCAGTTAAAAAGAATGTGACAAACAGCACTCATACATTGATCTAAGTGCCTGGAATAGTTTAAAGTCTAAAAATGGAAAATTGCACAAAATAATGTCACTCACACAGAGATGCCTATATAGATAATGCAGGGTACACAAAAACTGGCTAAAGAAGGATATAAGCAAGCTGTAGTTTGACACAAGGGAAGGGAAACTGTCTAAAAAATATAACATTTCCCAAGACTTTGTGCCTCAGGAACCAAAGATAATCTGACCAAATACAACAAATAGAGCTTAACAGTTCTCTTACACCTTTGAAAAATTTACATCAGTGAAGTTGTTTGGGAGAAAAAAATTAGCAAGCTTCCACTTTAAAACAGGCGTGACTGAAATTATAAAATACTGCTTGTTAAAACAAAAAGTATCTTCCTGTAAGAGTTAATTTTTTTTTTAGCAAAAAATGACAAACATTGACATGATTTACTCAAAACTCAGGAACCACTGGGAACTACTGCTGTCCCTGATAACACTGGCACAGAAGACAAATCAGTTATAGGCAGCTGAATTTTCTTGTCACCGATGTTCCATGCTGATCTTACTGTTTGGTGCTGTGCTAGTGGCCCTGGCTGTACTCCGTCTAACACATGTGTTTTGACTTTCCAGTGACACTATAACTTGCTAAAGAAATATTACTGTTCAATTTAGTGACGATGTACCTGATCAGAATGTTTTTTTCCTGTATTGTCTTTAGAAAGTTTTCAACTTTTAAATAAATGTTAATAAACATTTTATAAATAATTAATACCAAAATATAAAGAATGTTCTAGTAGAAAAGTATATTGGTACTCTAATAAGGTTAAAACTGATATAATCACATATTCACTGATGTGACAGCTTTGAATTTTTTTAACCTTTGGTAAGATGCCAGGCAAAGATAATAATGGTTAACACCTCAGTCTTAAAGGTGATAGGAAACAGTTTTTTACAACTCAAAATGCCCTCTATTTGTCATTTTAGTGTCTATCCAATTTTCTGATATAACATTTTATGATAAATTAATAATCACATTCTGTTACCTTTGTAACTACCACGAATCCCTCTCTCCACAGCAGTTGCTGTTCTCTCTTTTGATATTGCCTGAACATTCTATGGCATCAAAAACTCCATTCCAGAGCATTCAGATGAATAACATGGAATGGTGATATTAATGTCATAGAATGTCTTAGAAATATGAAAAGAAAGAGCAGTAGCTGGTGAGTAGAGTGGAACTCTATGTAGAGCTGAGGGCACATGTGACTGGATGAGCCCTGTCTGGGGTGGATGACCATGTGTTGGGTGTCTGTGGTCCCTCCCCATTCCTTTCACTCTTTGTTTCTGTGGGCCAGCTGCTCACACTGGGAATGAAAATGACATATGTTTGATGTATGCTTGTCTATTTTAGGGTGTCACATTTAATGGTTTTTAATGGAAATGGTTGGCAGGAGAGGGGAGAAGAGAAGCTGGCCCTCGTTCTCCCATTCCCCTTGCAAACCCAGTGGAACACTCATGGACTTACTATCTTATTAAAACTAGCTTTTGCGATGAAACAAAATGGAAACATAAAACCTGTTTAACATAAATCCCCTTAACATAAAACTCCCTTAACCTAAAACCCGCTTAACCAAGGAAAGAAGATTTGAGTCTAGGCTTGAAAAATTCACAGGTATGAACATGTACTGTATGTCTTTACTGGTTGATAGGGAATGCCTGAGAATAAGATGTTTATATTGGTTTTCACAAAAAAGGGGTGGATCACCTGATGGTGATGTCAACCATGAAAGGTATAAAAACCCATCACTTGGAGTAACAAAGATAGACAGGGCAATCAATTGAATAATGACTATCAAGTGAGGAGGACCTCAGAAGTGTGTGTTTGTTTCCACACTGTTCTATTTGCAAAGGGCTGAAGCTAAGCCTCAGGAATTTTCAAAATTAGAAAGTTTGATGGATACTGGACATTGAATAACCTTTTGCTTTCTGTATGTTTATTATTTTTATTTAGTGTTATTTTCTGATTTGAATAAAGTAACAATGTATGTTTGCATTTTTATGCACCTGACTTCTGGTTTGTTGTGTCTGTTTTATCCCACACCTTTACAGCACTGATGCACCCCTGCAGGTCGACACCCCGACAGCGAAATTCAAAAAAAGACCTTTAAAGCGACAGTAGTAAAGCAAATAGGATGCTGGGATGTATAGGCAGGGGCATCACCAGCAGGAAAGGGAGGTCATAATTCCGCTATACAAAACACTAGTGAGGCCCCACCTGGAGTACAGTGTACAGTTCTGGAGACCATACCTACATAAGGACGTAGACAGGGTAGAGAAGGTTCAGAGGAGGGCAACAAAGATGGTGCATGGATTACATCACAAGTCCTATGAAGACAGGTTGAAGGAACTGAACATGTACTCCCTGGAGGAGAGGAGGGAGAGAGGGGATATGATAGAGACATACAAGTATCTTACAGGGAGGAACAGGGTGCAAGAAAACACTATTTTTAAGTGAAAAAGATGTTCCAGGACTAGAGGGCATGGGATGAAGTTGGAGGGAGGAAGATTCAGAGGAAACATGAGAAAGAATTTCTTCACAGAACGGGTGGTGAACAAGTGGAACACCCTGCCAGAGGAAGTGGTGGGGGCTGAAACAATCACGGGATTTAAGAATGCATGGGATAGACATAAAGGAATTCTGGAGGTCAGGGGTAAGGGGCAACAGACTTCTAGGGAAAACAAACTGAACTTACAAGCTCAAATGGGCAGACTGGGTGGGCCATAGGCCCTTATCTGCTGACACTGTCTATGTATCTATGTATCTATGTAGTTTCTGTACTGGTCCTTTATTGGTGCTTCAATTTCTGCCAGTGTTCCACCCCCCTGGACCAAATCCAACCTGGAGTTGATAATCCTAAAGTCCGGAGGGTGCAAGGGGCAGAGCCTCCTGCATGGGGGTTGTGAGGGGCACAGCCCCCCACAGAAAACACTCACTGCATGGGCAGCACAATACCTGTGTTGGTATTGTGCCGTCGCTGTGGGAGGAGGTCGGCATTTTCACTGTCAACCTCCCTTGGTACTTCCTTACAGCACACCAAATCTAAAATGTTTATTTACCAAAAATTGGTCAACCCATAACAGAATACATAACTGACATTGAAAGGAAGATGGAATAGCAGATAACTACCTAAAAATGATTTCCTATCACCTGTAAAATAAGAGTATTGTCTTGTCATGGTTTGCTTACAAATTATTCCACATGGAGAGCTTTTTAAAATTCCAGAATTCCTATGAAGAGATGGAATAAGTATGTTGTGCAGCACGGTTGGCGGCCAAAATGTAGCACCTTCTTGGGACCCATGGCTTCTTTCTGCAGGTACTGGGAGAGTATCGGAGGAGGAGAGTCCAAGCCTGAGGAGTAGCAGGGGAAAGAATGGATCACCCAGCAGCTGTATGACTGTAAGCTGTATTGATAGGGCAAGCTAAAGTGCAGCTGAGTGGGAATTTATTGCTGTTGTTTGTAGGAATATTGGAGGAAGGGGAGTAAAGCCAGACCCTGCAGGGAGGTTTTGTTTGCTATGCTGTTTTTTTTTCACAGGCATTTTTGCCAACCACAGACCTATCTCTAACCTTCCCTTTATTGGGAAGGTTATTGAGAAGGTAGTGGCAAACCAGATGGAGGACCCTTTGACCATCCATAGTATCTTTGAACCTCTCCAGTCTGGTTTTCATAAGAGGCACAGTACTGAGACTGCCCTGTTTCAGGTGCTCAATGATCTCTTGATGGCGAGAGATCGGAGAAATCACTCTATCTTGGTTCTCCTTGATCTCTCTTCAGCCTTTGACAATGTAGACCATGGGGTTTTGAGCGAGCATTTGGGGTCCATCTGTGGACTGTCTAGTACAGTGCTCAGATGGTTTTCATCTTTTTTATCTGGGAGAACACAGAGAGTTATGTCGGGAATTTTTTCCTCTGACCCTTTCTCTCTGCAGTGTGGTGTCCCCCAGGGCTTGGTTCTTTCCCCCATGTTGTTTGCAGTGTACATGCTGCCCCTCGGAAACATTGTAAGACGGTATGGGTGAGGTTTCACTGTTATGCTGATGATACCAGCTCTACCTGTCTTTTGCTTCCAACCAGGTTAGTGCTTTCTTGGAATTTAATAGCTGCCTCACTGAAATCCATGACTGGATGAATTTGAGCTGGTTAAAGTTGAACGCTGGTAAGACCGAGGTTATGGTTGTGGACCCGGGTCATGGATAGAGGGGTTGAGGTCTGGTCAGCCCTCTGGCTTACTGCTGAGGGGAATACCAGATCCTTACCTCTGAATGGGGGAGTAACCTGGCAGTGGTACTTGACGATGGGCTGACCCTTCATCATCAGGTGTCAGCAGTCGTTAAGTCTGCATTTTATCATCTTAGGAACATTTCCAGGGTGAAGCATCTTGTTCTGTCCACTGATTTACCAGTGTTGGTACAGGCCTTTGTTATCTCACGCCTTGACTACTGCAACTCCCTGTACCTGGGGCTTCCTGGGGTTGATATCCGCTGCTTGCAGCTAATGCAAAACATTGCTGCGAGGTTGTTGATGGGTATCTAGAAGGACACACATTACCCCTGTGCTGTGCGATCTGCACTGGCTACTTATACAGTGGCGGATCACCTTTAAAGTAGGTCTTCTGACCTTTAACGCCATGCACGGACTTGGGGCCAACTACTTGAAAGAGCTTCTGATTCCTTACCGCCCTGTACAACAGCCCTATTCAGCTGACGAGGGGTTGCTGGAGGTTCTAAGGGTTATATTGAAGTCTTCTGGGGCCAGGGCTTTTGTGTTTGTGGCCCCAACCCTCTGGAATACTCTGCCTCACCAGCTTAGGGAATGCATGACTGTGGAGTCCTTTAAGCGAGACTTTAAGACCTATTTGTGGAATATGGCTTTTATGATTTGAGGTTGCTGAGATTACTGATTTTATATGTGTATTTTCTGATTTTATCATTCATTTGTACAGCGCCTTGGTGCTTGAAAGGCACTTAATAAATACAGTTTTATTATTATTATTATTATTATTATTATACTGTGTTGGAGGAATGGGAAGTCCCCACAGGGTCACCCATACAGTAGTTGCATCCAGGAAGGATGAGTGGGACCTCCACAATGGAGACTCAAGGGTGGGTGGAAGAGAACCCCAATGGAAGAGGAAGCTACTCCTGTTGGGAAACTCCATTGTTCAGGGAGTGGAGTTAAAAGTAGGTAGTAATGATGAGAGAGAGGTAAAGTGCCTACCAGGAGGCACATCTCAGAAGGAAAGAAGGCAGATCCAGATGATCACTAGGACAGAAACAAAGAGGGGAAAGCTGGATGTTATTGTCCATCTTGGGACAAAAGTCCAAGCTGGGAACAAGGCAGAGACAGGAAGAGTGCAGGAGGATTTCAAAGAACTGAGGAGGGGTCTGGGACAGGTAGCAAACTCTGTGAACTTTACAGAGGTGCTGCCTGTCCACAGTAAGGGGGAAGTCAGGGATAACCACACATAGGACTTCAGTGCTTGGTTGAAGAGCTGGTGCAGAGAACAGGGTTTTGACTTCATTGGGGAATGGGGACACACCTGTGGGGATGTGGAATTGTACAAGGGTGACTGCCTGCATCCTTCCAGTAAGTGGACTGATGTCCTTAGTGAACAGTTTAAATGCTTCATTGGCAAGCATGTAAACTAACAGTGGAGGAAGGAAGCAGGGTAAATCTAACTGCCCACCCCCAAAGGATAATGTAACCAACAAGGAAGAAAAAAATGTCACAACAACATCAGTAAGCAATGAACAGGGTAGGAGAAAAGGGGAGAAGAGTAGGAAAAAGGGGTAATGGGGAGGAGGTCAGGAGAAAAGTTTGCAGAACATGAAGGGTCATGTGCACAAATGTCCACAGCCTGGGGAACAAATCCCTGATCTGTAGGTCCGTGATAGCAGAGGCTGATCTGGATTTTGTATCTATTACAGAGGCATGGTACAATGGGAACCATGACTGGGAGGTAGATATGTCAGGTTATACTTTGTTCAGGAGAGACAGAAAGGGTAAAAAGAGAGGAGGGGTGGCTCTTTTCATCAAGGAGGGTATAAAGGCAACAATGGTGTGAGGAATGCACGGGGAGGCAAGGGTGCAGTGGGTCACCCTGGAAACAATCAATGGCACAGCCACTCAAACAGGTGTAATTTACAGACACCCAGCACAAAGCTAGGAAATGGACAGGAATCTACTGGAAGCCATCCAAAAGATGGTAGATAAGTGTAGGTGTTGCTGGTAGGAGACTTCAACCTGCCAGAAGTAGACTGGAGCATCCCAGCTGCTGCAACAGCCAGTGGCAGAGACATTCTGGACTCCCTGCTGGGGGCATGCCTCAAGCAGTTTGTGATTGAGCCAGCCTGGGAGGGAGCCATTTTGGACCTGGTTCTAACCAATGGGAACAGAATTTCAGACATCACAGTGGGTGAACACTGCGGTTCCAGTGACCATTGCACAGTGTGGCTCAATATAAGTATTGCAACAGGATTATGCCACACAAAAGTGAGGGCATACTCCAAAAGGATGGGTTGTGTCTCAAGGAATCCCTAGCAGAGGGAGAGAAAAGGAGGAAAGTAGAGGAACTATGGGCCCATCTAAAAGGAACCATTGTGGAGGTAACCAACCTCTGCATTTGGGAAATAGACAAGGCAAGAAGAATCAAAAACCTCAATGGTTCTCTTAGGGAGTGGCTGGGAAAGTAAGGGAGAAAAAGATGGCTTTCAGGAAATATAAGGAGTCACAGAAGGAGGAGGACAGGGCTGTGTATCTGGAAAAGCAAAGTGAGGTAGGAAAAGTGATCAGGAGGACAAGGGAAAGACAGAGGAGAAAAAAGCAAAAAAAGTTAAAAAAGGGGGCAAGACTTGTTGTAGATACATTAGGGAAAGGAGAAAGACTTGGGGGGGTTGTTAGGTTAAAAGGGGAGGAGAGAGTGGCAGTGGGAGTGGGAGGAGACCAGGATAAAGCATCAATCCTGAACAAATATTTCTGTTCTGTTTTCACTGAGGAAGGGGAAGGGAGGGACCACAGCTAAAAATCAGAATTGGAACGGAAAAGGAAAATTGTTCATTTACAGAGGAGAGAGTCCTAAAAGAACTGACAAAACTGAAGGTGGACAAGGCAATGGGGCCAGACAGGATAAATCCTAGAATACTAAAGGAATTAAGGGAAGTACTGGCTGCACCACTGTCATCCCTGTTCAACAGGTCACTTGATATGGGAGTGGTTCCAGGGGACTGGAGAAGGGCAGATGTAGTCTCTCTTCATAAAAGTGGGAGCAGAGAGGAGGCTGGTAAACATAGACCTGTCAGCCTGACCTCAGTGGTGGGGAAAATTATGGAATAGCTGATAAAAGTGAGGATAGTAAAGAACCTCAAATCCTACAGAGCAAAAGATCTGAGGCAGCATGGATTCACATCAGGAAAGTCATGACAAACAAATCTCATAGATGTCTTTGACTGGGTGACCAGGTAGGTGGATCAGGGGAGAGTGGTGGATGTAGCCTACCTTGATTTTAGCAAGGCATTCAACACCGTTCTACATAGGAGGCTTGTGAATAAGCTGGGTAGCCTGGGGTTGGGTCACAAGGTGGTGAACTGGGTTAGAAATTGGCTGAGAGATAGAACACAGAGGGTGGTGGTAAATAGAGTGAAATTCCGAGGTTTGGAAGGTGACCAGTGGGGTGCCACAGGGATCAGTTCTGGGACAAGTACTGTTTAATGCAAGACAGCATGGGTTTACAAAAGAAAGGTCCTGTCAAACTAATCTCATAGATTTCTTTGACTGGGTAACCAGAGTGGTGGACCAAGGGGGAGCAGTTGATGTCACCTACCTTGACTTCAGCAAAGCTTTTGACACTGTTCCACATAGAAGATTGATAAATAAGCTCGGTGGCTCGGGGTGGGTCAGAAGTTGGTCAACTAGGTGGCAAACTGGTTGACTGGCAAGAAAACAGAGAGTGGTGGTAAAATGGTATACAGTCAGAAGAGATGCAAGTCACAAGTGGGGTACCTCAGGATCAGTCCTAGGGCCAGTCTATTCAACATCTTCATTAGTGACCTACTAGATGGACTAGAGGGTAAAGCTTGTCTGTTTGCAGATGACACAAGATCTGCAACAGAGTAGATGATCCAGATGGGGTGGACAGAATGAGAAGAGATCTGGATAAACTAGCAGAATGGTCAGAAGAGTGGCAACTGGATTTAATGCAAAGAAGTGCAAAATCATGCACATAGGAAGAGAAACCCTGAAGCCACTTATAGGCTGGGAGGGGAGTTGCTAGCAGTCACAAAGGAAGAAAGAGACTTGGGCATCATCATCACTGATGACCTAAAATCATCCAAGCAGACCTCTAAAGCAGTAGGTAAGGCTAGGGGGTGTTAGGGTGTATTAGTAGGGGTATCACAAGTCGTAGAGGGAGGTAATAATCCCTCTGTACAAGACATTGCTAGGCCCCATCTGGAGTACTGCGGCAGTATTGAGGCCACACCTTCACAAGGACATTAACCAAATTGAGGCAGTCCAGAGAAGGGCAACCAAAATGGTGCAGGGACTGCATCAGAAGACATATGAGGACAGATTAACGGAGCTCAATATGTATACCCTTGAGCAAAGGAGGGAGAGAGGTGATATGATCGAGACATTTAAACACCTTAAGGGCATAAACAAGGTGAAAGAGTCTAACATGTTTAAATATAAGAAAAATAGCAGGACAAGAGGACACAGCATGAGATTAGAGGGAGGACGATTAAGGGGGAATGTGAGGAAATTCTTTTTCACAGAAAGGGTGGTAGATGCATGGAATGGCTTACCACAAGAAGTGGTGGCTATGAATACAGTGCAGGGCTTCAAACAGGCATGGGATAGGCATAAGGGAGCAATACAAATGACTATGAATAGATAGGTCACTGACAGAGCAAAGGCCGATGGCACATTTATAAGGTAGAAAAAGAAATGGGCAGACTGGATGGGCCTTGCGGTCCTTATCTGCCGTCAACTTCTATGTTTCTATGTTTCTATGTAATATCTTTATCAGTGACATTGTGAAAGGTCTGGAGGTGAAGGTATGCCTATTTGCAGATGGCACCAAGATCTGCAATAGAGTTGACAATCCAGGAGGAGTGGAGAAAATTAAAGGAGACCTGGCTAAGCTGGAGCAATGGTCCAGAGTGTGGCAGCTGGGATTCCAGTCAAAGAACTGCAGAATCATGCATTTCAGGCACAGGAACCCATGGGAGGAGTGCATGATGGGTGGAGTGGTATTAGAGGCTGCAAAACAGGAAAGAGATTTGGGTGTGATCATATGTGATAACCTAATGGTGGCCAAGCAATGTGCCAAGGCAGTGGGGAAAGCCAGTGGGATGCTGGGGTGCATAAGAGGAGTTATCACCAGCAGAAGAAAAATGGTGGTGATGTCACTGTACAGATCATTGCTGCGACCTCATTTGTAACACTGTGTCCAGTTCTGGATGCCACATCTCCAGAAGGACATAGACAAGCTAGAGTCAGTTCAAATAAGTGCAACAAAAATGGTGCATGGTCTGCACCAAAGGTCATACGAGGAGTGATTGGAGGAATTCGGTATATGTGTACCTTGGTGGAGAGAAGGGAGAGGGGGAACTGATAGAGACTTTCAAATACCTAAATGAAATAAATAGGGTACAAGAGGGCAGCATATTCCTGAAGAAAAGATGCTCAAAGACAAGAGGGCATGACATGAAACTGGAGAGGGTTAGATTAAGGGGCAATGTGAGGAAAAACTTATTCATGGAAACAGAAACATAGACTTTGACGGCAGATAAGGACCACTTGGCCCACCCAGTCTGCCCATTTCCCTTCCTATTGGATAAGCTGCAGATCCTAGTTAATTAACAGCTTACTTCCTGCAACCCCCCACTACAATTGCCTTATGTCTGTCCCATGCATGTTTGAATTCTCCACTGTTTTAAACCCAACAACCTCCCCAGGAAGGCGGTTCCATGCATCCACCACTCTCTCCGTGAAAAAAAAAATCCTCACATTACCCTTGAGGCGACCCCACTCTACCTTTAAATTGTGCCCCCTTGTTCTTACACATCTCTTTTTCTGAAAGATGCTACCCTCCTGGACTTTGTTGATTCCCTTGAGGTACTTGAAAGTTTCTATCATGTCCCTCTGTCCCTCCTTTCATCAAGGGTATACATATTAAGCTCTCTCAGTCTCTCTTCATATGGTTTCTGATGCAGATCCTGCACCATTTTAGTTGCCCTCCTCTGGACTGCTTCCATCCTGTCTATGTCCTTGCGTAGATGGGGTCTCCAAAACTGCACACAGTATTCCAGATGGGGTCTCACCAACTGTCTGTACAGAGGGATAACCACTTCCTTTTTCTACTTGTGATGCCCCTTCCTATGCATCCCAGTACCCCCTGGCTCTCCTTACTGACTTTTCACATTGCTTACCCACCTTTAAGTCATTTGATATGACTACCCCCAAGTCCCTTTCCATTTCTGTTGTTAGTACCTTCCCTGCTATTATGCACTCGTCTCCTGGGTTTTTGTTTCCCATGTGCATTACTTTGCACTTCTTTGCATTGAATCTAAATTGCCATATGTCTGACCATTCCTCCAATCTTGACAAGTCCCTTCTCATCATTTCTACCCCCCACCCCGTGAATCAATTCTGTTACAGATATTTGTGTCATCTGCAAAGAGGCATACCTTTCCCTCCAGACCCTCTGCAATGTCACCTATAAAGATGTTAAAGAGGACTGGACCCAGTACTGAGCCCTGAGGTACTCCACTAGTAACCCCCCTTTCTTCAGAATGTGTTCCATTCACTATTACCTTCTGTGTCCTGTTGTGTAGCCAGTTTGCAACTCAGGCAACCACCCTGGAACTCACTCCCAGGCTGGCTAACTTGATTATTAGTCTTTTGTGCGGGACTGTGTCAAATGCCTTGCTAAAGTCTAGGTCCGCCATATCCACAACCCTTCCCTGGTCTATTACTTTGGTCACCCAGTCAAATAAATAAATTAGAGTCATCTGACATGACCTTCCTGCTGTAAATCCATGCTGCTTTTGGTCCTGTGCCCCGCTGGCCTCTAGGTACTCAACAATTATTTCTTTCAGAAGTGATTCTATCATTTTCCCTACCACTGAGAAAGGGCTCAGAACTCATCTGGACTGGTGATTTTAATATTAACTGGTTATGTAAGGAGGCAACACCCTCCAGAGACCTGATCACCTCAAATGATCTCACACAACTCGTAACTCACCCCACCTGGCAGAACTACAAGACTGGTACCAGCACACTCATTGACTGGGTCTTAGCTACCTCACCGACTCAATTCTCTGAACTCAGGATGTGCTAAGTGATCACTCCCCAATCTCCTTTACATGGACCACTAAACTTGCCAAAAACCTACCCACCTCATCAAGAGCAGGGTTCTGCGGAAAGGTAAAATTGAACCCCTCAAATTGGCCCTGTCTGCCTACAACTGGTCCCCCATTAACAAGGTACCTACGCTGGACCAGGCCCTTAGTTTTTTCACTGAGGGCTTCAATTCCATCTGTGATATCTATGCACCATGCACAAAATGGGAAATTCAGGGGGAGGTTAATGGCTGGATTGATGGCAAGCTCCTCTCCCTCCTAAAGGAGAGGGACTGCCTCTGGGAAAAAGCCTGGGAAGCAAGGATGACCTACAGTGCTACAAAACGGCTAGAAATTGGTGCACCAAACTTATCAGGCTTGCAAAAGCCAATTTCCATAAGACCCAGCTTAACAATGCATGGGGCGATGGAAAGAGGTTTTGGGACAACATCAAGAACATCCTTGGTAAAGATCAAAAGCAGCACCCTAAGATACTCAACATTAATAACTCATCCTCCTCAGATCCGCTAGCCATTGCTGATGCCTTTAACCAGGCCTTTACAGACTAGTCCTCAGTGCTGCCTTCAGACTACCTTCTGCCTGTGGAGGACCAAGGTTGCACCAACCTGCTCATAACTAACCACCCAGCCTTCTACTTTAAGAAGGTGATGGTGAAGGAGGCCCTAACGATAGTCAGGAAAGTCCTAGGCAAAACCAGATTGGGGAGTGATGGGCTAGACATGAAGTTACTATCTCTCACCCTTGATATTCTTATTACACCCATAACAATGCTATTTAATAAATCCTTGGCTCTAGCTCAATTTCAAGAGGTATGGAAGAAAGCCCTGGTAACTCCAGTGCATAGGAATGGTGACAAGGTGCTGGTGTCAAACTACAGGCCAATATCTATCTTCTCCCCACTATCCAAAGCTTTGGAAAAATCACTGCAAGTCAGCTCACAGAATACCTCAATAAATACAATCTGCTCTGCCCAATCCAACGTGGCTTCAGGCAAAAACACAGTACCACCACGGCACTGCTGGAATACACTGATTTTGTGCACAAGGCTCTGGATGAAGGCAAATTGGTGGGGTCCATCTTCATTGACCTCAGCAAAGCCGTCAACACCATCAACCACTCTCTACTAGTACTCCAGCTACAAAGATTGGATGTGGCACCAGACGCCGTGAATTGGTTCAATGACTACCTAACACACAGGAGCCAGCGAGGCAAAATCGGGTAGACATTATCCAGCTCCAGAGATGTAGTCCTAGGAGTCCCTCAAGGATCAATTCTAGGGCCCCTGCTTTTCAGTCTCTTTGTAAATTACCTACCCACAGCCTGTGACACCAAATTATTCTGTATGCAGACGATGACGTGCTGCTGAGCAGCAGCACCTCTCAGGTTGCCCTACAAACAGAACTACAGAACTCTTTCAATAAACTCGAGGACTGGTTCAGTAGGCAAAAGCTGCTACTAAATTACAAGAAAACCAAGGCCATGCTACAATCCAGCCCCTACAACAAACATAAGCATGCTCCTCTCGTAATCACTAACAAGGCTGGTGAGCAGATTGAGCAGGTGCACTTGTTCAAATTCTTTGGAGTCACCATTGATGACTCTCTCACTTATATGCACCGCATAGACTCCCTTGTCAAAGTGGTAAACACAAAGATCGGGGTCCTCTATAGGCGTAAGAAATCCCTCACCCTGGAAGCACTCTGAATCTCAGTCTCCAGCTCCATACTCTCCACGATAGACTATGGGCTGGTGGTCTATGGAGCTGCTTCTCATACAGTGCTAATAAGGGTCCAAATTGCACTGAATAAGGCATGCCGCCTCACCCTGTGTGCAGATCACTACACTCATACTTGCACCCTCTATGAACGTACAAACTGGCTTAACCTAAAAGACAGGATCAAATATCAAACTTGCCTCTTGGGAAAGAAGGCACTCCTCAGAAAAACCCCACCCTGTATAGGAAACCTGCTCGAGGCTTCTCTCTCAACACACATCACCAGACGGGAGGAAGAATGGAGCACTGTCCATACCATTCCGCCGAACCTCACTAGGGCAGCATGCTTTCTTCTATCAGGCCCCCCTCTGGATAAATGAACTCATGATTAAATTACAAACAAACAACAGCCTGTCTCAATTTAAAGCAGGCCTCAAACAGCACCTAATGTCTAACTCAAAATGCACCTGTTTCTCAGGCCACACTTGATAGACAGGCCTACTCCCAAGGTAACACCCAGCAAGGCTACCTTGAGAACCCTGCCTCCATTCCAGCTAGCAGAGGGCTTAAGTAAGCTATCAGTCCTCTTTAAATGCACTTGGTACTGCCCTCCCAACCCCCCACATACACATCATACTGACAAAGCCCTCTGGAGCTGCTCCCCCATCACAGCCCCCGTTTCACTATCCCCCCACCTCTCGCTCTCTGCGATTGGTTTCAAACCCAATCACACTTGTTTCACTGTCACCCAGCCTCTCGCCATCTGGGATTGCGTTAAACCCTATGCAGTTACTCTGCCATAGTCTATCAACGGATTTGAAGGTTTCCAGGGGTGTGCTATCTAGGGCAACCGATTAGGAATAGCTTAGTATTCAATTACAACTGCTCAGTTTTTTTTCTCCTATTTGTCTAATTGTCATGTAATTGCTCTTTAATGCCTAATGATCATGCCCCTGTAACCACTGAATATGTATATTGTCTTATTGTCCACCCTGACGTCAAACCTTTGTAAAAGAGCTAATGCTCAAAGGTCTTTCCAAAATACTAATTAAACAATACTAATTAAACAATTAAACAATTAATTAAACACTGAGGTCAAACTTACAGGTCTGTAGCTTCCTGCTTCTGCCCTGCTCCCACTTTTGTGAAGGGGGATCACATCTGCCCTCCCCCAGTCCTCAGGTACCACCCCGTCCTCCCATGATTTGTTAAAAAGTGTGGTCAGTGGTGTCACTAGGTCCTCCCTTAGTTCTTTTAGGATTCTGGGGTGAATCCCATCAGGCCCCATTGTTTTGTCCACCTTGAGTTTTAGGGTTCTTAAACATGAAACATAGACTTTGATGGCAGATGAGGACGCTTGGCCATCTAGTCTGCCCATTTCCCTACCTACAGGATAGGCCGCAGTTCCTAGTTAACCAACAGCCTATTTCTTCCTACCCCCCACAAGAATTGCCTTATGTCTGTTCTATGCATTCTTGAATTCTCCCACAGTTTTAGACCCCACAACCTCCTTAGGAAGGCTGTTCCATGCATCCACTACCCTCTCTGTGAAATAATACTTCCTTACATTGCCTCTGAACTGCCCCCCCATCTTTAAATTGTGTCCCCTTGTTCTTGCACGTCTCTTTTTCTGAAAGATGCTACCCTCTTGGACTTTGTTGATTCCACTGAGGTACTTAAACGTTTCTGTCATGTCCCCCCTCTCCCTTCTTTCCTCAAGGGTATACATATTAAGCAACGGTTTCTCTTGCAGACCTACACCATTTTAGTTGCCCTCCTCTGGACTGCCTCTATCCTGTCCATGTCCTTGCAGAGATGGGGTCTCAGGACTGGGACTGAGTACTCTAGATGGGGTCTCACCAACTGTCTGTACAGAGGATAACAACTTCCTGTTTTCTGCTGCTGATGCCTCTCCCTGTGCATCCCAGTATACCCCAGCCCTCCCTGCCTTCTCACATTGCTTGCTAACCTTAAGGTCATCTGATATGATTACCCC
Organism: Neoceratodus forsteri; assembly: GCA_016271365.2. Lineage (NCBI taxonomy): Eukaryota > Metazoa > Chordata > Ceratodontiformes > Ceratodontidae > Neoceratodus > Neoceratodus forsteri. The sequence continues at coordinate 436,160,330 of CM057451.1, read as the reverse complement.
CAGGTCCCTTTCATTTTTTGTTGTTGTTACTACCTCCCCCCCATTGTGTATTCTTCCCCTGGGTTCTTGTTTCCCAGGTGCATTATTTTGCACTTCTTTGCATTGAATCCTAGCTGCCATACTTCTGACCATTCCTCCAACCTTGCCAAACCTCTTATCATCCTTTCCAGGACTCTTTCTTCTGTAAATTGACTGGTGTCAACCCCCCCCCACCCAGATTGCTTCTATTGTCTGGTTTAGGTAACTCCTCCTCATCTTCTTTTGTGAATACTGAGCAAAATTATTCATTCAGCATCTCTGCCTTTTCACTGTTCCCTCTGCCCACTTTCCGTCTCCTTTATTAATCTTCACTATCTCTCCCTTAACCTTTCTATGCTCCCTAATGTACCTATAAAAGGTTTTATTCCCCTTCTTAACTGAGTTGGCTATTTTTTCCTCGGTTTGGGCCTTTGCTATTCTGACTGCCTTCCCCACTTCTTTCTGCTTTAATTGATACAGTTCCCTATCGTGCTCCTTCTGTGATTCCTTATACTTTCTGAATGCAGCCTTTTTCTCCTTAACATTCCCTGCCACCTCTTTTGAGAACCATAGTGTTTTTTTTTACTCCGCTTTGTTTTCTTTATTTGTCCCACACAAAGGTTTGTTGCATCTATGATAGCAGTTTTGATTTTTCTCCATTGTTCTTCCACCCCTCCTTTTTGGCCATTTGGTAGGCATTCCTCAGGTATTCACCCATTTTACCAAAGTTGGCCCTTCTAATGTCCAGTATCCTTGTTTTTGTATGGCTTGTCTCCATGGTTGTGCTTATTGTGAAGCACACTGTGCAGTGGTCACTTGTTCCCAGATGTCTACTGACTTCTAAATTTGTGATCCTCTCTCCATTTGAGAGTACCAGGTCTAGTATTGCTCCCTCCTGAGTGGGTTCCAACACTAGCTGTCTAAGGCCTGCCCCCTGCAGGGCATTCAGAATGACCCTGCTCTTGGATGTGTCTGCAGTACATCATCCAGTTAACATCTGGCATATTCAGGTCCCCCATCAACATTATCTCCTCTTTTTCAGCCATTTTGAGAATGTCCTCTATCATTTTCTTGTCCGTTTCCTCCCTTGAGATGGGGGTCCGTATACAACCCCTGTGCAGATTGTGATGCCATTCCCTGTCTCCAAGGTGACCCAGAGTGCCTTTTGTCCTTCCCCTTTACTTTTTAGTTCTGTAGCTTTGATACCTTCCCTTATGTATAGAGCTACTCCACCTCACCTCTTTACCCTCCCTGTCCCTTCTGTAGATTGTGTACCCCGGTATGTTGACATCCCAGTCATGGTTCTCTGTGTACCATGTTTCCATGACTGCCACAATATCCAATTTTTCATCTTCCATCAGGGCTACTAGCTCAGGAAGCTTGTTTCCCAGACTATGGGCATTGGTACTCATTGCCCTCCATTTAATGTTGGTGTTATCCTATTTTCCCCATCCCTGCTCTTATTGCCCTTATCTATTTTTCAATTTTCTCCTGTCCTGCCCTCTGTTGAGCTCTGGACCTCAGTGTTTACCTTACTACTGGCCATGTTTTGTGGGGGGAGGCTTGAAATTTCCTGCTTCTTATCAGCACCCCCTTGGCTAGTTTAAAAGCTTGCCAAGGAAGAATTTAAACCTGTCACTTAGGAGCTTGGTTCCCTTAGTGGACAGATGCAGACCATCGTACCAGTACAGACTTTCATCTCTCCAGGTGTTTCCCTAGTCCCCAATGAAGCCAAAGCCTGTGCTCTGCACCAGTTTTGCAACCATTTATTAAACTGCATGGTGTGCAGTACCCTAGCCTCACCTCTGCCATTGACTGGCAGCACCTCTGAGAAGGTAACCATGCTTGCTACCTGTCTGAGGCCCCTCCCCAACTCCACAAATTCATCCTGCACTGCACTGATTCCATGCCTAGCTAGGTCATTTGTCCCAAGGTGGACAATGATATCTAGTTCCCTCTCCTGTGATGCTGCTTCTGCAATCATGAGGATTTGCTTCTTGTCCCTCCAAGCCATGGCACCAGGCAGGCACCTTTCATCCCTCTCCTCTCCCTTCCCCAGTTCTACCCCCCTAACAATTGAGACCCCTATCAGAAGCTGTTTCCATCCCCTGTGGTGTCCCTTGCCACCCTTTGTGGGCCTCCCTTGTGGATGTCCTCAGCATTCTTCTTTGTCTCCACTGAGGGTGCTATCATAGAGGAACCTTGCTCTGCCAGACTGGCATATGATTTGTGTAGAGGTACAACTAGGAGTCTTCACCTCTGTGGCACCACCCGCACCCTCCCAGAACCCACTGTGGTCCAACTGCTCTTCATACTTGGCAACCTCTGAGGCAGTGGTTGTAGCAGAGGTGTTCTTTGGGCTGGGGAAGCCTCCTTAGTCCTTGCCAGTTCAGCCTGGTGGTGGGAAATCTCCTCCTTCAGAGCTGACAGTTGCCTGCAAATAGGACAGCAATGCAGTTTCCAGAATGTCTCCTGGAAAACTGATGCCCCACAGCCAGTGCATTGTACCACTCCCCACATGTCCCTCTCCCTTATAATAAACAGTATGTAATATATATATATATATATATATATATATATTATATATATATTTGTGTGTGTACTTACCCTTTATGCTCTGTGATGGGTTATTAAGAATAGGACAGTTCTGCCCCAAAACCTGTTGAGGAAGTGATGTCAGAACTTTGGCTATAAAGGAAATGCCATGCCTGGGGGGTGGGGGTGGGGAAGGGGTTGGGTAGTCCCACAACCACAGGTGACTGTTAGAAACAATCAACTACACCACTGCTCCACCACCCTGGTGAGTACTGACCTTTATAGTAATTCAACTAACCTCCAGTAGCTTATTTAAAAACAGTTTAACTATCACAAAATCCTACGCACCAGTAAATTATTTAAAAATAGTTTCTGTCCCAAAATCCTAGTAGTCAATCCAGTTACCTGCAAGGGACAATCAAAATGCAGTATTCAAACCCTTGTGAAGTTACTTCCAAGAAAAGCAGAGTTTGCAAGCTCCTTATTCACTCCTCAGCCACCTGAAATTTACTTAAAAATAGTTTAACTGTCAGAAAATCCTAGTAGACATTAAAGCTACCTCCAAGGGTCTACCCAAATGCAGTATTTAAATCCTTCTGAAGTTGCTCACACGATAAACAGAGTGTGCAAGCCCCTTCTTGGTTAAACACTAAATAAATATGTAAATAAAAAGCAATTTCCAAGGGTAGTTAGTTTCACCTTCCACAGAATTGAGCAAAAGTGCACAGTGTTGCAGATATCAAGTGCAATATAGAATTTCCCACACAGCTCACAGCTGAATAAAGAAGTAGTGTCCTTCCAGGTCAAGAAGATGTGCTTTGTGGAGACATGGAACAGCCTCCCAGAGGAAGTAGTGTGGGCAGGTTCAGTAGGAGAATTCAGAACTTCATGGGATGGGCACAGGGGAACCTTAGCGGTTCAATTGAAAAAGTGAAGCTGGAGATCAGTCAGGAACTGTGGTAATTTTAGTAGGTAGGAAAAAAAAGGCAGACTGGATAGGCCTGGCTGTCCTTATCTGCTGACAAATTTTATGTTTCTATGTACCAGTTTATAATGATTCCATTCATAGACTGATGGACTGAATAAAGGAATTGATACTAGGAGTCTCAGATGAGCATTGAACTGAATATTCTGTAATCATTTGTTTCTTTTCTGAGTACTTTCTCATAGGGATCAGAATATGGCTAAGATGATAGACTGGAAAAGGAATATCAGTTAAAGGAAAATAACACTCTCATATCTTGAAAATGTTATGTTTCCATGTCAACAGACAACTCTTTTCACATAGCTGTTAGGGATCTATGTGATTGCTTTTGTTTATTTTACCGTACATGCTAGTCCCTGAAACTATTCTGGAGGTCTCCATTTTCTGACGTTGAAATCTCATTGTCCGTAAGAGCTGCATTTGAATATGAGAACATGATGTGTCATCACCCTCTAGATTCCACAGTATGCCTGTCTGCTTAATAAGAGTTCAATAAAAGAAGTTCCACAAGGTGTGAAATACCACATTTGCTTTCAGTTAGCTTTGCAACCGAGTTGTATTGCAGGGTTTTTCCCATTAAACTGCATTCATTTGTGTGTTTCCAGAGAATTATTTTCAGGATATATTCACTTTCAGCATAGAGGTACATGGTAAAAATAGGTGCTGTGACATCATGTTGTCATATCGTAATGCAGCTCTTATAGACCAGGAGATTTCAACAAGCATTTGTCAATGCCAAGTGGTGCTTGCAGTCATTAGAATAGGAAGTGCAGGAGTTAGACAGATGCAGTTTAGGACTGGCAGTGAAGTATTGAACTGATGCCAACTCCACCCCCACCCTGCAGAGATGGATAAGCATTGGGGTGTGCCTTTGGGTCATCGCCTATAATGGTCACGACATTCACCTCACTCTACCCTGCAGACACTTACAAGTTTCGAGGTATGCTTTGAAGTGTTCGGGCTTTACACTCACCTCATTCCATAAGGAAATACACTGAAATTGGTACAGTATAATAGAATGGGGTAAACTCTGGGGCCAAGGGGTCCAAGGTGCACCTTGATGCCTGCCACTGGCTGCAGGGTGGGGTGGAATGGCATGAGCATTACTGTCGGCAATCCCAAGTCACACCCCTGACACCTGTCAGTCCCTACAGGGTAGGGCATTATGATCGAAAACCCTAATACCCTGGGCATCTCTTGGTATTTTTACTCCAAGTTTTCAACTTGGGTTTTTTGTGATCCCACCACATGAACAGTGACACTATAAGTTTGTTAGCTGAAATGTGATTTTGTACAGTGACTGTGCCGTTTGGCACCACAGGTGTGAAAAAACATTTTGAACAGGATGTGAAAAATGACAGCTGTACTGTTCATGAGGAGGTGTAAAAAAATGGCAATGTTGAAAATCCGGAGTGAAAATATAAAAAAACTGGTGAAGTCATGAGTGTGCGTAGAAATTGTGCAACGCACACCCGTAATGTAATTAGTTTTGGGATTTATTACAGCAAATTTTAACATAGGCATTTTGGGACCTCCACTCATGAACAGTGTCACTGTGATTTTCTTAATCTATCCCGAACACTGATTTCACACAGTGACCGTGCTATTCTGTGCCGGAAGTGTGAAAACACATTTCGGCCAGGGTGTGAAAAATGACAGCTGTACTGTTCATTAGGAGGTGTGGAAAAATGCCAATGTTGAAAATCTGGACTGAAAAGATTACGAATTTGTGAACTTACGAGGGTGTGTGGAAATTGCACAATGCATGCTCATAACACAGTCATTTTATGGGCTTTTGTCACCAAATTTTCAACATATTCAGTTTAAGTCCTCTGCTCATGAACAGTGTCACTGTGACTTTCTTAATCTGTCCCAAACATTGATTTCGCACACCGACCACACCGCTGTGCACTACATGTGTGAAAACACATTTTGGGTGAGATGTAAAAAATGAGTTATACTGCTCATAAGGAGGTGTGGTAAAATGGAAATGCTGAAAATCTGAGGTGAAAATATTAAAAATGCTCGAAATTATGAGCATGTGCAGGAACTGCGCAATGCATGCTCATAAAACAGTCATTTTGGGGAATTTTTTCAACAAATTTTCAACATAGGGTTTTTGGGAGCCTACCTTATGAACAGTGTCACTGTGGTATTCTTAATCTGTCCTGAACATTGATTTTGCACACCAACCCTGCCATTGTGCACTACATGTGTGAAACACATTTCAGGTGAGATGTGAAAAATGACAGCTGTACTGTTCATAAGAAGTTGTGGTAAAATGGCAATGTTGAAAATCTGGAGTGAAAATATTAAAAATGCCTGAAGTTACGAGCGTGCATAGGAACTGCCCAATGTACACTCGTGACACAGTCATTTTTGGGAATTTTTTCACCAAATTTTCAACATAGGGTTTTTGGGGGTCTACCTCTTGAACTGTGACACTGTTGTTTTGTTTATCCATCCTGAAAGGTGGTTCCACACAGTGACCATGAAATTATCTTTCGGGACTGTATAACAAAATCACAGTGACTGAGTTCATGAGGCGGGGTCCCAAGAATTCCATGTTGAAAATCTGGTGAAAAAATTCCCAGAAATGGCAGAGATATGCACCAAAGTTAAAAAAAAAACATTTATACTATTATATAGCTTATCAGCATTTCTTCAGTTCGCGGTAAGCTTTGAAGAGTGTAGACGTGTTCCCGCTCCACCGAAGATCATCACGCTGTGCTCCGGAGGTAAGTATAGGGGTGAGGTGGGGGTGGGAGATGTAAATACAGAAGGTGGGCACGGGTGGGGAGGGGCAAGAGAATCAATGAGGGACTGTTTTTTTCTAGGTCTTTTTCTTTTAAGATAATGGGGACTTTGACATGCTGGGGTGGGCTCCCAGCATGGCACCAAGCAGTTTGTTTTGGGGGGCAGTGGAGCTGACGGTGGATTGGGCACCCCCATGGGCCATACAGTGTGCTGGGGGGGATGCATGAGCCATGGGAGGGGTGCATTATGCTGATGGGGATTGGGCACCCCGTCAGCTTTTTTAGTTTTCAATTTATTGAAATGTTTCACCAAGAAGGCACACTTAACTTCCGGCAGCAGCTTTCCATTGGCTTCTTGGGGACTGTGAGAGGCCGACGGAGAAGCCATCACCATGGCGACACCATGCAGTCAGCTGTTTTGGTAGCTTGTAATGCCAAAACAGCTGATTCTATATTAGCGTCTTCAGGCCTATTGTGTATTGTGGCCTGCTCCCTAACTGCTGACTGACGCAATGTGTTTCTTGCACATGCGTGCAAGCAACATAACAACCATAAAATGGATACCCCCAGGATAATTACAAGGTACTAGCATGAACAGTGAAAACTAACTAAAGTAAACACATATATCCCCAACAGCTATAAGAAAAGATGTGTCTGTTGGCATGGATACAAATCAAATGTTCAAGTTATGAGGGTATAGATTTCCTTTAATTGTCCAATCATGAATCCTTTGGAAATACCATTTTATATCAGATCTCTAATGATATGGCCTATGCTGATTTAAGCTGTAGGTCATATAGAAGACTGATGAAATAGACTGAAGATCAGTATGGAAGCTATAAGTTAAACCTGATTGAGGAAAGAATTGCAATCCTTATTTGACTGGTCTGTAAAATGAAAAGGCATATTGAGAATGTTGTGTCTACTGGAGTAAATGGGTGAGGATAACGCCATTTTTGAGAAGATGATGTATAAAGTTGATAACATCTGTGGAATACTGACTTAACAGTATGCATCTTTGCAATGAAAAACAGATTTGGAGGTCTCTACATAAAGGAGGTAAGCAAATGGATAATTAAAAGTATTACAGAAGCATTGTTATGAGGAGGAAGAAGAAGAAGAAGAGGAAGAAGAAGAGAAGAATCACCATTTACATTGTGCTTTTCATAGACAATGTACCCCAAAGTGCTTTACAAACAATGGTAGACCGGTAGTGAAGTGACTGAATGTGTAGTGGCAATCATATCACACATCAACACCCACACAGCCAAGAGAATTAGAGAATACACTGCAGTCTACTGGTTAGAGCACTGGCTTTGGAATGCGGAGATCATATTTAGTAAGTAAGTAATTTGTTTTTTGTTTGGCACGCAATCCAGAAGGCTCTCGGCACTGTACAGTAGAAAAGTTTGACAGAATGGTAAAAACAATTCACATTATAAAACAATCAATAAATAATTAAAATTAATTTTATAGATTAAAAAACATCAGCAGGGAAGGCTAAGCTGAAAAGGTGAGTCTTCTGGATGCTCTTGAACCCTCCACCGCTGGGACTTCCCTCAGAGGTCTTGGCAGTCAGTTCCAGAAGACTGTGCTGACCACTCCCAATTAACAATCACCTGAGGTTTTCAGTCTGGCCCTCAGAATTGCAAGGAAGCCCTCAGTGGAGGAATGAAGGGAGTAGGCCAGGATGGCAGGAGTAAGGAGGTCTGACAGGCAGCCAGTGTTTAATCTGTATAGGGCCTTATAGGTGAGCAAGCCCTCCTTTCAAAGGAAAAGTAAACTCAGCCTATTTTCTGTACACCTACATTGTTTGTAGGCATGAACAATGATTCATTCTCTTGAATCCCCCTAATATCATTCTAATTTAAATATAAATGAGGTTGTTTCTCTCTCTCTTTTGCCCTGGTGTGAAAACCTGTTTGTCTCCATTGCAAATCTTATGACTCCATTCATGCAAGGCATCATCAGAGTTGATGATTCATACCTGCACAAGCCAGCAGAAGTTATACTTTCATTCAGTTCTGTTACATGTCTTGTGAAGTCACTGTATTCTCTAAAAGCATTTTTTTATAACTAAGATGTACTTTAAAATACAGAAAACAAAAGGGCACTTACTATGCCTTGCAAACTTTTATGACCAGCATAAGACAAGAACGTAGGGACTGCAGAGGATGACAACACTGACCAACACAGTATAACTAGTGCAGGCTTTAGCACTAAAACATCATAAAATCCCTGGATGCCTTACATGAGACAGGTCATGACTTTTACAATAGAACCAAGCAAATTTTCACACCTGACTTAAGTACATTCATTTGTATTTAAATCCTGATGGAATTAGGAGGGTGCAAAAGAGGAAATTGTTCATTCCCACAAATTACAGAGGTAAACAGAATAAAATGCTGAGGGGTCCTTCCATTTCAATCTTCAGCAGAGCTTAATACTAACAGTGTGACCTCTGGCAAATAACTAAAACTCCCAGTACTCCATTCCACCCAGCTGTTGAAATGGACATGACAATTTTTCACAGAACCATGTACAGCATTTTCACCTCCTCTTGGTGACTTGGAGACTTAATTCAAAATGGGATTCTTTTATACTCAGCATTTAAAGACACAGTATCAAAAAATAAATTACATTTATATGATGCTATTAGAAAACCAGTAAGAAAGGGCCAGCCTGAAAATGCAGCAGTCATGCTACTTCTTACAATGCTAATGATGTGGGTTCAGGAACAAGCATAGGCCATCAGAGGGCCAGCTGTGGAAGATGGGTTGAGCATGCCTAGGAAGGTTTCCACTTCGGGGTGGGAGGTATTTGGTCTTAACTGCAATACTGCCACATGGGAGATCACAGGGAGCAGTGCAAGCAGGAGCCACTGAATGAGGGTGGGAGGATGCTGATGTGATCTGAAGCACACTTCAGCAAGCTTGTGTGCAGAGGATGAGCGCCATTACTTTTCTTGGGGGGGGGACACTGTAAATATCACCCTGACAGCAGCAATGATGATGTTCACTCCTCACCACAGGTTCTGCACTGTCACCATGACTCCCTCTTATAGGAGCTGTAACTCTGCTGGGTGAACAGTCACACCCCTAGAAGAACCACCTTGGGGGATAGCCAGGGAGGAACAAAAGAGAGGTAACATCAGTAGAAGGTGTGTGACTTGGCAGGGAGGGTGGACAGTAGCAAAAGAAACCAGTCAGAACAGTGGAGATATAACACAGTAGGAAGAAGGAAAGAAAGAAAGAAAGAAAGAAAGAAAGAAAGAAAGAAAGAAAGAAAGAAAGAAAGAGTGAGTTATTAATTTTCTTACATCAAAAGTAAAAAAAACATGAAATCATACATTTTATAACAGCCAGAAACTGGGGAAAGAAAGAAAGAAAGAAAGAAAGAAAGAAAGAAAGAAAGAAAGAAAGAAAGAAAGAAAGAAAGAAAGAAAGAAAGAAAGAAACTCCCTACTACTTCTATTGGGAGTTTGTTCCAAATTGTAACTACCCTCACTGAGAACCAATGGTTGTGTGTATGTGTGTTGTATCTATCTGCGTTGAGCTGTAAGGGATGGGCTCTGGTGTCATAATTCTTATCACTAAGGGTGAGGCCCAGCTGTTCCCACAGATGTGGATCTGATAGTGCTCGGAAAATCAGGCACATATCCCCCCTTAATCTATGCTATTCCAAAGAATACACCTCTAGTTCTTTCAGTCTTTGTTCATAGTCTAATCTCTGAACCTCTTTAATTCTTCATGTTGCCCTTCTTTGAACTATCTCTAGGGCTTTTATATCACCCTTATTCCAAGGGGCCCAAAACTGGGCACAATACTCGGTGTGCAGATGCACCAGAGAAGTGTAAAAGGAAGCAAAACATCCTGCCTCCTGCTCTTGATATGTCTATGGATGCAACCCAGGATTCTACTAGTCTTTTTAATCACCTGGTTACAAAGTAGTTGGAATATAAGGTCATTATTAACCTTGATTCCTAGGTCTTGCTCATCCTGAACAACTGTACTTTTAGCACCTGCCCGGCCAGTGTATAATTCAGAACAGGTTTTTTTCCCCCCAAGTGCATCACTGTACACTTCTTGATGTTAAGTAGGAATTTCTTTTTTTGTGCCCAAGCTTCAAGTTCCCCAAGTGCTTCTTGTAGTAGTACTACTGCATCCGATTGACTAGTCTGAAACCCAAGTGCATATCGTCTGCAGATTTGGAAAGCCAGATGTCAGCTTTGGGCTTCATTGTTGAGATATGCAAATTAAAAAGGCAGGGTCCCAGTACAGATCCTTGGGGGACCCCACTGGTCACATCCACCCAACTGGCCAATTCGCTCCAAATACATAACCTTTGTTTTCTCCCCATAAGCCAGTTCCTAATTCATTTAGATATTTTTGGCTGGACTCCCAGTTCTTTAAGGGATTCAACCAGCTCCTCATGGGGACTTTGTCAAAGGCCTTGGCAAAATCCTGAAACACAACATTCACCAAGTTACCTTCATCTAGTGCTCTCTTAACTTTGCCATAGAATTCTAGTAGGTTTGTTTGGCATGACCTGCCCTTTGTAAATCCATGTTGTGTCTCATCCACTGCTCCCACTAGATCAATATAACTCATGATCATGTTCTTGACTATGACTCCGAGTATCTTCCTGAGGACTGAGGTCAGGCTAATCGGTCTGTAGTTACCAACCTCCTGCCTTGAGCCTTTTTTGTGTATCGGGATAACCGTTGCATGTCTCCATACCTCCAGGACCTGGCCTGTATCTAGGGATTGCTGGAAGAGAAATGTAACAGGCCCTGCCAAGCTATCTGCAAGATCTTTAAGAAGTCTAGGATGTAGGCCATCTAGGCCCTGTGACTTATTGTGGTTTAGATTTTTTAGCCTTTTCACCACATCTTGACCCTCAATTTCTGGGCCTACAATCCCTCGTTGTTCCATATTTGTGTCAGATGCTTGCGGGACTATATTGAAGGCAGAGGAAAAATAGTTGTTGAAGTGGTCTGCCGTATCCTTATTTCCTGTTATTAAATTCCAGGTACTATCTCTTAGGGGGCCAATCGTTCTACTAACTCCCCTTTTGTTGTTAATATAAGCATAGAAGGACTTATAATTGTCCTGTGTTTTGGTGGCTAAATTATACTCATACTTGTTCTTGACCTTGGCTATAGTACTTTTTGCTTTATTCGGCTGTGTTTATATGTTTCCCAAGATCTGTTACCCAGACACGGTGGCAATTGCAAAACTATTCAGCCTTTATATATCAGTAATAGTAAATATTTAATAATAAAAACATTCTCGCCATGTTTCTTACTTTCTTTTCTGCTTTCCTTTTTCTTACAACTGTCTACAAATGTCATTCAACAAAGATGAGATTCCGTTATTCTCAAGAGCTGGTGCCCACATATGTCCATACCAAGTTTGATTGTAGATGGACAGGTGATACTGAAGATACTTTATAGCCAAAAATTCATCAAGAAGCAACTCAACAGGGTCTCATGTCAGCTAAGCTTAGCATTGGCATGCTACACATGCATGAAATCTATGAGCTCCTAGAGTGACAGTGTCCCAAGGGAACAACAGAAACAGAGGTAGCACAATGCTGATATGCCAAACTATCACTATATTCACTGCGAAATGATGAAGTCAGAACATTGCGTAGTCTCACAATGATAAAACATTTGTATACTTTCTTTCTTGAGGCGAGGTCAGCAGTGATTTTGTTTTCATTCTTCTTGTACCAGTCCAAGAATTTCTGCTGATGTGAGGCTTTGCACTCCTGGAATGTTGAGAACAGGTTCTGCAGATACCATCCAGTGCAGACAGACATCAGGGTGTGGAGCTCTATGGCTGAGATATGCACAATGTGTGCTCATCTCAACCTGTTCTTCTATTCAGACCCAAAGGTCGTAGCTGACTTGGAGCACTTTGTTCTATTATTCCATAACAGACAGGCTCTTGGGTCAATCTGTTATCATAAAAAGCTACTGTATTTAAAAAAATATAATAGTGTATAGCAGACCCTTATTGTGCATGGAAACTGGAGGTTCTAAAAATGTTGTTCTGCTGCAGTTCAAAAGGTCATGCAATGCAATTGTACCCTACTGCAGCAGAGCAACTTTTTGAAAACCTCTTGAGGTTCCACACACTCAGTCTCCGACCTCTACTCAGCGGAAACGGCAGGCTCCACACTCCTGGCGGTGGCAGTAGAAGCAGTTGCATCACAGCCTCAAAACACACAGGATCAAACATATATTGTGAAAATGCAGGCTCAACCAGATATTTTAGTTTTATCAAAAACAACGACCGAGCGATCCCCAAACCAACTCTCACTTGCTTATCGAGATCTACAACTGCCCTGTTATTTTTTTGAAAATCCTTCCCACACCGGAATGACAGCCAATAGAAGGCTGTTCATTAAACAACATAACATATGTTCCCTAGCAACCACGCACACCACCTAGCAAGCATGCCCTAACTTGAACACCAGGATGGAGCAACAAACTTTTTTTTCTTTTTTAAAAATTAAAACTGTAATCAAAAATGGGGACTATACACTATAAAAAATAGCGCATGGGGAACCTCATGCGCAACCAGCCTATTGTACCACCTCAGGGTTCTGATTACCACAGACCTCTCGAGCTTCGCCGAGGTTCAAGGTAATCAGAACCCCTCTGTGGTACATATAGTTGCTATGCATGGTTCCCCATGCAATTACTCTCTATGTTGTGTTTGTACTATTAGAATCTTATGTGTGCACCATAATTGCAATCCATATTTTATGTGTCTTTTATATCTAATATTTTTTCTATATCATATGTATTAAGTGTGTAAGATGTGTTAATATACTGTATGTGTACAGGACAACTGTGCTAAGCAGCTCACTACATGTATCCTGAATAAATGTAAAACATGAAACTTGAAATTGATTTTTAAATACCTATTTTATAATCTTCTTTTTCTGGAGTTATTTCAGCATTTGGAATGCGTATTGGAGGCTGGCACTTGTGGAGTAAAAAGGCTGTAAAAGAAGATACTATAGAATGTTACAAAATGCATAAAACACTTTGATGGTCTCAAAATGACAGCTCAGGAATATTTTTTTTTCAAATGTCTTCATATTATATATGAACTATTTGTTTAAATGAAAAGCTTGGGATATGCTATGGAACACTGAGGATGAATTTCATATGTCATACAGAAATATCAGTGTCGTAAAATTTATACTTTACACTAATAATTTTGGCCAAGCTTTGAGAATACAATATGGTCAAATGGCTGTAGTACATGACTGTGAAACATGAGATCACAGGTTAAAATTCAATCACAAACACCGATCCACTAAGTGACCTTGATGAATCATATGACCCCCTTTGCGTAAGTCTTCCTAGCAGCCAAACTAAACTGAAGCAGGACAACAGTGAGAAACAGATGGTGCATTTTAATTATCATAATTTCAGTAAACTAAGCAGATTACCTCTGTTTTCACATGTAACGAGCAAGACATGGGACAGAATGATATCACAGCAAGAGATGGCTCTGGAATGTAAAACGGTATCAGCAGTATTTGCAACCTGGAAAATGTATAAAGCCTGCTGGATAACCTTGATTACTGCTGTCCTTACCTAGATACACAGACTCGGCATCTCAAGAGAAAATGAGTATGGGTGCTTCGATGTTGACTTGTTTTAAAAGACAGATAGAGGTAGGAATAGAATCAATTGCAGACAGAGAGAAACTTCATGGCAGGTGCTGCCTTATATAAAAGATAAAGTACACCTAACTTTACATGTATATAATAAGGGCATACAACTATTGAGGGGTTCTGTTAACATTTGTAAACCACAAGACCATAGAACAAGTGGTTTGTATTTGTCATGAGAATAATGAGATGCTTTTACAACCTAATTCAGGTATAGTCAGGAGTATTTAAAAGGTGCCAACAAGGGAGTGTGAGAAAAGAGAGGAAATTAGAATTTGAAATGATTTGAAATTCATGATTATTGATTTAATTAACAATTATATTATGACTGCAAAGTACTGCAGTTTTTAGGGACATTATAATTCACTATGTATTAGAAATATATAACACAATACAAGATATCTGGTGGTACATTGTCATTTCAAAAAATGATAGCATTCTCTACTTGAAGCTTCCATTATGTAAACACCTCTGGAGAGATATTTAGACATGAGCTGCAAATAAAAATTCATTGTGACCAATAACCTACATTTTAGCTGTAAAAAAGAGTTAAGTGGGAAGCTGATGTGTCTGCACAATGACAAGGCAGTAGTTGAAGAAGTAAATAATGTGGACTAGAGATGTTGAAATTGGCACTTTACTTTCAAACCTCTTTTTGCATCCCCTACTAAAAATTCAATTTATTCCATTTTAATGCAACAAAATCTTTTAGAGACTGTTTTATTCATTCATCATGTTCCTGGGTCTTAGAGAGCTAGTACACCCTTAAGCAGAAAATAGGAAATGTTATTCAATTTTAAAAGTAGCCTGTTGTCACATTTTATCTCTGAATTATGGAGTGTTTTCTTATGCCAGGTAGAATATTATCTAGATTGAAGTGCAGGGTGTGATGCATAGAAATTAACTTTAATCAAAGACTGCCAAATTCGGTAGTGTTACTTTTAATACCTCATAAGCATTGTGACCCAGCTGGCATGACATGACAAAAAGAATCAATAAAACAGCTTGTTTCATACTACTAGGTTGGTCTGTTCTGATTAGAACTTTGTGAATTTCATAATTACTCTTTCTGTCAGATTTATATGGGAAATTGGAACCTCTTGCAGAATTATTTACATTCAACAGACACAATAATATGATAGAATTATTGAATTGTACCCATATTTGCCTGTAGAAATAAATTCTGTCCATGATAAATGTAGGAGTGAAAACCTGAAATAACTTATGTATTTCTTTATTTTAAAGTGTTTTACCAAGATAGCATACCAGAAAGGGACACATCACTACCTTTTCAAATCTGTACAAGGGCAAAAGAACACACTTTACAGTGCCATTTAAGGCCTATTGACATGGGATTGTTAAAATGGTATGCATCTAATTACATTGGTTATAGAGTGTCATCATACATCAGTAGTGCCCAATGTACAGTTAGTAAGGACATTTCTCACAGTATGCATACAAATATAGTTGGCTTTATTTTCACAATGTGCAAAATGTGCAATGTGCAAACATTCGTCCATTTAGATAAGTCTGGGTGCTATAGGAAAGGACAATTAAAGGAGCATTACACCTCAGTTCTCATAAATTATATTTGTTTCCTTGTCAGCAGACAACTCTTTTCATGTAGCTGTTGTTTAGTTTATTTCCACTGTTCATACCAGTCCCCTGTAACTATTATGATGACCTCATCTTCTGGTCATTGAAATCTCATTGTCCCCAAGAGCTGCATTAGCACATGAGAACGTGATGTGTCATCCCACTTTATATTCCACAGTATACTTGTCTGCTTATTTAGCCTTCAACAAAACAGGTTGCAGCTTGGTTTGAAATACCACATTTACCTTCGGTTAGCTTTGCAAACTGTCTTAGCTGTAATGCAGTTTTTTTTTCTTTAAATTGCATTCAGTTTGTCTGTTTCCAGAGAGCTTTTCAAGATATTTTTCCTTTAAAATCAAGTCAATAAAAATCCTGTACTCACCACCACCAAAGTATGATGTTGCCCACTGGATAATAAAGTGCTGAAGTTTATTAAAGTGCCAGTGCAATGGCACATGTTGACAAGCTTTATACCCACGCCCTTTATCAAAAGACATGTTTTTTGATAAAGGACATATGTCCAAAACATGTCAAGATGTGCCATTGCACTGGCACTTTAATAAACATCAGCACTTTATTTATTATTGAGTGAGAAACATAGAAACATAGTAACATAGACTTTGACGGCAGATAAGGACCACTTGGTCCACCCAGTGTGCCCATTTCCCTACCTATTGGATAAGCTGCAGATTCTAGTTAACCAACAGCCTACTTCCTGCAACCCCCCCACTATAATTGCCTTATGTCTGTCCCATGCATGTTTGAATTCCCTCAATGTTTAAGACCCCACAACCACTTCAGGAAGGCGGTTCCATGCATCCACCACTCTCTCCGTGAAAAAAAAATTCCTCACATTACCCCTGAGCCGTCCCCCCCTCTATCTTTAAATTGTGCCCCCTTGTTCTTACACATCTCTTTTTCTGAAAGTTGCTACCCTCCTGGGCTTTGTTGATTCCCTTGAGGTACTTAAAAGTTTCTATTATGTCCCCCTGTCCCTCCTTTCATCAAGGGTATACATTTTAAGCTCTCTCAGTCTCTCTTCATATGGTTTCTGATGTAGACCCTGCACCATTTTAGTTGCCTCCTCTGGACTGCTTCCATCCTGTCTATGTCCTTGTGTAGATGAGGTCTCCAAAACTGCATGCAGTACTCCGGATGCACCGTCATACTTTGGTGGTTGTGAGTGTGGGATTTTTATTGACTTGATTTTGCTGACCTATATCCCAGCACCTCAGCCTGGTGCACTTGTCTTTTGGAAGTGTTATTTTTCCTTTAGGTATAAGATACAAGGTTTAAATGGGTGCTATGATATAATGATCTCATACACTGATGCAGCAGTCATGGACAATGAGATTTCAACAGCCAAAAAATGGAGACCCCCAAAATAGTTACAGGGAACTAGCATCAACAGTGAAAATAAAGTAAAGCAAACATATATATCCCCATCAGCTACATGAAAAGAGTTGTCTGTTGACAAAGAAACACCTGCAATTTACTAAATTTGAGGGTGTAGTAGTCTTTAATTGACTTTTTAAACTTTGCACTAGTGTCATTCTCAGTGAGACAGCTATTATTCCCTGCTCGTCTCAACTATCTGGGGGTAGAGAGTTCGACAAGAGAGAAAGTATGTACTCATTTCTATGGCCTCATGGCTTATGTTAGTTTGTAGACATCATCTCTTGTGTGCTCTGAACTAAATGGAGGAGACAGAGGAAGAGGTAAGATGAAGGCCAGGTATGCTGAAGCATACCTGCCAGTACTTGCATCCTAGGGTAGCCATCTGTATGGATGATCTTATCCCCAGTGAGATCAATCTCAGTTGCTTGCATGTGGAACAGTGCTAGATCTGGTAAGAGCAACTCAGGATGAACATACACAGTGCAGTGTAGAGAGTGCCCAGCTTGATCTGATTAGACGATTATGTATAATCCATGATCACCCCAATCATCAATCAGTTATGGGTGAGGAAAAAGTGGTTGAGCTGTCAGGCCTACTCTATATGTGACACATCTTTAAATTGCTTCTCCTCTCCTTAGTTCTTGTTATAGCAGCAACTATCTTCCATCTTACCCTGCAAAGATGTCTCTTCTCAGGATGCAGATTAGACAACACCACACAAATGCTACTGTTTATGCCTGTCAATGATGACTCAAGTTACCCATTGGGCTCCTTGCACTGTTCCAGGAGCCAATGTGTTTTCAAACATGCGTTCCTCTCTAACCCAATAATACCCTCCCAGTATCCCAAATGTCTTAATTCCATAGTGGCCACCCTTCTGGACTTTGGTCCTTGAATCTTGAGAAGGTAATAGTAGTTGAAATCCTTACTAACTTAGTTACATACAAACATAAGTTCAGCCTCAGCTGCAGCATGCCTACATCAAAATATAGATTTTTGTCAACAGAAAAGAACCTTTAGGACCATCCACTGTACCCCTTGGCCCGGCCTATTCTCTCACGACTGACCCTAGTTCATCATAGGTGTCAAGCCCACCCCCTGTTCCTCTACCTAATATGCCCCTGTGCCTATCCCACACATGTTTGAAGCTCCTCACAGTCTTTGATCCAACTACCTCCATTGGCAGGTTGTTCAGTCATCTACTATCCTTTCCATGTAGAAGTATTTCTGCACATTTCTCCTAAAGTTTTCCCCTCTTAGTTTCATTGCACCCACCCTTGTTCTAGTACCTTCCTTTGTCTGAAATGGATCTTCCACTTGCACCTTGTTCACTCTTGTGAGGTACTTGTAGGTTTCATTCATGTCTCCTGTGGCTCTCCAATCTTTCTGGGAGTATATGTCCAGCTCCTGCTGCCTGTCCTGGATTCTTATGCAACCCCCTAACCATTTTGGTTGTCCTCCTCTGTACCGCCTCCACTCTTTCAATAACTTGCAGAGGTGTGGCCCCCAGAACTGGACACAGTACTCCAGGTGGGGCCTCACCAGTGAGTGATTCAGTGGCAGCACCATCTCTCTCCACCTGCTAGAAATCCCTCTTCTGATGCAACCCAGCACCCTGATAGCCTGTCCCACTTCCTTGTCACACTGCCAAGCTACCTTAAGGTCACCAGATATGATGATCCTTATGACTCTTTCTTGCTTGGTGAATGCAGGGTCTACTGTCCCCATCTTATGCACAGCCCCTGGGTTCCACAGCCCTAAGTGAATAACTTGCACTTTTTGGGATTGAAACCCCAATGCCACCCCAGACCATTCTTCTAGCTTCCTCAGATCCCTTTGCATTCTCTTCACCCATTCCTGAGTGTCCACCCTGTTGCAGATTTTTGCATTATCCAGAAAGAGACTCACCTTTCCCTCAGGCTCCTCCAAAATGTTATTTATAAAGACATTGAAGAGGCCTGGTCCCAGCACCAAACCCTGTGGAATCCCACTAGTCACTCTCCTATTGCCTGACTGGCTACCGTCTACCACTGCCTTTGCTTCCAGTCTCTTAACCAGTTTAATACCCACCTTGTTAGTTTAGTTTCTCCCCACCCCCAGGCTGCTTAGTTTCTTAAATAGCCTCCTGTGCAGCACAGTGGCAAAAGCCTTACCTGAAGTTTAGATAGGCCACGTTCACTGCTCTCCCTTGATCTACCTCCCTGATAACTAGAGATGTGGTAAAGTTAAATTTTGCTGTTGAAATTCTCAAGAAATCGACACTTTCACCACACAAAATATTTTGCAAAATTCCACAATTTCACAAAAAGTTTTGCCAGGTGCAAAATTAGGAAATTTCATCCTCAAAACATGAAATATCACATTTCACCCAGATTTCACCAAACTGCACTTGAATTTAACCATTTCACAGGTGAAATTTCACATTTTGTGGGTGACATTTCGCATTTTGCAGTGAAATTTTGCATTTCACACACAGAATTTCACATTTCGCATCCACAAAATATTTCACGAAATGTGTGAATTTCACAAAATATTTTGCAGAACAACGGTTTCCAATTTTGCACATCTCTACTGATAACCCAGTCAAAGAAATCTATGAGATTAGTTTGACATGACCCCCCCCCCCAGAAACCATGCTGCCGGTGGTCCTACAGGACTTTTACTCCCAGTAGCCCAACCAGTCTCTCCTTCAGTACTGTCTCCATTAACTTCCCCTCCACTGATATGAGACTGACTGGGCTGTAGTTGCTAGAAGCCTCCTACTGCTGCTTTTGTGCAGAGAGATCAAATCAGCGCTGTGCCAGTCCTTCAGAACTTCCCCCATCTCCACTGAGGTGCTAAAAAGCACAGCCAAGGGGAGGCCAGCACCATGATTAGTTCCTTTAGGACCCTTGCATGAATTCCATCTGGTCCCAATGTCTTATTCTCCTTTAAAGCTTCAAATCTCTTCCAGACCCTTTCCACCAAGAATGGACTTGTGTCCACTGCCCCCTATTCTTATTGCTTACAGCAGCATGCTGGTCTGCCCTCCTCATCCTCTACTGTGAAGACTGAGCAGAAGTAATCATCTAGCATTTCAGCTTTCTCTTGATCTTTCTCTTAACAATCACCCCCACCCCCTGATTCTCACTATTCTTCTCCATGTCTTCCTCTTCCCCCCACATACCTGAAGAAGGTCTTGCCCCTTTTTTTGACCTCATAGCTATCCTGTCCTCTGTTAGTGCTTTAGCTGCCCTTACTCTCCTTCCTGCATCTCTCTGTTTTTCCAGATACACTTTCCTGTCTCCATCCTTCTGGGTCACCTTGTACTTTCTAAATGATGTTTTCTTCTCCTTCACTGCCCTCGCCACCACCTTAGAGATCCATAGTGACCTCAACCTTTTTTTTCCCTTGCTCACTTCCTTTAAACTGCATGCTGGTGCCTGGTTTATACCTTCCTTTATTTTTCTCCATTAAGCTTCCACTCCCCCTCTGCCTTGCAGCATTCTCTGAGGTGGTTTCCCATTTATTTAAAATCTGCCTTTCCGAAGTCTATTACTCTTGTCTTGGTATTTTTCCCTGTCCTAGCCATATGCCAAACCATACAGTATGGGGATCACTTGTTCCCAGGTGACTACCCACTGTGACGTAAGCAATGCTGTCTTCATTTGAAAGTACGAGGCCTAGCACAGCCTCATCCTTAGTTGGTTCCAAAACCAGTTACCTGTGAATTGCCCCTTATATGGAGTCAAGGGTAGCCCTGCCACTTGATGTAGCTGGAGTGTGAATACCCTAATCTATATCTGTCAGATTCAAGGCTCCCATTATCAAAACTTCCCTCTTGCTGGTCATTTTGCTAATGGCTTCCCCCACAGGCTCTGTCTAAATCCTCCCCATGTGTCGGAGGCCTGAAAACCACACCCACACAAATAATTGCTCCCAACCCCATCTCTAGGCTGACCCATAATAGATCCATCCTTTCATTGTCCCCCTGTTGCCCCTGTGTCCTAGTCATACTACCAAGCTACCTTGAGGTCACCAAATATGATGATCCCTATGTCTCTTTCTTGCTGGTGACTGCAGGGTCCACTGTTCCCATCTTATACACAGCCACTGGGTTCCACAGCCCTAAGTGCATTACCTTGCACATTTTGGGATTGAAACCCCACTGCCACCCCTAGTGCATTCCTCCAGCTTTCTCAGATCTCTTTGCATTCTCTTCACCCATTCCTGAGTGTCCACCCTGTTGCAGATTTCTGTATCATCCAGAAAGAGACACACTTTTCCCTCCAGCTCCTCCACAATGTCCCTTATGAAGACATAGAAGAGGCCTGGTCCCAGCTCCAAACAGTGTGGTATCCCATTTGTCACTTTCCTACTGCCTGACTGGCTACCATTTACCACCACCTTTGCTTCCTATCCCTTAACCAGTTTGTTACCCACCTTGTCAGTTTCTCCCCACCACCAGGCTGCTTAGTTTCTTAACTAGCGTCCTGTGCAGGACAGTGTTAAAAACCTTACTGAAATCCAAAGAGGCCACATCTATGGCTCTTGCTTGATCCACCTCTCTGGTAACTCAGTCAAAGAAATCTCTGTAAGTAGTTTGACATGAACCCCCTCCCCATGAAATCATGATGCTGCCAGTGGTCCTGCAGCCCTTTTGCCTCATACTAAAATTATTTTTACAGTCATCTCTGTTAGGGAAGGGGTATGCTAGAAAAAGATGATGCCAGCTCATGGCCTAAACTCTGGCCAAGTAGGGAATCTGAGGTTATTTATTTCCTATAATTTAGGCACAAATACTGAGTACCTTTCAGTGGCAAGAATGAGTGCTCTGTAACTACTCAAACTGAGGTATATGCCAACTCAGGAGTACTTCTAAAATAAAAAGGAGGAAACATATTGTATTAAATACCCTTGACTGGGAAAGGATTGGGCCAGAGACAGCTGATATCTTGTGCCTATGGTGTGGTTTAGTTTAACAACAAAAGGAAGAGCTTTGGGTTCATAAATGCTAGCAATAAATGGATTGTAAAACCTATAACACCCTAATCACTGTATGATCCAAATGTCAAAAATACTAGAGTAAATGATGGAGTATATCCTTATTTGGAAGATCAAAGTGGATTTTAAAATGCAATACAATCAGAAAATGCAACCACAGTAAGACAATAGTTTCTACTACGAACATTTCATCAGTGAGGAAGAAAACTTTTCTGATGGCAATCAAGTTAAAGCAATCTTTGCAATAACAGTCTATGTAGATGTTTAATTCAAATCAAGGAAAAACATAAGCATACACTGACCATGAAAAGTGAGAACAAAGAGTCCTCCATTGACTCCATCACTCACAAATCCTATCAAAATCTGATTAGAGGAGCTCTGAACTGACTGGTTGGTTGAAGTTCCACTGAAAACTCCAAGCTGAGGATCATTCTGTAGAGGTCCATCCCTAAAACAGAAAGGAAAGTAAATTTTGATTATATATATACATATATAAACATGTTGCTTCTTTTTTATCTTATGTCATTCCCAGTAATGCATGTTGTAGCACAACTGTGAAGCTACAGTACATAGAGAATAATGGATAGGTAAGTGTGTGTTATGGATTTTTTTCACACACCTGAGGTGTGTGGTGACCCATAAACCTTGAGAGTGAAGCTCGAGAGGTTTATGTGGTCATCACACAACGAGGGTGTGTGAAAAAAATCCATAACATCAAACTTACCTATCCTTTATTTTTTATAATTGCTGGTGTGGAGGTTTAGACTGTATTTCTAGCAACTTGAAAGAAAAAGACTTTTTTAGCTAGAGAGCAGTTTTGTTTTTGAAGAAATTGAACTGTACATGAATAAAACAGATGAAAATACTGCAGTTGAAGTACTTTTGTGAAACAATGGAATGCAACAGTTTCTTTGAAGAAAGTCATATCGATCAGATTTCAGGTTATTATGAAGTGTCATATCAATTGGATTTTGGGTTATCATAGCCTTTGGAGCATAATAACCCAAAATCAGGTTGATATGCATTTTTAACAAAACAGTGATCTGGTTGATATTTATGGTCACCAGTAATTATATCACAATAATATAAAATGAAGCTACCAAATCCCCACATAGTATCCTGCCATGTCAAAGCTGAAATAATACCATCATTCATAGAGTTGCCATCTGAGAAAGGAAATAGAACATCTTTTTATAAGTTAGCTACCCATTACAGCCATGTGGAGATACAAAAGGTGTTTTGCTGCTGGGTCTTACCCTGCTGCAACCCATGTTATAGCTAAGTACATTGAAGCACTGGGAGGTTATATGACCTGCTGAAATAGCCTGACATCTGTGAGAATATTTCAGAATTAGTATATAATTTAATTGTACTTCTTATATTTCCTGTTTTTATATTCCGCTTATTCTTTATTACTATGGAGAATTCTAAGGAACAGGATCATTGCCCTTCAGACGTTATCTGTTCCTGGTATCTGTCGCTACATGATGTAATAATCCCCTTCTTATAACATCATAATCATTTCCCCATAAACTAAATGTGATTCACAAAGAGGATTTTGACATCAAGTGTAGACACAGCAGGATCAGATGAAGTCTGAGGAACAAGCACCACCACCAAAATAAAAACCTCTAGATCTCCTCAGGTGGCCAGGACTACCTGTGTGGCCACTGTTTCCAATACACTCCATTACATTCTCCTCTCCATCCCACTCTTCACAGACAGATTATTCAAAAGAAAATATGTTGGCATCCTGGCTCTATGCTAGGGGTCAACACAGACTTATTGTATTACTTCCCTCCCAAACCTCATACCCATGCCCCGTAGGGCCTTGTATATCAAGTAGACCCCCTTTTGACTTCAAATCTATGATTCTGGGGACAAAAGAAGTCCAAAATTCCAACCCACCTTGCCAGTCCCTCAGTCTACTGTGACTTTTTGAATTTAAGTATTTATTTAAGGGAGGTAGTACGGTGTAGTGATTAAAAGCACTGAGCTGCAAACCTGGAGAACTGAGTTTGAATCCCACAGCCACCACTTGCATACTGTGTGACCATGAGCAAGTCACTTAACTTCCCTGTCCTCCCAGGGCACACCTGGAAACAAGCCTTGGATTAATGTGTCTTTCCTGGCCAAAAATGCTAAAATAAAAATAAACAAAGTATGCAAGTTTTTTTTTATGTAAAGATTTTTCTTCCCTTGAGCCTGGTCACCCTCTTTGCTCCAGCCAACCCCCCAACTGACAGCCAGCGTCCCATGGTACTCACTAACCAATGACCCCCCATGGATTGCCTGCCCCATGATGGGGCCAAGAGAGGTAAGGGCTATCTCCCCTGATGTACAATCCAGACTGGCTAGAAGTTCTGTGCAGCAGCACGAGTCAGGAGTGAGGCAAGTGTCACTCGCCAGCTCAGATTTCCTATTTTCCCATTCCACTGACCTTCTGTTCCCCTGGTAGGCAGCATTCAATAATGCCTTTGCATGAGTGTGCAGAGGCACATGTGCATCAGGCCACCATCTGTTTCATGCTTCTGGTACACCAGCCACCCTGTCATCACACCTACATGTGGAAACAGCATTGCAGTAGTGCACGTCTACCCTCACCAGAAAAAAAAGAGCGGTCCATCAAATGTTCAAACCTCTGGTTTTTTTGTTGTTTTTTTTGGGGGGGGACCACGTGATGCAAGCAACCAGATAGTCGCTCCTCAGTACAGCTCCAGCCTCCCATCTCTTTCTAAATGTTTTCTGGTATATTTCCTTGATCTCTAAACCTACTATTTTGTGCTATTCTGGTTCCCTACTATTTTGTGCCCTTGCAGGGTGATTTTGAGAGAGAATGGATGTCTGCATGAAAAAGCAACAGCAGAAACACACCCCGCCAGTTACACCAGAAAAGGCCCCAAAAAAATCCTGGGCCTTGAGTGGAGCGGAAAAGGGAGCTGCTTTGAATCCAGTGGCGGATCAGGAGCCGCTCACATTGTCTAAATTTCTGGAGGAATTTAAACCATTCAGAGAGGAGATTAAAGAGATGGCATCAGAAATGAAGTCGCTCATGAGAAAAATAGAGGAGATCACTCTCGCTACCTCAGACAACAGGACTAGGATCTTCTTCTTAGAGAAGCAAGTGGAGAAGTTCGAGCCTGAGATGGCAGCAATGCGCCAGAAATTGTCCAGATTTGAGGTTAAGCTTGAAGACCTCGAAGGTCGCAGCCGGAGAAATAATGTTGTGATTCTCGGGTTACCGGAGGGAGAGGAGGGCCAGAATACCATTGCTTTTACCCAGAAGCTGGTGGAGAAGATTGCTGGCCCTTCCCCATTTGGGGCCAAATACATTATAGAGAGAGCCCACAGGTCATTAAGACCGAAGCCCCCTCCTGGAGCAACACCCCGACCTATAATTTGTCATTTCTTAAATTTCTTAGAGCGACAACATTTTCTGTACAAAGTGAGAGAACTCCAAGAAGTTCATTGGGAGCAAGCTAAGCTTAGAATAGCGCAAGATATTCCGGGATCAGTCTGTTTGAAATGTGTGGCATTTCATCCTGTTATCTCAAAAATCATCGCTGCTGGACTTAAATTTCGCATGGGATACCCGGCCAGGCTACAGGTACAGGTGGCTGGTTCCTGGGCTACATACGAAGAACCTGAGGCAGCGTTTGCTGGCTTAAAAGTATCCCTGCCAGAACTCTTTAGGGACACATGAAAGGCCTCAGGTCTCTCCGACAAGATGAGAATCGATCTGAGAGGCTGGGCATTCATGCGAAAAATCTTCTGAAAGAAGCGGTTAAACATTCTTGGACTCTCATTTCAGCCAGAATAAAGGGCAGAAGGGACCCTTCTGTTTTCATAGTGATCTAATTATGGATGCATATTCTTATTTGTTTTGTCTGGGTCTCGGGTTTCGGGCCCTTCGGTTTTCATAGTGTTCCAATTATGGATGTACATTCTTGTTTGTTTTGTCTGGGTCTGGGGTTTCAAGTAATTAAGTGATATCTCGTTAGTTTGCGTGTTTGGAGAAAACAAAGCCAACTCAGCAATATTTAGTCTCCCTTTCCCCTGTAAGAGTTTGGTAAGGATGGGTCCGGTAAAAGGCTATAGCTTTTGGGGAAATATAATTACAAGGGCTGTGATGTCCTTTCCCTTGTAAAGCACCAGGGTGCAGTTACGTGTTTGCAACACAGGAGAGAGCTTGTGTTCCATGCATTAAGTGTTAATGGTCGCTAAGGCCAGAGAAAAGTCGGGGTTTACTGGGACAAAGGCACAGCAAATTGGAGGAGAGGAATGGGGGCCTGTTCCTATGGGGCTGGAGGGCTTATTGAGACAATGGCCCTCATAGTGAATTTCATATAAGGCTGCGGCCCGCTTCCTCATCTTGCACCACGAGGCGCCTTTTCATATCTAGCAAGCCACATGTCCTAGCAAGCTGTGATGTTTCTGGTAGCGATGCCTTATCGATACTGGCTTGTTTTCAATGGCTTTCATTAGGGGATAGACGAAGGACACAGTGGCTTGTACTGCAGTGATGTTTGAGTCCTGTGTCTTTCTTTATTACTAACATCTCAAAAAGGGGGATTGTATTATAAATAATACAGGGTTTGGGGATGGTTTTTCAGGGGCCTGGGGAGGAGAAGTAAAAGGAGTATTGCTGAACGTTGTTAGCGATAAGAGGGGGGTTTGGGTGGATGGTTTCTTGGACAATGTTCTGGGGTTACTGAAGTGTGGATTGTTCAAGGGATAGTCGGGGGTGGGGAGGGACTGAGGTTTAATAAGGGGTGGATTGGGGTGGGGACCGGCACAGAAGGTTCAGGGGAATAGAATCACCTGTTACATGGTTGCAGTATATGATAGATACCTTATCTGGATTTATACCTGACACACTAGATGGCTTAGAATATTAATATTGCTACATGGAATGTGAAGGGGATCAGGAAAAAACTGAAACAATATCAGGTACTTAAACACCTGAGTCTGTTGTGTGCCCAGATATCATTTTTACAAGAATCTCACTTAGTGGATTCCGAAGTATTACAAATTTGGAGACAACAGATAGGTCAGGTTTTTTATGCTTCAGGGGAAACCAATAGTTGCGGGGTCATGATACTGATTAATAGATACATCCCATTTGTCCCATCTCAGGTATTTAAACAAGCAGATGGCAGATATGTCTTAGCTCAGGGTACTATTTGGGCCATGCTGTTGGTTCTAGGTAGCATTTATGGACCACACACAGATGATCCCTCTTTTTTCATGAAACTGATCTCTACGATCCTTACTATACTCCCTATTCCAATTATCTTAGGGGGAGACTTTTATTTGGTTTCGGATCCGAATTTGGATAGATCGAGAATTGGGTCAAGGGGACTGTCCCCTGGGCACAGGGCCTTTAAGGAAATGATGGATCAGTGTGGGTTGTGCGATGTCTGGAGAGTCACACCTCCTAATATTAGGGAATATACTTATTGCTCACCAGTACATGGCACTCAATCTTGCATTGACTACCTGTTAGTCTCTCATGAGCTCTTGTCGAGGGTATTGTCCACCTCGATCCAACCAGGTCCAATATCGGATCATTCCTTAGTCCTTGGTAATCTGGCTTTCCTTAACATTCCCAAGAGAGAGAGACCAGATGGAAATTAAACGAACAATTACTAAAAGATGAAAAATATCGAGGACTGGTCAAAGAGCAAATAGATTTTTCTTTTCTACCAACCCAGTAGATAGTGCAAGGCCGGATATTTTAAAGGGAGTCTTTAAGGCTTATATAAGGGGCATTCTTATTAGTCTAGCTACAAAGAGGAAGAGGGCACAGGAAACGGAGTTATTGTCCTTATTGTCTCAGATACGGGCATTAGAAAATATTCACCCAGAAAAAATTTCTCAAGAGGAGTCACAGAAGCTATTAACATGTAAAGATAAATATTTGGGAATGTTAAGAGAAAAGGCAGAGCTGGCTATAAGATTTTACAGATCAAGGGAAAAAAGCGGGGTGCCTGTTGGCTTTACGTTTAAAACAACAAGAGTCAGCAAGATTTATACCCTCAATAAGATCACAATCAGATGGGACCCTGAAGGTATCCCCCTCAGAGATAGTCCAGGAGTTTGCCACTTTTTATGAACAATTATATAGGGATATGGATAGTCCTCCACCCATCCAAAAACTGGAGGAGTATCGCAAGGAAGCACATCTTCCGTTACTATCTAACTCTCAAAAGAAATTCATATCTTCCCCTTTATCACAGGAAGAAATAACTGCTGTTATAAAGGACTTGCCTCTGGGTAAAGTCCTGGGTTCAGATGGGTTTTCTGCCTTATTTTATAAAGTTTTCAGGGAACAACTATTACCTGTGTTGCATCGTCTCTATTTGCACATTTTTTCTGGAGAGACGGCAGATGCACATTTGTTTGAAGCATTGATAGTTTTGTTACCTAAACCCGGACAAGGACCCAGAACTGGTTCAGAGCTATAGGCCAATATCTTTGCTGAATCAAGATGTCAAAATTCTCTCGAAGATATTGGCAGATAGATTAACCCTGGTTCTCCCGGATCTCGTGGGTATGTCTCAAGTGGGATTTATGAGAGGACATGCATCTTCAGATGACCTGCGTACCCTCTTACATGTCTTCTCGGAGTCCAGGGATGCCATATATCCCACGGGGTTGGTCTCCCTGGACGCAGAGAAGGCATTTGATCTGGTTAATTGGACTTTTCTATTTCAAGCCCTTAAAGCATTTGGATTCCCGTCCATGTTCATAGATTGGATCAGGGCAATTTTCTGGTCTCCTATGGTGAGGATTTCAGGGGAATGGGACCTTTTCCAAGTCTTTTACGCTGCGGTCAGGTATGAGGCAGGGATGCCCTCTCTCTCCATTACTTTTCAATATTTATCTGGAACCTGTAATTCAACATATTCTCAACAATGAAGGAATACAAGGTATTCCCATTAGGAATGAGGTAGAGAAAATAACAGTGTACGCTGATGACCTCCTCTTACATTTAGCTGATCCGGTAATATCTATCCCAAGCATGTTAAGAGAGGTTAATAGATTTAGTAGTTTCTCAAATTACAAGTTAAATCCCAACAAGACATCTTTTTTCCCTCTTAACCATAACATTTTCAAGACTGACATTATCTCTCTGGGACTATGCTGGTAACCCCGGGCTATTAAATACTTAGGTATAAAACTAACGCATAATCCTTCCTTGTGATTTAAAGAAAATCTGGACAGTCTATTGCAGGGAATTACTCAAGACCTAGAGAGATGGGATAAACTCCCGTTATCTTTATGGGGTCATATTAATATAATTAAGATGAAAGTGTTTCCCCGTTTATTTTACCCGTTGTCGCATCTTAACTCATTTGTCCCCTTAAGTTGGTTTCAGAAAACGCATAAACTCTTTATCAAGTTTATATGGTCGAGTAAGACCTCTAGGCTGGCATACCACAAACTAGCTGCACCCAAAAATGAGGGGGCCTGCGGATTCCTTACTTGCCCATCTACTACTGGGCTAGTCATTTGGCTAAATACCTGAGATGGGTAAGACCGGGTACAGATAACATGAACCCGGCATGGCTCAAGATTGAAGGATTTTATCCAATCTATGAACATGAACCCTCTGACTATGCTATATCTAAAAATTTCTCAGTTGAAAAATATTAACAAATGTCCCACTATCATGACTTCGCTAAGCGTACATTCGTTATTGTGCTCCTTTCTGCGTTACAATCAAAGCAAAGATCTCACTCAATCCATTTGGAATTTCCTTGCTTTCACCATAAACAAACAGAAAATTTCCCGTTCATGGTTGCCTCATTTAGGAGAGGGGATAGTATCTTCATTTTTGGGTGAAGTTGGAGAGTGGCTCTCATTCTCTCAGTTCATTTACAAGTTTAAAATTCCAGAGTCTCAGGTTTTCAAAGTGTTTCAATTGAGGCACTTGTTAATCACAGTTCTTAGGGCCACTCCACCCCATCCAGTGGCCTTTGAATTGGTATCTGAACTTTCTCCTTTTCTTGTCTCCTCAGGTGTAATTTCTAAGATTTATCAAGTATTGTTCCGATGGCGGTTACATAGAAACATAGAAACATATAATTTGACGACAGATAAGGACCGCTTGGCCCACCCAGTCTGCCTATTTCCCTACCTGATGGATAAGCTGCAGATCCTAGTTAACCAGCAGCCTACTTCTTCCTACCCCCACCCCCTAGAATTGCCTTATGACTGTCCCATGCATGCTTGAATTCCACCACTGTTTTTGACTCCACAACCTCCTCTGGAAGGCTGTTCCATACATCCACAACCCTCTCTGTGAAAAAATACTTCCTTAAATTACCTCTGAGCCGCCCACCTTCTATCTTCAAATTGTGCCCCCTTGTTCTTGCACACCTCTTTTTTTGAAAGATGCTACCCTCTTGGACTTTGTTGATTCCCTTGAGGTACTTGAAAGTTTCTATCATGTCCCCCCTCTCCCTCCTTTCCTTGAGGCTATACATATTAAGCTCCTTAAGTCTCTCTTCATATGTCTTCCGGTGCAGACCCTGCACCATTTTAGTTGCCCTCCTCTGGATAGCTTCCATCCTGTCTATGTCTTTGCGGAGATTGGGTCTCCAGAACTGCACACAGTACTCCAGATGTGGTCTCACCAGCTGTCTGTACAGAGGGATAATAACTTCTTGTTTTCTACTGGTGATGCCTCTCCCTATGCATCCCAGTATCCCCAACCCTCCTTGCTGCCTCTCACATTGCTTGCCCACCTTTAGGTCATCTGATATGACTACCCCCAGGTCCCTTTCCATTTTGTTGTTGTTAGTATCTCACCCCCTTGTGTACTCTTCCCTGGGTTTTGTTTCCCAGGTACATTACCTTGCACTCTTAGCATTGAATCTAAGCTGCCATACATTCGACCATTCCTCTAACCTTGCCAAGTCCTTCTCATCCTTTCCACCCCACCTTGTGCATCATCTCTGTTGCAGATCTTTGTGTCATCTGCAAAGAGACATACTTTTCCTTCCAGTCCCTCTGCAATGTCGCTTATAAAGACATTGAAGAGGACCGGTCCTAATACTGAACCCTGTGGTACCCCACTGCTAACCCCCCTTTTTTCAGAGTGGACTCCATTTACTATTACTCTCTGTGTCCTATTCTCCAGCCAATTCTTTACCCAGGCTGTCATCTTGAGACCCACTCACAGGCAGGCTGGTTTGGATGTGGTAGTGGCCCCACTAACTTTTGGGTTTCATTTTTTCCCCAGTATACTTTTAAATGGTCCAGCCTCTGGATGTATTGTCATAAATATGTATCCCAAGATAGATTACGTCTCATGCAGTT
The DNA here is from genome assembly GCA_016271365.2 of Neoceratodus forsteri. Classification (NCBI taxonomy): domain Eukaryota; kingdom Metazoa; phylum Chordata; order Ceratodontiformes; family Ceratodontidae; genus Neoceratodus; species Neoceratodus forsteri. Next base: position 436,129,037 of record CM057451.1, on the reverse strand, counting down.
TCACATCCTGCATAATTTGTACTATACCCCAACTAAACTGGTGAAATGGGGCCTTCTTGATACCGATAGGTGTAATAAGTGTTCCCAGGACACAAGGTCACTTTTTCATCTATTCTGGTCGTGTCCCCGGATAGCCTTATTATGGAAGCATATAAAAACCAACCTGGATCCTTTATGGGTTTACAAGACTATTTTACACCGGATATTTGCCTGTTGGGGGATTTGTCTTCCATAAAGGTTAAAATCTGGAGATTTCATATATCCAAGATAGCGCTCTCGGCCAAAAAAATCATTCTCAGGCATTGGAAGGAAGGGACCTGTGCAACATATCAGGAGTGGCTCAATGAGATTTTAGCAAATATACGTACAGGGAAGGCTACTGCTAGCCTTCAAAACAGAGTACATAGGTATAAGGTTATCTGGGATCCCCTTCACACTCGAGGTTACCACATTAATTATTCTTAGTAAAGGTAGTTATTGGGTGATAACAGTGTTAGAATGAACTGCTGTGCCAGGGGGGGAAGGAAGGGTTGGGGGCAGTATGACTTGTCTTATGAATCTCATGTCAAAATGTTCTTTACTGCCTCCTGTAATGTGGAAAATGTGGTGAATAAACTTTGAATTGAAAAAAAAATGTTCAAACCTCTCCCCCTCTGGCCAATACCCAGCAGTCCAAGTCATTCCAGAACCTGGGCCAGCAATGTGGCTAGAGGTGTGTCATCCAGTGCCTCAGCACCACTGGGCTGACAAGTTTGCAGTTATTTGAATGTGTTACCACACATCATGCAAGTCAAGTAGGGAGGGAGAGGGAAAAGCAGTCCATGCCATCGCTGTCACTAGATACTTCAGTGAATCAGTTCAGGAGGGGTAGGCAGCTTGAAATAAAGGGCACTTTGGGTCCTGAAGGGATATTTTGATAGGTAGTTGGTATGATAAAAAAAAGATGCTGTTGGCTCTTGGCAAGTTGCCAAGTGCCCAACATTTTTTTTTTATGTAAGGACTGAGAACTATAACTGGCAGCTGTTTATAACATTCTTATTTTCAGAAATGATATACATACTGCACCTAAATAATTTATTTGAAAAACTGTAATTTTGCATTGTTTTTTCCATGGGAAGCACTCTGATGCAGTTCTGTTTATGAACCCAGTGACCTGGGAACTGATTCTGAAATGCTCCCTTGGAGTGACACAAGTTGCGATACTTCAGGGATGCAGCAATACCCTGGCGCACCAGGGATCCTGTTCCAAATTCTGCAAAACAGCAGGGTCCCAGTGCTGAAATCCCCAGGTTTGCTGCAACTGCAGATCAGGTCCCAACTATTGGCACAGCTGCAACATATGCCACATGGAACTGCCCCCCCCTTGGTGGCACAAAACAGAACAGGCCAGCATTGTTGATGGTGTTGATGGGGATAACTGTTTGCCAGGAGGGGGTCAGGGGGTAGGAAGGGCATGGGGGGCATAGAGTGAGTTGGAGTGACAGCAGGGCAGTAAGGGATTGTTTTAGCACTAGGTGGGGTGCATATGCTGCTGGGTGCCAAAGCAATCCCTTACTTTCCTGCTGTCTCACCAACTGACCATATGCCCCTCTGCACCTCTCTTGCCCCCTGTCCCCACATGTAGCTCTCCCCCAACAGTGTCCCACACTGGCGCAAGGGGCTTCAACGACTCCTGGCAGATCTATGTGATGCCCCTTGCTAGATCCACAGCATGGCTTTTAGAATTCTAAATAAGGGGATGTTGCAGCCCCGCCATGGTGCAAGACCCCTTTTGACCGGGCGTACCCAGATGCAGGTCACAAGGGTGGTGCAGTGGCCATTTGGCATGGTGGCTTCCCATTCTGATGCAGCCTGCATACCAGAATAGGGAATACCATAAACTATAAAGCAAGGTGCAATTTGCATCACTGTTGTGTGATGCAAGCACCTTGCATCAGTGTTACTGCTTTTGGAATCAGGCCCCTGGAATTTTAGCAATATCACAGTTTGTGCACAGAACTCTGAGCATAGTTCTGATATGTCAACAGCTCATGCTTAGCATTCCATACATAACCCATAACATAGAAAAAAAACTTTGCATTACTGTTTCCTGGAAGAGAACTGTGCAGCATGTTGCCAATTCAAAACATAGTTTTTTCATGTCAGTTATTCACGTACAGTTAAATATGGATCATTTGGAAGTATAAACTTAATTTCTTCGAATCAGAACATTACTAACTGCAGCCAATTAGCACAAGTTGTTAAGGGGAAGGGGCTGAGGGTGGCAGATGACTGGCTGTGGTAAAAGGGGTATTAGTGGACATGCCCTGGTACACTGGACAGTGACAGAGTGTTTTACTTTTTTTATTTCTCTGTAACTTTATACCAAAATACAGAGTATTTGGGGTGTAGAGTACAAATACTCTTTAAGTATTAAAAAAGGTACTATGCTAAACCTATAAAATAAGACTGTGATGCAACCTAAACCCCAAAGTAATTTACAAATATTTTTCTGGCACAATGATTTGATAAAGGTTTTCATTTTCGTGCATTTTAAGGAGCTTGAACTGTACATAGTACTGTACATTATCAGATAAATAGAGGATATTCAGAGTTTGCTAACAGAAAGGAGTGAAACCATCTAGCTTTACCTTAATGGTATATTTATATTTCTCTTCATACTGAAGGCAACAGTGTAAATGAGGAGAAAAAAGAGATTTGTAGCAAATGTTTGGGGAAATGTGAAACTTACCACTAAACTTGTAACAGGTAGTGTGAGGGAAACTAGCTCAGGAAGTTAATCTTTGGCTGAGTAGATTCAGGAAGCCCTGTGAATCAGGTGTATAAGTGGGGGCTGGAACTGACATAGGCTTAGTGTCTTCTAACAAGAGCACTATAAAAGCACTTCCACGCTAACGTGTACAGCATGTCCATGTCCCAATGAGTGAGTTGAATAGTAAAGGAGTGGAACAGGTGACTGCATCTTAGGCATTGCAGGCATCAGCAGAATTTGAAAGCAAGGGAACAGGGGATTCTGTTGATAAAATAAGGTAAGGCACCTGTTCGCTACTGCTTATCAGTCACTGCTGTGAAGGACAGAAGGTCAAAGGTAGGTCAAGACTGGAACTAGGAGCAACACCACATCTAGAGTAGAAGTATAAAGAGATTTAAACAAGGTACAGAGTAATATTAGAAAGAAACAAAAAAAGGGGAAAACTAGAAACATCAGTTGTAAGGGTAAAAATGTATTTCTAGGTAACACAGGGAGAACAGATGCTGAGAATGCTGGGATTTGTGCAATGCAAAGGCTGTGGGGCTGTGGTTTTCTTAGAGACCTTCTGGAAACTGCAGTGCTACCCCATCTGCACACACATCTCTGAGTTGAGGGAGGAGGTCACCAGACTCCAGGCTGCGTTAGCTAGGATTCAGGTACCTCTTCTCCCACCAAGGTGCCATGAGGTTTGCCACTATTACCTCAGAAGATACCAGGAAGGAGGAATGGCTGGACTATGGTGGGCTCTGACAGGGTGGGAGTGGTTGGGCAGTGGCACATTCCTCAGTCAGTACCACAACATAATTCCTAGCTGCTCTGGCCAGGTGGGACTGTAGGGAGGAGGCAGACACAGTAATGACCAGTGACGATGTGGGTGGTCGTCTGTAGTTGAGATGCCAAGAAGGGTGGTAGTGAACACCAGAGGAGGAGGAAGCAACTTCTGGTGGGGGACTCAGTTGTGAGGGGGAATAGTTTTGGGAATAGAAAAGGGAGAGGAGAGGCAGGTAAGGTGTCTAAGTGGTGCCAATGCCCAGACAGATGAGAAGCAGATCCTGAGGATCACTTGGGCAGCAGGACAGGAGGGAAAGCTGGATGTCACTGTTCACTGTGGGACTAATGAACACACTGGGGACAGCAATGGGAAACTAAGAGGGAGTTTAGGGAGCTGGGCAGTTGTCATAGATAGGTAGCTTAACAGTGGCTTTCACTGAGTTGCTGCCTGTCTACGATTGGGGAGCAGAGGGATCCCTGCACCAGGAGTTTCTACTCATGGCTGAAAGAATAGTACAGTGAGGAAGAATTCATCTACATTGAGGACTGGGGACCCACCTGTGAGGATAAGGGCCTATGCAAGGGTGGCAGACTGCATCCATTGGGGAGAGGATCCACAGTCTTCAGTTAATGGTTTAAATGTTACTTTGATGGACATTTCATCTAGTGGAGCACATGGCAGAAGGAATCAAAGAGGCAGAAACTACCCTCATGGGGTGAAATACAAAGTAAAGAGAACTTGAGAGGAGAGGAATCCAACAGGGTGCAAATTAATAAAGGAAGCAAGGTGGTACAAACAAATGGGGAAAGGAAGGGGAAAATTAAGAAGAGGGGGGAGGAGGGAAGGCAAAAAGGAAAAACTAGAGAAGTAGTCAGGGGTATGTCAGCTGGGGTTCAAAGCAAAGAAGTGCAAAAGAATGCACTTCTGGCACAGAAACACAAAGGCAGAGTACAATATTTGCAGACTGGTATTGCCGACTACCTAACAGGAAAGAGACCTGTGAGTAATCATATCTGATGAACTAAAAATGCTTGGCCACTGTGACAAGGTAGTCAGGAGGGCTAGTGGGATGCTGAGGTGCATAGGGAGGCATATCACCAGCAGAAAGAGGGAGGTAGTGATGCCTCTGTTTAGATTGTTGGTAAGACCCTACCTAAAGTACTGTGTCTAGTTCTGGAGAATACATCTCTGGAAGAACATAGACACAGTGGGGTGATAGGGAAGGGAGGTCAACTAAAGTTGTACTGGGTCTGCATCATAAGCATTATGAGAAGACACTAAAGGACCTCAGTATGTACACCCTGGAAGAGAGGAATAAGGGGTAATATTATAGATACCTTTAAGTATTTCATGGGGGTAAATTAGGTATAGGAGGGAAATATAATCAGTCAAAGAAGTACTAAGAAGTAGTATTACAAGAGGACATGCTATGAAGCTGGAGGGGGTAGGGTCTTAAGAAATGTGAGTAAGTACTTCACAGAAATAGTGGTGGATTCCTGGAACAGCCTTGCAGCTGAGATGGTGAGGGTAAAAACACTGGTGGTGTTCAAGAATGCATGGGATATGCACAAGGAAATCATTGTGGAAAGGAAGGGGAGAGGGGAAAAAGCTATGCATCAAGTACGATCTGTAGTAATAATGTAGTTGGAGAAAATGGGTAGACTGCATGGGCCAAGAGGTCCTTATCTGTGTGCCAGGATAAGAATACAGACAGGCATTGTTCACTTTTCCTACTTCAGTCTTTCCTATCTTCTTCCTTTTTCTTACTATCCTTTCCCTTTTCATATCAGGGTGGCCAACCTGATATATCTTATCTCCTCCTTTTTCAGTTCCTGGTATATTTTTATATCACCTGTTCAACCCCCCCCCCATTCAGAGAATCAATGGAAGGGTTACCTGAATAGATTGTGACAGCCCTGGAGTTCATTTAATCAATCAATCAATCAATCAAATCTTTATTTATTCAGGCGAACATCATTGAGCAAAGCTCATTTACAAGATGGACGTGATACGGTCAAGGTTCAATAGTTGGTACATAAACAGATACATTCAAGACACTTATATATGCATAACAGATACAGTCAAAACACTTATATATACAATAATCAAGGGACAGAAGTTGATTAAAACATAACAGGACAAGGTAGGTTATATGAAAATTACACTAGAAAATAAAGTATATACATATCCCAATAGAGGAGTCAAGGCATGCACGCAACATAAGGTACCCAGAATTACCAGGTTCCAGGGCAAGCTAAAGCAGCCAATGAGACATAGCGTTTGAGTGACTGAGAAAATGGTGATCACAACCTCTGGTAAAAGACCTGGAAGGGATGGTGGGGGATTCTGGCAGGGGCTGGGGCTAATACTAGGAGGTATGGGGAGTAATTAGGGTTGGTGTAAGGGCCAGGTGTTAGTGGGAGAAGATTATAGTCAGGGGTAGCAATATCTGTGTAGGTAGAGTTTTAGGGAACTGAGGTACAATAATATGGAGGCTGTCTGGGAGGGAGAACTGTGGAGAAAAATTATGCCATTTATGGTGGTTGTCTGGAAGGGGGAGGGTTATGAAAGTGACCAGACTAGGTCTTGTGGTAGCAGTTACATTTCTCTACGAAGAGACTTGTGCAAAGCTGTTTAAAGGATGCTAGAGGTATAAGATTGGTCAGCTTTAGGGTCTTCTGTAGAGTATTCCATGCCATAGCTGGAGAATAGCTGATTGCAGACCTCCCTTGCTGGGTGTTGGCTTTAGGTATCTTGAGCATGATGAAGTTGTTGCTTCTTAGGGCATAGGAGCTAGCTGTGGCCTGTGTGAAGCAGTCTAAAATATACTTTGGAAGTTTCTTAGACAACACTCTGTAAAGCCATAGTGCAGCATTTCTGTTCCTTCTGAGGTGTAGGGATGCCCATCCAACTGCAGCATAGAGAGAGCAATGATGAGTGTTAAATGGAAGATCTGTTATGAACCTTAGTGCTCTGTGGTACAGGGTATCCAACTTACTTAGTTCAGCTGTCCAGCAGATGTGGATCTGCACGAAGGAGTGTGCCAGGGCAACGGATTGAAGGAAGCCATGTATAGGTGTGTGCATGATTGCAAAATCACACAGCCACACAGTTGCACAGGATGTGCACATGATCGCACGATTGTGCAAGAAATAACCCTACAACTAAGAAAAAGCCAGTGGTTGCTATTTTAAAATGTATGGGCTGACCTCTAGTTCTAAAAAAGAGCCATGCCATAAAAGGAGCTGCTCAGAACTTGTGGGTGGTTAGTGTTTAGGTGTAACGCTTCTGGATGGGCTTAGAGAGCTCTAGGGAAATAAAATAAAGAAAAAAATCAACTGTCCTGGGGAGAAAAGGAAACCGGGAAAGTGTAGAAATCCCAAGAATGCCCATATTTAGAGGTGGAAGTGCCTACATACAGTCTGAAAGATGCACTGCCAATTAACAAAGCAAATAAGGGCCGAAATCAAATGTTAAGCCGACAGTTGAAAGATCTCAGCCATCAGTCCTCTAAGGAGTGTTTTTAGATAAATAGGGGCATTGGTTTTCGAACAATAATAATCGCCTTAAACAAAGGAAATGTTTGTGGAGGACTGTTGAAGTAATTTATGCCAAGAAATATATTTTTAACTTGAGTAGTACAGAGAAAAACAAACTAATTGCTCTCACCAAGGAGGTTCATTGAGCTAGCAAGAAGAAACAGATAGGGAGCATGCCTTTATCTGCTTCTGTCTTCCAAGGTCAGAAATCCTCAGTATAATTATGGTATCATGAAAAATAAATGAGGTAAAGTATAAATACCAATCGATGTTTTGATGTATTAAAGGTAAGGAGGTCCTGCTATAAGGCTGGCAGCCCCTGAAATGCCTGTTTATGTAGAACTGTGGGGTGTGATGTCACACAGGGGGAGGAGCTAAACTTACAGTGTGATGTAATTCCCTCATAATTAAGGCCTTTTAGCCTTTTTATTAAATTAGTTTAGCAACTGTATGATAGCCTGCATAAAGGATATAGAGGGTAGCATTGCTTGATGTAATAGAACATGTTTTTAAGACATATAAAGGGTATAAAGAACCTTTTCTTGCTAATTAGGCTGTCACCTGACCTCTGATGTCAGCGCAGGCTGCTATAAAGAGTATTCATCTAGAGGGCAAAATAGATAGGTGGTCAGTAGCTTCCTGACCACACAGTAAGAAGGAGCTGAGAGAAGCTGAGTGTGCAAGGTTTCACACTAGAGAAAGGAAATTCCAGGAATTCTTTTATGGCTGTATTTTAGAGAAGAATTATATCCTGATGATTTTTGCATTGGTGTAAAGGACTAACACCTATTTTCCTTTCTGTAAATATTGAAGTTTTTTTTTTTTTGACAATAAAATGATAAACGCAGATCTTGCATTTTTTATGCACGTGATATAGAAATATAGAAACATGGAATTTGATGGCAGATAAGGACTGCTTGGCCCACCTAGTCTGCCCATTTCCCTACCTAACGGATAAGCTGCAGATCCTAGTTAACCAACAGCCTACTTCCTCCTAACCCCCACTAGAATTGCCTTATGTCTGTCCCATGCATTCTTGAATTCCCCCACTGTTTTTGACTCTACGGCCTCCTCAAGAAGGCTGTTCCATGTATCCACAACCATCGCTATGAAGAAATACTTCCTCACATTACCTCTGAGCTGTCCCCCTCTATCTTCAAATTGTGCCTTCTTGTTTTTGCACATCTCTTTTTCTGAAAGATGCTACCCTCTTGGACTTTGTTGATTCCCTTGAGGTATTTTAAAGTTTCTATCATGTCCCCCTCTCCCTCCTTTCCTCAAGGATATACATCTTTAGTCCCTTTAGTCTTTCTTCATATGTCTTCTGATGCAGACCCTGCATCATTTTGGTTGCCCTCCTCTGGACAGCCTCCACCCTGTCAATGTCAAATATATGTCTGATTGGTCTGTTATTCGAATCTACACTATTACAATCTTCCATCAAAATTCTAAGTTTCTATGTTCCATGTTTCTATATTCTATGTATTGTTCTTTCCAGCTAAAACGCTCTTTGTACATATATACAGTACAGTTTATTACTCAGGATAGCTCAGCTAAGATACAAGATGCAACATCTCATTATCAGTACAGTTTCGTGTGTTCTCATTTTCATAGCTGGTGACTGGGGCACTGAAAGGTAAAGTGACTTGCCATGTTCATAAAGCAAATATTGTTCTAATTGGTATTAAATCTGTGATCTCCTGGTTCCCAAATCAATTTATTTATTTATTAAGTCTAGGATTACAAATACCTTTGAGCCTTGGCTCATTTACAAAGGTTCCACGTCAGAGAAATACAAATTATGGGGAACATCAAGACAAACATTACAACAATGTGGACATTGCAAACAGAGTACAGATTAATACAATTCAAGGGTAGCATTGTAACAAGGCAGCCAGCAGCATTTGTCAGGGAAAACAGACAACAGATAAGAAGTGCCAGAGTCATAGGGAGAGAGAAGAGGGGAGGGGGGAAGGAATGTAGGAAGGGTGGGGAGAGGGTGAAAAGTGCAGCACTGGGTATACCAAGATGTGAGGTAGAATCCAGTCAGGAGGGAAGGGGGGGACCACTAAAGCAGGAAGGGAAGTGGAGAAACAAGGTTAAGTTGGGCAGTCACAGGAGCTGTTGGTAGTGAGATAGTCCCAGAGCCTAGTTTTAAACATACCAATTGTTGGGGCAGAGGAGATGGTGGGGCTGAGGCCATTGAACCAGAGTGGCACTCGATAAGAGAAAGAGCGTTGTCCCTGTGAAGTGTGACAGTGGGGGACTTTCAGTAGCTGTAGCGTGGATCTCCTAAGGCACCATTTGTTAATTCGGTGTTGTAACAGAGTTGAGACCCCAGAAGGTGCAAGGCCAAGGCAGATTTTTTTCACCATGGAGCAGGTGAGAAACTTTATGCGGTTTGATAGTTGGAGCCAGCCGGTCTGAGTGTACAGGTCACATGTGTGGGTGAGATGGTGAGCACCAGTGATGAGCCGACATGCCTTATTTAAGGCAGTTGAGAGGTGTCTAAGGGTTGTGGTTGTGGCCGAGCCATAAATGATGAGACCATAGTCTATTACAGAGATCACAGAGCTCAGGACTGCAACCTTCAAAGTTTCTGGCGTGAGGTGTGGTCTGTGTTTGTAGAGGAGACCAAGCCGTATATTAGCAGCTCTAGCTACATTATCTACATGAAGTCCATAGGAGAGATTAGGGTTAAGCTGTATCCCTAAATATTTGAAGGACCCCACCTGCTCTAGAGTGTTCCCCTGGGTGGTGGAGATAGCCAAGTGGTGTAGCTTGTGTGCGTTATGAGAGCTGCAGAAGAGCATAGATTTGGTTTTCTTGTCATTGAGAACCAGTTTATGATTAAGAAACCATGTCTCTACAGAACTGAAACCAAGTTGAAGGTTGTGTTGAAGAGTTGCAGCATCTTTGTGAGTGGAGAATACAACAGCATCATTGGCATATAGTATAGATCTGCTCAGAGCAGTGGTAAGGGAGGGAGTTTAAGAAAAGTATAAAAAGGAGGGGGCCCAGTATGGATCCCTGTGGGACACCCGAGTGAACAGGCAGGGTGTCAGAAAGAGCGTTCGCAATTTTTACTCTCTGCGACTGGTTTTCTAAGTAGCTTTTAAACCAGAGAGAAGAGTCATGTGATAGCCCGGCATTCAGTAGTTGGTGACTTAGTAGTCCATGGTGTACTGTATTGAAGGCATTGGAGAGGTCGATGAAAATGGTCCCTGTGAGAAGGCTGTTGTCAAGGGATTTGTGCAAAGCTTCAGTGAACTCAAGAAGAGCTGTGGTGGTGCTGTGACCTTTCCAGAAGCCATGTTGTTGTGGACAAGGTATATTGTATTTATCCAAGTGGTTGGTAAGTTGATCAGCCACGATAACGCTCGAGTGCCTTAGAAAGTGGGGGCAGTATGGAGATAGGGCAATAATTTGAGTGATTCGTCTTATCCCCACTTTTATGGATGGGTGTCACGGTGGCTGTTTTCCATAGGTCCGGGAATTTTCCACAGCTGAGAGAGAGGTTTAGGATTTTTGTTAATGGATGAATTACCTCATCGAGGGTGAGCAACAGAAGCTTAAGGTCCAGGGTGTCACTACTAGATCTAGATTTAGAAATAGCTGCAGTAATATAGTGACGAGCTTCATTCAGCCTTACTTCCCTGAAGTAGAAGAGGGGATGGTTAGACTGAGGGGCTGAGGTATTTGGGGAGTAGGCCCTGTTTTCGAAAAAGTCATGGGGTAGAACAGCACTAAGGTCTGAAAAAGCCGTGTTAAAGATGTTTGCGATCACCTTGGGGTCGAGGGTTGAGGATCCATCAACCATTAACATGGCTGGAGAGGTTTTTGGCTGCTTCCCCTGTGACATCCTTGATATTGTCCCAGAAAGCACGACCATTTCCTCATGTATTGATGAAAGCGTCTTTGTAATTGGTGGATTTCATTAGCCGTATGACTTTTGTGCAGGCATTTTGTGCTTGTTTGTAATTTTGGATGTCTAGTTGTTTGCCAGTGGCCCTGGCAACTGCCCAGAGGTGATCCCTTAGTTTCAGCTGTGAGAGAAGAGCCGCAGTGACCCATGGGTTAGAGAGAGATTTTGTTTTGCACCTTTTAGCAGGGGCAAAGAGGTCGCAGGCTTTGTTGAAAATTGAGATGAAGTGATCAAGAGCAAGTTAACATCTGTTGCTTCATAGATGGGTAGCCAGTCTTGTAGAAGCAGGTATTGTTTGAGATGTGGAAGTTTTCCACGAGGAAGGACTCTGCTAGCGATAATTTTGGGGTGCTTAAGAATTTGTTAGACCATGCATACATGACTGGGGAGTGGTCACTGAGAAAGTCTGGGAGAACGGTTGTACGAGAAATCCTTGTGGGGTGAGTGGTGAGGACCCAATCCAAGAGGGTACTGGTGCCAGTCTTGTAGTTAATCCTAGTAGGGGAGTTTACCATTTACGTGATGGTTAGCAGCTGAGATGGAGTCTTTATAGGCACTGGCACTCGATGCTAACCAGTTTATTTTGAAATCCCCTAGTAGAATAAGTTCAGATTCAGGAGGATGAGAGTTGATAAAGTTTAGGACGTCGCTGAAGCCATGTTTAGGGTCCCTGGGCAGGATGTATACGGAGACAATAGTCAAGGCTTTATGGTTGGGACCTAGGACGATTTTTATTGGCAGAATCTGGGCCGAGGCAGAAAGTGATGGAGTTGCTACAGGGTTCCAAGACAGGGAGTCTTTGATATAGATTGCGCAACCACCGCCTTTTTTGGATATCCGGTCCAGCCTGTGGACATTGTAGCCCTGTACTGTTACTGCTGAGTCAGGAACTTTAGGTGTCAGCCAAGTTTCCACCACTGCAAGGATGTCAGGGTTGTGTTGGCATATGAAGGCTTGGAGTGCATCCAGCTTTGGTAGTAGGCTGCAGATATTAACGGTTGCAAGGATAAGGGCACCTGGAGTTTGTGTGTGGCCTGAGCTTCTAGGACCAGGATTGGGATGGACACTGCCTGAGATGAGAAGAAGGAGGAGTAGGAGCTTTAAGGAGCAGAGTTGATGCTCTTTGAAAGATAATTTTGATAGTTGTTTCCGGGAGTAGAGGTTGCAAGGTTCCAGGCGGTATCCCATATGGACTGCAACGAGGTACAGTGTAGAGAGGAGGCCACACTTGTTGACAGTAGTGGTCGGGTTAAGTAACCAGGAATATCCAAATGGTGCACCAAGCACAAGTCTCAAGTGGAAGTGGAGAGTTCCCTTGGAGTAGCAGTGGAAACCAGAGTAGATGGTGGTGGGGATGGGGTGGGGGTGGGGGTGGCTACCACTAGAACACAGTACCTTAGTTTATTGTACCTATCTCTTCTGTACTGTATAACTAAAATTCAGCTGACTTTCAGCTGTTTATACTAGTCTCAGTGAAAATGTTTATAAAAAAAGAATATAACCCTTCAAGATATACATATATATATCTGTAATAGATAATCCACTACAGGGCGTGTGATTGTGCTTTTATATACACACACACGCCTTGGGTGTGTTGTGAGGCATGAGGCTGCAGGCCAAGTGCGTTCAACCACTCATAGTGTGCATATATCAGAGCACAAAAACATGCCCTGCAGTGGATTATTTGTCTTATAAAATTTCCAGAAGATTCTGAGGGACGAAAAGGAGTGCAGGCATGTGGTCTTTCTGGAATAATGCACAGTCATGTTGGGCATTTTATCTATTCAGAAGACTGGATTTTCTCAGATTTGTATTACTCATTTTATAGCTAGATAGATGGATGGATAGATAGATAGATAGATAGATAGATAGATAGATAGATAGATAGATAGAGAGATAGATAGATAGATAGCTTTGACCTTAAACCATGCATATAGAAGAGATAATATTGTATTCTTTAGGTTTCTAGCCTAGTTTTAGATTCCAGATCATACAAAACAGAGATAGTCCTGTATTTTGAGATTTTTCTAAAATTGTTTTTTGTCTGAATTCATCTTTTTTGTATACATTGTTAAAATGACATAAGTATTGTAATATAAAATTAATTTGTCCTTTCCCATTTTTTTCTCCCCCTTCCCCTTTTCAGTGACTAGCGCCACGCAAAGTGGTTTTGCGTGACTTAGCACGACACTTAGCATGGTACACATTACCACCCAGGAAAAGCTTGTCTTAACCCTTGGCAATCAGCTTTGTGCAACACTATGGCTTTGCGTGGTGCTTGCATGAGTTTAGCATGGGTTTTGCATGACCCTAACAAATAAATATGACACATAGACAAAGCCAAACATAGAGGAAGCATGCTGCTAACTGATGGCATCACAATGATGCCATCATCTGCCACCAGTCCCAGCCATGCCAGGCAGTAAGTAGTGACCCTACCACCGGTGGACAGCATGGCAGTGTGATCATACAGCACAGACCTGTGGACCACACATCTGTGGACACCAGCAGATGCCAGCACACACGTGCAGCACTGTGGGCATGGAGAATGTTGAAGGGAGAATGTATGGGTGGCCAGGCTGTGCCACAGACCAGGTATGGCCACAAAGTTGGGACACATCATGCAGTGCACATGGGCCAGTATTGGGAATATCCCAACACCAATGTGCCTTTCGGATAATATATGCCCCCCCGGCCTCATACTGCACAGCTGTACAACTGCCGCAGCACACAAAGCCGGACATGTGTATGTCACTGTGATCGTCCCATGCCAGAGGTGCAGCATCTGAGGGTCACACAACAGTGTAACAGTAATGTCCACTCTCAGTAAACACCTGCAGGTTGGGCCTCTCATTGTATATAGTGCAGTCATCATCACTGCCCTACACACCATAGGCATTGCTGTGTCCACACACCACTGCCCCCCTTGCTTCTGTAGTGTCTGCTGTGCACTGTAGCATGACCTACAGTGTGACAGTTGCATGCAGTACCACCACCATCTGTGCCTATGCTGTGCTGTCCCAGTATAGCTGTAGGCAGCAGCGCATGTGGAAGTAGTGTTCAAAACTGTATAATATTCCCCAAACTGTTTGTGCAGCACTAACACATTTGCGCGAGTTTAGCGCAGGGTTAAACAGTTAGCCCGATGCAAACTGCATGCAAATCAGGGCATAATGAGATGCTAATCTGGATGTTTGTCCACAGACTACCTAAGTAGGCTCATTTGCATGTCACTTTTGATTATGGCAAAGTTTAGCTCCGGTCAAACTTGTTTGCACTGGGCTATCGGTTTAGCCCTGCGTTAAACCTGCGCAAATGTGTTAGCGCTGCGCAAACAGTTAAGGGAATATTTTGCAGTTTTGCACACTGTACTTTCACATACGCTGCTGCCTGCAGCTGTACTGGGTCCACACATTCGCTGGCACACACATTGGCCACATGGTTCACCTCTACCTACCTTCACATCGCTGTGCACTGTGTTGCTGTTGTGGTTTGCACTTCCTGGTTTCCGTATTCAAAGCTGTCTTATTCCAGGGCTAAGTTTGCCCTGCACTCCCAGCCCAGTTTGCCCGGCCTCATTCCCATGCTATATTCAGAAGCTATTTGCCCCGGGCTATTCCTTTTGAATATGGCTTGCTTTGTGCTCCAGGCTAAGTTTGCCCGTCGAGCAGTGCTAATTTAGCCCCGAGGCAAAGTTTTGAATATCTGGCCCATGATGTAATTTCATTTGCTGGTAATTCGTATATGCCTAGATGTCTCTAAAATATGTATATTAAAGGAATCACTATCGAATCTGAATTGATAGTAGCATTTGTTTTGTCTTGCAGATGGCACAATCTGTTTTCAAAGGATGATTAAATATACTTCTCTTTATTGCAAACCAATGATAAACAGTGTAAATCATGCAATGCAAATGAAGCACAGCATTGTTTTACAGTAATGTTGATTTGTAAATTAATCAAATCTTACACTAATCTTTATGGCTAAACAGAGACATGCATACACTGTTTCAGTACACAGAAATTTAAATATCTATGTTTTGGTTGAAAAACATAGACTTAAATAAGTAATAATGTAAAGTATTTTTTTAATTTTTTGTACTTAATGAAATAAAGCATGCTACTTATTTGCGGAAATGTGTACAGGCTATTCACATGTACTTTTATTAGGATGCTTTATCTGCAGTATAACAAAATTACTTTAACAAAACAACTTTAAGCATCCTTAGGAATATCTTTATTGTCTAGTCATACTAAACTAAAACAATGTTACATGTCTATGAAGTTGTGAAGTACATTTATGCACTGTCAACAGTATTAAAGATAGAAAAACAGATATGAAAGAAGTGCTATGTCATAGGTCTGAGTTTATATTTTATTTTTTTGCTTCTGGCCTTGCATCCTCAGTTCTCTCTTTGTGTAATCCTAATATATCTTTGCACAGCCAGCTAAAATCAATCAAGATGGTATCAATCAATCATACCATACAATCATACATATCATGCAATTAATGATAAGCATCTGAAATTAGCTTTATTAGCTTAATATGTCTTTCCTGGAAAAACCTTTATAATAAAATAAATATGTAAGAATGTCGAAGTCTCAGTTTATACAGAATCTCTGGGTGCTGCTTCTGAATAACACTTTTTTTTTTAAGGAATGATGGTATAGGAGTTATAAGTACATTACTAAATTTATGGATTACACAAAAATAGCAATAATGGCAGAGGAGTGGCCAAGGGGGGCTAGAAAAGGGACTGCAGAGAGGTGCAGACACTCTTTTCTGCTGTTTTCTATGGAATTAAAAGATCAAAGGAAACAGCACCAAGTAGCCTAAGGTTTGGACAGAACTTCAAGGACCAGGTAAGGTAGACAGAGATGGGGGCCTAATGCATAGGGTGAGGGCACACCTGCAGCCTAAGCTGGTAAGAAAGAATCAATCTGTTAGGAATATTTCTTCCCTGAAGGATGGGTTTCTTTGTTTACCAGGGATGTACATTTATTAACAAAATAAAATGGAGAAATCAATTTCAATAGCACAGTCAGTATGGGATGATAAAATGTAGTGGCTTTTTTTGGGGGGGGTGGACAGATGCCCAGATTAGGTGAAGGAAGTGAGAGCACAAGATAGAAGGGCAAAGTGAAAGGAAGGGAGTTTCTTTTTGCTATGCGTGGTTTCAGCCATGGGTACAAGTAGGTGTGGGTCATCTCTTGGTGCTACTGCGAGGAGTCTGCCAGGAATCAGAAAAGAGTTTGGAGACTACGGCCAGGATTGGATGGCCGGATGTGGAAAATGAGCTTGCTGTGTAGGAGGACAAAGAAGAGGGCCTGCACGGGTAAAGTTGAGAGTGTAGCAGGAGTGAGGTGGGATCACAGAGTATTAGGCTCAGTTGGTACTGGTTAGTAGTGGGACACTTCTGGTTTAAATTATGGAGGGCTGCTCTGATGAGAACTGATGCGGTCCAGTGGCAGCTGGTGGCAAGCAGGCCAAGAAACAAGTCGCTTGATCTCCTTTTGTTGGATCACAAACAAAGTGGTGAGGCTGGGATGTGAGGGTGGTGTTTCAGTCAAAAAAAAGAAGAGGGACCAAAGAAAGCCATGGTTTTATAGGAAGTTTTTGGACAAGACAAGTGATGATAGTTTTTCCCGATCCAGTCGCTGGTGGGATAAAGGAGCAGCACGCTGGAACGGGCAAATGGCAATGAGGTCCTGGCATATGACATCACCCACTGGATACATGGAGGCAAAGGGGTGAGGCTGCTGGCCGTTGGGGGAAATGTTTTGGTTCAGAGAGTGCCTGCCTAAAGTGGAGGGGTGCATGCTTTATAAAATGGAGGCTAGCAGCATTCCGGAGACAGGAATGTGGGGAAAAAAACAAGTGGCATGCAAAGGATTTTTCAACAGGCAGGAGGGAAGATGGTGGTGAAATGAGTGATGTCTGATATTATCCACCATAGGCTGCATTGTGGGTGTGGGGGAGTAGGCTGCGTCCTACAGGGCACTGGTGGTTATACATGTTATGGTTTTCTGAGGATCAGCTTGGCTGTTGAGTTCTATAACCATTTGAATGGGCTATAACAAAAAAAAAAGGGAACCTGGACTGTATCAGGGATCAAAAAGCAGTGGCAATCAGGGTTACAATAGATCAATTACAAGGGTGATTGGCCCTGTTTCTCCAGTGGATTGTTCTTTTAAATCAGTGGAATAATGAAAATGGAGGGTGGGGGTAGGCTGCGGCCTACAAGGCATGGGTGGTTACACAGGTTATGGTTTCTGGGGAGTGGCTATGAGTTATATAACCATTGAATATGCTATATAAAAAAAAAAGAAAAGTTGGACTGGATGAGGGTCAAAATCATTGGTAACCGGGATGGCAACAGACCAATTGCAAGGGTCTTAGCCCCTGTTTCCACAGTTGGTTTTATCCTTTAAATTGGGGGAATGATGAAAATAGAAACACACACAAAAAAAAAACTTGAATTAAGAGGAAGTAAGGCCATATGCAGCAGGGCAATTACAGTGGTTTTGTTCCATACTCAGCATGGCGATGGTGCCAAAAAAAAAAAAAAAGAGTAAGGTCATAGGCATATGGTCAAGGAAGAGTATGGTGCCTTCCACCCTCATCTGGGGGGTGGTGGTGCCAAAAAAAGGGTGACAAGATAAGAAAAGGAAGAGGTTCACTACATCATGATGTCTACTTGTTAGTGACAGCATGGCACCGAGTAAGTGAGAAAACAGACTGGGTCCAGCAGTGGACAGCTGGCCCAAAAGGCAACAGATCTCCTGGAACAGCCCAAACCCTAATAAAGGAAACAATGGTGCAGAAGACAGAGAGAGAGAGAGAGAGAGAGAGAGAGATACAGGCTTAGAAGAGGAAAAACCCACCACGATGAGAAGATCTGGTGAAGAAGAGGGTGACTAGAAGCATCCCTGCAAAGGCCGGGGAGCCTCAACCGGCACAGGGTAAGGAATCTTCTGTTGATTTGATGGTAGATGGTAGCCCAAAGGATTATTTGATGGGAATCATGGCATAATGGGAGGAAAAAGGGTGGAATGAGCTGTAAAAAGTGTGGCAGGAGCTATAGGGACAGAGAAAAGGGGGACAGGGGATGGAATAGGGCAGATGAGGGGAAGATGGTAAACGAGGGAGTGATCCAAGGTATAACCATGGGAGACCATGTTCCACACTCCATAGAAGAAAAAATATGGAAGGGGGAGTATGTGGACATGTTTGCATTGGTTGACAAAGATGCAGCCAAAAAATATGAGCAGAGAGAGGAGGTGGGAAAATCGGAAATGGCAGTGGCACTGGCACTAGTGAGGAAGACCACGGAGGACACAACATTCAAAAGTGAGACATTTAGCAAGTGGGTAGAGGGTTTCACGCTCTTTAGCACCATCCTCATACAAAATCAGCTGGAGCTAGCCATTCCTCTGTTAACATATTCCGCAATCATGAAGGATGCGTACAAGATAAAAGGGGGGGGGGGTTACATCTGGTTTGTATACGATGAGAGAGTTCACTGAGGATGGTGTCTCATGGTAATGTCCACTGGGATGCTACGAAGGTGAACCTCTGGCTCAGGACATTGTATGGGCATGGGGGGACAAGTACTGTGGAATCAAAAACAAGTGGTTGGTCCCCCGCTAAGACTTGCTAGGCATACAACAAGGCATCTTGCACATGGGCCAACTGCAAATTTAAAAACATGTGTTCGAGATATGGGGGGTACTGCCCAATCTTACGGTGTAGAGTTCTGGGTGATAGGCCAATCTATCAAGCACACGGGCAGCCTTTTCAAGGTGTCTTCAGTGGGGGGTGTGGGATGGGGCAGTGGAATGGCAATAGGGGACAAATAGGTAGAGGTGGTTTCAGTTTGGGAGCCTAAACCAGATGAGGACAGGTGGGAATACCCATTGTCCAGGTGGGGCTTCCAGCTGGCATTCAGTCCAATCAAGGCAGCCATCTTGATCACCTGGATGGAGGGGTACCCAAATGCCACAGCAAAGGAAACATTAAGGCAGAGTTTTAGGGAGGGGATTAGCCTTCATTACAACATGGTTAGGAAAAACACTGGAGCAAGGAACCTGGGGTCCATTAAGGGAAAGGAGGGAATATTACTGAAAAAAGAAAGAAAGAGATAGCAG
The DNA here is from genome assembly GCA_016271365.2 of Neoceratodus forsteri. NCBI lineage: Eukaryota > Metazoa > Chordata > Ceratodontiformes > Ceratodontidae > Neoceratodus > Neoceratodus forsteri. Next base: position 436,109,902 of record CM057451.1, on the reverse strand, counting down.
TGGGCAGAGTGGAAGGCCCATTTGTGACTCCCCTCTTCGTGGACTTGAGTGTGTCCCCTTTGAGTCTGGTACCAAAGAAGTGGTCTGAACAATTCAGGCTGATCCACCATCTCTCATTCCCAGAAGGGGACTCAGTGAACAATGCCATTGCCCAGGATTGGAGCATGGTGTCTTACGCTACATTAGAACAGGCAGTGCAGCTAATCAGGGAAATGGGGGGAGTTTAGCTTGTAAAAACAGACACAGAGGCAACATTTCTGCTGTTACCCTTCAGATCAGACAATTGAGATTTGTTGGGTTTTAAATTTAGTGAGGTTTGCTACTTTGACAAAGTGATGCCTATGGGCTGTTCAGTGGCATGTGCCACATTTGTATCATTTGGTACTTGGTTGCAGTGCATTTTTGGGGACAGATATGGACACAGGAACACAGTGTATTACTTGAATGATTTTTTGCTGTTGGGAGAGGGTTGATTGAGGGCACAGGAGATGTTATATGATTTCCATGTCATGTATTCAGAGTTGGGAGTCCCCCTGGCCTCAGCCAAATGGAGGGCCTGGCTAGGAAACTGGAATTCTTGGGGATATAGGTGGATGCAGAAGAAGGTTTATTCAGGTTACCCACCAAGAAATTAGAATGGCTGAGGGAAAATATCAGGGAAGGGAAAGGTAAGAGGCGGGTGCCCCTAAGGGTAGTGTAACAACTCCTAGGGCACCTGCATTTTGTGTTCAGGGCCAGGGCACCTTACAGGGTATTCACACGCCATTTGGCAATATCTATGGCAGACGTCAAGTACCCATATCACTATGCGGATATCTCAAATGGGGTATGACAGGACCTAGAGGCAATGGAGGTTTTTTTTAGCACAGTTTAATAGCATAGCTTTTTGGCAGGAACACTGGTTACTCAACACCGATTTGGAGCAGTACATGGATGCAACAGACACTTTCAGTATGAAAGCATATTTACCGGGGAATGAATATCTGAGAGATAGCCAGAGGAATGGGAGGGGCTAGGTTTGTTGAAGAACATCACTTTCCAGAAATTTTTTCTGATTTGGGTAGCCATAGTGGTAGGGGGGACAAACTAAAGAACTAGAGGATCATTTTTATATGCGATAACAAGGCGGTGGTGGAAGTCTTAAACAGACAGATGAGATCCACTGAATCAGTCTTAAGGGTGGCCCTGTAGCTAGTGCTTGAGGGCCTGGGGTTGAATCTGTCATTCAGAGCTAGCACATTGAAGGCACTCTGAATACAATAGCTGACAGTCTCTCACATTTACAGTTAGACAGGTTCCGGTTGTTGGTACTGGAGGCGGCTGTCAAGAAGATTCGAGCCCCTCAGCACCTATGGATGATTGTATGGAGTGAGCCCAGATGTTGTCTCATAATGCCTGGGCCCCTAACATGCTGAGACCATACAAAAATGTGTGGAGGGTGTTTCAGGGGTTCTGGTGACAGGCCAGGATGCAGGTAAGTGGGCCAGTCATAGAGACTCAGATAAAGAGGTACATGGTAGCTAGATGGGATGGCAGAATAGCAGTTTCCACAATGGGACTCCATCTGGTGGGCATTTGAATGGTTTGTAACCTACAAGGATGGGGCCAGCCCAATAATACCCCAGTCATCAAGAGGATGTATGAAGGGTGGGTGAGATTACAAGGCTGACAGCTAGATAGGAGAAGGCCAGTGGGGGTGAGCTGTTTGAACAACTGCTAGGAAGCCTGAAACACGTCTGCTCCTCAGCCTACAAGGCAAAGCTTTTTGAGTCAGTCTTTTTGGTGATGCAAAATGGGGCATTCAGGGTCAGCAAGGTGATAGCCAACAAACAAACTGGATAATGCAGGCAGTCTGCAGTATGGGGATTTGACTTGGTGGAAGGCTAATGTAGCTATTTGGCTGCACAAGTCAAAGATGGACAAAGGGGGAAGGGGATTGTGGTGGAGATTAAGAAAGGAACAGGGCTGCACTAAGTAGTCAAGTCCCTGGAGGAGTACAGGAGGGTCAGGTCAAGGGGGGACGGTTGTCTATTCCAACATGTGACAGGGCACCAGTTACAGTACAATGTACCAACTTCAGCAGTACTCAAAAAGGGATGGCCTTTTTGGGCGAGGATCCTAGACTATTTTCATCCCATTCATTCTGAATAGGCACTACATCTGAGTTAGCAGAGATGTGAGCGGCCCACAAGACATCATGGGGGCAGGAAGATGACAGTCAAACTGCTACAGAAGGTAAATATGTTGTTAGCGCTGCCGTGTTTTAGCTACCAAATGTATAGGCATTAAGCCATGCTCATTGTATTTATACTCTGTATGATTGCTCACCCAGATTCATTATAGGTATGTATTGTATGAATGTCTATATTTTATTCTGATGTGAAGCCTTTGGACATGAGTCTATGACTCAAAGGGTTGTAATTCCAATTTCCTAAATAAATAAAAAATGAATAAATCAGGAAATAGATGGCTAACTTGTGTTTTTGTATTTCAGAAGGAAAACAAAAACAGGATGGTGCTGTGAATAGTCAGTCATTCTTTCATAATCTGGGACAAAAGGTGAGCGGCAGTGGCACCAGGTGGGAGACAAATGAGGCAAGGCATGGAACACATGAGAATCTATTGGAGAGGGGTGCAGCGGCTGCGATTGGCCCAGATGCTGCCTGTAATACAAAAAAAGCCAGCAGATATAGGCCAAAAAGGTCTATCTTGTCTACTCGATTTTGCAGCTCATGGTTTACACCTGTCCTGTTACCCCCCACCCATGCCCAGTGCTGCCATTACCCTCCCATGTCCCCTCATCACCTTCAGTTCCCTTTCCTTAATAGAGGAGATGAGAAGAAAATGGTCAAAATTGGATTTGTTAGTGGTTCATGCTGTGGGGAATGACCTGGGTGACAAGCCATGGCTGGCCCTGTGTCACGAAATAAAAGTCAATTTAGAGGTGATAAAGACATGGTGGCCTAGTGTGACCATAAGGTGGTCTGAGATTATCCCCAGGAGGATATGGTGACAAACAAGGGACATTAGGGAGGTGGGAAGGCTTACAAGTAGGTCAATAGAAAGATAGCAACTCAGGTTTAAGAAAATGGTGGTGTGTACAAAAGACACAGTGTGATCACTTAAGATGAGGCAGGGTTTTACAGGCATGATGGGGTCCACCTCACTGAAGTGGGTAATGCCACATTTAATTGGGCAATCAGGGATGCCACTGAATCTTTTGGATCAACAAGTAACTAGAAAGGGAGCGGGGAGAGCCCATTTTCCATAACAAGAGCTGGATAAGGACTAGTGGGGAGAAAGGGGGACCAGGACTTGGTTAACACCAGGACAGGCATGAGCCATCTCAGTGGGTGGTCACTCTAGGGGGGCAGGGTTGGGGATCAGGTGAGACACCCAACCCCAGTGGAGGAAAGCAGAGGAAAAAGGATAGGTGTTGGGCTACACAAATGAGGCAAAAAGGTGAACAGACAACAAATGTGCAATTTAAGAAAATGAATGTGATTTATGTGATTGTAAATAAAGGAACAAACACAAATATCATGTAAATAAGATTTATGAGAATTTATGACATGGTTTTATGATATATGTATATAGTGTGGATATGTTATAAGGACATTTGACAATGTTCTGCTGAAATAAGGTGGCCAACTGAACCCAAAGAAGGTGTTTGTGGAGTTTGCTTTCCAGGGAAAATCTCATTGACAATTGTATTACAGTAGAAATTGTGAAGACAGTGGAGACTCTAGATCTAAAGAGCAGGGGAGCTTGAATCATAATGAAATATATTATTGATCCAGAACACTAGGATAATTTAAGCCAAAATAGAACTTTTGGGAGACATTAGTCAAAGAGACATATACATGTTGTGGGATGTGGCAGATAAATGTTAGATGAAATAAAGAGGCAGACTAGGAAAACATCATTGTGTTTCTTATATACTGTAGTGAATAAGAAAGCCTGGCTTTCTCAACAGAATGAGGCAGTACTGAGTAAAGCTAGTCATATGTTAGCATATATTAAATGGGAAACAGCAATCAGGTCATGTTAAGGTATATCATGTACAGGGCAGTGGTGAGACTACATTTGGAACTGAACAGTATACTGTATGCTGTTTTGATCACTGCAACATAAAAATGTTGTAGAGAAGGAGAAGACACATCATAGAACAACATAAATGATTAGGTGATTTGAAGATCTATCCTATGAGGAAAGACTGGAACATCTGTGATCCTTTGATCTCTAGAAAAGAACAATTGTGGGTTACAATATGTTACCGTAGCACTGTATAAAGTTTAAATGAAAATAGTTGGGCAAAGGCACGTAAGATTTTTCAGTTAAGTCTGTTTGTAATTTCTGTCCAGGAAAGACATATCAAATTGTGACTGCTCATTTCAAGGTTCATCATTGTGGGAGGGATGGTTGCAGGGAGCTGTACTATAGATGGAGGAGGTGTTGATCAGGATAACAGGATTAACCCCCTACTCTTACTATAAGTGCCATGGGATCATGAGCATTTACCTGGATAGCCAACAGAGATGGGCAGAAGAGACCTAGGTTTCATGTCTCATTGAAAGGAAAGGAATTGCCATAACACAGCATAACAATTGGTCATTGCCTTAATTTGAGACAGGGAAAGGTAGAATGTGATGACAAAAATCACTAGGAAATTAAGCATGTGGAACAAGCTGCCAGAGAGTACTGTAAGGGCCATGTGCTATAAAGACTTTGCAAGTCAATTTCAATTAGTTATATAAATAACATAACATGTCAGAAAAGTCGTGCAGACTAAGAGGGTACACTTGTATGAATACAATGAACAATAATGTAGTTTGCCTGGGGGACACAAGCAGATCCACTGCCTAGAGATTCCAGGGATTACTGCCATAGGCCTTTTCTTCTCTTCATTTCCAGAATTATAATGAAAAAAAAATTGCTAAGTATACAGTTGTATCACAGCTATAGCAGATTAGATTATAGTTGCAACCTCCAATATGGCAGGTGGACAGGCTAAATGAGCCACTTGGTGTGTTTCTGTCTCTTAAATCATTTGCAATAATATAATTGTGTTTCAACATCAATATCAATAGTTATTTGGAGCAGCACTGAAAAGACACCCCTACGTAGCAAAATACTGATGCACAGAATATTTCAGATTCTCAACAGGCATGCCATAAATAAAAAATAAAATCTATTAAAATCAGAATGTTGGAAACTCTGTCCTCCAGTACTTGTGAGTTTTTAGACTGTGCATTTCTTTAATGATGTATATTACTGTACTCCAGATGGGGACAACATTTTGAAGGTGATTCTATATTTACAGTTATAGGTAAAAGAAACAAGATCTGGCAGAGCCACTATGACTGTGAATTCATTGACTAGATAAGGGTGTTTCATGGGCTTAAACATAAACATTTATTTATTTAAAAAATATGAGATTTACAAACCTTTGAGTCAGATACTCATTTACACAGGCACCACATCAAGAAGACCAAAGCAGTTCAAACAATATACAATAGCTAAAGCAAATAGACATCAGGAGTCAAAAAGAAGCCCAGAGTGTTCACATGAAGGCTGTTGCATACACTACCTGAATCAAAGTACAGTACATTGAGAAAGGGCATATTTAAGCAGAGGCGAAGCCGAGTGCTTCCACCACCACAGGAGTGACATTATTACATGATAACACACACCCTGGAGTGCCTTATTGCAACTATACAGTGTCTTGTTGTTATATACAGAATTTAAAGAATGTTTTTGTTAGTGTGGAAAAATATTTCTTTAAAGAAAATGCAAGGAATGATCCAAATCCAAAGCTAAGGTGATGTTACTGTGTAATAACATCACTGTTTCAATGGGTCAGCAGGCAACTAACTGTTGACATTTGTGCTCCCTGGATAAGATCAGCTACAAGGCTCTGCTGTTGCTAAACTAATTTTAAAGCAGTTCACATGCTAAATCTAAGGGCATGGCTATATGTCACATGAGACAGGGGGCATCATAGGAGAAAGAAAGCCAATAAAACTATTTGTTATAGAGATCCCCAATGGTCGTAAAACTACCATACAGCTAGCAAGGTAATTTAGGAAAAACTCCTAATAGCAGACAGAGGGAAGGACACACTAGGATTTAACATACATATCAAAATACTCTACATAACATATGTATTTTGCACATGCTGGGTGGACTACTCCTTTAAGTTTCGGTGGTCTCAATTAACTCCTCAAGTTAGAAGAAAAATAATGCTTTAAAGCTCCTGATATACTACACACAGGCACAGAAACTGGAATAACAGGTTCCAATGAGTATAAACTCAGCAGTAATGTTGGGGGGATGGCAGCTCTGATAATTGTTCCAGTCTTTCTTTTCACTGATAGAAACTGAGCCAAAAAAAAGTAAAATACATTTCATCACAGACTGTTTACACCAAGTACATGAACCTGCATGATTTATCTGTAAAGACAATTAAAAATGTATAGATAGAATATGGTAATCCCAACAGCTGAACTTTGTTTTTAGAATATACACGTTTAAGAAATACCTGAAAGCTGTGTCTTTCCTTTTGAGACACCAGGTGACTCTGATAATCATTTGTTCCAAGGGTTTTTAAGTCAGTTTGAATGCAGTAAGCATTATCTGTTCTCCTATGGACTCCACAAATTTGTTGTTCCTTGGCCAGATACCATACTAGTGACTCTTCTTTCAGCATGATAGGATCCACCTCATGCCCCTCCCACATGAATAAAAAAAAGGTGGGCTGAATTTTTAGGAGCTTCTTGTTGGAGGTGTGTTGGATCTTACCCCCCCCAAAACAATGCTGCATCCCACTACTCAGGTTCCAGTTCTTGTACCACCCATTTAAGAAAAAAATAGTGCCCTACAACCATTGACTAACATGAAAGCATAGTTATTTGAGGGCAGAAAACATTTCTTGGAGGAGGGTAAGATGGAGGAGACTATTTACACCTTCAGTCAGTTCCATGGACAGAAAACATGACATCACTCCTTTTGTACATGCACTACTCCTGTAGGCTCCGCCCACAGTCATAACAAAAGACCAACAAACTGGTATCAGGGAAAACAAACACATGGGAAGAGGAACTCTATTTCATTGCAGGTGCATCTAGACAGGCGGGAGAGTGAAGTGAGCCATGGAAACGGTGTAAGGAAGAAAGAAGCATAGTCATTATTTCCAAATATCCAGAGCAGTTGGGGCAGGCTAAAGTAAGCAACAACACATTACAGGGTGTGGGATGTGCTCAGTATACTATGGTTATGGGTGTTAGAAACATAGACACTGTCACCAGAAAAGAAAAACAAGCTTGGTCCACCTAGTCTGCCCAAAGATTTCCTACCTATTGTACCTCTGGGAACCCTATCTTGTCCCCAGAGTACCTCCTCCCTGCCAGTTTTTGTCCTATTATGCCCACATGTCTATGTCATGCATGCTTGAAGCCTACCACTGTTCTAGCCTCCATCACTTTGGCTGGCAGTTGATTCCATGTTTCCACCATCCCCTGACTCAAAAAGTTATTTTTTTTCTTTTATTCATTGGTAACTCGGTAAGGCCAACTAGTCATAGTGCTGTTTTCAGGGGCAACCTGGGAGCACTGGGGAGGTTAAGAGACTTGCTTAGTCACATTGTATGCTAGAGGAGGTTCTGGGAATCAAACCCAAGTCTGCTGGATGTAACAAGGTCACTCACAGCTCATTACTCTAACATCTTGGCTTAGAGGTTATATTCCCTCTTGATCTGCACCTTTCAGACTTCTTTGCATGCTCTCTAGTCCTGGTACTCATCCTCACTTGGAAGAGGCTCTCCCACTACACCCTGTTTACCCCTGTGAGTTACTTGCAGGTTTTAATCATGTCACCCCTCATTGTCCTGTCTTGCAGACTGTAGAAGTTGACATTTTTCAGACTCTCCACATAGAGCTTCCCCTGCAACTCCCACACCATCTTGGTTGCCCTTCTGTGTACCGATTCCAGCTTCAGCATCCATCCAGTAATTCAGCCTCCATAACCAAACACTTGCAGGGTTCTCTACACCCTAGAGGGGAACTTGGTCTCAGCAGTCTCCCCCCATGCCCCCCTCCATCTCCTCCTCTTCCTCTTCTTATACTACCAGCATCTACCCTTCCAGCTCATCTTAGCCTCCTCCCTCAGTTCTCTATTTTTGGCAATTGCCCCCTCCTGCCCTTGTTTGCACTTAGCACTTGTTTACTATCTATGAGCACAGCACTGAAAACATCATGGCACTATGACTGCTTTGTTACATTAATATCTGATGAGTCTACTGTTACATGTAGCTGTGTCTATCCACTGGCTGTATTCAATTGTTTCATACTGTGTCTGTACTCCTCAGTATTGTTATTATTTTGATCAAATGCTCCATATTGTATCTGTTCTCTGTATCTGTAATTCTCTGTTTCTAATTCCTCATTGTACCCCTCCCACCCAGGTCACACCATGAGATGAGCAACTTGTTGTTCAGTGTGCCTTCCTGGTAAAACATTTCAATAAATAAATAAATTATATTATGGGGGGGCTGGGGAGCTACATGAGAGCTGTACAGTGGCAGCACAATCTCCCTCCTGCTGGTGATGATGCCCATCCTTATACAACCATAAAAGTTGGCATGCTGAGCTCACACCATGACCCCTTAATGTTTGCAGTAGCTAAATTTGCACAAATAGTAATGAATTTTATTTACAATAATAAGAGGGAGAAGGAGGGGGTCATTCTATAATATGGAGCAGTATATGTCCCTGAGGATAATATGGGCTGGAACTAAAGGTGTATTTGGATTATTAAGCTAAGAAAGTCATATACCACTGTTCTTGTACAAGTTGCAGGTCAGTTATGTATAAGGTAGATGATTGTTATTATTGTGTATTGTTTGTGATGAAGAATTATTAGATTTTTTTAACATGTAACAAAATTATTTTTTATATACATTTTTTTTCAAAATAAACTTAACTTGACTAGTGCACTGCAAGAGGCCATTCATGGTGCATTTTGAGCTTAAACTTTGTGCTTATTCTTTTAAGATCATGACCATTTTTCACAGATTAAGCTGCTACTTTTGCACATGGGGTGAAGCTAAATGCACCATAGTATCCTGCCTTTTTGGGATGCTATTGCAAGACTGGGAAACCACTGCAGCTAATACTTTCCTGTTTTCCAAATGAGCTGGAAAGATAAAATTGAGATTGTCTCCAGTTATGTATATTTGGGCATTACTTTTCAAGCAAATTGTGGATGGTCGGTTCATATGACAACAATTTCAGAAAAACTTAAAAAAACTCTTAGAGAGCTGATAAGATTCAACTCAAAGTGTGGGGGCTTTACTCTACATCCATGTTTGGAAACTATTAGAGCAAAATTTGAGGCACAATTATTGTAAGGTTCAGACATTTGGGAATACAAGAATATAAATAAGATATTGACATCCTTATACAAAATCTTGCAAAATATTTTGAGAGTAGGATTTGCATGTCCTGCACCCTATCTGAGAGAAGAACTTGGTCTTCCTAATATCAATGCTCTGATAGAGTCAAGAAAGTTAAATTGCTGGCTCATAATATTGAGACCAGAAAGTAACTCCTTGGTGAAACAGTGTTAGTATGAGAAGGAGACCTGGTTTAATTTAAGCTTCAAAGATTGCTATTGGTATGCCTCCTTAGTCCACCTTATCAAAAAGCGTAAGCTATCCAGCTTAAAATATACAGCTGACAAAGGCGTATTATTAAGTACTAAATTTTAAAAATACATAACTGAAAAGGTCATTAATCAGTGGAATATACAGGATTTGGAGCTTATAGTCAATTAACACAATTCAAAATGGTTTGCCCAAAATAATCATTATTTTGGACTTAAACCTTATATGGATGCCCTGATTAACTCAAAACTAAGGGTAATATTCAGTATGTATAAATTTAAAGAAATTTCCCAGCAATATGCTCTTATTCAGGTATAAAAAAAAACAGGAAATTAGTCTGAAAATTGTGATTGCACACATGTGGGAATTGAGAATCTTAAGCATGTTATGTGGTACTGGGCAACACGTAATAACAGCAAATACAAAATAGCAAAACAATAACAGTGAATCAATAACAGCAATGCACTAAATAGTGACCGGCACATTAGAGCAATTGTCACATATGAGCGACTGGAAGTTGCCAATACCCTCAACTACAGTGAGCGGCGTGGAGTAAGAATCCTAGACATAGGGGGGGTCGGGGCCACAGACCCCCATGGGAGGTGCGGGAGTGAAGCCCCCCACGTTAAATACAGTACAAAACTGTATAAATGTTGCTGTGTGATCTGCAGTAGCTGTTATGTGCTGTGCTATCATGTGTATGTGCTGTTGTTGTCATCAATATTTTGGATTCACTGTTTTGACTTTCGCTATTATTGATGTGCTATTATCACATGGAGCCATGGTACTGTACATGGTATGTTAAAGAAAGGTCGTATTGGTTAGCACCTTTTATAAATAGTATCTATGAGATTAATAAGGATAGTCCTACTAATATATTGTTGAATACTGAAGATGTTTGGTCTCTGGAAAGGTTGGCAAAATAGTTCTATGCTATAAGTAAAATTAAGAAGAGAATGTCTATTACTTGAGTACTAATGTATATAGCTAAGTGTTTTTATGGCAGTTATGGGACTTTTATGGATTTTTAAATCTCTATGTCTGTATTTGTATTTTTTTTTGTAAAAGCTTTTAAGCCATACAATAAACTTGAAATGAAAAAAATGATATATTTTTTACAAGGCAATCAAAATATGGAGTATCTACTACAAAAACTTGCACGAGAGGTAGAGGCAGAGGAGGCCTGATGATGTTTTGTGGTTCTAATATAGAGTGTGAGGTGATGGTATGGAACCTTAACCAGTAATATTGGTTGGTGCTTCCAACTGATAATGGAAAATGTCATAGATTTATTTTTATGAATGTATATATTCCTCCATGGTTGCCACGAGCTGGATATTATATGATATTAGAGGATCTGAAGAAATTGAAAGATGGGACAATGGAGATGGAAAAACAATACCAGTTAATTATAATGGGGAACTGGAATGAAAGAACCAGAGGCTTGAATTAACATGGAAATAATTCTGTAAATAATGAGTTGGGAATCTGGTCATGGGGATCTGAGACAGGCTTTTTGCTGACAAAAAATTAAATGGTTTGGGAAAGAAATTTATAAACATTTTATTTAATACTAACAATAATTTAAATGGATGCCATAAAAACTATAGACCGGGTGAAGTTACCTTCTCTTCTGAATGAGGTAGTTCAACCCTAGACTTGGCCATTGTAGATAGTGATATTCTTCACAGCGCAGCAGATTTTAAAGTTACTCAAGAAATGGTTTCAGACCATTTCCTACACATATTGTTAAAAATATGAATCAAAAGAACACAAAACTAGTAAATAGAAATAAAATGAAGGTGGGTGATGCAGATAAAGACTATAATGATGGCTAATAAAAAGATTAAGTAGATCCCATTAATCTCTGATAAAAGTAATGGTTTATAAAACGCAGGACAAGGCATATAATAAAGAAACCATTGTTAAGTAGATTTGATATACGATACTTTTCTAAACAGCATTATGTTGCAGAGCAAGATTTCAAACTAAATTCAATAAATTATACTGCACAGGCATCATGGTAGAACAAAAAATGTGTTAAACAACAGACATTTATTAAATCAAATAGTAAGAAAATCTAGATGCGCTTATGTTATAGAATGCAAATATGCTACTATCTTTATGAGAAAGGAGTACAGAGATGGTACACAAAGGAAAAGAGGAACTATAATAATTATCTATTGGGTGGATTGCAACACACCATCCAGAATAAAGATATTAAAAGCTTTTGGGCCTTTGCCACTAGGGAAAAACAAAATAAGTTAAACATCGATAGTTTTGTACCTGCTACAAAATGGATGCCACATTTTAGGATTCTTTATGGTTGCACTGTCTTGACCCTAAGTAAAAAAAGTGTTGAATTCCAGACTAATACTGTAGTACTAGTTGTGAACTTCCAATATTTGAAGCTGCATATATCAATCAAGTGATTACATATACTGTACAAATGAACAAAAACATAATAAAGCAATACTTTTTTTTTTGTTTCTTTGATAGAATCCCCACTGAATTATGTCAAAATAATTGTCAGTGTGGGCTGAGATTGTTTAAAAAAATCATTAACTTTGTGATTAAGAACACACAAATTACCAGATATGTGGCTAATCTCAGAGCCTGTGCCAATTTTCAAGAAAGGTTGCAGGGACAATCCAGCAAATGTATTTATTTATTTACTTACTTTTTGTTAACCATGTAGTGCAATAGAAAAATAAATGCCTATTTTCAGGCATGACCTAGGAGATTACTACAATAACAGGAAATAGATAAGTCAAATACATATGTTAAATCTCAGGTGATTGAAAGGGCTTGATAGCTGTGCAGTTTAAATTACTTGTAGAAATATTTAGTAAGTAGGGGAAGTGGCTTAGCTAGAAGGAAGCTAAATTTAAAGACTGCCTTAGAAAGATTCTGTTAGTAGCTTGGCAGAAGACACCAGGAGGAAGGAGGAAGGAGTGCTGTGTGACTGGACTTTTCTACTGGAACTATATTGCCCTCCTTCCCTCCCCTCCAGCCTCCCACCCAAAGCTAGTTCTACTTTTATAGGCACAGGATTTGACTGACAACAGGAACTTCCTGTTTGGGAGCATGAAGTAAGTGATCACAGAGCCACCATCCTAGAAGGGCAAGAGTAGCTTTCCGGCCCCCTCTAGCTGCTGGAGGCCTACCTCTGAGCAAGTAAGGGGTCTACTGAGAAATATAGGATATTCTTGTCTCAGAACAGGACAATCAGGAGCTTAAAGGGCACAGAGGCAGAAAGTAAGCAGAGAGAGAAGAGAAAGAAAAAAAAAATAGAGGAAAGAGTAAGGATTCCAAACAACAGTTAAGGGGCCAGAAATAAGATGTGATGGGAGTGGTGCAGTGCAGTGGCTGTGGAGCAGCATTCTTCCAGGAGACATTCTGGAGGATGCGGCGTTGTCCCATCTGCAGGCACCTCTCTGGGCTGAGGGAGGAGGTTGCTCATCTCCAGGCTGTGTTGACCAGGATTTGTGGAACCTCCTCTTCCATCCAGGGACCACGAGTGCCACTGCCATTGCCTCAGAGGTTGCCAAGAAAGAGGAGCAGTTGGACCACAGTGGGCTCAGGGAGGGTGAGGGTGGTGGAACAGAGGTGCATCCCTCCATCTGTACCTCTCCACAATTCTTATGCCATTCTGGCAAAGTGTGGTTCCTCTACAGAGGCATCTGCAGTGGAGACCAAGGAGGATGGTGGGAACCTCCACAAAGAAGACCCACAGGAGGGTGGCATGGGACCCCACAGGGGAAGGAAACAGCTACTGGTGGGGGACTCCATTGTTAGGAAGGTAGAACTAGGGAAGGAAGGTGAGAGGGAGGTAAGGTGCCTGCCTGGTGCCATGGCTTGGAGGGACAGGGAGTAAATCCTCAGGGTTGCTGGAGCAGCTGCACAGGGGAGGGAGCTGGATGTCATTGTCCACCTAGGGACAAATGACCTGGCTAAGGAAGGGATTACAGCAGTGCAGGAAGAGTTTGTGGAATTGGGGAGGGGCCTTAGACAAGCAGCACGCATGGTAACCTTCTCGGAGGTGCTGCCCATCTATGACGTAGGAGAGACTAGGGTGTTCTGCACCATGGGATTCAATCAGTGGTTGAAAAACTGGTGCAGAGCTTAGGGATTTGGCTTCATTGGGGACTGGGGCTCCACCTGGAGTGATGCAAGCCTATACTGGCATGATGGGCTGCATCTGTCCAGGAGGGGAAACAGGATCCTAGGTGATAGTTTAAATGCTTGCCAATGTAGCATTTAAACCTAACCAAGGGGGGAGGCACTGGAAAGGAGCAGGGAAATCCTACCCCCCCAAAAAAATCATGGTAGTAAGTGCAGTAAACACCAACATAGAGGTGGCGATAGGGAGAAGGGCAGAGGTGAATGGGGAAAGTGACAAATGCAAGAAGGATGGGGATGGGGCAACAAGGAGTGAGGCCCTCAGGAAATGGAGGGTAATGAGTACCAATGCCTGTAGTCTGGGCAACAAGCTCCCTGAGCTGGTGGTCTTGATGGAAGAGGGATGCCTTGATATTGTAGCAGTCACAGAAACATGGTACACAGAGAACCATGACTGGGATGTTAACATACCAGGGTACATAACCTACAGGAGAGACAGGCAGGGGAGAAGAGGGGGAGGAGTAGCTCTCTATGTAAACAAAGGGATAAAAGACAACTGAACAAAAGAGTAAACAGGGAGGAGAGGGGGCACTGTGGGTCACCTTGGAGACTGGAAAGGGCACCACAATCCGCACAGGGGTTGTGTACAGGCCCCCATGGCAGAGGGAGGGAATGGACAAGGATATGATAGAAGGTATTTTTAGGATGGCAGAGAAAGGGGAGATACTGTTGATGGGAGACCTGAATATGTCAGATGTTAACTGGAGCACATTTGCTGCAACCACATTCAAGAGCAGGGCCATTCTCGATACCCTACAGGTGGCAGGCCTCAGACAACTAGTTTCAGAACCCACTCAAAAGGGAGCAGTCTTAGACCTCATACTCTCAAATGGGGGCAGTGAGAGGATCTCAGATCTAGAAGTGGGTTGCCATCTGGGAACAAGTGAACATCAAACAGTGTGATTCACATTAAACTCAACTACAGAGTCAAGCCATACAAAAGTGTGGGTACTGGACCTCAGGAGGGCTGACTTTGGCAAGATGGGAGAGTGCCTCAGAAAAGCACTAGCAAACAGGCTAGAAGGAGGGGTGAAGCAACAATGGGGAATCATCAAAACTGCCATCACAGAGGTAACAAGCCTTTATGTGAAGCAAATAAATAAATCAAAACGAAAGAAAAAGCCACTATGGTTCTCAAAAGAGGTGGCTGGGAAAGTCATGGAGAAAAAGATAGCATTCAGGAAGTATAAGGAAACACAAAAGGAGCAGGACAGAGAGCTGTACCAGTTAAGGCAGAAGGAAGCAGGAAGGGAAGTCAGAATAGCAAAGGCCCAAACTGAGGAAAAGATAGCCAACTCAGTTAAGAAGGGGATAAAACCTTTTATAGGTATATCAGAGAGCGTAGAAAGACAAAGGGAGGGATAGTGAGGCTGAACAGAATGAATGGTGGGTGGGCAGAGGGGGATAGTAAAACAGCAGGGATACTGAACGAATATTTCTGCTCAGTATTCACAAAAGAGGAGGGGGAAGTGCCTAATCCAATTACCAGAAGCACTCTTGATAGGGGGGGTCAATCCCAGCCCTTTCACAGAAGAAAGGGTTCTGCAAGAACTCCTAAAACTGAAGGTGGACAAAGCAATGGAGTCCGATGGAATTCGCCCCAGAATTCTAAAAGAATTAAGGGGGGAACTAGTGAAACTATTGACTACTCTTTTTAATAAATCATGGGAGGTTGGTGCGGTACCCGAGGACTGGAGGAAGGTGGATGTGATTCCCCTTCACAAAAGTGGGGACCAAGACAGAGGCAGGAAACTACAGACCTGTCAGTTTGACCTCTGTGGTAGGGAAGGTGATGGTGTCACTTTTGAACGAAAGAATTGTTGAGTACCTAGAGGTCAGTGGGGCACAGGACCCAAGGCAGCATGGGTTCACAGTGGGAAGGTTATGTTAGACGAATCTAATAGATTTTTTTGACTGGGTGACCAGAGTAGTAGACCAGGAAGGGGCTGTGGACATGGCCTACCTAGACTTTAGCAAGGCATTTGACACAGTCCCACACAAAGTTTAATAGTCAAATTAACCAGCCTGTGAATGGGTCCCAGGGTGGCAGCCTGGGTAAAACATTGGCTGGACAACAGGACACAGAAGGTAATTGTAAATGGAGTCCACTCTGAAGAAAGAGGGGTTACTAGTGGGCTACCGCAGGGTTCAGTACTGGGTACAGTCCTTTTTAATGTCCTTATAAGTGACATTGCAGAGGGACTGGAAGGAAAAGTATGCTTCTTTGCAGATGACACAAAGATCTGCAACAGAGTTGATACACAAGGAGGCTTGGAAAAGATGAGAAGGGACTTGGCAAGGTTGGAGGAATGGTCAGAAGTATGGCAGCTAGGATTCAATGCAAAGAAGTGCAAAATAATGCACCTGGGAAACAAGAACCCAGAGGAAGATTACACAATGGGGGGGAATAGTAACAACAACAAAAAAGGAAAGGGACCTGGGGGTAATCATATCAGATGACCTTAAGGTTAGCAAGCAATGTGAGAAGGCAGTAGGGAGGGCTGAAGGTATACTGGGATGCATAGGGAGAGGCATCACCAGCAGAAAACAGGAAGTTGAATCCCTCTGTACAGACCTTTGGTGAGACCTCATCTGGAGTACTACATCCAGTTCTGGAGACCCCATCTCCACATGGACATAGACAGGATAGAGGCAGTCCAGAAGAGGGCAACTAAAATGTTGCAGGGTCTGCAAGAGAAGCCGTACGAGGAGAAACTAAAGGAGCTTAACATGTATACCCTTCAGGAAAAAAGGGAGAGGGGGGACATGATAGAAACTTTTAAGTACCTCAGTGGAATCAACAAAGTCCATGAGGGTAGCATCTTTCAGAAAAAGAGACATGCAAGAACAAGGGGACACAATTTAAAGATGGGGGGGCAGTTCTGGGGCAATGTGAGGAAGTATTTTTTCACAGAGAGGGTAGTGGATGCATGGAACAGCCTTCCTGAGGAGGTTGTGGGGACTAAAACAGTGGGCGAATTCAAGAATGCATGGGACAGACATAAGGCAATTCTTGTGGGGGGTAGGAAGAAATAGGCTGTTGGTTAACCAGGATCAGCAGTCTATCCTGTAGGTAGGGAAATGGCAGACTAGGTGGGCCAAGCGGTCCTTATCTGCCGTCAAAGTCTATGTTTCTATGTTTATACAACTCAAGTTGCAGATCAGAACAAATATATATATATATAGATATATATAGCTATATAGATATATATCTATCTCTCTCTATATACATATATATATATATATATATGTATATACATATACAATAATGCATGGGGGTGAGTGCATAATGATAAATTATGTGCACCCGAGGTATGGCATGCTACATAAACCTCGAGGGTTAAGCCCGAGGGGTTTATCAAAGCATCCCTTACTGAGGGTGCACATAACATATTATTTTGCACTCACCCCCATGTCTTGTTACGTATAATTGCTGGCTTGTGTTTTTTTTACCAGAAAGATTAAAAAACAGTTGTGTGACACTATGTTGGAGAAAATGGGAACACAGCAGTATGAACAACAGAGACAGAAAAGCCTGGTTCAACTGTTAAACTTTTTTTTTGATTTGTTCAGAGTACAAACTAATATTTGTGTGGGGAAAGTCATTTTTAGTCAAGATTTTGGTTTGCTTGAGGTTTTGTTGCTCTTTTTCCTCAATGTTTCTATGGAGATATGTTAATGACGTTGAGGTCAGGGATCATCATCAGTCATCAATAGGGTCAGGTCATGGTGGTGAGTTTCTTTTCTTTATTGAGGACTGCTACTAAAACTGCTTTTAATGAAGAAGAAAAAAATGCAGTTTTACTAGTGCCTGCTTTCTACTCACGATGGAGTTTGGTTTCAGTTTCTGTGTGGCTTTCCAAGGTGACAGTGTGCTCTGAGGTGCAGTGCGAGAGGAGAGAAGGAGCAGGTGGTATGTGCTTGCAGTTATAGCTCGTGGGTTATAACGGCAAATTATAACCTGCTCCTTCTACGGGAAAAATCACAAGCTAGTTATTACATGGGAATTATACATACAATTAACATTTTATTTGGAGTACATACAGCAGGGGAAATAATAAAATAGACCCAAGGAAGTACAACTAGTGAAAGAGGATTAAAAAAAGTATGCAAAAGTGGGAACCAGAGACATACAAGAGGTCAGTAACTAACATTTGATTTAATATATATACCTACTGATGACAAAAGAAGATGGTTTTTGTACCTGCTTCAAAAGGTTTTCACTGACTGGCATGGCCAGAGTGCTGTAGGTATGGAGTTCCAAAACTGTGGGGCAACCCTGTAGACGACAATGTCACCCAACTTTGCTTTGGTTTTGGGCATGGACAGCAGGTAAGTCTGGAAGTTCTCAGGGGGTAGGCACTAGACAGTGCATGGAGGTTGGAAGAGATTGGTGACAAATAAAGTAAACTGCTTTTTCATAATATGTTACACA
The DNA here is from genome assembly GCA_016271365.2 of Neoceratodus forsteri. Taxonomy (NCBI): domain Eukaryota; kingdom Metazoa; phylum Chordata; order Ceratodontiformes; family Ceratodontidae; genus Neoceratodus; species Neoceratodus forsteri. The sequence goes on along the minus strand of CM057451.1, from coordinate 436,091,624 downwards.
ACAGTTGCTAGGGTAAGATCACACAGAGCTGGAGGATGAAGTCAACCAAGCCTGGAAGATAACGTACAACGGTGGGCATGGAGATATGATAACAAGGCAAAGAGACAGATATTGTTATATGTTGCATCTAACTTCTATAATGTTGTTTTGGCAGAGAGCTGAGAAATCCAATACCACATATAATGTTTGGGGAGTAGTACATCTTGAGAAATTGTTTGATTAGCAGAAGGGGTGACCAATATCACTTTAATGTGTATCCATTCAGATTGTTTCCTGTTTATTATTAAAAAGATTATTTATGCAGGTTAAACAAAATAATGTATTAAGTGACAGACAATTTGATTTAGAGAACATGTGTTCAATGTTAAACAATATTTCTTATCTTGGACCACCTGAACAGAAAATCTAAAGCAAATTAGAGTAGTGGGCTGTAGCTGGCCTTTATTGGTACGGTGGGCTTCAATAATGTAGAGAGAAATATCCTTTGAGGTAAAGGTTTGAACATGGTTCATAGACTCTTGGTTTTACTATGCAAACTTCATATACTGTAGGTACAAAAATTGGTAGCTGGTCAAAAGCTTGCAACAATAACTGTGCAGCAACAAGACCATGGCAATAATAGCAAGAGCAATAATAGAGCATCACACACAGTAGTGTGTGTCTGGGACAGCACATCTGTTACTGAATGTGTGACTTGCAGTTAGTATCTTTAAGTTCTGTGGGGTGTGGGGGGATAAGCCCCCGCATAACACCAGAGGATACAGAGTATACTAATGCATGTTAAGCAAGGGAACTGATGTGTGTTTTCTAGAGAAGTGTCAAACCGTAATTTCATAGGCAAAGTTCCTGTGAAATTGGAAATTTTGCCAAGCAAAATATTTCAAGTGTTCTGCAAAATATTTTGCGGAGCTGAGTTTGCTGACTTCGCTATCTCTAGACTGTTTTCTATTGTCTGCAGGTGTTAGTTGTTGTCAGAGACAGAGTTTGATCATGGTCCTTGGGAGTTTCTCAGGAGTTACTCCTGATTATTTAGGTGGATAGTTTCTTTGGTAAACATGCAGATTTGTCTCTTGTAAATACATGTCAGGTATGTGGAATTATGTTTTCTGTGTGTCTTTTTTGCTGTTAGATCTCTTAGCTGCTAGTGTGGTTCATTAGTTTTGGGCATGCTATTTCTTCCCCAATATTTTTGTTTGTGCTATTATTGTTTAGACTTATTAACTAGAATCACAAAAATTCAGATCAGATATAGTTGTGATGGGAATGTAACAGAAAAGTAGATACACACAAAGGTGTGAAGTAAGGATGCCTACTTGCACCTTTACTTTTTAACATATATAGATCAGTTGGTACATGACCTCAAGAAGATAGAAACAGATGCCTCAAGATTATACAGAAAATTCAGCATGTGGTTTGCAAAAAGCTTTAGATCAGGTTGCAACAAAATTGGGTGTACTAAATCTTCAAGTAAATGTGGATAAATCCAAGATAACAGTGATTGATACGACAATAAATTTAATATTCCCGTGGAAGGTCAAAGGTTGCACAGTTGAAGGAATTAAGAATTTTGCATACATTTGACTCAACGTTAGTGCCGCTCACTTGTGGACTGTATGATTTGATTAAGCAAAACAAAAGGGCAGACAAGCTGTTTTGGCAATAAATGAGATTCTCCAAACAGTACACTAATAAATTGACAGAGGTTCTTTTGAAGATTTACTCTGGTCCATTTTTTTGGGCAGAAATCTGGGGTATAGCAAAACATATAGGTATCTTAGCATCTATAGAAAACATGTACCTGAGATTAATTCTTGGACTTTCACAGTTTATTCCTGCAGCATTTCCTGAGAGCAGAAGTGGAGTTCTTACAATTAAAACAGTTGCAGAAAAAAAAATGATTAACTTCTTTCGCAGAATGATTAAAAATAATAATGTTTGGTTACCTTATTGTTGGCAGGACTATTTGGGTATATTGGGGGATGAAGCTCTAATTTCCATTAAAAGCTGGCAGTGGTTTAAAGAACGTGAAGAAATGATTAGGAAAAATTGTATTAAAACTATATTAAGGAATGTGGATATGATTGAATTGCAGAGTTTTTAGATGGAGACTAAATAGAGGATTTTAGATATTAGTAAACAAAAGGATACGGGGTGACTGAATGCAACACAACACATTGTATTGTTTATGAAGTCCTAAAATAATTGCATCTCAGGGAGAAATATGTTGAGTCTTGCCAGGACATCTTCCATGTTAAAACCTTGTCCAGGTTACATTTCGGAGTGAATGCAGTAAACGATACTTACTCAATTAACTGATTGCAAATAGTGATGGGCGAAGTGGCCCCAATTTGCTCTGTGAAGTGATTCATGGAGTGAAGTCAAATTCACGGAGTGCTCCGCAACATGAAGTGGAGTACTTTGTGTTATAATAGGTAAAGCGAAGTCTATTGAGAACAATGACTTCACGTTACTCCGCCTTTCCAAACCACTACTCCACCAATTCTTAAGGTGAAGTACATTGAAAACAATGTACTTCACCTCACTTCGCCTTGTTTTGTAGCTCCAAAGGTGAATTTTGCACTGATTTATGGGATTTCAGGTCACATGGGCTCAAGATTGTTTTGCACAGCCTCAGTTTGGGGCAGTGTGTGTAGGAAGCTGTAGGAGACAATCTGCTCTGAGAGCTCTCTGTGATTCAAACCTTCTAAAAGCTGTTAAAAAAGCCTTTTTGAGTATTTTTTTTTTGCTGAAACTTTAGTTCATCGATTATAGGAAACCCTCCTGTGCTCATATCATTGAGCGTTTATTGTTTGTGTATGGATTTTGAATGTTAATGTACAACATTCAGTCTGTGTACTGAGAGACAGTGGAAGTGTGCTTTGGGGAGGAGCGTATCTGTGCTGTAGGTAGATTAACTTGGAGAAAAAGAAAGTGCTTTTTGTTTTGGTGATATTTTTCTTGTACAACTGTGTTAATGTACACACAATAATATTTTCAATAATTCTTGCCATTTTTCTCTGACTGTTGTGGTGCAGCAGTACATAATTTTAGTTTGTTTAAAATATGTGGTTATATTACTGAAGTTTTCAATTTGCTACGTATTACTTAGTGTGTGTGTGAGTATGTGTGTGATGCGTGTCATCGAATCAGACACCTTTTATTGTGCCACATAATAATTTCAGCAATGTGAAGCTGCTGTCCACTGCAACTGTGTGATTTTTGTACTTCTTTGTGGTATCTTTACTGGTACTAGTACTAGTGACTGTTACTGCAGTAGTGCAGTACACTGCCCTCCAACAGCCTGCCACAACCGGCAAAGGTATTCTTTTCCAGGTATGAATTTCTGATGGTGAGCACTGGTTAGGTGTTGTGTCATTGTGTCTGCATCTCTTCAGTGCACAGCGCAATCTTAATCTGTCTGTGCATTTGCATCTCTTTAGGGCCCAATTTCCATCTATAACTTAAGTCACAGTTGTTTCTTTGTCTTCTCTTCATAGTACTGGATAGGTGTGATGCTTAATTCTGCATAAACATTGTACTCATTAATATGTGTTTTTAAGTCGGGACCATCATCATGAGTCACTTGTGATACAAATCACGTTCTTCATCATCACAGTCACAAATGCAGTCACAAATCATGATTCACGATCACATTATGAATCACAACATTAATTTTTTTCTAGTTACTTGGATGTACTGTAAGCCTGTTTTGTAGTATCTCTCCATGCTTCACCACCCCACCATTGTACTCATTGATATGTATTTTTAAGTCTGGGAGTTTTAAGCTACAGCTCATCGGGTAAATACAGCCATAGGCATTTGCATTCCCAGTACAGTTTCATACTGGTTATCTCACACCATCGACATCGAATCACGTTCTTCATTATCACGGTCACAATTGCAGTCACAAATCATGATTCACGATCATGTCATGAATCACAACATTATTTTTTTTTTAATAGTTACTTGGATGTATTGTAAGGCTGTTTTGTAATATCTCTCCATGCTTCACCATCCCACCATTGTACTCATTAATGTTTGTTTCTAAGTTGGGGAGTTTTGTGCCACACCTCATTGGGGCCCAGGGAAGTACAGCCACAGGCATTCATGTTTCTTCATCATCAAGGTCACAAATAATGAGACCTGGCTCTCTGAAAAGATTCCAAATGATGCTGTCTCCCTAAGTAGTCATACCATCTTTAGGGCAGATAGGACCAGCAAGAGAGGCGGTGGCTTCGCAATTTATATTAAATCCTCACTCAATGCCACAGAAGTACATACCCCTGCCCCACAATATGAAGCCCACACTCTAACTGTCAAACTCAGTCTGGATTCCAAAACTCTCCACATCATCTCGGCATATATCCCCCCAAGAAACCAAAAACTCGCATTTCAGTGATCCTTCACACTATCTCCCACCTACCTAATACTAGTGAAATCATATTAATGGGTGACTTCAACGTCAACTGGCTATCTCCAGCTGCATCCAACTACAAAGACACTGCCCTGGCATTTGATCTTACCCAACTAGTCACCTCCCCTGATCAGGCGGGACTTTAGATCCGGGACCTCCACCCTTTTAGACCTCATTTTCACCAACAGGCCACGTAACCTCTCCCACGCAACTGTGCTCCTTGACTCTATCAGTGACAACTCCCCGGTTACTTGCTGGTGGTCGGGTAAACTGCCCCCTGCCCCGCCAAAAATCTCTTGGCAGCGAAGGCTTAAAAAAGGAGGCCTAGAGAACCTCAAAGACTATCTATTCAATAGCTACTGGCTCCCCATACACACCACGCAGTAAGTAGACATTGCTCTCACCCACTTTATAACCACCTTCAAGAAAGCCTGTGATATAGTCGCTCCCCTCACAAAGCAAGTTGTGAAAACCAGAACCACCCCCCCTGGATCACACCCTCACTCCTAAACATGATGCAACAAAGGGACAACCTCTGGCACAAGGCCCTTGACTCCCAACACACCCAGGATAGACAACTTTACAGGGATGCATGTAATAAATGTACATGGGCAGCGCGGCAGACGAAAGCTAACTATTACCAACAAACCCTTACCTCCTCCTGGGGAGAAGTAAACAAATTCTGGAACAACATAAAAGAACTCAGCAGTAAATCCTGCTCCCCCATCCCTACCCAACTCAATCTAAATGGGGACGTCACACAAGATCCCACCACTATCGCAGAAGCCCTTAACTCCGCCTTCTCGGACCTCTCCCATATCCTCCCTCCTAATTTCTTCCACCCTACCACAACCCCCCCCCGAAACCCCGTGTAATGTCAACTCGCCTCCCTTCCGGCTTTGAGTCATCCCCTGCAGAGAGGCAAAATGCTATATTACCAAAGTTATCACCAATACCCGTTACAGCAATAACTCCCTAGATCTTAAACTCATTAGGCTTACCCTCGATGTCACACTACCTCACCTTACAAAAATTCTCAACCTTTCACTATGCCTCGGCCAGTTCCCCTCAACCTGGAAGAAAGCCATAATCACTCCCATTCTGAAGAACGATGACCCCACTAACACCAGCAACTATAGACCTATCTCAATTCTTCCTCCTCTCTCCAAAGCACTGGAAAAAATAGTCTCGGACCAGCTAACAGAACATCTAACTAAGCACAACCTTCTCAGCCAGGAACAGCATGGTTTCCAGACTGGCCATAGTACCGTCACTGCACTTACTGAGCTCACCACATTCATCCACGAGGCCCTTTACCAAGGCTCAATTGCAGAAGCAATCTATGTGGATCTGACCAAGGCATTTGACACAGTCCATCACGAACTACTGCTTTGTGTCCTTCCACAACTTAATGTGGTCCCTGAGGCCACTGCCTGGTTCAAGGATTACCTCTTAGGACGGTCACAACATGTCAGGATAAACACCACCATCTCCACCTCCAAAACAGTTTGTTCAGGGGGTCCCGCAGGGGTCTATACTTGGCCCATTGCTCTTCACCCTCTTCTTAAACTCTCTCCCTAAAGCATGCAGCGTTCATCTACTACTCTATGCTGATGATGCGGTTCTGTACTGGAAACACCCTCAACCGAGCACCATCCAACTGGGCCTTCAGGGTTTTTTTGGGGAAGCTAGAGAACTGGTTCACTGATCACCGCCTGATCATCAATTATAACAAAACTAAGTCCATGATCTTTGCGCATCGCCAAAGCCCACATAGTCAGATGGCACTCCTAATTAAGAGCTCTCTAGGCACCCAACTGGAACACGTTATAAACTTTAAATACCTGGGTATCACATTGGATACCTCCCTCTCCTACCATAGTCATGTCCAACTTCTCTCTTCCGCTGTCAACACTAGAGTGGGCATCCTCTACAGACTCAAGAACTGCCTACCTGCACAGGCCATGCAACTTGCAGTCACCTCCTCCATCCTCTCCCTAGTTGACTGTGGGATAGTTATATACGGCTCAGCTGAACCCACCAAGCTAAGCAGTATAAACACTGCACTGAATAAAGCCTGCCGCCTAGTTACAGGCAGTGACAGACTAACCCATACCTGCGATCTTTATACCCTGACTGGTTGGCTAAACTTCCAACAAAGACTAAAATACCACACCAGCATTCTCGCAAAAAGGATACACCTTCAGCTTTCCCCCATTGGCCTACTCCCCATTATCAGTGCAGCCCCCATCAGGCGTAATACAAGACTCACAGCTAACCCATTATTTCTGGTTCCCCTTTGTAGAACATCCCTAGGGCAAAGATCATTCCGCTACCGTGTCCCTCTCTGGCTCAACACTTTACCCCCCACTCTCCCAGTCCCATAGCATCTCACTATTCAAATCAGGCCTTAAAACCCAACTAATGAAGAGTGCTAAATGTGACTGTGGCTAAGGCTGCCCACCCTCTTTGCTCCCAAATCCTCCACTTTTCCTGACACAGGGACTCCCTAGACCCTACGAAATAGCATCCTACAAATCTCTGTCTAGGGACTTCAGGAATGCTAGCTAATGACCTCACCTGCTAAATAAGTTCTAGCCTGGACTGCTCTGTCAGTACTGTAACTGTAAATACTGCCTGTCTATGTTAGTCTTTTACTGTATTTGTTTACCCTCCACCCCCTGTAACCGACGTGGAGCCTTTGTAAAAAAAAGTTGCTCTGTCAGTGCTGAAACTGTAAATACTGCCTGTTTATGTTTGTCTTTTACTGTATTTGTCTACCCTCCACCCCCGTAACCGACGTGGAGCCTTTGCAAAAGAGTCTGTGACTCAAAGGATTGTAATTCCAATTGTACTCAATAAATAAATAAATAAAATAAAAAATGCAGTCACAATTCATGATTTAAGATCACATCATGAATCACAACCTTATTTTTTCTTTATAGTTACTTGGATGTATTGTAAGCCTGTTTTATAGTATCTCTCCATGCTTCACCACCCCACCATTGAACTTAATAATGTTTGTTTTTAAGTCAGGGAGTTGGACAATGTCTGCAGCACATACACAGACTGGAAAGAAGACTGACTGCACACATGCAGTTTAGCACAGTATACTTGCACTGCTCAGAATACAAAGTGTCACACATACAGAAGACAACAAAAAAGGGCATAATTACATACAAGGGTCGGGGACGGTGGAGGAATACATTTTATAACACAGCAAGGAAGGTGTGGTGGGGTACATGGTGTGAGGAAAAAAAAACTAATGTGGGATCCCATGGTGATCCAGCAGCAGTTCCAGCATGGACATAATTTGCAACTGATGTCTCTCTACGTGGTCCAGCCACTGCTCCACAGCACTCACCTTCTTGTTGTTCTCCTCAACAGCACTCCAGAGAACTGCCAAGCCAGCCTGTGTTACATGCAGTTATTTGGGGTCCACACGTTCTACAGGCTGACCTGCTGGTGGTGGTGGGGGGGTGGAGGTGCTGGTGGAGCAGCAAATGCTGCTGTGGCCCTCCTCTTCTTAGGGATGCTGCATGGCCCTCCTCTTCTTAGTGATGCTGCAATCACAGCTGCACCATCTGCCACAGAATGGTCACCAGGTGCAGACATGGTCTGTTCTGTGGCAGCCTGCCACTTCATCTGCTGGTGATTGAGCATATGGGTGTACTGGCTCCCAGTCCCTAGGTGTGTCCCCCGGGGGCCACGGCACACCTCCACCTCACATAGGCATCACTTGACCACACTGCTGTCCCTGCAACACAGTCAAAAAACTGCCAAACAATGGTGGTGCGGGGAGGACCATGCACAGGCATGGTCAGATGAACTGGCAGCCAGCTGGTCATGGTGCTGAACAGGGATGGGATCCACACCTGGGCCCGGGAGAACAGGCACATCCTACTCCAGAGGACATGGTGCTGGACTTGGTGGTGGTGGTGGTGGTTCAACTGCCTCAGAGTCAGGACAGGAGGTGGTGCTGGTCCTGCTTCCAGGAGGGGGGGACTCACACATTTTGAGTGGTCCAACAGGGATGGGCGCCCATGCCCTCCACACATGCTCATGGTATTATGCTTACCACTACCACGCTCTCCCAGAGCTGCCCCTACCCCAGACATTCCCTCACCCTGGTCCATCTCTCCTACTGAGCTCCCTCAGTCTGAACAATCACTACTCACACTGTCACACAACACATACACACAGACACAGACAAACAACTAACTACATATAAAGGTAAGAAAAATGCAATTTACAGAAAGAACAAATTAAGTAAAAAAGAGTACAAAAAAGACAAATAAATTTAGCTTTTAAAAAAGCTGTTGGGTTAAAATCAAAGTTTAAATCTCCTCCTCTCTCTGATCTCAAAGTATCAGAGTCACAAAACACACTACTCTCTCTCTCCATCTGCACAGGAGAAAGTAAAAGTGTCTGCTTGTATGACTCACTTGCTTCCTGCCTAGCTAAAGAGCATGTGACTTACAGTACTGTAAGTCATGTGGTGTGTGGGGGGACTGCCAAATCTGGAACACCAAGTGGATCACTTAGAGTCATAATGAGGAACGCAAAGTCCATTAAAAACAATAACTTCATCTTACTTCACATTGCCATTCTGCCTTAACATGAAGTGGTAGTGACAAAGCGGAGTGAGCACTTTGCAATGCCCACTCCACGTAGCGGACTGGCAACGTGAATGCCCACTTCGCATTCACGTTGCTGGCAGAATTTAAATTCGCTGCATCTCTAGTTGTAATGTTTGAAAGGCTTAGATTGTAAAAGTTGTTGCTTAGGTACATGGAATACAACTCATATTCAACCTGAATTCCCTCTACTAGAAAGGCAAATGGAAAAATGGTTCTCTGCTTTCCTATTATCATTACCAAGCTGTTACAAAGAAGATAACATGCAACATCTGCTGAATTTCTGTAGTACATCTGTGTTATTTGCTGTTTCTAAATTTACCGCTGCAGCCAGTTTTATGAATTAGTTGTGTCTACCATATGGATTTTTTCTATTTTAATATAAAAATCTAGAATATTATCATGAACAGTATTTATGGAAATAAATTATGATTTTGATTACGTCACTTCTGTCTATGTCCAGTCTTTTATTGAGTTTTGTTTTTTACAAGGGCAGCACAACCACCTTCTTCCTGCTGATAATGCCCCTCCCTGTAAAACCCAGCATCCCACTAGCATTGCCCATGGCCTTGTTACATTGCACTACCACCTTAAGGTCCTCCATTACAACAAACCAGACTCCCATTCTTGCCTGGTGACTTTCAACACCTCCCCCCATCTTATACTCTGCTCTGAGGTTCCTGTATCCTAGGTGCATGATTTTGCACTTCTTGGCATTAAAGCACAGTTTTAATGTTTATGAAAACTCATTGAGTTTACAGAGATCCCTTTGTATCCCCTCTGCTCCCCTCCTAGATGTTTACCGTATTACAGAATTTAGTGTCTTATGCAAATAGGCAGACCTTTTTCTCCAGTTCCTCTGCAATTTTCTGTATAAAGACATTAAAGAATGCTGGTCCCAGAATTGATCTTTGTGGTACCCCCAACTGGTCTCCCCCATTGCTAGAGTATGTGACATTTACCATTACCCTCTGCGCTGTCCTTTATCCAGTTTCACACCCAATAGATATTTTGTCCCCCACCTCCAAATTGTTAAGATTCCAAAGCAACCTCCTGTGTGACACTGTGTCGAAGGCCTTGCTGAAATACACATGGGCCACATCCACTGCCCTCCTCTGGTCTATCTCCTTGGTGACCTAGTCAAAAAAATCTAGAATATTTTTTTGGTATGACATTCCCCCTATCAACCCATTATGTCTTTAGTCCTGCTACCCACTGGATTCCAGGTGCTCAACCAGTCTCTCCTTTAGTATTGTCTCCATTAGTTTCCCCACAACCAGAATTAGAGTGGCAGGCCTCTCATTGCTAGAGTCCTCCCTGCTCCCATTCTTTTTCAGAGAGACCATGCCAGCCCTTCTCTAATCCTCTGGAAGTACTTCTGTCTCAAACATGCTATTGAACAAGGCTGTCATAGGGCAGCTAGCACTTTTCTGTACTCCTTAATACCCTGGGGTGTACCCCATCTGGTTTCATAGCCTTATCTCTTTTCAAGGCAGCAAGTAATTTCAGTACTCATTCCTAAAAACAGAGGCTTGTGTCCTACCCCTTCCTCTAGCTGTACTAAAAGCAGGTGGCCCATTCCTTTGACTCTCCACTATGAAAATGGAGCAGAAGTACCTTTTCAGAAGTCTGATTATTCCCAGTTTTCCTTTGCACAGTCTCCTCTTCTGCTCTTCTGATCCTTGATATGCTGCTTCTTGCTTTTCTTTTCTCCCCAATGTAGCAGAAAAAAGGTCTTATTGCCTTTACTCACTTCCCTTGCCATCCTTTCCTCAGGCAGTGCCTTAACCCTCTTGAACTCCCTCCCTGCTTCTTGCTGCATGACAAGGTGCATCTCCCTGTCTTCTTGCCTCTGAGTTTCCTTGTATCTTTTGAATACTATCCTTTTTTTTCCTACTGCCACTGCCACCTACCTGGAGAACCATCATGGCCTCTTTTTCTTCTTTCTGCATTTTTTTAATTGTCTTAAAGCAGAGGTTAATTGCCTTGATTATATCCTCTCATATTCCCTTTCAGTGAGCCCCCATCATCACTGGCTAGCCTACCTATCTAGCCATTTTGTGAGGCAGTCAGCCATTTGCTTAAAATCTGCCCTCCTGAAATCTAGGACCCTGGTCTTTGTGTGGCTTTTCTTGCACCTCTTCTTATAGGGAGCCACACTGTATCATGTTCACTGGAATCCAGTGGACTACCCACTGTGACATTTGCAATGTTGTCTCTGTTGGTGATTACCAGGTTCAGCACTGCCCCACCTTTTGTAGGTTCCCATGTGAGCTGTCTGAGGAATGTCTCCTGTACTGGGCTTGTCTAAAATGGCCACCAGGCTCGATATGCTATCAGTTTGAGCTCCTGTCTGAGTGCTAACATTTTCTAATTTACCTGCTTAAATTGTAATTTTGGAAAATCTAAATTTAACACTCTAGAAGTATTACTGCTTTTGCCTCCAAGTCACCCAACGTCATCCATTTTAGCTGTTTTGTAGCTTAGTTTAAGCTGGTTAGTTTATTTCAAGCTGGTGAGCTAAATAGTTTTAGTGTAGTTAATAGCAGTGTTTAGCAGGCTGGAATGGTATCCAGGGCCTCTGAGTGAGTCTGTGTAAGGAGCGTTAGTGTGTTGTTTTATTTTTAAGCTATTTAGTCCCCTGTGCAGTTTATGATGTGATGTTCTTTTGCAACTTCACATTTACCCTGTTGAATCTGCAGCACTGTTTGAGTGCTTTGTTTACCTAGAGAGGAAACTAAGATTCATGGAGTGGCGTAGAGTCAATGGTTTCTGTCTACAGCCATCCTGTTGCTGGAACCAGAGACAGACCAGGAGCTGGCATATGTGTTTCTGCATTCACCATGTAGCAGATCAGGGGAATTGTTTATATGTACCAAGGAGAGCAGGCCTCAGGTTCTGCATGAGTGAAGTGTCTGACCTCCCAGATCAGCCTGCTCTGTGCCAAGAAAGGGAGAGAGTTCAAGTTTCTCACAAGTGAATATGCTGTCTGCCAGATGGCAGCCATGAGATTCCGTCAGGAGATCTTGAACTTTTATGTGGCCACCAAATGACTGAGGATCATACACATTTATAGGGGACTGGCTTAGCTCAACCCACCCCAGAGATCTCTGTCTGACTTGTACTGGCAAGTTGGACACCTTGAATGGACAGATGACTCCACCTGAAGGCCATGGGCAATGAAAGAACCCATGGGTTTGGTCTGTTTCTTTCAATGTGTTGCTGCTTTGTTTTAGGTTGCAGTGGGAGAGCAGCCTAGAGTACATTCAACTGCTGATTTTGTTTTCCTTCCTCTGGTGGGAGCAGAGGTCCTAATTCTGCACTATTTGGATTCTCCTGCTTAAAAGCTATTTTTTTGTCAAAGCACGTTTTGTTGGTAGTATAGTTTGCTATGATTGGATGATAGTAGTGACTGAATCCTGGACTGTCTGTATAGTAATTTATTCTGCATTAATTAGTGTGAGTATGTGAGGAGACTGTTTAGTGTGGGTCAGGTAGTTAGAGTGGGTCTGTGGGAACTATGGGTTATGTGGGGATATGGTTGGACAGTGGAAAGACTGCTTAATGTGGTGGTATTGCGTGCTTGGTATTCAGGGCCCCCTTGCTTAGATATTCCTGGTTCCAGCAGCTAGACCTTCACTCCTTTGGTTACTCCATCTGTGGTGGTGTATAGGTGCTGCAGGAAGGTCAGAATCATTAAAAGTTGGGATGGTAATTGGTGAGGTGCAGGGGTGCTAAGGGGGCACTTTAGTACTAGTAGGGGGACACAATGGGCCCATGATAGAGGCCAGATATGGTTGGCGCACATACCCTGGGCTCCCACCAAACTGACTAGCAGTAGCCATTAGGCCAGTGGCCTTCATGTAACCCCTGAGGGCAGTGCCTTGCCATGTCAGATCAATGAGGAAAAGACAGCTATTATGGCAGATTTAATGCCTTGCTCTTTGCTTGATCAGGCTTTCATCGCAGCTTAATCTTGTGGAACTGCAGTACCAGTAATCTTTTGCAATGTTAGCTTAAAGGACCATTCTACACAGATTTACATTACTGCAGAAACAATGCAGAGGAATCTTTTATTTCTACTCATTTGGGTTTTGCTTCAAATTACTTGGGTAACACCATAGGTTCTGCTTGGACAATAGCACCACATTAAACAATGGAACAGATGAACTACACTCCACAAGATAAAAACATTAGAAATAATCAAAGTATCTTTGGTACTAAAAGCTCCAGATAAGGTCAATATGATACCATAATGTAGCAAGAAAGAAGACTGACAGGTTTCACCCAGCAATAAATTGGGAAATGGCTTGCAGGATGATGTCTGAGACATGGCATCTATTAACTGTAGTGAGAGAGAAAAAAATGTTCCAGTCTGGGGATCAAAAACAGGTCCCCTAGCTTCTACTGCTTGGTAGTCTGTAGCTCTACTGCAATACTAAACTTCTGGAGCATGAAATGCATGAGCAAGAGTCAGTGTCTGTTGAGATTAAGCAGAAAGATACTTTATTAGAAGTAGAAGGGGTCTTATTTAGGGTTAAAAAAAGAAAGAAAGTCAGTGTGGGTTCTGTGCTGGGAAGGGTACTGTATCAACTTACTTTGCTAAACCAGTAGGAGAAGAGAGAGCTTAATTGGGGTGTGATTTAGACACCATAAAAGCAGGTGACTCAAATTATAGCTTCCTGTTGCTAGCCTTTTTTCTTACTAATTGCCCTCCATCCCACCCTAAGCCAGTTCTACTTTTATAGCCACTGGATTTGACTGTCAACAGGAACTTCCTGTTTGGCAGTCGGAAGGGCAGGATCATGGAGGAACATTGGTTTTGTCAACCCTAAAGGAAAAAAGTAGCTCACTCCCCCAGCTGGTGGTGGTCTGACACTGAGCAAGGAAGACGGAGGCTACTGAAGAATATAGAAAGTTGCTGTCCCACAACAGAAAGAGTGAGAGTTGTAAGGAGAGGAGAGGAGAGAGTAAGCATAAAGAGAAACAGGAGAGGGGACACAAAATAAGACATGATAGGAGTGGTGCAGTGCAATGGCTGTGGGGCAGCAGTGTTCCGGGAGAGATTCTGGAGGCTGCGATGCTGCCCTATTTGCAGACACCTCTCTGGTATGAGTGAGGAGGTTGCCCATCTCCAGGCTGACCTGGCTAGGATTCGTGAAATCTCCTCCCCCACCACCAGGACCAATGCCACTACCTCAGAGGTTGCCAAAAAAGAGGAGAGGCTGGAACAGGGTGGGCTCAGAGAGGGAGAGGGAGGTGGAACAGAGTTGCATCCCTCCAGCTGCACCTCTCCACAATTAATTCACTCTTCTGGTGGATAGTGGTTCCTCTATGGAGGCACCTGCAGTGGAGACCAAGGAGAATGCTGGGAACCTTCACAAAGGAGACCCACAGGAGGGTGGCATGGGACCCCACAGGGGAAGGAAACAACTCCTGGTGGGGGACTCAATCATTAGAGTGGTAGAAATGGGGGAGAAAAGGGAGAGGGAGGTAAGGTGCCTGCCTGGCGCCATGGCTTGGAGGGACAGGAAGCGAATCCTCAGGATCGTGGGAGCAGCTGCATGAGAGAGGGAGCTGGATGTCATTGTCCACCTAGGGACAAATGATCTGGCTAGGAATGGGATCAGAGCAGTGTAAGAGGAGTTTGTAGACTTGAGGAGGGGCCTTAGACAAGTAGCGCATATGGTAACCTTCTTGGAGGTGCCTCGTGTCTATGGTAAGGATGATGCTAGGGTACTCCTCACCAGGGAATTCAATAAATGGTTGAAAAACTGGTGTGGAGCTCATGGTTTTGGCTTCATTGGGGACTGGAGAGCCACCTGCTGGGATGCAGACCTATACTGGTGTGATGGTCTGCATCTGTCCAGTGGTGGAACCAGGATCCTAGGTGAGAGGTTTAAATGCTTCATTGGCAAGCATTTAAACTAGCCAAGGGGGGAGGCACTGAAAAGAAGCAGGGAAATCCCATCTTCCCCCCACAAAATACAGTAATTAGTGAGGTAAACACCAAGGTAGAGAAGTCATTAGGGAGAAGGACAGAGGTAAATGTAAAAAAAGGCAAAGGTAGTAAGGACAGGAATGGGGCTAAAAGGTGTAAGGCCATCAAAAAGTGGAGGGTGATGAGTACCAATGCTCATAGTCTGTGTAACAAGCTCCCTGAACTAGTGGCCTTGATGAAAGAGGGTTGCCTGGATATTGTGGCAGTCACAGAAACATGGTACACAGAGAACCCTGACTGGGATGTCAACACACCAGGATACACAATCTACAGGAAGGACAGGTAGGGTAAAAGAGGAGGAGGATTAGCTCTCTATGTAAAGGAAGGGATCAAAGCAACAGAACTAAAGAGTAAACATGGAGCAGATGAGGCACTCTGGGTCACCCTGGAGACAGGGAATGGCACCACAATCCGCATGGGGGTTGCATGCAGACCCCATCTCAGGGGGAGGGAATGGACAAGGAAATGACAGAAGGCTTCCTTAGAATGGCAGGAAAAAGGGGAGATATTGTTGATGGGGGACCTGAATATGCCAGATGTTAACTGGAGCACCTTTGCTGCAGGCACATCCAAGAGCATGGTCATTCTTGATGCCCCACAGAAGGCATGCCTCAGACAGCTAGTATTGGAACCCACTCTGGAGAGAGCAATCTTAGACCTGGTACTCTCAAATGGGGATGGAGAAAGAATCTCAGATTTAGAAGTGGGTAGCCATCTGGGAACAAGTGACCACCAGACAGTGTGGTTCACTATAAACACAGCCATACAATCAAGCCATACAAAAGCAAGAGTATTGGACTTTAGGAGGGCTGACTTTGGGAAAATAAGAGAGTGTCTCAGAAAAGCACTGGCAAACAGGCAAGAAAGAAGGGTGGAGGAACAATGGGGAGTAATGAAAACAGCCATCACAGAGGCAACAAACCTTTGTGTAAAGCAAATCAACAAAACACAATGAAGGAAAAAAATGCTATGGTTCTCAAAAGAGGTGGCAGGGAAGGTTAAGGAGAAAAGGACAGCATTCAGGAAATATAAGGAAACATAGAAGGAGCAGGACAGAGAATTTTATCAGTTAAAGCAGAAAGAGGCTGGGAAGGCAGTCAGAATAGCAAAGGCACAAACCAAGGAAAGGATAGCCAACTGTGTTAAGAAGGGGGATAAGCCCTTTTATAGGTACATTAGGGAGCGAAGAAAGACCAAAGGAGGGATACTCAGGCTTAATAAAGGGGAAGGAATGTGGGTAGAGGGTGACAGAGAGAAAAAGCAGAGATACTGAACAAATATTTCTGCTCAATATTCACAAAGGAAGAGGAGGGGGAGGTTTATAAACCAAACAAGAGAAACACTCTCAAGGTGGGGGTCGGTACCAGTCCATTTAAAGAAGAAAGGGTTCTGAAAGAACTAATAAAATTGAAGGTGGACAAAGCAATGGGTCCTGATGGGATTCACCCAAGAATTCTAAAGGAACTAAGGGTAGAACTAGTGACACTGCTGACTACTCTGTTTAACAAATCATGGGAGGATGAGGTGGTACCTGAGGACTGGAGCAGGGCAGATGTGATTCCTCTTCACAAAAGTGGGAGCAGGACAGAGGCAGGAAACTACAGACCAGTTAGTTTGACCTCAGTGGTAGGGAAAATGATGGAATCACTTTCTGAAGAAAAGAATTGTTAAGTAACTAGAGGCCAGTGGGGCACAGGACCCAAGGCAGCATGGATTCACAATGGGAAGGTCGTGTCAGACGAATCTAATAGATTTCTTTGACTGGGTGACCAAAGTAGCAGACCAGGGAGGGGCTGTAGACATCGCCTACCTAGATTTTAGCAAGGCATTTGATACAGTCCCACACAAAAGATTAACACATAAGCTAGCCAGCCTTGGAGTGAGTCCCAAGGTGGTAGCCTGGATAAAAAATTGGCTAGACAACAGGACGCAAAGGGTAGTATTAAATGGAGTCCACAGTGAAGAAATGACGGTTACTAGCGGGGTAAAGCAGGGTTCAGTACTAGGACCAGTCCTTTTTAATGTCTTTATAAGTGACATTGCAGAGAAACTGGAAGGAAAAGTATGTTTCTTTGCAAACGACACAAAGATCTGCAACAGGGTTGATACACAAGAGTGGAGTGAAAAGGATGAGAAGGGACTTGGCAAGGTTGGAGGAATGGTCAGATGTATGGCAGCTCAGATTCAATGCAAAGAAATGCAAGGTAATGCACCTGGGAAACAAAAACCCAGGGGAAAGGTACACAATGTGGGGTGAGATACTAACAACAGTAAAAATGGAAAGGGACCTGGGGGTAATTATATCAGATGACCTAAAGGTGGGCAAGCAATGTGAGAAGGCAGTAAGGAAGGCTGGGGGGGATACTGGGGTGCATAGGGAGAGGCATCAATAGTAGAAAACAGAAAGTTGTTATCCCTCTGTACAGACAGTTGGTGAGACCCCATCTGAAGTACTGTGTGCAGTTCTGGAGACCCCATATCTGCAAATACATAGACAGAGTGGAAACTGTCCAGAGGAAGGCAACCAGAATGGTGCAGGGTCTGCACCAGAAGACATATGAAGAAAGACTAAAGGAGCTTAATATGTATATCCTTGAGGAAAGAAGGGAGAGGGGACCTGATAGAAACTTTCAAGTACCTCAAGGGAATCAACAAAGTCCAAGAGAGTAGCATCTTTCAGAAAAGAGATGTGCAAGAACAAGGGGGCACAATTTGAAGATAGATGGGGGATGGCTCAGTGGTAATGTGAGGAAGTATTTTTTCACAGAGAGGGTTGTGGATGCATGAAACAGCCTCTCTGAGGAGGTTTTGGTGTCATGCACAGTGGGGGAATTCAATAATACATGGGACAGACATAAGGCAGTCCTAGTGGGGGGGTAGGAGGAAGTAAGCTGTTGGTTAACTAGGATCTGCAGCTTATCTGTTAGGTAGGAAAATGGGCAGACTAGGTGAGCTAAACGGTCTTTATCTGCTGTCACATTCTATGTTTTTAGGTTTCTATGTTATGGCAAATGACATTTGATGTAATGATTCCCAAGTTGCATTTAAACTTCAAAGTCTGAGCTGGAACTTTTCAAGTTGTCAGTAATATAGAATGCCAAACCATGCTGAAACTCTATCACTAACATCAGCAATGGCATTAAACTATTTCTCTCATACTACAAAAATTGTACTGAGAAAGAAAAAAAAAACAATGTTCAACTCCTGGGATCAGTTACAGGCCCCTACTCTCTACTGCTTGATAGCTTGTAGCTCTACCCCTGTTCTACATATTCGAGACAGGACACGTACGCTGTAGCAAAAGACATCCAGCAGTGAGTGCAGCTATTTCAAAAGGTTTTACCAGGAGAGACATACTGAGCTGGTGTTAGCTTGTTTCCAGATATGTCCTGGGGAGAGGAAAAGAGGAGAAGAGAAAAGAAACAATATACAGAGTACAAAATACATAGAAGAAAATAAGTATGCCAAAATACATACAAATGCTTAAAGAATAAATTGAAAATCAGTAAGTCACCGTACACTATATTGTGGATCTGGCAAAAGAACATTAAATTGTAATCAACATAACAATATAAGGGACAGTGGGAAAGATGGATGCTAGGGAAGTGGGGAAATGCTGATGTCAGTAATAATTATTTAACAGTAATTGTGTTTATGATTGATGTAAGTAATCAACAGTCTGTCTAACTGAAATAGTGTTTCTCAAGTTGCATTTAAACCTCAAAGTCCAAGCTGGATTTTTTCAAATTATCAGCAATATAAAATTGTAATTCTTGCTGACAGTATGCTATTGTCATCAACAATGACATCTAACACTTTCACACACACTATAGAAATTGCAATAAGAAAAAAAATCAACTCTGGTGATCAAACCAAGGCCCCTAATCTCTACTGACTGACATTTGACAGCTCTACCACTGCACTAGGCTTCTTAAACAAGAGATGATGTGGCAACGGACATTCAACTGTGAGTGCACATCCCCCTTCCCCACACACACACACAAACACAAGGCCACAGTAGATGTTCATAATGGAAAGACAAGTCTATTTAAACTACTGTTTCCAAGCTGCATTTAAACCTTAAAGTCTGAGCTGGAACTTTCCAAGTTATCAGGAATAATTATCACTATCATCAGCAATGACATTTAAGAATTTCTTTCATACTACCTACAGTATACTGTAGTGAGAAAGAAAAACAATTTAAACACTGGAGATAAGACACATGCCCCTTACCCTTTAGTGCTTGGTAGGCTGTAACTCTACCACTGTACAAAGTTTCATATACAGGAGGTGCATGGCAAGACAAAGGGCATACAGCAGTGAGTGCAGACCCTTCCCGTTCCTATGCAGTTAAAGTGGAAGTTTAAAATTTACAGTCTGTCTACAGCTGAAGTGAATGTTTGTAATTTACAGTCTGTCTATTTAAAGTAGTGTTTCCCATGGTTCATTTAAGCCTCAAAGTCTCAGCAGGAACTTTTCAAGTTATCAGCAGTATAGAACTTCAGACCATGCGGAAATTATATCACTATCATCAACCATAGCATCAAACAATTTCTCTCATACTAAATAAATTGTAATGAAATTAATAAAATTGTTCAACACTTGGGGTTAAACCCATGCTTGTGTAGGTCTATAACCCTACACAAAGACCTAAAAACCTTATCACTGACATCAGTGACATCATGCAGCCAAATCATTCAAACTTAATGGGCAGCACCTCACGAACCATGTAGTAGTTCTTTCTTCTTCTTCAGAGTTCACTGACCCTCAGAATCAACAGGAGGGAAGTGCCTTGCTATGCCAGTGGTCTTGAGTTCTGTCTGTGCACACTCACCAATTGGATGCCCCCTCCACACTCTGGTGGGCCTGAGGGAGACCTTATCACTGTGTTAATGGCTATAGTGAGGAAAGGGGCAGTTACCTCTCAGCAAGTTAGCCACTTTACATAGCAAAAGTCAGCCGGTGGGAAGTTTGAACTGCTGTCCCTTTCCTTGCTGTAGCAACACTCTCCTTGGTAATTTAGTGCCAGAGAACGTCCTTAGTCTTGTTCAGGCCATCCATGATGAGTGATCAACTTGGAGGGAGCCACGCATACTGTTGGAGAACAGCACCCACCCACCTGAACTTTAGCAGTGACTGACAGGCTGGCAAGAGAGCCAAGGAAGGATCATGAGGTGGAAGAAAAGAGGTAGCCCTGTTCCAAACAAGCATACTGCAGCCAGGACACAGAGAGTGAGTAAGCACCTCTGTTGAGCCCTACCCTCTGCCAGCTATTGTAGCACCCAGCAGCAGAATCTCTGGTGACTCTGGTCCAGCAGTCTTAAAGCAGCAGGGGTAAGCAATAGTAATGAAATGGGTCTCTTGTCTTGGTAAAAAAGGTAGTTCTGGCATCTAAAAAATAATTGCTGTACATTTATGAGAGAGATGTAGTTAGTGGTCTATCCCATTTTTATAATATACAGTATATTAAGTGACTCAGTATCTCTGCGAGCATTCTCATCCATTTTGAACAAAATCTACAGTATACTTTCCCACCTCCCCATAAGTTCCCCTACCCCTTGAGAAAGACAAAAAGGCCCACAAGAGGTACATAGGGAAAAATTAAAGCATATTAAGCTAATGAACTATCTGATATGTACAGTACATTGTCAATAAATTGTGTTGTACAGTAATACTAACAACATAAACCCAGCAGTCATACACCTTCAGATGATTGCTAATGACATGTCTGAGCAGTGTGAGGGCATAATAAAGACTGTGACTCCTGTTCTGTGCACTTCCAGTCAGCTATACTTTAAATATTGTGATATTAGCCCCCATTTAGAGTGTAAATGTGCAACATATGCCTCTAGTTATCTTCTGGTAAGGCTGTTTTTATGAGCATTGGGGGAGGCTGTACTATATGTGCTGTATGTTTTTGTTTATTAGACAGGATAGTATTGTCTAACAATTTATATTCCCCCTCAGTTGGGTAATGGGTTGGTCTGCTACAGTGGTTCTTTGTCCCATAAACTCAAGACACCTAATTCAGAGCTACCAAAGTTCCATCCTACAGGATGTTTTGCTTTATGAATGGTAGCTGAGATATCAGTGGGATTTTAATCGTGTTATGAACATACAAACATATGAAATTTGCCAGCAGAAAAGGCCACTTGGTCTATCGAGTCTGCTCAATTATGCAGCTAGGAGCCCTATTCTGCAGCTGCCCCCCTATTCACCCCCTCCCTTTATCCTCCCTTTTGCCCTGTCCAAGCCCCTTTTGAAGCAGCCAACCATTTTACAGGCTACTACCTCGGCTGGTAACGTGTTCCACCCTGCCACCACCCTCTCCGTAAAAAAGTGTCTCCTGTTGCACATTGATCAGCCATGGGAGGTGCATGAGCATCCGATGGACAATTCTCGTCTGGGGAGGAAGGTAGGGAGGGAGGGAGGATTCAGGAGTCTGACAAAATTCCAACACCTAACAACAGCTGTGGGTGGGTAAGTCAGGGACCAGGTCAAGTCTGGTGACTGGCAACATTGCAGATGTCAGCAGGTTGGATGTGGGAGCATGTCCAATGTGCCATGACATCATTGAATGTCTGCTCCACCAGGGGACTATAATATAAGACCCCTACAATTAGAACTTCCAAAGACATGGCCCAAGCAATTCATTTGTGCTGTTTTTGTTCTGTGGATTGTATTGTAGAGGGACACTAGCTAAGGTTATGAAGTCTGATGACAAAAGGCTATCTGCTGAAAATTTTTAAAACCAGTCACTGGTTTTGAAACTTTTAGCAAAGAAATAGGGCCTTTTTTCTGTGGACTCGATAAACTTAGTGAGTGGCTGTCTGACACTCTTTGCTTGGAAATATTCATGTGTAGCCATGAAATAAAAGCATAGGAAGCTGTCACAGGCTGTGGGTAATAATGAACCATTGAAGCATTTTTGGTAGCAAATTCAAAGATATTTATTTACAAAAATAATTAAAATTAAAGCAAACTGAAAATGACAAAATTAAAGAGAAGCAAAACAATAATTATAGGCTAGAAAATACTAGCTTATCAGGATGTTCACAACATCACATTCAGGTCTGATCTCCAACATCAGCTGAACTGAACTAAACTGAAGACACAGGATTTTATACTATTTAGGGGTCATTTGATCACTCAGCTCCTCCCCTGTACCCTCCTGTTAATAAAATTTCTTTAATTAAACCATATTTATTTTATTTACAACATTAAAACATATTTATTTCCATACAACATTGTGATAAGATGCAAATAAGTGATGTACAGCCCTTTGTATGGATTTTAACAGCAATTCTGTCCTCAGTAAGCACCGCCCCCCCTTTAGTAAAAGCATAAAGGCAGTTGAAAAATGGCCGGCCAGCTCCTAGGAGACTTGCTGCAACAGAGAGAAGATTCTTTCAGGGCTTTAGGATGCTAGAAGAACAACAGAAACCTTCATTTTTAGAAAGCCCTAAAACCAACCCAAAACCACACTATCCCACCTCCAGAGGGTATGTAGGGTTCATTTTACTCACATTTGTGTCAGAACCCTTCATTTTGAAACCACTAGAAGGCTAAATGCCTTTGTGACAGTGTGCAAGTGTGCGCGGTAATTTTATCGGCGTTCGCATTGTCGTGCAGGAACTCCGCCGCGTATCTACCCACAAACAGCCACATTTTACAAAGCTTTTGCCAAAAAGAGCCTAATGAGGCTAAACTAGAGAACCAAGAGGTTCTTTTCTTATTTTACAAGCCTAAGATGCATAACAGCGTTAAGGCACATTCAAAGCCTACCAAAGAGCCATTCAAAGAGACAGAGTCCTGCCATAATTACTAAATGGAGGTTTTTCTTTACAGAACTTTCACACTGTAAACAGGCATTTTATTTTTACTAGGGCATGCCTGTAAAGCATAAACGGTTTTTTAAACACCATTTTCAAGTAGGAAAACATTTCCTTTCACTTTACAGGATCCATATATATGTGTGTGTATACATATATATATATATAATATATATATATATATATATATATATATATATATATATATATACATACATATAATAGATAGATAGATATATATATTACAGAGGGGCAGGATGCTTCTTATTTTTTTTTTATTTTTAGGGGAACAGTCCTGACATCCTCAACATTTTAGAACTCTGTTTATTTTCTTTCATTATAGGCATGGCAATGGTACTGGGATGTACTGGGAAAGGATACAGTGTTACAAACAACAGACAGGATTAAAAGTAAAACATACAAAACAAAGTGGGTGGCCAGCCCAACAAACAAGCATATAGCAATCAAGACAGGGACAAATAACAGAAGTACATCCAGGGCCCATTATCTTCCTATGAAAAGAAAAAGGGGGGGGGGGGACTTTACTCTTTCACAGAAGCATTTATATCATGGCCTGAGAAAATCCTATCTAGTTTGGACTTGCTTAATCATATATCTGTCTTTTCTGGTGGTTGTTCAGGTGGACGATAAAAATCCCTTGCACTTCTCAAAAAGAGTAGGAGAATTTTTTATTACGGAAAACAAGACACAAATTAAGCAGGAGCAAAACAGATCCATACAAGAGAAAAAAAAACAGAGGAAAATCATGATAATGACTACTATATCATAGCAAAGAGGACAAAAACATATGCAAAAACAGAAAAATGCAAGGTGGGGGTAAGACAAGGAAAACAACTAAGAAGTTAAGTTACGGTTGCACAAAAATTGGAGACAAGAGCGTTACAGAAGGCGCAGCCTCGTTGGAGGAGAGGAAAGTTTGTCCCTTCCATAAATCTTCTAAAATTCCAACTGGACATTAGCAAACAATTCTTGACAGGAAACCAGTTTCTGTTGGAAAACCCAGGAACACCTTGCTTGTAAAATACAATAATTCATCAAAGCCAACAACAGCTGTAAAGTGGAAAAGTCATACAGACTCCATTGTGAGGAAAATAAAAAACAAATCAGTTATTGATAAGTAAGGGAGAGAAACAAAGGGTTAGCCCATTGATTCACTATAAAGGCCCAGAATTATTGTACATGTTGACAATGAAAAAAAAGGTATTCCTGAGTTTTCAAAAAGACCTCTCACCCTGGTCTGAGACAGTATCTCTCAGACAAAGAATTGTGTTCATGAGAGTTCCTAACCCCCCAATTTGTCATGACAACTCAACCATATCACATCCCAAACAAATGGTGGTAATCTAGAATTGTTTAGATGACAAAGAACTAAAGTGGTTGCTGAAGCATCACAATGGGGGAAGAGCAATTCCAGATGAAAGTTGTCAGCCGTGATGATCTGGTACAGTGATTTCCTGGTCACAGTGACAATCATCCCTCATGAGAATCTCTACTGCTTTCGCTTCTGAATTGCAGCAATAAAGTAATCAGGGACAAAGACAGGTTTCCTAATATTACAGTGATAGTGAGATTGTCGCTCAGGGAGACAGACCGTAAGCCAGTCTCAGACAGCATCCTACTAAACTTTATCAACCCTCCACCCCCATAACACAGCCGTTATGCTTGTAATATGGAATAATATCAAATAAAAGGCAAGTGGGTTGACCTTCCCTAAACACCCTTGCTTCTTAAGCTGGTATGTAACTTCTCATTTAATAGGGTTAAGGTGACTACCCTAACACTACCTGAAAAAAAAAACACTATATAACTTAGTCTCAAGGCTCAGAGTGGATGGAAAAATATAGATCACATATAAAAATATGGGCAGTGAGTGGCACTTAATGAGGAGAATCTGCTTCAATTTTGAAATCCTCCATCCTTTCCAGTTATTAACTTTAAAAGAAGTTCACTGTAAACACAAATCCCATTTTTTAACAACTATATTCTGGTGGCTTAAGGTAATACCCCAAAGTTTAATATCAGAAATCAAAATGGTGATTGATGCTATGTCAGGTGGGTAAGCAAGAGAGGTATGCCTCAAAGGAAAACCTCTGCTTTTCGCATAATTCACACTAGAAGCTGACACTACAGAACATGACTCCAAAATACAGTACTTTTAAGTGTCTGGCCCTAAGAAGCATGCAAGAAGGTAACTACAATGTCATCAGCATACACTATGACCTTAAGTGGGGCAGACCTTGGAGTCAGCTGAAGGCCTGTAATGGAGGTACTGGGGTGGATATTTCATAAGAAGGGATCCAAGCAAGGGACTCAGAGGACAGCCCTGGAAAACTCCCCTCCTGAGTGCAGAGGAGGGTTCCAAACCAGCCATCCTAGTGACAAAGTCTACACACATTTATGTGTCTCCTAATGATGTATCTGGCAGTCTGTAAAAGATTATAAAGTGTGCCTTCTGTCCACCTAGTCCCAGGACAGTTACTTGCACTAGTTCAATATTCCCAGTTTTACTAATAGCATTTTCCAGACATTCAATATCCTCCCAAACATAACATGCAACACCCCACCCTTTTTCTCAATCATATTATTGCTTATTAGGTTAAAACCTGGAATATGAATGTTCCAGTTTATTTCCGCATTCCACCAACATTTGACCACACCCATGATGTCATACCCCCTCCCTATTAGAATTTTGTTTTGTTTTTTTTGCACCTTCCGTTCTTCCCAGCTGCCCACTCCTTCGAGTCTCAGCGTGCATCTCCGCATACACTGATGCACACTCGAGCTTGTGGCACTCGTTCTCACCTTCTGTTTTGAGCACTATGACCCGGAAGTACTTCTTGGGTGACTATCAGTGCTCACCAACAAGGTTTGCCCAAATACTGTTTAAAAACCTATATAAGAGGGCCATCAGCTAAAATAAGCCCAGTGTTAGTTATCACAGGCTCAAACCTGAAAATAAAGGTCTCTATTAAAGCAGTAGTCCTATTATTGTGTTTCAGGACTACAGGACCCACAGTGTTTCTGGCTGTAAAAAATTCAGTGTTTAGGCACAAAGACAGCAAAATCTCACACACAGCACTGCCCCAGTTATTCCCTGTCTCTCCACTTTCAGTGGACGCACAGGTTCAGTAGCCACAGCAATTTGTTTAAGTTTTTGGGATGCCCACCCTTACAGTGCTCTGCTCCCATTATGCACAGGTTACCTACCTTTTCTGAAACTATTTAGTTGAAATCATACAAGTTTGAAAGGGAAAATCAGAAGGTTACCAACACGTCCCAACCTAACTGCCAGTATTTCCACCAAAATCTTATAATCTGTGTTAATCATCCTCAGCAGCCTTGAGTTCTGGAGGTTATCCTAATCGTGCTTCTTATATATATAAACTAGGATCGCCTGTGTTAGGGATGGGAAAGGATTCCAGACTGGAGAGAGAAATAATAGGCCTCAGCAAGGGAGGGTGCCAACAGTCCCTTAAATCATTTGTAAAATTCAGAGACGAGTCCATCCGCACCAGGGGTTGTATTAACATGTAGTGAGTCAATATTGCTTAAAACCTCCTCCTCAGAAATAAGGACTATCAGGGATGCTCATCAGCTGAACTCAGGGTAGGGACAGAAAGGGTAGAAAAAAAGAATGGATCAATGACAGTGGTCAGGGCTGTGGTAAAAGTGTCTGAAGTAAAAGTGGAAGCAGCCCTCATAATGCCAGGGCAGGTATGAAAAACAGAACCATCAGCATTATACAGGGAGCATATTGACCTGCTTTCAACCCAATGGTTGCAATCCATAAAAGGATCAATGGCCTGTGTTGTACACTGAGTGCCAAACTGCATCTCTTGCTGTAAGGATTGGGCCCTATCATACTGGAATTTATGCATGTCAGACTGTAGAGATCTAATTTGGGAACTATAGCCAGTATTATCCATTTCAGCATGAGATATAACCTTTTGAAGTTGTCTAGAAGTGACAGGTATCTAAGATACTCCCCCGTGGCCTTTTGACCGATGTGGTGTCTAAACAGGGTACAAAAATCATGCTTACTGTCTTCTCACGTGACAATGTCATTATACATGCATGTGACTGATAAACTGTTGAAAGAGAATCACATTTGGCAAGAGGAGAGGATCTGACTTGGTTGAGATATTTAAGAGCAAATGACCTGTCCCAAGAGTATGATACTCCCCAAAAAACAAAGTGCAACATAGAATCAGTTCATCATAAAATCTTGTTGAATTGTTTAAAATCAGCTGGACTAGGCATACCTGCCCTGAGCTGATTTTATTCATATTTGAACAATAGACAGCAGTGTGTCAGAGTGAACAACATTTGTTCGGAACCCACTGGTATAAGATCAGGGGTACCAAGAGGCTCTGACCAGGGTCCCCTATTATTTTTGATGTATGTGAACAATCTTCCTGAATGTTGTTCACCTGACACCAGTATGTATCTCTATGCTGATGACACCATTATGTATACTGTGAGGAAAGATATGGATGAAGAAATTGGGGTGTTACAGAGGGACTTCTTGAAAGTCCAGGGAATGCTTCAAGATTTGGGGCTTTTACTGGATGATAAGAAGTCACTCTTGATGATATTTCAGAAAAAGAATAACAAAAGAATTTCCAATGGGAATATCTATACATTATCTGGTACTGCATTGGGTCAGGTAACATCTTATAGGTGCCTAGGATTGATGCTAGATTGTCATTTAACTTTTGAACCACATATGATTAATATTTCAAATAAGTTAAAGAAGCTGCTTGGATTTTTTATAGGAATAAAACTACATTTACATATAAAATAAGGAAATTGATGTTTTTTTTTATAGGAATAAAACTACATTTACATATAAAATAAGGAAATTGATGGTTACCTCTTTATTTCTGAGAGTTTTGGATTATGGAGACTGCATTTATAAAAATGCTAGAAACTCAGTATTGGGATCATTAGAACCACTCTATAAAAGGCACTTAGATTTATAACAGATGTACCATACAGAACACATAGCTGTATCCTGTATAAGGACTCAGGATTTACATCTTTACAGAATCATTGTGATACCCATTGGAATCTTTTTGTATACAAATTTATTCTACGTTCTTTACCAGGATTTATACTAGATTTAATAAAAATCAGGATAGACTCAAATTATTCTCTTAGATCTACATATTGGATCACTTTTCATGTTCCAGGATGTAGTTCAGTACTTGGTGAAAAAACATTGTCCTCATCGGTGTCTAGGACATGGAATTGTATATGCAAGAAACTGAAGGTACAGGAAGTAATATCACTGGCATGTTCCAGGTCGTATCTAGCTAATCTCTACAATAAATATTGCAATTGTTATGGATAATTTAAAAACCTGATGTAAGTTTTTCATTGTAATGATGATTCGTATAGCAGTTTGTTTTTAAGTATAACTGTTGTTGTTGTCTGTTTATTATATGTAAAATTTTAAGTGTTGGATGCAATTGAAAATGAGATATTGTTATCTCAATTTGTTATTCAATAAAAGTTGAAGTTGAAGTTGAATCTTGTGATCAGAAATTTCTTTTTTTAAACTGTATTAATTAAATTCAAAACAAAGATACGGTTACATGTAACCTCTAGGTGGCGCTATCCCAAGGGCTAGTACCTCTGCCTACTCGGCTAGTAGCAGGATAAGGGTCCTGGGTAATGAAGTGGGTGCCTCCACCCAGAGGACAGGGTTATTAGCAGCAAGGCTAACCTGGGTACAGCCCTCCAGAACACCGTAACACCCCTCTTTCCCCTCTAGTGGCCTAGACAATATGCAACAAATACTTTTACAGTAGCCCCTATTCAGCATACAAATCCCCACACTGTTTGCACTTACCAACAGGGCTGGTTCCATCAGTTTGACCCTGGAGACCCCCTGTAAAACAAGGTTAGGCACTGCAAATTACAACAGTACATTGCTTTTAGTACAAACTGGAACCACAGTCAAATTAGATACAAAAAGAGTTAGATCTGATTTATTCAGGGGTCTTGAACAAGTGAGGGGCATAATCAGATTGATTGATTCTATAACTGATCTAGTCAGGCAATTATGCATTCACTTTTTCGTCTCTCAACACAGTCACACACTTTGGGTACCCAGTTGGAAGTAAGGTGGGCTAGCCTGGAACATTGCCCAGGGTAGGCCAGCATCGCAGCTGGTTGGGGCACTGTGATGAAAGGAAAAGGCATGCACAACCACACACAATTTGTAATCCGGATCCAGGAGGCTCTCTCATGATGATTAGACAAAACATTTAAATCAGATGACACACTTTGATTGAGCTGTTGTTTCAGGGAGCTACCTTGGTGTTTACTCATGCTACCCAATACAGGACACAAGATGGATGAAATGGAGACTGCAGGATGACTTGTTGGTTTGCCAGGAGAAGCAGGGCCCCCACAATTCACCGTGGTGTTATTCCTGTCTGTGATGTTGAGCAGGGGCTGATCCCCAGTCAGGTCTCTCGTCGATGGTGTTCTCTGAGGCTGAAGTAACTGGTTGGGCCAGTGTGGCAGGGCCCAGGTCAGGTAAGACAGTTCGGATATCAGTCCAGGAAGGCTTGATTTCAGCTTCCAGCAAGCGTGGTACAATTAAACCGTGGGGAACCAAATTGCAACCCACTAGCAGGTTACAGCACATTTATAGTAAAGCAATCACCATATCACCAAACGGATAGCAGTCCGGTCGCAATATCATCATCTCTGAGAAAAACCGGACATTCTATGGTGAATGGATGTCCTGACAGGCCGATCGCGTACAGCAAATCTTTGGTCTTCTTCAGGTTTAAATCTGGTCACTCTTCAGTGGCTTTGTTGCACTCTGATTCAGATACAGTCCGATTGCTAAGGCTTTCAAAGGATTCCCTCTCGAGGGACAGCAGGCAGATAGGCCAAACTCAACCTGTCCACCAGTCTCCCGCATGAACTATGCAGAAGCAGCTACTCAAATCTCTTGAGCTGTTCACTCTCCAAACTCTACCTCCAGACTGAACTCACTGCAGCAGGCAGCTTGAGAATTTCTTTTCGATCCAAAAGGTTCTGGTTGGCTGATCCATCAGTCTGTCAAAGCAAGGGCTCCACCTCCAGGTGCATTTAGGCACCAAAGTCTCGAAACTACAATTCCTACAGAAATTCACTTACACAAGACCCCTGGGGACAGACACCATTTTAGGGTCCCCAAAGGTACTGATTGGCCCATTCTGGCAGTCCAGGACCAAGATGGTGGTGATAAACAGAACTGTCCATGCTGCAAAGAGGGCAGGTTAGACAAACCACAGTATCATTACTATTCTAATAGATAATCAGCAAAGAAGTACAGCTTCTAACAGAGCTCCCTCTGCGCAAATAGAGATGGCAGACTGGAGCGATTATCTGGCAGCCCAGGCAGGACTCAAGCATAGAAACACTCAGCCTCCTCCCAGATTAAACAAGCACCATATTATAGGCAGCTCTTAAAGAGACAGGGCACAGAGGCATAAAGGCACTCACACACATCACTTAAAATGCTAAGACACAGGATACCAGCCTGGCAGTGGGCATTTAGGTAAGCCCAAGGAAGACTTTTGGGAACCCCCATTTGTATTGGGGTTGCATACATATGCGAACATGATACATACAACTTAGTGACACACCATGAGGGTGCCACTCCTATACAAACCCATAATCTGACTCATGTTATTTCGATACAACATGGGGAAGGGGAGACAAAAAAACCAACATAATCAGTATTCAGATAAAGGTCGCATATTGA
Source organism: Neoceratodus forsteri (assembly GCA_016271365.2). Taxonomy (NCBI): domain Eukaryota; kingdom Metazoa; phylum Chordata; order Ceratodontiformes; family Ceratodontidae; genus Neoceratodus; species Neoceratodus forsteri. The sequence continues at coordinate 436,060,951 of CM057451.1, read as the reverse complement.
GTCCAAGAGTGGCATGGTCAAGTGTCCATTTTAAGTAAGAACAGTCAAGTATTAAGATTTTCTGCCCTGAGGAAGTAGCAGAAATGTCCACCATGTTATACCAACATCTAATGTACTATCAAGTACACTAACTACTGAAATTTATAGGGTATTAGAGCTCCCCAAAAAGTTAAAGCGCCAAGATTTTAATTTTTTTGTGTTATGCTCTGTATTCTCCCAACCTGGCCCCAGCTCCCCATTCTTTCGGGCTCTTGTAAGGCCCTTTATGCCCGCCAGTCCACCCCCTCTGCCTGCATCTGCTGGTCACATCCTGTGATCCCCATCCGGGGTGTCAGGTACTAAAACTATCAGAAGGGTCTCTCTCTCCCAGGGGTGAGGGGAGGAGATGACTAGAACAGTGCCCCAGAGCAGATGTGGGAATGAAGGAAGTGTGCACTGGGGAATGTGGCATGGAGGGGTCAAGCGGCCATCATCCAGTGAGGCTGGATGGCCAATTTTCCATTTTTGGTCCCCACCCTCCCACACAGTGGGTGCCATATCATGCATCCTGGGATGGCATATCTGGTAGTGTGTGGTCGCCCACACCACCAAGGATGTCACACCACACCACTACCAGGAGCCGCTAGACAAACAGCAGCACACCACCCAGCCAACCCCCCGGGAGGAAAGTGTCCAAGGGATGCTCTAAACCCCCTCCCTGCCAGCAGCCACTCCTGATGTCCTGAACACTTAAATTGTAAACAAGAATAACAGGAGAGAGTTACTCAGACATTTAAATAACCATAACATTGCATAGGAAGGAAATGAGAAAACTTCCACTTAGTGAAAAATAAAAGCAGTAACCAATACTAGTCCATGGAAAAAGTCAAAATAGTAGGTGCAAAGCGGAGAGAGGATTCAGGATTCAAGCTGAACAACTAACAAACAGAGTAAAGACTTAACAAATGGCTCACCTGGAATCCAACCACTTACCCACTGCACAACATGATTTGTAAATAAAAGAAAGAATTAAGAAACAAGCAGGATAAACACTCCCTCACTGGTCTTCCTCTGTGGAGTCCACTAAGTCTTCACTACGATGATTGTGTGGCATGGGTTTTTGTTCCTACTTCTGGGCATTCGCAGGGTCCACAAAGAAGAAGTTCTTTCCCTGGTGAACTATCCGAAGATGGGCAGGGAACACCATTCCATGACTGATGTAAGTCTCTCTTAGCATAGCCCAAACTCTGTCAAATTTCTTTTTCTTCGACAGTAGCTTATATCCGGAAACATTTGAACAGCATGACTGTCTTGCAACAAAGTACATTTACAGTGGGCCAGTGCCAAAAAGAAATCTCTTGTGCCCACAGAGTCTGTCACTAATACTATTGCTCGAGGGGTTTCGGGGTTATCAGATGTGCTGACCCTGTAGGCTTTTTGGATGGCAAAAGAACGGGTGGAAGTGATGTCACAAAACTGCTGTAATAACCAGTCCTGCAAAAAAGCACCAGAGCTCCTTCACTATCCTCAGGCATTCCCAGGATCCTTATGTTTGCAACCCTTGCTTGATTCTCAAGTGTCTCCAGATGAGACCATAAATGCGCATTTTCTTTTGTACAGGTTGCAGTCATTCCCAGGGCCGCATCTGCTCTCTTAGAAGCCTCCACCTTTGCAGTTTGCATGGATTCCACTGTGGTTTCAAGACCCACAACTCAGTTTGTCAAATTATCAGATTTGTCCACAGACCTGTTACCAATTGAATAAGTTGATTAATTTTAACCTCAAGAGACTGCAGGATTTCTACAGCGGGGCCCTCCATGAAATCAGGAGTGTCGCTCTGTGCAGAACATGTAGTAGGAGCTTCTGATGGAGTTTTGCTCTTTTCCCCTTCCAGCATTGTTTTATATTTTCAATGGTTGCCATTTGTTCCCTGCAAGTGTTCAACAAGGCATTCTTCCAGTATGGCTAGTGAAAAAAGATGTTGAAAGGGGGTGGAAATAATTCTATAAAACAGAAGCTCCTTGGAGCTCTAATCCCTATCGTCCATTTTGCTCGGGCTCTACAGCAAACCCCTTCATGATCAGAAATTTCCGTATCCCATGTATGTGCCACTCAGACTGACATAACCCATGAAATAAAGATGTAATCAATTCTTGTATACAGGGCAGAACAAAAACAGGTATGTCACCGAGCCGAATAATGTTCTCTATAGCATTAGTTCTCAGACTTTGTCGTATTGAGTCTCCCCCAAGCCATGGAAAGGATCTTGAGCCTCCCCCAAATATTGAAATAATAGAAACATAGAAAGGTGACAGCAGAAGGAGACCAAGGCTCCATTAAGTCTATCGATGAGACCCCATGATCTTAGGAGATCCCGGGGCCTAACTGATACTTTTCCCAGAGGATTTAATCTTGGGCCACCCCGTAGAAAATTAGCATATGATGCATAATATACAAGGAATAACATAAAACTCCTTTGAATAGCTGTCTCTCATTTTATTCAGATTACTATAACCCGCATCCCCTCACTTGTACCCCCTTCCTCTGGCCAGCCTACTTGTCCTGCTGTTTTGACTCTCAAACCATTGTTACCCATTTTTGCAATACTTCTGTATGTCAGACTGGTTTTGCTGGCTGTTTCCGCACTATCTGGAATAACCTTACTACAAACTTCTGCTTCTCCCCCTCTTACCCTACTCTTAAGCAACTTCTTAGGGATTCTTTTGCTCCCTCCTGCTCCTAATACCTCTCTGCTAAACCACAGTATTTGGGCTGTTCCACCATCAATCTAACTGATCAGCTGTTACATCTCATTATTTGTTCATTGTTCCTATTTTTTTATTTTATTTTATTTATTTAATTCTTAGATTGTAATATCTTTGAACTAAAAGGTCGTTTGTAAAGGTTTAACGTCACAGCTACAACAATGAGGCAAACAATACAATACAATTAATTGTCATACATTAGAATGAGTATATTTTGCTGAATATGATGTGCAGACTTAAATCAGTCTGAGTTAATCTTGTCTGGTTTCAAAAAATACAAGAGAACATCAGATAAACTGGTGCACACAGAGTCAGACATAGTGAGCAGCATTTGCACATTATTACAGCATTTTTTCAAGCAGGACAGAATCAGTCAGAGTTGACTTAGTCTGTTTAATGGGTGGGTGATGGGGAGAAGGTAAGACAAGGAGGCAAGGGGAGGGTGTGAAGGGGTGGAGGGTGTGTGTAGTGATGGGGTGACAGGGATGTGCGGGAAGGAGATGGTGGAAGGAGAAAATGGGGTGGAGACAGGAGCAGGTAGGGTAGGTGGAAGGAGGAGAGTAGGGGGGAATAGATGGGGTAGGGGTAGGTGGGATGATGATGCAGAGAGGAGGTGGGGGTAATGCTAAATTAGGAGTGGCAGTCACAATTGCAAAGTGTGGTTAGGTGTTGATAAAGTTCCCTCTTAAAGGGTCCTAGTTTAGGTACAGACATAATGTAATAGTGGAAGTCATATAGCCATCTAGGCATAGGGTAGGCAAAGGACCACTGGACTTGTGAGGTTTGGCAGAAGGGACATGGAGAGACTGTCTGGTCATGCCTCATATCAAATAAGGATTGTTTGCTGGAGTGAGGAGTTGCTGGATTGATGGAGGGGTTAGGCCAAGCAGGTTTTCTTCCCTAGGAGACATACTTGGCATTTCAGCCTGCCTTTCAGGTGCAGTCTATTGGTCTGATAATATAATTCCAGGTATGTTTAAGCATGTGGGCTCCTGTTATAAGCCTACATGACTTGTTTAGTGCTATGTTGTTCCTTTTAAGAGTTGTTTAAGAGGCAGCATCATACACCACAAGACCATAGTCAATGATGGAAATGATCAAGCTGGTCACTGCGAGATGGAGTGCATCTGAGGTCATACAGCATCTGTGCCTATAAAGGAGGCCAAACCTTATATTAATATTCTTTACCATATGCTCAGCATGGTTTGCAAAGGATAGTGAGCTGTTGAGGGTTACCCCTAGATATTTGAAGGTATTTACCTGTTCAAGCTGGGCACTATGGCTGTTCCATATGGTTAGTTGGTATGCTTTACGCTTGTTGTGGGGTTTAGCAAATAGCATAGTCTTCAGTTTTTTTATAGCTCATCAGACATTTGTGATCCAAGAACCATGCTTTAACAGCCAAAAAGTTTTGATGGCGTTGCATTTCCAGTAGGTGAGGGTCAGGCTTACTTGTGAAGATGATGGCATTATCTGCGTGGAGGAGAATATTATCCATGCTGACATTGGGAAGGTGGTTGAAGAACAAACTAAAGAATAGGGGGCCTAAGAATGATCCTTGTGGGACACCTGTGTGCACTTATTTGCTATCAGAAAGGATTCTGTTAATTTTGATCTGTTGGCATCTGTGCCCTAAGATAACTTTTGAACCAATCCACAGCTTCAATTGAGAACCCGGTGGAGGAAAGATTGTCCAGTAGTATGGAGTGGTTGACCATCCCAAATGCTTTAGTGAAGTTGATGTAAATTTCACCCACTAGCTTACTCCAGTTTTGGCTTCAGATTCTATGTGATAACGGTGAAAGCCTAAAGGGAATCGTTGTTATCAAGAAGTCTAGAGTGCCAAAAACATTTTTGGCACTCTGACACCCTGGCACGCAGCAAAACGGTGCCAGGGACTTATTTTTTAATGTCTTCTGTGGGGTTCTTTGCCCCCTGCGCCCTCCTACTACAGGTTTCTTAACTCCAGGGGGTTGCATGTCAGGGGGTAACATTAAAAAATAAAAGGTTTGGGCTGGGCAAAATAAAATTGCACCAGTGCCCAGCCCCAAACCCGCTGCAGCCACAGACCAACCCCCAATGCCATGATGCAGCTTGGCAACCAACCACAGCACCACCTCCTGCAGCTCCTCTGTCCCTTCCCAGCCCACGCTCAGCATGATCGCTTCCCCTCCCACGTGCGTACATATAGCAACATCCTGTCGCTATTTTTGCCGACCCCCTCATCCAGTCACCCTACCCTCCCATTGCCGTGAGGGATTCAATGGGGAGTGGGTCGCCATTATGGACAGCGCCCTTCACCATGTACCCTCCTCATGGGATACCAGGGCTTCATGGAAGAAGCCAGAATACTCAAGCTGCACTGTGGTGGTGGTACTGTGTACCTTTCAGTAGCTATGCTGTTGTGGGCATTGGATCTAATACTTTCTAGATAGTCAGCCAACTGATCAGAAACTATGGTCTCCAAGGTGTTTGACAGTGCGGATAGGATAGATATGGGTCGATAGTTTGGAGAGCACAGTCTCTTCTTTTGTGGACTAGAGTGATTACAGCTGCTTTCCAGCACTGTGAAAATTGTGCAAAGCATAGAGATACATTCAGCAGTTTAGTTAGGGGGTTAAGACCTCTTCCAAGGTAAGGGAAATTAATTTGAGATCTAGGGAGTAACTACTTAACCCTGATTTGCCTAGCACTTGATGTAGATATTTTATGGCTTTGGACACGGAGATTGTCTTGAAACAGAAGGGTGGGGGGACAGGTGGGGTGCCAGTTTGGTAGGCCTCACTGCTGATTTTGGCAACGTTATAGAAGTCGGGGGGGTATACCATTTAGGTCAGAGAAGGCATCATTGAATGTATTTGCAATTATTTTCGGGTCTTGAGTGACTTCCCCATTGATTGCTAGCATGGAGGGTGAGTTTTTTCTGGATTTGCCCATAAGTTCTTTTAGGTTGTCCCAAATTTTTCTGCCATTACCCCAGGCATTTTAAGACTATCCTGGTAGTGGCAAGGTTTGGTGAGTCAGATCACCTGAGTGCAGGTGTTCCTGGCACTTTTGTATTGCTGGATATCAGCTGCTTTCCTGTGGCTCAGGCTCAGTGCCATAGGTGGTCCCTTGTGGCCATGAGGCTGAGTAAGGATGGGGAGATCCAGAAATTATTAGTGCCCTTTAGTTTTCATTTTGTAAAGGGTGTGTGGATATCACAAGCTTCACTGAATGGGGAGATAAAGTATTCAAGTGCCTGGTCCAGGTCTTGGAAGGTGTCAATAAGGAACCAGTCTACTTGTTTAAGATAGGCCTTGAGGGGTTCTAGTTGTCCTTTCTTTAGAACTCATCCAGTGAGAGCTATAGTGGGGGGCTTCGGGGCTTTATTTACAGTGGCAAAGGATAGGGGAGTGATTGCTAATTGAGTCGGCGAGGACAGTGGTGTTGGAGATTCACTGCAGGTGATTTGTAAGTAACCATTTAAGTAGAGTACTGGAGCCAGTGCAGTAGCTGACTCTGGTAGGGGACCCAATCATTTGGGGAATATTGATGGTGGAAATGACATCTTTCAAGTGGGTTGCTTCCAGTGACAGCCAATTTATATTAAAGTCACCTAACACTACCACCTCTGAGTTTTGGTGTAGGGTACTTAAGTAGTTGAGTACCTTGTTAAATCCATTTGGCTGGGTACCTTGGGGGGATGTAAACTGAGATGACTGTGAGTGACTTATTGTTGGCTCCCAATAGTATTCTAATTGTTAGAGCTTGCACATTTTTCCCAGTATCAAATTGAGAGAGGGCATGGCCGCGGAATTGATCTCAAAGTAGAAAGCAGAACCTCCACCCCTTTTGCCTAATCCGTGTTTGGTGTTCGGTGGGAGTTGGTTTTGGGGTGTGGGGTTTTAGTGAGTGTTTGTGTAGTGTGACTGGTTAGGTTTGTTTTTATACTAGTTGTATGGCTGCTTGCATGATAGATAGTTTGTTAGTTGCTTACTGGGGCTTTCTGGTTGGGACTGCATGTCTCTGGGGAAGTCGAGGGGTCTGGGACGGGCACGGATTGTGTACAAGGCTTCCCAGCTCTTCGATCTGTGGCCCTTTATCAACCTCACAGCTTCCATCACTGCAGCACGTCGCTTTAGGGAGGTCGCGATTAAGAGGTCCTGCATTGATCGACCATGGCGGGGTGCCTCAAGCACCTCGGGTGGGGGTAGGATTGAGGTTATCGGGTGCAGAAGGTGCCCTGGGTGTCGACGGGTCCTAGGGAGAGGCCAGGTGTGCTTGGTTCCCATTCCCAGGGTTCCCACCAAATCGAGTGGGCTAGTAACCAGATAGACTAACCTATACACCAATCCCCTGAGGGCAGTGCTTTGCAAAGCCAGATCGATCAGTAACAAGACTGCAATTATAGTGGACTTGGTTTTTCTCAGTCAGTCTGGTGTGCACTACTGAGACCTGAGTGAGTGATGATAATGACCTGGTTTTATAGGTCACCGTCCCCCCTGGCTACTCGGTGGTGCACTGCTCCAGAGTGGAGTGCAGGGGTGGGGAAGTGGCCATCTGTTTTAGATCCAAACTTGGCTTCACTGTGCAGTCAGTGGGAAAACTGGGTTCCTTTGAACACGTGACCATTCATGGGGGTCCAGGTGTAGGCTGCAGAATTCTCCTGATTTACCACCTTCCTTGGGTGGCAGGTGAATTCCTGCAGGAGATAGCCGATGTCATCATCGGTGAAACTTTGGAGTCCACGAGATGTTTAGTTCTGGGGGACTTCAGTGTTTGGGCCAATGACAAATCTTCTAGGCTGGGTTACAACCTCTTTCAGATGATATCATCTCTGGGTCTGTCAAAGAAGTTTCTTCCATTATCCACTGGGTTGTTCACATGCTGGACCTGGTTTTCTCACTGAGGCTTGAGGTTAGTAACCTCAAGATTTATTGGGTCAAACGGTCCGATCATTGCACAATGGAGTTCTCATTTGGGGTCCCCCTGAGAGCCTTCTCCCTGCAGAAATGGTAAGCTACCATTCTTGGAGGGGTTTGACCCCAGAGGGATCTCTGGTGGTGGTCTATCTGTCTAGTATGGGAAATGCAAGTGTAGGGGGTATGGGTAAGGCTGTCACTGCCTATAATAGGACAATGTCAGCTGCGATCGACTCTCTCACACTGGTCCATGTACAACATAAATCCTCTCACTTGAGGTCCCCATGGTTTGAAGGGGAGCTCAAGGTGATGAAGATTTTGAGTCAGAGGTTAGAGCGCTGCTGGTGGAAGTTTGGGCTGGATGTGGACAGACTGGACCTGCGCTCCCATTGTGGTAAGTATCAGGGAGCAATCACCCATAAGAAGGCAGAGTTCCTGTCCAGGGAGATTGCTGCCAGAAAGAATCGACCAACAGTACTCTTTCGGACTATGGACAGGCTGTTAAACCCAGCCTGTCTACAACTGAAAAAAAAACCTTTTCTGATGCTTTATGTGAAGATTTTGCTTGTTTCTTCTAGGATAGGGTGTCCACTATCCAACAGGGTGTTCTGCCAGTGAGCCACAATGTGGCCGACAGTGATTGCCTTCAGCATCCGAAGAGCACTCCGCATTGGTGGGGGGAGTATAAACCAGTGGAGGTGGCCAAGGTAATTGGGGTTGCCCTCAGGCTGAAGCACACATATTGTGAACTGGACCCAGTGCCGATGCGTTTCTTGATGGGATGTGTTGACACAATTTGCCCCGGTGTTCACCTTGATTGCCTGGTGCTCTATCTCAGAGGTGGTTTTCCCAGATGCCTTGAAGGAGGCACTGGTTAGACTTCTTCTGAAGAAACCATTGATAGAGTTGAATTACTGTCCTATCTGCAACTCCCTATTTTTAGGGAAGGTTGTTGAGGAGGTTGTGGTGCAGCAGCTTGAGGAACACATCATGGCCTTTGATCTTTTCGAGCACCTCTAGTCAAGGTTTTGTGAGAGGCATAGCATGGAAACCACATTAGTTTGGGTGCATAATGACCTCCTCAGGGCTAGAGATTGAGGAGAGGGGGCAATTCTTGTTCTCCTTGACCTCTCTTCAGCTTTTGACATGGTAGACCATTGTGTGTTGCTTGACCACCTGAGGGAATTTTGAGGGACTTGCCAACAATGTCATCCATTGGTTTGAGTCCTATCTCACGAATAGAAGGCAACAGGTAGTGATGGAGAATTTCTCCTCCTTTTCTAGCCTCCTGTCATGTGGAATACCTCAGGGCTCAGTCTGGTCACCAGTGTTGTTTGACATGTATATGCTGCCCCTGGGAAAGTTCATTAAGAAATACAGTTTGGTTTTTCATTGCTATGCAGATGGTACCCAACTGTATCATTCCTTTGCTCCAGGACATCCAATGCGGTGGAAGTGCTAAATAATTGCCTTGCCAAGATCAATGGCTGGATGGCCTCCAGCTGGTTGTGACTGAACCCCAATAAAATTGAGGTACTGGTGGTGGAGTCGAATAGAGGGTTTGATAGGATAGCCTCAGGCACAGTAACAGGGTTGTTCCTGTGGTCTGTGCCATTTTAGGCCTCCTCTAGGGTGCGCAATCTTGGTGTGACCTTTGACAGTGGATTGACATTGGAAGTTCAGGTGTCATCTGTTGTCTGGACCAGCTTTTATCATCTTAGGAATATCACCATGTTCAAGCCCCGAGTTCCACCCATGGACCTCCCCACCTTGGCACATGCCTTCATGACATCAAGGCTTGGTTACTGTAATATGCTCTGCCTCGGAGTCTCAGGAGGTACCCTCCGCCGGCTGCAGCTAGTGCAGAATGCAGCTGACAGGCTGTTGACAGGACAGTTGAAATGCTGCCACATCACACTGGTGCTGCTTGAACTGCACTGGCTGCCAATCAGGTAGAGGATTGTCTTCAAGGTGGGCTTGCTCACCTTTAAGGCCCTACATGGGCTGGGCCTTGGATACTAGTCTGACCTTATTACACCTGCTACCTCTGTCTGCTCCCTCCATTCTTCCTCTAGGGGCCTCCTTGAATTTCCCAGGACAAGGCTAAAAACTGCCGGTGACAGAGCATTTTGTTTCACTGGCCCTGTCCTGTGGAATTCGCTTCCACCATCTGCAATGGAGGTAACTTCAGTTGAAGTATTCAAGGCCCACCTCAAGACCCTCCTGTTCAGTCAGGCCTTCCCTGACACTGTCTGCTAAGTCATATTCCTGGGATAGCCCTCTTAGTAACTGCATTTAGCTCAGATACTGCTTATTTTTATGGTCTGTTTAATGTTTTAATGCTGTAATTTATGTATTTGTTTTTATTTTATGAATAGTTTTGTATTATTTGTGTACGTGCCCAGAGTAATAGGAGGGCTAAAAGGGCCACACATTTATGGCCATCCATTGTTTGGGACTGTTAATGTATCAGGGAGGTTCTGGCTAGTCCAGTGAGTTTGGTTTGAGTCAGTAGAATATCCCTTAAATTTGGCAGAATGGGGATTAGGCCTAGATGTGGGATGGTCCAAGTTATTGTCAGAGGAGGAGGAAGACAAGTCCAACCCACTGTACCATGAATTGTGGGGGTTGGGGGTGAATGCTCATGTTACAGAGAGAGAGGCAGAAACAATCCTAAAGCAGAGAAAGAAAATCAGGCAGAGACATCAGGTTACAGAGAGGGAGAGAGTGACAGACACTCAGGTTACAGAGATAGAGAAGTAGAAACGTAGTTGTACTGCTGTAATGTTATATACTGTACCTTCCAAAATAATACAGACATATTAGGATGTTTTGAGACATCTAGTGGTGAAAGTAGATAATGTGCTAATGGAAATTTAGGGGGAGAGAGAATTTCACTGACCCAAGTGATCATGAGACCTTATAAAAATACAGCCAGCCAAGGATGGGACTTGGGGGGGCAGGTAGGGAGCCACCACACTAGTAGTGGCTGAATTCAAGCAGGCATCATGTCAGCTGAAATCCTGGGAGCAGCACAGACCTGTTTGTGTCTGGCTGGTGTGAGTGGGATCTGTGTGGCAATGGCCACCCAAGAGATGAGCCCATAGGGATAGCCATGGAGGTGGGAGCTCAGGGGAGAGTCCGTAAAGATAAGAGGGGGTGCAGGGTTAAGTAGAAGCTGGTGGGGGGTATATTCAATGCTCAGGTTACAGAGAAGGCAGAAACAATCTTAAGGAAGAGAAAGAAAATCAGGCAGAGACTCAGGTTACAAAGAAGAAAAGAGGCAGAAAATAATTTGTACTGCTACTGAAATTAAGCTGTTATATCTTCCAAAAGCTATGGGGAGGCAGAAATTTAATTGTACTGCTGCAGAAATTAAGCTTTTATATCTTTCAAAATAATACAGGAACAAAGCTTAAATTATACTAACTATGGATTGCTGTGTGTTCCAAGAAAAAATACAATTAAGCTAAAATTACACTATTGTGATTTTAAGAAAACAAAGCTATGACTTCTAGCCAGTGACTACCTACATAAGAATACAAGAATGTGATGGCAGAAGGGGACCATATGATCCACAGAGTCTGCCCAGATTGCCTGCCACCTATTCTGTTTTTCTTCGCAGACTACCGCAGTACTTGTCCCATGCTAGCTTAAATGCAGTGACTATTTTGGCCTCCACAACCATTGGTGGTAAGCTATTCCAAGGGTCCACCACCATCTCTGTGAAGTAGAATTTATGAATGTTGGTTTTAAACTAACCCACTGTTAGTCTCAAACTGTGCCCACTCATTTGCGTGGTCTCGTTTCTGTGAAAGAGGTTTTCTGCTCATACGTTATTTATGCCCTTTATGTATTTAAAGGTTTCTGTCATATCCCCCCTGTTCTCCATTGCTCGAGGGAGTACATTTGCTGTTGATGTAGTCTAGATTCATATTGTTCCTGGTGCAGTTCCTGTACCATTTTAGTAGCTCTCCTCTGTACAGCCTCAAAGCAGTCTATGTCTTTTTTTAGGTGTGGCCTCCAGAACTGTATGCAGTACTCGAGATGGGGCCTCAACAAGGACCTGTACAGAGGGAGTATGACCTCTCGCTTTCTAGTTGTAATGCCCCTGCCAATTCATCCAAGGATGCTATTAGCTTTCTGAGCTGCCTTTTCACATTGTCTACCCACCTTTAAATCATCAGAAATAAGCACTCCGAGGCTCTGTTTGAGTTTTGTTTCTGTTAATTGTTCACCATCAAGTGTGTATGTTTTCCTTGGGTTTCCTTTGCATAGGTGCATGACTTTGCACTTTTTGGCAATGAATTTCAACCGCCAGTCCCTAGACCACGCTTCTAGGCTCTTTAGATCTGTTTCCATTGCTGCCATTCCTTCAATTGTATCTACCCTGTTGCAGAGCTTTGTGTCCTCTGTGAACAGGCATACATTACTCTGCAGGCCATCAGCAATGTTGCTGATGAATATATTGAAGAGGACTGGGCCAAGGATAGATCCTTGAGGCATACCACTGATCACCCTTCCCTCACTAGTTAATGTTCCATTAATTATGACCCTCTGCATTGTATTGTGGAGCCAGTTTTGAACCCACTTGACTATTTTGTGCCCTAACCCAGAGTGCTCCAGCTTATTGACTTAACTTATACTGTATGGGGGACAGTGCCAAAAGCCTTGCTGAGATCTAGATAGACTATGTCTGCCACCTCTCCCTGGTCCACTATTTTGGAGACCCAGTCAAAGAATTCAATCATATTCATTTGACATGACTGTCCTGCTGTAATCCTGGGAGCAGCATGTACCTGTTTGTTGCTGGCAGGTGGCAGGTGGACTTCAAGCATCAATGGCTGCCTAAGAGATGAGCCCAGAGGGAGAGCTGCAGAGGTGGGTACTCAGGGGGATTTGTATGGATCACTGTGTGCTCCAAGCTAAAACCCAATCAAGCCAATACTGCACTGCTGTGATTCCAAGAAGGGTAAAAGGGTACCTGGCCAGAATTCAATCTAGTATGGACACTAACCAGAGGTGGGAGCTCATAAAGCTGGGGATAGTGGAGGCAACCAAAACCTGCTGCAAAGCCGGCAAGAAGGCTAGGGCTAAGAAACCGAGCTGGTTGAGCAAGGAGGTCATGGAAAAGGTAAGGAAGAAAAGAGCTGCCTTTAGGAAGTACAAGAAAACAGGGAGGGGGAGGACAGGGAGGAGTACTTGATAGAATCGAAGGAGGTGACAAGGGCAGTAAGGGGAGCCAAAGCATCTACGGAACTCAGGCTGGCACAAGGCATTAAGAAGGGAGAGAAGGACTTCTTTAAGTACATCAGGGAGAAAAGCTGCTGTAAGGACCACATAGTAAGGATTAGGAAGGAGGGGGGTTGGGTGGAAGCAGGGTGCGATAAGGCAGAAGCACTAAATGAGTACTTCTGCTCAGTATTTACTAAAGAGGAGAAGGGAGTGACACCGAAGGTGGGAGAAATGGCAGAAGCAGGGGGGAAGGGGTGACAGATGGGGAAATCATGGAGGGCAGAGTTCGAGAGGGTTTGAAGGCACTGAGGGTCGACAAGGCGCCAGGCCCAGATGGCATCCACCCCAGGGTACTGAAGGAGCTGGCAGAGGTCCTTGCAGGACCTTTGGCAGACCTATTTAATGCCTCACTACACTCTGGGTGTGTACCTCAGGACTGGAGGATGGCTCATGTGGTGCCTCCACAAGAGTGGCCCCAAGGATGAACCGGGAAACTACAGACCAGTGAGCCTCACATCCATCGTGGGTAAGCTAATGGAGACTATCCTGAAGGAGAGGCTGGTGGCCCTCCTAGAGGCCAAAGGACTACAGGACAGCAGACAGCATGGCTTCATACGTGGCAGATCCTGCCAAACCAACCTGGTGGAGTTCTATGACTGGGTAACTAGGCAACTGGACAGGGGCCATGCAGTGGATGTCCTGTATCTGGACTTCAGTAAGGCATTCGACTCGGTGCCGCATGGAAGGCTGGGAAGGAAGTTAGTAGGCACAGGATCGGGTGCAAAGCTGGTGAGATGGGTAGGAAACTGGCTTCAGGGAAGGCAACAGAGGGTGGTGGTGGATGAGGAGCTCTCACACCCAAGGGCAGTGACGAGCGGTGTTCCACAGGGCTCGGTGTTGGGACCAGTGTTGTTTGGGATATTCATTGCAGACATATCATGGGACATCAAGAGCAAGATCAGTCTGTTTGCTGATGATACCAATGTAGGCGCGGTGGTGGATGACCTAGGGGGATGGCAGGTGTTGCAGGATGATCTGGTAAAGCTTGAAACCTGGTCAGACACCTGGCAACTGGGCTTAATGTCAAAAGTGCAAGGTGCTGCATTTTGGGATGAAGAACCCAAGGAGGAGTTACCAGCTGGGGGGAGTGCAGCTAGCCCAGACAGAGGAGGAGAAGGATCTGGGTGTGCTCATTACAGGGTCAATGAACAACTCAGCACAATGTAGGAAGGCAGCTGCAAAGGCCAACAAAATGCTGGGTTGTATTGCAGGGGTATATCCTCGAGGAAGGAGGAGGTGATTCTGCCACTGTATGGTCATTAGTTAGACCACACCTGGGTACTGTGTGCAGTACTGGCACCCATATCTGAAGAGGGACATTAAGTTACTGGAGGGTGCAGCAGGGGTGACAAAAGATGATCAAGGGCTAGGGGACTTATCATCTGAAAGGAGGTTGAAGGAGTTGAACATGTACTCACTGGAGGAGAGGAGGGACAGGGGTGTCATGATTGAAACCTTTAAATACATGAAAGGAATAAACAAGATGGGTACAGAGGGGCTGTTCAAAGTAAGGAAGGGGAGGGCCACTAGGGGCCATGATATGAGACTGGAGGGAGGAAGGTTCGGGAGGGAGATGAGGAGACACTTTTTTACAGAGAGGGTGGTGGCTGGGTGGAATGCATTACCTGCAGAAGTGGTATCCAGTAGAACAGTGGACTGCTTCAAAACGGGGTGGGACAGGACAAGGGGGAGGGTTAATGACGGGGAAGGGTGGAAGGGAGGGGCAGCTGCAGAATAAGGGGTGCTAGCTGCACATTCGAGCAGACTTGATAGACCGCTAGGCCTTTATCTGCTGGCAAATTTCGTATGTTCGAAAGAAAATGAAGCTGTGACTTCTAGCCAGTGACCACCTTTAGGGACCATAGCAATCCCCACAAAACAATGAATCTGCACTATTATTCTGTTTGTATTGCTTGACTGTTCTGCAGTTACCTTTTAGATTGTATTCTCTCCCTACCATTCCCTCAGTACAACTGAAAATAGTCTTGGCTCAGTGTACCTTTCCTGGTCAACTATATGTAAATAACTACATAAACAAGCATTTGTCAATGCCGAATGTTTGCTTGCTGGCATTGGCACTGATAGTGTAGAAGTTAGAGAGCTGCATAATAGGAATGGCAGTGAAGTATTGAACTGAAGCCAACCCCACCACCACCCTGCAGAGACTGACAGGCATTGGGGTGTGCCTTTGGGTCGTCAGGCATAACGGCCTTGCCATTTCACCACACCCTATCCTGCAGACGCTGACAAGTGTCACGATGTGCCTTGGGGTCTTTGGCCCTTATGCTCACCCCATTCCATCAGGAAATATGGTAACATGGGTCCTGTATAGGAGCGTGGGGTGAACTTTGGGCCAAAGATTCCAAGGCACACCTCGATGCCTCTCACTAACTGCAGGGTATGGAATGGTATGAGCATTACAGGCGAGAATCTCAAGTCACACCCCTGATGCCTCTCAGTCTCTACAGGCTGGGGAGTTATGGTCAGAAACCCTAATGCCTCAGGCGTTTGTTGGCATTTTCACTTCAAATTTTCAACATGTTTTTTTTCTGACCCCCACCTTATGAACAGTGGCAATATCAGTTTGTTAGCTGATAGCTGATTTCGCACAGTGACTATGCCAATTGGCACCACAGGTGCAAAAACACATTTCGAACAGGATGTGAAAAATGACAGCTGTACTGTTCGTGGAGAGGTGCAAAAAATGGCAATGTTGAAATTCTGCAGTGAAAATAGTAAAAAAACTGGTGAAGTCACCAGCGTGTGTAGAAAATGCACAAGGCACACCCATAATGCAATTAGTTTGGGGATTTTTTACAGCAGATTGTCAACACAGGCATTTTGGAACCTCCACTCATGAACAGTGTCACTATGATTTTCTTAATCTGTCCCGAACAGTGATTTCCCACAGCGACCACGCATTTCTGCACTGGAAGTGCGAAAACACATTTCGGCCATGGTGTGAAAAATGACAGCTGTACTGTTTATAAGGAAGTGAGGAAAAATGCCAGTGGTGAAAATCTGGACTGAAAATATTAGAAATCCATGAAGTTACGAGGGTGCATGGAAACTGCGCAATGGTCACTCGTAACACAGTCATTTTATGGACGTATTTCATCAGATTTTTAACATAGCCATTTTAACACCTCTGCTCATGAACAGTGTCACTGTGATTTTCTTAATCTGTCTTGAACATTGATTTTGCTACATGGTCGGAAACACATTTTGGCCAAGATGTGAAAAATGGCAGCTGTACTGCTCATAAGGAGGTCTGGTAAAATGGCAATGTTGAAAATCTGGAGTGAAAATATTGAAAATTCGTGAACTTACGAGTAGGCATAGGAACAGCGCAACGCATGCTCATAAAACAGTAATTTTTTAGGAATTTTTTCACCAGATTTTTAACATAGCCATTTTAACACCTCTGCTCATGAACAGTGTCACTGTGATTTTCTTAATCTGTCCCTAACATTGATTTTGCACACTGACTGAGCCATTGTGCGCTACATGCACAGAAACACATTTTGGGTCAGATGGGAGAAATGACAGCTGTACTGCTCATAAGGAGGTATGGTAAAATGGCAATGTTGAAAATCTGGAGTGAACATATTGAAAATTTGTGAACTTACGAGCGTGCGTAGGAACAGTGCAGTGCATGCTTGTAAAACAGTCATTTTTGGGAATTTTTTCACCAAATTTTCAACATAGGGTTTTTGAGGGCCTACCTCATGAACTGTGACACTGTTATTTCAGAAATCAGTCCCGAAAGGTGGTTCCACACAGTGACCGTGAAATCACCTTTCAGGGCCGATTAACACCATGACAGTGACAGAATTCATGAGGTGGGGTCCCAAAAACTCCATGTTGAAAATTTGGTGAAAAAATTCCCCAAAATGCCCAAGATGTGCACTAAAGTTGAAGAAACCTATTTATTACATTATACAGCTTACCGGCATTTCCTCAGTTTGCGGTCAGCTTTGAAGAGTGCAGATATGTTCCAGGTCCACCGAAGATCATCGTGCTAGACTCTGGAGGTAAGTATGGGGTGAGGAGGGGTGTGGGGAGGTGGATGCACAGAAGGTGGGCACAGGTGGGAGAGGGGGGTCAGGACAGTCAGTGAGGGAAGGTTTTTTTCTTTCAGGTTTCTTTTTTTTTTTTAATTTAGATGACGCGGAGCTTGTGTCATGCTGGGGTGGGCTCCCAGCGTGGCAGCTGGAAGGCTACTTGGGGGGCCATGGAGCCAATGGGAGATTGGGCACCCCCATCAGCCATACGATCTGTTGCCATGCTGGGGTGGGCTCCCAGCGTGGCATCCTGTAGTCTCTTGGGGGGACAGTGGAGCCAACAGGGGATTGGGCACCCCCGTCAGCCATGCGATCTTTTGCCATGCTGGGGTGTGCTCCCAGCATGACATCTGGAACTCTGTTGAGAGGGGAGTGCAGCACAGCTGATGGGAGATTGGGCACCTCCGTCAGCTATACAGTGCGTGCATGGGGGGGCATGAGCGCACAGTATGCATGCATGTGTGTGTGGAGGGGGAGCGTGCATGAGCATGCAATATCTTATCACTGCTCACTGAAGTATAGCTCTCTCTTTCAACTGTATAGCCACTGCATTTTCAACTGCTGTCATAGACAGCTGCAGCATTCATTGGAGAACTGCGGCTGCTCCTGCAAGCACACCGACTGAATTGGAAGACAGGTGCCACACCTCCGAAAACTTGGATGATGGCACTATGTTTCTTTCACATTCGTGCAAGCTAACATAATTATCCTCTTTCAGTCTGCCTCATTCTTTTTGCACAAAATACCTAAAATTCAAAATCTAAATGCAGTACTTTTTCAGAGTTGCTTGAGCCTCCCCTGGAAGAGGTAGGGGCCTCCACAGGGAGGCTGGCTTCACCATTTTAGAAACCCTGCTCTATAGGCATCATTCAAAAAGGCAGTACCAACCACTGAGCTCAAACAATTGGTAGCGCAAAAATGTTTGTCTGTCTGTAAACCCCTATCAGTGTTTTTTAGCTCACAGTTAAAATCACCACTCCATGCAATGAGGCAGTATGCATGAAAATTGAGCTGGAAGTCCAGGAATAACTTTACAGGGGGTGCTTTGATTTGGTGGGCAAAGACCACAATAAGATGGAGTCTACCCAGCTTATAAGAAACATCTAAAGACAAGACCCAGCCAGGCTGTATTTCTAATAGCTTGGTCACCTGAAGATCAGGAGCATTAAACAATATACCCATTTCATCACATCAGTTAGTACCAAAAGACCAAAACACAGGGCCCTTTGTCCATAACCTAGACACCAGAACCAGTACAAATTGTGTCTTCAAATGTGTGTCTTGCAAAAAAATAATGGCGTGCTGCAACAGTGTGCAAAGCTGAAAATGCAGAAATCCTCTTCCCATAGCTTGTAATAGGTATCCTGTGATGAGGGTGCTTGGGAAAGGGCACTGACAATAATGGAGACTCACTTGGCAGAGAATCCCTCATGGCGATTGTAGGGTAGGGCAGCTGGATTGGGGGGGTCGTCGAGTATAGTGACAGTATTGCACTATATGTACACGCTGGGGGGGGAGTGAGCATGCACAGTGAGGAGACATGAGGGGTTGTGTCATGGTGGCAGCTGAGCTGACCCCATGGCAAGGTGGGTGGGTTGCCGGCACTGGTCGGCAAGGTATGGAGTTCGGGTCTGGGCACTAGTACATTTTTATTATGCTTGGCCAGAACCTGTTATATTTTTAATGTTTTCACCCCCCCAACATGCAACCCCCTGAGTTGAGAATCCTTTAGTAGGGGGGCGTGGGGGGCACAGCCCGCAACAGAATACATAAAAAAACTAAGTCCCTGGTCCTGTTTTGATGTGCACCGGGGTGTCAGAGTGCCAAAAATGTTTTTGGCACTCTTGACTTCTTGATAACAGTGATCACCTTTAGGCTTTTGCCATTATCACATAAAACCCTTGTTATACTGTTGACATTAAGGGTGACAACCTGTAGGGAATGCATGAGGAAGAAAGAAAGAAAGAAAGAAAGAAAGAAAGAAAGAAAGAAAGAAAGAAAGAAAGAAAGAAAGAAAAATTGAAATAATTTTATAGCTTCCATTGACCTCATCCACCTCCTAGTGTTTGCCACACAAAGTGGCTCAGGCTAGGAGGATTCCATGTCAGAAGAACAGACTTGTTGTGAAGAAGGGATGAAAGATGCCTCTAAGTCCCCATCTTCAACATCAGAATCACCCCATTTAGCTCCTGGAGTTAAAACCCCCAAACAGTTCCTATGGATCAAATCCTCAGCACCTCTCATATTCTTAGGTTGGGGAGCAATAGTGACCACATTAAACCTACTTTTCATACTTTTAGGAAGGACAGTTTGAAAGTCAACAGGATTGGAGGAGGGGGCATAGGAACCGGAGACAGCAATGGTGCGGACTGTTCCAGTGTCAAGGCAAGCTCCTCAGAAACAGACATGAGCTGCTCCTCCTCAGCAGCAGAGACAAGCAATGAAATAGTGGAAGTACTGGATTGAGGTCTAACTGGGTGAGCTAATAGAACCAAACTAAGCTTACCCACTAGGGGAGGCGGGGTAGTAGGGACCAAAACCTCCCAGGACACAGAGGAAAGGGCAGTCTGAGTAGTTTCAGAGGCAGGTGCAGGGTTTACCCATTGAGCTTGAGAAACCAAGTCATCCTGAGACAAAGTATTGCCCTTATTGTTGGACGCCCATAGGAACTTAGCATAAGAGTGGCCCCTGCACCCACAAATGTTGCAACAAAATCCGTTAGGACAATCTTTTGCCAAATGACCAAAAACAAGACAGTGGCCACAATAAGTACTGTCACAAGCATTACTGAAATCTGACTGGGAACCACACTTAAAACAAGATTTCCCCGGTCCCAACCCAAATAAAATGTGCAGGGGAGATGAATAACACCTGAATCAGTCTGCAAAAGTTTAACACAAATTTTCCATCCCCTGGTCCATAAGTGTCCAGAGTCTATACTAGGAATTGGCTTATCCAAAACCTCACAGCTGGGTCTTAACCAGTACAGAATGTCAGCAATATTAAAGCCCTCATTTCAGAAGAGCACAGTAATTGTTTGTAAAGTGGGGTGGGTGAGAGGAACAAGCATAGTCGGCAACCAAAATGGGGAGTCTTTGTGAGTGTTGTAATGGGTCCAAAATGTATCAAGCTTTGAGATCAGTTTAAAACTAATGTCATAACTCAACTGACTCACTAACATTAATTAAGGCACAAATCTCTGATGGCTGAAATCTGCAGGAATCCTTTAATAACTTTCAGGCTATATACTGCACACAACCGGTCTGGAGGGAAGTCCAAACTGCACCTGTAGATGAGACAAACCACGTTCATACACAGAGCTGGAACACCTTTAGAATGCAGCAGATCAGCATATTGTCTCCATCTGAGTAGTGGAACTGGGTCAGATTGATGCAGAGGGACAGCAGGAGACTCAACCAGACCAGGCGTAATGGAGAACAGTGGAGGGGTGTGACTACCCTCAGGAAAAGCAGCGACAAGCATAGATGGAGTCAAAACCGTAACAGGGAGGTGGGGTGCAGCATGTTCATCCACGATGGCAGCAGGCAATTGCCCACCTGAAAGAACAGCAAGTTCAGAGCTCAGCAAAGGCTGCAACAGTGGAGTCAAGTCAATAGCAGAGAGTTTGGTTGAGTTGTCAGGGAGTGGAAAAATCAGCTTCATCTCAGAGTGCAGGTGTTTTGCAGGAGACTCATAAGGCTGCAGTATAGGCAAAGGAGCAGGAGCTGGGATGCCAGCTTCAGCTCGGTACTGTTGTACCATAGATTTAATGTTGTTGGGAACCCACCAACAAGTTTCTGACATTGCCCAGCCTGCGTCACGCAGGGCTCGATCAGACAACCAGGGCTCACCCAGAGAATTACGTGGAGCAGGGTGGATAACCAGGGGTAAACATATTCCAAAGATTCTACAGTCCAGTACAGATGGTAGTGCAGCAAAGGTTGCTGGAGTATCACTTTTCAGAGATGCACCAGCAGGTAAAGCCGGTACAGAAACAGCAGGAACCAGTCTTGGCATGGAGGCTACTTCTTGTTCAAAGTGGCGTTCCTCAGCAGCAATTGGCACAGGCAGCATATGCTTCGTGTGGACAAAATTGGCCTGTAAGGACTGTTCAGTAGTTAGCAAATCAGCCGTTGGACTGATTGCCTCCACATGCACCATAACAGTGCCAGCATTGTCCCATACAGCCTCTCCAGAGACATCCATGGGCAACAGGACCTCTCAGGATAGAGTGACTGGGGTCAAGGTTGATTCCCCAGATGCCTCTTGACTGAGAGGCACCTTGTCCTGTCCTCTCTCATTGGGCATCTTGGCAAGACAGCCAAGGGCTCCCCCGCTGGAAGAGTAGGGGAATTTCCCTAGTGTCCCTGCCAAATTTCCACCATTCACTAAAAATACCACAGGCAACTTTATCTGTTTTAATTTCAGTTGGTTTGCATTTGTACAACCCCAACCCCCCCCCCACGGGATGAGTCTGAAAATAGGCAATATTGTCTAGCCCTCCTTTCCCCTGACCAAGCTAGTCAAACAATAATGGATTACAATTATTCCTTCCTGTCTCTGGGAAGAATATAAAAATATTTTAAATGCTGTTGCCATCTCTGTAACTGCAGTACCTGGCACGGTTTCCACAGTTACAAAGGGAAAAAATCCATTTGCCAGCAAACTTTCCAATATTTCCTATCATTTTTTGCATTGAAAAATTAAAATTGCCTTGATACTGCCTTTGGAGTATATGGTATACCAAGTTACACCATTTATGTCATTTTCTTTGTGCATTTCTGGTATGTGTTTCAAGGATGGTATTGTTATGGTTTCGGCTGGCATGAAAATATCTGTCTGAAAACTTTAAACAAAGAAAGAGTGATTTTTAAGCTGAGCCCATCTTCTAGTTCTTTTCCATCTCAGTGTAATGACAGGTTGCCTTGAAGATGTGAGAGTTACTGAGATGCCTAGAGGGACATGAGGAAGTATTATTTTACAGAAAGGGTTGTGGAACCATTGAGCAGTATACCTGTTGAGGTGGTGTGTGCTAAAGCCATTAATGGTTTCAAGCACAGTTGGGACAGAGCGAACAGTATAGTGGTTACTTGGGGTAACAGATACTGGAAGGGGAATGGGGGGGGTGGATGGGAGGGCAAGGACCCTTGATGGACAATAGGTCCCGAGTTTAGATAGGGAACCATGGGAAGACTGGATGGACCATTGGTCTTTTTCTGCCATCATTGTCTGTATTTCTGTGTTCTAACAGAGCAACCTGCCATCTCCCTCTGCTTTCCCTCTCAACCCAGTGAGGTATCTATTATTTTTTGCAGATACCCTGTGATGGAAAAGAAACTCGAAGACTGAGGGGTGAGCCACACTTTGCTTCTGAACCTGGACCTATAATGCATCAAAATGCACCATTTCACACATTATATTTTCAAAATTTCTTAGGGAGACATGCCCCCAGACTATCCTAGACAGATTTGTTTTTTTTTTGGACCAAGAGCGCACCATGTTCTGTAAATTCCTGGATCTGCCACTGTACTGCACTGGCCAGAATATAATAAGAGATTTTGTGGGGGACTGAATGCGGCTGGCTATAAAATGTTACACTGGCCATCAGGACAATGGGGTGAATCCTTATTTCAAAAAACCTCCCACTCCACCCTCTGCAGCTTCTATCCCCTATTCCAGTAAAATAAAACCCTACTCCATTTTTTAATATTGCCTCAACCCTCTGCCAGCCAGGAACCTCCTGTCCCAACTGGGAACCTGATTATTTAAAGGAGATAGGAAATTATTTTTACATAGTTAACTGCCCTTCCATCTTCCTTTTCATCCCAGTTATGTATTCTAATATGCTTTGATGATAAAAAAAAAAAAAAATGTCTAGCTTTGGGTTACCTTCTGATCTAAATTCAGTTCCACTGTCCTCACCAGCTACTGCTCTTGATTTTCATATTTCTAAGACATTCTATGACATCACAAACTCCCATTCCATGCTATTTATCTGAATGGCCTGAAATGGGTGTTTCTGATGTCATAGAACATTCAGGCAGTAGGAAAATAAACAGCAGCAACTGCTGAGCACAGAGGGATTCAGGGTAGTTACAAAGGCAACAAAATTAGATAATTAATTTAACATGAAAGGTCAAAAACATATTAGTATACTGGGTAGCCAATAACAGAAAAACCAAAGGGCATCCAGAGGTCTAAAGACTGTTTCTTATCACCTTTAAAACAAAACTTTATGCAAACAGATATGTCACTCCTTAATTTAATAGGAAAACTGAACTCTCTGCAGCCTTCCAGTCCCAGCAGAATCACAAGCACTGAGATTCATTAAAAAGAACACCTGATGCACGGGCCACCTCTGTAAAACATATGATTGTGTGGGGAACTGAAGACAACTGACCATGACATACTGCACTGGTCAAAGGATACTACGAGGTTCTGTGGGGGACTGAACATAAACTGATGCACTAGCCATCAGGACAATGGGGCAAATCTTTATTTAAAAAAACTCCTACTCCACCTTCTGCCAGCTTCCATGCCCTATCCTAGTTTAACAAAGCAAGGCACCATATTTTAATATTGTATCACTGCTTTGCCAGCCATGAACCCCCAGCCAAAACAGAAAACCTGATGATTTAACAACAAAAATGTTACCCAAGTAGATGTGGTGCTCCTTATGATAATAAGAAAACTGAAACCACTGCAGCCTTCTGATCCGAGCAGACAAACAAACCCCAAGATTTACTAAAATATGTAACTTATACACTGGCCACCATTGTAAAACATGTGATTCTGCTGGGGACTGAAGATGGCTGACCATAAAATGATGCACTGGCCATGAGGATAATGGGAATATTTATTTCAAAAAGCCGCCCACTCCACCCCCTACCAGCTCCCATCCCTTATCCCAGTCAAATAAAGGCCAGCCCCATTCAGTATTTTAATATTACAGTACCTCAACTCACCTGGTGCCACACACGTACAGTAATTGTAACTCAAGCAAACAGCAACTGCATTTGTTGAACAAATAAATCAACTGGCCAAGAACAAAGTGATTCTTCATTTCAATCATGTTTTAAATTAGAACAAAAAAATGTATACTTGGATATTAAAGCAAGTTCATCTCAACCACACCCTAACAAGATATACCTACATAGATAGATGCATAGACTTTCTACCTCCAAAGACTGATGCCACCTATACAATCTTGAAGAAGTTTTGTCTTGTTCAATGTTCTCAGTTTGTACAAAATGGGGATATTAAGTTATTTGCTCTAATACAGACTTTACCCTGCGGCAGTCTGACTGTTTCCTCTATTTGCAAGTTACCGCTTTTCTTCAGGAAGATAATAGGCTACAAACCCTTTAAGGAGCTCCGCATCTCATGATAGAAACCATCGGGAGTGCAAAGAGAGGGTCATCTCCAAAAAATGTACATCTCTCATCTAGTCCCAGATTCTGTTCAGAGTGGGGTAACACCCCTGCCCTCTTGCCAATTGGCTGGGAAACCGAGATAGGTAGGGGATTAATTCCAAAGGAGTGGAAGTCTGCTTGGGAAGGAGTATTCCACACATCTGCTTCCAATAATTGGAAGGAACTTAAGTTGAAGATTATTAGTTGCTTCTTCCTCACCCCCTCCCTTACCAAACACTACACCATAGGTTATAATGACAAGTACTGGAGAGAATGACAGTTCGGGGACACATCCTTCCATATATTTTGGGACTGCTCTAACATCCAGTCATTTTGGCAGGACCCAGGGCCCCAGACTGAGTATAGTTGCAGGTACATCTAGACCTCTAGATTTTAAAACTTTAGTGCTGAGCGTTTGGCCCCTGGGCAGGCGCCGTAGCCACCTATAGGCATTTTTAGGAATCTATCTCTGGGCCGCAGGTAAGGCCATTACTGAATGATGGCTTTCTAAACACTGTCCCAGACTACAGGATTGGATAGCCAATAGTGAAGGGTATTTACCACTTGGAAAAAAGTCTGGATGTGATTCATGCACATCACTGAAGAACTGGAAGACAGAATGATTCAATCTCAACAGGCAGAAGGATACTGATTTACTGTTCAGGCCTCATCGGTTTGTTCTTGCCACCTGCATACTAAGGTAGAACACTGTTTTCAAGGACTGTCACTCTATACTGATGTTTAATTGTTATTCATTTGCTGTGTTAAATGCAATTTTTTTCTCAAGTCTCACTCCGTACATTACAAGTACTTTATGGTTTGTTCTCGAATGTACGACTCTTCCTTTCAGAGCAGTGGTTATCAATCTAAAATGCCCATTCATTATACCAGAATAATGTTAATGGAATGCTGTTTGGAGAGACATTGTAATTTCTTTTACTAATTGTTCTATGAGGGATAGTCACTGATTGGAAATTCAGGTTGAATAGAGTACATTTGATGCCTATGTTGCACTCTTGGACTGTACTGGATGTGAATGCTTATTTTTGATATGAAATAAAAAAGTTCAAAAAAGATATTAAAGCAAGTTGAAGTAGGGAGTAGAATTTTTTGCACAGTGAAAAAAGTAATTTGAGATTTATCTCACAAATGTTTCATTAAAAGTCATCCAGTTGCTTCTGGGATGAATCCTGAAGGTTATATTTAAAATGCCAATCTACATTATAATGCACAAGAAATGCAGGTGTCAGATTTCAGGGAGCTGGGCACTAAACTGTTATTTGTTCTCTACATTTATTTATTTATTTACGAGATTTATCAGGAAGGCATAATGAGCAACATGCTCGATTCCAGATGCGACCTGGGGGATACATACATCACACCAATTACAGGTACAACACTGACCCTCATAAAACGTACATGTGCACACTTGTGTGCACACGCATACACACACACAAACTCACACACATTGACTGTTTTATTTAGGCCAAGAGATGAAAGGATCTCTGGAGAAAATGCTGGCAGGACATTTGAAACACTCAATAGTATTACTGCCAGTTGTTCAGCATAACTTACGTGCTAGTCATCATCAATTTGCTACTGATCATCTATATTATTATTATAATTTTATTTATTTAGTTAGTTTTTGCACACCAGGAAAGGAGGGCTAGGCAATTCTGCCTATTTGTAGTCTCATCCTGGGGGGACGGATACATATGTAGACTGACATATTGAACCAGATTAAGCCTTTGTTGGTATGTTTATTGAATGGGGGAATTTGGCCAGGACACTGGGAAACTTCTGTTACTCTTGCTATAAGAGAATGCTTTGGCCATCGTAGATGGCCGCTCCAGCAGGTGATTGTGAAGAGGCAGCTGTGGCAGGAAACTTGTCCTCAGCCCCTGCCACTTTCTTGAGTGAGGTCAAATTTTCCATGGAAGTGGAGCAATTTGGAACTGTTGCTGATTTCGTTGAAAAAATGGATCCTCACCCAAATGAGCCAGTTGACACAATTGTGGGTGAGCAGATTTGTCAGAGGAGCTGAAGCTGAAAATATCTTTGGCAGAAAAAAATACATGGTTATTGGCCTTAGTTGCAGTGGAGGAAGCGCATTTTGACAGAGCGAGGGAACGCTTGTATAGGATGCAATGGATCAAACAGACTGCTGAAGAGTTAGCTGAGGAGCTGACTGCCACAGAGCAGACTGCTGTGGATGACCACATTAAGCCACCTACTAGTAAGAAAACACTGGAAATGAAGAAAACAGCCCCTATGAAACTGAAATCTTCCAGTACACAACAGCAAAGCGCACCCTGGTCCCCTGAGAGAGCACTTCAAGCAGCAGGGTGATTACAATCCCCAAAGGCAACTGAGTGACTGATGAAAAAGATCTCAAGGTGCAGAAGTACAGTGCTGATCTACTGCAGATGCAAACAACTCCTGAGCTAGTGTCTGTGAAAGGAGCACAGCAGTGTAGCCACATTCCTGTGCTGTGGCTGTAATTAATGCTACACTCACTCTTTCAGTACAAAAAAAAAAAAGACATTTTTACAGGGGGGATGTGCTTCTATATACTTTTAAAGACTCACAGGCTAGCTCTGGGTAGCTTTGGGATGAAGCTGCTGTCCAGACAATATAGCAGACATTAGTGAGGGGAAAAACATTAAGATAAATCATGCTGTTCTTGACTCCAGATTAGAAACTATTACAGAGCCAGAAACAATTATAATGGCATTTCTGAGACTGTGCAAGGTGCGGAGCCTGTGGTCCTAATGCAACTAATCCTACCCATACTTCTTCTCCTAGGGCTGGCCCATCTGGGGGTTTTGTTACAAACACTGAATCTCCAGGGATCCATGTAGGTCCTGAAGAAAACTACTTACCCTTCTAGAAAATATGCAGAACTCTTTGCTACTAGAGGGGAACCTGCACCCCATAAGAATGCAGTCCAAGTAATTTACAGAGGAGGACTGGGAACCTGCCCAGATAGGGTGTATGTAGCACAGAATCTGTGAAAAGACTCATTGAAACTTTTTTAATCAGAAATGTGTTTTAATTCATGTCAGAGACTCCTACTATGACGTCAGCTTTAAGAAAGTAGCTAATTTGGACAGATTTTGCACCTAATATCAGAAATCGGAGAACACCCTTTGTGGTCTCCATTTGCTGCAATTCCACTGACAAAACCAGCTATGCGTACTGCTACAATACTGTATTGGAAGGGGTGAGCATGTTAACATTTTGTGTTGGTTACGACAATATTGTAAAGTTCTGAATACACTACAGACGATTTTTTACTCTGAACAAATATTGACTGCGGGGTGAAAAGTACAAGTTAAACTGTTGAATATGGATTCTGGTATACTGCATTTACCTGGGAGTTTCTTTTTGAGGAAGAATACAGGCACCTTGTTTTATCAAGGACAACCTAAGTCTTGTTTTAAATGAGGCTCTCATGTAAACTTTAGAAACACCTACTATTCATTATTTAGACTATAGTCTCCCAGCTACGGACTGTAAAGTTACGTTTATGTGCAATTTATATGAGAAAACAGGTGATTAATATGCCAAATGCCCATGGCCTTTCCACAATAGGGGATGGAGCCTATCTCAGAAGATCCCTGTAGCCCAGGCCCAACGAAAAGAAGCTCATGCCTCAGAGCAGAATTTTTCTGCTCAGCACCATAGGGAGGCTAAAGATGTTTCTGTGCCCATTGTTCTGACTCCTCCTTCTTAAATCAAGCTCCTAGTGTTACAGTTGAACCACCTATTTCTGAACAGACTACAGAAATACTACCAGGTGGTCAGTTCAGCCCTGAATAGATAGAGGATGAGCCTGCTGCTTTGTCCCTGGATACACTGAACACAGAAAGCACAGCAGATCAATCCCATGATTATCTACTGAACACTCAGACAAGTGTGGTAGTGTTACCTTCCAGAGTAACAATGCCTCCTTCCCCCACTGCCAGAGGTATAGCAGTTGTGACCTCCAAAGGTAAAAGACTCAGAACAGGAAAAACAACTAAACAGAGTAAAGAAAAGAAAAGTGACTCTCTCCTTAGTCACTGTATGGAATGAATACACTTGACTTCAGAGAGGAAATGAAGAGATTCAAAAGAGGAGGAAGGTGATTCAGAGGCCTCATCCTTGTCTTCCTTATTAAACGATTTATCTTCAGATCAGGAAAAGTTACAGAGATGGCAGCCTCTAAACAAATTAACTGCATAATTCATTCTAGAGAAAGACTGAATTAATGATACTTTGGGTTTGCTTTCTTTATTTTCTCATGCTTCAAGATTCCTTACAAATTGCCACACTTAATGTTAACAACATAAAAAGGTACAGAAAACGTATCTCTACTTTTTCTAGTTTGCAGACCTATACCAGCCAAATTGTTTTGTTACTAGATGCCAGACTAAAAACAACTTCTGAAATAGTGCATGCTACTGGAATGTAACAAGAAGGCCCTTCCTTCTGATCTATTGGTACAGACAGATATGATGGGGTAGGGATACTGTTAAATGACCCCTTTATTATAGTCATGCGATTGGTGAATTTACACCTGGAACAGGCTATGTTTTTGGAT
Organism: Neoceratodus forsteri; assembly: GCA_016271365.2. Classification (NCBI taxonomy): domain Eukaryota; kingdom Metazoa; phylum Chordata; order Ceratodontiformes; family Ceratodontidae; genus Neoceratodus; species Neoceratodus forsteri. Next base: position 436,031,947 of record CM057451.1, on the reverse strand, counting down.
GTTCTCTATCACAATACCTGGCTGAGAATAATGGTTACGTATCACCTCAAACAAAAGCACTGTGAGTAGCTTTATTTACTGAAATCCAACCATACCTGTACACTTCTCATAAAGTGGAATGAGGTGGTGATTTTAATTGTGGCACAGGCAAAATGGATTGAAGTCTGCAAACTGATAAAATATTTAGTGATTCCAATTGCCTCAAAACTGTAGTTAGTGTGGCACAGATTCAGGACGCTTGTACTGTACATGTAAGCATTCTTTTGGTGGCAACACATATTTTAGGAGAACACATTCCACAAGAATAGATTATTGTTTTGTATCCAGGGTGGTTACAGTTGTTAAAGCAAACACTTGGAGTCAGGATGTCTCTGACCACAAAATGGTAACATGTACAAAAAACTGATTCTGTGGGGGAGGCAGAGGCATGGTAAAGAGCCTTGGAGATTGAGCAGCCAGATATTGAAAATGCTGACCTTGTTAAAAAATGGAAAATGTTTTGGCAGGGTAGACTGTGAGCAGTCTATATGTATGACAACTATGCACTTTGGTGGGAGGACAGCAAAAAGGAGTTTTGTGGCTTTTCAAAAATACTCAGGCAGAAAGCGAACTGTGATTATTTATAATATCTCCATTTAAGGGCACAACTGCAAATGCTACTTTCCAGAACAGAGCTGGAGGAGGCAGATTATAGTGCCTAGATTACTTTGCTTCAGAAAAAAATGAGACAGTTACAGTATAATCAAACATATAACATAAACACTTTTTTTAAGAAATGCTGTGTGGCACTCAGAACACTAAGCAGAACTTTAATCCTTTTAGGGATTGTCTTTCTAGAGAAGAGTACAGATCAATATGAAAAACTACATACAAAAGATGGTACAGTTGTGAGTATAAAAACTGAAATCTTGGAAACAGTAATGTTTGCTGTAGAAACATTTAGTACTAGACCAGTCTTACCCACTGATCCCACCGTTCTTACACTGCTTAATATAGCTGCATTATCAGAGAGAGACAAATCACTGCTAATTGCCCCTATAACTGTTGTAGAAGAGGAAAATAAATGTTTTTTTCTTTAAAAACCAATACTGCATCAGGGTTAGATAGACTTTGGTTTAGACTGCATTTAGCACATATGTTAGTAAAACAATATAATTATTGTCTAGAAATAGGTTCTTTTCCTGTCTCAGTGCTGCAAGATATATTGATTTATTTTTATAAAAAGAGGGGCAAAGCAGATTTAAGCAACTGGTGACCTTTAAGTTTATTTAACACGGATTATAAGATTTTAAGTAAAATTTTGGATGACAGCCTTACTCAGGTAGCAGACATTCTTATAAGCCCATGTCAAACCTGTTTTCTTAGAGACAGATGTATTCAAGACAATTTTAATACATTAACAGAGATGTTTCTTAGAGATTCTGCAGGTACTTTAACTGGTTATATTTTGAGATTGCCAAGGGAAAAGCATTTGACAGTATAGTTCATAAATAGTTATTTGAAGCACTTTGAGCATTTAATCTCTCAGGAGATTTTATAGATTGCACAGTTTGTTTACCTACTGTAAGAATGCTGTTCTTATCCCAAATGTTAATGGCCGGTTCAGCCTTCAAATAGAACTTGGAACGGGAGTCCATCAGTGGTGCCCACTTAGCCCACTGATGTATATTTTTTGATTGGACTCTTTACTTAGAAAGATCCACTATAGCACTGCTGTAGAAGGCTTGTGCTAACACCAGACACCCTTATGACAAAAATTGCAACTTGGGTGGATGATATAGTAGTTACCATAAAAAAATGAGCACTCAGGGACTGTAATCCTAGATTGTATGATACATTTGCTACAATTTCAGATTCAAGGATTAATTTTCATAAAAGTATAGGAATCCATTGGGAGCTGCTGCAGTAAATTTCCTGCAAAGTATAGCATCAGTTCAGGTGAAATTACAAGCATTCAAAATATTGGAAATCTTGTTTGATGGGGTGACTGAGCAGAAAAAAAAATGGACTTCATGTCTCAAAGTGGCTGAACAAAAAACTAACCTCTGGAAATATAAGAAAATATCAAAACAGAAGCATGTTTTGTTGATAAAGACCTTAACATTTCCAATTTTTCTCTATGTAAGTCAAGTGTTTCCGTCACCTCAAACTTTTGAAAATAAATTATATAGTATGTTCTTTTAAGTTCAGTGGGGCAGTCAGCTTAAAGAAAAAGTCCCCTCAATCTATTTTCTGTAAATCTCTGTAGTCTGTAGGCATGAGCAATGATTCCCTCTCTTGCATTCCCCAATGTCATCCTAATTTAAATATAAATGAGGTTGTTTCACTCTGCTTTGCCCTGGTGTGAAAACGTCTTAGTCTCCATTTCAATGGTCATGACTCCACTCATGCAAGGCATCATGGGAGTTAATGATGAGTATATGAACAAGCCAGCAGAAGTTATACTCTCATTCAATTCTGTTACATGTCTTGTGAGTGATCTTTATGCAGCAGTTGGGTGGACCTCTCTTACCACCAGATGCCTCCTGCATGCTGGCATTTGGACCCTCATATTACTACTCCACAAACTGCCTGTCTATTTAACATCTCTCATACACATCTTGCATAGCGCCTACTTCCTAAGGAAATCCGACCTTATCCTACTAGATGTTCCCAGGACACGTTCCACAGCTGGCCAAAGAGGTGTCTCATATGCCCTCCCAAACATTTGAAACCAACTACAAGCCATGCTGAAGCTAACCAGCATCGTCTCAATTAACTCCTACAAAACACTAACTATCTCTAAATTAAAAGACATATGTAGGTGCTACTAGGCCCCAACGCCAAGTCAACTTCTTAGGTACCAACTGGCCCTCTACTTATTAAGCTGAAATGTGTTGCATAATTTAGGGCAAGGTTAAAGCTGGAATGTACTGCATATATAGCATTAGGACTTCTACTGTGTATCCCTCTTGTATTATATATTTTTTTCTTTGTTGTTCTACATTTTATATCTCCTGTCTATGTAATTGCGAACTGTATGTATATGTGCCTCAGGACCTCCTTGTGAATGAGCTTGCTCAACGGAGTCTTTCCTGCAATAAACTTGAACTTGAACTTGAAGTCCCTGTATTATCTAAAAGCATTTTTTCTAACTTGGATACACTTTAAACTACAAAAACAGTAGAGCACTTACTATTCCTTGAAAAATGTCATGGCCAGCATAAGACAAGAACATAGGGACTGCACAGGACAGCAATGGCACTTAATACAGTGTAACTACTACAGGCTTACGTACCAAAACATTATACAATTCCAGGATGCCTTACATGAATCAGGTCATCTTTGCAATGGAATCAGACAGGTTTTCATACTTGACTTAAGTATAGTACCTTCATTTAATTTGAATCCTGATGAAATTAGGAGGTTGCAACTGAGGCAATCATTGTGCATGCTTACAAATCACACAGGTAACTACACAGGTAAACAGAATAAACAGCTAAAGGTTTCTTTCCTATAACCCAATTAAAAGGGATGTTACAAATAAATCAGTACAGTCAGGGGGATTGCATGCACAAAGGGGTGGGATATGGCTCTTGCTATCTTGACACAAGGTGGAACAGTGGGGTCTTTCAGAGAGAGAGCCATCAGCTGGCATTCTGCAGGTCTCCATGCTGGTTGCAATACTGCCATCAATATTTCTCAACAATCACCTTCCAGCTGTGTTTCATCACACAGAAACATGTATGCTGATGACGTGGTAATTTACTCATCAGGTCCTGCTTCATCAGCGATTGAAGCCTTACTCCAAAGTGACTTCTTCAGTATGGTATGCTGGTTCCAGGCCAACCAGCTCAAAGTTAACACAAAAATTCCATGTCCATAACCTTTGGCACCTCCTAGAAGCTAGCAAGGCTCTCACCTTCTCCAACTTTCTCCACCCGGATGGCACCCAACTGGAGGCCGCCCCACCTTCAAATACCTTGGTGTTTTGTGGGATAATAAATTAGACTTCATTGGTCACACTGATGCCATACACTTCAAACTCCACCCCAAACTTAACGTCCTATACCATAATAGGGACTGCCTCCATCCACTGTGAACTGATAACCAAAATGATCCTTTCAATTTTTGATTATGCTGACTTGGTATATAGCTCTGCCCCTCCCTCCTCTCTTGCCAGACTGGACACCCTCTGAAATGCCTTCTGTTGCTTTGCCTCTAACTCTTCTTTCTGAACCAACCACTGCACCCTCTGCTCATCCCTTTCCATTCCCCCTCTACTACTTCATTAGTACCACTGGGCATGGGGTCATAATGTCGCAGATGAAACTGCACACATTAAGACCACATGACACGATATAGCGTCTGGCAACACCTGACTGTTTTTCTTGCCCCCTGTGCCCCCTCACCCCCTGGAACTATTATAATCAGCTCAGAGAGGGTGTGGACACAGGGTCAAGAAATAGAATTAAAAAAAAAAGATTCTCAAGAAGGGAATTAAACCACTTCCCCCCAACCCCATCCACTGCTGGGTCAGATGCTCTAGTCACTCCACCATGGGAATGGCTCGACTGAGCACCCGATTGGCAGTTACTACATCCACTTCCTTGTTGCTGGTGAGTGTCAGGGGGTAGCAATAATTTCTATCACTGTAATTCCTCTGTCGCTGTAAACCCAGACACAGTAGTAACAGTGCAGTGTTTCTGTGTGCAGTATCATCTGCGATATAAGGATAGGGTACTACTGCATCACCTTCATAGCCAAATGCTGGTTTGGCTCTCTTCCCTTCTTCCAATCTTCTCTCCTTTCCCTTCCCCCTTCCTTCTACTCTTTGTGTTCAAAGGACCCCTGCACCTTCTCTATACCTCATCCTGAGGGATTCTTGGTGGTACTGTATATGTCAAGCATGTTGATGGCTTGTGCTGCGGGTACAGAGGAAGCTTACATTAGTGCAGCCTTTGACCTGATAGCACCAGTCCATGTTCGTCCTTTACATTCACACCTTGGCTCACCATGATTTGATGAAATCTAGAATTAGTAGTTGCTGTACTGGTCCTTGCAAGAATAGATCCAGAAGCAAATGATTTGATACATTTTAATGGCCCAACATAGATGTAACAACAAGAACAAAGTGCTCTAGCTTTCGGACCAACCAGTCCTTCTTCAGAAGCTCAAGCTTGAGCTTCTGAAGAAGGACTGGTTGGTCTGAAAGCTAGAGCACTTTGTTCTTGTTGTTACATGTATGTTGGTCCATTAAAAGGTATCAAATCATTTGCTTCTGGATCATGATTTGATGGTGAGCTGAGGGTGATGAAGGCTATGAAACAGAGGTTAAAACAGCATTGGAGGAGGTCCAGGGTCCAGGGAGATAAACTGCTTTTGAATTCTCACTACAGTGAGTATCAAATGGCAATCTCTTGTAAGAATGCAGAATTCCCATCCAGAGAGACTGTGGCTGGCAGGAACCAAGCAGCTCAGCTATTACAGGTAGTGGACAGGCTTTTAGATCCAGCCTAGAGCTTGTGAAAGTCACATCATCTGGGAAATGTGAGGAGTTTGCTTGTTTTTTCTAGGACAGGGTGTCCTCTAATAGGGCTGGGATTTCCTCTTCTGGATAGCTATTGTCCAGCATTGTTGGGACTGGATGTTACAATTGTGGTCAGTGGTCATGGAATGAGTTTTAGCCAGTGACGATGGAGAAGTTTGTTAAGGTGATCTCAGAGCTGCGACTAACTTACTGTGAACTGGACCTTGGCCCAAGGCAGCTCTTAATGAACTGCACTGAGCATTTGGGCCCAGTGTTCATTGGGATAATTTGATGTTCCTTGTTGGAGGGGATTTTCCCTGCCGAACTGAAAAGTGCACTGTTGAGGACCCTTTTAAAAAAAAAATACTTTGGATCCGGATGTACTAGCAAACTACAGACCTATCTCTAACCTGCCTTTTTTAGGCAAGATTATTGAGAAGGTTGTTGCATTATAGCTAAATACTCACCTGAAGACCTTCAACATATATGAGCCTCTCCAGTTGGGGTTTCGTTCAAAGTCAGGCACTGAGACTGCTCTGGCCAGGGTGCACAATGATTTGCTCATACTCATAGCAAGAGATAGAGGGCAGCAGTCAGTTCTCATTCTCCTGGATCATTCCTCAGCATCTGACACCAAACGCTGGCTATACGCATCTGTGCTGGCTGTTACTATCTCTGCCTGTAACACACAGCCTTATACCCCCCAAGCATTAACACGATCCCTATATCCTGTGCACGTGCAAAACAATCCTCCACTCAGCAACACAACACAAAATCCCTAAAGCAATTGAAATTGCAGGCTACCAGGATTTTGTGGCTGCTGTCACTTCTATCAGGCAACATTCATCCAAACACCAGCCCTAAGAATCCAGTTGCAAACCCACCGAGGCAGACTGAGGCAATCACTATAGCCTCTATCAATGTACTGTATGCAGCCTTCTACCAAAACTTGACTTGCTGCAAGTATTTCTTACACAGCACAACCCAGAGGTATTGTCAGTGATCAAGACCTGGCTGACCCCAAGGACACCGGATATTGAAATTTAACTCCTTGGGTACACCTCCTACTGGCTTGATAGGCAAGGTAAAAGGGGCAGAGGTTATTTAACCTACAGTATATTAACCTCCTCCCTGCAGGTAATGGTCCTACTTCTGCTAAACACTGGGCAAAACATTCAAATTTTACCCATCAGACTAATACTTGGTGTGCATGGCAATAGTATAGAACTTGTCATAGTCTATATCATCCCAAAGGAGCAAACTGAGGGTTTTAAGGTGCTCGTAAAGTACCTTGCTGACCTCTGCTTTAGCTCCAAGGTACTTGTACTGAGGGATTTTAACATCACTTGGTTGTCCAATTACTCTGCTCTATACAAGGACGCCATCTCAGAAATCAATATCCATGAGCTGGTATACACACCCACCGTGTAAATTACCGAACCTGGACCAGTACTACACTAGATTGGTTACTCACAAATCACCCAGAGAGGATTACAAACCTACTCTTTCTCCCTGATTCAATGAGTGACCACTCACCCATTCTCTGCTCATGGACAAATAAGACCCAGAAGCTACCGAGTCATGTGGTCACCTCCCGAGTTCTGAGAAAAGAACAACTAGGTACGCTAAAGCAGTATCTTAAATAGCTGAATTAGTCTGCCATATTCTCAGCCAATGTTGTTGACATCATGCTGGAAGGTTTTATCAGAATCTTTGACAAGGCCTGTGACATCTTTGCCCCTTTAACCAAAAGGAAGCTCAAAGGGTCCCACAAATCATGGATAACTACATAGCTTATTGACCAAATGTGGGAAAGAGACCAGCTATGCAAAAGTACAGGGTTACCCTCCGCACTCCAAAACTACAAGACAGCTAGGAACCAGTGTACCCAAGCCATCTGGCAGGCTAAGGCCAGCTATTTCAAGTCAGAACTAAACACCTCATGGGGTGACAGTAGGAAATTCTGGCAAAACATAAAAATGATCATTGGGCAAGACAACAAAGCAGCTCCAACTATGCTGAACAACAGTGGAACTGTTATTCAGAATCAGACAGCCATTGCAAATGTATTTAACAGTGCATTCACTGACCTTAGTGGGGTATTCCCACCAGACTTCCTCAACCCAGCAAGTACTGCCCCAACTAACCCACCAAGTACATCCCCTATGAACACAACTCCACCATTCTACCTAAAGACTGTCACAAAATCAGAAGCCAGGAAATACCTAACTAAAGTGCTAGGGAAATCCAGGAAAACTGGCGATGGCCTAGACCTAAAGCTGCTATCCCTTACTCTTGGTGAGATAATAACATCATTGACAAGAATTCTAAACATCTCTCTCACCTCAGAGAAATTTCCAAAGCTATGGAAAACTGCAGTAGTAATCCCTATATTTAAAAACAGAGATAGGACCCTTCACACAAACTATTTTCCAATCTCTATTCTGCTGCCCATCTCAAAAGCTCTTCAAAGGATAGTCTATAACCAGTTAGTTGAATATCTCAACAAGTACCAACTACAATGTAATCAACAACATGGATTTAGGAAACTCTGCAGCACCACCACAGCACTAATTGAGTTTACGGGGTTCATACATGATGCTTTTGATTGTGGGCACTTGGTGGGAGCCACCTTCATCGACCTCACCAAGGCCTTCAACACAGTCAACCATGAGCACCTACTGGGGCAACCAGGTACCACAGGGTTATCACCAGCATCGTTAGGTTGGTTCAGGAGTTATGTCTCAGGACGTGAACAGAGGGTAAAAATCGCCAACACTTTGTCTGACACTCTGCCCGTGAGCTCTGGCTATCCGAGGGATCCATTTTAGGTCCATTATTGTTTAGACTCTTCCTTAATCAACTCCCCCTAGCATGTCAGCATAAAATACTTCTTTATGCTGATGATGCTGTTCTTTACACCAGCCACCTCAACCCCACCATACTATAACGACAGCAGCATGACTTTAAAAATGTGGAAGACTGGTTCCATAATGAAAGGCTACTCCTAAACTACAAAAAAAAAATGATGCTTTTTCCATCAACCCACAATCATCATAAATCGTCCTCAATAACCATTAGGAACAGGAATAACGAAGCACTCGAGGTGGTACATAGCTTTAAATACATTGGCGTCACCCTAGACCGCTCTCTCTCCCACTCTACTCATGTTGACCTAGATGACAGGTCTGAAAATCACAAGCTAGGACAGCTCTACAGACACCATCACTGTCTAAATTAAGCAGCCATTAAACTAGCTGTGACAAGTTCAGTCCTATCTGTAATAGATTATGGACATGTTATTTATAGTGCGGCCTCAGACAGTACCCTCAAACGCATTGTCACTATCCTGAGTAAAGCTTGTAGGTTAGTCCTAATTGCACCACGTCTGACTCACACTTGTCATCTGTACTCTGAATTAGGCTGGCTAGATTTAGAGAGAAGAATTCACTACCAGATTTGCCTCCTAGCCACAAAAGCTGACCTAGGCCTCATGCCTACCACCACCTGTCCCATGCTCCACCCCGCAGAATCAGTAAGACAAACCAGAGCAACAAATAGCAAACTATACAAGGTACCGCATCAATGCACCTCACAAGGACAGAGATCCTTTGTCTATCATGCGTCCCTCCTGCTAAACTCCCTGCTCTCTGAGCAACACACTGAACAAAAAATTGGTCTTTTCAAACCTAAACTTTGGTTGTACCTCATAAACCAAATGATGTGCACTTGTTTTCCATGACCTGCCTCTCACCTCCTGTGCCTCCCCAATAATCAAGCACTTTTTACATCTTCCCCAAATTGCTACTTACCTCTTAACTTACCCCTCACTGCGATTGGCCATCTCCTATCTTTATTCTCCCCAAAACCCCCCATCATTTCCCCTGCCATACCTCTCCTCCTTATCCTTCTCCACCCTACCTCTCTTCCCTTCTTATCCCCTCCCCCTACCCTCCCTCTACTCCTTCCCTCCCTCCTCCCTGCCTCCCTCCCTCATTCTTTCTATCTTCCCCATACCCTAGTCTGCGACCCAGCAAAGGTAACCAGACTCTGGTTATCTGCTCTAAAGTCTCTACTTCCGACATTTTCCATATTTTTTCTACCCTACACTATAGCCCATGTGTTGGACCTAAGGTTGTTGACTGTTTTGTCTCTTATTTACCTAATATTGTACTCTATTTTAATCTTCTAAAGCTGCAAAGTAGTACTGCTTGTAACCTGTCTCTCTGTGATTGTAAACCTGCTCTGTTTGACGTGGAACCTTTGTAAATGAGCGTCTGCTCAAAGATTCTCATTCTGACATTTCAATAAATAAATAAATTGACCATGGGCTGTTATTGGACCATCTCAGGGAATACATGGGACTCACTAGCAAATTTATTAGCTGGTTTGAGTCCTTCTTTAGGAACAGGTCTCAATGGGTTGTGACGGGTAATTTTCATCGCACCCAAAAGACCTGCTCTGTGGTGTACCCCAGGGGTCAGTCCTTTCACCCATGCTGTTTTCAGTGTACATGTTACCCCTAGGAAGGATCCTTAGGCAGTATGGAGTTGGGTTTCACTGTTATGCAGATGACACCCAGCTCTAGCTGTCCTTTGCTCCCCAGGACCAGGGAGCAGTGAATGTGGTGAACAAGTGTTTGGCAGAGATCCAAATCTGGTTGTCCTCAAGCTGGCTGATACTCAACTCAGAGAAAACTGAAGTACTAGTGATTGAGCCAGGTAAGGGTGGGAGGATTGGTGGTATTGGAGAGGGTATTAGTAGGGATGGGCTAAAGTGGGGATTTCTGCCTTTGCAGAACTGCCATGAAAATCTCTGAAGTTTCATGAAAGTTTCTGAACTTCCACCTGTGGTGGATCGGAAAACTTCCACAAACATTTTGGTGGAAAATGTGAAAATTCCCCTTAAAAATAAGCCCTGTGGCTAGTGTCCCCCACACCCTACAAGTTAACCAAATATCCCTGGTGGTTAGTGGTCCCTCCCTCCACCAGATCACCTGCTCAACTTGTAAAAAAAATGCCGGTTCCAATACAAATCCCTCTCCCCATACCCTGACCCACAGTGGGCAGCCCAACAAATGCCGTGGTGACTAGTGGTCCCTCTCCTCCACTTAGTCACCCACCTGGCCCCTAAGTGCACAATAACACTCCCCATCCCTATCTCCATCTGTATTGTTTTTTAAAAAATCCTTGGTGGTCTAGTGGTTTATTTTGACCCCTTCCCCAACACTGATCCCCAGTCCCTGAAAAAATTATTATTTTCTGGTGGTCTAGTGCCCTCACTCCCCCTCCCTAGCAGTGTCCCACCACCCCTCTCCAACCCCCATAATGAAACCCCAGTGGGTGACTGGCACATCCCTCCTCTCTCCACCACAGCTGGCTACCCACTGAGCTGTATGTGAATGAATGCATTGCTGTACAGATGGTTAATTCTGGGGAATACAATGCCTGGCTCGATGATGTACTCTCATCCTTTGGATGCGACCTCCTGTAGAATATGGAATCTCTGGGCCTGTCACAAGTTGTCACTTCAGTGACCCACTCACGTGGTCACATACTGGACCTGGTGGTCACTCTGGGTCTTGGGTCGATGACCTCAAGATTGATACAGTCATTTGGTTGGATTATAGCACCATGGGGCTCATGTTTTGGCCCCCTCCAAGGGTCCATCCTCTGTGGAGATGGTCCGGTATTGCCCTTTATAAGTATTGTTCCCAAGAGGACTACAGGTGGTTCTGGAACTATCTTAGAGTGTGGAGACTGCATGTGTGACTGGGCCGGATGAGCCAGTGGCAGTCTATAATAGGGTCATCAGTGTGGCCTATGACTTGATTGCACCCATCCGTGTCCGACCTATATCTACCGGTACTCACTGAAGGCTTCCATGGTTTGATGGGGAACTAAGGGAGTTAAAGAGCAATCTATCTATCTATCTATCTATCTATCTATCTATCTATCTATCTATCTATCTATCTATCTATCCTGCATTCCCCTAAGAAGAACACCCACTAATCTACCCTCTGAGTAGTTATATCAGTCTGAACAATTATATATAGCTAACCATCAGGATAGCTATTCTGATCATGTTCTGCACATGTGCACAAATAATGTCAGTGTGCCTCTCATTTTCATTCACAAAGTCAAGGTTATCTAAGAATTTTGAGAGAGCACGCAACTATCCACTCTACAAAGTGCCTTTTTCATCTCAGATGCATGCAAAATGCCAGTTCTATACAGTATAGCAACAGCTTAAATTGTCATATAATTTGGAGCTGCATGCTTGAAGAAATTTTAAACATCTGGCCCACAATGTCAAAAATTAAGACTATAAAGCTATAAGAAAAACTGTGTTGGAATTAAACTGATTTTTAACTTCACATTTACCACTTACGAAATACATTTTTACAACCACAAACAAATCCCTCAAAGTGGTAAAGGAAACAGATCAGCCCTTTTTCAGTGCTGATAATTGGAGCAGTGGGGACTGAGTGTGTGTTGGGGGATGGAAGAGATCTAGACTTCCCATATTGCTTTAAGCAAACACTTTTTAATTACAGTTGTTAACCCAGTTGTATTAGGATGTAGCTTTGGAGGCTCATTTTCCTTTCTTTTGGCCTGTCCTCACACTGGGCACTTGATGTAAATTCCTTTCATTTCCTTCTGTTCATTCTCTTACAATTCAAACCCCATTCACAGTTTTGCATTTCCATACCTTTTGAGTATAAATGACCTCATGCACTTCCATTCCAGTCAATAATGCTCCTTTTCCCCTCCTCCACCTTGGTGCAACAGATGGGGTATTGAAAATCATGCATTTAGCTAGGATTTTCCTCCTCCTCCAAGAAAAGATTGCAGTTTCCTTACATGGTCACTTCTTTTAGCAGCTTTTCTTCAGTACCCTACTGTTTTCCACAACTGGTTTAAAGCACCAAAACTGCTTCTGAAACTTAAAGGAGGTAAATATCTGTGTGCATCTTCTGTTCAATGTTATCAATGCTTCTGATACGTTATGGCCTTCTTTTTATTCCAAAAATGTTTTGTATTTTTGATACATGTTTGTGTCTTACTGTAGCAGCTTATACTGTCCCTTTAAGGTCAATAACACTCTAGGCTACTGGAAGCCTGCTCCTCTAAGTTACTTAACACTTGGTGTACTCTGTACAAAGGGAAAAGTCCAAATGGATGCCATAGAATTGTACAGAAAAAATGTATACAGAAAACTACATTTACTGACTGCAAAGCAAAAATATTTGAACAGGTTTTTCTCTTTATTTCCATTGTCCTTTGATGACTGTCTGAAGGTGTTAAGAAGTTAAACAGATTGGCATAGGAAAGAAAGGGAGCCAGAGGACTAATTTTAAACATGTACTGTTTCGGCTGAATCTAGAAAGTAGTAAATGGGTTTACTGCCAAGCCAAAAGGTAAAGAGATGGTGTTGTTATTATCAGCACCTGCTATGTAAGTCAATGGGCTGATGAAATTAAGAGGTTGAGACACAGGGCTTGACTCACACTGTGGTCCATAATAAGTGGAGTTTGCATGTATTCCTGCCACATACCTTTGCATCCAGATGCTGGCCTCCGCTGGATGGCATTTACAGCCCTGTCCCACCAGCATCCACGAGTGCAGAGTGCTTTGTGTGAGGGCAGCATGAGATAGAGTTGTGCATGACACTGGCCATCTACTTGGATGGCCATATCAGATCTTCTTTGGATCCCACATTCTGAACAGGGTAGGGGATCACTGGATATGGATGGTAGACTTCCAAGGACTGCTATATCCCCATAAGGGACATTAATGAATTCCCATACAGCCAACACATGTGCCTGAGTGTCCCACAGCCCTCCATGTCAGCTCTAAGGGCTTGTGGCAGGTTGAGGAGAGGCTGGTCAGGCTTCCAGGGACATTCTGTGGCAGACATTCTCTTGTGCCTGGTACACAACCATGACAACCCCCCCATTCCACCCCAGACATGATTGCATGTCTACCCACATAGAAGAATTTGGATTGGGTACAGTGGAGGCATGCATGCAGGTCATTTAATGAGTTGAGGTCTCTGTATGAGTGGAGCTGGACCTCACATCAACAGCACCAGTACACTCTTCCCTGCAGGGATGCAAGAGCTTCTGAGACCTTTGTGGATTGTGCCATTAGTTTATCCAGATATGGGGTCTGATTAATTCACTACAATTGAAAGACCATTGCAAATGAATGTGTTTGATGGTACCCTGTTTTAGAGGCTTGTGGAAACATTCCACCATGAGTATGGTGAAAAATCCAAACTTAATACTAAGCCTTTTGGCTCTATAAAAGGTAGACTGGACTGCAGTAAGTGCAGACCAGGGGAGGAGTTGGACCTGTGATCTCCTGGTACAAGACTGCTTTTCCTGAAATCAGAGTTGGGAGATCAGAGAAGTGATTCAGACAGGGAACTGAAAATACCGGAGAAGCTGCATGGCATTTTAGCAGTTGGTCATTTGTCTAGGGCCTTCCCTGAAGCTGGAGGAAAGGTAGGGAATCTCCCCTGGGGGTAGGCATAGATCATGGCAACGCCATGAAGGGAAGCTCCACAAGGCTGTCTGGGGGTGCTGGTATTTGGTGGAGGGCAGAGAAAGGGATTAAATGATCAAAGGGCCAGAAGCTGTCCATTCTTTATCCTCCAATTGTTGAACTGAGTACAACTCCAGTAACCAGCAGTGAGAGATAGGTAAGGGTCTTTTCTGGGCCTAACCAGTGTATGTTCTGCAGGCAGCTACCTGCTTCATCCCTCTTACTGTGTGACTTTGGGTTTCCCCCAGAAAATAGGCATTGTTGCTGGATAGCATTACCTGGTTACCATATATATATATATATATATATATACACTGTATAGATGTATATATATATATATATATATATCTATATATATATAATGATTCTTAAAGTGATTTCCTGTGTACTGCTGACATCATGAGTGGATCCGTGCCTAGGCCAGCGCAGCTACCAAGTGGGTTGGCAGTATAGCCTGTAGGCTAGAGTAATGAGTGGCATAGGAGCTTGGCACAGCCAGCAGACTTGGGTTGAGTCCAAAATCTCTACTTGTATTCTGCATGACTTTGACCGAGTTACTTATCCACCTCTGTGCTCCCAGGTTGCCCCTGATAATATTAGGCTGCAATAGCACAGGCAGTTGGAGCCTAGCGGAGCTGCAATACCCATGTAATGCTGCCTGCTGCAGGTGCTCACACCCCCCCAACTTAAGAATGATGTCAAAATGTTTACACCTGTCAGGCCTTCTGGTACAGATGTTGGCATCATTATCAGGTAACCTGTGACCAACAAGTGCTAGGCCATGGGTCATGTCTCCCACCAGGGGCTTGGGTTTTTCTGTCTCTGTAGTGCTACAGGAGAGGTGTATTAGGCCCCCTCATGTTCGGCCACTTGCCACTTGTCAGAAGGGGAATAGTATGGTGGCTGGGAGATGGTCAGCTGGGGGCAGCTAATGGTGGCTTCCAGAGGGTTGCTCCCATGCGAAGGAATGGATGCAAAGGTCAATGGGTTCAATGCCTGGGTTTGAGTCCCACCAAAAAAAAATTGTTAATAACAAGGCTGCTTTCTGGTCAAGGGGCCATGTGCAGTGCTTCCAGATCTACAGGGAGTCATGCATTTTACAGGGAAAGGGAACCATTTCCATAAGAATGACTCATATAGAATTACATTATTCATCAGGAAATAAGGCAGTTCTGCAGCCTAAGAACTTAAGGCAATCCACAGGGGAATCCAAGAAATTGTCGTTGGGTTGCGGAAAACACCAATTTGTCTGGGAGTATCACATATGACCAGGGCATCATGCGCAGTACACCACTGCCATCCTGGGGTGAGACACTGAGCCCTAGAGCTAGTCTCCAACTGGTGGCCATGGTGGGGGATCCCCCTATGTCTTTTCCACTGCCACAGCTGTCTCCACAATGGTCCCACTATCGAGGAACAGCTTTCCACAGTACTACGCTATGGGAACCTGTTCCATAGTGAGAGGGTCAGTTCCTCGTCCAGATTGGAGTGTCCAAAAAAAAAAGCTCACTGCTGTAGGTGAACTTTGGTTCACCAGGCAGAAAGCGAAAACATCTGCTTATATTAGGATAGTTTCAGGTTGTACAAGGAGAGCCATTTAGCACAGTGCCCCCATTCCCACATGCTGAGGAGCAGCAAGGCTCAAGTTGGGGCAGGCACCCTTCTTATGGCAGGTAAGGGGCACTACCCTCAGTAATAATATGTATATATGTATAAATAAATAAATGAATGAATAAATAAATGCATAAAATAAAAAAGGCGAGCTGCTCCCGTGACGGAGAGGGCAATGGCATAGAATAGCTCAGTCAGTGCAGACCAGGAGACCAGGGTTCTGTTCACAGTCTCCTACTTTACTCCCCACACGCACTTTATAGCAGTATGGTCCATCAGCTAACAGGCCTTCCGTAGGGTAGGTGGGCCTAGGAAGCATGTGTAGGCCTGTCACTAGAAGCATCACTTAGAGAACCACCTATGAAGAAGCATTAGGTGGAACAGGTAACAATATCCCCGGACAAGGAACCTACAGTCTCATGAACAGCTGTGGTGGGGTTGGAGGCTTAACAGTGTACCAAGAAGCAGTCATGGGGTAAGATTATTACAGCTTTGAGGGGGTTACAGCAAGGGGGGCTGAGGAAGCAGGGAACGATCCAGGGGTGGCTGGAGTGGCCCTAGCAGGTACGGGATCAAACCTTCTGGAAATTGTTTGGTGGAGTCACAGCAGGGTAAACACAAGGGCAAGGGAGAAGGAGTTCTCTTTTCTAGGTATGCCTCCCTTACAGCCTGGGGAGCAGCAGCTGGGCAGCTGCAAGTCTGGGCATGGGTGCGCCACCAGAGGTCAATAGCATTCCTTCTGTGCGATGAACATGTGACCAGGTTGATCTAGTAATTTCCTTTTGTTAATGCGTTATGTTAATGTATTAATGATTGCTGTCATAGTGGCCACATCATGGCTTGTAATGTCACATGACCAAACTGAGCTTATGGGAAACATTGACCAAAAGGTCTCAGTCGAATGTTCCCTTGGGAACATGCAGTCACAGATTCTGTAAGACAGATTGAAGAGTGCCAGTTTGAACACCTCAGTCAGCTTAAAAAGGCAAGAAACATGGGGTTACCACACTGAACATTCTTCAAAGCAGAGTTAAAAATGTGGACAGAGTGGGGATGGGTGTGAAGTGAGCCAGCTGGTCTGCATGATGTCATCAATCCATCCATCACACTCTCACCACACACACACACACACACACATATGCCAACCTATTGGGGGGCAGTGGAGGACTGTCATTCCAAGGAGGTGAGACCCCCCCCCCCACATGACCTAGGAATACAGTGAGGTGTGGTAAGAAGTTTGGTCTTGGAACATCTGAGAGCCAAGACCCCTGCTGAAGTCTGAAGAAATCACTATTCCCTAAGCTACTGTATCTTTCTAACCAGAGCCCTGGCAGGCAGTTCATGCCATGGCGTACGATAGTGTCAGTGGGCTACAAGGGATTTTCACCTAGTGGCAAGGGGCCATGGCACAGGAAGTGAGACATGGTGTGGTCATTTGCTACCTCGGGGGACTCAGAAGGGATGAGTGGGGGTTGCTAGCATGCGGGTCAACCCAGGCTGCCTCCAGAGAGATAGGCAGAGACCTCTGGGAGCAGTGGCACTGGAGGAGGTGGACCCACCTTCCCCCACCAGAGGAGTTGACCTTTTGGGTGATACATTTTAATAGGCCAGGCAATGGGTAGCTGGTTAGAACAAGTAGCCACACTGCAGGTGCTGGGATTGGAGTGGCTGCATGAGGATGCGCAGACTGATAGGCCTCAGGTCAGGGTGTGGCAGCACAGAAGGGGCCAAGGGCCCAGTCAGCATCAGTGACAGCAACGGATGCCACGAGGAGGCAAGGGTTGCTACCTATATTCCAAGGGGGAATGGTACATGGTGCAGTGGCTGCCAGTGCAGGTGGCATACGAGCATATGAACATACAAAAACGCCAGCAGAAACAGGCCTAAAGGTCTATCGAGTCTGCTCGATTGTGCAGCTAGCATCTCAACTTGCAGCTGCCCCACCCTCCCTCCTGCTCCTCTTAATTACCCCTCCACTCACTCTGTTCCACCCCCTCTTAAAACCCCCCACCATACTACCGATACCCACTTTCTCAGGCAGGGCATTCTACCACCAGTTCAGTGAAAAAGTGTCTCCTGATTTCCCTCCTGAATCTTCCCCTCACCAATCTCAGTTTATGCCCTCTTGTGTCCCTCCCACTTCTAATCTGGAAGATCCTCTCTGTGTCAGTTTTGTTAATCCCTTTAAGTATTTAAAAGTTTCATTCATATCCCTCCATCCCTCCTCTCCTCCAATGAATACATGTTCAGCTCGCCCAGCCTATCCTAGTAGGACATACCCTCCAGGCCCTGTATCATCTTTGTCGCCCAGCACTGTACCCCTTCTAATAATCTGATGTCTTTCTTCAGGAATGGGCACCAGTACTGTGCACAGCATTCCAGGTGCAGTCTGACCAGGAGAAGGATCACCACCCTATTCCTGGAGAGATATCTCTCCCTATACACCCAGCATCTTGTTGGCTTTTGCTGCCACCTTCCTGCACTGTGAGGAGTTGTTCATATTACCTGTTATAATCACCCAGTGATCTTTCTCCTCCCCAGTGCTTTCCAACTGAACCCCTCCGAGCTGGCAGTTCCTCCCCTGGTTCCTAGTTCCAAAGTACGGTACTTTGCACTTCTTGGTGTTGAACCTCAGCTGCCATTTTTCCGACCATTCCCGAAGTTTGGTGAGGTCATCCCGCAGCCCTTTCCACCCATCTACATCATCTACCACAGCTCCCATTTTAGTATAGTCTGCGAACAGACTAATCTTGCTCTGGATTCCATGTGAGATATCTGCTATGAATATCCCAAACAGCACCATTCCCAGTACCAATCCCTGTGGCACTCCGCTCATTACATCCCTTGGTGATGACAGCCCCTCCCCCCCAACTATCACCCTCTGCTGCCTTCCCTTCAGACAACTGGTGATCCATTTGACCATTTTGTTCCCAGCCTGGTATCCTCTAGCTTCCCCCCAGCCTCCAATGTGGCACCGAATCAAAGGCCTTGATGAAATCCAAATACAGAACATCCACCGCATGGCCCTTGTCCAGTTCCCTGGTCACCCAGTCATAGTACTCAACTAAGTTTGTCTGGCACTATCTTCTCGAGGCAAATCCATGTTGATCAACATCCTGGAGTCCACTGTCCTCCAAAAATGCCACTAGCCCCTCCTTCAGGATTGTCTCCATGAGCTTTCCCACAATCAATGTAAGGCTCCTTGGTCTGTAGTTCCCAGGCTCATCCCTAGGGCCACTTTTGTGAATGGACACCACATGGGCCATCTTCCAGTCTTCTGTTACACATCCTGTGTCCATGGAGGTACTGAACAGGTCAGCAAGTGGTCCTGCTAGGATCACCGTCAGTTCTTTTAGCACCCTAGGGTCAATGCCATCTGGATCCAGTGCCTTTTCCACCCTCAGTGCCCTTAACTCCTCCAGAACCCTGGCCTCCATAATCCCTGCATCAGTCACCCCATCCCCCTGCCTGCCCCTCTCCTCCCCCAATTTATCTGCCCCTCTTTCTCCTTCATGAACACAGAACAGAAGTACTCCTTTAGTGCCTCTCCCTGATCCCTCTCCTTCTCTATCCACCCTCCATCCTTCTTAATCCTCCCTAATCTGGTCCTTGTTCTTCCGTCTTTCCCTAACGTATCTGAAGAAAACCTTTTCACCATCCTTGATACCTTGTACCAGCCACTGCTCTCTCGAAGCCTTGGCTATTCTGGACCTCTTCGTATACTACTCCTTGTCTCCTTACCCTCCTGATTTCTTGAGTCTCTGAAATGTTTTCTCTTGGCTCTCACCCCCCTCCATCACCTCCTGGGTTAATCAACTGGGCTTCCTTGCCCTGCCCTTCTTGCTACGTGTCTTTGCACATGTCCCAGTAGCCTCCACCAGGCCTGTTTAATAATCTCCCACTTCTGACAAGCATCCATGTTAAGGTGAATACTCGCCAGGTGCCTACCCACAATCTCCCACATCATTATAAAGTCCTGGCATGGCTGGAATATCCACCCTCCCCACTGCCAAGAGTGCCAGTAACTCAGCTGATTTGTTACTTAAGCTTTTGACATTCAGTGAGACCACCCTCCAGCCTGTCCCCTTCCCTTCCTCTCCTTGCTTCTCCTTCCTCCTGCTCCCCCCATGCAACTTCCCTGAATCCTTCCATGCTAGTTTGGGGGGGGGGGGTAAGATCATTTGGCTCTTCTCTTTGGGATCCCTGCCTACCAGCTGTCCACTTGCCACTCCACCTACCTAATTTAAATCCACCTTTGTCACTATATACCCCTCTAACTTCTGCTTTAATACCCCCTACCCATCCCCACTCAAATGCAGCCTATCCCCTGCATATAGATTGTTATTGTCCCAGGTCCTGCCCCATCCACCCACTACCACCTACCCCTTGGATTGGCACCACTCCCCCAACCACGTGTTGAACTCCCCAATCCTCCCTTTCCACACCGTACTCGCACAAGGTACTGGGAGCACCTGAGTTCAGGCCCCAAGCCTGGTATGTCAGGAGCAGGAGAGCTTCCATGCTGGTGCTCTCCTCCCAGAGGTGGGTGCTGCCAACCACTGCTCAGAGAATGACACCTGGTGGTGCGTGGAGCCTTGTCGTCATGGGTGATCACACATCAGCTGGCTCCACCTCCAGGGTGTCACCATGGTGCAGACCCCTGGGGTGTGGAGAGGGGCACAGAAAATGGAAACAGTACGCATCTCGAGCTACTGGAAGATGGCTGCCTAGTCCCCCACATGACAGTCCCCCTAGTGCACTATTCCTACCCCCCAACCCTGTATGCCTCAGAGAACCCCCAGGAATTCTGCTTCCTTCCCCCACCCCTTGGGGAGGGGGGCCATCTGGCAAGTATAAGCTAGACCCTCAGAGATTCAGAGATAGCCTGGGAGCCAGGTGATAGGAAGCGGCAGTGAAGAATGAGGCTGGCGGGCACAACAGGATGATGAGCAGCCAGAAAGAGTGGTAGGTGGGGGGGAGCAGGACGAGGAAAAAAATTTACATATGTGCTCTCCTGCATCCATCCCATCCCATCCCTGCACTCGCTCCACTGCAGTAGCTTTATTCCATCATCCTCCAGTGAATTTACAGCCCCTCCTCAGAGCGACCTGCATCACTGTGAGGGCAGGCTGTGCAAACCGGGAAGCAGACAGCACAGCGGGAAGGGAGTAGCACAGACGCCAGAGTTCTGCCGCCATGTAAACACAGCTATAGACAATGGGCTGGGGGGCAGACTAATGCATGCACACAACACTGCTTTAGTGCCTCCTGTGATAGTAGGCTGGAACTAACATTCATATTGTCCTTGATCTGGCAGTGACTGTTTCCCCACCCCTCCAGGCAGGCATTATGAAGTTCTGCATGAACCCCATCCAGTTCTCCATATCAATTTTACTCAGATTCTTCTTAATTAATAATATGAACCTGTCAAATTCAGACCTTTTAAAGTTTGGAATTCAGGTTTGCACATTAAATTCAACACAGCTCTTAATACTTGAATTCTGAATGTTTCCATATCATGTTCAACAGACCACAAAAGCTCACCCACCCTTCCAGAAGAAAATTAAATTCCTCCATAGCTTAGGATCAAATAATTGTTTAACATAGAAACGTAGAAACATAGACTTTGATGGCAGATAAGGACCACTTGGCCCACCTAGTCTGCCCATTTCCCTACCTAGAGGATAAGCTGCAGATCCTAGTTAACCAACAGCCTATTTCTTCCTACCCCTCCACAAAAATTGCCTTATGTCTGTCCCATGAATTCTCGAATTCTCCCACAGTTTTAGACCCAACAACCTCCTCAGGAAGGCTGTTCCATGTGACCACCGCTTTCGCTGTGAAAAAATACTTCCTCACATTGTCCCTGAGCCATCCCCCTCTATCTTTAAATTGTGTCCCCATGTTCTTGCACATCTCTTCGTCTGAAAGATGCTACCCTCTTGGACTTTGTTGATTCCACTGAGGTACTTAAACGTTTCTATCATGCCCCCCCTCTCCTTCCTTCCTTTCCTCAAGGGTATACAGGTACATATTAAGCTCCTTTAGTCTCTCCTCATATAGCTTCTCTTGCAGACCCTGCACCATTTTAGCTGCCCTCCTCTGAACTGCCTCCATCCTGTCTATGTCCTTGCGGAGATGGAGTCTCCAGAACTGGACGCAGTACTCCAGATGGGGTCTCACCAACTGTCTGTACAGGGGGATAACAACTTCCTGTTTTCTGCTGGTGATACTTGTCCCTATACCTCCCAGTATCCCCCCAGCCCTCTCTACTGCCTTCTCGCATTGCTTGCCAACCTTAAGGTCATCTGATATGATTACCCCCAGGTCCCTTTCCATTTTTGTTGCTGTTACTACCTCCCCCCCCCATTGTGTAATCTTCCCCTGGGTTTTTGTTTCCCAGGTGCATCACTTTGCACTTCTTTGCATTGAATCCAAGCTGCCATACTTCTGACCATTCCACCAACCTTGCCAAGTCCCTTCTCATCCTTTCCACGCCTCCTTGTGTATCAACCCTGTTGCAGATCTTTGTGTCATCTGCAAAGAGGCATACTTTTCCTTCCAGTCCCACTGCAATGTCATTTATAAAGACATTAAAAAGGACTGGACCCAGTAATGAACCCTGCGGTACCCCACTATTAACCCCTCCTTCTTCAGAGTTGACTACATTTACAATTACCTTCTGTGTTCTGTTGTTTAGTCAATGTTTTACCCAGGCTACCACCCTGGGACCCACTCCTAGCTGGTTAATTTGACTACTAATCTTTTGTGTGGGACTGTGTCAAATGCCTTTCTAAAGTCTAGGTAGGCCATGTCCACAGCCCCTCCCTGGTCTACTACTTTGGTCACCCAGTCAAAGAAATCAATTAGATCTGTCTGACATGACCTTTCTACTGTGAACACATGCTGCCTTGGGTCCTATGCCCCACTGGCCTTTAGGTACTCAACAATTCTTTCCTTCAGAAGTGATTCCATCACTTTCCCTACCACAGAGGTCAAACTGACAGGTCTGTAGTTTCCTGCCTCTGTCTTGGTCCCACTTTTGTGAAGGGGAATCACATCCACCTTCTTCCAGTCCTCAGGGACCACACCATCCTCCCATGATTTGTTAAAAAGGGTAGTCAGTGGTGTCACTAGTTCTCTGCTTAATTATTTTAGAATTCTGGGGTGAATTCCATCTGGCCCCATTGCTTTGTCCACCTTCAGTTTTAGGAGTTGTTTCAGAACCCTTTCTTCTGTGAAAGGACTGGGATTAACCCCCCTCTCCAGAGTGCTTCTGTTAATTGGATTAGGCACCTCCCTCACTTCCTCTTCTGTGAATACTGAACAGAAGTATTCATTCAGTATCCCTGCTTTTTCACTGTCATTCTCTGCCCACCCACCATCCATTCTATTCAGCCTCACTATCCCTCCCTTTGTCTTTCGACGCTCCCTGATATACCTATAAAAGGTTTTATACCCCTTAACCGAGTAAGCTATCTTTTCCTCAGTTTGTACCTTTGCTATTCTGACTACCTTCCCTGCTTCCTTCTGTCTTAACTGGTAAAGTTCTTTGTCCTGTTCCTTCTGTGTTTCCTTATACTTCCTAAATGCTATCTTTTTCTCCCTAACCTTCACCACCACCTCCTTTGAGAACCATAGTGGCTTTTTCTTTCATTTTGATTTGTTTATTTGCCTCACACAAAGGCTTGTTGCCTCTGTGATGGCAGTTTTGATATTTCCCCATTGTTGCTCCACCCCTCCTTCTAGCCTGTTTGTTAGTGCTTTTCTAAGGCACTCTCCCATCTTGCCAAAGTCAACCTCTTGAAGTCCAGAACCCTCACTTTTGTATGGCTTGACTCTGTAGCTGAGTTTATCATGAACCACACTGTTTGGTGGTCACTTGTTCCCAAATGGCTACCCACTTCTAGATCTGAGATCCTCTCACTGTCCCCATTTGAGAATACGAGGTCTAAAATTGCTGCCTCATGAGTAGGTTCCAAAACTAGCTGTTTGAGGCATGCCACATGCAGTGCATCGAGAATGGCCCTGCTTTTGGATATGGTTGCCACAAAGGTGCTCCAGTTAACATCTGGCATGTTAAGATCCCCCATCAACAGTATCTCCCCTTTCTCTGCCATCCTAAGTATGCCTTCTATCATATCCTTGTTCGTTCCCTCCCCCTGACATGGGGGTCTATATACAACCCCTGTGCAGATTGTGGTGCCATTTCCAGTCTCTAAGGTGACCCACAGTGCCTCCTCTCCTCCCTATTTACTCTTTTGTTCAGTTGCTTTTATCCCTTCCCTTACATAGAGAGCTACTCCCCCCACTTCTGCCCTCCCTGTCCCTCCTGTAGGTTGTGTACCCTGGTATGTTAACATCCCAGAGTAGGTTCTCTGTGTACCATGTTTCTGTGACTGCTACAATATCCAGGCATCCCTCTTCCATCAAGGCCACCAGTTCAGGGAGCTTGTTGCCCAGACTATGGGCATTGGTACTCATTACCCTCCATTTCTTGATGGCCTTACCCCTTTTTGCCCCATCCCTGTCATTATTACATTTGTCACTTTCTCCATTTACCCCTGTGCTTCTTCCTATCGACATCTCTATGTTGGTGCCTACCTCACTTAGTACTCTGATATTTTTTGGGGGTTAGGATTTCCCTGCTCCTTTCCAGTGCCTCCCCCCTTGGCTAGTTCAAATGCTTGTCAATGAAGTATTTAAACCTATCACCTAGGATCCTGGTTCCCCTCCAGGACAGATGCAGACCATCATGCCAGTATAGGCCTGCATCCCTCCAGGTGGACTCCCAGTCCCAAAAGAAGCCAAATCCCTGAGCTCTGCACCAGTTTTTTGACCACTGATTGAATCCCATGGTGTGGAGCACCCTAGCCTCACCCATGCTATAGACAGGCAGCACCTCCAAGAAGGTTACTGTGTGTGCTATTTGTCTAAGACCCCTCCCCATCTCCACAAATGCTTCTTGCACTGCTCTGATCCCTTTCATAGCAAGGTCATTTGTCCCTAGGTGGACAATGACATCCAGCTCCTTCCCCTGTGCAGCTGCCCCTGTGATCCTGAGGATTCGTTCCCTGTCCCTCCAAGCCATGGTGCCAGGCAGGCACCTTACCTCCCTCTCCCCTTCCTCCCCCAGTTCTAAATTCCTAACAATGGAGTCCCCCATCAACAGTTGTTTTCTTCCCCTGTGGGGCCCCATGCCACCCTCCTGTGGGTCTCCTTTGTGGAGGTGCCCAGCATCCTCTTTGGTCTCCACTGTGGGTGCCTCCATAGAGGAACCACACTTTTCCAGAATGGCATAGAAATTGTGGAGAGGTACAACTGGAGGGATGCACCACTGTTCCACCACCCTCACCCTCCCTGAGCCCACTGTGGTCAAACCACTCCTCTTTCTTGGCAACCTCTGAGGCAACGGCAGTGACCCTGGTGGTCCCTGGGTGGAACAGGAGGTCCAACAAATCCTGGCCAACTCAGCCTGGAGATGAGCAACCTCCTTCCTCAACCCAGAGAGGCATCTGCAGTTGGGACAATACTGCATCCTCCAGAACATCTCCCAGAAGACTGCTGCTCCACAGCCACTGCACTGCACCACTCCCATCATGTCTTTTTTCTGGCCCCCAACTGTTATTTGGAGTACTTACTCTTTCCTCTGTTTGTTTATTTTATTTTTTTTCTTCTCTCCCTACTTACTTACTGCCTCTGCACCCTTTTAGATCTTGATCTTCATCTTCTGAGACAAGAAGTTCCTATATTTCTCAGTAGACTCCTTACTTGCTCAGAGTCAGACCTCCAGCAGCTAGGAGGGGTGGAGAGCTACTCTTGCCCTTCTAGGATGGTGAGTCTTTGGTGGCTCTGTGATCACTCACTTCCTGCTCCCAAACAGGAAGTTCCTGTTGTCAGTTAAATCCTGTGCCTATAAAAGTAGAACTGGTTTAGGGGGGGGTGGAGGGAAGGGAAGGAGGGCAATATAGTCCCAGTAGAGAAGTTTTAGTTAGACCAGTAGCTCCTTCCTCCTGGTGTTCTGTCTGTTCTCTGGCAGAAGCTATCTAGGGCAGTGCTTAAATCTGGTTTTAACCTGGCTCCTTCTAGCTAAGTCACTCCCCCTACTTTGCAAATCTTCTACACTTAGTTAATTTCACAGATAACAAATCCCTTCTGACACCTGTGACAAGCACCTAGATAAGTACACAGATAACACAGATAACAGATAACAATTTACTTCAACTACCTCTGACAAACACACCAACTTCTTTTTTTTTTTACCCTTAATTGAAGGTCCCAGTACAAGAGATCTAGTTCTTAGTCCCAGTAGAGAGGTTTTAGTTATACCAGTAGCTCCTTCCTCCTGGTGTTCTGTCTGTCTGTTTAAGTAGGTACACTTTTCAGATTTCTTACTTCTCCTCATGAGGTATAATTTACAACCCAAGCTAACACTCCTTCATAGTGGAGAACAGGAAATTATTCCTTTGAAGTTCAGAAAATAAGGAATGTTAGACTTTTAAAAAGAAGCCACTTCTATGCCTTTAATGGATCATGCTATTGCAGAATGGGGACAAAGCATCATGTTCTCACTATTGTTATTCTTTTGTCAGTGCTTTTAACTCCTGCATACTGTTGACGTCCTTCATGCCAGCCATCACAGCACTGTTGCTCTGCCATATTTCAGGACTTATGTTGGTGCAAAGGCAGCATGGCATGCATGGTCTGCAGGTGGCCAGAGGCATCCTGCTGCCAGCATTCAACTTTTCCCTTTTTCACCCTTTCTGTCATTTAGGAGGCATGCAAAGATGCCAGCGGCAGAGTGACATATGCTCCTGCATGCTACTTGCTGGGTGTCTGCCCCTCCTACTGCTCTTCTCTCTAGTGGTACTGATTATGCTAGCCAATAGACATTGCTAGGGGCCAGCCACACATTGAGTTCCATGCCATCCCCACCCCAGAAGAGGAGAACAGTCTGGAAATGCTTGCTCCTCCCTGATCGATCCTCTGACTCCCGAGCTCACTCCCTATCATTCATGAGCCATCACCACTACAAGTAGTAGTCCTACCACTGGATCAGAATGCCAGCTTCATGTCTTCATTATGATTAATTGTTTGGGCACTGGGGCAACAGTTGTTAATCTGCCACATCCTTGCATAGAACTGGATTTTCATATTTTTTGCAATTAAATTATTTTTTTATTTTTTCCATTTGAAATAATCAGTACAGAGCTTAGAATATCAGGCTATACTATGAACATACATCCACTTAGTTAACAAACATTGTTACAGTATAGTGGACACAGGAAAGGGAAGAACACACTAAACAAGGGGGAAAACATACTAAATAAATAATATACAAACCTAAACCCACCCACACCCAACCCCCCCAACCTAACATGGTATCAAACTTCATAAGGTAACAGTCGCAGGATTACCAATTTAAGAAGTGGGGCTAATCCTAGGGGGTAAATTAAGCTTACTATTACTGAAATCGCTAAAGAAGACATCAAATGAAAGTAAATGGGGGGGAGTTTTCAGAAGTTGGAGAATTGATTTAGTGCCCAAATTTGTTATGAAGAGTAGAGAAAAATGGACTCCAACATTCCCTGAATGACTTCCATGAATTTATGGCCCAGGCTACACACCTTTTTGCATTCAGAGCAGTAAGGAACTCTGCCCACCATTCGCTGAAAGTTGGTTTCCATTCCTTTTCCAATGTCTAAGAATTAGTAACTTCGTGACCAGGGAAACCATAGTGATCTGCACTTTTTGAGGAGATGTGGGGACAGAAGCATAATAAGCTAAGATACAGGTATCCTCTGAGAAGAAGGGAGTTATTTTTAAAAGGGGAGCAATGTTAATTTTCACTAGGTTCCAAAATTGAAGGATTTTAGGGCATGACCATAACTTATGATGCAATGTAGCGAAGGTAGTCCCACAGTATACGCAACTTGGGGAGGATACCCTACCCATGCTATACAGTTTTCTAGGAGTGTAATACATGTTATGAAGTAAATTAAACGGAACATTCCTAAATTTATCCTGTTTTATAAAAGTATAAATACCTGACCAAATTGACTTCCAAGCTCTATCAGGAAGATTTTTCGAAAGAGAGTGTTTCCTTTAATAGGCCACTGAAGACATGCTGGTCCAGGGGCAACTAATAATTTCATGACATAACTTAGAAACTAGTCTGTGCTTTTTTGCCAAAGTCAACAATGATGCCAGAAAAAAGCCTGCTTTATCAGACCATGGAGGCTTGCCCAAGAAACCTTTTAAACAATGAATGATTTGAACTAGCCTAAAAAGGTGCTTAGGAAGAATATTAAATTTCACTTGCATCGCAGCTAAGGGGAGGATGACTGACCTTGTAAGAAATCTTTTAGACTAAGGTGCAGAAGGAGCCACCAGCTCCCAGGATCAATCATTTTATTATCTACTTTCTAATTGGGGTTGATAAATAGTGGCTGTGTAAGGTCTTTCCTAGTTCAAATTTGGATTAAATGGCAAAATTGCTGAGAAGCTTTCTTCTCCCAACCTATTGGGGAATCCCACAATTCCAGTGGAACCGTTGATCAGGGGTTGTAAATAATTGCTGGAAAGGAAAGTTTAAAACTTTTCACTAGGCTGTGGTCCAACTACTTCCAACTTGGGAGTGAAGTAATGTCAGGATTGAGGTCTAACCAAAACAAAAATCTGTCTGCGTGGATAACTAAATAATAGAGGTAAAAGTCTGGAAGCTGTAGACCTCCAAGATTCTTAGCTAAGGTAAGTTTCCCATATGCCCACCTAGGGGCATTTCCACTCCAAAGGAAGTCTGAGCAAATTCTGTGGAGTGTTAAGAAAAAGGATTTAGGGAGATATAGGTTGAGGTTATAAAGAGGGTAAAAAAAACTGGGTAAGATAACCATCTTTAAAATATTAGCTCTCCCCCAAAAAGAAAGGGGCACTTTACGCCATCTGGCCAGATCTTCTTTTGTTGATTTTAAGACGGGGTCTAAGTTGAGTTCCTTAAGCTTATTTGAGTCTTTAGTCATTTGAATGCCTAAGTAATTTATAGCCTTTTTCTCCCACAGTAGACCTAGTTCACTTAGTGTCTCTTTTTTTTTTACTAAAGCTGATAAAGGATATACTGTGGTTTTACTTTTATTGAGTTTGTAGCCTGAAGATTCCCCAAATTGGGATATAATTTGTAGTGCCCTGGGGAGAGACAGTCTATAGTTAGAGAGGTGTAAAAGCAGGTCATCTGCAAAAAGCGATAGCTTAAAGTCTTATTCACCTATCCATATTCCCTTTAGATCTTTTTCCTTGTTAAGTACCCTTGCCAGGGGATCCATATACAGGTTAAACAAATATGGTGAAAAGGAGTGCAACCCTGACAGGTGCTGCTACATAATAGGAAGGGGTATGATAAACAATTATTGCACATTATCCAAGCTGAGGGACACTGATAAAGCATACAAATAGATTAACAAATCTGTCAGGTCGACCATAGTTAGCAAGGCCTTAAATATGTAGGGCCAGGCTACGCTATCAAACTCTTTCTCTGCATCCAGGGATACCAAGATTGCTTTGAGACTGGGGTTCCTAAATGCAGAGAAGAGATGAAAGAGTTTGCGAAAGTGGTCAGCCGAGGAGCGGTTTGCTACAAATCCAACTTGCTCTTGTCCCAATAAGCCTGACCAGACCTTTGACAATCTGTTGGCTAAAATGTTTGCATATAATTTAACATCCACATTGAGAAGAGATATTGGTCTATAATTGACAATTATAGTGGAGTCCTTCCCTGGTTTGGGCAGAAGAATTATCCTTGCCTCAAATAAGGAAGAGTCTGTAACTGGGGAGGTCTCCCAGTAATGAAATAGCTGCACAAGCAGCAGACAGAGCTGATCCTTAAAAACTTTATAGAAAATGGTAGAAAACCCATCTGGCCCAGGTGCCTTACCAGGTTTTAATGAATCAATGGTCTGGGATATTTCCTTTAAAGTAATAGAGTCAGTTAAAAGGGACTGATCTTCCTGTGAGAGACAGGGTAAATTTGCCCTTGCCAAAAAATCTTGTATCTTATGGTTCTGGGTGGTCGATAGGGGAGCAGATGAATAAAGAGACTGGTAAAATTCTCAGAAGGACTAACATCTCCTTAGGGTCAGTGAGAGAATTTGCTGAATGTTTTTTTTTGTTCATAGAAGATATCCATCTTGCTGCTGCCCTCTGTTTCAACCACCAAGCCAGCAATTTTCCTACTTTGTTACCTTGCCCTATGTAGGAAGCTTTGATAAAGGATGCTGCTTGTTCTACTTTCTCTAGTAACACCTCTGAATAGTGGGACCTCAAATGAGCCAGTTCTTGTAGCTCAGTATTTGTTAACTTGTTTAGACCCTTCTTTTCCAGAACCCTAATCCTGTCTAAACATAGATGCAAGTGGAATAACTTTTTTTCTTAGTTACAGTAGCTATACGGATGAGTTCCCTCTCCAGGTGGACTTTAAGGCTGCTCACACCTTATCAGTTGAGGGAACATAATTTAGATGATGTAGGATGGAGTTCTGGAGAAAAAGCTTAAATCTTGAAATAATTTGAGGGTCCCTGGGCAAAGAATTAAGAGACCAGGTGTGTGACCTTAGTGGGGCAGTAATGAGATCTAAAGTAACCTCAATCATAGAATGGTCAGATATGACCCATGCATAAATGAGGGAGTCTACTACAGAAGAACTTAAGTGTTGGCTTATCAAAAAAAAAATAAAAACGGGAAAAGCATTTGTGCACTGGGGAAAAAAGAAGTAAAATCTTTAACTGTAGGGTAAATAAGTCGCCAGGGATCTATCAACCTCGAGGGCAAAATAAGATCGCTCAAGGCTCTCTGCCCGGGTGAGACCCCTGCACCAGTGCGATAAGTACAATCTAGACTGCTTGATTGTACTATGTTACAATCACCCCCTAATATAGTGGGGTATTGTGAGAAGGGAGCCAGAACCACAGCCAGATGAGTGATAAAGGATGGGGTTTCTACATTAGGGCCATAAATAGAACCCCAAACCATATCTAGGTTGCCTAATTTACCATGTACAATCACAAACCTTCCCTCCGAGTCATTAATCATGGAGGAAGCAACAAATAGTAGATCCTTAGCTACCAAGATAGCCACTCCTCCTCTGCGGAGGCTAAGGCCCACTCCAAAAACCTGTCCAACCCAGAGTTTTCAGAGGAAGTCCAGTTGATCGGAGGAGATATGGGTCTCCTGGAGAAATGCTATTTGGGGGTCATATCTTGCTAGATGGTTTAGTATTATAAATTTGTTTTTGTTATCCCTCCTGCCCTTTATGTTCTGTGAAGTAAAGGTAACCTTATTTATCATATATAAGATAAGCTACATGAGTATTTAGCCCACACCATGTTAGGTCCCACCCCCCACCCCAAACCCCTTGAAACATCCCCAAAACCCCCTTACAGAAATAAAATATAACTCTTCCAAACAACTATATACAAAACTCATATCCCAGGCTCTAGGCCTGCTCCCAGCATTATGGTCCATACAACTCCTCTGGGTAAGGTGGGGAGAAGGCTCTCATCGGCCCATCAAGCTAACTATAATAATAAATAAAATACAACACCAACAGAGCTATTTTCATGTATAGTTAGCAAGCCTAAATAAATCATGTAAGGATCCTGAATGGGGGAATTCTGCCTTAGAGCATCATCTAAAATGGAATTTTCTCATTCCCCAGCAGAACCCATAGTGACAAATCAGGTTAAATCTAAACTTTACGATACCAAACAAGACTGTATTAAACTTTACATTTGCTAATATGGCTACCTAAATTTTACAGCCACAACATAATATTAGTTTCTTGGGGATGGAAATAAAAGATTACATTGAGCATTAAAGTAGGTTAGGTAAAATAACTGCCAGGACTAACAGTTCACTAGTAGAGATAATCGTGGAGTCAATGCCTTCTGTGCTGTCTCTTTAATGTTGGTTGTAACCTGAGGCATGTAAGTGTTGATGCCAGTCAACAAAATAGTTAAAGTTCAATCTAAAATACAGTGCCTTGTAAAATGAAAGGAAAAAGTGATACACATAGGCTCCCTGTAAGCCTGGTGGGAACTCATGGGTCCCAGTTGCAATAAACATCCATTATTTAACCAAACCCCAGACAGGGAAAAAAGAGGGGGGGTGGCATTCTGGTATATTTTAGGTGTCACCTCAACCTAACAGTCCTACCCTGCCAACAGCCATTGCAGTCTCCCAGTGAGCTTCTACACACAGTGCTGTTGTTGGGTGACACAAAGAAACTACATATTATATGTACGTATAATCCCCCTACAGATGGCTTATCGGGGCTGTCTTCCCTACTTGATTCTGTGGGATCAAAGGCTGGGCATAATGAATTGTTTATATTGGGTGACCTTAACCTAAACTGGCTTGGTGGGAATACCAAGTCATATGAACCTTTGCTCGCTGGCCTTTCACTGTCACAACTCATCAAGGAACCAACTAGGTGGTCATTCACTGGTGGGTCAAACTCCCTCTTAGACTGGATATTGTCCAATAGGCCTGAGAGGATTAGCTCTTCGGGTATCCTTCCTGACTCCATCTCTGATCACTCCCCAGTGTACTGTGTATGGAAGATTTCCTCCCTGAAAATTCCTCATAAAGTCATTCAGGTTAGGGACTTCTCCAGGTTTGACCTAGGATCATTCCATGAGGATCACCTGAATACTGACCAGACAGAAGTGCAGAATGCACATGACTTCTCGTCAGCTGCTGACTAATTTATCAACACCTTTGGGGTGCTGCAGGACAAGCATGCCGCTGTCATCAGGAGGAGGGTTGGGGGTCTGCTACCAAATGGCTGCATGGGAGCCTCCTTGCCCTCATGAAGAGCAGGGACAAGTGCTGTGCCAACTTTAAGGTCACGATGGACCAGACCTTATTTCAGCAGTACATGTGACTCAGATATGAGTATAAAAAAGCAATAAGTGTGGCTAACAGTGAATTCTGCAAAGCTGCCCTGCTGAATTCAATAAGAATCCCAGGAGCTTTTGGAGGTGCATCAAGAACATTGTAAGTGGTGCCTCCTCTTACGAGTTCTCTGATATACTCATTGATGGTTCTAGCTGTAACAATCTACTTACCATCACTAATGCATTCAACATATTTCTCTGACCTGTCTGCATTCACCTCTCTTTTCTCCCCTAGTGGGAGTGGCAGTGGTGGCCTGGTCACTGGTCCTTCTTTGGCCCCGGTTTCCCAGCCACTCTTCTATTTTAAGGCCGTGAAGGTGGATGAGGTGCAGAGATTGCAGTCTGGTCTCTCCCCCCACTCCAGTGCAGACCACGATGGTTTGGAGCCCAAGCTCCTTTGTCTTGGTGCCTTTTATTTAGCCACCCTGTTGGCTCATATTTTCAACTTGTCCCTCACTTCTGGGATTATCCCTGATATATGGAAGGTATTCAGGGTGGTCCCTGTCCCTAAGCAGGACAACCCCAAAATTTTAGACAACTACCATCCGATAGCCATATTATCTGAGGTCAGTAAACTACTTGAGAAAGTAATAGCTGCGCAACATTCGGAGTATATCCAGCATCATGAGCTGCTGTCTCCTGTGCAGTATGGCTTTAGGAAAGGGCAAAGTACATCCTCTGCCCTAGTCTCTGTCTCCTCTGGAATAAGGAGAGCTATGTACCAGGGTAAACTCTCTGGTGCTGTCTTCATTGACCTCTCCAAGGCCTTTGACCTTGTTGATCATTCCCTGCTTTGTTCTCAGCTTGGGACCCTTGGCCTGTCCCCTCCAGTCCTTCAGTGGTTCTCCAATTACCTACAAGGTAGAAAACAGCTGATCAAATTCATCAAGGTGCTCTCAGGGACTACTACCGTATCCACAGGAGTTCCCCAGGGGTCAGTCCTTGGTCCCCTGCTCTTCTCCATCTTTGTCAACAATCTACCCTCTGCCACTGCCCACTGCAGATCCACCCTGTATGCAGACGATCTGGTCATCCTCACTCATTCTCGGGATATTGGGGTTATTAACAATCAATTGAATGAAGACTTCAGGAGCACCCAATCCTGGATTGCATCCCATAAGCTGGTTCTCAACCTTAAAACAAACTCAGGCCATGCTTTTTGGGTCCCTGGCAAAGATTAAGGCCTCCCATGCCCCACTGCGCATCTCTGGACTTGATGGTACTCCAGTCCTTGTCACCAATAACTTCAAATACCTTGGTGTAACACTTGATCCACAGCTTGACCTTGGACTTCATATCCAGAATGTATGCAAAGCTATCAACTGTAAACTGGGTATGGCTTACAGAGCAAAGAGCAACCTCACCCATGCTGCATGACTTGCAGTGGCTCGTGGTGTGTTCCTCCACTCTCTCTCCTATGGAACCCTTCTGTTTGCTCGCACTGCCAAAGCGCACCTTTCTAGGTGGATTGTCTCATATAATAATATCTGCTGCTTTGCCCTCGCTGTCCCTCATCTCACCCACCACTGTGACCTGTACAGCAAGCTGAACTGGCTCTCTCCATCTTGTTACTTTGACTTTGTCCTGAGGTGCTTTATGGGTAAGGTTCTGCGGACTGGCACCCCCCTCTGGGCTGGCGGAACTCCTTGTGCCGGCTGTCTCCTCCTACTACTCTCTCAGGTCCCTGGACTCTGCTGTCCTTAGGATTCTGGCCACTGAGACTCAAATGGAGACAGAAACTTTGCCTTGAGTGCACCCAGGCTGTGGAACTCACCTCCTGTCCTGATCCGCTCCTCTCTCTCACAAGGTTACCTCAGATCCTCCTTATGGGACAACCTGAAACTTTCCTCTGTGTGTGACTGTCCCAAGCCCCCATGATTTCACCTGTCCCCAGCTCTGGGGCAAAGTTTGGTATGTGTTGCCTCCACCCTGGACTCTGCTCTGGGCATGACCCTGACTATGGCTCCACTTTTCTGAGGTCATATAGTTGTACATAATCAGAACTGGGGGGCCCTCCTTACTGGGGTCCTATAGTTGTAAATATAATAGTATTTTTTATACCTCTAATTGTATGCACTGCATTACTCATTTCTTAAAGCATAAGTCCTACTGTGAGTAACCACTTGATCATTTAATGTATGCTCTGACTCTGTATACTGAATGTATCTGTACCTGAGTTGTCCAATGTATTTCGAACTTGTATTTCCTGTACTCTCCCGGGTCTTACCTGAAAATAGGAAAATGTCTTGTCTAGTGTACCTACCCAGTTGACAAAAGCTTAATAAATAAATAAACATCTATTGAGAGCTCTTTGTTATTTCAGTTAAGCCATAATGCAATAAACCGCTGGAAACTCCAACTAAACTAAATTACACATTTCACAGTCACCCCGTAAAGAGATTCGGAAAGGATTTCTGCAGGGTTTGCTGAGAGTCTTCCTTAGAATTAAAATGCTTGTTTCCTTCTGGAAGCAGAATTTCCAGCTGCGCCGGGTAAAGCATGCGATGTTTAATGCCAGCCGCCCAAAGTTTAGAAGTGATGGGGTGAAAGGCTGATTGCAGTTGCCAGGTCTTGAAAGTAAGGTTAGGGACTAATCTCAACTCCTTTTTCTCCCATAGAATCGCCTTTAGTTTCCTGACTTCCCTTAGAATAAATTCTGTATCCAAGTAGTTAAGGAGTTTGAAAATAATTGGCCTAGGTGGCTCAGATGGGAGAGGCTTTGCTCTGAGTGAGCAATGCGCCCGCTCAATTATATACTTTGGACCTTTGGGGAAAGGCTCCACTGACTTCTTAAGAAAATGCTGCAGAAATTGCAAAGTGTTGGGGCTTTCTTCACCTTCTTCGAGCCCCAACAAGATGAGGTTTTTCCTCCTTTTATGTCCCTCGTGATCTTCCAGATGCTCCTCTAGTTTGACTACATTTCTCCTCAATGCGACCACCTCGGGCTCCATTCTATCCTGTCTCCGTTCCATTGTGCCTACCTTTACTTCGGAGTCTGCTACCCACTGGGAAAGCTGAGTTAAAGAGGGTTTTATTTCACCCACATCCTCTACCAATTTAAGTATAGTTTCTTTACTAGTAGCCATCTCTAGATAGATTTGAGTTGATGATACGTCTTTTGTCTCAGGCAAGGGTGATGAGCTACAGCACGGGCATTTGGCCTCCGACTCCTGCTGCATTCCTGATTCAAGCTGCATATTTAGAGTCTTTTAAGGTAAAGATGGATCCATTTGGTGATCACTGGAGACTAGAGACTTGAGAAGCTATGAGGTACAGTATTTGGCTGGAACTGTTAGAAAATAGGCGAAGTAAATCAAATGTTTTAGATGGGCCCTATGGAGAAACTCCCCAGACGTTCTACCCTAAATAGAGCTTCACGTGACTCTGGTTTTTCATTTTTTTATAGAACTTTTTGTCCTTATGAACCATGGAGCACCATACCTACTGCCCTCACTGTTCTGCTCCACTACCAAAATCATGCCTGCACCGAAAGAACACCATGCACCTACCAGTTCTTCAGACATACAGGTGCAAACCACAGTTCAGGGGTTGTGCATGAAATAAATGGTTTGGCTAAAACCTGCTGATAAATCACTGGCTGCAAAAATAAGAAGCTTTCTTGCACTCAAAGAATTTGATTTGATATAGCAAATAACAGTAAAGCTTCCAATGGACAAGGCTGAGACAGCAAAATTTAACGCTTAGAAGTTTTAATACTGCTTTATTGTTTAAAATTGCAATGAATTAGTTCCATAATCAAGCAAAAGCACCGTAGAAATACAAATCATATTGTCATTTGATTCATAAACGTACATTTATAATGTTCCGTATCACATGGTTACTATTGCATCTCATCATTCAGTACCAATGCAAAGAATGCTTTGAAATAGCTAAAGTTCAAAATGATGTCCAAGTTCTAGTACCAGTCAACACTGATTCATTGCCACCTCAGCCCTGGCACTTTGCTCATCCTGTGCCTCATCAGGACTCCCTGATGAAGCTCAGAATGAGAAAAGTTCTGGGGCAAGAGACAGCAGCTAATCTGTGGTGACTAGTGCAAATACTTGCACATTTGTTTTGCACGCTATACAAAATATTGCACTTTAGCTATTTAAAAGTGTTCTCTGCACTGGTACTGAATGATGAGATGCAATAGTAACCAAGCAATATAGGACATTATACAATGGCAAGAAAGAATCTTGAACTGTGATTGGTCAGTTTGGAGCTGGACCCATGGCGTTATCCCAGCATAACACCACAGGTCTAGTCTCAGCACTGTGATCCAATTGAGGATGACCTTCAGCAGGATGATGATTTCTTTTATTGCAACTCCTCTTAAGAAAATAAAATATTTTTCCACACTAATAAAAACATTCTTTAACATTATTTTTTGATTTTATATATGACAACAAGCCATTGTATAGTAGGAATAATGCACTCCAGGGTGTGTGTCGTTTGGGATAACACCACGCCTGGGGCATTGGAAGCACCCGGCCTGCGGCCTCATGCCCACCCCCCCCCAGGCGTGGCATTATCCCAGCACAACACACACCCTGTCATACATCATTCCTTTATTTTAAATGTACGTTTACGAATCAAATGATAATACGAATTGTATTTCTATGGTCTTTGCTTATTTTTGTTATTGCTGCACTGCAGCTTTGAACAAGAAAGCATTATTATTAAAATGTGTAAGCACTCAGTTTTGCTGTTGCAGCTTCATCTGTTGAGTTTGTTATTGTATTTGCTACATCCAGTCAAATTTTTAATATGTACTGACAGTCATTAAGTGCAAGATAGCTTTTTTGAAGCCATGCAGCTACCACCCTGGCTATTAATGCAGCTTCATCCCTGCAGTGTGCCACCTCCCCAGAATCCATTATGGGGGTGAGGTGTCTACGGCCATCATAATTTATTGGGATATTGGATGGCTTGGACATCATTCTCCTGATTGCAAGCCCATTTTTCCCAATTATTACCCATATTGACTATAATGGGTGAGGATGCCAGTCTATTCTGCATCCTTATATGTGGTAATACCAGTAAATGACCATATAGTGCAGAACAAGTGGAATATGATGCTGTTGAGTTGAAGTCCTTTGGATGACATATTAAAGGGACACTGCAAGCTCTGACTTGTAATTTTTGACATTCTGTGACCAGTTTACCAGTAGGCACAGACTTGACAAATCAACTGTATAGAATGCCCCAATATATAATACAATTGTGTAGGATTACCTTTCTAGTCATTTATTTGTATTTTCTTCAGACCAAGCAGTCCATGCCAATTCAGCTGCCAGAAGAATATTAACTCTGTGAACACACATCTATTCATTTGGCCTAATCTCATACATGGAGGTTTTATTTTTTTTATTTAGGTCTGTTTAGCAAAGTATGGTACCCAATACAGAATTTGAGGCCGAATTATAGGATCCAGTTCTATAATGAAAATGAGCATTTTCAGTGTTACTAAATACTGTATGTTTGAAAAACGGAACTGAGATCCTGTGCATGTACATCTTTTTCCAAAAGTATTTATTGCCTCTTACTAGAGGCAAACTAATCACAGATGGCCACAGATTACAGTTCAGAGCTGACAGTGTCCCTTTAAACCGAGATCCTTCCTCCCCTTCTCTGGTCGTTGTCTAGTTGGAAGTCAAACATCCCATGGCACTTCTTGAACAAGAGTGGGGGAGTTTTCCCAGGTATCAATGCAAGCATTTCCCCATCAATTAAAACTAGTTCATTTAACCCACCACCCAGAATGCACCTGGAAACAGGTTGTCACAGATTAATGTGCCGTTCCTGGTACAAAAAAAATTACAAAAACAAATAAAATTAAACAAAATGCATCATATTGTAGTGGACTAGGCCAAGGCTTTTAAGTAGTTTAATCTCAGTTTTCAAATACTAATTTTAAAGAAATGCCAACAGACTCTCTCACTACATATGGGAAGTGGGGCCAGAGAACTTTATCAGTCAGCTTTCCCAGCAAAACTATTACGAGGAGCAGGATTCTTGGCAAAACAGCTGGCTATAGACCAGATCACATTTGCAGAAAAACTATTGATGTGGGTGTTGTTTAAAGTATTGGCTTGTGTGGTTCTCACTCTACAGAATATATCATCTGCTGGCAGGCTCCAAAGGAATTAGTTGCATTGATTTGCCTTACAAGATGAAAACAAATTGCACATTTACTCCCCAGTTTACCTCTTCTTTCTTCCACCCATTCAATTATCATTACTTCCTCATGCTGAAAATATACTGCAGCACTTATAAACACAAAATATCTCAAAGGTTACAAACTGAATTAAAATGCAATGTAGAAAGTGGACTTAATAGCTGCTGTTAGAAAATGTTACATCTTTTGCAGTTTGCTATTACTATGCGTATTGGAAAACTAATATTCACATGCATATAAAACCAAAATTACAAAGTAAAGAGGGGCCGAATGCAAGCCCATCTCCCAAACCCATGAGTTTCCAGAGCAACAATTTTACTTGAAGAAGTGGTGGAGCAGCACCTTTAGCTCAGTGGCAAACCTCCAGTTTTGTAAACCAAAACAGTGAGATTGATTGCTGTTATTGTGCGAACTATTGTTGTCATTGTAATAACATTCATTGTCAATCTGTAACTCTTGTACTCAATGGCCGAGCTATTCAAAAGGGTTGTGCCATGCGCAATAGGGATGCGCCAGCGCAAGTCCGAAAATGCGCCATTCTGAGATATTCAGCGGGAGGCAGATGCGCCCTCCCAAATCACACTGCTCAAGAGCGCAATGATAATGAATGCATGTGCAACTGAAGGGGGAGGAACCATGCATAAATGGCGCAGTGCGATATTCAACAACATGTGCCATGCGCACTAGGGGAGCAAGCGGAAGTTGCGCGATAGCGGAAATGAGCCAAAATAAAAAAGAACAAGAGAGAGGTGCAAGAACGCTACAAGGAAGGCACATATTGTTGAACCATAGCCAGCCACACAGGCAACACACACACAGGGCAGGACAGAGACAGAGCACCTGGAACCCCCAGGAACAGGGAAGGTGTGGGAGCCACATCCATAGTGCGGTGCAAAAGGGGGAAGTGCCACACAGCACTGAGGCCACCACAGGAAGGTGTTCTGTGCAGGGAAGCAGCAGCAAGGACAGCAGGGGAACACAGAAACAGCTGCCAGGGGGGAACACAAGCCAGGGACATGGCCAGTGCCACCATCCAGATGGAGGCAGTTATGAGGGGGGTGAGAAGGCAGGTGGTAGGGGGGCGCGGCTGTGGAAGGGCCCATCAGTGGTATGCCCCCAACAGGCAGTACCGAGCCTGCACCAGCTTCAAGCTGTACACTGATACCGAGATTGTGGGCCAGTACCGCCTGAACCGGGCAATTCTGAGGCGGCTGTGTGAGCTATGCAGTGATGTGATGCAGGCACCCAC
This sequence comes from Neoceratodus forsteri, assembly GCA_016271365.2. Taxonomy (NCBI): domain Eukaryota; kingdom Metazoa; phylum Chordata; order Ceratodontiformes; family Ceratodontidae; genus Neoceratodus; species Neoceratodus forsteri. The sequence goes on along the minus strand of CM057451.1, from coordinate 435,991,902 downwards.
ACGACAGAGCCATGCTCTGTCAGTGGAGACAAAAGTGACAGCTTGCATGTGCCTGCTCACCACGGGTACCTTCCAGAGACCAACAGAGGACACGACAGGCATAACCCAGTTGGCTGCATCACGCCACCTCACCCAATTCCTCAGCGCTCTGCTGCCACATGCTGTGGAGTACATCCATTTCCCCAGCACACCAGCGGAGCACACAGCAAACATACAGAAGTTCCACAGGGCAGCACATATGCCTGGTGTGCTCGGGGCAATAGACTGCACCCATGTGGCCATCCGCACACCACCTGGCCCCGAAGTGGCCGCATACATGAATCAGAAGGGGTATACAAGCATCAACTGTCAGGTGGTGTGCGATGCCAGGGGGCGCATAATCAATGTCTGTGCCACGCACCCTGGGGGAGCACATGATGCCTTCATCTGGCACCAGTCAGCACTGTGCCACAGATTTGAGAGTGGGAACATCTCCACTGGCCACTTGGTGGGTGAGTATGCAAACCACGCAGAAAGACATGGAGCTTGGGAGGGGTCTAGTCAGAGGTGACATGGGTATTAGCCTAAGTGGTCCAAGACAGGGTGATGCTGATCACCAAACTAACATCCATCCTCTACACACAGGTGACAGTGGATACCCACTCCGTCCCTGGCTGCTCACATCATACCGGCGGCCCACGACCCCATTGAAGCAACGCTACAATGAGGCACATGCCACCACATGCAATGTCATCGAGCGGGTGTTCGGGATGCTGAAGGCACCTTTCCGTTGCCTGGACATGTCTGGCGGTGCCCTACAGTATAGCCCCTCAAAGGCCTGCGGGCTGTTCCTGGCCTGTTGCATCCTGCACAACATGGCCAACGACTGTGGGATAGCCTTACAGGTCAAAGAGGGGGACAGTGATGGGGACGAGGAGGACACTGGTGAAGATGGTGATGGGCAGCCCCCTCTTGGGCAAAGGGACCCCCGACTGATCCAGCTGGCACAGCTGCACTGGGACACCATCACAGAGGAGCACTTCAGCCAACCCAGGTAAGTCATGGGGCCATGTGCAACCACCAGTGGCAAAGGCACAACCTACAAACACGCATGGACAAACACCAGGGGTGCATGTAATTAATGGAATTGGCCAAGCATGGAACCGCACATGCCACCAGGGATGGGCAAGGTCTAACACGGCACGTGGTCACACACACACACACACACACCTCACAAGACATGCACAAAGTGTAGGAGGCATGCCGACTCTGACCGCCACCCCTAGCCACACACATCCACAGACAACCACGCCCAGTGCCTGTCATTGTGCGTGTGTCAGCCACTGGGCACCATTGCACAGTGGCGGACAGCACAACACAGGCATCATCATGCACATGCCACAGCGGACAGCAGCTGGGAGGGTGTGCAGATGGAATGTGTGCGTGCGTGCAGGGCCGGGTACCCCACCCGTGCATTGCACGCTGAACAACACAATGCACACAGGGCAGCACCAGACAGTTGCCATGCTGGAGACAGGTCAGTCACACGCCACAGTGCCACGGCCACCACAGATGCATGGGCAGCCCCACTGAAACCTGCCAGCAGTGACAGGCAGATCAATGGCCTCATGGGATGGCACCAACGGTCCCCCCAGTTGTTCCACAGCGTGAATGCGACTGTGCTCGTGCAGGGGTCTGCAGCACACCAAACATGCCTGCGCCAGGCGTGCTCGGGATGCCCACAGCTGAACCCGGTGTCAACAAGGAGGGTGTTGCATGACGCCGGGAACGGGGGGGGTGGACATTGCACTGCGCGGTGTCAGTGACGCATGGGCAAATAACTGTGTGCCCATTGTGGCCATGATAGCTGTGATTGCCTGTGTCTGCCTGTCAATGGCAGTGGTCACATCCTCCCGCAACCAGTCCATCCCTGCCAGCAGCAGAGTGGTGTCTCTGCTGCACCGCTCCTCTGCCTGGCACAGAGCCACACTGAGTGCATCCACCGCTGTCACAAAGCTGAACCTGCTGATTGACTGATGCTTGGAGTATGCAGGTGTGCTCATCTAAGAGGTCATCTACCTGATTGGCATGCTGTCCCTCATGGTGTTAGCAGCCCTGATGGTCAGCACCCCTTGAGGGTGGGTGCTGCACACCAGGGCCAGCCCTGGTCATGTCCACAGGCGGTGCACTGACGCCGCCCCCTGACACTGTACCCCCATGGCCATTGGCCGACTGCTGACACTGCTACTCCGGCTGCTGCTCTCCAGGGCTCAACGGTGCCACCGCAGTGGCCACAGCAGCCCCACTGTCCTGGACACACATAAGTTCTTCCCCACTGGTGCAGACAGGCACAGGCTGGGACTGTGATGTCATGCAGGCCTCCACGGCAGTACCACCCACGGCCATGCCCGTGATGTCACCTGCTGTGTGGCCATCCTGTGGCCCACACGTATCACTGCCCATGATGTTAACTCCATCATCATCAGTGATGGATCCGGCACCAGCCCAAGTCTCAGCATGCTGGCATCCATGGACACTAGCACGCTGGAACATGGTCAGGGCCTCCTCCTCACCTGCTCCACCAACATCAGTCCGGATGTCCAGGTGGGCCCACTGTCATCCTGACCCTCGTATGCCTGTGGAGGTGGATGGGCCCTCGTCTATCTCCATGCTACCGCCCTCAGTGGAGAAGCCCACCACCACTGACCCATGTAGATGCTCAGGAGCTGTAAGGGAAAAACAGTAGCATTAATGTATGTAACCTACCCTGCCCCCCCCCATTGACAGAACAGGACCTACCATGCAGTGACGGGCTACCACCCATCTGGAATACACCACCTGAAACACCCTCAAAGGCACAACGCTGCATGCTGCCAACAACCAGCTCTTCTTGTGGGGTCAGGCGTTGCATGTCTGGCTGTCCCCAACCGGTCACAGACCGTGCTGCCCTGATGGCAGCCACCTTCTCCTTAATCCTCCACCTGTCCATGCCCATCTTCTTTTTGCACTCCTGCACCGACTGCTGGTGGCTGCCATGCAGGTTGACAGCACGTGCCACCTCTTCCCATGCAGCAGCATGGGCCTGTGGTGTTCCCTGGTGTCCGCAGAGCAGCAGCTCCTTGTCGAGGTAGGCCTCAAACAAGGCATCTGTTTCTGTCTTGGTGAAGTTAGGCCTCCTCTTCAGCCCACATCTCAGTTCCTCTTCCTCCACCTCACGATCGGTCATTATTCCTCCTGTGAGAATGACAGGTGTTACCTGTGACTGTGCAGTGCCATTCATGTCCCAAACACCACAGTTCACACTCCCAAACAGCATGCAACTCACCACAATAGACTGCAGTAACCGACTATGGCCAGTGCAGCCCAATGTCGCATTTTTATAGCGCAACGCATGCAAATGAGGCGAGGCACTTTTTAAGTGGATGCAAATGCAGTGTCTGCACCATTGAATGGCTGATTAGCTGATGTGCATATGCCGGCTGAATATCGCGCTGTTGCACTTTGCGCAATTGTGTTGAACGTTCTCAGACAAGGGCGCAGTTCTGTGACATGTGCAGTACACACCGAACTGCGCATGCCAGGGGTGATGACGCAGACGCCTGCCGTGCTGCTGATGTGCTGTGTGCGTGAGGCAATGCAGGGCACGGCCACCATTGTGCCAGTGGCGCTACTGCGCTGTTCACATATATGGCACTGTGGCACTGGGGCCACACTGGGGCCACAGCACTGTAGGCCACTACAGGAGGTGGCACACAGGCACCCAATTGTGCTACACACATTGGGTTCCAATCACGCTGTGGCTGTTCGTGCGTGAGAGACCCTTGACCCTGTGCCCGACCTTTGCCCCCTAGGTGCCATGTGTCCACATGGGTGCACCCCTATCGCGCTGTTCAGTGACAGCTCAGTGGAGAATGGCAGTGCAGTAGCGCGCAGCATCCGCACGTGGTGGACGTGTGCTAGGGAGTGCCATTTTGATTCTGAATCGGTGGAAAGATGACACGGAGATGAGCACCTATCTGGACCCTGGTGGAACTGCCAAACCTTGTCTCCTTAGTTGAGACCCATGCTGGTGCTCTCTTTGGTGAGGCACCCCTGGATAGGGCTGGGAGTACTATGTGGGAGGAGGTGGCGGTGGTCCTGGAGGAGGCGACAGGGATCCGGAGAACTGCAAAGCAGTGCAGGCACTGGTACAGGGACCTCCAGAGGAAGGACCCAGACAGGCTTGTCTGCCTGCGGGCAAGCACCAGGAGAGGAGCGGTTCCACGGCCAGATAGGTGCCCCATCCATGCACTGGTTATGTCCGTATGGGTATCACGGTGGGCATGTGTCCACAACACGGGGGGGTGGTCCGTCCAGTGTGGGCAGTGGTGGTGGTGGTATAGGGTTGGGGGGCTGAATGATTTGACTGTATGAGATCACACGCAACCGGGGCCGGGGGGCCTTTGCTACTGGATTGTACTAATGTTCCTCTCTCCATGTTTGCACCCTAGGCCCTGAGAAACAACACCATGCAAGGGAGGAGTGGCAGCAGCGTGAGGCACATCCTGATGCAGGAGGACCCTTTCTGGCGCAGTGCCAGGACCAGCCTGATGATGGTGAGTGCCTTACATCCAGGATTTTCTGTGCATGCTGTGTAGCAGGGCGGGCGGCGGGGCACGGCCACCATCCATTGACACCACTGCCGTGCACACCACATAGTAAAGTCAGCACTGTCCAGTAGCACTTCATGTCTGGGAGTGCATCACTGGTGGTCCATGTGTGCACCGGGTACATGGCTGTACCACTGCCTTCGCACTGCAAAGCCATGTCACTGTACAGCCACGGTGGTGCTGTGTGGGACTTGGGCAGTGGGTGTGTGCAGCGGTCCACGTGGCTGTGTGCGCCTGGGTGGGCAGGTCTCATTGACACCATCACTGTGGGTGGTTGCTCACCATCACAGGGGCGTGTCCTACTGCTGTGTGCCATGCACAATGGGTGGGCTGCAGGGAGCTGCGCATTCATGCCTATTTACTCTGCTCCCTTGTCCTAGGTGAACGGAGGATGGTCCGTATAGATAGGGTGCTGCAGGAGATGCTCCAGGTGGCCAGGGCCTCTCTGGCCATTCTAGAGAGGGTGGATCGGCATGGCGTGAGGAGAAGACATCACAGGAGGTGCTATAGGAGTGGGGAGCAGGGCTCCCACTGAAGGCTGTCCACATGGACTACTACAACCCCCCTGGACCCACCCTTACATCCGTCCTTCCCTCTCCCATTTGTTCACCCCTCCCCCTTACCCACCTCCACCCAGTTTGTGGCCCTTACCCCATTTTTTACTGTAAATATGTACATAGTTTTGTTGCTAATTTTAATACATTTGTTTAGTTATGCCTACTGTGGTGGTCTCTGATTTGCAGTGGGCTAATGGTGCTCAGCTGCAGTGGTGTGCATGGTGTCGGGGGTGGTGCTATCATGGGTGTGTGTGTGTGTGTGCGTGTGTGTGTGTGTCCGTAGGGGAGGCAAGTTTGGTGTGGGCATAGCTCTCAGTCACTGTCTGTGGTTTGTGTGTTATTCCCTGTGCACTGGATGACTGTGTGCAGTGGTACACGGTGCATGCGCTGTGTTCATGGCGCACCTGTTAGACCATCCATGGCCTGTGCAGCTGCCACCCTTGCATGTCTGTGACCTGCACAGTCTGCTGGCATGTCAGTGGTGGCTGCCCATGCTGGACTGCCACTGTACCCAGCGCGATGTTGGGTTGCCTCCTGTCACTGGTGGGGTGCACGTCTGCCTCGGGTCGCACTGTTGCCTCCACTGTTGTTGTCCCACCTCGATGCTGTCACTTGTGTCTGTTGCAGGGGATGTGTTCCATGTCTGTCACTTGTGCTCCAGCCGCATGCTGGTGGCGTACAGCATTGTGGTGCCTACACAGGGTTGCTGGCACACCTGTGCCATGGAGGGGTTCTGGCCATGTGCACATGGCTGCCGTGGCCACATGCCGGGGGCTTGGTTGACTCGCTACTGTGTCCCTGTGTTGGTGTGCCCTTGGGTATGGGTGGCTGTTTGTCTGTGCACTGTGTTGCATCCTGTGTGGTGCATGCTTCCATCCAACACTGTGTGTCTCTGTGCTGGCTGTTGTGGCCAGTGCTGGGACAGGATGTGTCCTTGGGAGGGTGTTCAGGGTGCTGTACCATTGGTAGTGGGGTCCGTGCATACCCTGTCGCATGTGGGGTACCTCGTGTGGCAACACATGGTCGGTCTCATCTGCTGTACCTCAGGGGGGACGTGCAGGGTGGCACTGTGTATGCTGTTGTTGCATTGCTCTCTGCTGCCACCTGCTGCAGGGTGCACATGGTGGAGCTGCCTTGCATGGCTATGTGGTGCACAGGGTTGCATTGTCGCAGTGGGGGTGGTGGCATGCATGGGGTGTCCTGCACTGTTGGGTGCTACTCCTGGGCAGGGTGTATGGTGATAGTGGTGCAGGGTGTGCTCTGCATTGGTGGGATGGTGTGGCACGGGGTGGTCAGCCCTCCTTGTGTGCCAGTCACAGCTTGCCAGGGGGTGTGCTGGGGCACCATGGCCCGGCTGTGGGTTGGTTGCTGGTATCCATGGGCCGGTGGTTATTCCAGCCTCCCCAGTTGTGCAGTGCATGGGGTGTGGGGATGATGTCTGTTCTGCTGTGTGCTCCTCTGCCCATCTGTGGCATGGGTGGTGGGCCCCTGCATCCCTGGTTGTGCTGTTGCATTGCTGCCCTGCTCCACGGGGCATCCCTGGTTGCACTATGGCGCATCTGGACTGCTCCACTGAGCATCCCTTGTTGCGCTATGGTGCATCAGAAATGCGCAACTGCACATCCCTGGTTGTGCTATGGTGCAGGTGGTGCGATATTCAGTCGTGTGCTACAGGCGCATCTTGGTCTGTGCAGTTTTTGACTTGTGCTTGCTCCTACTGTTGCGTGCTTTTTGGGTGCAGTTTGAATATCTGGGCCAATGTATTTTCATGTCCATCTTGTCTTGGAGCTTCTGTAAAAGAGCCTTTCAGCTCAAAGATTGTAATCTAAAACTGAAATAAATAAATAAATGCACCCTAAGAGTGAAAAATAATGCTAGAGCTGATGTTTCAACCACAGATCTTTAGGAATTGTCTATAATGTAAGAACTATGCATAGCATAGTTAGTTATCATTCCTAAATGAGACCTATGGTCAAACTGTTGTATTTAACATTATTTTCTATATTTAGTGTGCATGTCCCCTAACTCTTTTATTGTATTTTCAGTCTGCAAGCTAAAGCAGAATTCGGTTTTTTCTAATGTTATGAACCAATGATATTTTCATTCCTGTGTCTCTAAAAATAAATTATTGAAGGCAGGTCCTGAAGTCTGTTAAAGAGGTATCCCTGTCACTAACCCTTTCATGAATTTACCAGTTATCCAACTCTTGACCAGAACCACAATAATGGTTCAAGGCCGGCCTACCATGTTAGTTGTGTGTGGGTCTGCTTGGGTTCCTGCACAAAAGCAGCACAAACACAAGCAACTTATCGGCCATGAATCCATTTAGGTGGGCTGAACTGTTTACCAGATACTTCTGCCACAATGACCTCAGTCACAACTTGCAATGCTTGTTGTCACTTGGTACTACTGTTTGCAAATGCTAAAAATATCTGTTGTTATCTGCAGGGATGTTAAACAGCCTGTAGGTGAAATTGTACAGAAACAAGGCTGTGCATGCGGACCTCCACAAGCCATTTGGTCTGTGAGCACTAGTGGTTAGCTGGCAAATGGCAGGATGATGGGTAAGTGCAAAGCAGTGGTCACTCACACTTGTGAGCTCTATGCTCAAACTGGCTGGTTCCAACTTAGTGGTAGGATCAAATACCAAACGTGCCTCCTAGCTAAGAAGATGCTTCTAGGTCTCCTACCTCTGGAGGTGGGTAACCTTCTGAATATTTCCCACAGAACCCAGCTCACTCATACCTCAGCTAACCAACTGTTGCTGGTTCCTAGATGCCGGAGTACAGTAAGCCAGTGTGCCTTTTCTTACAGAGCACCACTTTGGTTTAATGGGCTACACAGTGAACTATCTAACCTACCTAAACCTTGTCAGTTTAAGCATATGTTCTGGCATCATCTCTTAGCCGAAAGCTCCTGCAATTGTAACACATAAGAAAACTCAGCTACCTGGCCTACAGCATCTAAGAGCCTCCACATCCATGCATTTGACTTGCCCTCACCCAGCATGAGGTTATTTAACTCCCCCAATCTCTTATCCCCTCTTTCTGTATTGTCCCCTACCACTATTTTTCTCCTCCCTCTCATTCCCCCTCCAGTTACCCCCACCTGTATGCTTCTTTCCTCTCCTTGGTCATGTTCCCTATCTGATAGAGCCCCTGGCTGCAACCCCATCTCCCTTTGGCTTTAACTCCCCCTTTTCCCTTGTTAACCCTTCTTATATCTCACCACCGCTGCCTTGGTGTAGTGATATATAATTGAAAACTAATAAAATGTCTGCTCATGTTGCTGTTTCCTGTGTCAGTTATTGTTTGCTAAACGTAGAAACTCAATTGTTAGTCTACCTTTGTATGTATGTAACCCTTCCCACTGACATGGAACCTTTGTAAATGAGCTGCTGTGAGTTCAGAGGTATTTAATCAGAGATTAAATAAATAAATAAACAAATAAATATGACTCTTGGTTGTTTTTCAATGAAGTTACTGATTGACGTTGAGAGTACCTGATTCTAGGCACCACTGTTGTGTTACTAAGGAATATCTATGATTATACAATGGCAAGAAAGAATCTTGGACTGTGATGTTGGGGTTACATTTGCTTTGCTTCATCGTAACGCCGCTCATTAGCGGCTGGATGTATTGGACTGCCGTTTACCTGTCGTTTGGAGTCTGCGCCTGGAACCTGTAATTTCTGCTCCCCTGCTCGCGGGCGAATTGCCCATTTGCCCTCTGACAGTTTGCACGGTGTGAGAGGCTGTGCTGTAGTTTTTTGACTTCTTCTACCTGGTTGGAGGTGTGAGCCGGGGAGGGCTGTAATTGCTGTCAAAGGGGCGGGGGCATTACTTCCTACAAATTCAAGCGCCGCTCGCAAGCGCGAGTGTTGTGAGTGGCGCAAGCACCACTCGGTACTGGAAATTTGGTTTCATTGAAGAAGGGAAACGGATTGGTCTATGATATAGTTTTAAATGTGTGTTAAGTTAAGTAGTTTTATATTGATTTATTTGTGGTAAGAAATGCTAAGTTGGAGTTTGTTTTAATATATTAGTTTTATTGGGCTAAGTAGGTTAGGCAGTTATTTTGTTGTTATTTAACTTGTGTTTAAATAGTGGTCTGTGTTCACTGTTTGATATGAGTAGGGACTATGTGGGAGGATCTATGGGGGTTAGGATTACCTATTGCCATTCACTGCTATATGACTTACGTCCCTCGGTCCCTCTCCCTGTGTCTGATATTACGATCAGATGCTGTCGGGAGGTGGGGATTGTAGGAAGTCGTGTTGATCATTGGCAGTGGAGTGATCTGGGTATGGGCGATGGCAGGATAGAGGTTGTTAGGTTCAGGAGGCACCCTGGGTTATGATGGGCATCTGGGAGAGGTCAGACGTGGTTGGTGCCCATCCCCAGGGAGTCCACCAGACCGAGTGGTCAGGTAACCCGAGGGGCTGCACCACCCTCCAATCCTCTGATGGCAGTGCTGTGCAATGCCAGATCGATCAGAAACAAGACGGCTATTATTGCCGCCTTGATTTCATCGGTCAATCTGGCTTGCATCATGGAGACCTGGGTGGGTGATGATGCAGGTCCTATTTTTGAGGCTGCAGTCCCTCCCGGGTATACCGTGGTGCACTGCCCCAGAGTGAATTGCAGGGGTGGTGGTGTAGCTATCTGTTTTAGATCCAGCCTGACCTTCACCATGCACCCAGTAGAAACTCCAGGTTCCTTTCAGTGTGTGGCTATTCGCGGTGGCCTCAGTGCGGGCTGCAGGATCTTCCTCATCTATCATCCTTCTGGCCCAATGGGGAATTTCCTGCAGGAGTTTGCTGAGTTCACTGCTGGTGAAACACTGGGATCCCGCAGATGTGTTTTTCTGGGGGATTTCAATGTTTGGGTGGATGATAGAGATCAAAGATGGAGCAGCGATTTTCTGCAGAGTATGTCCTCTTTAGGACTGACGCAGGTCATTGCTGCACCCACTCATCAGGATGGCCACATATTGGACCCGGTGTTCTCACTGGGGCTTGAGATCACTGATCTCGGGATTGATCGGGTTTCTTGGTCCAATCATTGCACGGTGAGGTTCACGCTTGGGGCTCCCGCTATAAGCCCTTCCCCTGCTAAGATGATTAGCTGTCGGCCTTTTCGGGGTGTTACCCCTAAGGGTTTTCTGGTGGCAGTTAAATTGTCTAGTGTGGGTGCTGCATGCATCGGGGGTGTTGGTGCCGGGGTTGACACCTATAATAGGGTGCTCTCTGACACCATCAACTCCCTCGCACCTGTCCGTGTACAACACAGAACTTCGTACCTGAGGTCCCCATGGTTCGATGGAGACCTCAGGAAGATGAAGAAGACGGGTCGGAGATTAGAGTGCTGCTAGAGAAGGTCCCACTTGGAGGCGGACAAACTGGTCCTGCGTGTGCACTATCGTGCATATCAGGAGGCAATCAACCGTAAGAAGGCAGTGTTCATGTCCAGGGAGATTGCTGCTGGGAGGAACTGACCAGCTTCACTCTTCCTGACTGTAAATAGACTTCTTCATCCTGTCTGTTTGCAGCCCGGGAGAGTTTTTTCTAATGAAGATTGTGAAGAGTTTGCTTGGTTTTTCTCAGACAGGGTGTCTGTGATCCAGCGGGAGGCCTCTTCAGCTAGCAATACTATAGCTGACAGTGGTCGCCAAATGTGTACTGAGTGCACTCCACCAAGTTGGGGGGAGTTTAGACCAGTGGAGGTGAGTGAGGTTATCGAGGTGGCAATCAATTTGAAGCATACCTTTTGTGAGCGGGACCCAGTGCCAACGCGTTTCTTAATGAGATGAGTTGACTCTGTTGGCCCGGTGTTTGCCGTGATTGTACGGTGTTCCTTACTTGAGAGAGTCTTTCCAGATGCCTTGAAGGAGGCTCTGGTGAGACCCCTTTTAAAGAAACCTTCTTTGGACCCAGAGATCATGGCAAATTACCGTCCTATCTCCAACCTCCCATTTTTGGGGAAAGTGGTGGAGAAGGTGGTAGCGCTTCAATTGGAAGAGCACCTCGTGACTCACGAGTTGTACGATCCCTTCCAGTCAGCTTTTTGGGCCAGACATAGCACAGAGACTGCACTTGTTCGGGTGCAGAATGATCTCCTCAGGGCTAGGGATCATGGGGATAGGACAATTCTTGTTCTCCTCGATCTCTCTTCAGCATTTGACACTGTGGACCATTGTGTGTTGCTTGTCTGCCTCAGGGAGCTGTGTGGACTCACCGGAACTGTCATCAACTGGTTTGAGTCCTATCTTACCAACAAGAGGCAACGGTTTATGATGGGTAATTCCTCATCTATACCCTGTCTTCTTCCCTGTGGAGTCCCTCAGGGTTCGGTACTGGCCCCAATGTTGTTCGCAGTGTATATGCTGCCCCTGGGGGGGGGGGGTCATTAGGAAGTATGGCTTGAGTTTTCATTGCTATGCCGATGATACTCAGCTATACTTGTCCTTTGCCCCAGGAACATCCAACACAGTGGATGTGCTAAACATCTGTCTGACCAAGATAAATGACTGGATGGCCTCTAGCTGGTTGCGACTGAACACTAACAAGACAGAGGTATTGGTAGTGGAGTCGAACAGAGTTCGTGATAGGATGGCCTCTGACTCAGCAACTGGACTTGTTCTTGGGGCTGTGTCATTGAAGGCCTCCTCTTGGGTGTGCAATCTTGGAGTGATTCTGGACAGGAATCAGACCATGGAGCCTCAAATATCTTCCGTGGTTCGTACCTGTTTTTTCCATCTCAGAAACATTGCCAGGATTAAGCCCCTTGTTCCGTCTCTGGACCTCCCTACCTTGACACACGCCTTAGTCACATCTAGGCTGGATTATTGTAATGCGCTCTATCTCGGGGTCACAGGGGGACTTCTCCACAGACTGCAGCTGGTGCAAAACGCAGCTGCCCGGTTATTGACTGGGCAGAAAAAATTCTGCCATATTACACCAGTATTGTGCGAATTGCACTGGCTGCCAGTCAGGTGGAGAGTCCTCTTTAAGGTGGGTCTTCTCACCTTTAAGGCCCTACATGGACAGGGCCCTGGTTACCTGTCAGTCCTCCTGACACCTACCCCCTCTGTCTGCCCTCTTCGATCCTCCAGTAGCGGCCTCCTGACTGTTCCTACAGCAAGATTGAAATCAGCCGGCGACAGAGCCTTTAGCGTTGCGGTTCCTGCTCTATGGAACTCACTACCAGCTGTGGTCAGAGAGGCCCCCACTATAGATATTTTTAAGGCCCGTCTGAAGACACTATTATTTTCACAAGCATTTGATGTTTAGAGTATGATTTATTTATAGTTTGTGATTCTTTATTCAATCTTATTTGAATGTTTTGTATAATGTTTTTAAGGTTTGTACGGCGCCCAGAGCCTCCGGGATTGGGCGTCTTTTAAATAAACTTGCCTTGCCTTGATTGGTCAGTTTGGGGCTGGACCCAAGATGTTATCCCAGCACAACATCACGGGTCTAGTCTCAGCACTGTGAAGCAATGTAGATGACATTATGGATGACCTCTAGCGCACTCCCTTTTTTTGCATCTCCTCTTAAGAAACAAAAATATTTTTTCACACTAATAAAAATATTCTTTAAAATTATTTTTGTATTTTATATATAACAACAAGCCATTGTATAATAGCAATTATGCCCTCCAGGGTGTGTGTCGTTTGGGATAACGTCTCGCCTCAGGTATTGGACGCACTCGGCCTGTGTGGCCTAAGTGCCCAACCACCTGAGGCGTGGCGTTCAACTCCAACATACCCTGTTAGGCATTATTGCTTAAATCCTACATTACTACCACTCTACCCCACTTTTGATTCTTCCACTTCCATGGCAGCCCAAGTGTATGACTGAGTGAAATGCATGGATACAGTTTAAACAAAACTATCACAGTATTCTACAATTTTCACAAAAGCTGGTAAAATTCAAGTTTAATTACTAATATTATTTTGCTTTTTTTGCTGCGTATAACATAGCCATTCTTTAAGCAAGAGATTAGAAATCTAACACCAACAACCATCCTTTTTTAGCAGTTATAGCTCCACTAAAATTGAAGAAAGCTGATATTATGTTCCCCAGTTTTAAAGGGACACTGTCAGCTTTCTGATAGATTTTTTTTTCCACTATGAAAAACAATACCTGCAGGTATCTAACATACACTTTCCTGTATACAGTGTTTGCATGAGTTAAAATGAACAGGCATGTTTTGATAACATTTTCTACATTTACTCATTCCATACAAATCCCCGCTACTCACGACTCCTGCATGTGCACATTCAACAGTGTGCAGAATAACATCTAAACTTGTGCTTGTACAAGTTACGTTTTTTAAACTTATATCAGCAAAAGCAATTTCCCAGAAGCTGATAGTGCCCTGGGTGCCGGGAAGTGATCATGCTATTAAAAGTAGCACTCTAACATGTTTAATCTGATATTTAAAATCAAAAGCTGTGACTCCAGGGATGTACATTAATCATCTATACTACTAATTTTATAAAATTATATAGAGATAATAGAAATTTCAATTTTGGCAACATTTCACAAAATATTCTTAGAAATTTCCTGGAAACCAGATTATAATTTTTCCAGAATTCCACTGTCAAAAATTAATTTCACCTCGCGCTATTCATAAGAACAGATAATCCATCTAGTTTGACATGTTAGTAAATATCTGTTTCCCTTGCAAGAGTAAAGGAATACTATATCCTCATACTGTATATTGTAAATTGTATCTGTTTTCATGTCAATAGACAACTCTTTTCATGTAGCTATTGGGGATGTACTGTATGTGTTTGCTTCATTTTCACTGTTCATACTAGTAACCTGTAACTATCCTGGTGTTTCCATTAACTGGTTGTTGAAATCTCTTTGTCCATAAGAGTAGATTTAGCATAAGAGAACATGTCACAGCACCCACTTACACCATGTATCTCTATGCTGAAAGTACAAATATCCTAAAAAAAAAACTGTCTGGAAACAGACAACTTGAGTGTAATTTAAATGAGAAAACTGTGTTACAACTCAGACAGTTTACAGCACTAATTGGAGGTAAATATGATATTTCACACCTTGCTGCAGCTTGTGTTTGATGAATTCTAATTAAGCAGACAAGCATACCATGGAATCTAAAGGGTGCTGACTCATTATGTCCTCATATGCTAATGCAGCTCTCAGGGACAGTAAGATTTCAACATCTAGGAATGGGAGTTACCCAGGATGGTTAGAGGGGACTAGTATGAACAGTGCAGATAAACTAAAGCAGACTTATATATCCCCAACCGCTACATAAAAAGAGTTGTCTGTTAGCATTGAAACAAATAACATTTACAAGATACAAGGATGTAGTACTCCTTTGACAATAATACTGTTGATTATTTGCTACTGTGAAACAAACTCAGTATGTCTCAGTATCTTGTGAAAAGAGCATGGTATGAGCCTTGGCCATTTCACACTGCTGGCTAAAATATATTGATTTGTATAATTGTGTAAATTATTTTACAAAATGTATTATTTAAGGACACATTTAATTTAGTATCAGAAATAACAGTAATGCTCATAGAATAAAAACAATATCCTGTAATCACAGTGAGAATGACTAGTGTTTTGGAGTGCATGTTATGGAAAAACATAAACCTGTACCTTTTTTTTTTTATTTAGTTTATACTACCTTCTTTTAGCTGCCTGGTAAGATTCCCTTTTGTCAAAGGGTATCACTTTGACAGACTGAAATTCAAAATCCCAATTGCCAGAACCCAAGACTGATTGACAGAAACTCAGAATCCTGACACTCAGTAATTGCCCACGGAGGAGCTTGTTATGTTATGTAGGAGGTTGCAAGGGGGCAAAGCCCCCCACATTGTGGAGGTGCAGGGGCCAAGCTCCCTGAAATATGGAAAAAACCTCTGTCATGGGAAATTACCAAGAGTCGGGATTATGAGTTTCGGGCAATCAGTCTCAGGATCCTGACACTCAATATTTCGAAAGTCGTCTTTTGTCATATATCTTGTCAAAGCTTTGAGACTGCTTTTGAACATGATTATATTTTAAAAAATAAAAGGAAGATTCTTATTTAGCTGGCTTTCCATATTTTTCTTTATTAGCTATGTTTCAGAACTCATTGTTTTTTCTTTAATCCAGTGAGTAGTGTTCTGGTTATGGGACTACCATTCAATGTCCTATATTTAGACTTCTCCAAGGCATTTGATACTCTGCCTCACAAACTGCTAATAGAAAGATTGATAGACATAAGGCTTGATATTAATATTGTCAAATGAGTTAAATTTTGGCTTGAAGGGAGGAAACAGAGAGACTGTCTGGCAGGTCATCAGTCTCCATGGGTGGAAATTACAAACAGGGTCCCACAAGGGTCAGTTTTGGTCCCAACATCATTAAGTATCGATGTGGCACACTAAAGATGTCATCTTGTTGCAGAATTTCAAAGTTTGTGGATGATGTCAAAATAGTGAATGATAACCAGTCTACGCACCAGCATCAATCAAAAATGAATAAAGTGGGAGAATGGGTCTTACAAAACAAAATGACTCTTAACTTAGGCAAATGTAAGATTATGAATATGGTTAGTAAGAATTTAAAGGCACCATACTATCTCTATGGTAAACCTATTCCTGTTTAGGAGATGGAAATGGACCTGGAGGTGATGGATTCAAGCAATCTGTCTTACTCAGAACCATGTAAAGCTGCAGCCAGTAAGGCAAATAGGATACTGGGGTGCATTTATGAGAACATTAAGATTAGAGACAGGAGAGTTGTGGTTCCATTGTATTCATCTCTTGTTCAGCCACATTTGGATTACTGCATCCAGTTTTGGGCACCACATAGGACTGGGGTTATCAAAACAATTCAGAGAATATGGAGAAGGGCAACCAAAAACATTAGGCAGTTGAGGGATGTGCAGTATAGTGACAAGATGAGACATCTTAGTTTGTACAGTTTGAAAAGTAAGAGGCTTAGGGGAAATTTATGCTTGATATATAGATCTCAAAAAAATTACAACTTATGGGACTCAATTGGCCTTGTCAGAAACACAGCAAGAGTTAGCAGATTTCACCAACATCAGTTGAAAGTGGAATTTTATAGAACAAACATACGGAGGCATTGGTTTACTCAAAGAGTGATTACCTTATGGAACAGGCTTCTAGTAAGGTGACAACAAGCTCTACAAGTAATAGCTTCAAGGCATCATTGGATGATTATATGGGTGATAGCAAATATGCCTTCATAGGGTAGAACTTGGTCGAGTCCAAAAGGCCTTTGGCTTCCGACTCGTACCCTTTTATGATTCTATGATTTATTGTTCCGTATGGTCAGAGATCAACACTTACAGAAATACAGTATAAGTATGCTGTGTATATGCAGCATTCATGCCACATGTTTAATTGTGCAATGTTTGCATTTAGTTCATATACACAAAGTAAACCTGTGCAAACCAGGTCTAAAAAGTGCATCAGGTTCAAATGCTGCAAGCTTGATACATATGCAGTAGGTAAGCTGATGTGAACATCTCCTAAAAATCACATCAAGGTTTGCATGTTGCATGCTTGAATGAGTACAGCAGTTAAGCTGGTGTGAACATCATTTAAAAATCACATTGGGTTTACATGTTGCACACTAGCAATGTGTGCAGCAACTAAGCTGGTGCAAATCTCATCTAAAATCACATCAGTTTCTATTTCTCACACTACCGCTAGCAATCAGAGCCATTAAAATACATTTTCATTGATTTTCCTTTAAAATTAGTTAAATTCATTAATTCTGATCCTTTTGCAAGTTGTTTAATGGCTTTTGATTTTTGTCATTAATTTTCCATTAATTTGTAAAGTGTTGTTTGCTTACTGCATTAAATGTCTCGGATATAGTCAGCCAACTTCCCCCATTCTAGATGTGCAAAGAGGGGTGTCTGTGTTGTGAAGCCTGACCTTTTTGTTTTGAGCCATGCAAATCCCCTTATGCATATTTAGTGCTACAAATGTGTTTCTCCATGACTGGTATGGCTCACTTACTTTCCCTTTGTCATTCTGTATGGAGCATATACACTATGGCCATGCTCAGCACTCTTTGAGCTGAGTAGGGTCTTGAAAGCATGCATCATACCTCACATTTTGCCACTGAAATTAGAAACATAGACACTCAAAATGAGGGACAATGAAGGACACTAGCCCTCATGATAATCAGGACACATCCTGAAACATGGAGATACAGTACCTCAGAACACAATGGAAACCATTTTATTTACTTGTACTGATGTTAGCCACCGAGAATTAATTTCTACCATAAAGCATCGGTGCCATTTAGGTAGGGAAGAGGGGGGCAGTTGCCCCCCACCACATGTGTGCCTAGGTTGTGCTTATGGTGTGGCAATAATGGCATTAAATTTGGATTTAATCTTTTGCACAATAAGTGCCCCCCTGGACTGTGCTGTGCTCATGCTGCAGGTGCACACCTGACTCAGCTGTGTCTATATCACTGTGTCACAAGCCACTACTGCCACAGAGAACCTTCAGCTGGGAGGTGAGGGAGACCTTGCTGCAAGAGGGCCCCCCCACACACCCTGAATGACCAAGGCGTTGCTGAGCTGAGGAACCGGCCAGACCTCCCACGCTTCCCGAAGCCCTTACCTCCCCTGCACCAGAGAAGGCGGCAGACCTGCAATCTGCTTTTAATTCAATTTAACCTCACCTTTTGGAGCTGAACTTTTTGCTGTGTCGTGGTGAGCAAACCTGATGGTGGAGCTTATCCCCTTGACTTGTGGAAACACTGCAGCAGGTCAGCAAGCAGGCTGACTCTGAGACCAGGCAGTGTAGTGACTATGAGTGCAGATTTTTGGGCACCAAATTTGAACAACAACACTTGCACCTGATTGGACTCCCAGCCCACAGTGATGCACCGACCCAGGCTAGTCTTAAACACCTGCTTGGAGCCCCGTGGAGCACAAGCCTCTACTGCCATGGAGAGTCTTCAGCTGGGGAGGCGAGAGAGACCTCGCTGCAAGAGGGCCCCCCCCCCATGCATCCTGAACAACCGAGGCATTGCAGAGCTGAAGAACTGGCCAGACCTCCCACGCTTCCCAAAGCCCTTACCTCCCCTGCACCAGAGCAGGCAGAAGACCTGCAATCTGCTGTTAATTTTCTCCCACCAACCCACCCCGTTCCCTCCTCCCATTAAATATGGGAGTGCCACACCCACTGGATGCCCCAGCCAATCTGCAGAGTGGAAGGAGGGGATTGCTAGTGTCTCCAATCCTGCCTCTTCTAGGCACAGGTCCTAAAACCCCTCCTCTTTCCAACAGCAACACTACACCAATCACTGGCCCACTATATAACTCTGAAGCAACTGAATCCCTGGACTACTTAATCCTCTGTTCATAAATGCAACAGGACTACTGCACATGCTCTCTTGCCTCCTCCTACCAAAATATTACATACAAGAATAAGCTTCTAGCTGTCTGAGAGTGACAACACTAGCTGCTTCCACACTGTGCTAGGCCAGTATTGGTAATTACACAACAATCAGTCAATGACATTAGCAGCCTATCAGCTGTGTCCCTAAGCAGTATAGCCAGCCAAGTTAGCCTTTTTTTTCTTAAAAAAACTGTCTCCTTACAAGTTTAGCAATATACAGTCAGCACAAATGAATAACCTGCATGCTCTACTAAGATATTAACTGAACTTATGCTAAACCTTTGGCTCTACACCTAATCTCTGAAACTGACAACGCTAGCTGATTCTAAACTGTGCATTTGTCATAATATGTTATAAATATCTAGTCAACTAAATGCTAATAACAAACTCTTCTATAGCTTGCCTGAACTGCTCTCCAGCCTAGTCTAGTTTGGAGTAGTCATATTTCTTTTTTTTTTTTTTCTTCCCTTCTTTTTCTCCCCCTCCAGCAAATGAGACAGAGACTTCTCACTAAAAATAAACACCAACTGAGCTAACTGAGACCATTCAACCATGGCTCACCAAGTGCATGCTTCTTCCCTGACACCCTGTAGGGCACTGAATCTAGGTGTCGCTCTCCCTAACAGGGGGCCACTTCTTGCCATATTCTACTAACTGACCCTCCTTTGGGTGGATAGGGTCACTGACTCAGGCCACCCTGAACCAAGGGGCTGCCTGCATAAGGATCCGCCCCCTCACCATTTCCACAGTAGTTACCCCATCTCAAACAGGACTACTCTCTCTACTGCGCACGAGATGGCAAAAAAGGAGGTATGCTACAACCTGTTCTACTTTATGGGTAGGATGCATTGAAGGAACCTCATCACCTTACCTAGCGCCAAACTACTCAGCCTAGTTGCAGTGCTGCTACTCCTGGCAGGTGATATTCAACCCAACCCTGGCCCCAATACCACCAATATCTCAGTGGCATCCCCCCAGGACCCTCGCTGGGTCTCTGCAAAGGGACTGAAGATCACACATATGAATGTGTATAGCCTCAGACCCAAAATACATGAAATCCAAGCCTGGCGGGACCTCTATAAACCCGATGTCCTAGCCATCTCAGAAACCTGGCTAAAAGCTCACATCCTTGATCATGAGATACAAGCTCTGGGCTACAGTATCTCGCAAGGACAGGGAATCCAAAAAAGGAGGAGAGGTGCTAATCTACACAAAGATCGACCTCACTGTGTCACTCCTAACACTGGAGGAAAATCTCCCTGCTTAGGGCAAAGCTATATTTATCCACTTAACCCTTGGACACACAAAGCAACTAACCTTTGGCTGTGTGTACCACCCACCTAAGACTGCTCTCCAGTTTCTTGAAGCCATCACAACTGTACTGGCCCAAAGAGGTAGCTACGGAGCTGCTCATACTGGGTGACTTCAACCTCATCTGGGCCCAGAACTCAGGCCATGCCTCGATGTCACTGACCCAGGAAGCAGATCTGACGCAGGTCATCTCTGAACCAACCAGACTGAATCACAAAACTGGGAATCACACCACCCTGGACTGGGCCCTGGTGTCAAACCCTGCAAACATACAGAGCATGGGAATAATGGCAGACTCCCTGAGTGACCATTCCCCGATATTCTGTATATGGAAGAACAGAGCACCCAAGGTCCAGCCAAGAATACTTAACGCCCGAGACTACACCAATTTGTCAGAAGTAAAATTCAATCACTACCTCGGCAGCTGGAACTGGAGCCCCATAACGCTCCTCCCAATGCTGGCTGAAGCCTTGGAATACTTTCTGGACCAACTAGGCACTGCTGCCAACCTCTTTGCCCCTATAAAGAGCATGAGAGAGTGAAGGGCAGCTGTTACAAGTGGATCTCTCCATCCCTCAAATCCCTAATGACAACTCAGGACAAAGCCTGGAAGAAATTTAAGCTCTCCTCTCTCCCTGCAGACCTACTGGAATACAAAGTACTAAGAAACAAAGCAAAGAGAGCCATTAAACTTGCTAAAAGAGAGTACATCACACACCTCCAGAAAGCTAGCTTAGGCAACCCTAAGCAATTCTGGAATCATGTCAATGGTCTGATCAAGGGCACCAAAATGTTGGAGCCCAGCCCCATTGAGGTCAACGGTCAGCTTACTAGCGACTCTACTCGAATATCGGCTGCTCTCAACAACCACTTCACTGATCTTGGGGCCTACACGGTCAGTCAATCTCCCCTGGCCTCAGCCCCAAACACAATCGAAGCGACACACTTCGAACGACCCCCCTTTCACCTGCGACTGGTAAAGCGCACTGAGGTCCTAACCCTCCTAAAGGCGCTGAAACTAAAGGGTCAGGGGGAAATGATGGGATCAACCCTCAGCTACTCAAGGCTGGAGCCACCTCCTTATCCAGGCCTTTAACCATGCTCCTTAACAGATCTCTAAGGGAAGGAATAGTCCCTGATTAGTGGAAACAGGCCAATGTAGCCCCTACCCACAAAGGTGGACCCAGGGACAAACTAACCAATTACAGGCCTATCTCTCTTCTCTGCACATTAGCCAAAATTCAGGAAAGGCTAATCTACAACCAACTCTGGGACTACTTGGAAGCTCACCAACTCCTTGCCCCCTCCAAACATGGATTCAGACCAAACCACGGTACTGATACTGCCCTCATCAACTTCTTTGACAAAGTGCACAGGGCTATGGACAAAGGGATACCCACAGGTGCAGTCTTCATAGATTTGTCCAAGGAATTTGACCCTGTAGACCATAACCTTCTACTACTGAAGTTGCACAACATTGGACTAGACCCCCATGCCTTCAAGTGGTTTATGAGCTACTTATCTAGCCAGACACAGAGGGTCACCTGGAAGGGTGCCACGTATGGGCCACTACCACTACAACAGGGAGTTCCTCAAGGCTCAATACTAGGCCCCCTCCTATTCTCCCTATTTACAAATGAACTAAGTACCTACTGTGGGGAGAGCTTGGTTGTACAGTATGCTGACGATACTGTCATCTACCGATCCTTGGGCGATGTAGCTGCTCTCGGTCCCCTACTCTAAAAGGACCTCACATCCCTATAGACATGGCTGTGTGAGAACAGAATGGTACTTAATGCAGATAAAACTAAGGCAATACTATTCGGACCAAGATCCTTGGGAACTGACAGGTCCTCATCTCTACAACTTTCCACACTGTCTGGCAAATGCATAAAAGTATCCACCTCCCTAAAATACTTAGGCCTAACTCTAGATCAGTCAATCACCTACAAAGACCATGTTTACCAGGTCACCAGGACACTTCACCACAAGCTCTGAACCTTGTACTGTCTCAGAGACCAGCTCATCCCTGAGGCCTGGCTCTCCATTGCGACAAGTGTCCTGCTCCCTACTCTGACCTATGTGGCCCCGATTATACAGGGCATGGCAAAGCAGGAAGTAGTCAGGATGCAAATCCTATACAACACAATAGCTCAGTTCACTACACAAGACCACTCGAGACGTCATCACTGTGACACCCTGGCACAGCTCCAGTGGCCCACGCTGGCTGCCCGGTTACAGCAACCATTGTTCGCCTAGGCCTACAAGTTACTCAGACCCCCTGCTCCTCCAAGCATAGCAGGAATCATAGCTATTAAACACAACCCTAGGAACTTAAGGACCTCAGAACGAACACTGCTCGAAGTTCCCATAGTTCAGACCAATGCTGGTGGCAGGTCCTTCTCTTGACAAACCCCTAGCCTATGGAACAAGCTCCCTTCCCCTGGTCCAGGATGCCTCCACACTTATGAATTTCCATTCTAGGATCAAGGCCCACATGCTGGACACAAGCGCATGCCACTGCCGTGGCTCTCAAGACACCCCCTCTCTTTTTTATATCAAACCCCCCTAAAGGTGGGACTACCCTGGACCTTCGAGTAGTCTTAGGATACCTAGGGAGCAAAGCTACCTCATGCAATTAGCTATGCCAAATACTATCAAGGCAGAACTGTGTCATGACAAAAACCATGTTAGAAAACCACTGTCTGTAACTATCTTATACTTCCAAAACCACTGTCTGTAACTACCTTATGGTTCCACAACTTATGCAATCAAATGTTGTCTCCTCTGTATTATACCCTGTATTGTACTGTTATATATCCTGTATTGTACTGTTATCCCGGGTTGCCCCTGAAAAAGGGACCTTCGGGGCTCAGTGGGCCTACCCGGCCACCAAAATTTAATAAATAAATAAATAACATATTGTGCTGTCCAATCTCTCCACCTATTAGTGGCAGCACCATCTCAAGTGACATAAAGGAGCTCCAGCCAAGCAAGAATACAAGTCACATGAGAGGGACACTGTCTTTCCCACCACAAAGTAGACAGGCTGCACACTACAGCTTGGAAAAGTAGGTGAGCACTGAACTCTCACTAGCAGTGTTGTGGCAGCATATTTTTGTTGATCTACTCTTAATGAATCTTCATCTTCCTTGGGTGGCTGAAGGGGTTGGGGTGAGCTAGAAGCTAACTCAAGACTATGCTACCTACTTACTCTAGTAGGCTCACCTCCTCAAAAACAAAAATGTGTGGGCACAGTGCAGCAGCAAGCTAGGCCTTGTAGCAGCACTGACAGCAGTGTGGGTGGCCTTCATAGGTCTTGTTCAGTGCAGTATGGCAGCAGCCAAGCAACAATCAAGCAACACAGGTTGGGTGGGTTCAGTTGGTGAGGTGATTTGGCCACAGACCATGCTGGGGATGTGGGATGGTTTGTTCTAGCATCCAGCTTCTGGCAGAAGAATGGAGGAGGAGCGGAATGAAAACTGGGCTGGTGGCATACTGAGCTAGGCTACAGGTTCTGGCCTGATGGCCCGGTAAGTAAAAGTAAATAATGTTTTGTTCAGGGGGATTGGGGATGCAGGAAGGACTGAAAAATGTTGATGTGCTTTTCATGTTTCTACACCTAAGGGTGGTTTCACTACCCATATGGAATGGGTATTGAGAGAAATTGTGGGGAGAACTAGTGACACCACTGACTAGCCTTTTTAGCAGATCATGGGAGGATGGTGTGGTACCTGGGGACTGGAGAAGGGTGGATGTGATTCCCCTTCACAAAAGTGGGAGCAAGACAGAGGTAGAAAACTACAGACCTGTCAGTTTGACCTCAGTGGTAGGGGAAAATTATATAATCACTTCTGAAGGAAAGAATTGTTGAGTACCTAGAGGCCAGTGGGGCACAGAACCCAAGACAGCATGGATTCACATCAGGAAGGTCATGTCAGATGAATCTAATCAATTTCTTTGACTTGGTGGCCAAAGCAGTATTCCAGGAAGGGGCTATGGACATGGCACACCTAGACTTTAGCAAGGCATTTGACACAGTCCTACACAAAAGATTAATGAACAAATTAGCTAGCTTGGGAGTGGGTCCCAGAGTGGTAGCCTAGGTAAAACATTGGCTGGACAACAGGACACAGAAGGTACTAGTAAACAGAGTCCACTCTGAAGAAAGGGGGGTTACTAGTGGGGTACCGCAGGATTCAGTACTGGGTCTGGTCCTTTTTAATGTCTTTATAAGTGACATTGCAGAGGGGCTGGAAGGAAAAGTATGCCTCTTTGCAGATGACACAAAGATCTGCAACCGGATTGACACACAAGGGGGGTGGAAAGGATGAAAAGGGACTTGGCAAGGTTGGAGGAATGATTAGAAGCATGGCAGCTTAGATTCAATGCAAAGAAGTGCAAAGTAATGCACCTGGGAAACAAAAACCAAGGGGAAGAGTACACAATGGGAGGGGAGGCAATAACAACAACAAAAATGGAAAGGGACATGGGGTAATCATATCAGATGACCTAAAGGTTAGCAAGCAATGTGAAAAGGCAGCAGGGATGGCTGGGGGGATACTGGGATGCATAGGGAAAGGCATCACCAATAGAAAACAGGAAGTTGTTATCCCTCTGTACAGACAGTTGGTGAGACCCCATCTGGAATATTGCATCCAGTTCTGCAGACCCCATCTCCACAAGGACATAGACAGGACAGAGACATTTCAGAGGAGGTCAACTAAAATGGTGCAGTGTCTGCAACAGAAGCCATACTAGGAGAGACTAAAGGAGCTTAATATGTATACCCTTAAGGAAAGGAGGGAGAGGGGGGACATGATAGAAACTTTTAAGTATCTCAAGGGAATCAACAAAGTCCAAGAGGGAAGAATCTTTCAGAAAAAGAGATGTGCAATTACAAGGGGACACAATTTGAAGATAGAGGGGGGACGGCTCAGGGGTAATGTGAGGAAATATTTTTTCACAGAGAGGGTGGTGAACGAATGGAAAGGCATTCCTGAGAAGGTTGTGGGGTCAAAAACAGTGGGGGAATTCAAAAATGCATGGGACAGACATATGGCAATTATTTTGGGGGGTAGGAAGAAATAGACTGTTGGTTAACTAGGATCTGCAGCTTATCCAGTATGTAGGGAAATGGGCTGACTAGGCGGACCAAGCTGTCCTTATCTGCCATCAAAGTCTATGTTTCTATGTTTCTAAATTGGGACAATGTTTTTTTTTGGGGGGGGGTCAAAACTTCAGCCAGAAAAAAATGGTTAGTAACTGGGTGAGTTTAAGCCCAAATCTGATGCACTACTCCGGGGTATAGATAGATGAATA
This sequence comes from Neoceratodus forsteri, assembly GCA_016271365.2. Lineage (NCBI taxonomy): Eukaryota > Metazoa > Chordata > Ceratodontiformes > Ceratodontidae > Neoceratodus > Neoceratodus forsteri. The sequence continues at coordinate 435,966,660 of CM057451.1, read as the reverse complement.
TTATACATTTTAAATTTTCCTGATTTGCATATCACTTTTCAGTCACAAGAAATTAGTGTTACCTTTTAGAGATGCTCCAGACATTCCAGAGCTTGCCACCTATGGGTTAACTAGCACATGGCCTCCACTGGTTGTTGCCACCCTCCTGTTGAAATCTGAAATGGCACTGCTGCCATAAAGTCTAAATTTACAGGACATCCTCTGTGTGAGCAGCATGTTTTCCATGATGGATGGATAAGGGGCAGAGCAGTTATCAGGGTTAAAATGAGAGCTGTCTCTTGCATTCAGGAACAGTTGAGCAGTATGGTATGCACATACTATTGGAGCCCCACTATAGTAGAAACATAGACACATAGAAATTGATGGCAGATAAGGACCGCAAGGCCCATCCAGTCTGCCCCTTTTTTCTACCTTAAGAATGTACCATCTGCCTTTACTCCCTCAATGGCTTATTTATTCATACTCATCTGTATTGATCCCTTTTGCCTATCCCATGCCTGTTTGAATCATTGAACTGTATTCATATACACCACTTCCTGAGGTAGTCCATTCCATGCATCCACCACCCTTTCTGTGAAAAATAACTTCCTCATATTAACCCTTAATTGGCCTCCCTTTAATCTCATGCTGTGTCCTCTTGTGCTACTATTTTTCTTATATTGAAACATGTTAGGCTCTTTCACCTTGTTAATGCCCTTAAGATATTTGAATGTTTCTCTCATATCATCTTTGCTCTTGGGTATACATATTGAGCTCCATTAATCTATCCTCATATGTTTTCTGATGCAGTCCCTGCACCATTTTAGTTGCCCTTCTCTGGAATGCCTGCATGTTGTTAATGTCCTTGTGCAGGTGCGACCTCCAATACAGCACACAATACTCCAGATAGGGCCTAACCAGTGTCTTGTAAAGAGGGAAATAGTTAGGCTTATGCTCCCTCCCCAGTAAAACAGATGTCCACATCCCCACATTCAGACACATTATGACATAGGGCAAGGGAGAGTGCTATTTTATAAATTATTGGAGAGTTGTAGATTAATGAAGGCCACCACTCCACTAACAAGGGCCTTATTTGTAGAACAATGGCCTTCATTATTCTCCATCACACAATCATAATGTATAAAATAGTAATAAAAAGATAACTCCATTCATTTCAAGGGGTATGCTCCAGCACTGTGACCCATGAACATCATCTCTTAGTGACTCCTACTGCTGGCTCCCTAGTACTCAGGTAAGACACTCTTAACTTATAGCTATACTTGGTGGGTCATCTGTCACAGCGTAGCCACACATGCTACAGTGTGTGTGCATGGGGGTGTGACTAGCACTGTGGGTGGGTGTCGAGTTATTGCTACTTTTGTGTATGCCCCTTAAAGTCTGTTTGCATGGAAGCATTCAAAACTATGGAGAGAAAATAGTAGGAGTACAGTCCAGACAGAAGTAATTAGATAGTTTTGTGGGTAAGTGTGTGTACTGGGGGTTGGAATGACCACATGTTTCCACTGGTATATGTGCTACAGTTCAGCTGTGCAGCTGAGATAAGGGAGAACAAGAAAACTAAAAAATGTACCATTGGCCATAAGCATGTTACATGTGTGCAGATATATGCAGATTTGTACTGATGTACAAGTGAGCCATATATATACAGGCTGAATAGCTAAGTGGTTAAAGGCACTGAACTACAAACCTGGAGACCTGAAGACCTGGGTTTGAATCTCATCAACCCCCACTTGTATATTGTATGACCCTGAGCAAGTCACTTAACTTTTATGTGTGCAGTTATCAGCGACCACTTGCTTTTTGCACGCATGCCACATGCATGCAGTCTGTTCCAATATGACATAAAAAGCATGATTTCTACACTTTCTTTGCTGCACACATGCCACACACATGCCACTTGCATGCATTCAGTTGCAATTTAACATTTAAATCCTGCTTGCAGCACACATATCACATAGGTAGTTTTATGTGTGCAGCATGAAAACATTTCATATAATTATTTCTGCAAGGGAATGTTTAATGCATGCTTGTTCATCTTATACCTTGTTTACACTTCCCTGTTTGCAATACAACAATTTATGCATTCCAGTTGATGTGCTGCAAAGTCTCTATTGTGGACACTCACCACATTGGCTTAAGTGTCGCTCCACTCCCGTTTCTGCTCCAGTGAAATTGTGGAGACGTGTACTGTATTGAGCGAATCAACTGGTGGTGTAAACTGATGAAGCACTCAATCCACTGTGGTCCCATTTCTCCCAGCATCCTCCAGCCTTCCCATCCCCCCTTTTTTTTTTGCCAGAACAAGGAAGTATTAGGACACACAGCCATTATTCGCCAGTGTGGCTTAGTACAGCCTATGAACAATTAATTTTTATGCAGCCGGAGGTCAGTGTATTTATTTTTTGGGCTTGACATGTTACTGGTTCTTGTTTTGGTGTTCAGGATGTTTGGATGGAGACTCGGGAAGGGGGGTTCATTCTGTGTCATCAGTGACTTGACACACATGTCACTGACTAATGCCAGGCCTGGTTAGCATGGACACTCCTCTCGGCGCCATCTGCGGTACTTGAGCATTGAGAGGTGTAAACCAAAAATTACAGGACTAAGTAAGAGTGCAGCGGGATGGTGGCAGAGCGCAAGTAAAGTGCTCCTGAAGTGTAAACAGGGCTTTAGTCACAAGCAAAGTGATATTAAACTACTGGTTCAGAAATAAGCAGAGAATATGGATGGAAAATTCAGGACAGTAACATTGACGGAGCCGTACATTTATTATTTCAGATGCAAAAAAAGCATTGATTCAAAATGTGTGTGTGTGTGTATGAGTGAGAGTGGGTGGGTGGGAGCATCTCACAAAACAGGAGAAAAAGGGCAATCTGAAATGGGATAAAAAGATACAGGTGCATCATGTTCACCATATAGGAACTGCTGCTCTAAACTGAGCAGGACACCACAGTACTACAATTCCCCTTTTAAATTCTCTTAGAAATTTAAATATTAGCTTGTGCTTGCTTATCTAAATCTTTTATTTAGCATATGGAACAGATAACATACATTATCTCTCCTCTTAAGTTTCTTATCTGGCCACTACTAATGACTCAAAGTTATAATACCGGCAATATTATACGGATGTAACATAAAGTACTTGTTCCACTGCCACCTTCTGTATTTTATGCAAGGAAGGCTGTGAGCAGTACGTTGCTTGTCAGGCATGGGTTTCTATTCTTCAGTTTAAGATCTGCAGCATACTCTTTCAATCAACCTTCCACTCAATACTCCTCCACAAATGAGAAAAAAAGACTGATGCCATGACTCCTCTAATCACTGCCAAGTCTGAATAAAAAAGGCCACGCCTGCATCTTAACTACAGCTTGACGCCACAGGAGTGCTCTGCCGTAGCTGGGAAAACATGTACTTTGCATGCCTTTGACATGAGGACACAGACATTATGGTCATTTTTGTTTTCAGAACTTTCTGATTAGTCAGCAAACATTAAGGGTTCAGTGCTTGAAGCATGTTTGTTCCCATCAGTACATTAATGTGACACATGATCCTGATGCAGTATGATAAGTAAAACGCAACATCATTTGCATTCAATTGGTATTCCTACCAGACTGTGATGATGTCATTGTTCAGCTCAGTATGCAGCAAAGTAAAGTTGACATGAACCCCATGTCCAGCAGGCACTGTGATCAGCCAAATACAGTCCTGTGAATTTGGGTACTGATTCGGAAAATCTGGTGAATAAATTGTGCCATTGGAGACAGTGACATTTCCACCGCAGGGTACTGAAAGCAGAGAATAAAATATGAGTTAGAAAAAAAGCAAAACTCTGGATGGATAATAACACTGGCTATTTAAATACTTTAGAATGTAAAGACTGAGAAAAGAGGTCTTTAGATGGTTTGCATGCCATAGTCAGAGAGCCTGTTAAGTGTCTAATTAAAAGAATGCTTTCTGTTAGTTTTGGCTCTGTAAATCTCTTCAAACCACACAAATACACTCTAATACCCCACACCAAGCACAAAGCTTCATTGATATGCAGTTCCTTATGGGGGGAGGAAAGGCTGATAAGGCTTCACTGAAATAAGTATTCTTTGAAAAGAGGCCTTTATGTACTGATTGTTGGATTTTCTCTAAGGCAGGTTGGTTTCTTGGCTAAAATAGTGACTGCACTGATGAGTCCCAATAGGATGACACAAAAGTCTATAGCTTCTTGCTTGTGGCCCTGGCTGAAATGGATGATAAAGCCTGCTTAGAAGGAAAACTTTGGTTTCAGTGAGACAGTGAAGCCTTCTCAGTCTTCCCCTGCACAATGATTTGGACACCCACGATGCATGATACTGGGTCTGAGACTTTAGAGTGAATGTGTCTAGTTTGGAGAGATTATCAGTCACTGCCCCCTGCTACTCATATTATTCTTTTGTTCCTCACTGTTTAATATTCTTTTGCCTGTTTTGCAGTTTACTATATGGCTATCTTATCCTTAAGCATTCTTGTAGCTGTATATTTTGCTCCACTTATTTCCACATTATTGTATTATTTTTATTTAAATCTGTTCTCTTCTGTTCCCCCCCCCCAAGACACGGCTGGAAATGAGCTGATACCAGCTGAATATGTCTTTACTGGAAAAACTTTTAAAAAAGTAATTAAATAAATGCATACATACAGTACATAAATCAGTCAATAAATAAATACATAAATTTTCCAAACAAATAAATTAGAAATCATCTCTCTATATGTGCATTTCATGGATTCTAGATACAGCTCTTACTCCAAAATTGCCTCTTGGGTAAGCAATATCCAGGTGTAATAATTGTAAAACAAATGTTTTCAGAAAATGAGTCAAGACTTTATTATAGTCTGTTCTGCAGACATCAGCAATTCAGTCTAAAACAATCTGTATTACTCTTATTCAAATCTTCAGAATTGAATTAGATGAAACCATTTGTTTATGCTGAAGTATTCTTTAAATAGTTGTTACAAGGTCCAATCATTGAGGAGAAAATACATGAGTAAGCAAACAAATAATGAGTTTATATGTGCACTGTGTGCTCCATTTTGTAAAGGGACCCATTAAACTACTTCTACACTTTTTCACCATTTATTCATCTCATCAGTCTGCCAGCCAGTGCCCTTCTGTTCAGGCCCTCTGAGCCTTATCATTAACCTTCCTTCGGCTTACCTTCACTCTGGAAAGTCCCCTATAGATTATCCCCAGAGTGGGGCTGGGTGGAGGGGTGTTCTTACACACCCTAACACACAATCCAGATGTCCTGAGAAAGTGCCTAGTCAGTGGTGTGCTGTCTGCAGAGGGTTGGGTTGCCATCCAGATTTACATTGTTTTTCTCCTCAGGCCTGTCCATCATACAGAGATATGCCACACATACATGCAGAGGCATGATCACATGTATCATCATCTGAGGGTGGGCCCTCAAATTACTGAGGCAATCCTGCTGTACTGTCACATGGCTTCTAAAGTACTGTATCCAGTTCTGGAGGCCACATCTCTAGAAGGACATAGACAGAGTAGAAGCGGTTTAGAGAAGGGTGAAAAAATGGTGCTGGAGCTGGACCAAAAGTCATATGAGGGGAGACTGGAGGATCTCAATATGTATTCCCTGGAGGAGCGAGACAGGGGGGATATGATATAGACTTTCAAATACCTCAAGGGTGTAAATAAGGTGCAAGAGGGTGGCATTGTTGAAAAAAGAAAAGATGCTCAAGAATAAGGAGCCATGATATGAAAACAGAGGGGAGTAGACTTAGGGGTAATGTGAAAAAGTACTTTTTCACGGAAAGAGAGGTGGATCCATGGAAAAGCCTCCCGGCAGAGGTTGTAGGGGCAAAAACAATACGGGAATTCAAAAAGGCGTGGGACAGACATAAAAGAACTCTAGCAACAGGAAAGGGAGGGCAAGCCACAAATTATTTAGTATCTGTGGTATATGAAACAGGTGGGGAAAATGGGCAGACTAGGTGGGCCAAGCAGTCCTTATCTGCCATCAAATTCTATGTTTCTATGTGCTCCCAGGTGACAAGCTAGTAATGGGAAGGGAGCTAGTACATCCTATCTATTCTTGCCAGCTTCAGAGCAACCTATGTTTGGTACCAATCTTGGGTTACCAACATAGTGTGCCATAGCACTTCCAGGTCAGCAGCATCTACACCTTTAAATCACTTTCTCGACCACAAAAGTTTTAAACAGCCCTTAAGAAAGCTTTTATTTGGTCTGCTTAGAAAAAAATATGTCAAGGGAAGACACAGTATGTGTTCAATAAAGGATGAGGCAGTATTTTTCTGAATGCCAGCACTTTACAGAGGTTTAGAGGAAATCCTCAAAAATGACGGTCAACTGCTTTCCTTTGTGCAAATTTTTTTTCATAAAACTTAAAAAAAGAAAAGAAAAAACATATTTTGTAGATTGTTCTGAGTTCTGGCTGTCGTTGGGGTTAAGATGTCGGCTTTTTGCACACCGATTTACAACCTTTGTGACCAAAGTACATGTGTTGTTGCTTAATATGTTTATTGTTAGAAATGTCAGTTAAGCAAAGCTCTTTTTCAATGACTTCCTAAAACAGGAGTTACGGCTTCTGAACAAGAATAAACAGAATTCAGCATATTTAAGTTATGATTAAAAAAGGTATTGATATTCACAAATGCATTACAGTATTACAGTATTATTGTACAATCATTTCACACCGTAGGTAACAGGCAAACAATTATAATTAGGACACCCAGGGCACAGTACTGTACATTAGATTAATTCACTAACCATAGATTGAGGATTTAGAGACCATTTTCATCATTATGACCTAGTGTGTGCTGTGCTGGGGGAAGAAACTTTAAGAAAATTCCCCTTCTGTGCAGCATGGCAGCTTCATCATGCTCATAAGCCCCACCTGCTGACCCTGGTGAGGATATGACCATGGTACCATGTTTAACCATGTGACTGTAGTTAGTGCCTATAGTCAAAAAACACTGTCAGTCTAGCATGTCTAGCATGGTCAGAGTATGATTAACCATGGTAACCAAGGTAGTTCTTTAACCATGATTGACAATTAGAGATGGGCAAAAGTTGTGATTTCTGCCTTAGTAGAACTTCCGTGAAATATCATAACTTTTGTGGAAGTTTCAGATGCTGCAAGGTAAAAACAGAATCCCTGGTGGCTTGTGGGCCCTCCCCCCAGCCGATCTCCCACCTGATGAGAACATCATGTCCTGGAGTCAAGTGTATCCCCCTCCCTGCAATTCCAATACCCCTTATAGTAAAAAAAAAAAGCAAATGTCCCTGGTGGTCTAGTGAACTCCCCTTCATATCCCCAATCCCCTGACAGGCCATGAATTCAGATATCTTTGGTGGTCTAGTGCACCCCCACCCCCCCAACCTGACTGGCAGTGTCTCACCACCACCTCACCCCCATCCCAAATCTGAGCAGGTGACCAGCACAGCCCTCCTCTCTCTGCCATGGCCAGCCACCCACTGAGCTGTCAATGAATAAGCATGTGCTTACAAGTGCATGGTCATTCATTGACAGCTCAGTGGGTGGACAGCCATGGTGGAGAGAGAAGGGTTGTGCCAGTTGCCCATTCAGGTTTGGGATGTGGGGGGAGTGGGGTGGTGGGATGTTGTCTGCCAGGGTGGAAGGTAAGGAGTGCACTAGGCCATCAGGGAAATCTGAATTCACATACTGCCAGAGGATTGGATATAGGGGGTGTTCATTAGATCACCAGGGAAATGTTTATTGTTTTGACTATATGGTGGGTCGGGATGGGGAGGGTTACAATAGACACCATGGCATGATGTCCTCACTGGGTGGGTGATTGGGTGGGGGCAGGAACTGCTAGCCACCAGGAATTTTGTTTTTACCTGTGGGTTGGGTGATCAGGTGGGGGAAGGGACCGCTAGCCAACAGGGATTTTTCTTTACATATCGGGAGGGTGAATGGGTGGGGGTAGGGAAGACTAGCCACCATCAATTTAGTTTATACTTATGGACCAGATGATCGGGTGGGGAGGGGACAGCTACTCTCCAGGGACTTTTTTGACTTATCAGGTGGGTAATTGGGTAGGGGTGAGGGATTGCTACCAGCAAGGGAATTTTTTTTACAATTGAGGAAGGTGATTGAGTTGGGGGGAGACTGCTAGCCACAAGGGATTTTTTTTTAACATATGGGGGTGGGTGATTGGGTGTGGGGAGGGAATGCTAGCCACCAAAGAATTGTTTTTTACAATTGCGGTGGGTGATCGGGTTGAAGGAGGATCTGCTAGCTGCCGGGGAATTAATCATTTTAACATCGGGCAGTGACTGGTGAGTCTGGCGACCAGTGGGGGGGGGGTGCCAATGGACTTTAGAGTGTGAGGTAGGCAGAATTTCTGCAAAAGTTTGGAAATGGATTTCCAAACTTTCATGGAAGCAGAACTTTGACTTTTGTGGAAATTCCACCAGCGGAAGTTTTTTTTTTTTTTGCACATCTCTATTGACCATGCCTGACCATAATCATTCTGCATTCATTGTTTAAACTAACTGAACATATTCATTTTAAAGGGACACTGTCAACCCTTTTTTCATTAATGTTGCTGCCTGCTTTATCTCCTTGATCTTTTAGAAGCACTGAAAAGTATGATAATGGTGTAATTACTTTATTTATTTATTTGAAGTTTGGTGACTGGGAGAGGCACACTGACCCAAGGCTTGTTTCCAGGTGCAACCCGGGGAAAGGGGAGTAGGGAGGTCATAAGGTAATAAACAAGTTAAGAGGAAATACAATACAATGCACAATTTCAAAAATATACATAAAAACAAAATGCATACAAGAAAGTATTCTGTACTAGTAGAACAAATAAAGGGTAGAGATGTTTACAGGGAGCAGGGTAGCATAAGATATTACCACAACTAACAGTTGACAAGTTGATGTTACAGCAGTTAACAAGGATACATCATGAACTTGAGCTGTGAGAAGCTGATTAGAAATTGGTAACGGGGAGAGGGGGCAAGAGAGGGAATTGGGTTGTAGAAGGGGTAGGGAGTGAGAGGAGGGGGGACTGGCAGAGGAATGAGGTAGAAAAGGGGAAGGGGAAATGGGAGGGGTGGAGGGGGATGAGAAAACTGTACCAGGAGAGGAAACTAGAGGTTTGGCATGCATGCACAGGAGGAGGAGGGGAAGGGGTGGGAGAGGGCATGTTTGAAGAGGTGAAGCAAAGGAGATAGATTGAGCGATGGGGGAAGAGAGTTCCAGATAAGGGGAAGGCAGTAAGAGAAAGTAGGCTAACCAGAATTAGAGTGGGGTTGGGGAAGGTCAAAGGTGTGAGAGTCCCTGGAACAGTGAGAGTAGGTACACAGCTCCAAGTGAAAGTAGTGGCATTCCAGACCCAAAGGAATACATGGCACCAGACAGCAGCAAGTAAAACAATGTATTGCTCAATGGCAAAAGTATTGGAGTCTAATCGCAAAACACTGTGCCTGTGAACCACCAAGCAGAAGGTGCTGAATAAAGAATAAAGCCTGAAGGGGGTGGAGGAGGGGGCAGACCTGTAGATGACATCTGTGCAGTCGAAAATAAGCAAGATAGTTTCAGTGAGCAGTTTGCGGTGGACTGGAAGAGGGAGGGCATCTTTGTTTCTAAACATGTCACTGAGCCAACCTTCTTTTGTTTTAAATTCCTGATCTACTCATAGGGAATCTTCTAAACACCATCAAACAGTGCCACCTCTCATGATGCAATACTCTCCTCTCCTACCAATGCGTTTGGTGGCTATACAGTGCTTGTGGGTGTTTCAAAGCTTAGGAAATATGCAACTGAAGTTGTTAAAAGAATGTAAACCAGCATGCTTTTGTGTGGTAATCAGTGTGGTAGGCAGACTGTTTTTCATGTTTAAAAAGAAAAAAGCATCAGAAACAAACTACTGGCTACATCGACAAACTCTGCAGACTGTGACTGATCATAAAATATGTGTTTTTAAAACTAGAGACACTTTAAGGCCAAAGAGTGTTGGCAGTGTCCCTTTAATCATTCACTAAATTTTAAATGAAGAACATTACATAAATATTTTTCATTTATTTCATTTATATTATGATCTTTCGTAGTATGCTTTCTGAATGTTCTGGACACACCATGGTTAATCTGTAGTTCAGTTTGTCATTCACCTCCTCCTTCAAGGACTACCTCCTCCAATCTGCCACCTGTGTCTGCCCCGGTAGATAACCCCCCTGAATGTCCACCAACCCTTAAATTACCTTAGAGTTTATATGTATCTGTATATTGGCTGTATTGTTGTGTGCTCTGTATTTTTTTTTTCAAATCTAGATGCTCCTGTCATGTACAGTGTTACTACTGTAAATACCACTAAATTTTGCAAATATTGTTTTTACCTTTTTTGCTGTATCATCGAATTTCGAACTTCTGTACCACTTGACATTTGTGAAAACAATCATTTTTGCTCACATACTTTCCAGTTTAAAAATAAAATTGAATTAAATTGAATGGTTAAATATAGTTCATCCATGTTTGACCATGGTTTATCCATCTCATAGTAGCATGGCAAAGCAAACACATTTGCTTAATTTATTTGCATATTTGAAAGCAGAATTTGACACTGTAAACCTATAAAAACAATCATAGCCTAACAGTTTGCTTTTTTTGCAATTAATAAATAAAATGTAAGGTTTACACAAAGCAATTAATTACTTGACCATTAAAAAATACATTATGAACTCATCACATCTTAAAAAGGGTTTGCTTATATTGTGGTATAAATAGTGATTAAGCCACTGTAACAGTTATTAAAGAGGAAAGACTCCATTAAAAAGAGGAAACAAGGCGCAATAATGGGTATACAAACAAGAGCTATTTCAAAAGTATGTGTACAAATAGAAATACAGTCCTTTTAGGTTTCTGCCACTATGTACTAATGTTGTAAGTCAAGTTAGATACATGACAGGTGAAATATATTGGAATAACCATATTTATTTAACTTTTTATTTAATTTTGATAGCCAGAGAGCAAGCAGTGAGAGATCCTCATGAGAGACAGAGAGAGAGAGAGAGAGAGAGAGAGAGAGAGACTGCAACAGCCTTCCTGAGGAGGTTGTGGGGTCGAAAACTGTGGGAGAATTCAAGAATGCATGGGACAGACATAAGGCAATTTTTGTGGGGGGTAGGAAGAAATAAGTTGATGGTTAACTAGGATGTGCAGCTTATCCTGTGGGTAAGGAAATAGGCAGACTAGGTGGGCCAAGTGGTCCTTATCCGCCGTCAAAGTCTATGTTTCTATGTTTCTAACCAATAACATGAGACAGAGCATGCTTGCTGCCTGTGTGGCAGTGAAAGTGGTCATTGGTGAAGGAGTGAATGGTGCCAGAAAAAAAAATGATAGTGTGGGTGGAAGGTACAAAATATTTGAACAGACTAGTTGACCTGGTCTCTGCTACAGTGGGGTTCATAACAATGCCACTGACATGACTGGAAGAGAAGGCTAAGTAGGGATGTTTGGGCTACGATAGTCAGTAAATGTTATCCACTCCTTTTGGATGGGATCAAGGGACCTGGAGAGTAGGAAGGACACATTGAAAGCCAGTGAGGTCTTGGGTTGAGTAGGAGGTATTACCTTACCACCTTTACCCAATCATGGTAACTCAGGTGGGATGTGAAGCAGAATTGACTGCTGAGCTCTGTGTTTGGAGCCCCGGTTGAGCAGAGCCAAGAATTCAGTACTGCCGGTTCATCTTGCATTACATCTCTCCTTAGTGGAGACGGGAGGAATAGAGAGAGCACACGTGAGAGAGAGAGAGAGGGACCTGTTTGGACATAAGGCAGTTTGTCACCTGCTGGAGCCTGAGTATCAATTCACTTCCAATGGAACACTGCAGGAGAGAGAGAGTACTCACCTACAGTATTTCATCCTGACACAGAGAAGAATCACAGATCTTAAGATGGTTGTTTACTCTTACTTTGGCAGCAGTTGACTAGTGTGGTCATGTACACTTCTGGTGGGGGAGCAGAGCAGAGGGGAATTGATTAAAAAAATATAGCTAGAGAGGGGCATTTGTGAGTTCTCCATCCTGGATTGTTTTTAAATTGTAAGTCTCTTGAACAGCATTTTGAATCTGCTTCAAGGTTTGCTGTCATATTTTGAGATTGCCTCCCCATTTTATATATTAGCTATTAATATATATAAAAATAGCACTATGTCTTTGAAGGGAGGGTGGGTGTCAGGAAGAATCCTCTACCAGCTGCAGTGAAGTGACAGAGAACAGGGTAGGGGATGGGGAGCACTCAACGCTTGCATCTTTTGGTTCGGTTGTTTCAGTGAAGGAACTGGTCAATGGGGATCAGAGGCCTATGGAGACAATGACTAAAAAAATGGAAAATATATCAGTGGACAGGTTAAAATGTATGTTTTAAACATTTAATGTGTTAGGGAATTGGGGTGGGGGGAAGAAGGGTTATTAAAACATGTTAATATGTTCTCTTTTATAGTTATGTTGAGGTATTACATATTTTTAATTTTACAAACATGCTTGCCAGAAATTATTTGTGAGGCATGGATATTTACTGTAGGTGTGTTGTATCTGGTTGCCAAAACAATTCCAAGACAGGTGGTTGCTGCTCTACTTAACATCAAGAATCAAATAACATTTTTGGGAATGCTCAAAAATCCATATACAGTACTATATATGTAAGTACTGGTAATGCACAAAAATAAGTGAAAAAAGGACAGAATTTTCAACTTAGCTTATTCTTACGCAGCACAGCTGTTTAAGGTAGGACAAGTCTGTGTCACAATCTCATGAGATTTTGTGTATCCTAAGAACAAGATCAGAAAGTAGCAACAGAAACAATATCAAAATGGAGACCCTCACACTGAAAAAAGGAAGATGCATTCTTAAAGAAGTCAGAGATCAAAAGCATAGACAGACTTAACTGGGCAAACTGGAACATATATCTTTAATTTTTTTTCTTTCTTTCCTTTTTTTTTTCTTTCCTTTAGGGCTCCCTTAATGTATAAATGTTCAGCACATTCATGTCCCAGAGAGAGTGAGTGGAACAGCAAAGGAGTGCAATAGGTAACTGGCAACACAGGTGTCAGCAGACAGAAGGAAGCAGAGATGCAGGGGACTCTGCCAGTCAGGTAAGATAAGGCACCTGTTCACTGCTGTGCATGAGTCACTGCAGGGAAGGATGGAACATCAATGGTTGGCCAAAACTGGAAATAGGAGCAACACCCTATCTATGGTAAGAGAATAAAGAGATTTATGTAAGTCGTGGGGGAACACAATTAGAAACAAAAAAATGGGAAAATTAGAAACACCCTACCAGGGTTAAGAGTACAAAAGTGTTTCCAGGTAACACAGAGAGAATAGAAGATAAGAATGCTGGGAGTGATGCAATGCAGTGGCTGTGGGGCAGCAGTTTTCAGGAAGACCTTCCAGAGACTGCAGTACTACTCCATTGCCTCTCTGGTTTTAGGGAAGAGGTTGCTAGATTCCAAGCTGAGTTAACTAGGATTCAAAGGACATCTTCCCCCACCGAGGGGCCACCAAGTAGGCCACTTTTACCTCCGTGGATGGCAGGGAGGAGGAATGGCTAAACTATGGTGGGATCTGGAAGAGTAGGGATGGTGAGACAGAGGCACATTCTTCAGCTGGTACCACTACATAGTTCCTATGCCACTCTAGAGGGGGGGACTGCCTGGATGAGGCACCTGTGGTAGTGACCAAGGAGGATGTTGGGGCCTTCCATAGTAGAGACCTCAAGGAGGGTGGTAGAGGACACCAGAGGAGGAGGAGGAAGCAACTTCTGGTTGGGGACTCATTTGTGAAGGGTATAGCTTTGGGAATAAGAAAGGAGGGGGAGATGCAGTTTAGGTGTCTACAAAACGCCGCAGTCTAGTGGAATGGAAAGCAGATCCTGAGGATCTCAAGCCAGAAGGATGGGAAGGAGACCTTGACATCACTGTCTACTCGGGGAGTAATGACCTAACTAGGGACGGGACTGGGATAGTTCAGGCAGAGTTTAGGGAGCTGGGAAGGGGTCTTGGACAGGTAGCTCTCACAGTGATTTTCACAGTGTCCAGTCAAAACCATGACAGCAAATATGCACAGTCAAAAATGACACGGTTATAACAGTGTCACACAGTTTCTGAATTAGTATATCTAATCTAATGCGGTTCAGCATGGTTTTGTACTCACCAAGCGGCATGGTTATTGACCACACTGGTTTTGAACATGCAGTCTTGACATAGCACCGGTTTTCACTGTGGTAATGCCTTTCTATGATGGGGGGGAGGGATCTCTTCACCAGGAGCTTCAACACATGGCTGAAGGTATGATGCAGAGAGGAGGAGTTCAGCTACTAAGGGGACTGGTGACCCACCTGGAAGGATAAGAGCCTATTCAGGGGTGATGGACTGCATCCATTCGGGAGGGGAATCTCAGTCCTCAGTGGATGATTTAAATGTTAGTTACTTCAGTAAACATTTAAGCTAGAAGAGGGGGTGGCAGAAGGAATAGGGGCAGCACCTTCCATGGGCTGAAGAAGACAGCATAAAGAACCAGAGGGAGAACAGTCCACAAGGGTACAAATTAATAAAGGAAGCAGGGTGGTACAGACAAGTGGGGAAGGAAATGTGGGCATTAAAAAGAGAGATCGGGATGGGGGCACTGTGCAGCCCAAGCAGCACTGATGCAAATAGATAGAGCTCTCCATTTTGAAGTTTAAAAATACAATTTAAACTAAGCAAATAAGAAGTAATATGACTTCATTTTATGTTGGTGTGTGTTGAAAATGCCACTGATCATTATCGGGAATCCACGAAAAGATAAGTCTTTTAGCGATGGAGTAAAAGCTAAAAATGTGTCCAGAGCACCAACCATAAGGTCTGCACATGGACACGACTCAGAGCCAATTGATGAAGAACCACAAGAAACCCTACAGACTCTTGGTTCAAAACTAAACTGATTAATCAAATCGGTGGCTGGAATACACGATAAATTTGATAACCTGATGAATAGCATGGCAATTATAGAAACGACAATGGAATCAGTCCAAATAGTGATGGTGGATGCTACAAAATAAGCAGATGCAGCCATGGGAGTGATCACTTCAATAATTAAAGAGAACTTGCACCTCAAGTCCAGATTAGAAGCTCTGGAAAACCAAGCGCGAGCACATAATTTGAGATTGCTTGGGCTGGTAGAGGGTAGTGAAGGTGACCATCTGCTGCTTCATGTGCAAGCGTGGCTGGTGCAGCAACTTGGAGATGAGGTAACCTCTATAGTCCAAAGATTCCAGGAGGCATACTGGGTTATCTCCAGAGGTCAGCCCAACAACCCTGAGGAAACACAGACTGTAGTGGTTGTCACTGATGGAGTGGGTTCCAGAGATTACCTTTTAGGGTTGGCACAGCACAAGAAAACGCTCCTACAGAATGGGGAACTGATACGAATGTATCATGATTTAGGATATGCAACCAGACAAAAACATAACAAATTTGATTGGGTAAGAGCGATGTTAAGAGCAATGGGCATTCCACATAGGATGGTATTCCCTGCTAGACTGTGGATAGAGCAGAAGGGGACAATTTTTAATTTTCACGGATCCATCGGAGGCACTTAAATGGTGTCAGAGGAATACTGCAACCTGTTCCAGGGGAGAGGCCAGAGAAGACTCCTCGACGGAAGAAGAGGAAACATGAACTTTTAGTTTAACTGCTAGTTATACAGGGTAGGGGGATGACTGAAAAGCCAGGTAAGGTGTTAATAAATGTTTGATGTCAATCTACCACATTTTAAAAAACAAAACTGGGTCAGTTCACATCCCTCCCTAAGTTTCTAGTGGTATTAATTAAATTAAACTAGAAAAGTGTTTATATCCTTTTGGTACAGGTCTCGAAGTATAAGACCATTAATAATAGATCCACATTCTGTGTAGTAATTGCACCAACACTGCCATTTTCAGTGAAAAATGTTTTAAATTCCTAGTTTTAGTAATACAGTATACTGATTACCAGTATAAGGGATACTGCTGGTAATTTCTTTTAATGTACAGATTTTTGTATATTCTTCTTACTGTGAGGTGTTCTATCTAGTTTTGAAATGCACATATTGTGCTTTAATTAAGAAATAGCATGTCGAGCCCCCCCACTGGTGGGGATAAAAATGTGGAACTGCAGACTATAAAACATATTTTTATATATACCATGCAACTCGTGGGCCAGATCACAGTCAATTTGTTTCGGAATATGCCCATATGATGTATCTTTTAGCATTGATGGACTATCTGAGTGTATTAAGTGGAATGGTCCCCTCATGATTCTTTTTTTTTCTACTTTCTATTTCTATGCCTCTACTGTCTCCTAACCTCCACTCCTTCAGGCCACCAAGGTGCTCTGCTTCCCGACCCTGCCAACTACCCTGGAGTCTGCCCCTAGAGTGCCACACACTTTAATCCTCAGGGTCCCTCGACGGCACAGATTACCCCTCGGGTGGGGTGAGAAGGGAACCCCCTCAACCCTCCCCTATCCCCATGTGATCTAGCTGCGCACACCGGAGTCTGCCCTTTCTCAGTCGGTGGTCTGCAAAAGTAGGCAACGGTGGTCATCATCTAGGAAGCTTGGGAGATGTTTTTCTCCTTTCCTCTCTAGAGAGTCCGACGTGCAATGACGTCAATGCACTAACATGCAGACGTCTGTCAGCTCTCTCCCCCATGTTGATGCCCGCACCTGCCAAACACCCACCCTCTGCTGGGTGTCACTGCAGTGCGACACATATCCCTAACCCACCCCGAAGGAAGGAGAGCTGTCGTGGGACGCTCAGTCTTTCCTTCCCCCTGACAGCCCCATGTGACCTAAGTCCATTCTTGAACCTGGGTCGCCGGAGTGGCATGAGGTGTGGCATCCAGCACCTCAACCCTCAGAGCCACCAGACCAGCCCCTCATGATTCTTTATGTATTCTTTTGTGATATCAAAGCTAATGAATATAACTGTGTTTGATGCATAATCAATAAACATAAAGTTTAAAAAATAAGGAGAGAGAGGAAGGAGGGAGGGCAAAAATGAAAAAAAGGGACAACAAGCAGAGTGGAAACAAAATATGGAAGGCCATGTATGCGAATGCTAGTAGTCATAGAAATAAGATTCTGGACCTAGAGGCCATCATGACAGAGGCCAACCTGGATACTGTGGCTATTACCGAGTCATGGTGCACTGAAAACCATGATTTGGGCTTGGATATACGGGGCAATGCTCTATTCAGGAAGGACTGGGTGGGGAGAAAAGGAGGGGGTGTGGTGTTTTATGTGAGGCAAACCACATAAACGACAAAGGGACAGGGAATACAGGGGGTGGCAGAGGTAATATGGGTCACCTTGGAGATGGAAATTGGAACCACTATTCACACAGGAGTGATCTACAGACCTCCATCACAGGGGAAGAATTAGATAAGTTGCTGGTTGAGGCCACTGGATAGATTGCAGAAAATAGTTAGGTGCTGCTGGTGAGGGCCTTCACCCTGCTGGATGTAGACTGGATCCACCCAACAGCAGCATCAGCCAGATGCAGGGACATCCTGGACTCTCTGCAGGGGGTGTTCTTCAGACAATTAGTCAGTGAACCCACTCATGGAGGGGCAATACTGAACCTGGTGCTCTCTAACAGGTACAGCACTGCAGATGTCAATGTGGAAGGTCACCTGGGGACCAGTGATGGTTCGTTATAAGGATCGCTGTGAAATGGAACCTCATAAGGGTGAGGGGACCTCAACTTTAGAATGGTGAATTTTATAAAGATGAGTGAATGCCTCAAGGATGACAGTGGGAAGGGGGGATGGCCTGCATGGGTTGAGGAACAGTTGGTGAAGCTAAAAGGGAGTCTATTAAAGTAACAAACCTCTTTATCAAGCAAGTGAGAAAAAGCAAGGGCAAAAAGAGGCAGCTATAGTTCTTGAAAGAGGAGGCAGAAAAGGTAAAGTTAAAAGGGTGGCATTCAGAAGGTGTAAGGAGATGCAGAGGGAGGAGGATAAGGGGGGTATATCAGGGGGAAACAGAGGGAAGTAGGGAAAGCAGTAAGGAGTGCAAAGGTGCAATCTGAAGAGATATTAGCCCAGGAGGAAAAGAAAGGGGTCAAGACATTTTATAAGTATATAAGTGAAAAAAGGAAGACTGGGGTGGGATTGTGAGGTTAAAAGGGGAAGGGGGGATTGTGAAGCGGGAGACCAGGAAAAGTCAGATATCCGGAACTAATATTTTCTTTGTTCAATGGCAACAGAGGAAGGAGAAGGGGAGGGGCCACAAAATGTAACAAGTTTTGGAGGAAGGGAGGAGGACACTAGTCCTTTTTTGGAGGAGAGGGTCCTAAATGGGTTCGCTAGTCTGAAGGTTGACAAAGCAACAGGGCCAGATGGGGTTCATCCAAGGGTGTTGAGGGAGCTCTGGGAGATACTGGCTCCACCTTTGACAGTCCTATTTCACATCTCACTGGAAAAAGGATCTGGTTCTGGAGAACTGGAGGAGGGTGGGTGTAGTCCCACTACACAAAAGTGGTAGCAGGGAGGAGGTTGGCAATTATAGACCAGTCAACCTGACATTGGTTGTGGGAAAGACATTGGAATCACTGCTGTTGGAAAGGATTGTGGAATATCTGGAATTCAGTGGGTTACAAAATCCGAGGTAGCATGGGTTCACGGGGGGAGATCGTGTCAAATGAATCTGACAGATTTCTTTGACTGGATGAAGAAGAATTTAGATCTGGGTGGAGCTGTGGGCTTGGCCCACCTAGGTTTCAGTAAGGCTTTCAACATCATTCTACATGGGAAACTGGTAAAAAGATGGGTAGCTTAGGAGGGAGTCCAAAGATGGTAAACCGGATAAGAAATTGGTTTGAGGATAGGTAACAATGAGTGGCAGTAAATGGAATTCACTCTGAGGAAAGGAAGATGTCCAGCAGGGTGCTTCAGGGATCAGGGCTGGGACTGATCCTGTTCAATGTCTTATAAGTGACATTGCACAGGATCTGGAAGAGAAGGTTTACCTCTTTGCAGATGACACCAAAATCTGCATTAGGGTGGACACGCCCAGGAGGGTGGAAAGGTTGAGCAAGGAACTTAGAAAACTAGAGGAGTGGTCATGGGCAAGGCAGCTGGGTTTCAATGTGAAAAAGCGCAAAATAATGCACTTAGGATATAGAAACATTAGAAGTAGCTGGCAGATGGGGACCACGTGATCCATCTAGTCTGCTCAAAAATTTATACCCCCTACCTGTTTTATTACCCCTGAAGGTGCCCGCAATGCCTGTCCCATGTTAGTCTGAATTCCCGCATGCATGGAATTGGCATAAGGGAGACCAGTGCAGAGTACAAAATGGGTGGAGTAGTACTGACAAATACAAAGCAGGAAAGAGATCTGAGAGTAATTAATTTGAATGACTTCAAGGTGGCATGGCAGTGTGACAAGGCAGTCAGGAGGGCTAGAGGAATACTGGGGTAGACAGGGAGGGGTATAAACAGCAGAACGTGGTAGGTGGTACTGCCACTGTATAGATCACTGGTAAGACCCCATCTAGAATACTGTGTCCAGTTCTGGATAACACATCTCTTGAAGGACATAGACACAGTGTAGGTGGTCCAGAGGAGGGCAACTAAAATGGTACTGGATCTGCATCAAAAACCATATAAGGAGAGACTAAAGGACCTCCTTATGTACACCCTGGAGCAGAGGAGGGATGAAGGACATGATAGAGACCTTTAAATACCTCATGGGGGTAATTAAGGTATAGGACCGAAGTATTTTTCAGAAGAAAAGGTGCTCAAGAACAAGGGGACATGCTATCAGGCTGGGGGGGGGTTAGATTCAGGAAAGATGTGATGAAACACTTCTTCAGAGAGTGGTGGATTCCTGAAACAGCCTTCCAGCAGACACGGTGTGGGTAAAAACAGTGGAGGGGGTCAAGAATACATGGAATTGGCATAAGGCAATCATAGTGGAAACGAATGGGGAGGGAGAAAGATCTGTAGATCAACTACGGGCTGCAGTAATAATGTACGTAGGCAAAAATGGGCAGACTAGCTAGATCATGCAGTTCTTACCTGCCATCATATTCTATGTTTCTAAAGAACAAGTTAGCTATTGCTCTCAGAGCAGTCTTGCTATCAGAGCAAGGAGGCAGCTGACTGAGGAATCTAGAAAGGGAATGTGGAAATTGTTTAACCCGGAAAGGCATACTAAACCAAAGCTAGCTTCCAGGTGCAACCTGGGAGCACAAGGAAGTTAATTGACTTGCTCAGTATGCTAGTAGGGAATGATGGGGTTTCAAACCCTGGTGTCCAGTTTTTCAGCTCAGTGTTCTTATCACTACACAGTACTTGAGTAGACAGATAATTTATCTGAAGTGTAGGATTTACAAGGTAAACTGTGACCTTTAATCAGGGTAAAAACAAAAACACAGTAGTTATCAGTGTGTTAGTCTGAGATGAGTAAAATGAGCCGATAATCATCCTTGCAGTTAGGTGGGTTGTGATATCTGTGAACTGGGGGTATTTCTTAGGCAGAAGTAAAGCAGTTGTGTGCATTTATACTTCCTTAGCCTTTTTACAAGAACACTATTAAAGGACTCCCTCCTATCGTGTCACATTAAAGTTCATGTCCCAGCGAGTGGGTGGAACAGTGGAGGAGCGAAAATGGAAATTAGTCTCTTAGGCATCAGCAGGCATCTGCTTGGACTCAAAACGTTAGAGCTTACTGCTGTATTTTAGTTCTCCTAGTGCTATAAACACTGGCTTGCTATACTTTTCCATTTTTTGTGGGTCTTTTGCATTTTTCTGCTAAAAGTGCTATAGTTGTTCTTTATTCTAAGTCCATAGGGAACAGCATTCATACAAGGAACTCTACCAGTCCAGTTAGGTATGGTACACTGCCTGTATACTTGTTGTCACGTGTGTATAAAGAGTACAGGAAAAGGAAGTACATGTTATATTCTAAGAACTCCTTATATGTGGTAAAATAAATGAAGAAGAGAAAGGGGAAACTTAAAACACCCAATTTGGGGAAAGAGTAAGGAGGTAGTGACAAAGGGAATGCAATAAAACCCTATCTAAGGTCAGTCAAGAAAGGGCAGGCTAAACTAAAAGTGAATAATTAGTCAACTCTTTTAAGTAGCATATGAGGAAAGCAAATTGAAACACTATCTAGCCTATAGCAATGGGAGAAAACCAAACATAAAAAGGGAAATCTGAAAACACCCTATTTGGGGTATGGGCACACATTCTTAAGTCATTGAAAGAGCAGTACTGAGAATGTTGGGAGTGGTACAGTGCAGTGGCTGTGGAGTGGTGGTCTTTAGGGAGACCTTTTGGAGGCTGAGGTGCTGCCCCATTTGCATGCACCTCTCTGGGCTAAGGGAGGAGGTCACTAAACTCTGAGCCAAAATTGTCAGGATTCATGGGATCTGTGTCCCTAACCATGGGCCACTAAATCCACCACTGTTGCCTCAGAGGTGCCAAGAAGAAGGCCTAGTTGGACTGTGGTGGCTCTGGGAGGGTGGGGGATGAAACACATTCCTCCCCCAGTGTCACTAAACAACTCTTTTGCCATTCTGGTGGAATGGGACTGCCAAGAGGAGGCACCCATGATAGTGACAATGGAGGATGTGAGGTTCCTCCAGAGGAAAGGCCCTAATATGGGAGGCAGAGGACCCCAGTGGAAGAATAACAACTTCTGGTGGGGTACTCAGTTGTTTGGTGGGTAGTTTTAGGATCAGGACGGGAAGGCAAGAGGGAGGTGAGGTGCCTACCTAGCACCTTGGCACAAAGGGATGAGGATCAGATCCTTAGGATTGCTAGGGTGATAGGGGAGGAGGAGCTGGATATCATTGTCTCATACTGGGACTCCATTTATTTTCTTTATACACTGACCTCATTTCTAAAATTCCAACAAGGTCGAGTTTGTTACTATATGCTGATGATATTATTCTTTTTTAGCAGCGCAGCATCAGTGGATGAAATTAATTCCTCCCTGAACAATGATTTTTCTGCCCTAAATGGTTGGCTGTTGCAGCATCGCCTGATGCTAAACACCAGTAAAACTCAGTGTATCTTATTTGGATTGAAACCTAAGTTAACTAAATGTCAACCATTGCAAATATTTGATTTGGCAGGAATGATGTTGCAACAGGTAACAGAATCTAAATACTTAAGAGTCTTATTGGATTCTAATTAGTCTTTTTCAGCCCATGTAGAAGAATACAGTTAAAATAGTTAATCAGAAGTTGGGCGCTTTATATAGCCTTAAGGATTGTTTAACTAGAGAGGCCAGGGAATTAATTTCAAAAAGTGTACTTTTCCCCTATGTTATTTTACAACTCAAATTTATTTACAATGTTGACAGGTAGTGACTTAAATTTAGATAACAAGACATTTAATGCTGTTCATTAATTTGTAACTTTAAAACCATATAATACCCATCATTGTATATTATATAATGAGCTTGGTTGGCTACCACCAAAGTTAAACTTTTTGTACAATCTGGGTTGTTCACCTGACAACATAATGAGACTTAAACCTCAACCCATATTATTTTCTTGAACTGAGATTAAAAAGGAAGGTAGAGCATTAAGGTTTTCTTGTATGGGGAGAGAGCTTTCTCAGTACAGGCACCTAAGCTGTGGAATACATTGCCTCAACTTTTTTTAGATGCAAATAATCATGCACATTTTAAAACTGAGTTAAAATCTTATTTGCAGCAACAAACTACTTGTGAATGATTTTAATGTTGCATTTAATGTATGTACTTTATGTAATTATTTTTGTTTTGTATATTTCTGTTCCATCATAGCTGCATGTGTAGTGAACCCAGGTCATTCCTGAAAAGGGGCCTTGGCTCAGTGTACTTACCCAGTTAACAAAGTGAAAATAACTAAATAAACAAATCTGGGGACTAATGACCTAGCAAGGAATGCAGCATGAGTGGTGCAGGATAGGTTTAAGAAGCCAGGGATGGTCCTGAAGCAGATAGCTGACATGGCAGCCTTCACTGAGGTGCTAACTGCACAGTTGGGAGGGGAGCAGAAACATCATACCTAGGTCTTCAATGACTGGTTGAAGGCATGGTGCAGAAAAGAGGGGTTTGATACATCAGGGACAGGGGTCCTACCTGGAGGGATAGATGTCTGTACAAAGGAGATGGCCTCCATCCATCCAGGAATGGAATGGCAGTAATAGGTGGAAGATTTAAATGCTACTTCAACAGGCATTAAAGCCAGCCATGGGCAGCAGCAGAAATAAACAGAGGCAGTGGATGCTGGCCCCCCACCAAAAAAAAAAAAAATGAAACATCAGAGATAAGAAGCCTAGGGGAAATAAATTTCTTTCGGGTACAGGGGCCCAGGGAGATGGGAGAGAAGGGTCAGGAGGTGGTTCAAAGGCTCAGAGAAAATTAAGGGAAGGACAGAGGGAGATTAAAAAATGAAAGCTCTGACATGGTATTGATGAGTGTTGAGGCACTGGATGCCACACCTCATGCCACACCAGTGACCTGGGTTTGGGAATGAGCCTGGGATGTCGGAGTCAGCAGAGGGTGAGGCTGGGGAGATGGATTGAACAGCCATAGGTTGCTCTTCTCAGCTGGGTAGGGACCCAGTCATGCCTGCTGCAAGGCTTCCCCAGGTGGAGGCCAGAGGGTAGTACAGATGGGAGCGGCTAACATAGGGATGTTACCACGGATCGCTGTGTGCACATGCCTCCACATGCACATGAACAACCACGGCAAGTGGAGGGGCAGAAAAAGTGGGAAATGGAGCTGACAGGCTCCATGATGGTCCCACAGCATCATGTTGGCCTCCAGGAGTCTGGATGTTGGTCTTCATGGGAGAGGGAAAGTCAACACCCTTTGCCCTCGGCCCTGTCATGGGGGGGCAACCTGAGTGGGATTGCTGGGAGAGTCAGAGAGCAAGTTCTCTGAGGGAGAGGCCAGGGCTGCCTGCCAGCTCTGCAGGGAGCATAAAATGTATATAGAAACCAAAAAATAAGAGGACAGTACTAGGAAAAAAGGAAGCGTGAAGAATGGACTTGGGAAAGCAGGGTAAAGAAAGGGCAGGGATGGATGAAAAGAGTGTAGAGCCATGTGTGCCAGTGCATGGAACCTCAGAAATAAAAGATGGACCTGAACTTGGTGGCCACAACAGAATTACGATGCACCGACAACCACAGCTGGAACGTGGCCATTCCGGGTTACACCATGTTTTGAAAATATAGGACAGGGAGGAAAGGGAGAGGGTTTTTTTTTGTATGTCAGGAAAGGTATAAAGACCATAGAATTACAAGGACATAAAGGGAGCAAGGAAGGGATTGAGGTTCTTTGGGTTGGCTTAGAGACAAGGTCTGTGGCCTTTATCCATTTGGGGGTGGTGTACAGACCACCAACAGGGGGGGAAGTAGGCAGGGTTTTGGGGAAGGCCATTGGCAAAATGGCAATCAAATCACTGATTATGGGAGACATTAACCTGCTGAATGTACAGTAGACTGGAGCATTCTGGCAGCAGCTCATGCTAGAAGTAGGGCCATCTTTGAATCCCTACAGGGGGCATTTCTTAGGCAGCTGGTTACAGAACCCACTAGATATGGGGCAGTGCTGGACGTGGTACCTATAAACAAGGACACCATTACAGACATCACAGTGGATAGCCCCTTGGGTTCTAGCAAGCATCTTACAGTGTGGTTTGGCATGCAGATTGGTCAGGAGAAAAATCACACTAGGACAAAGGTTCTGGACTTCAGGAGAGCAGATTTTAAAGAAATGGGAGACTGCATCAGTAAATAACCTTGATGGGTGGGATGGCTAGGGGGTGTGGAGGCACAGTGGAGAAGAATAAAGGAGGGAATAGATAAAGCAATGACAAGCTGTTCGAAGGAAACAAGCAAGGGTAAATGGAGGAACAGGCCACTATAGCTCTCTAGGGAGATGACTAACCTGGTAAGGGAGCAAAAAAAATGCTTTTAGGAAGTACAAGGAGACGCAAACAGAGGAGGACAGGGAGGTATGTCTGGATAAATAAAGAGGGAAGGGGGAGGGCAAGTATAGCTAAGAATCAAACTGAAGAGAGGCTCGCCAAAGAGGTTAAAAAAGGTAGTAAGACATTCTTCAGGTATGTGAGTGGAAAGAGGAAGGTAGGGGCAAGGATAGTGAGGATCAGCAGAGCAGAAGAGAAGGACAATACAGAAGATCAAGTAAAAGCAAACATTTTAAATGAGTACTTCTGCTCGGTATTGACAGTGGAAGGGGAGGATGGGACAAAATGCATCAGAAACGGTGGAGGGAAGTAGTCCTTTTTTAGAAGAAAGAGTCCACCAGGGGTTAGTAGCCATAAAGGAAAACAAGACAATGAGGCCAGATGTGATCCACCCAAGGGTATTAAAGGAACTGCAAGCAGTGCTAGCACCTCTCTGACAACACCATTCAGCACCTCATTAGAAACAGGTGGTAGTTCCAGAGGACAATAGAAGGGCTGATGTGGTCTCTCTGCACAAGAGCGGCAAGAGGGAGGAGGCTAGCGACTGCAGACCAGTCAATCTGACTTCAGTGGTAGAGAAATTAAAGGGACATTGTCAATCTCCTTGGACCTCAAAGTGTCTCTAGTTTAAAAACACATTTTTTGAGTGTTCACACTCTATAGAAACTGTTGATGCAGGTGGTAGTTTGATTCAGATCCATTTTTTCTTTAAAAAAGTGAAAAACTGACTGCTCACTATATTGGTGTTGCCAAACCAAAACATGTTTGTTTACATTTCTTGACCAGCTCCCACTGCTTCTTTCCTGGACTCTGTAACATCCCCATCACAATCTAGCCACTCATTCTGCAGTGGGAGTAGAGAAGACTATTGTATTTTGAGTGACTACACCATTTGAGGGTGTTTCTAATCTTCAGGAAGTGTTCACTAAAGGCTAGGGCTGTGTGAATACCTTTTTTCAAATATTCGGCTGAAAATTCGGTATTCGGTTCTGAAATATTTGTTATTCAGTATTCTGTATTTTTATTCGGGTGGCTGGGAGTGGGGTTATTTAAAAATAAAAGAGCACCCCCCTCCTAGCCAGCATTAAATAAATGTTTTTAGCCCTGGTGTCTAGTGGTCCCAACCCACCTTCCCCGGCCGATCGCCGGTCTAAAATAAAGAACCCCCCCGCCCAGACTCTCAGCAATATCCCCCATGTCCATGCATACCTGACTTACAGGGCCATCAGGGGCATGATGATATTCAGAAGCCCCCCAATGCACCATGCATACCAGACTGCGCCGCCTGGCAGAATTGCATGATGCAGCCATGCAAATAAGGGGTCCCTCATGCATAATCTCCACATTGCAATATTCAGACTACCCCTGTTGAAGACACCACCAGATGTGCTGGTGCAAAATTAGGTTAAAAAAAAACAGCCCTAACTTTGTATTGGGCCAGGTGGTGACCCACACAATGGCCAGGCAGAGCATGTAATCCCACCCAGCTCCATTCCCTGATTGTAGTACACTACAATAAGTTCCCTTTTCCATAATGTAGTGGACCCACACAACTGCCCTGATGCCCGAGCAAAGTAAAAAAAATATAATACCTCAGGGATTAAGGTATGGGGTGAGTGGTGTGAGCACTACACTATGGAAATGGGGTATCTTCACATTTCTATTGCAATCAGGGGTTGGGGATGATGAGGGGGACAACTACACTATATAAATGGGGTATTTTCACATTTCTATCATAATCAGGGGTCAGGGATGGGGAAAGGAGACCACTACAGTATGGAAAAGGGGTATGTTACTATTACTATAGGGCTCAGTGATTGGGGCTATGAGGTGGCTGGCCTGGCAGATTCCACCAGGCACAGCGATGCTAATGAGCCCATAATGGACATGCATGAGGCCCCATTGTGCCATGCATGCTCAATGAGGTCATTAGCATATTTAGGCTGAATATCGCCCATGGGGGTACGGTGCATCCAGGTATGCACCACGCATATTCTCATTGGTGATCTTCAGCCCCAAATCCTGGTTGCGCTGCCCAAACATGGCAGCTGACCACTTTCTGACTAGAATCCAGGGTCCCATATTCACACAGACTGCGCAATCTGTGCCGATCGAGCATTCTGTTTGAATATGGCAACAGGGCCAGTCAGCACATTTGTTTTGCGCAATGCACTGTTCTTCACTTGCATCCTGCCAGCTCTGAATATGTCCCCCCTAAGAGAAAATCAATGATTTGAAGCAAAACAAAGCTGGGCATAGCTATACATTCTCATGCATTTCAGTTATAATAAGCAAGGAGGCAGACAAAACAACCAGCAACATCACTGAATTTTAGAGAAGGCAAGCAATCATAAAATGTTGGATTTTACCTAAAAATTATATGATGCAAATACGGTTGACAGTGCCCCTTTAATGGAAACCCTTTGGAAGGAGAGACTGATGGAGCACCTAGAGGCAAACTGGCTGCAGGACCACCAGTAGTGTGGCTTCATGGGGGGGGGGTGATCATGTCAAACAAACCTCACTGACTTCTTTCACTGGTTATGAGGGAGGTGAATATGGGAAAAGCAGTAGATGTGGCCTATCTGGACTTCAGTAAGGCCTTTAACACTGTACCACACAGGAGGCTAATTAAGAAACCAAGTAACATGGGGGCGGGGAAGAAGGTGGTAACCTGGGTATCAAACTACATAGAAACATAGAAACATAGAAGTTGACGGCAGATAAGGACCGCAAGGCCCATCCAGTCTGCCCATTTCTTTTTCTACCTTATAAATGTGCCATCGGCCTTTGCTCTGTCAGTGGCCTATCTATTCATAGTCATTTGTATTGCTTCCTTATGCCTATCCCATGCCTGTTTGAAGCCCTGCACTGTATTCATAGCCACCACTTCTTTGGTAAGCCATTCCATGCATCCACCACCCTTTCTGTGAAAAATATTCTCACATTCCCCTTAATCGGCCTCCTCAATCTCATGCTGTGTCCTCTTGTCCTGCTATTTTTCTTATATTTAAACATGTTAGACTCTTTCACCTTGTTTATGCCCTTAAGGTGTTTGAATGCCTCGATCATATCACCTCTCTCCTCCTTTGCTCAAGGGTATACATATTGAGCTCCGTTAATCTGTCCTCATATGTCTTCTGATGCAGTCCCTGCACCATTTTGTTGCCCTTCTCTGGACTGCCTCAATTTGGTTAATGTTCTTGTGAAGGTGTGGCCTCCAATACTGCAGCAGTACTCAGATGGGGCTAACCAGTGTCTTGTACAGAGGATTAATACCTCCCCTTACGACTTGTATACCCCTACTAATACACCCTAACACCCCCTAGCTCACTCTACTGCTTTAGAGGTCTGCTTGGATGATTTTAGGTCATCAGTGATGATGATGCCCAAGTCTCTTTCTTCCTTTGTGACTGCTAGCAACTCCCCTCCCAGCCTATAGGTGGCTTCAGGGTTTCTCTTCCCTATGTGCATGATTTTGCACTTCTTTGCATTAAATCCCAGTTGCCACTCTTCTGACCATTCTGCTAGTTTATCCAGATCTCTTCTCATTCTGCCCACCCCATCTGGATCATCTGCTCTGTTGCAGATCTTGGTGTCATCTGCAAACAGACAAGCTTCACTCTAGTCCATCTGCAAGGTCACTAATGAAGATGTTGAAGAGGACTGGCCCCAGGACTGATCCCTGAGGTACCCCACTTGTGACTTGCATCTCTTCTGACTGTATACCATTTACCACCACTCTCTGTTTTCTGCCCATCAACCAGTTTGCCACCCAGTTGACCAACTTCTGACCCACCCCGAGCCTACCCAGCTTATTAATCAATCTTCTATGTGGAACAGTATCAAAGCTTTGCTGAAGTCAAGGTACGTGACATCAACTGCTCCCCCTTGGTCCACCACTCTGGTTACCCAGTCAAAGAAATCTATGAGATTAGTTTGACAGGACCTTCCTTTGTAAACCCATGCTGTCTTGGATCCTGTGCTCCTATGGATTCCAGGTGTTGCACTATCCTTTCCTTAAGGAGTGCCTCCATAATCTTGCTCACTACTGAGGTAAGACTGACCAGTCTGTAGTTCCCCGCCTCCTGCTACCACTCTTGTGGAGTGGGATCACATGAGCCCTTCTCCAGTCTTCTGGGACCTCTCTGTGCTCAGAGACTCACTAAACAATTCTGCTAATGGCTCTGCTAGTTCCTCCTTTAGCTCCTTAAGTACCCTGGGATGTATGCCATCAGGTCCCATTGCCTTATCCACCCTGAGCTTAGCAAGCTCTTGTAGGACCCTTTCTTTGTGAAGGGAGTAGTGCTCACCTCCCTCCCCTGTGTCCATGATGCTGAGCTGTGGGCCCTGCCCTACCTTCTCTTCAGTAAATACTGAGCAAAAGTATCTATTTAGGATAGATGCCTTTACAGGGTCCTCCTCCTCACATGCCCGTTCTCCATTAGCTTAGCAATACCCCTCTGGACTTTCTCCTTTCACTAATGTATCTATAGAAAGTCTTGTCACCTTCTTTTACTGTTCGTGCTAGTGTTTCCTCAGTTTGGGACTTTGCCTGCCTTACTGCCTTACCTGCTTCCCTTAGGGCAGTTTGGTATGCCTCCCTATCTTCATCCCGCTGTGTTCCTTATATTTCCTGAAGGCCAGCCTTTTGGCTCTGACCTTTCTACTACTGTATTTGAGAACCAAAGTGGTTTCCTTCTTCTTTGCACTTCCTTTTCTGTCTAACACAATGGGATGTTGCTTCAAGTATTGCATCCTTAATGCTTGCCCACTTTGCCTGTAACCCCTCACCTGTGTTTCTTTTGCCAGGCTAGCTTAACTCTGTTGGCCATCTTATCAAAGTCAGCTCCTCTGAAGTCCCATATTTTTGCCTTTGAATGGGATGATTTAGATGGTAGCCAAATTGAACCATACCATGTGATGGTCACTGGCTCCCAGGTGACCTTCTACCTGGAGATCTGTGATCCCTTCTTTGTTAGTCAGTACTAGATCTAGGATAGCCCTGTCTCTTGTGGGTTGCTGTACCAGTTGTTTGAGGCCTCCCCTGCAGGAATCCACTATGAGTCTAGTTCTGTCAGATGTTCCTGCTGGTATTGACCAATCTGTATCCGCATGTTGAAGTCTCCCATTATCAGAACCTCCCTTTAGCTGTCATGTTTTGTATATCTTCTAACAGTAATGGTCTATGTCTTCCTCTGGTCTGGGGGCCTGTAGACAACCCCAGTTCTTATGCTGTCCCATTTCCTGTTTCCAGGGTGACCCACAGTTCTTCTGGCTCCTTATGTGTATTCTGAATTTCTGTAGCTTTGATATTTTCATTAACATACAGGGCAACTCCTCCCCCCCTTTTTGCACCTCAGTCTCTTCTGAACAATACATAGCCAGGTACTGAAGTCTCCCAAGTGTGGTTACTGGTAAACCACGTCTCACTAGTTAAAAGAGCGAAGGCAAAGGGTGGTGCTAAACAGCAGTCACTCAGGGGACAGGAGAGTGGCCAGAGGAGTACCACAGGGATCAGTACTGGATCTTGCCTCTTCATTGTTTTCATAAGTGATACTGTGGAGGAACTAGAGAGGAAGGTGTGTCTCTTTACCGATGGCACTAAAATCTGCAACTGGCGGGACACCCATGAGAAGGTGGAGAAAATGCAAATGGATTTGGTGAAACTAGAGGTGTTGCCTAGGGTGTGGCAGCCAGATTTCATTGCAAGAAAGTGTAAAGTCATGCACCTGGGTTGGGGAAATCTGGGGGCTCTGTATAATTTAGGAGGTATTTTAAGTCACCAAGCAAGAGAGGGACTTTGGGGTATCATATCTGATGATCTCAAGGTGGCAGGGCAGTGCGACAAGGCAGTAGGCAAGGCTAGTCAGATGCTAGGTTGTAGAGGGAGGGGGATTTCTAGCAGGAGAAGGGAAGTGGTGTAGCCACTGTATCATTCACTGTTGAACCCCCCCCTTAAGAACTGCTTCTGGAGGCTGCACCTCCACAAGGACATTGACAACATGGAAGTGGTCCAGAGGAGGGCTACTAAAATAGTGCTGAGGTTGCACAAGAAACCATATGAAGAGAGACTGCAGGAGCTCAACATGTACTCCTTTGAAGAAAGGAGAAAAAAGAGGACATGATTGAGACATATAAGTACCTAACGGTGGTGAACAAAGTGCAGGAGGGGAGTATCTTTCAGAGGAGGAGCACGAGAACATGAGGGCATGCCATAAAGTTTGGGGGGGAGATTAATATAGATGTGAGGTAATACTACATCACAGAAAGGGTGGCAGACACCTGGGAAAACCTGCCAGTAGGAGTGGTGGGGGCAAAGACAGTGTGGTGCTTCAAGCATGCAAAGGATAGGAACATAGGCATAACAGGTAGAGGAAAGGGAGGATTGGAGGAACCTGTGACTGAATAGGGTGCAGGGTAGAATAATAAGCAGCAGATCAGATTCAAAATGCTTTATCCTGCAAGACTAAACCTGAAACACAACAATAATTCCTACACCTTTGAAACTCCGTATCACTCTGTTAAAGAATTAAAATGACAGGCAGGTAAAATAGGGCAGACTAGATGGGCCTAATGGTCCTTTTGTAGCCAACACATTCTACTGTATGATTTTAATGTCAATAGTACTTTACATGTTGTCTAGAAATTTGTATTCCTATTTGTCTTATGTATTTGTTTAATAATTATTACCTTTCATTAAAGTTTGTTGGTTTATCTTGTTTTTTTCTTTATTTTCTTCACGATACTGTATAGAAGAAACTAAGAACAACGCTGAAGGACTATAGTTTTGCCAAATTCACCATATCCTGATTGACATGGCAGGAATTCAGTCCCAGCATTGCTATTAGCCCTCTCAAGAGATGCTAGACATCTCTGTCTCTTGGATCTTGCTGGTACCCTAAGTATTTGCAGAAACTGAAATCTGTTTCCTCTGTTACTTAGGGAGTACAGTAATTTACTAAATTATTTTTGCTATTTCAGTTGGATACCTTCTCTTCCAGGTTGGTTAACTCTTGTAGTGGCTGAAAAGTATAGATATAACAGGATTTTGAAAGAGCAGATAGCATCTAAATCTGCATCTGCTCCACTGTGTCTATTGGATGTACAGGCATATTGGAGATACTTTCAAATGCTCCATCCATTTGCAACACTTAGGCATAATGTATAGTGTTTTACTTATCCATTCAGCAAATGTTATTTGCATCTGAAATCAAAAGCAAGTTGTATTTACTGCTCCTGATTTTAGAAGCACATTTCTTCCAAACAATAAGTATTACACATTTTACACATGTAAAACATGGTTTAGACAAACCATATCCAGATGCAGACCTCCACAGCTGGATACTGATGGTATCTCCAGTTCTATCCACATTTGGACACCATCGACAATACAAGCAAATGTGACTTTCTCATACATGAAGGCCTTGAGAACCCAAACCTGGATGCCTCATGTATCATTTTTTTAACTAAGCATAAAAATATTTTTTGAGTTTATTTCTATCTACTTATGATTCTGCTTATGATGTCTTAACAGATGGTTTCTTACCTAGTAATAGGAAGCAATAATGATTAAAGAGGAAACAGATATAGTCAGAATAATTGAAAGACGGTGAACTGAATCAGATGGGTGGGAGAAGGAAATAGAATGTTATAAAGTCTTTAAAATGGATAGGTAAAATTGGAGGAGGTGAAAGGAGATTATACAAAGAAAACACTAGAGACAGTGGAATCTGGTGAAATAAGATCATTATATGTAGATATGAAAACCATGTGGTTAAAAGCAGAGTATGTCAGAGGATATCAACAGCATAACCACTAGAATCCACCTAAATGTAATATATTACTACTACCTGTAGGCATCTTAAATTGCAATGTACTGTGTGTACTACAGTATATGCACTGAAATTGCAATGTACTGTATGTACTCTCTGCACTTGAACTTATAATCTGTATTACTGTGTCAGTTCTCCTCCCCTACTCCCTCCCCCGGATGCATCTGGAAACAAGCAATGATGCTCAGTATGGCTTTCCTGGTGAAATTTATTAATAAATAAATAAATAACCATCAATTCCATGCGCGCTCTCTCTCTCTCTCTCTCCTGTAGTTCATTTGTTAATTTCTACAGTTATCTCAGTCCATTGTGAAAACTGATCAATTACTATTGCACAAATCTGTGGGAACATAGGCCATCCCAGTCCTGACCCTTACAGCAGGCTTAATTAATGGGGATGCGCTTCACTAACACTTACCATTGTTAAAGGCTCATATATAATGGCTTGATCCAAATTGTAGAGAGTGATAAAAAGGTAATTTTCTCCAAGACTTTGTGAATGAACTTCCTAAATTCTTTGCCCAATACATTTGCTATATAGTAGTCCATAAAATAAATAATGATTTCCTAATCTTTTACTTTTTAAAGAATGATTGTCGATGACCTAGTTTGGATGAACTGACTATGGAAATGTTTCTTTTCATTTAGGTGACATATCCTCATTTTTGTTCCAAGTGTCATCTGGCATTTAGGACTAGTGATTATGGGATTTGGCATGAGTATTTTGTGGATATACCAGGAAACCAAAACTAAGAAAAACTGTGAGTCGTACAGGGAAAAAATGAGAGACTGTAACAAACAAATTAGAAAGGCAAAAGCCCAGGCAGAGGAAAAGATAGCAGAAAGTGAAAAGAGAAGAGAGGAGACAAATTATTTTTAGATACATTAGGGAACATAGGAAGGCAAAAGTGGGGATAGTAAAGATTGTTACTGAAGAAGGGAAATGCACCAAACATGACCCAGAGAAAGCCAAAATCCTCAACAAATACTTTTGCTCAGTGTTTACCAAAGAGGACCCAGGGGATGGCCCAGCCCTGAAAAAATGCAACACTCAGGACCAGCGATATACACATGTCCCTTTACAGAAGCCGACGTATGGGTAGCGCTAAATAAACTAAAACCAGACAAAGCCATGGGACCAGAAATGATGCACCCCAGAATCCTCAAGGTACTGGGGTAGAATTAGCAGCCACTTGTCCAACCTTCTGACACCTGTTGCCTCAGTCCGCTCCCTCCATTCTTCCTCCAGGGGCCTCCTTGCAATTCCCAGGATGAGGCTAAAGACCACTGGTGACAGAGCTTTTAGTGTCGCCGTCCCCATCCTGTGGAATTTTCTACCACCATCTATAAGGAAGACCCCTTCAGTGGAAATGTTTAAAGCTCACCTCAAGACCCTACTGTTTAGTCAAGCTTTCCCAGACACAGTTTATACAGATTTATTTCTGGGATACCCTTTTAATGACTACTGTTATTTTTAATTGTTGTATATCATCTGTTTTATTAGTGCTTCATGTATGTGTTGTAGTTTTTGATTATTTTGTATCTATTTGTACAGTGCCCAGAGCCTCTGGGATTGGGCGCCTCAAAAAATAAACATTGCATTGCCTTGCCTCTGGCACTTCTATTCATGAAAATCCTTGAAGAGTGGTGTGGTACCCGAAGATTGGAAAAAGGCAATAGTGGTTCCACTTCACAAATCAGGCAGTTGAGAAGAGGCTAGTAATTACAGACCAGTGAGCCTCACGTCTATAGTATGGAAACTAATGGAGACACTACTCAAACAGTGGATCATAGCATTCCATGAAACTAGAGGCCAACAAGACCCTAAACAGCATGGTTTCACAGCAGGTAGGTCATGCCAGACAAATCTGCTTGAGTTGTTTGACTACACTACAAAAATAGTGGACAACGGTGGGACGGTACATGTGGTCTAAATAGACTTTAGTAAGACTTTAAACTCAGTTCCACATAGAAGGCTGGTAAAGAAGGTTGACCACACAGGGGTTGGTCCAGAAGTAGTCAGATGGGTACAAAACTGGTTACAAGGCAGAACACAGAGGGTACAGGTTAATGGAATACAATCAACAGAAGGCAGGATGACCAGTGGGGTGTCCCAGGGCTCAGTGCTGGGGCCTCTGCTCTTCAATGTTTTTATAGCAGACATCACTGACAGACTGGAAGGGAAGGTGTGTCTGTTCTCAGATGACACCAGGATATGCAACAGGGTGGACACCTCAGAAGGAGTGAGCAAGATGGAAGCTGACCTCAAGAAACTAGAAGAATGGTGTGTGAAGTGGGCAACTGAGATTTAACATCAAAAAGTGTAAGATCATGCACATAGGAAAGAAAAATCTAAAAAAAGGAGTATTGCCTAGGAGGCAAAAGACTGGTGGCCTCAAACCAGGAATGAGATCTGGGAATCATAATCTCAGATGACTTGAAGTTTAATAATCAGTGTAAGAAGGCAATGTTGAAGGCTCACAGAATGCTGGGCTGCATTGGGAGGGGAATCAAGAGCAGGAGAGAGGTAGTATTACCATTGTATATATCACTGGTCAGACCTCACCTGGAATATGGAGTCCAGTTCTGGTGGCCTCACCTCAGGAATGACATTGACCAAGTGGAAACAGTACAGATAATGGTGACAAAAATGATTCAGGGTCT
The DNA here is from genome assembly GCA_016271365.2 of Neoceratodus forsteri. NCBI lineage: Eukaryota > Metazoa > Chordata > Ceratodontiformes > Ceratodontidae > Neoceratodus > Neoceratodus forsteri. Next base: position 435,931,168 of record CM057451.1, on the reverse strand, counting down.
GCAGTACATGTCCTATGAGAAATGCCTTAGAGAACCAAATATAAACTCCCTGGAGCAGAGAAGAGAGAGAGAGGGCACATGATTGAAACATTCAAGTAGATAAAAGGCTTTAACAAGGTACAGGCACAGGAACTTTTTCACTTCAAGAAGGGCTCAGGACCAAGGAACATGATCTCAGGCTGCAAGGAGGCAGGTTCTCTACTAACACCAGGAAGTTTTTCTTCACAAACAGAGTGGTGGAAGCCTGAAACAGCCTGCCCCAAGAGGTTGTGGTGGTCAAACACTGTGGGGGGATTCAAGAATGCATGGGATAGACACAAGGGAGCCCTCACTACAAAGGACAACTAGCGTGTCAAAAATAGGTCTAAAACAAATGGGCACACTAGATGAACCTAGCGGTCTCCTTCTGCCGTCAACTTCTGTGTTCTATGGATATAGGTACACTGACCTGAATTATGTAAAATGCTTCCATTTACATGTCTAAATAATTCAGGCATTAGCTAATGATATCTTTTTTCTTCTTGAATAAAAATTGTTATGACTCCTAAGATATATATTACCACAGATATCACATGATTACAGTTTTAATTTTCAATTATGTTGTTTAAGATTATAGTTGCTTGCTTGGTTAATTTCATATGTATGATGGCAAAGGGGCAAAAGGAATAAGGATATGGGACTTTGAAAAGGGGACTTCAGCAAAATGAGGTACATACTGGAGAACTGCATGAAAGACATACTGAAGGTAGGGGAGCAAGGTTTGATGTTCTTACTCAACTGGTATGATGTATGTTTATGTGACTTAGATACATTGTGGCTGTTCACCTCTCTATCCGTGGGATATACCACCATGTAGTGTTACGACAGTGAGGAACCTTAGAAGAGGGTTCCACCCCATAGGTGCTGCAGGAATGATTCCCTTGGCCAAAGATAGATAAGGAAGAAGCCCACAAGAAAAAGAGATGGGCCACTGAAGAAGGAGGAGGAGGAGGTGGGGAAGATGGTGGGGCAAAGAAAGAAACAATCCTGGACTAGCCAGGAGGAGTGGCCTTTTAAGTCTTGATGGGGGAGTGGTTTGTTGCTCTGCCCATTGAACTACAGGCATAGCCTTTCAATTCGATGTGCTTACACAACTGGTATAATGTAGGCTTACATGACTTAGATACATTGTGGCTGTTTGCCTCTCTATCCACAGGATATACCACCCTGTAAGGGTACAACAGTGAGGAACTCTACAGGAGGGATACACCCCTATAGGTGTCATGGGAATGATTCCGTCTGCTAATGTAGCTTAGGAAGAAGCCCCAAAAGAGTAACCAAAAGGGTGTTGAGCATCAAAGGAGGTGAGGAGTCAGAATGATATAGAGGTCAAGAACAGAGGTCGATAGGTGTAGATGGGTAGGACAAGAGAAGAACAAATGACTAGTAAGAATTAGTGGATTGGAATCTGACAAGAACCAGGAGGCGGGACTTCCTAAGGAGAGAGGGAACAGCCAGGGCTGCCATCTGACTCCATCCAACAGCAGAACCTAACTACAGAACCCATGAAAACACTAACCCTATCTTAATATTATAATCATTTGTGCAGAGCAGAGGAAAATTCCCCTTTGAGGAGGAAACCTCTGGTGATCCAAGCTCTAGATCACCTTCCCTCCAGGCTGAAGAATGTTTTGGTTAGTGATGGCTCAGCTACCGCAATTTAGAGTTGAGATTGAAGGAAAAGGAACATTTCCAATTTGGAGGAAGCTCTTGCTGTATCCTTCTAACAGGAATGCTCTTGAAGGTTGTGAGTGATGTCTCTGAAAATGGACACCCGAGAGCAAAGGAGGAGAGAGATGACCACTGAGGCACTCAGCTGGCTTACATGAGCCTACGAAACAGACAGGGTGAACCAGAGGTGGTCAGAGGGAGAAGAGGAAAGAGGGTGCCCCAAAACTGCTCAGGCAGCTAAAGGAGCTCTGGTGACAAGAGCCCCACCCCTTGCAGCTGGAAGCCATAAATTCTATGTCCAGAGTTGTTGCTGGAATGAGGGACAAATGAAGATCCACCCAGAGTGAAGAAATTCTCACTATGGGCCAAGGAAAAGGACCCCACTCCAAGCTTTGCATGCTCTAGATGCAGACTTCATGGGTGCAGAGTGAGACCATCGGCTATGGGCTAGCCCTGAGCCATGGAGCAATGGACAAGGAAGGCAAATCTCTGAGAGGAGAGCAAGTTGAGTCGAAGTAGCATAAGATCCATATATGGGGTAGGCTTGGATAGTTGATGTGAATGAAGAAATGCACTTAGGGGTCAGATGGAGTGAAGTGGACCCTGAGGTGTGTCCGGAGAAGGAGATTGTGAGTATTACAATGGGAGTACATGCTAATTGGGTTCATTAATGAGCCAAATTAGGAGTAGATTGATTGCATGAGTGCAAGAGACAAGAATGGGAGGGCGCAGCCACAGCTGACGGTAGAGTTATGAATTACCAGGAGTAAAGCCAGGCAAACTAGAACGTATGGAATCACTGAAGAAGAGAATGCCATGAAGGCCAGAATGGAGCAGCAGCAGACTGCGGGGTGAGGCATTGGTGGTTAATTATAGGAAAGGAGAAAACTGCTCCAGTAGTCCAGTGCCACAATGCCTGCTGTGACAACACAGTCCCCTGCTATAGGAAAAACAGCATAGCCACAAGTGAGGCAATGGGACACCAAGCAGGTATCGACTAGGAAGATAATGTATTCAACTAAGATGAGCAACTGGAGTTGGGATGACAGGTTGGCCAATGAAGTATTAGGGAAAAAAAGAGATGTAAGCCAGCAGCCAAAGCTGGGGTGACAAGTTGTGGAATAGATTACATGGTGGTTCATGAAAAGAACAGCTGCACACCAAAGAGAGGGAAATTGAGAAATGGAGATGTCCTGGGTGAGGCAGATGCCAAAATCTAAGCATGCTCTGTGATGTCACACCAGGAATCGCCGGGAAAGAATCGGGGTTGTGGCTGGTGAGAAAAAGCCCAAAAGAAAGAGAGGTGAGGAAGGAATGATGAGAAAACAAGGAAGGAGGAGACACAGGATGAAAGACAGGGCAAGGGGGGGGCACAGATGTGGAAGGAAGTGAAGTGGGGAAAAACACGGAGGTTTAGGGGAACTGTAGCAGGATTTGGGGCACCAACGGGATGGCACACACCTTGAGTGCTGGAGAAAACAGCGATGGCCGGTGAGGCAGTGGAGGGAATGAAGAGGGGGTTGAGGAAGCGGCAGATGGGAGGTAAGGGACAAGCAGCAGAAAATGCCTCAGAATGAGCGAGGGATGGGGAGGAAAATCCGACAGGAGAGCAAGCCATCAGCTAGAGGAACACAGGCAGATATGCCAGGAGAACCAAGGAGCAAAGATAGAAGTGGCAGCGCCTCCAGCTGCACAGAAAAAAATGATCCTAGACTAGCCAGGATGATCGGCCTTTTAAGGCCTGATGGGGGAGTGGTTTGTTGCTCTGCCCATTGAACTACAAGCACAGCATTGCAAAAGAAAAGTATACAGCATTTAAAAAGACAATGATAGAAGTGCCAGATTGCTCCATTGCAAAGATATCCAAGGGTAAAAGGGTAAGGGGCCAACGTGGCTCATAGCTGATGTAAAGTCAGCAGTAAGAATCAAAAGGAAAGCATTTTGCAAGTACAGTATAACCCCACATATCCATACCCCCATTATCTGATTCTCCAGATAATCCAAACCAGAGTTACCTCCCTGACTCCTTGCTGTATTCGAATTAGCCAGTGTTTCATGACAGATTCACACTTGATCTGATCCATCGTATCACAGGCTATGCTAAGCTATTTCAATCAGTTTTAATCATACCAAGAAGAAACGCTACTTTCCTGAAGATTATCTGCTTTACTTAATGATTCACTGCCCAAATTGTTTGCATACATTACTGTACCTTGCCACTGCTTCCTACAGTTTGTCTCTCTGAGGATTCTTGATGGTTGACAGCAAGAGAAAATGGCATGTGCTGAACATCTGTCAGAAAAGCAGATTCCTTAACTGCCTAGATTGAGAGGAGAAAGCTGTAGATGTGGCAGAGCATTTCCAGATTGACAAATCTGCCATCTGTGATTGTCACAAGGCTCGTGAAAAGCTCTGGGAGTTTGAAGCTACAGTTGTGCATAAGGATAGCCAGAGAAGTGGAAAATGATGAAAAGGTATAAGGATGACATGCTTGATAGGGCTCTGTATTTACAGTTCATACAGAACTGTGTTGGGGCATGCCTATCTCTGAGCTGATCCTCAAAGAAAAGGGTCTCTTCTTTTACCAAAATCTAAATGGTTAAGATGACACCTCCACAGCCAGAGAGGGCTGGCTGGATCAAGACAAGGCAAGGCATGGGATCCACTTCAGCTTTCAATTGCTTGGGATCTTCTTTCATCCTGTAATGACTCATTTGCCCCCTTCAGAGATAAGTTAGTCCTAATAATGATAAAAGAGAGGATGACCCATGAACAGATTTACAATGTTGATGAGACTGGCTCATTTTACATATTACTCCCTAAACATACCTTAGCCAATTCATTAGAAAAAAAAGTGCACCAGGTTTTAAAAAAATAAGGAGCATCTCATGATGCTAGCATGTATAAATACAATCATGCACAGCCATGGAGAAACTCAAGCTCCTTGTCATTGGTAAATCTTTGAAGCCAAGGTGCCTCAAATACTACAACATGAAAAAAGTGTCAGTCATTTATAGGAACTAGGTAGTACATGGATGACTGCCTTAATTTTTAAATTGTGGTTCCAGAATGATTTTATTCCAGTTGTCAGATCACACCATCATGATCCCAATCTCCATCAGCAAACAATTCTCATTGGCAATGCTGGTGCCCACCCAGTCTCCAAAAGCCATAAAACAGAAGGCAAATCCATGCACTGCATGTTCCTGTCAGAAAATATGACTGCAAAACTACAGCCCATGGATCAGGGTATCCTGGCTACCCTGAAACACATTTACAGAGATATATTGCTTAGCAGTGTGGTTTCAGAGGAGAATGACAATCTGAGCCAAACTAATATCATCAAAGGGCTCAGTGTGTAGGATACCTGTGACCTGCTTGCTGAATCATGGCAACAGGTTCAGAATGATACTGTTGTTAACTGTTGGCAAAAGTCACAGGTGCTTAGACCCACTACAGTGTGATTTAGTGATGACCATGGAGTAAGAGATAGAAGTGACTGAAGGTCTGAACCATATTGCAGAGCAGCTGGAGATTGGACAAGACATCCTGGAGGAGTGAGTTAACAGCAACTACCAGGAAAAGTGATACTATAAGTTCTTAAACACTGACAATGTGGAGATCACACAGGGTAACATGAAAGAGAAGATGCCAGCCAAAGAGGATGAGGGAGAGGGCACCACATTGACTACTGCAGTCCTTAACACCATTGTAGACACTGATGCATTGCATAAATGCATGCTGTGGGTTGTAAGTCAGCCAGAGTGTGACTACCTTCATATAGGACCTAGGCAGTGCATGGATGACTGCTTTGATTTCTAAATGGTGGTTCCACAATGACCTGAGCCGGTATGAATTTACCAGGGAGCAGTCATGTCAAACAAATCTGATAGATTTCTTTGACTGGCTGACCAGGGAAGTAGATCAGTGTGGAGCGGTGGATATGGCCTACCTAAACTTCAGTAAGGCCTTCGATACCATTCAACATAGCAGACTAGTAATTAAGCTGGGAAGCCTGGGAGTGGGGCCAAAAGTGATAAACTGGGTAAGGAATTGGTTGAGGGATAGGCATCAGAGAGTGGTGGTAAACAGAGTTCACTATGAGGAAGGGAGGGTGACCAGTGGGGTGCCTCAAGGATCAGTACTGGAACTAGTCCTCTTTAATGTATTTATTAGTGACATTGCAAAGGGACTAGAAGAGGATGGTGGGCCTTTTTGGAGATGACACTAAAATCTGCAATATGTAGATACTCTGGGGGGTGAATAGGGATCTAGGAAAGCTTAAGGAGTGGTCAAGAATGTGGCAACTAAGTTTCAATGTGAAGAAGTGCAAAATCATGCACTTAGGGCATAGAAACCCAAGGTCAGAGTACAAGATGAGGGGCACCAAACAGGAAAGAGATCTGGGGGTAATCATATCTGATGACCTAAAGGTGGCCAAACAGTGTGACAAGGTGGTGTGGAGAGCCAGTGGGATGATAGGGTGCATAGGAAGGGGTATCACCACCAGAAAAAGGGAGGTGGTGATACCACTGTATAAATCGTTGGTGAGACCTCACCTGGAGTACTGCGTCCAGTTCTGGAGACCACATCTCTCAAAGGACATAGATAGAGTAGAGGCAGTCTAGAGGAGGGCAACAAAAATGGAGCAGAATCTGCACCAGAGACCATATGAGGAGAGACCAAAGGACCTCAGCATGGAGGAAACCTTGGAGGAAAGAAGGGAAAGGGGGGGATATGATAGATACTTTTAAATACCTCATGGGTATAAATAAGGCAAAAGAGGGAAGTATTTTTTAGAAAAAAGATGCTCAAGAACAAGGGGACATGCTATGAAGTTGGAGGGGGTAGAATCAGGGGAAACGTAAGGAAGTACTTTTTTTTTTTAGTTGTTTAACCAGGAGTAGCACACAAAGCTGAAAGCTTTTTTACAGGTGCGACCTGGGAGCACAGGGAAGTTAAGTGACTTGCTCAGGGTCACACAATATGCAAGTGGAAGCTGTGGGATTCAAACCCAGGTCAGGTCTTCTGGATGTCACCAGATTTGCAGCTCAGAGCCTTAAAGCACTGCACTATACTGCCTCCTTAAACACAGGGTGAGTAGTGGATGCCTGGAACAACCTTCCAGCAGAGGTGGTGGGGGCAAAAGCTGTGGCAGGATCCAAGAATGCATGGGATAGGCATAAGGGAACTTAAGTCATTAAGCAAGGCAGGGCTAAGCTGGAGATCTAGTAGGGTCTATGGTATTTCAGTAGGTAGGAAAAATGGGCATACTGGGTGGGCCAAGCGGGCCTTATCTGCCATCAAATTCTATGTTTCCATATGCTCCTGCTCAGTCAACTGTGGTAAAAAGCATAAAAAAAGAAATGGGGAGTCTATACATTGTGCAATTACAGATTATTTTAAAAGCTCATTTATCCTGCACTGATGATTACTGAGCTGTATGTATTTTATAATTTTTTTAAATGCTTTTAATTGGTTTCTAAATAGTTTAGTAGCAAAACTTATTTACAATTATCACACTAGATTGTCTATGTGTTCTGTAATGTTTAGTCCTAAAATGTACTTCAATTCCATTCAATGTTATTTTTACCAGGATAACACCATTGAGACAGCTCATTTGTGAGGGAGTCCTGGAAGGACTAACATATATAGAGATACAAAGAATTAAAAATCACAATGGCTTATGCAAAAGCAGTAAAAACAATACCAGTCGTATAAAGCAGGTAATGTGTAGGTACAGCTTACTTAGGTTCTATACATAAAAATCAGGACAGCAGATACAAAAACAATGCTAACAGTACAAGGGATACGAGACAGATAATGTGACGATACAAATTAAAAACAATACAGAGAGAAAACTAACACTAAAAAGAGTGGGAGAACAGGAAAAGTTTGTTGAATAAGGTGTAAGAGTATGGTGAAGAGACAACAAGAGAACCAGAGACAGAACGTGAACTGAGGGTAGGAAATGGTGGGACAGTGTAGTGATAGGCAAAATTAGAAAAATGAAAGTGCAGAGACTAGAGAGTAAGTACAAGGTATTTAGGATTTGTGTAAGAAGCAGGTTAGGAAAAGAGGAATAACCTACAGATCCCTCCACTGGAGAAGAAAAAAAGAATAGGCAGAGTGTGGAACAGTGTGTACTGTAAGTCACTTTAAGTCAACCATGGAATGTACTTCATTCATTTCTGTGGGACTGTTGTTTTTACAAACCCCTAAATTATTCAAACTATTCCTTTGTCCCCAGGCTGATTCAGATAATAAAGGTTATACTGTATAGGGGTCAGCGGGGGGAGGGAGGATCGAGTATCCCAACGGATGCTCTCCTCCCTCAGGGGTGGGTTACCAAGAGCGCATTGCGCTCTGCATTCCTTCCATAGCGGGTGGAAGCACCGGCAGAGGGAAGGGGTGGAGGCGGCTTCACCTGTCGGAGCCGGGAAGGGGGGACGTCTCGGCGCATGAGGGCCCATGTAAGCATGCTACCACTGGGATGCACGCCCAGCGCAAGGCGCCCTGGGGAGTGGGGGACGCCAGGGAAGAAACTGGAATACACCTCCGCAGCCCTAGATGAAGTCCGCTCTAAGTCCACCCGACCACCTACAGGACAGATCCCAATGTGCGAGGAGAGGAGGATGGGCACTCTAGGGGCAGATCCCTGAGGTAGGTACCGGGGACATGAGCAGATGGAAGGAGGGGGCACCAGAGGCAGTAAGGAGGGATAAAGATGAAAATAATAAAAAAAAAAAAGGTTATACTGTATAAGGGCAGTATACAGGAAGAAGACAAAGTGACATATCTGGAAGCAACAGGAGAAACCATTAGGAAGGTGAGGGAGGCCAAAACACAGATGGAGCTGTGGTTGGCAAGGGGGTGGGGTGGGGTGGAGAAAAGGGATAAGGCATTATTTTGGTACATCTGGTAGAAATACCACAGTAGTAGTCACAGACACTGCCAGCTATTTCCTGAAATTTCTGTGATATTTCCAGAAATATCTGATGCTTTTTGCATTTAAACAGTAGGGGCAGCAGAGAGAAACTCTTCAGAAATTTTGTGAAATATCTGGAAATAGCTGGCAATGTCTATGGCTACCACTGTAGGTCAAAGTTGGTATAGTGAGACTTAAGAGCAATGAGAGGTAGAAGGAGGGATATAGTGGGAAGGCAGAGATATTGAACAATTGTTTTCTTTGCTGTTTACAAGAGGGAAGGATGAGCCACTGCCAGATTGTTGGGTTAGGAAGGGAGGTATAAAAGATGATGGGTCAAAGGCCCAGATGATGGGAAAAAAGGGTTCTGGAAATACTAGCAGATTTGGAAGGATATAATTCTATGGAACCTGATGTCTTACACCTGAGGATGCAATAGGATATAGCAGGGGTTATAGCATGGCTACTAGTAGACATTTTAATAGCTCACTAGTCACAGATGGGGTCCCTAGGAACTGGAGGACAGCGGATGTTGTCCTACTACAGAAGAATGGGGAGCGAGATGAGGCTGGGAGATGTAGGCCAGTTATCTTGACAGCTATATTGGAGAACATTATGGAGTCTGTACTGAAGGAAGACCTGGTCGATTCCTGTGAGGAAATGAGCTGCAAAACCTGCATGAGGGGAAGGCCTTTCCACATGAATCTGGTCAGGTATTTCAACTGGGCTATCACATCAGTAGACAGGAGCAGGCAACTGATACATAATACCTTAACTTCAGCAAGGTCTTTGACTCAGTCTCCAACAGGAGGATAGTCAAAAAGATTAGACCCTTTTAGTAGAGGAAAAGATAATGAACTGGGTAGAGTTGGCTGAGGGGTAGAACACAGAGGGCGGTTGTCAATGGGGAGTTTTCAGAGGTGAGAGAAGTGACCAGCAGGGTACCTCAGGTCAGAAATAGGACCAGTCCTCTTAAATATTTGAACCCGTGACACAGGTGATAATATCATAGGTAAGATCTGCCTCTTTGCAGATAACAGAATGATCTGTGCAAGGGTAGACACTGAGGAAGGGAGAAGGCACCCAAGTGAGGATCTGGGCTGGTTGAATAGCTGGTGCAAGATTTTGGCAGCTAAACTTTAAAGCTAAAAACTGTAAAGTGCTGGCCCAGTGGGGGAGTGCTTAGGTTTCTGCCCCCCATGCCAGCAACCCAGGTTGGGCAGCATATAAGGTCACTCAGTAGGCCAGCAGGGTAAGGGAGGATCGAACACCCAATGGCAGCTCTCCTTCCTTGGTGGGGGGGGGCACCAGTTCCTGCTGAAATGCCTGCCGCCTAGTGGAGGCTGTGTTGGGTGGCAGAGCAGTAGGAGTGCATGTCATAGGGTAGAGTTGGAGTGTGATGTGCTGGCCCATAAGTCTTTATGCTGCAGCTCAGGGGGAAAAACTTCAGAGGAAAATTCTCGGCTGCTACATGCCTGCACCTTCTACTGGCTCTCACATGATTGACACAGCCATCCACCCAGTGAATATGGTCCTGTGCAAGTGGTCGATAACCCATAAGTCTGGAAGAAGGTTGGTGACAGAGCTGGAGGGCGTTGTCAGGCAGGCTCCAGTAATAGTGACAGCGGAGGACACGGCTACTTCATGACTTAACATTAACTTTATAAGAACATAGCATCTATGAACTGATGAAATATTCAGAGAAATGTGATTGGGACCACACAGTTCCTATTGGAGAATTTTAGCATGAGAGATACTGAGATAGAAAACTGAAATCCAAAGGGGCTTTAGTGATGCACTGATGAAGGATGATGATCCAAAATGTATGAGTTCTGTTATGACACTATGCTGTGTTTATGAATGGATACAGTCCTTGGTATAATAAATATTTTATACCGATATATTTTGTTTGGTGAGTTAGCTCATTCATTAACCAATCCGTTTACATATTACATTGTGCCTTGATTGGTTCATGGGCTACTCCCACTTAATATATATATATATATATATATTTTTTTTTTTTTTTTTTACCGAGGTTGGCTGTGCCAGATATTTTTCTAGTATTTAATATTTTTACACTACTTTTCCAGCATAGCTGTCATATTACACCACCTCGTGAAGAAAGGAAGAGTACAATTTCTACTCCTGTCCAAAAGGTCATTTTATGCAGTGGCTGTGAAATTACCTTTCGGGATGCAAAAAAACATTTTGGCCAGGATCTGAAAAATGGCAGCTGTCACATTCATGAGATGCAGTGAAGAAATGGTTATGTTGAAAATCTGCTGTCATAATACTGAAAAGTATCAAAGGTATGAGCCTGTGTGTGCTAATTTAAATGCAAGCTCGTAACTTTGTTGTTTGTTAATATTTTCACACCAAATTTTCAACATGGTCTTGTTAATATTTTCACACCAAATTTTCAACATGGTCTTTTTGGCACCCCACCTCATGAAGAGTGCCACTGTCATTTCATTCACTCATCCCAAAAGGTGTTTTCGCAGAGTAACCTTGCCATTCTGCACTACAGGTTTGAAAACATGTTTCAGGCAGGATATGAAAAATGATAGCTTTACTGTTCATAAGGAGGTGTGAAATAATGGCAATGTTGAAAATCTGGAGTGAAAATATTAAAAATTGGTGAAGTTGGGAGCATGCATAGAAACTGCACAATGCACACTTATAATACAGTCATTTTGGGGAATTTGTTGACTAAATTTACAATATCAGCTTTTTGGGACCCCACCTCATGAACAGTGGCACTGTTGTCATTAATCAGTCCCAAAAGGCGTTTCTGCACAGTGACCGCAAAATCACCCTTCAAGACAGAGTAATGAAATGGCAGTGACCGTGTTCAGGAGGTGGGGTACCAAGAACCCCATGTTGAAAATTTGGGGCCACAATTCCTAAAAATGGCTGAGATATCTATCTAAGTTGACCCCCCCCCACACACTGACTCCCATTATTTGGCTTTCCTTGAAATCTTCAATTTGCCGGTTGGCTTTGAAGAGTGGAGACATTTCCCAATCGACAGAAAATCGCTGCTCCCAACCTCCAGAGGTATGTACGGATAAGACAGGGCTGTGGAGAGGTGGTTGTGCAGTGGAAGGGTCAGGATGGGGAGGGGGACGGGGGAGACAACGAGGGCCCGTTTTCATTTTTGCAGGTTTAAAAAAAGACATTGGGGATGGTTTTCTGTTTTTTTTTTATAGAAAACAATGTTGTTTACATTTCCAGACACTGGGAGTGGGCTCTCCAGTGTCCAGAGGGATGGGAAATGGAGGGTGGAAGCAGCAGTGGGAAGTAGTGGGAGGGATTGATTTCCTGTGGGGGGGCTTGAACAGAACAGAGGGTGCAGGGAGGACAGCAGCAGTGGGAGGGAGCATGAGGGATTGATTTGCTGTTGGGGGGGCTTGAACAGAATGGAGGCTGTGAGGAGGACAGCAGCAATGGGATGGAGCGGGACAGATTAATTTGCTACTGAAACAGTGCTACACATAGAGCGAGCTGCAGTGCATTCACATGTCAGTTCAAGCAGGCTGGTACTCAACAAGTTCATTCATGACAGCAACTGCTGCCATCACTGTAAGTGCAATGGCAGTGTGAACAATCAATTAGGATGTAAATGTAATCCCTTGCACAGCTGTTTACACATCAAAGGACCGAGTTGTGCCACTATTGGTTCAGCTCTGTCCTCTGTTTGTCTGCACTTGCATTCACGACTAACATAAAAATGCAAAGTAATGCACATTGAGAAAAGGAACCAAAGGGTGCAATACAAAATGGGAGTGGTGGTGCTGTATAGTTCTCCAGAAGAAATAGTTTTAGGGCTGAAGACATTGGCGCCCTTAAAAACATCTAAACAATGTAACAGGGGTGTGAGCAAAGCAAACAGAATGTTCAGATGCATAGGGAGAGGAATAAGCAGAAGGAAGCAGGACATGACCCTCCCTCTGTACAGGTCACTGGTGCAACTGCACCTGGAATAATACACAACATACTACAGCTCACACCTGAGGAAAGACTGCAACAAGATAGAAGCAGTACAGTGCAGAGCAACTAAGATGGTGCTTGGCTTTTGGGGATTAGACATACAAGGACAGTCTGTAGGATGTACACCATAGAGAAAAGGAGGGAAAGGGTGGAATGAGAGAGACATCCAAGTAACTGCATGAGATAAATAGAGTAAATGACAAGGAACCATTCTCCTTGAGCTCAAATAAAGAGATGGGAGAAAATTCAGTAAAGCTTACAGAGGGGATTCAAAAATGGCATCTGGAAATACTTTGTCATGGAAAGGGTTTGTGGATAAGTGGAATAAGCTACCAGAAGAAGTTGTGCAGACCAAGTCAAGCAGCAGCTTCAAACAGGGATGGAACAGGCAGGTGAGTGCACTTAGAAAAAGGGGGGGGGGGAAGATGAGGATTGGCACTAGGTCATAGCAGAATAGTTAGGTAGGCGGACAGACTGGATTAGCCAAGAGCCGTTTTCTAACATAATTTTCGATGTATTTATGTTTCTATGTTATTTTTGTATCTACGTTATATATTTACTTGTAATTTTGATTATTAAAATGGATTCAGAAATGTTGGAATTTGATTGGCTGCTGGCATTCAGGGAACCTTATATTATTCTCTTTCACACCATCATGTATAGATTGATCACCATGGCATATGAATTCTTCCCATCTGCATTCCATCCCCTAGCACAGCTAAATGACTGGAATGATGCATTATGAACCAGCATTCTTAAACAGTTAATGAATGAATTATATTCTATTTTATTTTATTGAAAAATCTCAGTCTCAGTGAGGAAAACATTCAAAAGGTACACTTCTAATGCTCTTATTTTTGGAATAATTTTTATAATAGCAAAAAGGCACTCCAAGGAGGTAGATTAGCAGTCATTTAAAACCCCGAGAGACAATATGGTGCTTGTCTACACCTTGCAATACATTGCACCCCTAGGAGGTGATTAACACACTGTTAACCTAATGCCTGGTCATGCCTTATTGCTTAATTATGGTCTGTATCTTCTATTTCTAATGCTGTTTGGCAGATTATTAGATGAATAACTAAATCAACAAATCAAATCATTCTTTATTTCTAAAAAATACTTTTCCAAAATGAAAGTACTCATACATAAGAACCATACAAATAAGAATAAAACAATCCTCGTACATAAGAACCATACAAATAAGAATAAAACAATCAATTTCCAGCAAGAACAATAAAAAATTAATAAACTGAAATCATATATCAAGAGATAAAATTATATAACAGAATCTGGGAACTCCTGGCTAAATAAATATGTCTTTAGGGCTTACTATCCTTTAGTAACTTAACATTTACTTTTAGTAGGAATATCAGCCTGTACAATTCACATCTGGATAGGTTCTTCCCATATTTGAGCATGGCAAATGTGAGCTCATACTATACCTTTAATACCTCCTCTACATTGAGCCTATGGTTGTAGAGTTCTCAAATCTGTTTTAGCCTGATACCAGATAAGTTCATACCAACCATATTAGCATACCCATCTTCCACTGGACTTTTAACATTTTTTTAAGTTATTTATTATTAGTGGTAACAGATCCTCAATATGTTTGTCAATTCATTAGTAAAAGGTATCATGTTCTGAGTGGAGTACCCTAGGGTTCAATACTTGGCCCATTCCTCCCTAACATATTTATTAATTTGAATAAAGTTAAGCACAGCAGCATAAATGGACTGGCACTTTCAATCTCCATCAGCTCCTGAAGCTCCTCATGCACCAAGGAGTTTGATAAGTTCCATAGTATATCTATACAAACAGTATAAAACATTAGACACAAAGATTATACATAATTAAGAGTTATCACCAGATCCATAAGAGGTGTTAAAAAGGTGAGCTTTTAGCCATTTTTTGAATGTGTTATCTGAGGGGATGCCTCTAACCTCCAGGGGTAATGCATTCCAATGTCTGGGTGTAGCAATCCCAAATGCGTGAGTCCCCCCAACGATTTACGACAAGACCTCTGAAGACCAAAGAGAATGGTTGGAAGTGCATGAGACCAGGAGATTTCAGATAGCCAGGGTTAAATCCATACAGGGTCTTGTAGGTCAACAAACACACCTGGATGTAGATATGCCACTAAATTGACAGTCAATGCAGAGGTACCTGTTTTGTGGAATGTGTTCCCTAAGGAGATTCTTCTCACCCGAACTCTGAATAGCTTTAAAATGCTTATACTCAACTTTCTATTCAAAAAGGCCTTTTTGTGTCTTTTATAAATGTTGGTGTTTTTTTGTCCATTTAATGATAAACTGCATAAATTAGTTTACTTGGATTGAACTGATGTGAATGCTACTGTCTAACAGAATATTCTTGCTGAATTTTTTTATCTTGTGATGAAATTACTATGCTAGCACTCTGAACCATGGAAGGATAACCAATACAAATAACCAACTCACCTATAAGCACCTATCAGTAATAAATATAATGTTCAGAAACACAGAATCATTGAATAGAGTGGATAACTAGAACTGAGCATGATGTTGTCCACTGGGATATATGTCTGCAGGGCAATGCATTCAATATACCAGATCTATTTAACATGAATAATGGCTTCAAAAACTATACAGTCCCCTCTGTGCCAATGGATAGTTCATATTTATGCAAACTGCACTATCTGATGACATATGGGTTATATCCACACTGCCTTAACTTTGAGCAACATAACCATAAACAAAGATTGATAGAAACAAATAATTCCACAGAATGACTGATGTACCATAAATCGTAATAGTTCTAACATTTTATCTAGAGTAATTTTTTTTTTAAAAAAAGGGTGATTTATTGAAAAGCTGCTTATAGTGTATGGTAGAATGTTGTTGTGTATGGAGATCCATACACTGTAAAAAGTCATTCAGCTGCAGTAGTGACATAGCTACTAATGCAGAATGACTTTTAATTCTGTGTCAGTAGCTAAGTCACAAAGCAACTGCCCCCATCAGTGTTGTTCATAGGGCAGAGGGTGGTTGAAGCATTGCATGCACAAGCTGGCTGGTGGGCAGATGTCTGAGAAGTGCGGATTGTGGATGGCAGGGAGTGACTGCTACAGCAAGAAAAAGTTAGTGATTGTGTTTTTTTTGGGTCGATACACTAAACAGAATAGTGTATGATAGCCCAAATACACAACATCACTCTTTTCATACATCATGGTTACCATGATTTCAAAGGGACTTCTCAAGCTTCGCTCTCAAAGTCCTTGACATCATAGTAACCACTTGGTGTAAGAATAGCATTGTTGTGTATGGGCTAGCATACACTATTCTGTATTTCTTCTAAGCATTTTATATATTGCCATATGAAATTTGCACTCCTCATTCTTCAGTCAACTCCATTAGCGTCAGAAGTCATAAGGATATTTTGCCAAAGACAATGCAATTACATGCTAAAAAGCTGAACTTTTTTTTATTAGAAATATATGAGAAATACGTCTTCACAGAGAGAAAGTGGATTCCTTTCATTTAGAAACAAATTATCATACATGTAAAATAAAATGATTAGTTAACTCCTGAGGAACTTCAGTAATCCCTACCTTCACACCTGGGAAATGGGTGATCCCAATTTCTGTTGGACCCATGCTGACAGGTTAGTAGCTCATGTCCAATCAACTGGTAGCCTGGAAGACACTCAAAGGAAATGGACTGCCCCACATTGTAACCAGCACCAATCACCACACCATTTACAAAGGGCTCTGGATCTGGACACTCTTGTAGTTCATATGCTGAAATCAAAATGACATTTACAGTTACTTCTGCTTACAATGTTCTCTCAAGAAAATGCCTTTTGCAGGGCTATGAGTGCATACACCTTTATGAAATTCATAACTTACTTTAAATACAGTATAGTTCAAGTAACAGTATTTGTAATTAAGGGTACTTGTTAATTATTAGAAAACTTCTAAAATGCAATTAAATGATGCACACTGCATTGTGATACTTTGTGTTATAGTCCTGAATTTAAAAACTGATAAAAGCATCATTTGTGTTATGGCATAGAAATTTAGTGTTCAAAACAGCATAAATTACATATGAATTTCTACTATTAGAGTAACTACCTTACACTTCAGTTCTACATTGTGGCAGATTACTAGAGATTACAAAAACCTTAAGGGCAAATGGAGACCCAAGGAAAAAAACATCTGAGCTGCTCCTTACTTCTCAGTGGGACTAATCTGGTAACAAACAGAGATGGGCGAAGTCCACCAAATTTTCAAATTTCACAGAATTCGTGAAATTTGGAGATCACTAAGTGTGGAAATTCACCATAAAGTGCGGAACTTCACCCTTGAATTCCACACTTCATTATCGAAATGCCACATTTCATGGCAAAAACTTTGCGATGCGGGTGAAGTCAAAGTTTCCCAGGTGTGAAGAAGCTTCGCAAAACTCTGCAAATTGCACATTTTTGGCACTTCACCCAAACTTCACCAGTGAAGTTTTACTTCACAACATCTCTAGCAACAATCATTAAAGATTTGGTTTGTCAATCCTGTTTTTGAAGATTTCAATATTCAGGCTATCAATTATGTTTTGTGGATGACTTTTCCATACACCAGTCACCCTTTGAGTAAAGGAATATTTAAATGTTGTCTTCTGGAGCCAGATTATCAAAAGCAGAAACACTGAGCACATGTAGGAAAAAAATAATGTAAGGGAGAGTTTCCTTGCAGAACCATAATTATTTCCACATTCACTTAATTTTCAAAGAGGTTGCTTTTTGCAGCTTTTTACACAATCTATGGCAGCTTGTGCATGTGGGACCCTATGCACTTGTGGGTGTGAAATACATGCTGAATGTACATATCCCACCGGCATAGCTCTGTACCTGTAAAAAGGTGTGCACATGCTGGTATGCACAACCGGAGGAAACCTGTCCGTGGCCCTGCCCCCATGTTGTGCAGGACACCGCAGGGCTGCAGGGTGCAGAATTGTGATCCCAGACAGGCATCCAATCGGATGTCTGTACTGGGCCAATAGTGGATCCCTTTCGTGGTGTGCCATAGGTCCAGGTGTGTGAACGCTTACCACAAGCACCCATGCCCACACAACACGGACCTGACATTCAGCATACCCCCTAGCCCAGCCTGTGATGCACAGTGCCCTCCTAGCACACTGCAGAAACCCCAGCAGGTTGACCCTGACCTCATCCTGCCACACATCTCTGCCTGCCCTGAGGAGGCAACACACATACCCTGACCCCTGATCCCGGCACCCCCAGTGGTAGCAGTGTCACCACCCTGCAGCACTGACCACCCCTTACCTGCAGCATTGGTGCCACAGTCAGAGACAGTCAGCAACACAACCCTCCATACACCTGCATGGCCACCAGACATCTGAAATACATGGGTGCACAATGGCAGTATGTCCCTGCTTACATTAGATGGCCAGTGGCAATGGAGATGTGCATAAGGCTGTGCCACTGGCTATCTCTGACTGCAGCACTGATACTGCAGGTACAGGGGGCAGTGCTGCGGGGGAACCTCAGTTGATGGGGGGGCAGTATGGGGTCAGGAAGGGCAAGGGCACTCTTGCCTATGTACAGTCAGGGGGCTGATGAGTGCTACCTGGGTCAGGTGACCCCATGAGGATACAGTACATGGATTGGTGCCACCAGGTTGGGGGGGCTGGCCATGTCTCTGTAGGTGCAATGCCGACACTGTGTCCTGATGGGCTGCATGGGCATGACAGCACAGCTCTAGGATGAGTGGTGCAGCATTGGGGGTGGGAATCGCACCGTTGTGTGTGTGGGGGTGTCTGCCATGAGGGTATGGGGTTGGGGCTGTCCCAAGCTGTGTGTGGGGGGACTACCTGCTGGTTGCAGGGCTGTTTCATGTTTGATGTTCGTGGGGGCTGGGCACTTAGGGCCACTTATGGCAGGGCTGTCCCTGGCATACAAGCTGGCTCCATATGCACCATGGTGTGCAGCACTATTCACCATGGTGCATGTGTGTAGTGCTGGCATGCCTCCAGCATGCCCCCCACTGACCCACCCCCTGGCATGTTGCTGTTTATGCAGCTGGGGGATCAGGCATGTACCAGCTGTGTGCCACGGTCATGAATGCCATGTGACCACCACTCTGTGACATTGCGACTTAGCTATGCCAAAGTGCCTGATTTACACAGCACATTGGCATAGTGCAAAGGGCCCATGTTTTGCACAGCTTGTGAAAAATGCTATGCCTGGTATTAAGTGTAGCATTTTTTTCCAGCTGTGGAAAAAAAAAAGGAAAATGCTACCCTTGGGCATAAAATGCAGAAAATAGAATTTTGATTGGTGCAGGAATTTTTTCCACATCAGGGAGCTGCACACAGGGACTTAATCCCTGGACCATATCAAACCCTTTAAAAATCTGGCCTCTGATCTCTCCCCTTTTAACCATTCAATCTAATTTATTCAGAATTCTCAGTTGATGAAAAGTAGAATAACGGACATTCAAAAGTAAAAAATAAAAAGAAACACCAGTTTCTCTAGTAGTATTCTGATCAGGCAACTGTTGGCCAGCACTCTCCACCATTTTATAGGTGAGTGTGTGACTGCACAGTAAATACGTATAGATTCTAACTTGAAAAAATCTTATCCATTGACAAGCTAAACTTTTCCTTGATTTATTACTGCCTCATACATTCTGATAATGATCTGTTCATCTACTTTCTAATTAGCACTCTGATAATTGCTTTATTTTTTTAAATAATGCAATATACAGCAAACATATAATGCAGATGTGTTACTGTATGCAAATTACTTCAATTTGACTCTGTCCAGTTGGATGAAGACTGACATGATGAGAGAGTCATCATACTGCTTTCCACAGACTTTATAGCCAGGCTGGCAGGATAGCTTAGTGGCTAGAACAAAAATTAGACTGGCACATCAAGCAGGCCTGGATTTGATTTCCACAACCTCCATTTACATATTGAGGGATGTAGAGCAAGTCACATAACCTTTCTGTGCTCCCAGGATGCACCTGGAAATGAGTTCCAGCTCAGTGTTCCTTTTCTGGCCAAAAATTGCCAAACAAAAGCAATCATTTATATCATCAGGCATGTGGTACAAATGTGTCATTTTTTTTTTATTATTCTTTGGTAACCGGGTAAAGCCCACTAGACACAATTGCCTGCTTTCAGGAGTGACCTATGAGCACTGGGGAGGTTAAATGACTTGCTCAGAGTCACACAATATGCAAGTAGAGATTGTGGGAAACAAACCCAGGTCCATCTGCTGGATGTACCAAGCTCATCTGCAGCTTGTTTATTTATTTAGGTCTAGGATTACAAAAACCTTTGAGCCAAGGCTGTTTTACAAAGGTTCCACGTCAGTTACAATTCAGTGGGAAATACAATAGGAAGACAAAATCACAACAGTATAAACTAAAGCAGGAACAGTAATCAGCATACATGTAGTAACAAAGAATATTAAACAAACAATTTTGGAGGGTAGGTTACAGGGAATAGTGAAAGAGATGGAGAGAGGTAAGGGGACAAGGAAAGAAAAAAGAGAGAGTGGGAGGGGGGAACATCAGAGGAATCAGAGCAGCCTGGGGCATTGTCAAAGACATAACACAGAGAAGTGCTTACGGGGGGGGGGTAGGAGGGGGCCAAGTGCTGATTGGAGGGAGAAAGAAAGAGGCTAGAGTAGTGGTCAAGAGGGTCAATTAGATGAGGCAGTCACAGGTGCTAGAGCATCTGAGGGAGAGGCGGAACCTGGATTTAAATGCGTCAAGTGAGGGAGTGGAGGAGATGTCACTGCAGAGACCATTTAGCCAGCTCAGCACCCTATAAGCCAGAGATCTTTGACCTTGTGAGGTACGACAACAGATCCTGCAGGAACTGGGATTCAGATCCCCTGGTTGAGCTGGGGCTGTTGCTTGGATGCAGGAGAGCTCAGACTTCAGGTGGTGCAAGGCACATGGTTATTTTCTTTGCCAAAGTGCAGGTTAAGTACTTTGTCCTATTGGTGAGTTGCAGCCATCCTGTTTGTGCATAGAGGTCACATGTATGTGTGAGATGGTGCGATCCAGTGAGGAGCCGACAGGCCTTATTAAGGGTGGTAGATATGCGTCTAAGAGAGGTAGCAGTGGCAGAGCCATAGATAATAAGCCCATAGTCAGTGATGCAAATGACAGAGCTCTGTACAGCGACTATCAAGGCTTCTGAGGTAAGATGTTGCCGGTGCCAGAAAAGTAAGCCAAGACAAGTATTAGCTGCTTTGGCTACACAGTCAATGTGGGCACCATAGGATAGATGATGGTCAAAGAGTGATCCAAGGTATTTAAAAGATTGCACCTATTCCAGGGTGACTCTGTGCCTGTTTTTTATGGATAGGGAGTGAGGCTTATGCTTGTTATGCGAGCTGCTGAACAGCATAGACTTGTTTTTTTTATAATTTAGGACCAGTTTATGTTTTGTAAACCAGTTTTCAACAGAAGCAAAGCCAAGCTGAAGGTTGTCTTGAAGGGGTTCCAGGTCCTTGTGGGAAGCAAGAATTATAGTATCATCAGCATAGAGGATGATTTGTTCTGAGCAAGAATGTGGAAGGGTGTTCAGGAACAAGCTGAAAAGTAGGGGGCCCAGAATGGATCCCTGAGGGACTCCAGAGTGGACAGGCCTGGCATCAGAGAGTACACCCGCAATTTTCACTCTTTGAGACCAGTTCTCCAGGTAGGTATTGAACAGGGCTGTAGAGTCAAGAGAGAGTCTAGCATTCTGGAGCTGCACAAGCAGTAGACGGTGGTGGACAAAATCGAACGCCTTAGTCAAATAGTTGAAAATGGACCCAGTTAGCTGACCATTGTCCAATGAGCTGTCTATGTCACCAGTGAATTCCAGTAGGGCAGACATGGTGCTATGATCTTTCCTGAAGCCATGTTGCTGCGTACACAAAATATTATATTTGTCCAGGAAGGCAGTGAGCTGATCAGTTACTATACATTCAAGGGCCTTGGAGAAGGGAGGCAGTATAGATATGGGACTGTAGTTCCCATGGGTGGCCTTGTCACCACTTTTATGAACCGGGGTAACAGTGGCAGCTTTCCATTTGTTGGGGAACTGGCTGAGGCTAAGAGAGAGAGGTTGAAAATACTTGTCAATGGTCCTAGCACCTCATCAAGTGTGAGGGATGGCAACCTATGGTCAAGTGTGTCACTGCTAGATCTGGCTTGGGCGATTGCTTTGGTCATGTATTTGTGAGCTTCATGCATCTTGACTGCTTTGAAGTAGAAAAGCGGGTGGCTAGAGGGGGAGGAGGAGGAGCGGGGAGAAGAAATGGGGAGTCATAATCTTTGAAAAAGTCAGAGGGGAGAACACTGCTGAGATCAGTGAACGCAGTGTTGAAGGTATTCGCTATGATTTTAGGGTCAAGCGTAGTGGTCCCATTTATGTTTAGCAAGGTTGAGGAGGTTTTGGGTTGCTTCCCAGTGACCTCCTTAACAGTGTTCGAGAATGCTCTCCCATTTCCTCAGGTATTAGTGAGAGCATTCTTGTAGTAGGAAGATTTCTTTTGCCAGATAGATTTGGTGCAGTCATTCCGGGCACGTTTATAGTTTGTTACTCTAATGTCTAGACTATACTGCCACCCCAATGAAGGATTTATTTTTTACCAAACACATTACTAGAAAAAAGGAAACAGGAATCAGATACACTGGTATCACCAAGCATACACATAGAAACATAGAAAAGTGACAGCAGAAGGGGACCTTATGATCCATCTAGTCTGCCCATTTAGAGTAACTACCCCTTCCCCTATTTACTGCCAAGTGCTATGATACCTTTATATTTCCCATGCATGTTTGAAACTTCTGCCCATCCTGACCCCTACCACCTCCTGAGGGAGACTGTTCCGTTATACACAGTTGTGTATGTTTGTAAAGTTAGGGATTGCATATACTTTGACGTGCCTGTATGCAATGAAAGTTCACACACCAAAAGAAAACAGCTCTGTCCTGATTTATGCCTGCAATCACCCAGGGAAAACAAGAGACAAACAACAGTGTTAGTGAATGAGGCATCGCAGCCTGTAATAAACTGTAATCCCATTTGTGTTTTAGTTTCACAGCTGTGAGAAGGCTGCCAGTGACAATCACTTGTTAAAATGCCTTAAACTGTTATCAGTCTCCTGGCATTACCTTCCTTTGTGAATTAATAATGTTTATCTCTGTCAGAAAGGGGGGGCGGGGACAAACCACAGTCTAGAATTCTGCATCTGAAAAACAAACTACCAACTGTTGTAGCATCAGGGCATCACATAACTTTCAACTGGCACTGTTTGTTTAATACTTTAGGGGAAACATGCGAAGTATAATTATTTGAAAACGTTTTAAAAAAGTTTTTTTTTTTTCACTTGCACTTTCAACAGACTAGTATTAGCAGTGCTGAATGAGCAAAGGTGAACATTACAAGAAGAAGGGGCACCCATCACCTGGAGTGTTTGCTTTTATATCTTGTTCACAGCTAATAATGGATTACAAGCCCAAAGTAGTCTGTCAGACCCTTATTCATTCTTTAAAGGGATACTGTCAACACCTTTAGGCCGCAAATTGTCCCTAATTTAAAAAAAATACATTTTATGATTGCTGACATTCTGTATAGATTTCTGGTGTAGCTGGTTGTTTGATTGTGATTCCTTTTTTTTTAAAGTGAAAAAAAAAGCACCATACTGGTGTTTCCACACAAAAATGTGTTTGTTTACATTCCTTGATCAAATCCCACTGCATTGTTCATGGACTTGGGAACATTTCCACACAGTCAAGTCACTTATGATACAATGGGAGCAGACAAGACTATTGCATCATGAGTGGCTGTACTGTTTGGGAGTGTTTGTAATGTTTTGAAAGTATGCAATAGGAGTGGTTCAAGGATTTGAAACAATTCAAGGCTGGGTATTATACATCATTACCATATATTTCAGTTCTACTAAGAAAGGAAGCAGATAAGACAACCAAAAACTTCAATGAATTTTAGAGAAGGTAAGCAATCATAAAATGTGAGATTTTAAACAGAAATAGTATGATACAAAAATGGTTGAAAGTGTCTCTTAAACCCTTTCAGGCAAAGTTTGTATTATCAATTCCCTGATGCACCAATAACCTCAAGAAACTTCTAGAGTTCCAAGATTAGAGGTGTGGGGAAAAAACTTCCACTGGTGTTTTAAGTGAAAGAAGTGATTTTCGCTTCCTTGAATGTTCAGAAATCCATTTCCAAAATGTTGCGGAAATTCCTCCTGCCCTGCACCATATTTTATCCCTGGTGTATAGTGCCCCCCTGCCCATCACCGATCGCTGCCTGATGGCCTGAAATAAATAAAATAAATCTCTGAACACTGCAGTTCCTCCCCCACCCGATCACCAGCCCACTCGATGTGTATTTAAAAAAAACAGGGTGGCTAGCAGTTCCTCCTCCCACCCGATCACCCACCCGTGTCCAGTAGTAGTCACTACTAATCAGTGATGTAACTCCCCCATCCTTATCTCCCATATAGCAAAATATTTTTTTTTCCCTGGTGGTTTAGTGAACCCCCTCCCTCCCTATTCCCTGATCCCTAGTATGTATTTTTTTCTTTAACTTATACCCTGGTGGTCTAACGGCCTCCCCACCCTGGCAGGTAGGGTCCCACCCCACTCTCTCATCCTGAAAAGCAGCTGGCAACCAGCACAGCCCTCGAATCTCCTCCATAGCCAGGACACCCACTGAAAAGTCAGTGAATGGGTGCATGCTGTTACAAGCACGTGCTCATTCATTGACATCTCAAAAGGCTGCACAGCCATGGAGGAGAGCAGAGGGCTGTGCTGGTTGCCCAATCCATTTTGGAATGGGGGTAGTGGAGTGGAACACTATGTGTCAGGGTGGGGGTGTTTGGAGCCACTAGACTACCAGAGAATGAGCTAAAAAAACAACCACCACATACTGGGGATCAGGGATAGGGAGGCAGGGGTGTCATTAGACCACCAGTGAAAAAAAATATTTTATTATATGGATGATGGGGTGGGGGGTTACATCACTGACTAGTAGTGACTACTACTGGACACGGGTGGGTAAATTGGTGGGGGATGGGACTGCTAGACATAGGGAGGTTGCTGAGACATCAGGCAAGTGATTAGGTGGGGGGAGGGACTGCTAGCCACTAGGGGGATCACTGACACGTTGGGCGGGTGATCAGTTGGGGGGAGGGACTGCTAGCCACTGGGATGGGGTTAATTATACATTGGGTGGATGATTGGGTGGGGGAATCACCTCAAGCCACTGGGGGGGTTATTAACATGTCAGGTGGGTCAGAACAGGGTGAAGTTTCACCCAAAACATTCAGAAGTTTTCCAATCCACCACAGGTGGAAGCTTGGAAACATTCACAAAAGTTGCCAAATTCTGAGAAAGTTCTGCTCAGGTATAATGGCAACTTTCACACACCTCTATCCAAGATGATTAATGCTAAAAAATGCCCTCCATTTATTGATTGTCTGGTATTTTGGGTTGAGAGAGGGGGAGCAGAAATGATGCCTGAGCATGAGAAATGCAGTTTAGTATTGTTACCACTTATGAAAAAAAAATAACATGCGTATTAATGATGACATATACTGTAAATGATTTGACATCAGTCTGAGATAGTTACTTAAAATAAACTGACGAGTAAGAGAAATCAGTGTTTTGTAATGGAGAAATTTGACTCACCCCCTTGTTTAGGTCAAGGAAGTGTTCCAGAATAGATATGAGAATTAAAGATCTAACCTTTGTTAATAAAACTTTATTGTTTACCCAAATGTATCTGTAGTGTGAATCATATAAGAATTTAAATTGACTTGGAAGATGACTTTATGGTGGACTGTGATTATTATGAAGGCCACTGATTTTTGTTTTTTACTGGAAAACCTAGTAAATTTCTAGAATTCGGGCTGCCTAATGCCTACACACAGGTAAAACAGCAAATAATTTCATGAATTTAGCATTTTATAACAGATCAGTAGGTTTATTTATTTATTTAAGTCTTTGACTACCGGGTAAGCACACTGATCTGAGGGACCATTTTCAGGCCTTACCCAAGCCACAGATATGGCACTACCGTGTTACATACAGATCATCAGGAATACAGCAACACAATAAATACAGTACAGTTTACAATATGTTGGAGGAAATCAAAAAGAAGAAAAAAATACATGACAGTTTACAGTTTAGTTCATAGCTAAATGAGGCAAAACAAGTTATAAGAGCAGAGTTAGCAGTTAAGATCAGGGGGAAAGGTACCATGTTGTTGGAAATTACCTGGGAGAGCACAGTCATTAAGCCTCATTTGGTAACAGGCTTTGAATCAGTGTTTGAAAGAGCCATGGGTTTCAGTGGACTGGAGTGAATCAGGGAGTCTGTTCCAGAGAGAGGGAGCAGCCACAGGGAGTGCTCTGCCACCCATTCCAGTGGAGACCATAAGGATTTCCATAGGGGGACTGAGGACATGCGTAAGCATCTGGGAGGAGCTCTGGCCTTCAGAAAGGCAGTGTAAAGTGATGCATTGCCATTTCTAAGGGTGTTGTCATGTATACAAACTAGTGCATAGTCATAACAACCAGAGAATGGGAGCTACCCTAGAGGTAGAGGTCACAGTGGTGAGTGGAATAGGGTTCCCGGAGTGCAAAACAACATACCTTATTGTATACCAAGCTTAGATATGAGTGCAGGACAGACGACACATTGGAATATACAAGGGAGCAGTATTCAATTATAGGGAGCAGGTTGTCTTGGGCAATAGTTAAGTGGGCCTCAGGAGATGTTTTAACCTATATGCAGCCCGAACTTTTGGTTAACCTGATGTGCAACAGCTTTACTGTTATTTAGAACACAAAAATATGCCGAGTGAACCCCAGCATGGATTTAGGATCGGAAGGTCCATGGACACTGCCCTAGTGGATTTCCATAACTTCCATAACTTAGTAATAACCTCCCTGGACATGGGTAGGATTACTGGGGCAGTGTTCGTGGATCTTAGTAAAGTTTTTGATCTTGTGGATCATGGGACACTTTTGACAAGACTATAGATGAGTGGTGTTAATGAAGAACCCTTAGAGTGGTTTCACTCATATCTTTCTAACAGGCAGCAATTTGTAGCATGTGGGGGCTCAGTGTCAGGCCTTGGGGAGGCAAGGAGGGGGGTTCCTCAGGGTTTGATACCGGGACCCCTAATGTTTAATGTATATGTTAACGATATGGCAAGAAGTGTTGTCCACAGTAGTATAAGATTATATACCGCTGATATGGTATTGATGGCCTCAGCAGAGAATCAAGTTTTCTTAGAAAAAGCCCTCCAGGAAGATGTCTACCTTTTAGAAAAATGGTTCAAGGATTCACATCTATTATTAAATGCAAAAAAGACACAAAGTATGTTATACTCTATAGGTATACAGATCAGACAATCTCCAGGATTAAATATTTAATTGATAGACGGGACCATAATAGCTGATGTTAAATCATATAAATATTTGAGGGTGCAGGTTGACAGTAGACTTACATACTCTGAACATATAAGAATACAAGTTAAAAAAGTGAATCAAAAACTAGAGTCTCTGAGAAGATCCTCAGCAAGTTTATCAACAGAGGTAAGGGGACAGTTGGTGGATCACCTGTTGTTGCCAAGCTTGGCCTAGGGATCATATCTTTACATGAATTCCTTAATGGGTGATTTGAAAAAGAAAGATAAGACATATTAAAGGTTGTCTAAATTCGCTACAAAAAGTAAATATGTGGTACACCATTGTAAAATGTATGCAATGTTAGACTGGTTACAACCTGCAAAGAAAAGGAAATATTTATGGCTAACTTGGAATCACAAATTAGTTAGTCAACCTGATAACCATCCATTAGGAAAAATGGTGAGGTTAAACTCACCAAATTAAACAAAATACAAATTGAGATTAAACAGTTTGAACATCTCAACTGCAAGGGCACATAACAGGATGGGGGTGGTTACTTTGCAGATGAATTCGGCCAGGTTATGGAATTCCTTGCCTAATGAATTGAAAATTGCACAATCTATAAATGTTTTTAAACAAAAACTGAAAAGCTACTTTCATCAAAAATGCACCTGTTTTTAGCCTAGTAGGTTTTCTAAATGGTAACATACTGTGATATTTAAGAATCATTTTTTCCTGATGTTTTACGTATTGTTGTAAGTGTAAATGTATGTATGTAAATATATGTAATGAAACTTTGTAAATGTCAATTGATGTGAAATCACAAACAGGACATTGTTGTAAATAGGAATAAAAAAACTAACAATTAAATCCTGTATAAAAATAAAAGTTTTATCATCATCATCACAATGGAGTTGTCATGATTCATATAGGAGAGGGAGGGATCGAGAGTTCTGATCAAGTATTTAAAATCTAGAACATTCTGCAGCACAAGGCCTTTGGGTAAAAGTACTGAGAGGGAGGTGCCAGCCTTAGTAGTGCTGGCCAGGTATGATTTGGAACCTAGAAGCATTGCCTTAGTGTTTTTTTTTCATGGACCAGTAGCCTGTGTGAGCAGAACCATTTAAATACCAGGCCATAGTTGATAGACAGGGTAGAAGATATGTTTGTCAGGGACTTATCACTGTAAAAGAGGACAAGATCTTCCACATATTGGAGGGCATCACAGGAAAGGCAATCAGAGAGAAGGGAGTTTATAAAGATAGAGAACAATAGGGGGCCACAAATAGAGACTTGAGGGACACCCATAGAGACAAGAAGGTAAGAAGAGATGGCAGTACCAATGTACATTGACTGGGATCATCCAGAAAGATAACTCTTGAACCACTGCAAGGTCTCCATGGAGCAGCCAAGTTGGAGGAGAGTAGAATGTAGTAGTGGGTGGTTGACCAGGTCAAAGGCCTTGGTCAGGTCTACAAAAACAGCACCTGTGGCTTTCCCCATGGCCCATGTTCCTGTGGATATGATTGGTAAACTGGGTCAGAGAGGATGTGGTACTGTAGAACATGCAGAACCCATGTTGCTGGCTGTACAGCAGGTTGTATTTCTCAATGTATTTCTCTTTACGGTTCTACCTGGCTTCTGGAGGCCTGGACTCTGTCTATATCCCCCAGTGGCTGGACATCAGGTGCTCATTGTGCTCCCATTTAGGTCTGAACCTTTGTACCTTGCTATATGTTCCCTTTAAGATGATTCCAGACTCCTTCAAAAATACTCCTGGTAGTAACTTTCTTTACACCTACAAACAATTGTGTCACTTGTTAAATTTTGACCCCCATCACGATACCTTCCAGTCTATCCTGGGAAACCCGAATTTGAAGATGGCTGGGAAGATACTGACCCAGATGGCCTGGCCCTTTTTGGTGTTTTTGTCGGTTAATCATATGCTGGTTGCTGGCAAGTTTTTTACTTTTGCAGAGGCCCAACATAAATTTGGCTGGCTTTCGTCTATGTTTTTCAAATACTTTCAGCTTAGGCATATGCTGTTTCATTGTTTTGGTGCTGGCATCTGGTCTAGAGAATATGGTGCCAAATTGTTCCCCTTGATATCAGTTATCCCCACTTCCCACACTATAGCCTTTTTTCATGTGTGGTTGCGGGAGCTCTTCACTAAGAGAGAATCTAGTTTTTTTATTCTTAGGATCAGGTTTTTCCTTCTCAGGAAGGCCCCTGGGGATGGCTCCATATCTGGAAGGATATATATATATATATATATATATATAAGCATATTAAATGGGACAGATATCAGCTCATGCAGTTTCAAATTTTGTATAACTTGTTTTATACCCTGACTAAACTTTACAGAATGGGTTGGCTTGACTCGGATGTATGTACCAGGTGTCAGAATAAATGGGGTTCTTTATTTCGTATCTTCTGGACTTGTGAAAAGGTTACACACTTTTGGGAGGATATTAGACATTATTTGAATCCATTATTAGGGCTTGACCAGGCTTTCACACCTAAAATCTTTATATTGGGGGATTTTGCTGAGGCTTTAATTGGTAATCAGAAACCACATATTGCTTTAATATCAGCCTGCACAAAGAAGGTTATTCTTCAACATTGGTATGATCAGACCACTCCCACTTATGTGGAATGGTACAGATAAATCCTTTTAGTACTGCAGGCTGAGGATATTATTGCAAACATGTCATACTCTCCCCCAAAAGTATAATCAGGTGTGAGAATCCCCCTTTACCCTGTTGACTCTTGATGCTGGGTGATGGTCAGTTACTTATTACTCATCGCTTTTTGCTTCTTACTTATAGTTTCTACACCTCGCATCACTGGAGAGAATTGGGATTTGCTATGCTTGTACCTGCATCTCATTTTTTTGACATGTATTTTTATTTTTCCAGGACTAGGATGCTCCTTTTTTGTTATGTGTTAGTTGTTATCATCTTAGCTGTACCTGGAATTACCCCAGCATCTGGAGAAGGGGGAGGGATGGGAAGGAGTTTTTTTTTGTTATTTTGGGTGGGTGTGGGAGGGGGATTGGTTTGGATTGTTATGTTTATAGCTTGGTTGGAAGATATCTATGTTCTGAGTAATTCTTTTGTAACTGACTGTGTGTCTGCATATAGCCAGATAAGCATCCATTTTGTTGGTCTTTGATTTGTATTTTGGAATCATTGTTTTTTCAATGTCCCTTGTGTCTTGCTTTATAATCAAGTTTAATAAAGTTTATTGAATTAAAAAAAATATTTCTCAATGTAGACAGATAGCTAGAGGTGGACAATCTTCTCCAGAAGTTTGCTCGGGTGAGGGAGCAGGGAGATTGGCCTACAATTATCTGAGGATGGTGGTCACCTGCTTTGAAAATAGGCTGCACCTTGGCATGCTTCCAGGAGTCTGGCATGGTAGAGGTGGTCAGAGCCAGATTAAAAATGAAGATGATGTACTTGGAGATGGCAGGGGAAATCAGCTTAAGCATAGAGGGGAAGAGACCATCACTACCAGGGCTACCTCAGTTGGGGAGACCCATAAGAAGCTTGGTGGCATCCTTGATGGAGATGGCCCTAAATTAGAAAGGAGGGAAGGGGTGTGTGCCAGTAGGAGAGGAGGAGGAGGAGAACTGGTCACTAGGGCTAGGGACAGGACAGGTGGGTAGCTAGGTAGGTAGGTAGTTTACTTAGGTGGGCAGAGAGATCCGTAAACATTTTGTTAAAAGCTTGGGTGATCTCTATAGGATCAGTCAGAGTGCCAGAGAGGGAGTTTAGATGGATGGTGGAGTTGTGAGTACAAGGTTTAAGCAGGGAACCTAAAGCATCCCCAGAAGTGGTGGTGGTCCCTGAGGTTATTCCTCTGCTGGTTGCAGAGGAAGTTACGCTTCAGGACCTTGGCTGTTTGCCTACACCTGTTTTTCAGACACCTGTATTCATTCCAGAGAGCAGGGAAGGGGGCTTTTTTGTAGTCAGCCCACTTCTTGTCCCTATCCTTCATCATGGCCAGAAGTTCTTGCGAGACTCATTGAGTACAACCACCCCTCACTCTCTAGGTAGTGAGAGGGAAGTGTTGATTTTGGATTCAAAGGAGGGCATTCACGAAGTACCCACTGCAGCAGTCACATATGAAAGGGAGTAAAGAGCCAACCAGTTTACAGCCTTTACATCATCAAGGAGGGTGGAGGTGTCAGAACAGTTAAAATTTCAGAAGGATATGTGCCTTTTTGGGGGCCTTTGGTCTTGATTTACCAGATGATGTATGTGGGGGAGTAATCAAGGATGGAGTTAGACAGTGCCCCTGCCTGGAGTACCTTGTCCTCTCTGTTAGTGATCACCCAGTCTAGAAGAGAGTGGCTTTGCAGGCAAGAGTTTAGCATGTTATGGACAGAGATGACATGGACCAAACTGCTGTTTTAATAGGTTTCAGTAATTGGTTTCTAGGGCACTTAACCAATTAAGATAAACATTTCTAAGGATAATTGTATCCTGGAGGGGGGAGAGGTTTCCCAGACCTGTCAGGTGGTTACTAAGACCTGTAGTGTCCCCTGCTGGGGGGGAGGTTGTAGCAGTAATCCATATAGATTTTTTTTGCAGAGCCCAGGGTCAGTTCAGCTATGAGCCATTCGCTGAAGGATGTAGGGTCATAGTTTAGGATGGAAGAAGCAGAGAAGGGTTCTCTGAAATAGAGTGCCACTCCACCTCCCTTTCTTTTGCCTGGTCTGTCCTGGTGTAGCAAGAAGTAGCCTGGAAGGTGGAAAATTGCATTGGGGATACGTGGCTTTAGCCATGTTTTGGACAGTCCTAGGACATGAGGCTTGTAGAATGTTACTCAGGTTTCCAGGTCAGTAAATTTAGATGGGAGGCTGCATACATTTTTATGGGCGATTTTCAGACTGGGGAGCTAGTCCAAATGTAGCTGGACCAAGCAGTAGGGATATTTATGGGTTCCAGATTACATTCAACATCTCCTGCTAGCAACAACCAGCAGAGAAATGACTGGACTGTAGGGGTATGGCAGAGAGGAGGGATTTGGTGAGAGGGAGAATAATAATAAGAAGAAGCCAAGTTGACAATGCTCAAGGTTAGAAAGGAGCACATAGAATAGGGACCCCATAGGAGTGAATTTGCAACTGATAGTTATGGGGGGGGCATCAGGTCAGAAGGCAAAGGTGTAAGAAGAAAGGTGTTCTTGGTCTATAGCAAGTACTGATGTGCTGAGATCAACAAGTAGCAGAGTGTACAGCAGAGAGGCT
Source organism: Neoceratodus forsteri (assembly GCA_016271365.2). NCBI lineage: Eukaryota > Metazoa > Chordata > Ceratodontiformes > Ceratodontidae > Neoceratodus > Neoceratodus forsteri. Next base: position 435,898,841 of record CM057451.1, on the reverse strand, counting down.
ACCAGCAGAGGGAACATAGCTTGTTTCATCATTGTGAGCTACTGGTATAAATCACAAACAGCAGAAGGCAGTGTTGGCCTACTGTTAGGGCACCAGACTGCAGCAGTAGGCTAACCAAAGAGCAGGTTAAAATCACACAAATTAAGCAAAATAGTCCATTTTCACTGTATCCAATATTGCAGAAACTGAATAAAACCCTTAACAAATGTTCTGTAATTGTCACCTTGTAAACAATTGATTCCAAAGGCCCAGGTAGTAAAACCTACACTGAAGAAAACAATGGACATATAAGAAAATATAGGATAGTGGATGGGCAACTATGCACAACCAGTGTGTTGTGCCACTGAGGTAATCTGATTCACTGTGATCCCGAGAGAGAGAGAAGCTTGAGAGGTCCATGGGAATAAGATCCCCAAAGTGGCACAACACACTGGTTGTGCACAGAGTTGCCCTTCAACTATTCTGTATAGTTTATGGGCATGCATGCCTATTTTGGACATTGCACTTTGTTTCAGTGAACTGGTGGTTGGGGGGGGCACCTTATGGTTGGTGGTAGGCTGAAATTACTGACACAGTGTGCTCCAGATGTTTCTGCAAATTCAAGTTGAAAAAACAACAGCTTCCAGCTTAATTTGATTGGGGAAATCAAGTATGTGGCAGCATTCCAAATTGTTCTGCTGCAGTAGTGACTTCACCACTGTGCAGAACAACATAATGATGTTACTACTGCAGCAGAACAAGCATATTCCAGGCATAGAATCCCATACATAAGAGCATTCCACCATATACTATAATGGTTTTAGAAAATCAGATATAACAAAACAAGCATTTCAGAAAAACCTTAACAAAAACCTTAACAAAACCTTTAACAAGGTTTCTTAAAGGGACACTGACAGCTTTCCTTCAAAGTTTTGGAGCCCATCTCAACAGTGGGTCTCTTGGCACACTCGTGTCCAACAATGACTCTATAATACCCTTGTACATTTAAAAGGTAATAATTTGTACCTGTTTTTCTATTTTTTACAAAAGTAGCAGCTGGAGTGGTCCATGTTGAAATCACCTGCCCACCGGACATGTACTAGTGCCAAAAACGCATGTCTGTCAGGGAGTGCAGTCCCGAAGTGCAATTTTTACCATGCAGATGTTAAAAAACATTTTTTCTATTAGATTCCCTTACTGTAAATTCTTGTTGCTGCCTTTCTTCAAAAACCGAGAACTGGAAGTGCTGCTATATACATTTTAAAATTGGACCCTAAATCCCACACTAGCGCAAGACCAGCATGCTCCTGTGCATGCGCGGGATCTTTGCTCAGAACTATCATGCGCATGTACAGGATTTCGGGTCCGATTTTAAAATGTATATAGCAGCACTCCCAGTTCTCGGTTTTTAAAGAAAGGCAGCAACAAGGATTTACAATAAGGGAATCTAATAGACAAAATGTTTTTGTGTGTCAGCGTGGCTCAGTTGGTAGCACATCTGCCTCTGGACCAGAAGATCATGGGTTCTCATCCCACACTGGGATTGGACTTGCACCTAAAAATCGCTGACATCCGAGTGCTGTACTGCTGGGCTGTGCCGTCCTTCAGATGAGACGTTAAACCGAGGTCCTTTCTGCCCATCCTAGTGGGTGTCCAGGTGGAAATAAAAGAACCCAGGGCACTCTTTTCAAAGAGCAGGGAACATTCTCGGTGTCCTGGCCAACATTCCCCTTCCCATAAACTGGTTCATGCAATTACCCAGGCTGTGTGTGGGTGATGATGTGCGATATGGCCGCCACCACACATTCAGTCACTTCACTACCAGTCTAGCATTGCTTGTAAAGCGCTTTGGGATACTGTGTATGAAAAGCACTATATAAATGCTGATTCTTCTTCTTTTTTAACATGTGCATGGTAAAAATTGCACTTCAGGACTGCGCTCCCTGACAGATGCCCATTCTCGGCACTAGTACATGTCCGGTGGGCAAGTGATTTCAACGCAGAATGCTCCAGCTGCTACTTTTGTAAAAAATACAAAAACAGATGCAAATTATTACCTTTTAGATTCACATGAGTATTATAGAGTCATTGCGGGACACACGTGTGCCAAGAGACACACTGTTGAGATGGGCTCCAAAACTTTGAAGGAAAGCTGACAGTGTCCCTTTAATTGTCCCTAGCTTACATTTGATCTCTATAGCCCATCTACACCTATTCCCAAGTTACAAAACAGTTAACATCACCTCCCCATTTACATTTTACTTGCTTATGTCTACAAAGACAGTGATCCCCTCCCTGAAGAAGCATACATCATACAGGCTTCAACAAATAGTAGAACACAACCCTGTCCCACAACTATAAGCCCCTACTACTTCCAGTTGACCAACAAAAAATGATTAGCTCCAAGCAGTGCATTTGTCAACCTCACCCAGAGGGCATTTAAAAAATGGAGGAAGTGGGGTTGGGGGGGAAGGCAAAAAGCCTTACACAGAAGAGAAGCACTGAGGTCCTGGAAAGCCAAACACAGGATAATGTTCTTACTTTTTCCAAGTCCATTTACAGACACAAATCCAGTCCACATAAGGGGCAGGGTAAATCTGCACAACCTGTATTTTTCTTATAATTGCTTTCTGTGCTATTTTCAATTTGCTTCATTTAATGGTCTGTATATTAAGTCTTCTTTTATTCTGATTATTTATACATATACAGTGCTAAAAGAATGACAGTAGAATCCTGGTAAAATCTGGAAATTAGACCAACAATCACCAGTGCAAGTCCCAGAATTTGAAGGCTTGAAAATGGAATTTCATTACTTTAATCACCATAAATCAGTGGCCTTTACTATTACTAATCTTATACAGGGCACTGGCTTGTTTTCAGTACTTTTATGTATTTATTAATTAAATAGAAATGTTTTCATCCTGGCTACTTCCCTGTCTGCTGCTGGCAACAACCCAGCCCCATCCACAGCCCCAGGTACTGGTGGTTGGCAGTGCTGGCCCATCACACAGTCAGTCACCAGTTTGAATCCCTCGGTGGTAGGCAGAGGGGTTCTGAGCCAGCCAAGTATATAATTTTCTAAACCATCTTAAGTCTACCTCCAAACAAGACCAGTCCATTTAGGTTGTGTAGCTCAGGCCAGTGGAAAATTAACCAAATTTTCATTAGGGATAGATTAGGACTCAACTTTAGAAGTTGTCTTGGCAGAGCTTTGAGCTTAACCATGGATTCACTTGAACATGTGGAACCAAAACCTCCAAACTTTTTTGCATAAACTAAGGTACCTATGTGTGACTATGTTCACATAGCACTATATAATCAGTCACACATGCATACTAAAACAGGCAAAATACAAAGGCAGCTGAGTGAGTCAACTGATAGATGTACAAATGCTAACTCATAAACTTTCGGGTGGGGGAGGGAGGTGTCACCAAGTCAATGGGCTCAATTCTTGAAAGAATAAGAATGCTGCAAGCCCCAGGTGTACCAAATACCTAGCTCATGGGGCTTGTGGCATTCCCTTGCAGGCAATCAGGATTCTTGATCCCGTGCACCACATGCTGCAATTTAGACCAGCTTTTGCTAGTCTAACTTTACAGGCATTTTTATGGAGTTTTCTCCAAATATTTTGTGCTAGCCACCGTAAAGGGAGTAACATTTGTAAATACATATGACCTTTATGAATCAGGTGAACAGTGTGACAATGTGTTCAGGACAGCAAAGGGTTTGACTCAGAGTTTGTGAAAGCCCTGTATCAACCTTTGAGAATCGAGCCCAATGTGTACAGTTTTTAAATTTATGGCTATACCCATTGTCAGATTTACAGTAAAACCTGTTAATGAGAGAACGTATTGCAAGATTTCACATTTCTAGGTTAAATACTGTCAATTATAAATAATTCCTTCTATACAAATGGGAAGAATCTACATGACTTTTTTATTTTTCTTCTGGAGAATGTGCACTTCTAAAATCACTATAGTGTATCATGTTAGAAGGTTGCCAACAACCTGTACCATGTCTTGTAATCCATCTAAACAATGGAAAGAAAGCTTATTATCCACTTAGGTACCCAGAAACCTTCTGGAATGAATGGAAGACTTATTTTCTAGATACTTGACTTTCAGCCTTCTCATGTTTTATCAGTGGATTTTTTTCCTTTAACATCACCCTCTGATACATAGAACTTACAGTATGTACATATCAGTATACCTGAGCACATACAGTACCTATTTAGAGTATGGGGAGCAAATGCATTAGCATCTGTGCTATGATGCATATCCATATTTCTTTTCTGATTTTCTTCACTTCAGCATTCAGTCCTTACCGATTTATTACATCCTATTTGATGACTCATTAGATCTTTTACTCCCAAGCAATTCTTAAAGGATACCTAAAACATCTTTTTTTACACATTTGTTTTAAATTACTCCATAGGTTTGAAAAGGAAAGGATGTTGTTTACATTTATATTGAAACTGCATTTATTAAGGTAGGATAAATGCAATTACATAGCATTTGAAAACTGTAAACACAGCCTCTTCTGATTCAAAAATCCTGCTCTCATAATTCTAAAATGGCTTCTGTGCTGATGTCAAAGATGAAAGATACCAGCTGTGTGGCTGTAGTCTAGCTCTGCTTACCATATTCAAATGTGAATAACTTTAAAATGAAAAATGATAGCATGGCACTGTGAGCATAAAAGTTGTTCAGTACAAAAGTATCTACAAAATGAGTGACATTTCATTTGTAGATACTATTTATTATTTTTTTTAAATTAGCAAAAAAGCAGTAGCAAATTCAATTGTCACTTTTACAACAAACAAATGCAAGTAACTTTAAAACAAAAAAACAGGATAGCATAATACTGCGAGCATGACATTTGTTCAGCACAAAGATATTTACAAAATGAGTGCTGTTCCATTTATATGTCTTTTAGTTTTTTATAATTATCAAAACAACTGAAGAAAATTCCATATTTTCTTTCCTTTTGCAACAAACAAATGCAAATAGCTTTAACACAAAAATGACAGCATTGTACTTTGAGGACAACACTTGTACAATACAAAAATATCTGCCAAATGAGTGGTGTTTCATTTATAGATATCATTTAGATTTTTTATAATTGGCAAAAAATGCAGAAAATTCATTTTTATTTCACTTTTTTTGGAGGTATGGCATAAATTGATTATGCTACCTCTTTACTTGAAATATTGTTGATACTTTTTGTTCTTATGCCAATTGACCTGACAATATCACTTGTGACTTCGACACTCATGATGTTGTCGGGTTAATCAGCACTCAAACAAAAAATATCAACAAAATTTCCAATAAGGGGGTAGCATATCCTTTATATAATCTTTGCAAAAAAAAACTGTTAATGCTGCAGTCTGATTTGCTATTAAAGCAGCAATGTTATCGAAATGTGATGTTAGGGTTTTCAACACTAAATCTGCATTCTCCCCACCCAGTAGCCAAAGGGGGAAAGACAACACAAGCAACCAGACATCCATCATCAGGTAAGACAAACAACATACAACTCTTTCCAAATGGCATAAGAGAAATCCATCAACATGGTCAAGCACTTCAGTAGCTATGAATGCACATGCACATGCACACTTGCACACCACCTGGGAAGTGCAGTAAAAATTTCCCTTCAGATCACACTGTAAATTGTAAGCAAGGAATAACACATGACAGGATGTATGGCAATGCTAAGTCACTGCAAGCCCAAGGTGGGCTGTGAGTCATGAGACAAGGCCAAATGCCTTCAACCATCTGGGAAGTGCAGTATATGATTCCCAAATGCACCTGCAAAACAAAAACCCAGGGGAAGATTACACAATTACACAATGGGGGGGAGTAACAAAAACAAAAAAAGGAAAGGGACCTGGGGGTAATCATATCAGATGACCTTAAGGTTAGCAAGAAAATGTGAGAAGGCAGTAGAGAGAGCTGGGGCTATACTGGGATGCATAGGGAGAGGCATCACCAGCAGAAAACAGGAAGTTGTTATCCCTCTGTACAGACAGTTGATGAGATCCCATCTGGAGTACTGCATCCAGTTCTGGAGACTCTCACGGACATAGACAGGATAGAGGCAGTCCAGAGGAGGGCAACAAGAATGGTGCAGGGTCTGCAAGAGAAGCCATACGAAGAAAGACTAAAAGAGCTTAATATGTATACCCTTGAGGAAAGAAGGGAGAGAGGGGACATGATAGAAACGTTTAAGTACCTCAGTGGAATCAACAAAGTCCAAGAGGGTAGCATCTTTCTGAAAAAGAGACATGCAAGAACAAGGGGACACAATTTAAAGATGGGGGCAATGTGAGGAAGTATTTTTTCACAGAGAGGGTAGTGGATGCATGGAACAGCCTTCCTGAGGAGGCTGTGGGGTCTAGAACTGTGTGAGAATTCAAGAATACATGGGACAGACATAAGGCAATTCTTGTGGGAGGTAGGAAGAAATAGGCCGTTGGTTAACTAGGATCTGCAGCTTATCCTGTAGATAGGGAAATGGGCAGACTAGGTGGGCCAAGCAGTCCTTATCTGCCATCAAAGTCTATGTTTCTATGTCTCTATGTTTCATAGGTTCACATTGCAAATTGTAAGTAAGCAATAACACACGGCAGGGTCTGCAACAATACTAAATTGCTGTATGCCCCAGATGGGTTGTGAGGCACGAGATGCAGCTTAGTACCTTCAGCCTCCTGGGAAGTGTGATTTAAAATTCCCATAGGCACTCAGGTCCAGGAAAGCCATCATAAAGACAAGATCATTTTCTTACTTTTTTATGCCCATTTACAGACACAAATGCAGTCCACATAAGGAGCAGGGTAAGTCTACAGAACTTGTATTTTTCTTACAATTGTTTTTTGTACTATTTTCAATTTGCTTCATTTAATGGTCTGTATATTAAGCCTTCTTTTATTCTGATTATTTATACATTTATTTATTACAAAGGTTCCATGTGGTGGCAATAAAGACAATACGGTACAAAACATAACATGATCATTACAATTGAATTTGCAAAAAAAAAGACAGTTAAGGTTACAATAATAGCAGCCAAAGGTATTGTCAAGGAATTGTGTGGTGAGTTAATTATACAGTACGAGTCATAGGTGGCTCAGTGAAGCTTTGTTAGGAGTGGGTTAGTGGAAAAGAGAAAGAAGAGTGGTGGTGAGGGGGTGGTATGGGAGAGAGAGAGAGAGAGTGGGAGGAGAGGAGAAATAGGGAGGGCACTGCATTGGGTATGTGGTAGAATGGAAATAGCAAGGGAGGAGGAATTGGGGGATGAAAAGGAAGAGGAGACAGATTCATCCTATACCCAGTAATGGGGGGTAACAGAGGAGGAGGAGCTGAGGCAGGGTGGAGGGATGCTTGAGGGTAGTATGCCTGAAGGGGATTATAAGAAGCAATCACAGAGGGCACTAGCCATGAGGTGTTGATGTAGTTTACACTTAAAAGCACCAGTCGTGGCAGTGTTGGAGATTTCTGTATGTAGCAAGTTGAACCAGGTGAAGGCTCTGACAAGGTAAGAATGCTGAGCTTGGGAGGTCCAGCAGCGAGGTATTGTAAAGGTTAGACTGTCCAATCTTCTAGTTAGGCGGTGGACATGTTGCGGGGTCAATATTGATTGGACTCCAGGGGGCATAAGGCCCAGTGATGTCTTCTTAGTTAAGATGCAGGTCTGGTACTTTATCCTGCTAGATACCTGGAGCCAGTTAGCCTGCTTGTAAATGTCACATGTGTGAGAAAGGCAGGCAGCTGAAATAAGGAGTCTGCATGCCTTATTAAGGGCTACAGCTATGCACCAGAGTGCAGTATCAGTAGCGGATCCATAGATAACGAGCCAATAGTCAATAGTTGAGGTAACAGAGCTCTGGATAGTGAGGTTCAAAGCTTCAGCTTTAGGCAATGTTTATGCTTGTATAGTAGCCCTATGCGGGAGTTCACAGTTTTAGCGATATTGTCAATGTGTTTGGTATATGAGAGGGAGCAGTCAAGGGTCAGGCCCAGATATTTAAACATATCCACCTGCTGAAGGGCAATGCCTTTGTGGTTGTTAATTATGAGCTCATGGGCCTTGTACTTGTGGGTTCCATGGAACAACATTTTTTAGTTTTTTTTGTTGTTAAGGATGATTTTGTGTGAGCAAAACCAGTCTTCCAATTCTGTAAAACTTTTCTGTAGTTGAGACTGAAGGGAGGTGGGGTTGGTGTGGCAAGTGAAGATTACTGCATCATCTGCATACAGTAACATTCTGTCATGGCAGAAGGCAGGGAGTTTGTTCAGGAATATGTTGAATAACAAGGGACCCAGAATAGAACCTTGGGGTACTCCAGAGTGGATTGGTAGGGATGATAAGAGGAATTCACCAATCCTGACCTGTTGGGTCTGGTTACTGAGGTAGCTTTGAAACAAGATGGTAGTTTCACTTGAAAGACCAAAGAGGGATAATTATTCAAGGAGAATGGAGTGACTGACAGTGTCAAATGCCTTAGTCCGGTCAATAAAAGAGGTGCCGACCAACTGGCTCTGATCAAGTGCATGATGGATATGTGTGGTGAATTTGAGGAGTGCCATGGTAGTGCTATGCCCTTTGCAGAAGTCATGCTGCTGGGATCATTGCAGGCTGTATTTTACAAGGTACTCTGTGAGCTGATCAGCCACTATACATTCCAATGCTTTGGATAGAGGGAGGAGGATGGATATAGGCCTGCAGTTGTTTGTGAGAGTCTTGTCAGTGCTTTTATGGATAGGAGTCACCACTGCCAGTTTCTGCTTTAAGGGGAACTGGGAGAGAATGAGGGAACAGTTGAGGATTTTGGTTAGTGGGAGCAGGACTTCGTCAATGGTGAGGGTGAGAAGTTTCGTATTCAGTGAATCATCACTGACCCTAGACTTTCCAAGCACTTTAAGAATGTGATTTTTAGCTAGGCTTTCAGGGATTACTTTGAAATGGAAAGGAGGGTGCCCTGGTGGCAAACCTAAACTAACAGAAGCTGAGTTGACTGTGGTGGGATCAAAAAACTTGGGGGGTAGCACATGACTAATGTCAGCAAAAGTGGTGTTAAATGCATTGGCAATGATTATATGGTCAAGAGTGATGGTACCATCTATGTTCAACATTGTGGGTGTTGTTTTGGGATCCTTACCAGTCTCTTCAGCAAAGTAACACCAGAATTTACTCCTGTCATTCCAGGTACTGGCTAAGGTGTTCCTGTAACAGTTAGCCTTCTCATGACAGATTGCACTGGTGCATGTATTCCTCGCTGTTTTGTAGGCCTGGATGTTAGTCTGGGTGCCAGTAGCCTTAGCACGATACCAGAGCTGGTCTCGAGATTGCATTTGTGTAAGGAGGCCTGGTGTCATCCATGGGTTATTGACACCCTTGATATTATGCTTCTTGAACAGAGCATGAACATAACAGGCTGAGCTGAAACAGGTGATAAAGTATTCAAGTGTTGGGTCTACATCAGGGGCTCTATCAACTGGTCACCAATCATGTTCACAAAGGAGTGACTCAAGATGACTGGAGGGTCAGCATTCTCCTGTTAATAGTTTTGGGGAGTTTGGTGTATTTGTTGGCCCAGATACATAAGATAGGGGAATGATCACTTAAGGAGTCTGGGAGGACTGTAGCCTCAGAGATATGCTGTGGACGATTAGTTAGCATCCAGTCCAGAAGTGTACAGGTCCCTGTTCTGTAGTTTACTATAGTAGGTGATTTGACCATTTGTGAGAAGTTAGCAGCAGCTAGGGCATCCTTATAACTATTCAAGCTGGAGGCCAGCCAGTTGATGTTGAAATCACTAAGCAGGATAACTTCTGTATTCTGATTAAGGGAGTTGATACAGTCAAGGAGGGAGTGAAAACCCAGATTGCTCAACGTGGGTGGTATATAGACAGAGACAATAGTCAGGATCTTGTTATAAGTTCCGAGAAGTACTTTGGCAGCAAGGATTTGGATGTAATTTCCAGAGATGGGCAAAGGCATGACATGACCCATGAGGACTCTTTAAGGTAGAGGGCACAACCTCCTCCTTTCCTGATAAGCCTCTCCTGTCTGAAAACTAGGGAGAGTAGGAAAAACTGAAGTAAGGTGCCTGCCTGGTGCCATGGCTTGAAGGGACAGGAAGTGCATCCTCAGGATCACAAGAACAGCTGCGCGGGAGTCTGAGCTGGATGTCATTGTCCACCTAGGGACAAATGACTTGGCTCATCATGAGATTTGAGCAATGAAGGAGGACTTTGTAGAGTTGGGGAGGGGCCTAAGACAAGTAGCACACACAGTATCCTTCTCAGAGGTGTTGTCTGTCAATGGCATGGGTGAGGCGAGGGTACTTTGCACCATGCAGTTTAATGAATGGTTGAAAAACTGGTGTGGAGCACAGGGGTTTGGCTTCATTGAGGACTGGGGTTCCACCTGAGGACACCAGCCTATACTGCAGGATGGTTTGCATCTGTCCAGGAAGGGAACAAGTCTTTTGAGCAATCGGTTTAAATGCTTTATTGGCAAGCTTTTAAACTAGTCAAGGGGGGGGGGGACACTGATAAGCAGCAGAAAAATCCCAGCCTCTGTCTACAAAACAGGGTACTAAATGAGAAAAAGACCGAGGTAGAAAGGTCAGTGGGGGATGCTGCAACAGAAGGTAAAGCCATCAAAAAATGGAGAGCAATGAGTACCAATGCCCATAGTCTGGGTAACAAGCTTCCTGAATTAGTGGCCTTGATGGAGGAGGAACATCTGGATATTGTGGCAGTCACAGAAACATGGTACACACAAAACCATGACTGGGAGGTAAACATACCAGGATACACTATCAACAGGAGGGACAGGGAGGTAAAAGAGGAGGAGGAGTAGTTTTTACATAAGGGAAGGAATCAAAGCAACAGAACAAAAGGGTAAATAGGAGAAAGAAGCACTGTGGGTCAATTTGGAGACAGGCAATGGCACCACAATCCGCTCAGGGTTAGATACAGACCTCCCTCTCAGGGGAGGAAATGGACAAGGAAATGATAGAAAGTATACTTAGAATGGCAGAAAAGGGGAGATATTGCTGATGGGTGATCTGAATATGCCAGATGTTAACTGGAGTGCAGTTGCAGCAGCCACTTGAAGAGTGGGTTATTCTAGATGCCCTACAGTGGCATGCCTTGAGACAACTAGTATTGGAACCCACTCAAGAGGGAGCAATTTTAGACCTGGTTCCTCTCAAATGGAGATGGAGAGAGGATCACAGATGTAGGATGGGTAGCCATCTGGGAACTAGCGACCACCGAACAGTATGGTTCACAATAAATACAGCAATAGAGTCAAGCCATACAAAGGCAAAAGTACTGGACTTTAGGAGGGCTGACTTTGCCAAAATGGGTGAGTGCCTAAGGAATGCACTAGCAAATGGGCAGGAAGGAGGGGTGGAAGAACAATGGGGAATAATAAAAACTGCCATCACAGAGGTAACAAGCCTTTGTGTGAAGCAAATAAACAAAACAAAACGATGTAAGAAACCACTATGGTTCTCAAAGGAAGAGGCAGTGAAGGTTCAAGAGAAAAATAAAGCATTCAGGAAGAACAAGTAATCACAGAAGGAGCAGGACAGAGAACTGTATCAGTTAAAGCAAAAGGAAGCTGGGAAGCCAGTCAGAACAGCAAAGGTCCAAACCGAGGAAAAGATAGCCAACTCAGTTAAGAAAGGTGATAAAACCTTTTATAGGTATATCAGGGAGCGAAGGAAGACCAAGGGAGGGACAGTGAGGCTTAATAAAGGGAGGGGGTGGGCAGAGGGTGACTGTGCAAAGGCAGAGATACTAAACAAATATTTTGCTCAGTATTTACAAATGAAGAGGGAGGTACCAAAACAAACAATAGAAACACTCTGGATACAGAAGTTGATACCAGCCCATTTACAGAAGAAAGGTTCTGAAAGAACTCTTAAAACTGAAGGTGGACAAAGCAATGGGGCCTGATGGGATTCATCCCAGAATTCTAAAAGAACTAAGGTAGAACTAGTGACACCATCGACTCACCCTCTTAACAAATCATGGGAGGACGGGTGGTACCCGAGGACTGGAGGAGGGCAGATGTGATTCCCTTCACAAAAGTGGGAGCAAGGCAGAAGCAGGAAACTACAGACCTGTTAGTTTAACCTCAGTGATAGAGAAAATGATGGAATCACTTGAAGGAAAGAATTGTCGAGTATCTAGAGGCCAGAGGCACAGGACCCAAGGCAGCATGGATTCACAGCAGGAAGGTCATGCCAGACGAATCTGATAGATTTCTTTGACTGGGTGACCAAAGTAGTAGATCAGGGAGGGGCTGTGGACATGGCCTACCTAGACTTTAGCAAGGCATTTGACACAGTCCCACACAAAATATTAATATACAAGTTAGCCAGCCTGGGAGTGGGTCCCAAGATGACAGCCTGGATAAAGAATTGGCTGGAGAATAGGACACAGAGAGTAATAGTAAATGGAGTCCACTCTGAAGAAAGGGGGGTTACTAGTGGGGTACCGCAGGGTTCAGTATTAGGAACAGTCCTTTTCAATGTCTTTATAAGCAACATTGCAGAGGGACTAGAAGGAAAAGTATGTCTCTTTGCAGATGACACAAAGATCTGCAACAGAGTTGATGCACAAGGTGGGGTGGAAAGGATGAGAAGGGACTTGGAAGGTTAGAGGAATGGTCAAATGTATGGCAGCTTAGATTCAATGCTAAGAAGTGCAAGGTACTGCTCCTGGGAAACAAAAACCCAGGGGAAGAGTACACAATGGGGGGTGAGATACTAACAACAACAAAAATGGAAAGGGACCTGGGCGTAGTCATATCAGATGACCTAAAGGTGGGCAAGCAATGTGAGAGGGCAGCAAGGAGGGCTGGGGGGGATACTGGGATGCATAGGGAAAGCCATCAACAGTAGAAAAGAGGAAGTTATTGTCCCTCTGTACAGACAGCTGGTGAGACCCCATCTGGAGTACTGCGTGCAGTTCTGGAGACCCAATCTCCGCAAAGACATAGACAGGATGGAAGCTGTCCAGAGGAGGGCAACTAAAATGGTGCAGGGTCTGCACCGGAAGACATATGAAGAGAGACTAAAGGAGCTTAATATGTATAGCCTCGAGGAAAGGAGGGAGAGGGGGGACACGATAGAAACTTTCAAGTACCTCAAGGGAATCAACATAGTCCAAGAGGGTAGCATCTTTCAAAAAAAGAGATCTGCAAGAAAAAGAGGGCACAATTTGAAGATAGAGAGGGGGCGGCTCAGAGGTAATTTAAGGAAGTATTTTTTCACAGAGAGTGTTCTGGATGCATGGAACGGCCTTCTGGAGGAGGTTGTGGAGTCAAAAACAGTGGTGGAATTCAAGCATGCATGGGACAGTCATAAGACAATTCTAGGGGGTGGGGGTTGGAAGAAGTAGGCTGCTGGTTAACTAGGATCTGCAGCTTATCCATTAGGTAGGGAAATGGGCAGACTGGGTGGGCCAAGCGGTCCTTATCTGCCATCAAATTCTATGTTTCTATGTTTCTATATCCAGGAATTGCTATTGCGGAGTCAGGTATCTTCGGAGACAGCCATGTTTCCAGCACTGATAGGATGTCTGGATTGTGCTGGGAAACCCAGGCAGAGAGGATATCAAGTCTGAAGAGGAGGCTGCAGATGTTAATACTTGCCAAGGAGAGTAACCCTGCACTGCTGGTAACCTTGTGGCCAAGTTGTGGTGGGCCGGGGTTACGGTAAATATTGCCTGAGAGGAGCAACAGCAGCAGTATTAGATGTTTTAAAAGGGGTTTAAATTTGCTTCTGTGGGGCAACAGGGCCCTTTTTTAACAGGTTCCTTTCCATAAGGATGATGCATGAGGTAGTGACCAGTTAGTAACAGCAAGGAGCTGTAAGGGCACAGTTGCAGTGGTTTTGAGAACAGGCCAAAAGTTTCATTTGTTCTTCAAAATGGTTTTTGGATAGATAGCCCTTAGAGACAAGTACACTAAGAGTTGATTTCAATTGAAAATGTTGCTACCTGGTGGTTAAGTCAAAAGCCAAAAGAAATGATCAACAGCTGAGGTACAGATACTAAAAGAATGACAATAGAATCCTGGTAAAATCTGTAAATTATATCAACAATCATCAGTGCAATTCCTGGAATTTGAAGGCTTGAAAATGCAATTTCATTACTTTAATCACAAAAAATCAGCAGCCTTGACTATTATTAATCTTATGAGGGGTACTGACTTGTTTTCAGTACTTTTATGTATTTATTAATTAAAAAGCAATCTTTCCATCCTGACTTTTTGTCTGTCTGCTGCGGGCAACAACTCCAACCCATCCACAGCCCCCGGATAGTGGTGATTGGCAGTTAGTTGCCAGTTTGAAGTCCCCCCTGTGGTAGGCAGAGAGGGTCTGGGCCAGCCAAGTACACAACTTTCCAAGCCCTCTTAAAGGGAAACATTGGAAAAGGCACAGCTTTACCAAGGCAATAAATAAATATCTGATTAGTGCTTTCAGACAGTAAAATTTTTTTTAATTACCTCTAATTGCTTTTTAAATGAGATAAACAATGGCCTTCAACTTTCACTTTCTATTGCTGGCAGCCACCATCTCATGAGCAGCAGAGAGCTTCCTTAGCACACTTTATGCTAATATGTCCTGCCAACCAATAGCAGAGGGCAAACAAACATATTAGCATTCAGTGAGGTCAGGAATCGCACTGCTGCTTATGAGATGGTGGCTACCAGAAACAGAAAGTGGAAGCTGTGGGTAGCTGTTTAAATCTTTAAAGAAAGTTATTACTGTTTGAAAGCACTAATTGAGAGTTTATGTAGTGTGTGAGGTAAGCTATGTCTTTTCCAGTGTTTTCCTTTAAGTGCGCCTCTGATCAAGACCAGTCCATTTAGGTTGTGTAACTCAGACCAGTGGGCAACTTAACTTAGAAAATGGGCAAATTCATATCTGTATCCCGATTGGCCAAAAGCACTAAGAAGCCAGGCCGGTATGAGACAATAGAGACCAGGAAATAACTAGTCCCAGTCTCTGGTGCCTCATTTAGTTCGGATACTCATGGGCCAGTAGAACGTTGAAAAAGGCAACTGCCGCCATGATGCTTGGCTCTCTGACAGATCCCTAAATTGTAAGTCGATCTCCCCTTGTCCACCTTGCAAGAGCATCTGCACATTCGGCTGTTAACAAATATAAAAGCACACACAGTTGCGGCTAAAATAAATTTGGGCTGCAAAATTGTAGCGTAAATTCAGTCACCGCAAGACCGCTAACTGGCCCAGAGAGACAGCGCCCTACCAACACGGTTAACTTTGCTAAAAAAATGCACTCTTGGCGCTCTCAATTACATAGCACAGAATGGCTGTACCATGGGTTAACTGACCCATAATTTCATATATTTAACACCATTAGTAAAAAAAAAGATGTTCAACACATTTAACATTTTAAATAGCGGCACGCGGTGTGTTAACCGCTACTGTAACACACTGTTCCCCTTAACTGCAGTCCCGCTTGCCGAACAGAAAGCAAAAATCTTTTTTGTTGAACAGCAAAACTACCTGCTCGTAGTTTGTAGCAAAGGAACCGTGTTCAGACCTCCAGCCGCCATGCTCAATCCCGATGACAGTGTCAGCTACTATCTAAAGGTCCACATGCTGTTTTACTCTGATCTCCACGTCCAATAGCTCTACAAATTAAAAGGCACTCCTACTCCTGACCATCTGCCAAAATGATACACCGAACGTAGCTGAGGTGTAGCGATGCCCCCAATAGGTTTAATTCCGTTATGGCACAGACACCTAAGAGAGTACTGTTACCCCCGGACCATTTTGCTTTCCACGCAGTGTCACAGCTACCACCAGCAGTCACGCTGAATTCAGTGCAGAGCATTGAATAGTGATCAAGGAATGCTCACATCTGTGTGCTTTCTAAACTCTTTTATTGTGTTTTTCTGTGTAGCTCACACAGAAAATCTCCTTCATTTTGTAGCATTTCAGTTCAGGTTTCCAAAGTCAGGAAAGCCAAAGTATGAGATGGAATGTGATAGGAACGAAGAAAATACCGCTCCTGTAACACACAGTAGCGCACTCTCTCTCTCTCTCTCTTTGCTCAAGTCAGTCACGGTTTTGCAGCCCCATAACAAGATCAAACTGAGGAAAACAACAAAACCAAAAAAAACTGCAGAAATGTCAAGACATTTTTTATAATAATATTACTACTTAACTACTGTTTCCATCGCACTGCATCTGATACCTTGGCTTTGACCGTGGGAACCTGAACTGAAATGCTACAAAATGAAGCTGATTTTCTGAGTGAGCCCTGCTCTTTCATTTCTTTTACTTTCATTTGCTGCTATTACTAGTCAGAGGGAGGAAGGAGAACAGTAGTACAGAATCTCCAGTAGGACAGAAATGACCACGCTAAA
Source organism: Neoceratodus forsteri (assembly GCA_016271365.2). NCBI lineage: Eukaryota > Metazoa > Chordata > Ceratodontiformes > Ceratodontidae > Neoceratodus > Neoceratodus forsteri. The sequence continues at coordinate 435,882,444 of CM057451.1, read as the reverse complement.
AAAGAAACCACACAAATCTAATGAAGCAGAGGAACTATTTTATCTCCAAACATATTTTATACTAATATAGCACAAACTTTTTAAAATTAAACTTAATTTTTTTACATTGCCATTTTCTAAGAGCAATAATACCCTCCAGGGTGGGCGGTATTGTGCTATACTGGACCTTCCAGGGGCTATAAGGCCCTCCACCTGCGGCGTCGGGCCTCATTACGCCCCTGGGCGGTCCGGTATAGCACAATACCACCCACCCTGTTGGGTATTATTGCTTACATATTTTCCTTAGTGACAGATTAGGACTCAGCTTTTGAAGTTGCCTTGGCAGAGTATTGAGCTTAACCGTGGTTCACCTAAATCTTCGGAACCAAAAACTCCAAGCTTTTTTTCATAAACTAAGGTACCTATGTGTGATTGATTATGTTTGCATAGCACTACATAGTCAGTCATATTTGCGTACTAAAAAATCAAAATACAAAGGCAGCTGAGTGAGTCAACTGACAGATGTACGAATGCTAACTCATAAACTTTCAGGTGGGGAGAGGGAGGTGTCACCAAGTAAACGGGCTCAATTCTTGAAAGAATAAGAATGCTGCAAGCCTTGGATATGCCAAACACATGGCGCATGGAGCTTGTGGCATTCCCTGGCAGGCAATCAGGATTCTTAATCCCATGTGCTACATGCCACAATTTAGATCACCTTATGCTAGTCTAACTTCGCAGACCTTTTTATGGGGTTTGCTCCTAATATTTGGCACTAGCCACCATAAAAAGGTAAAGATTGCAAATGCACTTGACCTTTGAGAATTGAGCACACAGTGCAGCAATGTGTTCAGAGCAGCAAAGGGTTTAACTCAGAGCTTGTGAAAGCCCTGTGGCAACCTTTGAGAATCAAGCCCAATGTGTACAATTTTGAAATTTATGGCTACACCACTGGTCAGATATACAGTAAAAAACTGGTAATGAGAGAACGTATTGCAAGATTTCACATTTTGAGGTTAAATACTGTCAATTATAAATATTTCCTGCTATACAAAAGGGAAGAATGTACATGACTTTTCTGAAGGGGGCCGCTGGGTTACCTAACAATTCTCTAGGACAGGCCAGACAAATCTGGAAGGAGAGTCAGGAGGCTTACTCAGTGACCAAGCTGCAAAAAGTTTATTTACCTGGAACAATAAAAACAAGGGGTTCGATTCCAAGATGAAAGTTGCAACTCATAAGCGTATGAGAGTTGCGACATTTGCCACTATGCTGGGAACCCTGTGCCATATTCATAGAGCGGCAGGGTCCTGGCAACTATGACCTGCGACTTGCAGCAGGCATAGACAAGTGCCATGGGCATGGTGCAACAGCTCTGCATACCACAAGTCACAGTCTGCTGAGACCTGCCTGACAGAGGCCCCTCCACCCTGGAACACCATCACATGCACCAGAGGGCATTGGGTGGGGCTGGCCAGGTGGCACTGGTGTTTGGGAGGGCACAATGCTTTTTGGACCCCAGGGGTCCCTGACATTCAGGGCGGTGGGAAGAATGAATGTTTTTGGGAGCACAGTGGTATGCCTATCATGGTGCTGTGGATTGGACATCTGTCAAATTGCACTGATGGATGCCCTTTAGAGCATCTCCAGGATGTTCTAACTCCAATACAACACTGCAGCTCCTTAAATAGCATACGTGGGTTATGGCAGCCGCCCTTTTGGAATAGGGCACAGTTGCAGCCACAACCCACCCTTGCACCATGTCATTGCAGGTTGTGGTGTAGTGGGTGGTGTATCCCACATTTGGCACAACCTGCATATGGCATGGTACAAGGCGCCTTTTGGAATCACATCTGATGTAAGGCATGGTGCAGGTTGCTATTTATGCCATGTGGTTTGGTGTATATTGGCTTGTGCCAGTGTAAAGCAGTCTTGGAACTGGGCCCAAGATAACCACAATACTACAGAATAATAAAAATAAGCCACAAAGCAATATGATCAGGACCAACAATTGGTCAAACCAAGAGCAGGGGTTAACCCCTTTGAGTCCAAGTCCTATGTGCACTTGGCCAAGATGATGAAACCAGATGAACCAAGCTTGGGCTTTCCTCTGCATTGGCTGATCAGTAAGTGGGAGTTGACCCAACAAAGTGCTTCTTTCAAACAGGCCATAATGGGGCATCTCCAACCGGAACAGAACACAACGAGGAAAACTGCTAGCTGGTCAGTCATGAACTTGGTGATCCTCTGTGGCTCTGGGCAAGAAGCTGAAGACTTCTGGTTGTCAGGTAGTTCTCTAGACAATCTGCAGCAATGACCACTGGTAGATCCCTGGCAACCAGGACACCCCCCCCAAGAAGAAGGCTGCTAGTGACGTGACTCTCTGGTGGCCTCAATGGAGTGACACGGGCATATGCACACTTCTGGATAGCCAGCAAAATAAGAAAGGGGCATGCATGACATTAACTGAGGTCCCTCATGCTTGAGCCGGGGTGGCTGCTAAGCTCACTCACTACTGGATACCTCAATAGTGGCTCTCTACCACTTATCATCGCAGAACTGATGCAGGAATACCAGTGGTGGAACTTCAGAGTGGGCTGACATCACTGGAGGTAGTTCTGCCACAGATAGTGGGTGGGATGGGGACCTCCCTGGGCCAGCGTCAGACTCTGGTGAGGCTGCTCTGGGCAATAAAGGGGATGCTGGATGTCCGGTAGACCAAGGAGCAATTCCATAACACAGTTCAGCAGCAAGCAAATAATTTAGTTTCTGGTAGACAGTTTAGTTCTTGTAGAAAATACAGTCTCTAGTGGATGCCAGGCAGGCAACAGCACAGTTTGGTTTGGGTGATGCTCGAACAACCTTTACCATGTGCAACCTAGGGCAACCATCAATTTTCCTCCCCAAAGGGTGCTGCAGCCATAAAGTTTTTCTGTTTGGGCTATTTCTGCAGATCTCATCCCCTTTCCTGATGGTCATAACCATCCCTGTGGCAGGGACTATGGGGATCCCTGTCCTGATCCTTCTTCCCTCATGCATATTAATGAGGGCCACCTTCCATCCTGTACACTCACCCCCCTCTCAAGCCAGCCTTTCTTAAAGGATACTTAAACCATCTTTTTTTTACACAGTTTTTGTTTTAATTACTCCTTAGGCTTGTAAAGGAGAGGCTGTAGTTTACATTTATACTGAAACTGCATTTATTAAAGTAGGATAAATGCAGTTTCATAGCATTTGAAAATTGTAAACACAGCCTCTTCTGATTCAAAAATTATGTTCTCAAAATTCTAAAATGAATTCTGTGGTGATGTCAAAAATGAGCGATACCAGCTGTGAAGCTGTATTATAGCTCTGCTAACTATATTCAAATGTGAATAACTTTAAAATGAAAAATAATAATATGGTACTGTGAGCACAAAAGTTGTTCAGCACCAAAATGTCTACAAAATGAGTGGTATTTCATTTATACTGTAGATACCTTTTAGTTTGTTTTTTAATTAGCAAAAAAAGCAGCAGAAAATTCAGTTGTTACTTTTTCAACAAACAAATGCAAGTAACTTTAAATCAAAAATAATAGCATGGTACTGTGAGCATGACATTTATTCAGCACAAAGATATCTACAAAATGAATGGTGTTTCATCTCCATATATCTTTTAGTTTTTTTATAATTAGCAAAAATACTGCAGAAAATTATTTTTTTTCTCTCCTTTTACAACAAACAAATGCAAATAGCTTTAACACAAAAATGATAGCATGGTACTTTGAGTACAATGGTTGTTCAGTACAAAAATATCTGCGAAATGAGGGGTGTTTCATTTATAGATATATTGTTTAGATTTTTTATAATCTGCAAAAAATTCATTTTTTCCACTTTTTTAGGAGGTATGGCATAAATGGATTATGCTACCTCCTTACTGGAAATATTGTTGATACTTTTTGTTCTCATGCCAGTTGACCTGATGACATCACCTGTGAGTTCGCCACTCGTGATGTTGTCAAGCTAATCAGCACTCAAACAAAAATAATAACAACAACATTTTCAGTAGGGGGTAGCATATCCTTTATATAGTCTTTGCAAAAAAAACTGTTAATTCATCAGTTTGAGTTGCTATTAATGCAGCAGTGGTATGGAAATGCGATGTTAGGGTTTTCAACACTAACTCTGCATTCCCCCCACCCAAGCAACCAAAAGGGGAAAGGCAACACAAGTAACCAGACATTCATCATCAGGTAAGACAAACAACATATAACTCTTTCCAAATGACAAAAAAGAAATCCATCATCATGGTCCTGCACTTCTGTAGCTATGGATAAACATGCGCACTTGCACACCACCTGGGAAGTGCAGTAAAAATTCCTCTTAGGATCACACTGTAAATTGCAAGCAAGGAATAACACATGACAGGGTGTGCAGCAATGCTAAATCACTGCATGCCTAAGGTGGGTTGTGAGTCATGAGAGACAGTCAAATACCTTCAACCATCTGGGAAGCACGGTATATGATTCCCATAGGATAATACTGTAAACTGTAAGTAAACAATAACACATGGCAGGGTGTGCAACAATACTAAATTGATATATGCCTCAGTTGGGTTGTGAGGCATGAGGTACAGCTGAGTACCTTCAGCTACCCGGGAAGTGTGATATAAAATTCATATAGGATAACATTGTAAATTGTAAGTAAGCAATAATGCATGGCAGGGTGTGTGGCAGTGCTAAATTACTGAATGCTCCAGGTGGGTTGTGAGGTATAGGGCAAAATTGAGTGCCATCAACCACCTGAGAAGTACTGATGTCTTCACTCAGGTGCCAAAGGCACCTATACTGCCATGAAAGAACATGCTAAGGATGTGGGAAAGTCAGCAGGTGGCTGCTCTGAGGAACACCGGGCATCGGGTTTCTTTGCCTGGAAACACAGGTAACATTATTACTTAAATGGCACACAGCAGAATGACACAAAATCAAACCAAAAAAGGGAAACAGCAGCAGAGCAAAACATAGCTGTGGGTAATATGGTTAAGGCAATTTTCATTTGCACTGACTAAATACAAGGAAGAAAAGGAAGTATTGGTGGATGGCTGCCTGCAAAATGCAATGTGCCCTGGATCAGTTTGCCTGATAAAATAAAGTGGGAATATGAGAATGTGTGGCTCACACTGTCACAACAAGGCAACATTGACAGAGCAGGAGAAAATAGAAATGGAAACATTAAGTGCACAACATTGTACCCACTCCCCCTGTTTGGAAGGTGGGAACTGGGAGCTATTTGAAAAGCAAATTGCAGTTAGGTTAGTTGGAGGAGGACACAAGAACACATTATATCAATAATATTTCCAGTAAGAATGTAGCATATTCCATTGATGCCATACTTCCCAAAAAGTGAAAAAGAAAAATAATTTACGGCAATTTTTTGCTAATTATAAAAAAAAAACTAAACAGTATATATAAATGAAACACCATTCATTTTGTAGATATTTTCTGCTGAACAAATGTCATTCTCACAGTTCCATGCTATTGTTTTTTTTTTGTTTTAAAGTTATTTGCATTTGTTTGCCAAAAAGTGACAAACAATTGAATTTTCTGCTGCTTTTCTTTGCTAATTAAAAAAAAATACTAAAAGGTATCTATAAATAAAACACCACTCATTTACTAGATATTTTTTGTGCTGAACAACTTCTGTGCTCACAAAACCCTGCTATCATTGTTTTTGTTTTGAAGTTACTTTATTTGTATTTGTTTGTTGAAAAAGTGACAATTAAATTTTTTGCCTTTTTTTTTGCTAATTAAAAAAACTAAAAGGTATCTATAAATGAAACATCACTCATTTTGTAGCTATCTTTGTGATGAACATTTTCCTTGCTCCTAGTACCATGCTATCATTGTTCATGTTAAAGTTATTCACATTTGAATATGGTTAACAGAGCTAGAATGCATCTGCACATCTGGCATCTCTTTCATCTTTGACCTCACCATGGAAGCCATTTTAGAATTCTGAGAGTAGGATTTTTGAATCAGAAGAGGCTATGTTTACAATTTTCAAATGCTATGGAACTGCATTTATGCTACTTTAATAAATGCAATTTCAGTATAAAAGTAAACAACAGTCTCTCCTTTACAAGCATATAGAGTAATTTAAAAAAAATGTGTAAAAAAGATGCTGTAGGCATCCTTTAATATCTCTCTCCCCCAACCACAGTGTTTTGTTTTACATCTTCTGTTCTTTAACTTGCTCATTATTACATTTTCTTTAAGATCCACCCACTGATTTTCCTTCCATATATACCAAATCTATACAATATAACCTGACAGGACGCAGTGCAGTGTTTATGGTTTCTGTCTGACAAAAGGAATTAACTGCCATTGAAATAGCCTTGCTTCCTGCTGCAGAATGCTGCATTATTGGGTTGTACCTCAGCTGGCTCTATTGTACAGTGTATACAGTACATGGATGGAAATGTTTATCCATAGAAGTATTTCCTTTTACACTCTTTCCCTAGATACGCAATTGCAATCAAAACTATCATCCACATGTACAGTATTAAAGAAAATACTAGCTAGGTAAGAATGTGACACCAAAAGATAGAACAATCTAGTGGGCTCACCAAATTATAAAGCCATTTGCCTTTCAGTCTGCTAACTTTGTGATCTTGTTAGCCCACATAATGGGTTTGCTTACCAAACTTATCCATCATTTGGTCTATATAAAATAAATGATAGGAATTTGTGGTTTATATGGAAATAATGACATCAAGGGTGCCTAGGGTGGTACTAATGCCATAAATAATTTCACAAGTACACTGTACTTCTTTTATATTGTTCATTGTGATTTTTTTTTTTGGTTTAGTTTTTTTTATCACAATCATGATAATTTAAAGCAAGGCCTGTTGTTTGTTTCATTCATGTGTTGCCATGAGAATGCGTACAGACATGTAAGACCATGCTGCTGTGTGCAAGTAACTGCAGCCTAATGTGCATGGAGTATGAACAGTGTTGTGCCATGTGTGTACACAACAACTGAGGACACCAGGAGTATCCCTCACTGGCTGGGATATAAAAAAGATATGCTGTAACAACAGGAGGGACAAATCAGCCATGACTTTTGTGCCATCACTTGGATGTAGAGGGGTGGCATGGAGAGGAGTGGGAGTCAGGAAGCATGGCAACAGCATGGAGCTAAGCATTTGGTAAGAGAGACCTGTAAGAGTATCAAAGGACAGAAGGATTTGGTTAGAGAGCTGGGGAATAGCTTGGACAGAAATAACTTTAGTGACAGGATTTTTAAAGTATAGTAATTTATTGTACAGTTTATACACTTGTGCTGGTTTTGTAAGGACTGTACATTTAGGGTATTTATTGGAATGTTTTCAGTTTACATTATTTTGTATTGTGTTTCTATGGTCTCCAAAGTATTTTACAATGTGTCCTTTGTGGTGTTCCTTGTTGGTGTTTTGGAGTTTTTTTCCCCAAGATGTTTAGGTGATGTAAATTAATTTTGTATGTTGTAGGTTTTCATTGGATGATAAGTTATTGTTGAATGGGTGTTGACTGTAATAATTAGAAATTTGTTACAGATTGTTTTTAACAGTTTTGAATGGAGCTTTTATTGTAATAGTATATGACTTGAACTGCTGTGGTATAAACTGTATCTTTAATTCCCATAATGTAAAGCTTTATTTGTAGTGGTGTCTGTGTGTGTGTGTGTGTGTGTGCATGTACAAGGATGTATAGGCATTGAAGGGTTAATAAGGGCTATAAGGCCTCTAGCCCAAAGGGTGAGTAGCTTTATTGCTCTAATTAACCACTGAGATGGTTATACTTCTGAGTGTTCCACCGTTATCTATTGTTTGTTGAATGTAATACAGTAGACTGGGTACTGTGATGGAGGCTGCATTTGCAATCGAGCTATGGCACCTGAAGGTCTATTGCTGCAAAGATGGAATGGTGTGTAGTAAGTGCAGATTGGAGTTTGGTTGATTTCTTGGTTTGGGAGGGTTTTGTGTGTCTTTTTTTCCAGGTTCTTTTTCAGCTTCTCAATAGGTTTGGCTAGCTTTCTAATCATGTGTTAATTGTGTTATTAGTATTGTCCCATATGGTTTAATGTTGTGAAGGTATATACTTTTTTTATTAGTGTAGGTATACACTTGTAATTGTCTGATAATTGATTAGTGTAGGTATATAGTTTTAATTAGTGCAGGTATATAGCTGTAATTGTTTAATTAGTGCAGGGATATATTTTTAATTGATAAAATAGTCACAGGTATACAAGGAAATAAATGATGGTCTTTTCTATAGGGAAAATATATGTATATATACTGGATTTTGCTAACTGGGTTAGCTCACTGAGAGTTGTGTTCCCTTTTCAGGAGCAATGCAGGATTAATTACATATAGTACAGAAAAGCAAATGTAATTGCAAGGTGCAGAACATTACAGAGACAGGACAAGAGGACACAGCATGAGATTAGAAGGAGGCTGATTAAGGGGTAATGTGAAGAAGTTCTTTTTCACAGAAAGGGTGGTGGATGCATGGAACAGCCTAGCTCAGGAAGTGGTGAATATGAATAGAGTGCAGAGCTTCAAACAGGCATGGGATAGGCATAAGGGATCAATACAGATGAGAATTAATAGATAGGTCATTGACAGAGCAAAGGCCGATGGCACATTAATAAGGTAGAAAAAAGAAATGGGCAGACAGGATGGGCCTTGTGGTCTTTATCTGCCATCAACTTCTATGTTTCTATAACACTCAAGACAATATAACAATGGTACAACAGATTCATACATTCAGATCTGAGAGACAAAATGCAATGTGCATATTCTATTTGTACAGAACATTTCATTAGACAGAATGAGACAGAGCTTACAGACTGTGTATAGTAGCATAGATCACGTTTCAAGTTCTATTGTTTGACTTTTACATCTTAACTATTTTGCAAATAAAACCACTATAATATACAATAAAATAAACATAGCAGTATAGACAGTGCAATATAGACAGAGCAACAAAAGGTATCAAACAGCAGTTAGATAACTTATGCCCCAATTAATCAGTTCATGTCAGATAAGTTAGTGTCAAGCAAGAGTCAATTCAATATAACATGAGTTAGATTCAGATTAATGTTCCCCTTTACAATATAATTCTAATTTAAATTCTGGAACTACGATCTCTGAGCTAATAGAAGCACTGATCTGCATAAAAATGTCACCAACTGAATCAGTTTCACTGGAGACAGATATAGCTGTTTTAGGGGAGGAGGACACCATTTGAGCTGCCTTTTGAAGGACTGGAATTAAGGACTTTCCTGGATGGGGAGGAGAAGTTCATTCCACAGCTGAGGGGCTCTATTTGAAAAGGAACATTAGCTGAAGGTACTCAGGGCACCGGTTACCTGCAGTAGAAGAAGAGAGGAGGAGCAGAGGTGCCTCCTCAGGGGCTTTCAGAACAGTACATCCCTGACACTGAGGAAGTAGTCCCTCAGCATCTTGTAGGCCAGGCATAATGTAAAGTAGTTCAGTCTCTCTTCTTGAGGGGAGCAGAGAGGGGAGGCAGGGATATTTACGTTGATGTTCTCTGTTTCTTGTGCCCAGTGCAAACCTGATTATTTTGTGGTACTGTAATCTGAGCTTATTGAGTTTAAGGCCTTTCAGCTGGGAGAGGGTAGAGGCCCCATACAGCAGTGTAGCATCAGGACACTGTTAGCTATGGACAGACAGGCTTCAGTTGTGAGACACGCCCCTGAACCTTTAAAGTAAGCCTATCTTTTTTTAAGAGAAGCTTAGTTAGATATTCAGTGTGTGGTTAGAAATGGAGTTCCTCCACAAGCCAAACACTAAGGTACTGTATATCATTCACAACATCTAACCAAGTACTCTCAGAGGTAATAATCTGCAGGAGCTCACTTTGGGGAAAACCACATTTTTTGGACCCAAGTAGCATGGCCATTGTTTTTTTGTTTTGTTTTTTTACATTAAGGACAAGATGGTTAGGTGAACAATGTTTCAAGTTCTCTGAAGTCTTTGTTGAGTCCACATTTGATGGCATATGGGTCAGAGCCATTTCTGTATAGCACTGCGTCATCTACATGAAGAAGCACTTTGGCTTCAGCACAGTTGGAGGGGAGTTCCTTGATGAAAAAAAGAAAGGACTGGATCCCTGGATAGAGATCACTCTGGCAGGAGAGACAAGCTCCCTACGTGACTGATTATGGGCTGTGCGGTAGCTTTGAGCCAAAAGCAGGAGAGGTGGTCAAGACACAGACTCCTTAATTTGGACAGTAGGAGTTTGTGATTCACCAGATTGAAGACCTGGGTTAATTCAACGAATACTGCTCCAGTAGGTTTGCTGTAATGTATGGCTTGAAGGACATCTATGGTAAGGCATACTGGTGTTGTGTCAGACAGTCCCTTTGGTTCTTGCAGAAGCCATGTTGGACATCCCCAAGCAGATAATTTAGTTTAATATGATATATATCAGTGGTGGGGTCTTCCTTAGGGCTGTCAGCTCTAATGCCAATCCCCTCCCTGAGTAAACAAGGTCAGACATAATCCCTTTTCTTCATGTGGGGCCAGTAGGGCTCTGTATGAAGAAAGTTATGGCAGATTCTCTTGGCAACATCTGACAAGCCATACTGCCTTTGAAGAGTGTATCATATTGAGAAACTTTCTTGGAGCTGTACTTTGTGCTTTAGACATGAGGCTACGGTGGAGGGGGGGGGGAGATGGTGGGCATTGGTTCACAACCCCAAGGAAGACATCACCACTGATTCACCAATACTCCAGAGACCCAAACCTCTAATGTTTTTCATTTCCTTTCTTTGCATGCTTTGCATTCTTTATCCCTAATGTCTGCATTAAGGTGATTTTTGCAATGTGTATATATATATATATATGTATGTATATATATATATATATATATATATATATATATATATATAAATATATATATTAGAGGCAAAAACTCCATTTAATACATTAGTTAGGTTGTTCCACAGCGACAAAGAGAGGAAATTCAGTGTTAGGTTGAAAGCCCCCCTTGAACCCCCACACCCCCAACCGGCATCAAGGTGTGCGTTGGGGTCATCGACCCTAATCTGCAGGCTTTCCAAGCTGCTCCTGTGGCCCTGGCTCTCTCCAAGCAGGCCACAGCTAACAGACCACCTGACTGACCCCGGAGAGATTCAGACAGCCCATCCGCGGGCTTCCCAAGCTGCTCCTGTGGCCCAGACTTTCTCTGAGCAGGCCACAGCTAACAGACCACCCGACTGACCTCTGGACAGATTCAGACAGTCCATCTGTGGGCTTCCCAAGCTGCTCCTATGGCCCTGGCTGTCTACAAGCAGGCCACAGCTAAAAGACCACCTGACTGACCCCCGGACAGATTCAAGTATGCACCGGACCTCTGAAACTCGTGGTTTTGAATGCCGCTGTTTTGACTGGACACCCAGTGGAGGAGCCAGGCACTGATTGGCAGCTTTGCTCCTTGGCTGATTTTCCAATACCTGGCACTTCCTGATCTCAGGGAAATCTCTTTCTTTGCTGTGTTCTGGACTGAATTTTTTCACCCACCCCTTCCCCCACCTCCTCACAGTATTAAATGGACCCTTACTCCACCCCTTTCCTCAGCCTAGCAGCTGATTCATCACTCCACTGCTGCACATTTTCATGCTATTGGCCTCCCTGTCTTCAATACCTGACCTGACCCACTTTCTCACCACCTCTTTTTAAAGCAGTCCAACCCACAGGATCACACATATGCTCTCAACTTTTTCTCAGGCCACTCCATCTAACTCCTCTCAATTACTGCTCTACCTGCTCTGTTGTTAGGGACCTCATCCTAATTCGACTATATACCCTTTCAACTATAAACCAGCTAGCAGTTAAGCAGGCCAGCAACACCAAACAAACTACCATGGGGTGCAGTCACCTACTACTACTCCTTCTCACTACCTCTTTTGGCATTGCTGGTATGAATTCAGACCCCTACCTCCCCACTGTGAATCCTCACTGGGTGCAAGCTGGAAGAAAAGCATACACATGGCCACTACCACTTCCGGTAATGATAGGCTCTTTATCCTCCCACACCTCCCATACACAGTTATTGCCAAGCCAACCTTGCAAACCTTAACCTTAACCTTAACGGTTAGCTCCCCCCTAATTTAACACAGGTATATAGACACCTCCCCCACCTGAAGCGCAGGCGACGGAAGACACAAGGGAAGATAAACAGCAACCTATCTGCCAGAAAGGTTATCTTTCTGCTACTGCTACTCTCTGGCAATGTTCACCTAAACCCTGGACCAACAAGCCTGAGGAGCAGGGAAGTCCATACATGAACGGCCTAAAGATAGCATTGCTAAACATCTGCAGACTAACTGCCAAATTCGACCAGCTCCAGGCTTGGAAGACCATCCATGCCCCTGACATACTCTGCCTAACTGAAACCTGGCTGTCAGGTAGGATCAAAGATGGTGAGGTGGCCATCGAAGGATTCCAAGCATTTTGACTTGATAGAATAGGCAGGAAAGGTGGTGGCTGCCTCCTATATGCCAGAAACTCACTGAGTTGCTCTGTCCTCCCCATATCCAAAGTTGTGGAGGATTATGAGCTACTAGTTGCAAAAATACAAGTTGATCTAAAAGGCCAGACCCTTACCATCGCCACAACCTACCTGCCCCCCAAGAAAGCCAAGGAAGGCCTTCCTCTTGTTATGAAAGAAATTAGTGCACTCAGAAAGGGCTCAGAACTGATCTTGACTGGTGACTTTAACATTAACTGGTTATGTAAGGAGGCAACACCCTCCAGAGACCTAATCACCTCCCACAATCTCACACAACTTGCAACTCACCCCACCAGGCAGAACTACAAGGCTGGTACCAGCACCCTCATTGACCGGGTCTTAGCTAGCTCACCGACTCGATTCTCTGAACTCAGGGTTCTCCCAGATGTGCTAAGTGACCACTCCCCAATCTCCTTTATATGGACCACTAAACTTGCCAAAAGCCCACCCCGCCTCATCGAGAGCAGGGTTCTGCAGAAAGGCAAACTTGGATCCCTCAAATTGGCCCTGCCTGCCTACAACTGGTCCCCCATCAACAAGGCACCTATGCTGGACTAGGCCCTTAGTTTTTTCACTGAGGGCTTCAATTCCATCTGTGATATCTATGCACCATGCATAAAACAGAAAATTCTGGGGGAGGTTAATGACTGGATTGATAGCAAGCTCCTCTCCCTCCTTAAGGAGATGGACTGCCTCAGGGAAAAAACCTTAAACTCAGGCAGTAAGCATGACCTACAGTGCTACAAAACGGCTAGAAATCGGTGCACCGAACTTATCAGGCTTGCAAAAGCCAATTTCCATAAGACCCAGCTTAACAATGCATGGGGAGATGGAAAGAGGTTTTGGGACAATATCAAGAACATCCTTGGTAAAGATGAAAAGCAGCACCCTAAGATGCTCAACATTAATAACTCATCCTCCTCAGATCTGCTAGCCATTGCTGATGCCTTTAACCAGGCCTTTACAGACCTGTCCTCTGTGCTGCCTCCAGACTACCTTCTGCCTGTGGAGGACCAAGGTTGCACCAACCTGCTCATAACTAACCACCCAGCCTTCTACTTTAAGAAGGTGATGGTGAAGGAGGCCCTAACGATGGTCAGGAATGTCCTAGGCAAAATCAGATTGGGGAGTGATGGGCTAGACATGAAGTTACTATCTCTCACCCTTGATATTCTTATTATTTCCATAACAATGCTATTTACTAAATCCTTTGCCCTAGCTCAATTTCCAGAGGTATGGAAGCAAGCCCTGGTAACTCCAATGCATAAAAATGGTGACAAGGTGCTGGTGTCAAACTACAGGCCAATATCTATCCTCTCCCCACTATCCAAAGCTTTGAAAAAAATCGCAGCAAGTCAACTCACAGAATACCTCAGTAAGTACAATCTGCTCTAACCAAACCAACATGGCTTCAGGCAAAAACACAGTACCACCACGGCACTGCTGGAATGCACTGACTATGCACACAAGGCGCTGGATGAAGGCAATTTGGTGGGCTCCATCTTCATTGACCTCACCAAAGCCTTCGACACCATCAACCACTCTCTACTAGTACTCCAGCTCCAAAGATTGGGTGTGACACCAAACACCATGAATTGGTTCAATGACTACCTAACACACAGGAGCCAGCGAGTATAAATTGGGCAGACATTATCCAGCTCCAGAGATGTACTCCTAGGAGTCCCTCAAGGATTAATTCTGCTTTTCCCCTGCTTTTCTGCCTCTTTGTAAATGACCTACCCACAGTCTGTGACACCAAACTTATTCTGTATGTGGATGATGCTGTGCTGCTGAGCAGCAGCACCTCTCAGGTTGCCCTACAAACAGAACTACAGAACTCTTTCAATAAACTCGAGAACTGGTTCAGTAGGCAAAAGCTGCTACTAAATTACAAGAAAACCAAGGCCATGCTACAATCCAGCCCCTACAACAAACACAAGCATGCTCCTCTCATAACCACCAACAAGGTTGGTGAGCAGATTGAGTAGGTGCACTTGTTCATGTACCTTGGAGTCACCATTGATGACTCTTTCACTTATACGCACCACGTAGACTCCCTTGTCAAAGTGGTAAACACAAAGATCAGGGTCCTCTATAGGCATAAGAAATCCCTCACCCCAGAAGCACTCCAAATCTCAGTCTCCAGCTCCATACTCTCCACAATAGACTACGGGCTGGTGGTCTATGGAGCTGCTACTGATACAGTGCCCAAAAGGGTCCAAATTGCAGTCAGTAAGGCATGCCATCTCACCCTGTGTGCAGATCACTACACTCATACTTGCACCCTATATGAGCGTACAAACTGGCTTAACCTAAAAGACAGGGTCAAATACCAAACTTGCCTCCTGGGAAAGAAGACACTCGTCGGAAAAAAACCCACCCTGTATAGGAAACCTGCTCAAGGCTTCTCTCTCAACACACATCACCAGAAAGGAAGAATGGAGCACTGTCCATACCATTCTGCCGAACCTCACTAGGGCAGCTTGCTTTCTCCTACCGGGCCCCCCTCTAGATATATGAAGTCTCGATGAAATTACAAACAAACAACAGCCTGTCTCAATTCAAAGTAGGCCTCAAACAGCAACTAATGTCTAACTCAAAATGCACCTGCTTCTCAGGCCCCACTTGATAGACAGGTCTACCCCCAAGGTAACACCCAGCAGGGCTATCTAGAGAACCCTGCCTCCATTCCAGCCTAGCCAAGGGCTTAAGTAAGCTATCAGTCCTCTTTAAATGCACTTGGTACTGCCCCTTCCAACCTCCCCACACACACACACACCATACTCAACAATGCCCTCTGGAGCTGCTCCCCCTATCACAGCCCCCCATTTCTCTATCCCCCCACCTCTCACTCTCTGTGATTGGTTTCAGACACAATCCTCACTGTAACCCAGCCTCTTGCCATCTGGGATAGCGTTAAACCCTATGCAGTTACTCTTCCATAGTCTATCAAAGGATTTGGAGGTTTCCAGGGGTGTGCTACCTAGGGCTACCGATTAGAAATAGCTTAGTATTCAATTACAACTGCTCAGTTTTTTTTCCCTATTTGTCTAATTATCATGTAATCACTCTTTAATGCCTGGATCAAGCCTCTGTAACCACTGAGTATGTGTATTGTCTTATTGTCCACCCTGACGTGGAACCGTTGTAAAAGAGCTCACTCTCAAAGGTCTTTCCGAAATACTAATTGAACAGTTAAACAATTAATTCTCATCCCATCAGATGTGTGAAGAAGCAGAGGTATAACAGAATGGGGTGAGAGTTAGGACCGACAACCCCAATGCGCACCCCGATGCCGGTTGGGGGTGTGGGCGGGGGGGTCCAAAGGGGGCTTTCAACCCTAACACCTAATTTTCTCACTTTTGTCGCTGTGGAACAACCCTAACTAATGCACTAAATGGAGTTTTTTGCCTCTAATTTCCCTTCTTTTTGAGAAGTATAATGAGAAATAGTGAATGTACTGCAGCGGCGGGGTCCCACGCTCCTGCCACTTGATGTCTTGTCACATAGTAACATGGTGCCGGCAAATGCAAAGGGTAATGCACATGGTGACGCAAAGCGAAACAAAAAGATAAACAGTACTGTAGACATAAATGGTTAAAATAACGCAAACACAAGTGCAAATGGAAACGCGAAGGGTAATGCACATGGTGCCGTAGAGCGGAAACAGTAAGTGAACGTTACTGAACCCACAGAAGGTGAGTAACAGTAATGTAAGCGTTATTGCGATAGTATTCCCCAAAAGCTGCATAGAGAAAGACAGTGAGTACAAAGAATGTATGCATAATAATGGGTCTTGGAGCAGAAAATGAGGAGTTGGAATAGTAAATTGTTTATATCTCAGGAACCGTAAGACGTAGAAAAAAATGTAAAACTCATATGATTTATGACTTTCCTGGCTAATTTTGTACTTAGACCCTGGTAGGGGGCTAAGCATTTTTCTGACGAAAAGTCCCTATCTCGCACTGTTTCCGAGATACAGGCCCTGAAAGGTGCGACGAATGCCGTAATGTTATCCTATGGGAAAAAAAGAGAAGTTCGGAGTGCCATAACTTTCGCTCCATGCAATATTTTTTCACCAAACCAGTAAACAGCACATCTGTGGGATGTTGGCTTTCTTCTCTTCAAGTTTCATCCCAAAAGGCCAAACCAATATTTTGCAGCAGGGCAGCAAAGAAGTCCTGTAATGCGGTGGATGCTGTAATGTTATCCCATGGGAAAAAGCATCAACTTTGGAGTGCCGTAACTTTGCTGCCCTGTAATATGTTTTCACCAAAACACTGAACAGCACATCTATGACATGTTGGCTGCGTTCCCTCCAAATTTCAGCCCAAAAGACCAAACTGTTCTTTTGCAGTAGGGTGCCAAATAATTGCTGTCATTTTCATTCAGCCTAGAAAAGTACTGTCGAACTTTGCGAAAGTTTTCACAAATTCATTCGACACTGTCACAAGAGCGAAAGTACTTTGCAAAAGTACTTTTTCCAGAAATCTGAAAAACATATTTCTGGGGAGTTTTACCCCAAAATAAAGACATGCCTAGCATCCTCAGGGTCCGACTAGGTGAATACAAAAATAATCAGGTTGCTAGAGTGTCCCAAATTTAAATGAAAAGCATTTTTCTGATGACCAACTGAAACCAAAATGGCAGATTTGCGACAGTTAAAGGGCCATTTGTGAAAGTAAAAACTGCATTTGTGACACTGTTGAACTTTTTGTTAACTTTTCCCATTGACCTATAATGGGAACTTGTTTTTTGAATAACGTTTGAACTGTTTAATATTTTTTCACGAAATCTTCTAAAGGCACATCGGGGACTGCATATTCCCTGAAGATTTCAGACTGGTCGTAAAACCGTACACCTCTAGAGACTCACCAAAGAATTCCAAAAAGCGTGAATCAAAGATGCAGATCATGCTTAATAACTCCGACAGCTATATATCCTAACAGTACGAAGTTGGCAGATCCCAAGATCTATGGTTCTTGATCAAGTATTCCAAATTTCAGGCAAATCTGTTAAATGGTTGCAAAGTTATTAAGGTGCAAAATTTTAGGTTTAATATGTAAATGGTTCTTCAGTTCTAACTATGGTAGCACTACCATGCTACTCATATATATATATATATATATATATATATATATATATATATATATATATAGAGGCAAAACTTGCGATGTTAGTTAGTCACATGCAGTGAGGCCTGTGAGGGACTCTGACCCCTCGTCACTTCAATGACAGGTGACGATCGTCAGCCCTAACTCTCACCCCATGACATGTGTAGCAGCAGAAGTATAGGAGAATGGGTGAGAGTTAGGACCCACTGATCCCAATGCGCACCCCAATGCCGGTTGGGGGTAGGCGGAGGGTCCAAGGGGTCCAACCCAACAGCTTAATTCCCTCACTTTTGTCACTGTGGAACAACCCTAACTAATGCATTAAATGGAGTTTTTGCCTCTAATTTCACTTCTTTTGAGAACGATAAAGAGAAATAGTGAATGAGGATTGCAGCTGGAGCGCCGGCCTCCCCGCACATGATGTGTTGTGGCATACTAACAGGGACAGCAACGCAAACAGAAATGCTAACAGTGGCGCACATGGTAACACAAGCATGAATGAGAACAGAAAGGGTAACGCACATGGTGGCGTAGACGGGAATGGTCTGCCACGTGATGTGTTGTCACATAGTAACATGGTGCCTGCAAACAGAAATGTCAATGGGCATGGTGATGTAAAGTGAAATAGTAAGATAAACAGTACTGTAGACAGAAATGGCAAAAAATAACAGAAACGCATGGCGTAAATGAAAACGCATAAGGATAACGCGCTTGGTGGCGCAGATGTCAATGGTAAGTGAACGGAATGGATTCCATAGCGAAAGGGCAACAGTAACAGTAATGTAAGCGCACAGGCTGGTTTTCCTCAAAACCTGCATTGAGAAAGACAGTGAGTACAAATAATGTATGCAAAATAATGAGTATCGGCGAGGAAAATGAGATCTTGGAATACTAAATACATTATATCTCAGGAACCGTACAACGTAGAAAAAAAATTTAAAAGTCATATTATTTACAACTGTCCTGGCTAATTTGGATCTTAGCCCCATTGTGGGGCTAAGAAATTTTCCGACAAAATGTCTGTATCTCGCACCGTTTCTGAGATACGGGCCCTGAAAGGCACGGCAAACGCCGTAATGTTATCCTATGGGAAAAAAAGAAAGGTTTGGAGCGCCATAACTTTGCCTCCCTGTAATGTTTTTTCACCAAACTACTGAAAGGCACATCTGTGGGCTGTTGGCTGTCTTCCCTCCAAATTTCAGGAAAAAAGACCAAACCGTTATTTTGCAGCAGGGCTCCAAATGATTTCTGTTAAGTGTCGGGCGCCGTAATGTTATCCTATGGGAAAAACGCAATTTTGGAGTGCCGTAACTTTGCCGCCATGTGATATTTTTTCACCAAACTACAGAAAGGCACATCTGTGTACTGTTGGCTGTCTTCCCTCCAAATTTCAGGAAAAAAGACCAAACCGTTATTTTGCAGCAGGGTGCCAAAGGATTCCTGTAATGCTTGGGCTGTAATGTTATCCTATGGGAAAAACTGTCAACTTTGAGTGCCATAACTTTGCTGCCGTAATATTTTTTTCAATACAACACTGAAAAGCACATCTGTGAGATGTCGGCTGTGTCCTCCAAATTTCAGCCCAAACTCCCAACGTTATTTTGCAGTGCAGTGCCAAAGAATTGCTGTCATTTTCCACAGACTAGAAAATTACTGCTCTAATTTGCAAAAGCTTTCACAAAGTTCGACACTTTCGTGAGCACGAAAGTCATTTGCGAAAGTACTTTTTCCAGAAATTTGAAAAACATATTTCTGGGGTGTTTTACCACAAAATAAAGACATGGCAAGCATCCTCAGGGCCCGAATAGCTAAATACAAAAAGAATTACGTTGCTAGAGGGTCTCAAATTTAAATGCTAACCATTTTTCTGATCACCAACTGAAAACAAAATGGCGGATTTGTGAAAGTAACAGTCCCATTTGCGAAAGTAAAAATGCATTTTCGACACTGTCAAACTTTTTGTTAACTTTTTCCTATTGACTTATAATAGGAAACTGTTTTTTGAATAACTTTTGAACCATTTAATATTTTTTCACCAGATCTTCGAAAGGCACATCGGGGACCCTGCCTGCATGTTCAATGAAGATTTCGGGCCGGTCATGCAAACCGTACGACCTGTACGCGCGACCATAGAATTCCAGAAAAGCGTAAATGTGCGCACAGATCATGCTTAATAACTCCACAACCGTATATCTGATCAGTACAAAACTTGGCAAATCCCAAGGCCTATGGGTCTTGATCATACATTCCAAATTTCAGACAAATCCATCAAAATGTTGCAAAGTTATTAAGGTGCAAAATTTGGGTTTAACATGGAAATGGCTCTCAACTTTATCTATGGTAGCACTACCGTATACCATATATATATATATATATATATATATATATATATATATATATATATATATATAAATATATATAATATATATATATATATATATAAAATAGTGGCACGTAATGCCGCCTATAGTTAGGGTTGAGTACCCCATTTAAGGTTAAAGTGTGAAATTTTGCATCTTAATAACATTCCCACTGTATTACAGATTTGCCTGAAATCTGGCAGGCACAGAGTGGAACCATAGATCTCTGGATCTTTTAAGTTTTGTAATAGTCAGGTATACAGTTGCAGAGTTATAAAGCAACATTCTGGAGCACAGTTATGCTTTTTTGCACATCCTTTGGTCACACCTATAGGTCGCACAGTTTGTGCGACCAGTCCAAAAACTTCAGGGAACATACAGCCAGGGTCCCCGATGTGCCTTTCAAAGATTTCATGAAACAATATTAAACGGTTCAAGTTATTCAAAATATAAGTTTCCCATTATAGTCAATGGGAAAAGTTAACAAAAAGTTTGACAGTGTCGCAAATACAGTTTTTAGTGTCACAAATTACCCCTGTAGTGTTGTCAGCCATTTTTTTCAGTTACTGGTCACAGAAATTCATGGCATTTAAATTTGGGACCCTGTGGGGAAACAATTCTTTTTGTGTTCACCTAGTCGGACCCTGAGGATGCTAGCCATGTCTTTTTTGGGGGGGTTAAACTGCCCAGAAATATGTTTTTTAAATTTTTGTAAACTGTAGTGTCACAAAGTAGTGTTGTACTTGCAACACTTTAGTGATTTTTTTGCAAAAGTGTCATGATTTGTGACACTACTTTGTGACACTATGGCCAAAATAACAGGAATTCTTTGCCACCCTGCTGCAAAAGAATGGTTTAGTCTTTTGGGCTGAAATTTGAAGGGAAGAAAGCCAACATCCCACAGATGTGCCTTGGTAGTTTATTGACAAAATACTACAGGAATGCAAAGTTACGGTACTCCAAAGTTGATGCTTTTTCCCATAGACTAACATTACGGCGCTGCCGTGCCTTTCGGGGCCTGTATCTTGGAAACGCTTCGAGATACAGACTTTTCATCAGAAAAATGCACAACTAGCCAGGAAAGTCATAATTTATGACATTTTAATTTTTATCTATGTCGTACGGTTCCTGAGATATAAGCAATTTAGTATTCCAAGTGCTCATTTTCTGCTCCGAGGTCCATTACTATGCATACATTCTTTGTATTCACTGTGTTTCTCTCTGCAGCTGTTGGTGAAAAAAAGGGTGTGCACTTTCATTACTGTCACAGTTAGTGTTCCCACTTGCATTTTCGTAACCGTTTGTGTTAGCGTTCCCCTCTATGTCACCGTCTGCAATACCCTTTGCATTTTTGTTTATGCTTGCATTTGCGTTACTGTTACCATTTGCGTTTCCATTACTGTTTATGTTTGCATTTCATTTTGCATCACCGTGTGCATTACCATTTACGTTTGCATATGCGCTTCCATTTCCTTTGGTGTCATCGTTGCTGTTACCATTAGCATTTGCATTTCCTATTGTAGTACTGTGACCGTGCGCGTTACCATTTGCATTTCTGCACACGCTTGTGTTACCTTTCTCATGTATGCCACCATGTGCGTTACCCTTTGTGTTTTCATTTGTGCTTGATTTGCATTACTGTTAACATTTGCGTTCCCATTACTGTTTTTGTTTGTGTTTTGTTTTGCGTCACCACGTGTATTACAATTTGTGTTTGCTTATGCGCTTCCATTTGCGTTTCCTTTGACATCATCATTGCTGTTACCATTAGCATTTGCATTTCCTATTGCAGTACCGTGACCGTGCACGTTACCATTTGCGTTTCCTCACGTGCTTGCGTTTCTGTTTGCATTACTGTTCCCGTCTACGCCACCATGTGCATTACCCTTTGCATTTCCTTTTGCGTCACTGTGTGCATTTCCATTTGCATTTGCGTATGCACTTCCATTTGCGTTTCTGTTTGTATTTCCTTTGGTGTCTTCATTTCTGTTACCATAAGTGTCTGCATTTCCAATTACGTTGCCGTTTCTGTGTGGGTTGCAGTTTGCGTTTCTGTATGTGCTTGCATTTGCATTTCTGTTTTCATTAATGTTTGCACTTGTGTTTGTATTACCGTTTGCATTATCATTTACATTTGTGTCACCATGTGCATTAGCATTTGCGCTTGCGTTTGCGTTGCTGTTACTTCACTATTTATAGTGCACATTCTCAAAAAGAAGGGAAATTCATTGCAAAAACTCCATTTAATGCATCAGTTGGGTTTTCCACAGTGACAGCAAGAAATTCAATGTTAGGGTTCCCACTTTGCACTCACACTTCACTTTCTCCACTGGGTCAGGTATCGTGTGTATTAGTCATTGTTCTAACTCTCACCCCATTCTCCTATATTGCACTACCTGAGCTTGTTTGCATATGGGATGGGGTGAGAGTTAGAACCAATGACCCCAATGCACACCCTGATGCCTGTTGGTGGGGACGGGGTGCAAGGGGATGGGAACCCTAACACTGAATTTCCTTACTTTTATCACTGTGGAACAACCCTAACAGATGCATTAAACATAGTTTTTTGCCATGAATATATATATATATATATTATAGTGTTGCAGTAGTGCCACTACAGTTAGGGTTGAGTAAGCACGTTAACGTTAAACCTCAAATTTTGCACCTTAATAACTTTGCCACTGTAAGACGGATTTGCCTGAAAGTTTGCATGTGTGATCTGGTACCACAGATCTCTGGATCTGGCAAGTTTTGTTACAGTCAGCTTTACAGTTGTGGAGCTACAGAATGCCAAAAAACACAAAACAACAGAATTTTTGTGTGTTTCTTTGCTCATTCCCACAGCCCGCATGGTTTGTCTGTTCAGTCCAAAATCTTCAGGGAATATGCAGACTTGGTCACTGATGTGCCTTTCAAAGATTTGGCAAAAAAATATTAAACCGTTCAAAAGTTATTCAAAAAATAAATTTTCCATTATAGTCAATGGGAAAAGTTAGTAAAATCACAAAACTTTTGCAAATGCCTGTTTTTACTTTTGCAAATGTCCCTTTTACTTTCTTGACCCCTCCATCTTCTTTTCAGTTAGCGACACAGAAAAATGTCTGGCATTTAAAATTGGGACTCTCTAGGTAAACACTGATTGTTGTGTTTACTTAGTCGGTCTTTAGGATGCTAGCCATATTGTTTTTTGGGGGGTTAAACACCCCAGAAATGCATTTTTCAACTTAGAGGGAAAAATACTTTTTGCAAATGTGAAAGTTTCATGATTTGTTTTGCAAAACTTTAGTGATTTGTGAAAGTATTTTGCCAAAGTATGTCAAAATAACTGCATACTGTATCTTTGCCACCCTCCTGCAGCCAAAACAGTTGGGTCATTTGGGCTGAAATTTGCAGGGTGGCAACCCCTGGTCCCACAGATGTGCCTTTTCTTGGTTTGGTGCCAAAACATTCAAGGGGCCCAAAGTTACAGTGTTCTGAAGTTCAGCAATTTCCCATAGGATAACACTGCGACATCCATCATGCCTTTTGGCGCCCGTATCTCAAAAACTAAATGAGATACGGAGTTTTTGCAACTGGTAGCTTGGTTCTCCTTTAAGTGAACCAAGCTGTAGAAACAGGTTTGGAAATAGTAAATGACACCTGAGTTGAATTTTTTGCTACTTGCTATGGATACAGAGATATTGACAAAAACATATTCCAAGGTTTTGAAAGGTGCCTTCTCGATGCATTTCAGTGCCTGTATCTCAGAAACCATGTGAGATATGGATTCAGTCAATCTTTAGGTTGTGAAAAGTACTCACTCTCATGATTACAACCACACTTTATTTTTTTTTTTTTTAGTTGTTACAGTTCCTGAGAAGTTGCCAAACTAGTGCTGCAAGGGTTCCTTGCCTTATATGGCTGCTGTATGGCTCCATACTTATGTGTAACTGGGAGCGCAGGGCCCGGAGGGCCTGCACTCCCACAAACACATATTATTATGCAGAAATTGGCAGCTTGGTGGGGCCCCATGCTCCCACCAACACATACCATTTACTACTTCCATTACAATGCTTCAAAAAGACAGGAAATTCATTGAAAAAAACTTTGTTAATGCATCAGTTAGCGTTTTTTCCACAGCGACAAAGGTGTGGAAATTTAACATTAGGGTTACCATCCCCACCACCCCAACCCCTTGCCCCATCCTCAAAAGCCTAACTCAATATCCCCCCATGACCCCACACACACACATGCAAGACACATCCAAGATTGTAAGCACTATACAAGTCAGTTACATCTGTAAGCACAATAATCACTACACCATATTCATTTCACATAACACTGTGTAATAAAAAAACAAATACAGTATAATCAACTCTATACTGCCAGCACAGTATGATGACACATTATAGCTGGCATAACTTTTTTAACACAATCAAACTTAGTCTGTACACATTTTCTAAATACTGATTTTTTAATGTGTCGTACTTTAACAATTGGCTCACTGCATGCAGGTATCGCCGCTACCACGTTGGCATGTGGTAACAGGAAAGATAGAGCTGACACATACATAGTAATTTTCAGATACTGCTCAGGTTTGAAACTAGCACCACCAAATGTTACTATACTGCTGCATTACCTGGAAAAATCATTAGCAGCATGTTATGCTTAGCTCTGAATGTTACAACTGTTGCTGTCACGCGCTACTTGTAAACTATTCTACAAAACATTACTTTTATTAGTACTACCACTTGTTATTAGGACTGACTCAAGCGATCAGAAAAAAAATATGCAAACATCTAATGACTGTTGCTACAGTTACACAGACTCTTATTTCCAATATAGCTATCTACAGTATAGATAGCATACTGTGTGTTTCGTCATTTCTTAACAATTGAAATATAGGCATCTGCTTAAATCTTGTTATTGATGTTCGTAACAGAAAAATGCTTACTGTGGGCCATCACCCATGGTTGCCCAGCATACGTGTGTACCCCACAAGGAACTCTGATGGCAGCAGAACTCTTACAGTTGCTGGACCATGATGATGGATGTGTCTTGTACTACATTTAGAGAGTTCTTTGTTACTTCGGTTACTTGATGCTGGTTGTCTCTGATTGGTTGTGTTACATTGACCCTTCCCCTGCTTGCATGTGTGTGTGTGTGGGATGGTGGGGTGGGGTGGGGGGATGCAGAGTTAGGGTTTTGAGGATGGGGCGTGGGGGTGGGTGGTGGGGTGGTAACTCTAATGTCAAATTTCCACACTTTTGTCACTGTGGAAACAACTCTAACTGATGCATTAATGGAGTTTTTTTGCAATGAATATGTGTATATATATATGTGTGTGTATATATATATATATATATATATATATATAGTACACAGACAATGCATTTTAAAATTACAAAAGGCAATCATTTATTTCCCTGTATATCTATGAATAATGTATTAATTAAAAGTATATATCTACACTAATAAAACAATCAAAAGTATATACCAACACTAGTTAAAACAATACACATACACTAATTGAAAATATATATCAACAGTACATACAACCTTAGGGGACCACACTACTATTAATTATAAAATCAAATAATTTGCAGTCCACCCCATTTTTCACCAATCAGTCATATCAGTTGCAGCTTTCTCTCCTCAGACCATGCCCTTCATACTATTGCCACAGACACTGAGTTCCTTCAGACACTGCTCTGATCGCAGACAGATACCGCTCCAAAAAATAAAGAGATACCTCTCCTGCCCCCAACAGCATGGCACTCCCTATTACAACTTCTGACCCCAACCCCATGCCATTCCCAATAACTTACAAACTAAGAGAGGGATTGGCCTAGCCACATCTCCTTATATATGAGGACCCTGCATTTACATAGAAACATATAAGCCGTCAGCAGAAAAAAAACTACCTGGCCCACCTAGTCTGCACCAAAGTCTCAACCTACTGTGCTGCTGTAGACCCTAATTGATATCTGGCCTTCCCCCCAGCCCTGTTACAAAGGTCCCCCTGTATCTATCCCATGTATGTTTGAAACCTGTTACTGTTTCAGTACCCACCACCACAGCTGGGAGTATGTTCCATATGCCCACCACCCCTTCCATAAAGAAATGTTTCCTCGCATCTTCTCTAAGTCTCCCCCCTTCCAGCTTCATAACATGCCCCCTTGTTCTTGAGCATCTCTTTCTGTGCAAAATGCCATCATCCTGTACCTTATTGATTACACTGAGGTATTTGAACGTTTCTGTCAGATCTCCCCTTTCCCTCCTTTCCTCTCGAGAGCACATATTTAATTCCCTGAGTCTTTCCTCATAGGACGACAGATGCAGGCCATGCACCATTTTGATTTCCCTTCTCTGTACTGCCTCCACCCCATCTATGTCTTTCCTGAGATGGGGCCTCCAGAACTGGACACAGTAATCCAGTTGGGGCCTCATGGTTGATCTATACAGTGGTAACACTACCTCACTCTAAATTCACACAAATATGAGTTTTTTACAGTCTCCCAAAAAGTAAGATCCATATTCTATCCATAGAGAATTTTACCACATAAAGTGTACTGTATTGGGGTTAAACTTCGTATGTTTTGGGGAATTTTACTCACAACATGGAATATGCATGTCAATGGCACATGATTAATATACAAGGTTAAAGCAGCTGTAACTACAGTGTTTTCTGGTCAAAGTTTACATGTTTGATGATGTAAATTGTCTAACTGTCATGTACTGTCTTGATTTATTGTTACAATGTGACCTATGTGGTTTCTTTATATGTAATAATAATAATCTTTATTTTTAATGCGGCTTTCAAAAAATCAAGGCGCAGAACAGTCTTTAAAATACATCCAAAAAACACATCATAATAAAAATCAATAGAATAAATAATATCAACATCATAATAAATAATAAAATCAGATTGGTTCAATATCTTCCCCAAACGTTTTTCTCCGCAGAAAGGATTTCAATGCTTGTTTAAAGCCTCCCACCATCGTGCACTCTCCAATCCAATGGGGTAGAGAATTCCAGAGGGTCGGTGCCATGAATACAAAGGCCCGGGCACCGGAAGATTTCAAAACTACCCTTGGAATCTCTAGCAACCCCTCATTGGCTGAGCAGAGTGGTCGCTCTGGGATGTAAGGGACCAGAAGCTCTTTCAGGTAGTCAGGGCCCAAACCGTGCGGGGCTTTGTAAGTCAGCAAACTGACTTTAAAGGAGATCCACCACTGAACCAGCAGCCAGTGCAGGCCCCACAGCACCGGAGTAATATGGGAGGAACGAGGCATACCAGTTAACAACCGGGCTGCGGAGTTCTGCACCAGCTGCAAGCAGCGGATATCAACCCCTGGAAGCCCAAAGTAAAGGGAATTGCAGTAGTCCAAGCGCGAGGTCACAAAGGCATGGATCAACGTAGGTAGGTCTCTGGATGGAACAAGGTGCTTGATCCTAGCGATATGCCTAAGATGATAGAAGGATAACTTAATGACAGCTGACACTTGCGCATGTAGTGTCAGCCAGTTGTCAAGAATTACCCCTAGATTGCGCACCTGTTAAGAGATAGGAAGCTCAACCGCACCCAGGAATAAACCTGAGGGATGGTTTGTACCCAACCCCCTATCTGGCAACCAGGATCCACGACCATCACCTCCGTCTTTCCAGAATTCAACTTCAGCCAGCTGGACCTCATCCATCCTTGGATTTCATTGAGGCAGTTATTAAACATCGAGAGTGCTCCATTCTGGTTAGGCGCAAAAGACAGGTAGAGCTGGGTATCATCGGCATAACAATGAAACTCCAGCCCATACCGTCTTACAATGTCTCAGAGGGGAAGCATGTACACTGCAAACAACATGGAGAACAGCACTGAGCCCTGAGGCACCCCACAGGACAGAGAGATAGGGTCGGAGGAAAATACCCCTGACACCATTCTCTGCATTCTACCAGTGAGGAAAGACGTAAACCATCTGTGGACCAAACTGAAAGCCCACAGATGATTATCAAGTGCTCAAGCAGTAACCCATGGTCTACAGTGTCAAATGCTGATGACAGATCCAACAGGACCAAAATGGACCGTTTTTTCTGGTCTCTCGCCATCAAGAGATCATTGAGCACCTGAACCAGTGCAGTCTCGGTGCTATGACTCTTTCTAAAACCGGATTGAAGAGGATCATAGATGCTATGGATGGTCAAATGGTTGTCCAACTGAGTAGCCACTACTTTCTCAATTACCTTCCCAACAAAGGGAAGGTTTGAGATAGGTCTGTAGTTAGCGAGGGAGTCGGGGTCCAAAGAAGCCTTCTTCAACACTGGTGTCACCACAGCCTCCTTCAGGGAGCAGGGATATTCACCAGAGTCTAAGGAGCACCAGACTATCCTCGCTAGAACAGGGATGATAATCTCCCCACAGTCCATAATCAGGGCTATAGGGCCCGGGTCTAAACTACAGCATGTAGTGCGCATACCTTGGACAATCCTCATAACATCCTCGATATCCGGCCTTTTGAAGAGATTCCAGGAACGAGGAGGGAAAGGGACCAAGGACTGGTACATGGCCCTTCCCATAGAGAGTGTTGCATGGGTCTCTGCCCTAATGTCCTCCACCTTATATCTGCAAAGAACTGAGCAAGCTCTTCACACTGAGATTGTGAAAAGGCTCTATGAACCTGTAGACAGTCTGTGTTGCACAGTTGCCCACGGTTCGAAAGAGCTGAGCCAGCCAGTTCTGTGCAGCAGCAATTTCCCCGGACAGGAACACTGCCTTCTTACAGGTAATTGCTGACTGATAGAGTTGATAATGCTCTAACAGTCTAAGATGGTCGGCATTCAAGCGGGATTTCTGCCAACATCTCTATAACCTGCGTCCTAAATGCCGCATCTCCCTCAGGTCCCCATCGAACCATGGGGACCGAGGGCGAAGGGAGACGGACGCACACGAAATGGTGCAATGGAATCCAGAGCAGAGGTAATGGCCTTATTATAGGCCAGAACCAAAACCTCTGGATCCGAGCATATCACAAGGAGTTCTTATAGGTTGAGCGCCACAGTTAGACCATTGGGAGTCACATCCCGTAAAGGGCGGTACTTGACCATCTCCACAGGGGTTGGTCTACACAGGGGGGTGCCAAAATTGAATCTCACAGTGTGATGGTCAGACCATCCGATGAGTTCCACCCCCACGCCGGATGCCTCCATCCCCAGGAGGAAGACCAGAACAAGGGAATGGCCGCAGTTATGAGTGGCATAGGTAACCACCTGTGAGAGGCCCAATGAATTCATCAATTGGAGGAAGTGCTGCCCGAACTGTGAGAGTTCATCGTTGATCCAGGCATTGAAGTCGCCCAGCACCATAAACCTGGGGGACTCCAATACCAGGTCAACGATGAAATCCACCACTTCCCTAAGGAATGGCTTCTCGTCTCCAGGTGGATGGTAGACGAGGGCCAGTCTATAGCCCCGACCTGCCACAACGACACATTGGAATGATCTGGTCTCCTCAACTGGCACACTGGTGAGACCCAATTCGGTCTTGAAACATACCGCAACCCCCCCACCCCTGTGGTCCAATCTCGGATGGTGAATCACCGAATACCCTGCCGGAACTGCCGCCTCAAGAACGGGGCCAGCATTTCCATCCAGCCAGGTTTCGGTGATGCAAGCCAGATCCACTGTACTCACCAAATCCGCCATGATAGCAGTCTTGTTCACAATGGATTTGGCATTGCATAACACTGCTCGAGTTGGACAGAGCCCCTGGGATGCCCTGACCACCAGCCCATCATTACTAATGATGGTGCCCTTGGGTATGGGGGTCAAACAAGGAAACCCCCGTTCAGACCTCCATTTCACCTCAGGGCGTCTTCTGGGCTTAACAATCCCGATGCGACTGCTTCCCTCGACCATCTTCCACTGTTCACACACCCCCACCCCTCCGCGTCCTCCTACTGGCAATTCCAAAGGCCCAACAATGCTGATAAACTGAACAAGCTAAAGGAGAGGGCAAAAGGGGCGAAGGGCATGGAGGGTGGAGGATGAATAGCGCACGACTGGGGGGGTGGGGTAATAACAAATATCCCCATCCTTCAACATGAAGCACGATAATGACCTCTTACTCAGCCAAGACTAAAAATCCCAACCCAAAATTAAAATAACAATTAACCCACCAAATTAAATAACCAAAAACACAAAATCCCAAACCCAAATAACCTGACTTAATCCAAAATTTCTCAGATAGAACCTGCTTTCCAGAAAAAAACAAAAAGAAATAAACAATAAATAATTAAATAAATAAATAAATTGGCCAAGGAGACAAGCACTCACACTGCAAGTCTACTTAGCCCCCGGGCACTCTCACTGCATGGAACTAAAATAACAAACAGTAATTGTGAGAAAACAGGGACTCCCACTCCCAGAAGCCTCACAGTAACTGGGCACTCTCACTGCACGGATATAAATTAAAATATTTATAAATATTTTATCCAGAGAGTAGGTTCCAGTCAGGAAAAGAGGACTAACAATAGCATATAAAATTATAACTAAGATATAAAAACCCAGGGACCCATCCAAGGCCTGCCCAACACATAAAGCAGAAGTTCGCTCTATTGGAACATCAGTACTTGTCCTTCCTAAATCCAAATATTCAGCTCCCAAGTTCCAGAATGTTATACAGTTCAAGCGAAAGCCAAACAAGACTCCACTTAACAGCAAACTCTTCGAGAGCAGTCAGATAAGAGATGCAGGACTCTGAAAACAGATTTCACTTCAGAGACAGGAAACAATGTAAGCAACATTCTTTTTGGTCTGAACTGTGTACACTTACGTTTTAAGAGCACCACAGCTTAATATTATTAAAAACATAATTAACATTTTAAATGCACTTGGCTCCAAGCAACATGCCAAAATAAGACAATGTGTACTCAATACTTTAATGTTTCTTAAAAATACAGCAGGTGGGCCATGATTCTCCCTGATGAAGCTCTTAAAACATTGGATGCCATAGGACGTGGCTAAGGCTTGTTGAAAAAATGTCAATAAAATTGGAAAGCACTGTTTTGAACAGACATTTCAGAGCTGGTTGATTCTTCAGCTGCTTGATTAACCACTGAGATGCCTACATCAGTCCCCAAACTAACCTTGGATAACTTTATTTAACTTTACTAGGGTACCCAGGTACCTCAACAAACTTTGGTCTCTCAGGTGCTGACTGGGAGAAGGAGAATCTGGCATCCACTGATGTCTCTCCTCTTTCAACGATGGGGTACAGCTTGATTTCCTGCTTGGTTGCCACCTAATTGAGGCTAGGTGACACAGCAGTGGTCACATACCTAGCTGACTGGGAGCAGGTACAGAGGCTGCATCTTAATGCAATATATGCATGCTTTTTAGCCTGCAGGAAAAAGAGAAAGAGAGAGAGAGAGAGAAAAAAAAAAACACTGCAGCTGACAGGATGACACCAACAGCTCTTCAGGCCCCACAACACCTCAGGAGGCATCACTCACCCATGGTGGCAAGAAGCCGCAGATGGGGTAAGTACTGGATTTAGTGGGTGATGGAGCTGGGGGGTCACTAGGCAGAAGGGGGTCAGTGGGGGAGAGAGAGATAAAAAAATGTGTGAAAATGTTAAAATATTTTGATGTTTGTTGTGCTGTAGGTATTAGAGGTATACACCCCACATTTGGCATATATGTCCAATGTAAATAAGCCATGGAATCTAGAAAAGCTGGACACATATGGTTTAGTGGGTTAATACTCTTGGGGCCCAATATACAAAATTGCACCTGACAATGGAACAAGTGGTTGTGTAGTGCAACTGAGTTGCGCTGGAGCAACAATGGGATATATTCAAAAGAGATGTGCCATGGTGCATCTCTTCTGAATATAGCAAATAATGCATGCAGCGCAAATACAATGCACTGGTGCATCCCCCAGACAGGTCTGAATACCAGGACTGGGGATGCTCCAGTGCAACTGTAGCTTCGCCATGCACAATATCCAGATTTTTCAGAACTGGGTAGGCAAATGGGGCCATTATACATGTGTGGTGCAAATGGGGCCATTTGCATGTCATTATAGCCCCATTTGCATGCGTTGTGCAGGGCCAGCCAGCGAAATGCTCCTGGCTCCCTGCACAGCATGCAGTCCCTGTTCCAGGGACCACAGTGGTACCCCCACACAAACTCGTAACCCCGAGCACCATGATATACTACAGTAGGAATCCCCGTGATGGTCCAGTGGTTCCCTCCTCCTGTCCCATACCTGCGATTGCCAAAAATAAATATATTTCTTATCCCTGGTGGTCCAGTTGTACCCCTCTCCCCATCCCAACCCTCTGATCACCAAAAAAAAAAATATTTCTTATCCCTGATGGTCCAGTGGTACCCCCTCCCCATCCCAACCCTCCCATCAACAAAAATAAATATCTGTATTATCTCAGGTGGTCCAATGGAACATCCCTCCCTGCTCGAATCCCTGATTGCTGTCATTTTCTCAAAACAACTGTCCCTGGTGGTCCGGTGGTTCCCCTCACTCACAGAAACCCCAGCCCTCCCCGGTCATCGGCGGACAGCATATTCACCCGCATACCACCATGGCTGCCCACCAAATGACAGCTTACATTAGTTTCTGCAAGCTCATTGGTCCACACTGTGGACCAATGGGTATGCAGTGCATACTGTAATAATTCACAACTTTGTGAATGAATGACTTCATTCACAAAGTTGTGAATTATTACAGTATGTACTCGCATGTCTACTGGTCCACAGTGTGAACAAATCAGCTGCAGCAACTCTGTAACCTGTCATTTGACAGGCAGCCACAGTGGTATGCAAGAGGCGGTATGCTGCCTGCCAATGATGGGGGGAGCTGGGTGGGCTGGGGGTCCTGTGCGGGTGGGGAGGTGGGGAGAAGCACTGGACCACCAGGGACAGTTATTTTAATAATATTATGGCGATCGGGGATTCAGGTGGGAAGGGGGTTTCCACTCGACCACCAGGGATAATACAGATATTTATTTTCAGCAACTGGAGGGTTGGGATGGGGAGGGGGTACCACTGGACCACCAGGTATTAGAAATATATTTATTTTTTGTAATTGGAGGGTCAGGATAGGGAGGAGTGTACCACTGGACCACTAGGGATAAGACATATTTATTATCAGCGATCAGAGGTATGGTAGGGAAGGGGGGACCCACTGGACCACCAGGGTGCTTTATTTTAATAATATGACAGCAATTGCATGTACAGGATGGGAGGGGGGAACCACTGGACCACCAGGGACTATTGTGTGTGCTTGTGCATGGTGTTGGGGGGGTTGCCACCCACGGCTGCTGCGTTGCGCACTGCAATACAGCAGCCCACTGGTGGGTGGATAGCACTTGAGACAGTTTTTTATTGGCTCAACTTTGAGCTCAGGTATACGGTACATCTCTGGGTTGTGCCAGCAGA
The DNA here is from genome assembly GCA_016271365.2 of Neoceratodus forsteri. NCBI lineage: Eukaryota > Metazoa > Chordata > Ceratodontiformes > Ceratodontidae > Neoceratodus > Neoceratodus forsteri. The sequence continues at coordinate 435,849,008 of CM057451.1, read as the reverse complement.
TGCGCTGCACAACCTAGGCTGGATATTGGGATGTGCCGCATATGCATGGACACGCCCGCTGGAGATGTGCCACATACATTAACTTTGCACCCTGGTGCATCGGGAATTGCACTGCACAATTCCCACTTTTGAATATTGCTCCGGGGCACAGTTCTGGGGTTGCGCTGATGCAACTGGGTTATGCCAGATGCAACTCCTGTGAATATCTTGGCCACTGTGGACAGTTCAGAAATTACTAGTTAGCAAAATTTGCTCAAAATTCATGGATGCATAATAGGTAATGAATGACACTAGAATTCCACATGTGGAATTAAACTTTCACAAATCCCTTAACATTAAATCCATTTATGTGTGTTCTGATGTTTGCATTCCTGCAGTCCTTTCTGGGTTACTATTTTATCACCCCTGAGCTTGATTAGACATACCCTGTGGACCTGCTCATCACATTGATTTCCTCCTTGTTTTTCGCAGACAAGTTCTCTTCATGAAACAGCCACTTAATCCTTTTCCTGTAGGACCTATCCCTTTGAAACAGTCAAAATTTCTGCTTCCTTGTTCCCCCCTCATTTTCTTCTCCTGCCATGTCTCTGTGAGTTCCCTCAAGTTCAGGAATTAAAACTGTATTTGGTTCTCAGGACAATCAATTTTGCAGAGTGTGATTCTCATGTATGTCCTGCTTTCAAGTGAAAATTGTCCCTGTAGGCTTTCTTGCACAAACTGCTGGGCTGCTACACTTTTGCTACTTAGCCCAGCTGGCATTATCTTGGTAAATACTTGCATATAACTTCTGCCACTGGTGACTCCTGAACTAGCTACATCCCCTATCCTATAGTTCAAATTGATACTAAATCGCAACAGCCACACTGGGCTGATCGCTTGGGAGAGAATGTGAGAGAACGATTACTTGTCTTATTTTGTTTAAATAATTTTAAATCATTCATTATCTATGTTCCTATGTTTTAGCATATGCATGCAAAGACAGAAAGGACAGAAAGTTGGTTGAGTTGCTTATGAGACGGGATGATGAATTTTTGTATCTGGACTTGCCACAGAACTTTATCAGCACTAGGTTTGTGCTGAGCTATTGGATTCTTACACTTTTATGTGCCTACCAGTTCCTGCTGGTGACTGCTTTGTGGGAATGATCCATCTGCCCTGGGACTCTGCCTGGATATGGCTCATAGATTAAGGATTGCCTGGCGGTTTTGCGACAGAGTGAACCATCTTGGAGTTGCCGGATCAGCGGACCTAGCAGGGACCTTCCAGGTCAGGTGAGTGCTCAGGGAATGCCTACCAACTAACCACCATATTGTGGTTGGTGGTGTGCCTGGGATCATGGGCTGTCAGTCAAAGGGCAGCTGGTGCAGTGGTCAGTCCTGAGTTGTTTTCTTGCCCAACTGTGGCGGGCCTTGCTGTGGTATAAGCTGAATTTGGAGCAGGCTGCTGAAATTTTTGGGGGCTGTATTTGTGGCTGAGTTTCCACTTGGTTTTGGCTGCTGTGGGAGGAGCTGGAGGGCAGTCTCATTGGTGGTCATTGAAAGCTTTGGGGTGGTGGGCTGCTGAAGGATGGTCTCCTCTGGGGCTGACTTTGTGGAGCTGAGCCCTAGGGTTGCCTATTGAAAAAGAAGTTGCTGTTTGAAGAAAGAGGAGGAGAGAACAGGTGAAGACTGATACTTTAGACTCTAAGGCTGAACTTTTAAGAAGACTACAGGGCAGTTTGGCATAAGTAATTCTGGATTTACACTGGATTGGCAGTGAGAGAGCCTTTGAGTCATTATTGCTGGCTGAAAATAGTAATTTTTGTGATGACAGAATTCTGGAGAGTTTGTGGAACTTGGACATGGCTTAGGGAAGTAAGAGTTCCCACAGCTACTATTTTTTCATCGAGAGTTCAGCAAGACTCTTTATTTAATCTGGAATGCTGAACCTATTGCTGTATTCCTTTTACATTTAATAAGGATTTTTTATTTATTATTATTATTACTTTTGATACTGTTTAATGTTGGGGTGGGAAGGTTGTTATTTGAACTGTTTGGTTTATTTTGTTGAGGGGGGTTGTATTATATTATTATTAGTGTGAGTGAACAGCTATTTGTGTGAAAATGTGTTTGGAATAGGGATCCATAAGGCGCAGCTAGTCAGGGGACTACCTCCATGGCCTCCATCCCTTTGAGCTCCCAATACTTCCAGCTGAGGCCTACCAGAAGTGCAGAGCCCTGGAAATAACTCGGGGGGGTCTATAGGTGGTGGTACCTGGGTGGCTGCCAGGGTGTCTGGGATTCAGGTGGTGAGGACAAGGAGGTGTCCTGGGGTGAAACTGGAACTGGAGAGGGGGTTGCCATGTTTAGTTCTCATACCCAAGGGTTCCACAATGGATTGTGGGCAACCAGCCAGTCTGACTGCCTCACCTCATCCTACTCAACTTGTGTTATCCAATGCCAGATTGATGAGGAATAAGACTGCCATAATGGTGGACTTGATATCCTCAGTCAACCTGGCTTGTATCACAGAGACCTGGCTGTATGGAAATGCTGCCCCTGTTTTGGAGGCAGCAATGCTGGCTGGGTACTCCGTGATACACAACCCAAAGGAGGATCACAGGGGCCGGGGGGTAGCCATTTGTTTTAAAACCAGCCTGAACCTCACAGTGCTTCCTGTGAGTCACACATGATCTTTTGAGTGTGTGGCTGCCCGATGTTGTATGGGGCAGGTTTCAGGGTCCTTGTGCTCTACTGCCCCCCTGGTGTGGATGGGGATTGTTTGTGGGAGATTGAAGAGATCGTTGCTGGCTTGGTGTTGGAGTCTCCGAGGTGATTAATTCTGGGGGACATCAATGTTTTGATTGACGGCGGGCTCTCGGGTTTTGGGAAAGATCTCCTGGGGAGCATGGGGGCCCTGGGCCTGCCGCAAAATGTAACAAAAGGTATGCACTCAGGTGGCCACACACTGGATTTGGTCTTTTCTTTAGGGTTAGATGTGACTGACCTCAGTGTTGATCCTGTATTTTGGTCTGATCATAGCACCATGAGGTTCACACTTGGGGGCACCACTCCTAGATGATCCAGCTCCTGTGGAGATGGTATGGTACCACCAATTAAGAGGAGATTCCTTGATGGGATTATTGGCAGTGCTGGACCTATCTAGTGTTGGGATGGCTTGTGCAATTGGAGTGGAGGAAGCAGTAGCAGCCTATAATAGGGCTCTTACTGTGGTCTTTGATTACATCGCACTCATTTGTGTCCATCCCTTGTCTACTGCCCGGACACCTGCTTGGTATGATGAGGATCTCTGGAGTTTAAAGATGAAGGGGTGGAGGTTAGAGAGGTGCTGGAAGAGATGTGGCCTTCTGGAGGACAAATTGGCCCTGAAATCGCATTATGTCAACTATCAAGGGGCAATTTCCCATAAGATGGTAGAATATTTGTCTTGGAAAATTGCTTTGGTGAGGAACAGGCCAGCTCAGCTCTTCCACACAGTGAATGGACTATTACATCCTGCCTGTCTCTGTGTTGGGGAGCAGGGTCTAGCACTAGGTGAGAGGAGCTGTTTGTATCCTTCGCCGACAAGATGTCCTCCATCAGGGATGGAATCTTCTCAAGTACCTCTTGAAGGGGATGCAGAGCCTGGCCTGAAATGTGTAGAAACACTCCTTCTGTCTGGGATGAGTTTGAGCTGATTGGGGTGAAGGAGGTGGTGAAAATAATCTCAAAGCTGTGGCCAACTCAATGTGAGCTGGACTCAGGTAGGAAGGTAAAAGTTTATTTTTATACAGGTAATACATGTCATTTGGACTCAGGTACAACCCAGCTTTTGGTTGGATGCTTGGACCTGATTGGACTTGTGATTCTGGGGTCATCTGGAGTTCCTTTAGGAGTGGGGTCTTCCCATTGGCCTTGAAAGAGACCTTGGTTATATCCCTTTTGAAGAAACCCTCTTTGGACCCAAATTGCCTCAGCAATTACAGACTGGTCTCCAACCTCCCATTTTTAGGGAAGGTTACTGAAAAGGTGGTGGCCATACAGCTTGAGAGACATCTTGCCTCTTCCTCCACCTATGAGCCCTTCTAGTCTGGGTTTTGTGCATGGCGTAGTACAGCAACCACCCCGGCAAGGGTGCATAATGATCTCCTGATGGTGAGGAACAGGAGAGACTGGACCATCTTGGTCCTCCTGGACATCTCTGTGGCGTTTGACACCATGGACTATGAAGTGTTACTTGACCACCTGTGGTTCTGGTGTGGCTTGTCCGGTAATGTCATCAACTGGTTCAGGTCATACCAGACAAGCAGAGTGCAAAGGGTGATAATGGGGTTAGCTGCATCTAACCCAAAGCTTTTGTGCTGTGGGGTCCAGCAGGGTTTGGTCTTGTCACCCTTGTTGATTACAGTGTACATGCTGCCATTAGGGAACATTATCAGGCAGTTGGGGCTAGGTTTTCACTGCTATGCAGATGATACTCAACTGTACTTGTTCTGTGCGCCCAACACCCAGGTGTTGGCCTCAGTATTTAACAGCTGCCTCGATGAGATCCAGGCATGGACAACTCAAAACTGGCTTAAACTTAACCCAGACAAGACAGAGGTACTAGTTGTGGATCCAGTTCATCAGGGCAGTGGGGGTATGAGGAGATACCCCCTTGGCCTAGTGTTAGGTGGCATTCCCCTTGACCATCTAGACAGGTGAAGGATTTGGGCGTGATCCTGTATGATGGTTTGATGCTTGATGCACAGGTGTCAGCCATCATCAGGAGTGGATTTTACCATCTCCAGAACATCAACAGAATCTGAGCCCTGATTCTGCCCGAGGATCTAAAAATGCTGGTGCATGCATTTGTCACTTCCAGGCTGGACTACTGTAATGCCCTGTACCTAGGGTTATTTGGAGGCAACCTCCATAGGCTGAAGCTAGTGCAGAACTCGGTGGCAAGGTTGTTGACTGGGGTGAGACTGTGTGAGCATATCAACCTGGTCCTCCATGGACTGCACTGGCTGCCAGTCAGGTGGAGGACTGTCTTCAAGGTAGGGCTCCTGACTTACAAGACATTACACGAAAGGGGGCCTGTTTATCTGCAAGATCTCCTTCTCCCCTAATGCCCACCCAGGGCACTCCTTTCTGCCAGGGAAGGCCTCCTTGGAGTTCCCAAAGTTAGGCTGCAGCACTCTGGGGACAGGGCATTCTCAGTGGCAGCATCTACACTGTGGAACTCCCTTCCTGGTCATCTAAGGGAGGCTTCCTTGGTAGAAGCTTTTAAAAAGAGGTTAAAGACATACCTGTTCCAACAGGCTTTCACTGATTGATAAATTGGTTTTAAGGGATGGAGAGTATAATTTTAAATCTGTTTTAATGATGAATTGCTGTTTATATGTATGATTGAGTGGTTTTTGTATTGTACAGTACCCAGAGACTCTGGAGATGGGCGCTTTATAAATAAAATATCTATCTATCTATCTATCTATCTATCTATCTATCTATCTATCTATCTATCTATCTGTCTAAATCCCTTTGATTTCCCTTTCCATTGACATGACTTTACCACCTCCCTCTTTGCAGAACATCAGTCCATCTTGGTTTGTCTATTGATAACATTCATTTGACTTTTACTGCAGGCAGGTAAATCCCCTTGCCTGCACTAGCATCATGACCCTCAATGTCCATACAAACTCCTGCAGCTCTGATGCCCAGTATCATGCTGCACCATGACTAAAGATATCCAGATGCTTATGTCACAATGACCTTAGTTGCACCTAGCTGTAGTTCTTGGAGCCATTCAGTGTTACTGCTTTCAAATGCTAAAAATATACATCATTATCTACAGGGTTGGTAAAGACAGCAGGTAACACTGTAAAGAAACAATGGTGCATGTGCATGTGCTTCCACAAGTTATTTAGTCATCTAGTGCTAGTGGTCAACTGGTATATTGCAAGAAGATAGGCTACACAGTGATGCCTATGACTATTCTTCATGGTTCTTTACTCATGATGACCCTGACTCATGGCACCGCTATACTTGTACTATGGAGCCTCATATGAATGTTACCTTACTGCCACTCTACTCAGTCTTTTCCTATCTCCACAATGGCAGCTCAAGTGTATGGCTGGGCAAAATGGATGAATATGGATATGGCTTCAACAAAACTATCACAAAATTGCACAATTTTTACACAAGCCCATGAAATTCAACTTTAAATACTGATGTTATTTTGTAGTAATTCGCCACTTATAACTTTGCCAGCCTTTGAGCAAGAGATTAGAGAGTTAACACATCCAGAGTCTCATTTATAAGGTCAACGAGGCTAACAGAATTTGTGATATTCTATGCCCTAGTTACAGGGACATAAAATTCTGCAGTTTACACACTTGTGAAATGTAATTTTTGATTTTTTGAATATTTGGAGGCTTATAATTTTTTTTACAATTTTGCATGTGTACTGGTATATTTATTATATCAAATTTGGAATCAGGATGAATACTTTTTAATTTAGATGGAAATAATTAAAATTACAATTTTTGCAACAGTTTGTGAAATTTTTCATAAATTTTGTAAAGTTTTGTGGAAGTAAAATTGTAATATCACCATAATTCTTCTGGCAGAATATAAATGTTGCCCAGCCCTATAAAATATTAATTGAACACCCAGGCAAAAAGTATATCTCTGCTGAGACCAGAACTAAATATCAATTTAATAAATAAATGGAAACAAAAGTGAAGAAATATATATCCCTAGGAACTACCAAGAAACCCTTTTTCAGTTCACTTGAATGTGCGAATCAAGGTTTATGAGTTTAGCCCTTTGACATAGAATACTATCTGATATGAAAATATACTTTACTTGCAATATTTCAAGAGTGCTCTTATTGCAAATCTATTTTAGCATACACACTGAAAATAATGTCTACCATTAACCAGTGGCTTACTCAATGGTATAATGTGACCCCTGATTGACTCTTCTGGGATGAGGATACTAGACATTATTTATGGCTTGAACTTCTTGTCCAACAGTTGCAAACAACTTAAATGAAATACAGAAGTATACAATATATTGTACTAGCCAAATGGAGGCTTTTTTTTTTACTCTAGAGACCCATTGTTTCAGATGGTTGGCAAGCAGCTCTTAAATCATATTCTTAGCTTGTTCTATTTCTTGGTGCTGTGTGACCCTATCCAAAGTATGATACATCCTAATCACTTGCTTAAGGACTGGTCTGAGAACAATTCCAATTGTTAATCAGACTGAAACAACTGCTATGTAAATTTCACCTGGGTTGTTTTAAAGCTTTACATACTACAATAAGGGATTTATTTTGCTCCAAATTAGACATCAGAATTATGTAATATATTCAGACCTGCCCTCCATTTTTAGTAAAGTCTGCTACACTATTATGCATTTAGTTATAGTAAAATGCTCCCCAATTAGTCACATAGCTAGTTTAAAAATGTTGAGTAGGTGTGGACTGATTTTTGTTTTCTTTTAAACTGGACCTAAGTTCTTTCTATAACTATTTAGAGTACCTCCCCTGATACAAGCCCTTTTTTGTGGTTTTCAGCCCTCCTACCACACTCATATACATGACACACCCAAAGAGCTGCACATGTACATAACATTTCTTTGCTTTTCTCTGTCCATTTCAGCCTGTATTTGCACATTAGTCTCTTCCCTGGAAAACAATGGAGTGGTGGTGCAATCTGATAGGGGACACCTTTATGGAAGGAAGAGATCTTTTACTGTCTAGGATGCTCCTACTTCTACCTGTTGGCCAACATCTGGGATTCCAGCTAATGACCTGAAACCAGGTCATTATCACGGTATTCAGCTCACCAGTCACTGCTACAGGGCTGTAACAAGGCCCAAGTACTGTAGTGTATCACTAAAATGATAGCATCCTTGAATAACAGGTAATCCACATAAAGTATGTCCGGTTTTATAATAAATCAATCGGTATCCCCCAGGTTATGATAAAACAGAACTGGATAGCAGTTAGCTTATTTATGAAAAGCTGGTAAGAAAGTGAAAAGTGAAAACATCTCTTTCCACATCAGGAGGACCTGACAAGTAGGTTAAGGGGGACAGGAATTTATTACTTATGTGGGTTCCACATCATAATAGCAAATGCAAAACAGTGCTCACTATTATGGTGAGTGTATATCGCCAAAAAGCAAATTGGTGATATACACTTCAAGGTAATGTGACATCCGGATTTAAAAAAAAGTATTTTTTTGCTGGAGGGCTGGGCCCCTCCGCACTGGGCTTTGCCCACCCTCACCCCCCGGAATTAGGATTCTCAACTCCAGGGGGATGCATATTGAGGAGGGGGCAAAAATCTGTATGTCTGCAAAATTTAAGTATTGCAGCTTGCAGCTGTGGCAAAATGTACACACTCTCGGTCCTGAACCCAGTAACTGCTGTGCAACAGCTAGCCACCTACACCACCAAGCTACATGGCTAGCTTGGCAGAAGCCAGTACAACAGTGCCAGAAAACCCCTTCCCCTCGCTATTCCCCCTTCTGTTTGCCCTTCCACCTGGTCGCTATCCCATACCCTCGCTATTCTGCAGGGTAGCCCACAATAACAGCACCCAAAATGAGTCACTATTTTTGTAGTCGCTCATTTTGGGCTGCTATTATAACATGATACCACTTATGTGCAACTGTTTAAAATGTCTTTATTTTCATAAATTATATTCATACCTCTGAAGGATCCCTATTTAACTATGCCTGAATAAAAGCTGAAGCTGTCAGTTGTGTTTTGTATTGCTTTCTTTGTATGGACAACATTCTGTGCAGTTCCTTCCATGGAACCAAGGATTTGGAGATTTGACTATGTCACTTCAGGGTTTCAGAACCATGGGCACTGTACTGATAATTTCATGCTCACATTTCTGAAACCATGAAGTGACATTGTCTAAGCTTCAAATTTTTGGTTCCATGAAAGGAACTGCACAGAATGTTGTCCATACAAAGAAAGCAATACAAAACACAACTGACAGCTTCAGCTTTTATTCAGGCACAGTTAAATAGGGATCCTTCAGAGGTATAAATATAATTTATGAAAACAGAGGCATTTCAAACAGCTGCACATAAGTAATCAGTTCCTTTCCCCTTTAACATATTGACTTAGAAGAAACAATATGTGCAGGCATCATCATTCCTCAGTTTATGTTTACTTTTTCCTAATGGTATAGTGTATGCTATTCAAACCATGAGTACCATTATTAGTTGTTATGTGTGGCAGTGAAAACGGGGGGATTGGTTACACTGTTGCATCACCACCTGCTGGTACCACAGGCAAAGCTGAATGAGTATTACAAACAAGAGGAGTCTCTTTTCAAATGAGGGGTAATTCAAATTGTTGAGCCATACGTTTGAGGGAAATAACAACTTCTGCAGCTGCTAACCTGCTGTACTGAGCCTGTGACTGGATGTCAACATGACATTGTGCCTGGGGCAAGGTGCAGTGACAAACTGTGATGTAATCTCTCTGGCTAGTGAAGTGAGGCATCCTGCCAAGAAGAGACCACCCTCCAATCTCTCCCACCTGCAATTTGGGCCCCAGTGTGCCAATGGCTTAATTTATGTTATGGTTATCCTCCCTGGTAGTCCAGTGGTCCTCACATCTACTCCTAGGCAACATTATATCCTTGTTGTGCAGTGGAACTACTGCTACCTAGCCCCAGCCTAACTTGAATTATTTTATTCCTCTAGCTAATACTTCTCCTTCATGTGGGCTGCTGTGCCTGTTCAAAGTACTCTGTCCCCATTATCACCAGTTTCTTCTGTCTGTAATCCAAAGTAGACAGAAGAGGCTGCCAATGGGCTTGCAATATCTGCCATTCTTTCATAAATGGTACACCTTACCATTAACATTATGGGTCCATCTTCCATTGTCCAATTTTCAAATAGCCTTTTGCAACAACTCAGAAAATAATTGCAACCCCTGCTGAGCATAGCTTGAGAAGGTTGTAAGGTCATTAGCAGCACTAAGTGTTTGCACTGGCCACTTAGCAGTAGCTCAGATTGGGGCTTTATACTGTTTTATATGGCCATTAATACAATAGAAACACAGATACATAGAATCTGATGGCAGAAGGAGACCAAATGTTCATCTAGTCTGACCTTTAATATCATTGCCTCACCACACTGACCTCTTGTCTTAGTGGTTGGTTTCTCTTCCCTTCTGCTATACCTACACACAATCTGTCAATGTCCCTCTTTTGGCATATTTATTCATTTTCCCTGTCCCAACCATGCTTAAAGCCATTAAGAGTTGCAGTCCCCACCACCTGTGATTGATAAATGTTCAAAACATCCACTACTCTCTCTGTAAAGAAGAAATTCCTCAAATGCTTCATAAATTTACCCCCCCAACAGCATCCAGTCATGACCCCCTAGTGACTGCATCCTTATTTCTTACAAATATGTTCCCACTGTTTACCCTATTATACCCCTAATAAACTTATATATTTCCATCATATCCCCCCCTCTCCCACCTGGTCTTTAGTGTATACATATTCAGGTCTTCCAACTACACCTCATAGGATTTACTCTGTTGCCCCTGGATCATCTTGGAGACCCTACACTACACAGATTCCTATCTATCAATATCTTTCCTTAGATAAGGATTCTGGAACTGGGTACAATATTCCATATGTGGCCTCACAAGTGATCTGCCTAGTGGCATAATCGCCTCACTTCTCCTCCTGTCAAAACCACTCCCTATGCAACCCAGCATCCCTTAAGCCTTGCTGCATGTTTTCATATATTCCCTTATAGAAATATAGGTGTGCTGTGTACATGCAGAATGCATGCCACATGCTTAATTGTGCAATGTTTGCATGAAGTTTGCATGCACAAAGTGATCCTAAGCAAACCAGGTCTAAAAAGCAAATCAGGTTTGCCTGTTGCAAGCTTGACATGTGCACAGCAGGTATGCTGGTGTGAACATCTTCTAAAAAATACATCTGGTCTGTGTGTTGCATGCTTGACTTGAGTGCAGCAGTTAAGCCAGTGTGAACATCATTTAAACGTCATATCAGGTTCACATGCTGCATGCTTGCCATGTGTGCAGCAACTAAGCTGGTGCAAATCTCATCTAAAACACATCAGTTTCTATTTCTTATACTACTGCTAATGATTAGAGTCATTAAAATACATTTTTATTTGAATTCCCATAAAATTAGGTAAACTCATTAATTCTAATCCGTTTGCAAGTTGTTTAATGGCTTTTGATTTTTGTCATTTAATCACCATTAATTTGTAAAGTATTGTTTGCTTACTGCATTAAATGTCTATGATATAGCCAGTCAACATCCCCCATTCCATAAGTATGAAGAGGGGCCTCTGTATTGTGAAGCTTGTCCTTTTTGTTTTGGAACTTGCAAATCCCTTATACATACATTTAGTGCTACAAATGTGTTTTTCCATGACTATTTTATCTCACTTACTTTTCCCTTTGTCATTCTTTATGGATCATATACATTATGGCCATGCTCAGCACTCTTTGTGATGAGTAGAGTCCTGGAAACATGCACCATAGCCCACATTCTGTCAATGAAATGAGGGATATGGACACTCAAAATGAAGGACACTAACCCACATGATGATCAGGACGCATCATGAAACATGGAGACAGAGTGCCTCAGAACACAATGGAAACCATTGCACTGACACCTGAGAATGCATTTCTATCTTTAAGTAGGGGTGCTGTTTAGGCAGGGCAAAGGGGGGCAGTTGCCCCCATATTTGTGCCTAGGTTGTTCTTATGGTGTGGCAATAATGACATTAAATTTGGATTTAATCTTTTGCACAATAAGTTCCCACCTGGCCTGTTTTTGCTCACACTGCAGGTACTCTCTAGACTTGAATGTGTCTGTATTGTGTTGGCCACCCTCTCCACCTATTAGCAGCAGAACAGTCACATGTAATGTGGATGAGCTCCAGACAAAAAGGAGGGCATAAGTCTTGCAAGTGCAACACTGTCTTTCCCTCCACAGAATAGACAGACTGCAAGCTACAGCTTGGAGGAGTCAGAGAGCACTGAACTCTCAATAGCAGTGTTGTGACAGCATATTTTTGTTGGTCTACTCTTACTGAGTCTCCATCTCCCCTGGTGGCTGAAGGGGCACAGGATGAGCTAGAAGAGAACTCAAGACTAGGCTACCTACTTACTCTACTAGGCTCGCCTTGCAAAAATGCCAGCACAGACCTCCATGAAAGCAAGCTAGGCTTAGCAGCAACAGTGACAGCAGTGTAGGTGGCCTTCATAGGCCTTGATCAGTGCAGTATGGTAGCAGCCACAGCAGCAACCAAGCAAGAAGCAAGCAACCCAGGTTGGGTGGGTTCAGTTGGTGAGGTGCCTTGGACGCAGACCATGTTGGGGACCTGTGATGGCTGGTTCTAGCATCCAGCTTCTGGTGGAAGGACAGAGGGGGAGCAGACTGAAAACTGGGCTGGTGGCACACTATGCCAGGCATGCAGGTTCTGGCCATATGTCTGGTTAAGTAAAAGTAAATATTTTTTTTACAGGGGGATTGCAGAAGGAGGAAGGATGAAATACTAATGTATTTTTCATGTTTCTTCTCCTTTGGGTGGTGTCATGACTCATAGGGGATGGGTACCGAATGCAATGGAGTCAGGGAGAAAAATCATGACAAAGTTATTTTTGGGGGAGGGGCAGAACTTCAGCCAGGAAAAAAATTGGTTAGTAAGTGGGTGAGTTTAAGCCCAAATCTGATGCACTGCTCCAGGGTATATACAGATGAATCTTATACATTTGAATCTTTCCTGATCTGCATTTCACTTTTAAGTCAAAACAAATAAGTTGTATCTTTTAAAGATGTTACATACATTCTAGAGATGTCCCTTGCATTCACAGACAGCTGAGCGATATGGTATGCACAGACTATTTGAGCCCCACTATAGTCATGCTCATGCCCACCTCTCCTCCTGAAGCTAATCTCCACATCCCCACACTCAGACACATTATGACAAAGGGCAAAGGAGACTGAAGGGGGTGTGCACCATTGAAACGAATGAAGTTATTTTTTTATTACTATTTTATACATTATTGATGGAGAGTTGGAGATTATTAATGAAAGCCACCGCTTGACTTACAAGGGCCCATTAGTAGAACAGTCACCTTTATTATTCTCCAACTCACCATCATAATGTATAAAATAGCAATAAAAAATAACTCCATTAATTTCAAGGGGGTACACCACAACACTTTAACCCATGGACATCATCTCTTAAAGACTCCTGCTTCTGGCTCCCTAGTACTCAAGTAAGAGACTTTTTACTTATATCCATACTTGGTGGGTTGCCTGTAGCAGCATGGCTGTACATGCTACAGTGTGTGTGCTTGGGGGAGGGACTGGCCATGTCGGTGTGTGTGCCAAGCTACTGCTACTTTTGTATTTGCATCTTAAAGTCTGTTTGCATGGAAACATTAAAAACTATGGAGAGAAAATAATAGGAGTACAGGCCAGACAGATGTAATTATGTGGTTTTGTGGGTAAGTCTGTGTATTGGGGGTTGAAAAACCACATGTGTTTCCATTAGTACATGTGCTACAGCTCAACTGTGAAACTCAGAGGAGGGAGAGAAGAAAACTGAAAAGCGTAACAGTGGCTACAAGCATGCTGCATGTGTGCAGATGTATTTAGATACAGTATGTATTGAGGTACAAACAAGCTATATGTATGCAGACAGTTTGGCTTAGTGGTTAAAGGTACTGAACTGCAAACCAAGAGACTTGGAGTCATGAAGGCCTGGGTTTGAATCTCATCAACCCCCACTTGTGTATGCTGAGATGCGTGATCCTGAGGAAATCACTTGACTTTTATGTGTGTAGTTATCAGTGACCACTTGCTTTTTGCACGCATGCCACATGCATGCAGTCTTTCCAAATTTAACATAAAAATCATGGTTTCCACACTTGCTTGCTGCACGCATGCCATATGCATACAATAGATTCCAATTTAACATTTAAATCATACTTGCAACATGCATATCACTTGGGTAGTTTTATGTGAGCAGCATGAAAACATTTCATATAATTATTTCTGTAAGGGTTGACTTGTTTATTTGAAGAAGTCACTAATTATGGACCCTAAATCTCTCTCTCTCTCTCTCTCTCTCTCTGTCTCTCTCTCTCTTTCTCTCTCTCTCTCTCTCTCTCTCTCTCTCTCTCCTATTGCACGTGCCAGTTTAACTTGTCCAATGCAGTATTGCATGTAAGGATTATGTTTACTTAAGTGAATACTTCACATTTCTTGGAGCTGAACCTCAACTGCTGGTTCTTAGTCAATTTTTCTAGTATTTTTAGGTATTTCTAGAGCTCCTGCACTCCCACCTCATGAGCTGCCATTCTATATAGCTTTTTATCTGTAAATAGACACAGTTTTCCTTGGATACTCATGCCAATGTCACTAATCTATATATTAATGAAACACAATGTCACACATGCCCACACAATGCAAAGCATCATGGGCTGCATATGCAAATCACCTCAGAATAGTATGCTGGCTCAACTTTAAGCAGAAATGCTCCTGGTAGGACGAAACACATGTCTTTGTCTTCTGTTAGCACCCTTTGCAGACTGTGTGAGAGGCCTTTTGGCACCATGCATTTCTGCTTAAAGTTGAATCAGCATAATTTTCTGTGGTGATTTGTATATGCACCCCATGATGCTTTGCATTGTGCGGGCATGTGTGATTTTGTATTTCTTTGAAACTTGGCTTCCCGGCCAAATGGCCTTTGGGGTAACCATTGTCTCAGTTTTTGTGCACAGAGGTTTTTTTTTGTCTTGTGTATTAATGAATGTGTCCCAGGACTGATCCTTGTGGTACTCCTTTTGTTACCTCTCTATCCCCTAATTTAGTCACATTTACAACTACTCTTTGTTGCCTTTCTTTAAACAGTCACAACCTACTTAACTGAAGCCTGATTCACTCCAAAGTCCTCCATTTTCTTTTGCACCCTCCTGCAAGATATTGAATCAAAGGCTGTAGTGAAGCCAAAGCAAAGCAGATCTACTGCCTGCCCATTATCCATTGCCCTAGTGACGCAGTTAAAAAAATGATCAGGTTAGTGTGTGATGATCTACCACACAATATCATTCAATTTTTCATCCTCTAATCTGCTTTCCTCCAGATAGGCCACCAGACCTTGCTTTAGTATGGTCTCCATTAGCTTAACTACTATGGACATATGTCTGAGAGGCCTATAGTCACCTGGTTCCTCCCTGTCTCCACTTCATAATGTGGTACTACATTGGCAGGCCTCCAATCTGTTGCCACCACTCCAGATTGCAATGAGTTATTGAATATGCAGGTTAAGGGTACTGTCAATACTATGGCCAGTTCCATTCACACTATAGGATGCACTCCATCTGGACCTGGTGCCTTGTCTGTTTTAAGAGTCTCTAGACCTTTTTGTACCTAGCTTACTGAAATATTTTTTCTACTCATGTTTTGATTCCCTTATATCAGACTTTATGCCGCTCTCCAGTAGAGGACAATTGTTCTCCATCATAAATACTTAGTAGAAGTCATTTTTAATTATATATAACTACTGCTGATCACCCTCAATTACCCTGCCTCCATCAACTAGCCAAACTATCCCCCTTGTTTTCTTTTTTCAGTAATGTATCTAGAAAATTATTTTTCTCTACGTTTTACTCTCCCAGCAAACTTCAGTTCAGTATTGGCCTTTGTCTTTCTAATCTCCATCCTGACTTCTTTAACTTTAGTCTGATACTCCAGCCAGGCCTTCTCTCCTTTTTCACTCTTGTACACAAGGACACTATTCTCGTTGCACTCACTGCTTCCCTCACCCTCTTTGAAAACCAAATTGGTCTTTGTGTTTGTTCATTTTTTCAACTTTTTTTGCACATGCTATGATCACTTCAAAGACTGTTCCTTTGAACAGGCTCAATAGTTCTTACACCCCCACTATCTGTTTCATGTTTTACTACTGTTAGATTTCATTAAATTCATTTTTTTTATTAGAGTCTCTTCTCTTTACCTTGGTATTCCAATTTAAATCCTGGTTTGTTTTGAGAATGATCACTATGAAAATAGAGAGCGGTCTCATGAGATGTAGACAATAGGGAAGGTGGAATGTCTGCTCCACTAAACCGACCAATAACACGGCTGGTATCATAGGGTCCATTTCGAATCTCAAGAAAATCATGATTTGGCTCAGTAGAAAAGTTTTGGAATTGGATATGTATACCTGAAAGCAAGTAAAGAAAAATGGTGTTATTATAACCAAAGAAAAATTATTATTTACATCACATTAATTACAATGTTAAGGAACCTGTAAACATGACATTTGAAAATCCTTCTTAGGATTTGGAAACCCTTTTCAGGAAACTCAGTAGAAATTATAGATAGGAAACAATGTCAGAAAGAGGAAGGGCAGTGTTATGCTGGGTGTTACAGAACTCAGTTGCATATACAGAGGTTCCTATAAAGCAGTCCTCTCCTAATAATAACAAAGGCAGGCATGAGTTGCAACAGGCTAAGGAGAAACAGTGGGAGGAGAAAAGATGGATTAATATATGCAAACAAAGTACTGTAAAAGTAAAAGTAGTACTAAAAATCTTTATTTTGTGACAAGATAAAACTGCTAGGGCCACCAAGGTCCTATGCTAATAGTTGTCCTGTATTGAGGTACTGTATAGTGCATTAGTTACAGTAGCAGTTTCAATATAAGCAGGGAAGATGAGTTACACTGGTTACAACAGTTAAATTAATTAACTATGAAGTGTACATTAGTTAAAGCAGATTACAAAGTCAGTATAAACAGTATTTACATTTAGTCTTTCAGTCAGGTACTGATACTATTAGCATGGCAGGGTTTGGCCCCCGAGGGAAAGCCACACCATCAGTTTAGTAACAGTTATAGTAGTCTGTGAGTTCTAACTGTGGAGTAGTTTTAAATTCAGCCAGAGATTTACTCCCTCTGAATTTTGGGGACAGTGAATGTCAGGCCATGGGAAAGAGGTAACCAAGGATTATTTAACCATAGTTGGTTCAGACCCTAGTTACTGTACACAGAGGTCTCTATTTTTGATGTCTTGCATGTCGTATGTGTTATTTGGATAATTGTTTGCTAGACCCTCATATCCGGTTGTCATGTACTTTCCCCATGCTCTATCCTTCATCCTAATACTCGTTTCTTTTTGTTTTAGTATTTCTGTTACCTATTACACAACTGCAGTGAAACTGCAATGTAGTTTTATGCAACAAATTGGTAACTGCTGTGTAATTACCCTGATGCATGTAATTAATGAATAGTTACATTAAAACAGACACAATGTAACCATTGGTTTTTATTGGGGAATATTTGTTACATAATTCAATAGATGATTTGGTAAATTCCTCAATGGCCATATTGATGTCAGGGGTAAGTTCTGGCATGTTCCACCTTTTATTTTGCATACTAAGGTTGAAGCTTTAAGCACAGAAATTTCAAAAATTTCAGCTTGTTCTGTAGTTTTGCTTTGATGGCTTTGCAGCTGTTTTATCATGGCAGAAGGGTACTGGTCTGTGGTCTCCAAGGTTCAAGCTTAGTACCCTGTGGCGTGACACTTATATGTTAGGCAATACATTTCAGTTCAAGGAGATTTCCAGTATTGTTATGTGAGCATTTCCTCATTGGTAAATCCATTACCAGGATCACCCCCAGGGGTGCCAAGCTTTCTGCAAGATTGTCCCCCCTCAGTCTGCCCCACACTGTTTTGATGTCACTGAGGTGGACCAGCACCCCATCCCCGCCTTGGCAGCATCCTGTAGTGTTTGGGCCAGCTAATCAGAATGGAGTGGTTTTATTTTGGGTGGGGAATAAACAATACCAATATTTAGTTTTAAGTAGTTTATGGCCACAACTAGACATTCATAGAAACATAGAAACATAGAATCTGTTGGCAGATAAGGACCATGCAGCCCACCTAGTCTGATCATTTCCCTACTTGGTTTGTCAATCCCTGCTCTTATCTGATCTGCCTTTCCCCTGCTCTGCTATACAGCAGTGTGCTTTTATGCTTATCCCAGACTTTTTTGAAACCCCATACTGTTTTCAGTTCCACCACCTCCGCTGGTAGGCTGTTTCATGGATCCACCACCCTCCCTGTGAAAAAATACTTCCTAGCATTCCCACTAAGCCTCCCTCCCTCCAGCTTCATGTTATGTCCCCTTGTCCTTGTGCACTTTCTTCTCTGAAATATGCTCCCTTCCTGTACCCTGTTTATTCATCTAAGGCATTTAAAAGTCTGTGTCATATCCCCTCTCTCCCTTCTCTCTTCTAGTGAATAGATGTTTAGTTCCTTCAGTTTTTCCTCATAAGGCTTGTGGTGCAGTCCATGTATCATTTTTGTTGCTCTTCTCTGGACTGTTTCCATTCTGTCTATGTCTTTCTTGAGATGCGGTTTCCAGAATTGGACACAGTATTCCAGATGAGGCCTCATCAGTGATCTATATAGTGGTATCACCACTTCACTCCTTCTACTGGTTATGCCCCTTCCTGTGCACCTCAGCATTTTGTTTGCCTTCCCCACTGCTTTTTTGCATTGTTTGGCTTACTTCAGGTCATCAGATATGATAACCCCCATGTCTCTTTCCTAACTTTTCTAACAATGACCAACCTAGTTGAATTTTTCGATTGGGTGACTAGGGAGGTGTATCATGGGAGGGCAGTAGACATGGCCTACAGTATCTGGAATTCAGTAAGACCTTTGACACTGTGCCACATAGAAGACTATTACACAAACTGGGGAATGTGGGTATGGGCAGGACAGTAGTGGGGTGGGTAGGTAACTGGCTGGGTGGCAGGACACAGAGGGTGGTGGTAAATGGCTGTTACTCCACAGAGGGAAGAGTGACCAGTGGGGTACCACAGGGATCAGTGCTGGGACCGGTCCTATTCAACATCTTCATCAGTGACATTGCACAGGACCTAGAAGGCAGAATTTCACTGTTCGCTGATGACACAAAGCTCTGTAACAGACTAGACACACCAGAGAGTGTAGACAGAATAAGAAGGGACCTGCAGAAACTTGAAGAATGGTCAGGGGTTTGACAGTTGAAATTCAGTGCAAAGAAGTGCAAGACAATGAATATGGGGCACAAAAACCTTGGCACAATATATCAGTTGAGGGGTGAAGATATAGCATGCACCAAACAGGAAAGGGATCTTGGGGTTATCATCTCTACCTCAAGGTAAGGAAACAGCGTGACAAGGCAGCAGGTAAAGCAAATCAGATGTTGGGATGCATAGGCAGGGGCATCATCTGCAGGAAAAGGGAGGTCTTAATTCCACTATACAAGACACTAGCGAGGCCCCACCGGGAGTACAGTGTGCAGTTCTGGAGTCCTAACCTATGTAAGGACATAGATAGGGTAGAGAAGGTTCAGAGGAGGGCAACAAAGATGGTACATGGATTGCATCAGAAGTCCTATGAGGACAGGTTGAAGGAATTGAATATGTACTCCCTGGAGGAGAGGAGGGAGAGAGGGGATATGATAGAAACATACAAGTATCTTACAGGGAGGAACAGGGTGCAGGAATACACTATTTTTAAGTGAAAAAGATGTTCCAGGACTAGAGAGCATATGATGAATTTGGAGGGAGGATGATTCTGAGGAAATGTAAGGAAGAATTTCTTCACAGAACAGGTGGTGGACAAGTGGAACACCCTGCCAGAGGGAGTGGTGTGGGCTGAAACAATCACAGGATTTTAAGAATGCATGGGATAGACATAAAGGAATTCTGGAGTTCAGGGTAAGGGGCAACAGATTTCTAGGAAAACATAAAGTGAACTTACAAGCTCAAATGGGCAGACTGGGTGGGCCATAGGGCCTTATCTGATGACACTGCCTATGTATATATGTATCTACGTAACTTGTGGTGACTAGAACCTGCCCCCCTCATCCTGTATTCCTCTCTTGGGTTTCTGTGTCCAAGGTGCATTGTCTTGCACTTCTTAGCATTGAAACCCAACTGCCAAACCCTTGACCATTCCTCAAGTAGTCTTAGGTCGTTTCTCATTTTATCTAGCCCCTCCTGTATGTTGACTCGTTACAGATCTTGGTGTCACCTGTGAACAGGCATACTTTCCCCCTCCAGTCCTTCTGTAATGTTGCTTATGAAAACAGTGACTAGAACTGGACCCAGCACCAATCCCTGTGGAACCCTGCTGGTCACCTCCCCCTCTTCTGATTTTATGCCATTTACTACCACCCTCTAGGTCCTGCCTTTTAAACAGTTTTCAACAAATTTTGCCACTTTAGAGCCCGTACCTAGATTCCCCAATTTGATAAGCAACCTTCTTTGAGGAACGGTGTTGAAGGCCTTATTGAAATCCAGGTAGGCCACATCCACCATCCCTCCCTGACCCACCACCCCGGTCACCCAGTCAAATAAATTGATAAGATTAGTCTGACAGAACCTACCCTCAGTGAATCCATGCCACCTTGGGTCTTTTGCACCACTTGACTCCAGGAACTTCACTACCATCTCCTTAAGCAGGGACTCCATCAGTTTCCCCACCACTGAGGTCAGGCTTACAGGTCTGTTACTGCCTGCCTCCTCCCTACTTCCAGTCTTGTGCAGTAGGATTTGGTTCTTTCTAAAGCTCCAGAATAGATTGTTTTCAAAGTGCCAAGATCTTCCTTTATGTAAAGCAATACCCACCCCTATCCCCATTTTGGGCCAATCAGTCTAATTTGGTGGTTGTTTTCCAACTGTATTTTTTAGTCCAAGATGTTTTTTGTTAGGCATGTTTCTGTTAGGCCTGTTATGTCCCAGTCTCCCAGTCTTTTTTTTCACCCAGATTTTAAATTGGTCCCTTTTTATTACCAGACTTCTTGCATTTTTGTGAACTACTTTGATATTGTGACTTGATGGTTCAGGACCTGGGCTCACCTCCATGCCCCCACACATGATCACTAGAACTGCATACAGTGTCATACATGATTTGATTTCTGCTGATTTTGCTAGGTGCAGATTAGCAATGCTGACTGTGTTTTTCTCATGTAGGAAAGCCATCAGCTGGGAAAAAAAAAACAGTCATACTCGGGTGCTTATATACTAGGCTCTGTGGGAGTGAGACTGAGCCCCAAAGGTACAACAGAATCCAATTTGACTCCACCACATTGTTATTTTCAATGTTACACATTTACAAGCAGAGGCTTGGGTATCAGTAGGGGACATCAAGGGAGACAGAAGAGGTATAGAGAGACTTGGAACAATGGAGAAGTAATGCAGAGGACCTGGGTGTAGCAAACTAAGGTTTGGAAAGTTCAAAAGCATATAGGCAGTTATAAAAAACAATAGATGTACTAGGCAGCAAGGGAAAGCAATGGATATATCAGAATGGCTAAAAAGCATAGAATGGCAATCTGGCTTCAATGCAAGGTTAAGGAGGCTGTCAGGGCAAGGAGAGTCACTTTGAGAAAATATAAATGGGAACAGACAGAGGGGAACTTGTTGGAATATGTGAATCACTTTCAAATCACCCAAGAACTGATCAGGAAGACCAAAATAGACACTACACTGAGGACAGGGGAACAGAAAATAACAAAATATTTGCTGCATAAAGAAGAAAAAGGATACTAAGGGGGAAGGGGTATACAGAAGATGACCAGTGGCTGATGGTCACATTGAAAGACAACACTGAAATGGCAATCATCCTGATTTTTTTTTCAGCTTGGTCTTCACTGTGGAAGCAGGGGATCCACCTCCAGAAAGGTGGGTCAGGTTTAGGGAGAGATGGAGCAGTAGTTAGTGGATGGAGTTGTCACTGAGGCCAGAGTCCTAAAAGGGCTTTAAGGCCTGAATGTAAATAAATCCCCAAGGCCAAATGGTTTGCAACCCACAGTACTATGAAAGGTGGCACAGGCTCTGGAAGGCCACTATGTGCAATATTGAATTGTTCCCTGCAGACAGAGATGATGCCTGTGAACTAAAGAGTACCAGATGTGGTTCCACTAGATAAGCTTTGTGCTAGAAATGACCCCAGGAATTATAGGCCAGTAAGTGTGACTTTTATTGTGAAGAATTTGTTTGTGACCATAAGCAGGGAGTGCATACTAGGGAAAGACAGCATGGGATTGTTAGGAGATGGTCGAGACAAATTAATTTAATAGATTTTTTAATTCAGTGACACAGGAAATGGATTGAAGGCAGAAAGTGGATATCCTTTATTAGGACTTTAGTAAGGCCTTCAACTCCATGCTACATCAGAGACTGCTTAAAAGGTGGTAGACTCTGGAATACAGGAAAATGTTAAAGATAGTAATGGAACTGTCTATAAGGGAAGACCCATAGGGCTATACTTAATGGCAAATATTTACAGTAGGAGTCAAAGTTCAGTAGTTTTTTTTTCCCAGAGCTCTGTCCTGAGACCAATGCTTTTCAGCATGAATACCTCAAATATATTGTAGGGGAAGGGGTCATCTATAAAGGTTGCCTATTTGTGATGACACTAAACTCTGAAGGAGAGTGTCAAAGATATCCCACATGTTGTACCTCTTTGACCCTAACTGGTCCCTGTGTAGCCCTCATCCAATTTTTGTATTATTATTATGTCCATATGCCTATCCCATGCATGCTTGAAACCCACCACTGTTTTAGGCTCCTCAATTTTAGCTGGCAGTTGAGTCCATGTTTCAACCACCCTCTCACTGAAGTATTCCCTTAGTCACTCCTGGACCTTCTTCCTTGCAGCATTATTACATGCCTCTTGTTTTGATGCTCATCCTCAGCTGGAAGAGGCTCTCCCACATGCCCTGTTTACCTCTGTGAGGTACTTGAAAGTTTCAAGCATATCATTACTTGCTCTCCTGTCTTCCAGAGTGTACATGTTGAGGTTCTTCAGCCTCTCCTCATAGGGCTTTGTTTGCAACCCCTGCAACATTTTGGTTGCTCTTCTCTGGACCACTTCCAACCTGTCAGTGTCCTTCCAGGGATGTGGCCTCCAAAACTGTACACTATACTCAAGGTGGGGCATACTGTACAGTGGCAGCACAACCTCCCTCCTCATGTTGGTGATGCCCCTCCCTATACAACCCAGCATCCCACTAGCCCTGCTCATGGCCTTGCCACATTGTGCTGTCAAATTGAGGTCCTCTAATATACCAGCCTTGAAGCCTTATCTTATCTGGTGACTGCAACGTCTCCCTCCAGTGACTGCCAACAACCCTCATGTAAATAGGGAGGAAGAATGTTTGAAATGAGTATATACTGCACTCAATAGAAGTGGTAAGTGTGACACAGGCAGCAGAGGTGAGAAACTAGGGAGTCATCATTAGCAAAAGCTTAAAATCAAATGCCTAGTGCAATAAAGAACATGGGAGAGCTTGTATAATGCTAAGGAGCATTGGAAGGGGCATTACTACATAAAGAAGAAAGGTGATTCTTCCATTGTTGAGACTACACCTGAAGTACTCTGACAAAATCTGATTCTCTCATCTTGAAAGTCAGGGAAAGATAGGAATCAGTCCACAGAACTGCCACAACAATGATCAGCTGTCTTAAGATAGTGCATATGATGACACTTTAAAGATTTTGATCATGTACTCCCTGGAGATCAGGAGGGAAAAGTGGACCTAACAGAAATGTACATATTTCTCTTAGGGAGTAGCATGATGGGCACAGCAGAGCTGTTATGGTAAAATGAAAGTGACAATGGTTACTGGGAGCAGAACTATCAGTTGATGAGGGTGAGATAAAAAAAGATGTGAGGGTTATTCTTCATAGAGAGGGTGCTGAAGGCTGGAAAGGCTTGCTCAGTGAGTGGGCAAAAACTAGTAGTTTGAAGGATTTAAGGTCAGGTCAAATAGATAAAAGGTGGTGCTGGGAGGTTCAGGAAAACATGGTCTGAAGCAGCTGGCTGGTGCTTTGGGGTCAGTAGATAGGTTCAGGGCAGACTGGATGGGACTTTGCCCTTTTTGTATAGCATTATATACTTCAAGATTTCTAAATGTTTTGCATTCTCCCAAATATTTTGAACTTGTGAGACTGTTGCACGTGAGTGGCTCTCAGGAAAAAGTGCCTGTACACAGTGTAGGAGATGTACAGCTCTCACCTCAGAGCTAGCTACAGCATGGGATGAAGCAGGCCTGTTGCAAAGTGGAGTGGGGTGGGGATTGCACCTACTTGCTACAAACTCTCTCATACAGATGCCAGAGGAGTACACCCAGGAATCAAAGGGCATTTGGCAGGGTTGAGGGGGATAGAGCAGGATGTCTAGGTAGTGGAAGGAGTCCTGCATTTGTGATCAAAAACCACTTCCCTCACCTGGTGGAGGAGGTCCAGCCAGAAACTCCCCAAAGGAAGATGTTACCGGTTTTATGTCTGTGGCTCCAGCAACTGCAGCTAGGACAACAGCTGAGAAGAGGAACCCAAAATCAGAGGAAATATCAGAAAATTCACTGTAATTGGAGACTCAATGGTAATGGGCTTGGGTCAAATTGGGCAGGAGCCACAGGAAGTCAGTTCTAACACCTCTGGAAAATATGTATGCCAGCTCTGCCACCTCTTTCATCTTTTTCCTTATTGACTTCTATAGGAGAGTCCCACCACATTGAAATGACAGGTCTACCAACTGGATGCCAGAGTTCCCCCACCTAAACATTTCCAATTTAACCACTTTTAATGGGATGGACAAAATTGTTTGTACAGGCAGTTACGACAGTAAAGTGGTGAGGTGTCTTTCAGGGGCTTTAGCAATGAGGGATACCACTAGGATAAAGGGAATACCTAGGCACATGTTGGAGGAGTCAGATGCTATGAGCTGGTTAGCTATGAGTTAGAGGAATTGAAGGCAAGTTTAGGATGATGGAAAACTGGCAGAGAGAAATAATGGCAGCTATGGCCTTCTCAGTGTTACTGCCAGTGTTTCATAAGGTAAGTGAGAGGTTTCTGCAGCTAGATCAGTACAATTCATAGCTGATGGTGAAGTGCAGAGAAAAAGAGTTCTGTTATGTAGGCTACCAGGGACACTTCTAGGATAGGAGGTTTGTTAGTAAGGATGACCTTCATCTTGCTAAAGAGGGGCCATGGACTTGGACAGATGTTTCATGACTTCATTTCTTGGCATTTAAACCAGGTCTGGTGGAGGCTAAAATGAGGGGTCCTCAGGGCACAGTAGCAAGTGTATGGGACCTAGCTACTGTCACACTCCCTGAACATGGAGTAAGGTAGAGGAGGAATAATAGTAAGAAGCATAAAAAGGCTCATATCCAGATGCATCTTGGGGGGAGAGGGGGAGGGGAAGAGGACAGAATAGTGCAATTACAAAGCACAATATTCAAAAATGCAAAAATATCAAAATAAGTATGAGAATATAAGTGATTACAGGCAATACTTCTGAGCAGAAAATATGCAATACAATAAAATGCAGAAAGAAGAGCAATAAAAGCAGTAAGCTGTGAGAATCAATGCAATAATATGAAGGGGTAGTGACTGAAAATTGGGATAGTGGGTCTGTACTAGTGTCAGTGTAGGATGAAGGACAGAAGCAAAGTCCAAAACACAGTATTATAAGCAACAGCAGCAGTTAGAAGAGAAATCACTGAGGAGAGATTTCAAAGTGTGATGGGAAGAAACAGAGTGAATGGAAGGATGAGGTCCCAGAATGTAGGGAAGCAGAAAGAGAAGGAAGCTTGCCAGCACAGGATTTCATTGATGGGGGGACAGAAAGAGAGTGAGGTAAAGCATGGTGAAGGAAGGAAGTAAGAGATATAAATGGGGAAGAGCGGAAAATGAAGCAACATATTAGGGGAAGGAGCCAAAGTAAAATTTATAGATGAAAGAGTCACATTGGGTGTGGTGCCTACCATCAAAAGAAGGGAGGTAGAGGGAGTGAGGTGTACAAAGATCAGTGGTAAGTGTGAATGGGGTTTGTCAAGGGAAAATTAACAGAAAGAGTGAAAGAGGGGATCCAGTCTGTCTAAGGTAGACTTGGGAGCAGCATTGTAAAAAATGTCACCGTAGTCAAAAATGAGGAGAATAATCTCTGAGAGGATCTCTGTCTAGGCAAAATTTGTTCTCTCTCTTTACAAATGACCTTAACCTTCACTGCGGGGACAGCTCTGTTGTTCAATATGTAGATGACACTGTAATCTACCGCTGTATGGAAAATCTGCTGTTACTAGATCCTCTCCTCCAAGCTGACCTAACGACACTGGAGGCCTGGCTTACATTCAGCAGAATGGTCCTCAATGCAGGCAAAATGAAAGCTATGCTGTTTGGTCCTAGATCCTTTGGGCAGGACACGTCCAAATTCCTACAGTTAAACTCTCTAGCTGGAAAAAGTATAGATGTGGTGGACACCATACAATACCTTGGGCTAAAAATTGACCAAGGTCTCACCTTCAAGTCCCATGTAAACCAAGTAACCAGGACCATTCACTGTAAACACGGCACCTTGTACCGTCTAAAAGACCAGCTTATCCTGGAGGTAAGGCTGGCAATTGCCTCCAGTGTCTTGCTCCAAACACTTACTTACACTGCCCCAATACATCAGGGTATGCCTAAGCAAGAGCTCAACTGGCTACAGGTACTGTATAACAAGGTTGCATGGTTCACAACCCAGAATCACCAAAGAAGCCACCCCTGCGATATGCTTGCCCAGCTGCAGTGGCCTTACTTTGCTTCTCGACTTTAGTACCCCCTACTCTGCCTTGCATTCAAAATACTGAGACCGGCTGCTCCCCCCAGCCTAAAAGGGACTATCTCCCTTAAGCACAATGCTTGGATGCTCAGAACCTCAGGTCAGTCTCTACTTGAAACCCCCAGAGTCAGGACAAATGCCAGTGGCAGATCCTTCTTCTTTACATCCCCCTACCTGTGGAATAATCTTCCACCTTCTGTACAGGAATCCCCCTCTCTATCAAATTTTCACACCAGGCTCAAGGCCCACATGATTGAGACCAGCATTTGTCACTGTCAAGGAATAGGGTAGTCTTTCCCTGGCCCAACAAACAATGCCTACCCTCTCCCTTTGTCTTCCAAATAGACTACAAGGCTTGGCCCTGTCTCAAACAATCACTGCTCATATGTCGTATATGTTTCTGACTTACTGACTTACTATTTTACTGCTTTTATTGTAACCTGGTTTGCATTTGTACTCTTTCTGTAACATGTTGTACCTGACAATCTGTCTCTGTACTGTATCCCAAGTCTCCCTGAAAAAGGGACCTTAGGAGCTCAGTGGGCCTACCAGGTAATCAAAATTTAATAAATAAATGCTGCTTCTCTTCTGTAAAGCATGCAAAGTTTGGGGCAGAGCCTCTTGTGCATTGCATCCACATGAACAAAGAAACCAAAGCGATGGTCCAACCAGACCCCAAGGTACTTGGAGGAAGAGACATCTCCAATCACTGCACCATCAAGAGAATGAAAGGAGAGAAGATCGAGTCAACAAGCCTTTGTCTGGTGCTAAAAGTCATAGAGACCAATTCCTTGGTGTTAAGGAACAGCTGTTTTTCATGGAACCGGTGATGTTAAAATCTATTTGGAGCTTGGTAGTGAGGTCCAGGGCAGAGGAGCCAGAGACAAAGAGTACAGTAACATCTGCATATATGTAAATGAACATAGAGAAGCAGGCAGTGGGGAGATCATTAAGAAAAATGGAGAAAATTATTTGGCCAAAGGCAGACCCTTAGGAAATGCCTAAACAGACTGGCAGTGTGGGGAGGATGTGTCTAATACATACAGCTTGTGACCTACCCTCAAGGCAGGAGCAGAACAACTCATGTAAGGAGGTAGAGATTCAAGCTGCCTTAGGATTTTTCAGAAGAATGGGGTGGGCAATAGTATTGAAAGCTCTGGTCAAGTCGACAAAGATGGCAGAGGTGACTATGCCCTTATCTATGCCAGAGAAGGTAGTATTAGTGAGCCAGAGGGTGAGGTAGAGGTGGAAGGGGACTTCCACTAGCAAGACTGGAAAGGAGTGAAGAAGGAGATTGATCCAAGGAAAGGGGAGTGTTAGGAGACACTAAGGTGTTCCCGCAGTTTAGAAAGACTGGGGAGTAGACAGAGAGGATAGTAGTTTCCAGATGATGAGGGGTTGCCATCTTTAGATAAGGGGATGACTGTAGTAGAGTTCTAAGAGTCATGGACTGAGGATAAGGAGAAGGAGAGGTTGAGGATGTACTGTAGATGATAGGGATAGCAATGGCAAGAGCAGAGAGGTAAAGCCATTTGGTGTCAAGATCATCAGTGCTTCCACCTTTGTGGGGGTTTACAGCCAAAATGGCCTTGATAGAAGCAGCAGGGCTGGAGGAAGAGGAGAAGAAAAAAGGGAAGAGGTGGTGGTAAGAAGGGTAGAGGAGAAGAGTGAGAGGGTTAAGAAGAAGAGTGATTGGGAGGAGTAATAAAGGAGGGATCAGGTACAGGAGATGAAAAAGTAATTGAATGAGTATTAGTAGTAAAACCTTTATTTTTATACAGGATAGTAGATGATCAGTATTCACATCATTAGGACAAAGTCCTATTTTCAAGATGGTCCTGTGATTTAAAATATTGTTTCATAAACAAAATATACTCATAACAACATTCCACAAGATGACAAATATACAATTTAAATATCGTCATTACAAAACCACATAACCTCTTATGCCACGACACACAAATAACAAATATTAAATATAATCCTACGGTCCAGTATTATAAAAGCACTCTGATCAAACAAATAATTTATCCATAACACTTACATTTTGCCTTTAATTCTATTTTTAAAATAGATGAAAGCACTTTAATGCTGTCATACTGTTTTCCTATAATTGATTTTAAGGAACTCCATAATCTATTCAAAATTATTGGGAATTGCATATGGCTATACTTATTTTTCAGTTTAGGGAACTCAAAACTTCTAATACTCGAAATTCTCATATTATAAACATATGATTTTGTTTTCCAATTTTTCATAAAGTTACACTGGTTGTTTTGAATTTACCACTTTATCTGTTTTGCCCAAAATAATTTCCTTTTACTTTCCTGAGTCAACCAACCCAATTCCTCTTGTAATTTACAATGATGAGGTGAAAGCAGCAGGGTCGGAGATAGAATGGTCCCCCACCTTTATAATAGGCAGAGGGGACTCAGTTTGAGGGGCAAAGTGGGAATGGATTACATTCTAGAAATTAGAGAGGTGACTAAGATTGTTCTAGAATATGGATGAGAAGTGTTAGGATTTACAAGCCAAGTAGCTCTAGTACAGACATTACAAAGGGCCTGATAATTTATAAGGTCAGAAAGGGAGCCACTGAATTTGTTGGTCCTCCAGGGAGTGTCACGTGCACAATGAAAAGCCAGCAACATTGTTCAGATCAATGGGAAGTTGGAATTTTGGACCCTGGTTCTTCTATGGCGAGCATGAGAAACAGACATGGATTAGGAAGTGAAGAACTTGAGGGCTTTGCCAGCATTTTCAGCTGCAGAGATAGGGGATCAGCCAGTGACTACAAGGTAGGCATGGAA
This sequence comes from Neoceratodus forsteri, assembly GCA_016271365.2. Classification (NCBI taxonomy): domain Eukaryota; kingdom Metazoa; phylum Chordata; order Ceratodontiformes; family Ceratodontidae; genus Neoceratodus; species Neoceratodus forsteri. Next base: position 435,819,526 of record CM057451.1, on the reverse strand, counting down.
GCAGGACAAGTCCAGCAGCTGGAAGAACCAAACTGGATGGATTTGGGGTACCTTTGGGATGATGAACCTTTTGCACACAGTGGACCACATGGTCATCACTGAGGGCTCTAGGATGGTACCAACATCCACAATATGATGTGAATGTGGAAGAAGTGAAGGATTAGGGCAGGGTCAGAAGAAAGTAAGCTTGGAGGATGACCAACTTAATTGCCAGGAGCCTCGGAAAGCAGCTATTTTCTATGAAGGAAACAGTTTACATCTTAGCCATAATAGAACTGTTGGCAACAATCAATCCTGATGGGGAACTCTCAGTCTTAGGTAATGGTTTCTTTTGGAGAGATAGATTAAATGGGAGAGGGGATGGGTTGTTTTGTACATAAGGAATGATTTAAGTGATGCAAGAGCAATAGAGGAGAAATCCATCAGGGGCAGGGGGATTAATGTAGGTATAGCTAGTGGTGGATGTAGACAAACATTGGGGTGGGTTGCTTACAGGACCCCAGACAAGACTGAGGCAGGTTGTTAGAAGGGAAAATTAAGAATGCTGTTGAGATGGGGATTGTAATCCTGACTGCATATCTAAGTCTGCTTGACCTGGACTGGGATGTATCTGGGAAAGCAGTGCATGGAGTCAACATTCATCAACATCTTTGTGAACTTCTTACTATAGCATGTCAGAGAACACTCTAATTTTAAGTTTAAGTTTGTTGTTCAACTGTTTATAAAAAAGTAACTTTATATACAACACAATGTTCAAATATGCTTAGCCACCATTTAATTGGAGGAAGAAAAAGGTGGCTCATACTAGGCATTTCTGTGCTCCATTTTCCAAAGGATGGGCAGTAAGCAGACACAATACTGTAACTTATCTCATTAGCTGACACTCAGAGGTATCATCAGTGTTTAAACAAGATAGTGTGTGGTTCATGTCTGGCTACCTACTTCTCAGGCAGGGTATCATAACCTGTATTTCCAAATATCCAAGAAAGAAAAGTAGTATATTATTGACTCCAAAAAGAAAATAGTTATTGTGTCTGTTTACAGTATACAGTACAGTAATTCTGAATTTCAATTGAGCAAAATTTGAGTTGGGATTAATACAATTCCTGAAGTCCAGATACAATAAGTGTTACTATGATTATTTTTCTAATTATCCTTTTCTCATCCTAGTTGCTTGTAATAGAAAATGAAAATGTTTATTGAAGATTAACATGTATTTCTAATAAATCAGCATTTCCTGAATTAGAGATCTGATAAAAATATCGAGGAACAAACAATGAAGCTACACCGGGTACTCTTGAACAATGATATTACTGAAGAAGTATGAGTTGATTGCCCACTGATAACAAGGGATCACAACACTATGTGGTTTAATGTAACCCTCTAGCTCTGATATTCTTGGATCAAGACCCATGTGTCAGTTTTCTGGAGGGTGGATTTTGAAAGGATGGAGATATTACTGTAGGTTAAGCTTGAGAGGATAGGGTGGAAGCAAAAGTGGGGGCCATTAAAAGTGCAGTCATGAATATTTACAAACATGGCATGCAAATGGTAGGGAAAGGGTAAACATAGGAAACCTACAGTATATACAGTAACAAGGGGACACAATTTAAAGATAGAAGGAGGGCGGTTCAGGGGCAATGTGAGGAAGTATTATTTCACAGAGAGGGTAGTGGATGCATGGAACAGCCTTCCTGAGGAGGTTGTGGGGTCTAAAACTGTGGGAGAATTCAAGAATGCATGGGACAGACATAAGGCAATTCTTGTGGGGGGTAGGAAGAAATAGGCTGTTGGTTAACTAGGATCTGCGGCCTATCCTGTAGGTAGGGAAATGGGCAGACTAGATGGGACTAGCGGTCCTTATCTGCCGTCAAAGTCTATGTTTCTATGTTTCTATATGGTTCTACATGGAGATGAGTAAGGCTGTAAGGCTAAGAGAACAGACTTTAAAAATTAAAAACAGGATCTGACAGCAAACAGTAAGGACGTTTAGTAGACTAGGCTGGGGGCAGTGTGAGTGCCAGTAAAAAGACTAGAGCTGAGGCAGAGCTTAGAACAGTGGAGGGGGAAAAATAATAATTAGGCCATTTTTGGTATGTCAGAGAAAAGAGGTAGGAAAAATATGGCATAGAAAGGCTACAGAAAGGAGTGGAATGAGTGATCAAAAATATGGGGAAGGAAGCTGCTCAATGATTATTTCTGCTTGATAGACACAGTGGAGGAAGGGGACCCACTCCCAGAGTGCATAACAAAGCTGATGGAGCAGATGAGGCAGATTTTGAAAATGGAGCTAATTCCAGGGAGTGGTGTACTCAAAAGGCTAAGGGAGTTAAAGGTAAACAAGGCACTGGTGTCAAAAGGGCTCTACCCCAGAATCCAAGAGAAGGAGAACCACTGTAGAAGCCACTGGCAAATTGTTTTAACTGCTTCCTGATGAATAGGGTGTTTCCAGGAAGAATGGCAGATATAGTACCTCTTCAAACGGGAGTGGGCAAGGGAAATCCTGGAAACTGCATGTAGGCTAGTCTGACCTCTATTGCTGGGAAGTGGCTTACATCAGAGCTTCTAATATGGTATAAAACTGGAGGCAGCTGAAAAAGTTGAAACAGTAGAGAAAGATTTAGTAAGGTTCCCGGGGAACTGGTTAGAGGGAAGAAGCAGATGGTGGTAATAAATGCCACCAAATATGGGGACAGATGGGTCACAAGTGGGGCATTGCATGAATCAGTCCTGGGACCTGTCCTATTCAGTATATGTTCATTAGTGACATAAGGGAGAGTATCCAGGGAAAAGATATGTCTCTTACGAACAGACGAACAAATGAAATTTGCCTACAGATAAAGGCCTAGAGGTCTATCAAGTCTGCTCAAATGTGCAGCTAGCACCCCTTATTCTGCAGCTGCCCCTCTTTTCCACCCTTCCCCTTCATTGATCCTCCCCCTTGTCCTGTCCCATCCCCTTTTGAAGCAGTCCACTTTTCTACTGGATACCACTTCTGCAGTTAATGCATTCCCCCCAGCCACCACCCTCTCTGTAAAAAAGTGTCTCCTCATCTCTCTCCTGAACCTTCCTCCCTCCAGTCTCATATCATGGCCCCTGGTGTCCCTCCCCTCCCTTAATTTGAGCAGCCCCTCTGTACCTTATTCCTTTCATGTACTTAAAGATTTCAATCATGTCCCCCCATCCCTCCTCTCCTCCAGCGAATACATGTTCAACTTCCTCAACCTCCTCTAGTATGATAAGTCCCCCAGCCTCTTGATCATCTTTGTGGCCCTGCGCTGCACCCCCTCCAGTAACTTAACGTCCCTCTTCAGATATGGGTGACAGTACTGTATGCAGTACTCCAGTTGCAGTCTAACTAATGACCTATAGAGTGGCAGAATCACCTCCTCCCTCCTCAAGGATATACCCCTTGCAATACAACCCAGCATTTTGTTGGCCTTTGCAACTGCCTTCCTACATTGTGCCGAGTTGTTCATTGACCCTGTAATGAGCACCCCAAGATCCTTCTCCTCCTCTGTCTGGGCTAGCTGCACTCCCCCCAGCTGGTAACTTCTCCTTGGGTTCTATATCCCAAAATGCAGCACCTTGCACTTTATGGCATTAAACCCCAGTTTCCAGGTGTTTGACCAGGTTTCAAGCTTTGCCAGATCATCCTGCAAGCCCTGCCATCCTCCTAGGTCATTCACCCCTGCTCCTACCTTGGTATCAGCAGCAAATAGACTGATCTTGCTCTTGATGTCCAATGATATGTCTGAAATGAATATCCCAAACAACACTGGTCCCAACACCGAGCCCTGTGGAACACCGCTCGTCACTACCCTTGGGTGTGAGAGCTCCCAACCCACCACCACCCTCTGTTGCCTTCCCTGAAGCCAGTTTCCTACCCATCTTACCAGCTTTGCACCCGCCCCTGTACCTTCTAACTTACTTCCCAGACTTCCATGTGGCACTGAGTCGATTGTCTTACTGAAGTTTAGATACAGGACATCCACTGCATGGCCCCTGTCCAGTTGCCTAGTTACCCAGTCACAGAACTCCACCAGGTTGGTTGGCAGGATCTGCCATGTATGAAGCCATGCTATCTGCTGTCCTGTAGTCCTTTGGCTTCTAGGAGGGCCACCAGACTCTCCTTCAGGATAGTCTCCATTAGCTTACCCATGATGGATGTGAGGCTCACTGGTCTGTAGTTTCCTGGTTCATCCTTGGGGCCACTCTTGTGGAGGGGCACCACATGAGCCATCCTCCAGTCCTAAGGTACACACGCCGAATGTAGTGAGGCATTAAATAGGTCTGCCAAATGTCCTGCAAGGACCTCTGCCAGCTCCTTCAGTACCCTGGGGTGGATGCCATCTGGGCCTGGCGCCTTGTCCACCCTCAGTGCCTTCAAACCTCTCAAACTCTGCTCTCCATGATTTCCCCATCTGTCACCCCTCCCCCCTTTTCTGCCGTTCCTTCCCCATTGGATGTCACCCCCCTCTTCCCCTTAGTAAATGCCAAGAAGAAGTAATCATGTAGTGCTTCTGCCTTATCGCATCCTGCTTCCACCCAACCCCCCCTCCTTCCTAATCCTTACTAGGTGGTCCTTACAGCTCCTTTTCTCCCTGATGTACCTAAAAAACGTCCTTCTCCCCCTTCTTAATGCCTTGTGCCTGCCTGAGTTCCATAGATGCCTTGGCTCCCCTTACTGCCTTTGTCACCTCCTTCACTTCCATCAAGTACTCCTCCCTGTCCTCCCCCTTCCTTGTTTTCTTGTATCTCCTAAAGGCAGCTCTTTTCCTCTTTCCCTTTTCCATGAACTCCTTGCTCAACCAGCTCAGTTGCTTAGCCCTAGCCTTCTTGCGCTGGGCCTTGCAGCAGGATTTGTTTGCCTCCACTATCCCCAGCTTTATGAGCTCCCACCTCTGGTTAGTGTCCATACTAGATAGAATTCTAGCCAGGTACCCTTTTACCACTTCCCTCATCCTCCCAAAGTCAGTCCTCCTGAAGTCCAGCACTCTTGTGCCAGATTCCACTCCTTCCTTGCCCATATCCGATGTGATCAATATTGAGGGGTGGTCACTCCCTCACAGTGGTTCCTTCACTGTAAGTTCTCTCACAAAGTCCCCATTTGCCAGCACAAGGTCAAGAGCATTCCCTAACCTGGTTGGTTCACTGACCATTTGCAGCAGGAAGCTGTCCTGGAAGGCATCCAGCAGTACCTGCTCCCTTCTGTTCCAGGTTGTTGGAGTACTCCAGTCCAATCCTGGCATGTTTAAGTCCCCCACAATCACCACACTACCCTTCTCGCTGGTCCTTCTGATCTCTCCCACTAGTTCCCTGTCTAACTCCTCCATCTGAGATGGCAGCCTGTACACCACTCCCACTCTGAGAATCCTATTCTTGGAATCCTGGATTTGCATCCAAAGTGACTCCGTACTACCGTCCTCCACTTCCTCCCTTACACACTTCAGTCCTTCCTTCACATATAGTGCCACACCCCTCCTTTCTCAATCACCCTGTCCCTACGAAATAACCTGTACCCAGGTACAGACAGGTCCCAGTCATTGTATTGGGTGGCCCATGTTTCTGTGATGTTTGCAATGTCCACCTCTCCCTCTGCCATGAGCACCTGCAACTCTGCAGTTTTCCTCCCAAGGCTCCTAGCATTAAGGGTAACCTCCTTCCACCTTCCCCACCCTCCCATCCTGCCCTCCTTTACTAGCATCACCAATAGTACTTGCCATTTGTCCTTTGTCACTGTTATGGGGAGTAAGCTCATATGATTTCCCAACCTGTGGTCTCTGCATGTCTCTTGCCCAATTGCCACCCCCGCTCCTAGTTTAAATTCCCAACTTCCTCTATGTACTCCTCCATCCTCTGTTTCAACACTTTCTTACCCTTCTCACTCAAGTGTAGTCTGTTCTTGGCATAGAGACTACTGTCCTTCCAGGTCCCTCCCCACCCCCCCAACAGCCCATACCCTTTAGCACAACACCTGGTTCTTAGCCATCCGTTAAATTCCTCTATTCTCAGCTTTCTTGTTGTGCTTGCCTTGGGCACTGGAAGTATCACTGAAAAAGTTACTGATCTTCCTGCCCCCTCACATAATTGTCCTAGTTCTTCAAACCTCCTCTGGACTATATCCACTATCTTGTGAGCTAGGTCGTTTGTCCCAAGATGTATAATTAAATGAGGCTTGTCCCTACCCCTTTTAGCAAATTTCAGAACAGATTGTCCCACGCTTTCTGCTGTCATTCCTGGCATGTCCTCCACCCAAATGCGACTATGCCTCTCCCCCTTGCTACCCACCTGACTCCTGTTAGTATTGAGCCCCACAGCACTAAGATTCCACCCCTCTTACTCCCTGCTTGCTTCCATTCATCTCCCTCTCTCATTTCTGGCTCCTCTTCTTCCTCCTGCACATTATTTCCCCCTTTTGCCCCTGTTGCAATTCTCCCAGCTGAACTTCCCCTCACTCTGGTTTGGTCCAGGCATTTATCAATTACTCATCTAATTTCATTATTTACCTCCTCCTCCTCCTTCCTCTATAGCAGTGCAAAACTGTTTTGTGAAGACCCTTCACAAATGCCCGCTCCCTCTCTCTTCATAGTAACCTGTTATCTCCTTTCCACTGCATGACTTTTGTCACTTCTTCACCTCCCCTCACAAGTCCCTATCTCCTCTTTCCATTTGTCTTTTGTCTCCTGACCTGGTTTCCCCAGCAATCGTTCTTCCTGGCCTCAGCCCCTTTGTCTCTGCTTCACTTCTTCTTACCCTCTCTTCACCACTGTTGGCTCAAATTACCCTCCCTCATCTCCCCTCCTTCCTCCCTCCAGTATTAGGCTAAACCCACCCCAGTCTGCCTTGCCTGTCTTAGTTCCTCCTGCAGAGCCTCGATCTCCTTTCTAAGTTTATCTATGTGGTTGCACACTAAACGTCCCCCACACTCCAGGCAATTTTTAGAAAAATTGGTGCACTGCAGTTATTGCAGCCTACCACCCTACCCATTGCTGTCATTGCCCACCAGTGACCCCCCTCACCCTTCCAGATGAAGGATACCAAACACTCCCCCAAGTCTCCCTTCTCCCCCCTCTATCAGTGCAAAACAATATTTTCTTAATTTCCCTTACCCCCTTTGTTGTACACATTTAGATAGAGTGAGCAACTGTTTTTATATTCCTATCCTTCCTATCCACACCCAAAAAGAGACTTTAAGTAGCAATTGCACAACCTTCTTCAAACTCCTACTCCTCCTTTCCACAATGCAATAGCAATGCAAAGAAGTAACAATGAAAGCTCCTGGATTTGCAGTTACTTCCCTTCCACTGAGATAGCAGTCACCTCTTCACTCACTGCTGTTCCTTTCCTGGATGTCTGCTTCTGCTATGACAGGTGCATATCCTTTGCCCATTTGAGGAAGTAATGCCAGAACCCCTGGTATAAAGGAAATCTCTTAACTGACAGTTGATGGACAGACTGATAGCTGACAGTTGCTGGATGGACTGATACCTTTTATTGGACCAGCATATGTCTTGTGCAAACATGGTATAGTACACATACTTTTGGTACCCCACAGGTTCCTTCTTCAGGTTAATAGCAACTAAACAAAATACGCAGCATTATATACGATATGAAGCATTGTTTCAAAATAATTATGATAGGATAGTGAAAATACTTAAAAGTAAGGGTGAGAAGAACCTAATAGGAAGGGTGTAAATAAATAAGAAATGTTCTATAGCTATGAGGGGATGCTTTGCAGGACGTACTAAGATATTTGTAAGAGAAGCTGAATGGATGCAATAAAGTGTTAATTTGAAAGGTATCCTTACAGGAACACCAAATAATGACACCTGATATACATAGTGTGCATGTGTGTGTGTGAGTGTGTGTCACAGAAAGAAAAAAACATTTTTAAAAAGTAACATGCAGTATTAACATTTTCTACATTGTGTCATAAATTCAATGTCCTGACTGAGCCTGCTACAGCTCAAATAAAAGTCTTTGATACATTTTAGTTGCCATGTCCTTCTCGCCCATGTGTTTCTGAAATTGCCTCATAGTATTAGAACATACAGGTCTAAGAGGGAAGGTATGGTTGGGAAAAATGTTCTCCTATTGCTGTGCTGATAACCTAGTTAACTACTGAGTGTTGGTGGTGGTTCATCCTGGTTTGCAGTGGTTGCCTTGTTCACCCTATATAACATCAATTTATGCACGTTTTGCACTGAATTAGGTACACTGCATTGTTTGATTGACATGTGCAAGATCCATTTATTTTTATTGTGCTGCTCTGGTCTGTGTGCATATGTAGATGTGGGTGTTTGTATTGTTCCTCTCATTCCTTGGCTATTTAGATCTGCTTGGAGTTTGCTATGAATTATTATGTTAGAAAAGTTAGGGGGACGTATGTTGGCAATGACATATGGTTCCAGGAAGATGTCACTAAGTCTTTCATCTTCACTCAGCATGAGTTAGAGTTCTTTGATCATTTGCTGAAGGGGTGTTAGCATGAGGCTGTGCATAACAACTAGGGATGTACAATCAGTTAGATCTTTTTCCTTCTTTCTAGTAGATTTTCTCATGTTATTTATATGGCACCTTCCATTCATTTGTCAACCTGTCTTGGGGAATGGCCTTGCTAAGTGAAGGAATTACGAAGTGGCAAAAGCTGTCTGTTTCTTGTTATCTCATCTGAGTAGATCCAATGTTATCAAGTTGCCTGTCTGTAGATCACAGATTTTTTTGTGTGTGCTTTAGTGAAAGAAAAGTTATGCAAATACTGGTGTCGGTCAGTGGGTTTTCAGTAAACAGCAGTTTGTATATGTCCATCACTGGCAATTCTCACTTTGGTATCCAGTAAATTTATACTGGCAGTTGAGTATTCAATGGTGAGTTTTAAAGAGTGATGAAGGCTGTTGAACTCTTCATGGAACCTTTTAAGGAAGTGCTCACCTTCTGTCCAAATGAGGAACATTTCATCTATATATCGCAAGTAGATGGTGTTTAAAAAAAATCTTCTAGACAGGCCATGAAAAGTCTGGCATATTGTGGTGCCATTTATTTGTCCATCACTGTCCTCATGACCCAAAAAAGTGCCTGTCTCTAAATGTGAAGATGATTTGTGTCAGAATTAATTTTATTATTAGAGTGCTGATGGTGGTTTTTGGAATGTCTCTACTGAATGTTTTGTACTACAAAAAATTATGACATGCTGATATGCCCTCTTCATGTGGGATATTAGTGTAGAGACAATGACTTCCATTTTGACTAGAATTGTGCTGGATTGTAGTTGTCCAATTTGCTTCAATTTCCTGATAATATCTGTGGTGCCCTGAATGAAACTGCAGGTAGCTGCAACTAGTGGTTTTAAAATTGATTCTGTGAGTCCTAAAATTTTCACAGCGAGTGTGTGAATTCCAGAGATGATGAGTGGACCAGGATTTCCAGGTTTGTGCATCTTAGGGAACATGCAGAATTCCAGGAATATTCTATATGCTGCCTAAGATACACAAACCTGGAAATCCAGGTTGACCCATCATCTCTGGGACTGCATAGTCACTGAGAAGATTTCAGGACTCATAGACGCCAAATTAATATCACTAGTGACAGAGACCCAGCAGTTTAATTCAGAACACCACAGATTTTCTCGGGAATCTGAAGCTATTTGGACAACTACTACCCAGCACTATCCTAACCACAGTGCATGTTAGTGTCCTTTACACTACTACCCCACATGAAGATGGCATGTCAGCTTGTCTGAGGTTTTTACAGGACAGCACATCCTCAAAAGACATTCCAGTAACCACCATCAGCACCCAAATAACATTTACTCTGACATACACCAACTTCACATTTAATGGCAGCCACTTTTTATAGATCATGAGGACAGCAATGGGGACAAAGATGGCACTGCAACATGCCAATCATTTCATGGCCTGTCTAAAAGAAGTTTTTTTTTAAACACCCTGGTATATAAATGACATATTCCTCATTTGTACAGAAGGTGAAAATTCCCTTAAAAAGTTCCATGATGATTTCAGCAACTTTCACCATTCTGTAAAACTCAGCATTGAATAGGCCACCACCACCATAAATTGTCTGGCTACCACATTCAGAATCAACAATGATAGACATATACAAACTGCTGTTTACAGAAAATCCAGTGACAAAAACAAATACCGACATAATGCTAGCTTCCACCCAAGACAACCAAAAAAAAATCTGTGATCTACAGTCAGGCAGTTTGATATCATCAGATCTGCTCAGACGAGATAACAAGAAAAAGCATCTCTCTTCATTTTGTAATTCCCTCATCCAGCAGGGCCAATCCTCAAGACAAATTGACAGAGCAATGAAATGTGTCATAGCAATACCATTAGAATATCTGCAGGAATACAGGCAAAAAAATCAAACTGATTGCACATTCCTAGTTGTTATGTACAGACCCATGCTAACACCCATTCTTTAAATTATTACAGAACTACAACCTATGCTAAGTGAAGATGAAAGGCATAGAGATGTCTTCCCGGGGCCATCTATCATTACCTACAAGCAGACCTCTTAACTTTCTAACATAATAATTTATAACAGACTCCCAGCAAATCAAAATAACAATGGAATGAGAAGAACAACACCATGCAACAATGCGAGATGCAAGACCTGCATACACATATGTACACAGACCACCAGCTAAACAGACTAGAATAGCACAACAGAAATAAATGGATCCTACACATGTCAATCAAGCAATGTGGTTTACCTAACTCGGTGCAAAAAGTGCACAAATGGATGTTATATAGGGGAAAAAAGCAACCACTGCAAACCAAGATGAATCACCTTCGACGCACAATAATAAACCAGATTATCAGCACACTAGTAGGACAACATTTTTCTGAACTAGACAATTCCCTCTCAGACCTGTCTGTCTAAATACAAAGAGGCAGCTTCAAAAACATGCAGAAGAGAAGAACATGGGGGCTAAAATACAGCAAACAATTTAATTTGACCTTTAACAGAGTCAGTTGGGATACTGGATTTATGACACACTATGGAAAACTTTAATACTGCATGTTACTTTTTATTTTTAATTTTTATTTATTTTATTTTTTGTTGACTGGAAAGGAGGAATAGATGATTCTGCTTATTTTCTGCCTTGTCCCATCGGAGGGTGATACAGATGGATGTTAGCTGACATTGAACCAGATTAAGCTGTTGGTGGTATTTTTAGAAATATGTTTCTTTCTCTCTGCAACACCCCCCTCCCAAAACACACACACACATAATCTATATCTCAGGTGTTCATTATTTTGTGTTCCTGTCAGGATACCTTTCAAATTAACACTTCAATGAATCCATGGATTCTCTCTTATGGATCTCTTAGCACATCCTGCTAATTTTCCTCTCACAGCTATGCACTTTCTCCTTTTCATTGGCCACCCATTCTTCCTGATACATTCTTCTCACCCTTCCTTCTAAGCATTTCACTATTCTATCATAATCATTTTCTAACAATGCATCTCAGTGTATATAAATAGCTGCATATTTTTTTTTAGTTTGCTGTTCATCTGAAGAAGGAACCTGTAGGGTCAAAATAACTTTGCAGTCTTGTAAATAATTTTGACAAGTAATACTATGAAGTACATGAACTAAAATATTTTTGTATCAGATGCTTTTCAATGTATTTTTTACACAATGTGGGTTTAATGTGTTTAATGGATTTTTTAACAGGTTTTTATAGTATGACTGTATAATTATTTATGGATAGCAACAATGCACATTGGCAACATGCTTCACATATCTGCTTCTAATCACCTAATTGTTTGAACTTTGTGAGCTGAGGTTTTTAAATGTGGCATGTTAATCCCCCACCAAACCAATTCATGTGACAATATGTAAGGGTTACTGACCAGCATTTTTTGCTTGCTTTACATCTAATAAATTTGTAACCCAGAATGATACCAGGGTATGCACTGTTTCTTCCTTTCTGGGACTCAGTAAGGCACAGATAAGGCATTGAGGATGCTGTGATGTATCGGGAGGGGTTTTCATAGCAAGAGAAGTTAAGTGATACTACCCCATGCAGATCCCTGGTGAGGCCTCTCCTGGTACACTGTGCTCAGTTCTGGAGTCCTCATCTAAAAATGACATGGACAGGCTGGAGTCAGTACAGAGGAGGGTTATCAAAATGATCTAGAGCCAGCAGAGAACAGCCAATATGGAATGGCTGGTGGCCTTGAACAGGTGCTCACTGAAGGCCTGATTTGAGAGGGGGACATAATACAGACAAATAAATTTGGTATCAAGAAGGTGAAAAGTGAAGACACCTTTGTTAGAAATAAGAATGCAGTCACATGAGAACATGACTGTAAGTTAGTTGGGGGGGATTTTGGGAGAGATGAGAGGAAAATCTACTTCACACAGAGGGTTCTGGAGCCATAGAACAGAAGTGGTGGGTGTAAGTGCCCTAAATAATTCAAATGCAGCTGGGACAGAGCAAGAGGGTTAATAGTAACACGGGGAGGATCCAGAGATAAAGTGGGACCCCCCTCCAGGACACAAGGTCTACGGGTGAGGTAGTACAATATGGGCAGACTTGATGGACCATCAGTCTCTTTCTGGTAACCAATTCTATGTTTCTATGAGTTTTTCATCAAGGAAAATATAGTGTAATTATTTGAAATTTACTCTCTAAATGATAGAAGACAGCATGACTTTGTTACAGGGAGTTTGTGCCAAATCAACCTAACTGATATATTTTTCACTCAGTGTCACAGGCAATGGCCATCCTCTACTTAAATTTCAGTAAGACCTTTGACTCTATTCCATACAGAATGTTTGTGAAGAAGATAAGGGTCATGGGAGTGGAGGACCTCTTTTCCAGCTGGATAGGTACCTGGCTGAGAGAGAGATTACAAAAGGTGGTAGCAGACAGAACTCACTCAAGGACTAAGAAGGTGAACATTGGGGTGGCACAGGGTTCAGTTTTAGGACTGGTACTCCTATATGTTTATTTATTACTGTACATGAGAGGATTTACAGGGAAAGACTAGCATGTTCACAGGTGACACAAAATATGTGGCGCGGTGAACATGATGAGGGGATTAAAGCAATGAAAAAAGAATTACAGAGACTGGAAAAATCATTCAGGTTCTTGCAGCTCAAGTACAATACAGAAAATGCAAAGTTATGTATATTGCCCCCCCCCCCCAAAAAAAAAACAGAGTATTGGACAGAAAGTGTCAGACTGTGGCACATACTCAAGGAAGGGACCATAAAATAATCATCTATGAGATCCTAAAGACATCAACCCAGTGCAATAAAACATACGCTAAGTGGATGCTGGGCGTCATTGGCAAAGACTTAACCAGTAGGCATCAGGAAGTAATTGTATCCCTTTACAAGTCCTTGAATTTTGAAGCACTAATTATGATAGAGAGAGATTGCCTGGAACCACTACAGAATAGGGCCACATCAGTCATTTGTAGTTTTTTTTATGTTGTAGCATTATGCTGTATGTGCAGGAGTTATATTTGGGAAGGAATCCACAGGAACTCAAGTTCCATCACCTCTTGAAGAACTGTACAACAGTTCCACTGCCACTGTCATCTTTCTCCATTGACAACTATAGGAGAGTTCCACCACATAAACATGACAGTACCACCACTTAGAAATGTAGAAGTAACAGTTCCCTCACATAAACATTTCCATTTCAACCACTGTGTATGTGTGGAATTGCACTCCGCCTGGCAGTGACATATCTAGGTTTATTCCTCACACTACTTCATCAACACCATGACCTTATTGACAGTGTCATCACAGATGCCAGACCTGTCAGCTACTAAGTGGCTCTTCCTGAGCAGTTTCAATGTCACAATCAGTGACATCACACTGATGATAATGTAATGGGAGGAAGACATAGAAAGGGGGATATGTCAGCTTCCAGGAAGAGGTCTGTTCCAAACATCACGCCTGCTAACACCCGATGAAATTCCTAATTAATCAAAGGGAAAAGAAAAAAAAATACCTCACTATAATAGGTACTAGTTGACTGCTGTAAAAAGAAAAAAACTAAGCAACTAAATGCAGTACAGTAGCTCTTCACGTACCTTAAGAGGAGAAACAGAATAAATTGCCAAAAAATGTTCAAATGCAGTAAAGGGACCTGCACCAGGGGCATGAGCACAATTTGACTGTGGGTAAGTTTAAGAAAGATGTGAGTAGTACTTCTTAATGGAGAGGGTAGTAAACAAGTGAAATAGCTTGTCAAGGGAAGAAACCAAGGTAAAGATGGTGCAGGGATTCAAGGAGGGGCAGCACATATATAAAAGGGGTTTCAAGTGGGACTAAGGGAAGTGTGAGGAGGTAAAACAACTAATGGGCCAAGCTGCTAATATGGGGCATAGGCTAATCCCCCCCAGTGAAAGGCTAGGTGGGATTAAATAGGATCAGAGAAGACTAGATGGGCTTTTTGTCTTTTTCTTCCTGAAATCAGATCTATCTATCTATGTTTATACTAAGCAATAGTTTTGTAATTGAATATTTAATGTACATTACCATAACTAAGTATAAAGATGTTTCTATATGCTTGCTCATGTACCTTAAAATGCTTTACAGAGAATAAACAATAACTGCACATTGGCAAAGAAGTTAAATAAAGTGGCCATCAAATGTGAATGAAGAGACAATAATTGTCTATCACTAGTATATTCAATCAGCAGAGCTTTGGCTGTGGTGGAAAGATAAGTAGTCTTAATACAGAAAATGGATATTTTGTTATGGGATTTTACTGGGGAAATAAATTAATAATTCATAGAGAAGCAGAACTGCTGCTTTTCATAAAAGGTACATTATAGGAGGATGTCATGTTATAAGTCATGGTACTGTAGGTAGAGAGAAGTGACCCTGAGAATGCAAGGGTTTTAGAGAAATGTAGTAACCAAGGTAGGGATAGGTAAGGTCGAAGTGGTAATCTGAGGTTCCTGAAGGTGAAGTGTGTGATTTTCTATTGGATTCTGAAGGAAATTGGGGCCAGTTGTAGGTTTTTGAGAATGCAATGAAATGATCACACTTTTTGATGTAGGTCAAATGTTGAGCAGTAGCAGTTTTGGCACACTGAAGTCTGACAATCTGCTGTACATAGAAAGGCCATAGAGAAGGAGATACAGAAGTAAATACAGAAGGATCAAAAAGAATGTATGACAATTATAGCAAAGCTGTTGAATCTAGTTGATAATAGGGCCCTGTTTGTTCAGTTGCATAGCTGGGAGGACAGTGATAATCACATTCTTTGAATTTCTTCAATTTAAACAGTGTATGTTTGAATCCCCTGACTTGCAGTCCTTTGCTATAGGAATGAAACATTTCTTCTAAATATTTATTTATTTATTTAGTTTTTGTTTACCGGGTAGGTGCACTAGCCAACAAATGACTATTTTCAGGCATGACCCGGGAGAGTACAAGGCAATACATACAGAAAAGCATTTCAGAAATCCATGACAGCAGTCAATATAGCTTGTTCTTAGCCATGTAGACAAAGATGACAGTAAACAGTAAATAGTAAAGTGCCTGACAGCAAAACAATGTAGCTTATTTTTAGCCATGTAGACACAGATAACAGTAGATTGGCTAACAAAACATTAACCAGTAGTACATGCAACAGTAGCAAAGATACTACAGTCAACTAAACATATCATGGAACGGGTCATAACAGGAAGGGAACAGGCACTAGTACAGTCATACATTATTATAAGTAGGTGTTAACTATGGTATATAAAACACCATGTAGGGTAATACAGTCAACTAAACATGTAGTAGAACACGTCATTTATTTTCCTATTAGGAAAGGCTGAATTTACTCAAAAATGCCTAGAAGTTAACCTTCTCATTGGATTAAGTTTTCTTAACCTTCACTGATGCATTATGGCAGAAAAAATTATGCTGTGCTGAAAAGTGAAAATTAAGTTCAAGAAGGATAATTCAGTTATCATCTTCCAATGTTTGGGAGTTAAAATGATAAGGAGAATTGCTGAAATATGTGTGATACAACAAATTGGGTAAAATGTCAGAGACATGTATTGCAAGTATGAAAATAAATTATTGAATACAATTCCTTGGATTAAAAACACAAATTTGAACCTGGCTAAGCATGTTTGTGTCAACAGGCACAAAGTGAGTTTGTATTGAAACAAAGTGAGTTTACTTTGACATACTGAATGGAGTATGCATCAATATCAAATGAGTTTGTGCTGTCAAGAAGGGAGTTTGCATTGCTAGAAAGTAAAAACACATTTGTAGAAAGTGCCTTCATTTTGACACTGCCTAACAATCCACTGATAAATCTTGTCTTCATTGGCACGTACAGTAGATATGACCTTGATTCTACAAAGGGTTTGAGTTTTCTATGACACAGCTTTAAATTGATGTGACACTAAGAAAAGTACAACAGGAATACTTGAATTTGGTTTGTATTGTTGATAACAAACATAAACCGTTGCAAAAATAAGAATGATTAAACTGTTGCTTAAAAAGTTATAATACAGTATATGGTTAAGCCATTTTACTCATGGTTTCCAAAAGTCAATCTGCACCACAACCAGTGTAAAATTAATTATTTAGAACATGAAAAAGTGGGTTTTAATAGAAACCAAGAAGCATATGTGAACTGTTGCCATTTTGTTTTGAACCAGGGTTTCCTTGAATGAGACCCATTCCCACACAGAAGCACACCTGAGGTATTTTTTTTAAATATGGTGTGGCAAATTGGCCTAACCATGTATTAAATAAAAAAAAAATTGCGATATTCTGCCACTCAAAACTTAGTCTCATGACAATGTGATGGCATCAGAACTGCTCAGTGGCAGAATAGTGACATTCTTCATAAACACCAGTCATGTATTTTATATGATCAAATAAGCTATTTATTTTTAATTTACTCTTTTTGTCTCCCCCGACAGCATGACAAAATGTGCAGTCGTTGATAGGAAACACTGTTCTATTCAAAGAGCTACACAAATGTGTACTGTTTAGTTCTGAACTGTAAGCAGTTTTGGTTATGCCTGCAATGAATGCAATGTTTGTAGAAGTAGAATTCAGAATGCCAATGACTAGGGACAGCCACAATTTAGTAAAAGTATGAGTGCTGATTGTTTAATAGATAACACTGAGTCTTTTTGAAATAAAGTTTTGAAAATGTGTTTCTGTTTTATTTTTATTAACATTGTGAATGATAACAGTTTACATTACATATAAAATCCAATATTAATTACTAAGCTGTTCAATAATGTTTGAATTGTTTCCATTTGCATATAACAACAGGTGAAAACAATACAGTTTAGGCATTAATCTTATATACTTTATTTATGTGTAATTGTTCTGACCTCAACCTTCTCTAGTTCTTGGCTATTAGTAAAGATTATGTAATAACAGGTAATCCACTGCTATAACAACATTAGCCAATGCTTGTAAAAAGATGAACGTGAGAAGTGAAATAACTGGAAATCCTGAATGGTTATTAGATACAAAACAATTTTAAAGTACTGTAATTTTGTTAGGCATTTCTTTTGACTGATTATATAAGGTATTGTTATTTTTTTTTCCTTTTGTTTGCCAAATGTTGTTCATCTCATATTTCCCCTGCGTCAGCTGGGATTATCTCTCCTGTCATGATAATTCTGTTCTTATAAATGAGTGGGTGCATCCCAGGTGACTGCTTTCACAGATGATACCAATGATGCCTCATGACTGGCCAGTGCTGGGAGACTAATGCTAAGTAGTCTATGCTCTCAATACCTGGGATCCAAGCACTTGATCCCCATGATGAAACCAGCCCTCAGCTGGTCCTAGGGCAGACAAATTGAACATTAACCACAATCTCTCAAGAGAGAATACATATTATTTTTTGCAGTATAACAAGATTGAACACCAACCCCCAGTCTCAGGAGAGAATATATATTATTGCTGCAGTATAACTATACAAGACTACAAGCCTGGTAGTATTTCTAACAACAGAGCTTACCAAAGCCTACTGGCAAGGATATTTTCCATGTACAATCCATGTTACTGGGATAGTTACCAGGAAACCCAGGGCTAAGGATTACACCTTCCATTTCCTCTGATATTCCTCCACAATGAGCTTCAAAAGTGAGAATAACATAAGTTAACAATGGTTTGCAGAAAGGTTGAATTGGACAATATGCTATTGTGAAAACATGAGACAATATTTGCTTATAAAACATTTGCTATTTATAGATTACAGTAAAATGACAAAATCAAGAGAAAATAAGGCTTGTAAATCACATTATACTACCTCTCACAAACAATATGTTTATGATCTTTAAAAGCAAACATTTAATGTTTACAGAAAATATGAGCTATGGATGTTTCAGTAAAATCCAGATAAATTACACAAATAAAATAAATGCACCACAGGCTTATTGTAGCATATTCAGTTATATTTCTGATATAAAAATAACAAACCTAGTTTCCAGTTGCAGTCAATTTTATTAAAAGTAAAGCTAATGCCACCACTTTTTTATAAATTTATTTATTTATTGAAGTTTGATGACTGGGTTGGCCCACTGGGCCCACGAAGGTCCCTTTTTGAGGGGCAACCCGGGGAACAGAAGCAATACAATACATACAATCAGGTGATCCAGAAGCAATACAATACATACAGTCAGGTGATACAGGGTTATAAGAAGTAGACAAGATAATGAGGATAACAGTACAGGCAATTACTCAAATCATAGACCATAAGTACAACACTTGGAAGATTTACAGATTTAAGGCATGATTTAATCTAGGTTAAGGTGAAAAGAGAGGGGGGATGGGTGTTGTGATTAGGATCGGGGGTGATTATCCTATATCCTCACAGTGGCATGAGCTTGTCCCGAGCAAATGGGACTTAAACCTAGTGTGAAAGATTGGTAGCGAGGGGGCTTCCTGTACTAGTGGTGGGAGAGTGTTCCACAGTTTTGAGGCTATGAAAGTGAAGGAATTGCCTCCCTTGTGAGTCTTGATTTCTGGGGATTGCCAGTAGGGACTGACCTCATGTCCTGAGCATTCGAGGATTAGGCTTAGCCATGATTATTCCTGTTAGGCTTGGTGGGGCTGCTGGGCTCTGCAATTTGTATGCATGGCAGAGCAGGGGATACTGTAGACAAGCCTTGAAAGAAGGCCATTGCAGCTGGGCTAGTGAGATGCAGGGGTGGCTTCTTGGTTGACACATTGTCGCAAACCTCGTGACTTTGTTGTACAGGACCTAAAGCATGCTAACCTCACCCTTTGCCATGCCCTGGACTACTGGGGCAGCATAGGTTAATGTGGGTAGGAGGACACTGGAGGTGATTGCTCATCTAGCCTCAGGGATAAGTTGATTTTTTAGCCTGTACATGGTTCCAAGTTTGACATGGATAGACCTTGTTACCTGGTCAATGTGGGGCTTAAAGGTGAGACCCTGGTCAATAGTTAACCCCAGGTATTTTGTGTTGTCAACTACATCTATTTGTCTATCCCCAAGAGTAGTAAATTTTAGGGAATTGGTCTGATCCTGGCCAAAGGATCTAGGACCAAACAGCATGGCTTTTGTTTTTGTTGCATTGAGGATCATTCTGTTTGATGTGAGCCAGGCCTCGAGTGTGTTTAGGTCCCCTTGTAGGAGAGGGCCTAGATCATGTGGTGTGGACCTGGCTAGGAAGATGACAGTATCGTCTGCGTATTGAACTACTAAGCTATCCCCACAGTGCCAGTTTAGGTCATTTGTGAAGAGAATGAACAGTAGGTTAATGTCTTTTTTTCCCTGAACTGGCTTGTTCCCTCTGTCCACCATACCTATCATCTTGCCCTATCCCTCGGGACTTAAATACTGCCACCAGAGTGCTCCCTGGTTTATGCCCCAGGACCTTGTTAGTCAAGCAGTGTCCTTCTTTATGTCAAACTGGCTATCCTGAGGCATAATAATGACAGGAAAAAAGGCCTCATTCACTTCAGTGGGGTGCACCCCTGTTCTTTCCCTGGTCACACGTCAATGCTTGAGCGCAAGGGCATGGCGGTGAGACTGGAGTGCTCAAAAGTGATCAGAGAGCACATTTTAAGAACAAAGTTACAGTATGAGCAGTATTTAAAAGGTATGGGCTACAATTAATAATTAAAATATGCCTAGAATAACTGTTCTGAGGGCAGCTACCACAATATGGGAGTGGTAGCTGCTTTCAGCTATGTCAGAAATTTACTTTAAGCTTCAAACAGTTATTCCAAAAACTGACAGTGGTGAAAACAGGATTTCCTTTTGTGAAACTTGGGATCTGAAGTTAGTAATGGATCTTGTGCAAAAAAGATTTAGATAAGTGTTTTGACAAGATTAATAAAGTCAACTGAAACATTTTCACTTTTCTGGTGAATGCCTCAGCTTTGACAGTGCAGAGTGTAGCATGTGCCATCAGTTCAACTTCACAGCTGTTTCTGAAGGATTTGAGTGAAAGCCTCCAAGTGAACCCCATCATAACTAGATGTGACATCACATCCAGTTATTATGGCATTTCACATCAACAAAATTGGGTTGATAACAATGCTCACCAATTATTATGAAAAGAAAATACAGTAATAATAAAAGAAAAACAAAATTGTTAATAGTACAACGGTTCAATAAGCTTGGATCTAAAATTTGTTTCAGTTTTAACCTTTTTAATAGAAATACAAGGCTGGGACAACATAATGATGGTGAAACAAACATCACTTTTTTCCCCATATGGTTCCCGAATCCTCACCTGCCATCACCCATGGATGCATCCTGTTGATGAGGGAAACACCCTGTTCAGTCGGATTTTTTTCTCCCAAATCTTGCTGCCTTTCTCCCTCCTCTGGTACAGGCCATGCACTGTCAGCCTCAATGTCACAGCTTGAAAGCAACACACTCCCTTGCTGACCAACAGGGGCTGCTGCATGCCAACCCCACCACCACCACCAGCCCTTCCCTGCTAGTACATGCTGCCCCTCAGAAACTGTCTGTAGCCTGGCCTGCCTCTCAGTACAGCAACTGGAGTCTGCTCCTGAACTCTGGTCATCTACATTGCCGAACAGTGTACTGCTGCATGGCTATTGGGGTGGCTCCCAATATTACTGTTTTTCAAAACTTAAAATGCAATGTATGTTAGATTACTTTTGAACATATTATGCTGTATTTTCCTCCTACTGGATAAAGTCTGCTGGATGTCTATGAATTATTCAAACTCTTGCATCTATGCCTGTTGGTGTATTTTTATGAATGAATGGTTTGGCATGAATATGTTAGTGTAGGACTTTAGCAAATGTATAATTGTTGTAATGTGCGACTGGTGTATGTGAGTTTATTTATGGGTAATTGTGTTAGGTTTAGGGAGGTTTTAAGTTTTGATTAAAAGTGAGTTAGGGTGGTAGGTTTTGGACAGCTATTTCTTCTTTTATTCTGTCTTTATTTTGGGGTGTTATTTTGTAATAAACTACATGCTGTTTAACCTCTGCCCCTTTGCACACTTATGTCTTGGGAACCGTTCCACCACCTCTACACATTTCAGACCACAGCTCTTCCTAGAATGGTTATTAACTGCTGCTGGTCCATGAAGAATTATGAGAGGGATGAGCAACAAGTTGAGGCATGACCCAGGGATATGAATAAGGGTGAGTGCCATGGATTGGAAGGAATCAGAGTGAGGAGACCACTCTTTTTCATTCTTTTCCTTTGGGAGCCCTCTAGAATAAGAGAGCAGAGAGCATATGGTCCTACAAAGCCGGCTCCTTCCCTTCAGGATCTTTTGTGCATTACCAGATCCCTAAGAAATAAAACAATTAATATCAGATTTAATTGTCATTTCCTCTAGGGATCTGCTATGTCTCACTGATACATGACTTTCAGATAACTCTGTGCCTGTCCTCGAGGCAGCAATCCCAGCCAGGTTCTTGGTAGTGAACTGTGTGAGGTGGGATGCGGGCGGGGTGGCAATTTGCTTTAAATCCTGCTTAAGACATACAGTGTACCAACTGAAGGAGATGGGGGTAATGTGAATGTGTGGCTTTGGTTTGGAGGGCAATGCAAGTGTGAGGTGTATGATTCTCCGAGTATACTGCTCTACCCTGGGGTGGGCATTTATATGGGAGTCTGCTGATTTCATTGTTGACTTCTCATTGGATATGTCCAGCCTGACTGTGTTCGAGTAATTAATGCATGGTTCAGTGAAGAAAAAGCACATTTTGTTCAGAAATTCCTTCAGTTAATGAACTCATTGGTCCTCATACAAGTTGTTACCATTATGACCCATGAATATGGCCACACTTTAGATCTTGTCTTCTAATTGTGGCTAATATCTAGGACAATAAGGGTGGATTCTGTGGAGTAGTCAGATCACCACGTTGTACAGTATCTAGCAGGGGCCTCCTGCTTAGTTCCATCACCCTATGGAAATGATGATCAAGTACTACACACAACAAAATATGGAGCTAAAGAAGCTCTGGCATTATTAAACTTCTCAGGAATGGTGACTGTGTGTGAGAGTGGTGAAGTGTCCACAACAGATGACTACAGTGTGGTCATATTAACAGTCCAGAACTCTTTTGAACCAATCTATGTCCACCCACTGGTCTTCTCTTGCAGCTCACCATGATATAAGGACAAGCTGAAGTGGCTGTGAGTGATATGGAGAAGGTAGGAGTATTCTGAGATGATGTCAGACTTAGTGGAGGACAGAATGGCTCTGGTGTCCCATTATAAGGATTATCAAATGGCAATTATCCTGACAAAGAATCCATTTAATAAATTATTGCCTGAGTGTCTGTGGCAGGAATAGGCCAGCTAATCTGTTCCACACTGTTGGCAGGTTGGTTCATCCTGCTGATCTGCAAGACAGAGGAGTCTTATCTCTAGAATGATGACAGGATTTTGATAAACTGAAGCTTGAAAAAGGACCCTCAGTTCAGTGCTCTTTCCCAGTTCTCAAATAGATAAAATTAAATTAAATTCAAAAATAAAAATAAATAACTTCTTCCTGGACAGGGTGTCCTCCATTAGGACTGTGATCACTATAGTTGGTCTGTCATGGACCAGTAGTGGTAGAGTTAAGACGTACTGGGGCACTTCCATGGCTTGGAGTTATTTTTAGACAGCTTCCATGAAGGAGATGATTGAGATTATCTGCAGGCTTTGTTGCACCTGCTGTGAAGTGGGCCCAGGGCCTACATGGCTGTTGGTATACCGGTGACAGGCTCTAGGCCTGGTGTTTGCTAGCATTGTATGGTGTTTTCTCTCTGAGAGATGTTTGCCAGCAACTCTTAAAACATCTATGAAAAGGACCCTTCTGAAGAAGCCACTGTCAGACTGGCATTAACTTGTTAACTGCAGGCCTATCACAAAGCTCCCTTTTCTGGGCAAGGTCATCAAATATGTGGTGGCAATATGGCTTGAAACCCTCTGCAAGAATTTGGACACATATGAATCTTTTCAATCTGGTTTCAGACTTCACCACAGTACAGGGACTATGTTACTCAAGGCGTTCAAAGACCTCCAACTTGCAAATAATAGAGGTTAATGGACAGTTGTCATTTTTCTTTGATCTCTCTTTGGCATTTAACAATGTAGATCATTGGGCCTTGCTGAAACACCATGAGGTATAAGGGGGACTTACTGGGACATTCTTCAAGTGGTTCAGGTCTTTCCAGCCTGATACAACACAGTGGGATATCATTTACCTTGGGATCTACTGCTGCCAGCTGTGGGGGGTTCTCAATGTTCAGTTCTGTTGCCCATACAATTCATGGTCTACAAGTTGCTTTTGGATAAGTCTTTAGATGATACACTGTGCATTTTCAGTGTCATCCAGATGATATAGAGCTGTACATTTACACCTCATGGGCACATGCCTATCTATGTGCTAAAGTAATGACAAAACCAAAAAAAAAAAAAAGAAAATGGCAGAGTGGATGCCATCTGGCTGCTGTTAAGGATTTAAACCAGCCAAAATGGAATTGTAGTTAGTGGATCCTGGTCCTCATGTGTCAGTAGAATAGAGTACTGCCATGGGATTACCTTTAATAAATGGCATATCAATGTCCATCATGGACAGAATAAAGACACTGGGAATCACTGGGGATTTGCTGCTGCTCACACTAGAATACCATCCCTCAGCCATAGTCCATAGGTTATTTTTCCAGTTATAGAATATCTCTCAGAAAAAAAGCCCTATCTGTTGCAAGAGGATCTGTTAACCCTGGAACTTCATGCTCTTGTTACATTAAGATGGGACTACTGCAATGCTCTCTATCTAAGGCTATCTGTGGGTCTGATATGTTACCTACAGCTGATACAAAATGCTGCAGCCAGGCTGATTATGGGAACTTCATATTCAGATCATATCACATCTGTACTGTAACATTTGAATTGAATGCCTAATAGGTGATGCACCACCATAAAGATGCCATTATTTACTTGCATCGTACTGTGCCTTTGTATGATTGCATGTACTTGCTTTGTAATTTGCATTTGTATTCATCATCCTTCTGTAACCTTCTGGGTTGTGTCTGAAAATAGGCACATCTTAGTCTAGTTGACTTTCCTGGTAAAAACTAAATAAATAAATAAAACTCGCAAATCTCTGCATGGTTTGGTCCCAGCTATCTTAATGATCTCTTGGTGTGCTACTGTCCTGGTCACTGTTTCTGCCATATCAGGATGTCATTGTTGTATGCTCTGAGATCCTATTTAAAGCAATCAGATGATAGGGCTATTCAGTGGCAGCCCAATCTCTTTGAAACGCCCTTCTTCTCTATCTTAGAAGTTCCCTCTCAGTTGGAGGTGTTCAGAAGGGGCTTATTATTTATTTCAACAAATGTATAGCACTGACTCATGCATTTGATATATTTTTTTAAATTGATTGTACCTCATGTTTTATGTTTTTATATGCCTTTGTATGTATTAACTGTTTTATTGTACAGGATACAGGACTCTAAGCCCCTAGGATAGGGCACTAAAAAAACTCTCCTTGCCTTTTTGAAAGTCTCCAAACACAAACCCTGATTTTTGCATTCATCATATATAGAATATAGTGATGTTGACATACCAATACACAATGGTGGAGGATAATTCCAGCGTCTAACAGTTCCAGGCATACAGGAGATGTGGGAATGGCCCTGAAAGAGGCAACAATATTTTAATTTAAAATGCGCAGTATTTTTTTTTCTAAATTATAAGGCAATATTAAAATACGCATGAACCGATTACCTGTAGGATATATCCTGGTTCACACTGAAATGATATGACATCATTAACGAGGTATCTCTCTCCAGTCTTCAGTCCGTTGCTTGGTACAGATGGATCAGGGCAGCTGGATAGACCTACAGCTACATGTAAAAGATCAGTAAAAGAAATTAGTGTAATATTCATGTGACATGTTTGCAAAACTGTCTTCTCTTGATCTGCACCTTCCACCTGTGACTTTATCCTAGACAATGTAAAATTAACCCTTACATCTTCTTTTTGAATCTACTTTGTAAAGATTCTTCACTTTTGTGCTTCTTTCAGGTTACCTTAAACATGTGCAGTTAGCACATAATTGCGTGTTAGTCTAATGTAGATAAAACTCTGTTGAACTGCATTAATCTAAATATGGCTCATGTTATTTATACAGTATATACTGTTACATGTGGATTGTCATACTTTCCTCGAGCACGTTACTTTCATATCTCATATTATTAATGTGACATCCAAAATTTTATAATACAATTATCTTGACATCAGATTAATGGTATTATGGGATGGAATGATTGGGGAGTTCTGTATTAATTTATTTGAAAATTGTTAACCAGGAAAGGTGCACTGAGCCAAGGAATGTTTCCAAGTATGACACAGAGGACAGGAAAAGAGGAAATCATGGTTACAAGCCACTGAAATTACAAATCCATGATGGTATTTACAATTAGAACGTGGTAGCTGAAAACTACTAACAACATCAGTAGTGGGGCAACAACTAAGCAAGACAATAAGATTATAACATAATGGCTAGCATTAGACAAGGATAACAATCTAGATCAGGTGCCAGCTGTATTACACATAGGTATGTGTGAAGTTGATTAAATTCAGTCCGTAATTAATCTGCAAACTTAGTGCAATTTGTGAAGTGCAGAATTTATCCTTGAAGTGCAGAATTTTGCTCACGAATAACAGAATTCACCATGAATGGCAGAATTAGCCTGAGAGTCCTGCAATTCTTGGGTGATTTTCACACATCGCATTGGAAACTTTATGATTTCCTGGGTAGTCGAAGTTGCTGAGGGCATTGAAAACTTCACAAAGCTCTGCAAATGTGAATTTCAGCCACTTTGTGGCAACTTTGTCAGCAAAATAAAACTTCACTGCAACTCTAAGTACATGAAAGGACAGCTAGCAAATAATTTGTAACAAGGACAGTTACATTTACATGTTTGCATAGCATTCTTATTCATACCTGCTAATGATCAGGTGGGGTGAAAATGATGGTCCTATAGTCCCTTCCAGCCATATGCTACTATGTTACTGAGGCCTTGAATTTTATTGAGGGGCTCTAATGAAATCACAAACCAGCTGAGTTTTGCTCTTGTCTCTTATGCCACCAGAATCCATCATAAAGTTCCCATCTTTAAACTGGAGACCCCCCTCTCATCCAAGAATTATAGACCTATCTCCCTGCTCCCCCACCTGAGCAAACTCCTAGAGAAGATAGTTCACCGCTAATTGTTTGACCACACTGAAAAATACAACTTGCTGTGTAGCCAGTAACATGGCTTCTGAAAGTTCCACAGCACCACATCTGCTCTGGCCCATTTCACTTATCATGTATATAGAAACATGGACATGAGGAAGCAATGGGTGCTGTATTTGTGGACCTAACCGAGGCCTTTGACCTGGTCAACCGCCCCCTTCTGCATTCCACTCTCCTACAACTTGACTGCTCCCCTAATGCATCTCAATGGTTCAGGGAGCTACCTAATGGTAATTCTTATCTGGGCACTGAATGGCTCAGTACTCTATGTTGTTTGTTCTGATACCTGCAAATATATGAATACTGTTTGCTATTCTCTGTTTGGTATGTAACAAAACTTCTGTAACCTCCTATTATCATATTGCATCTGTGTTGCTGTCTGTGTTGAATCTACTGGAACTGTTGTGGAGCCTTTGGAAACAAGTCCTTGACTCAAAGGGTTGTAATTCTGATATGTATAATAAATATATAAAAAAAAAACTGGCCAATCCCAGACTGTGTGCATCAGAACTGCCACCTCCCCTAACAAGCCTGTCTCCATGGGCATCACCCAGGGCTCCATCCTGGGCCCACTATTATTCTCCCTCTTTATTAACTTCCTCCTCTTTGACTACATTACCTGTGAAGCACTACTTTATGCTGATGACCTTGTACTGTTTTGCAGTGATAAGTCATTACCAAACATTTCTTCTACCATGTCCTAGAATTATTGCTCGGCCCTCAACTGGTTCCTGTTGCACAGACTATTGGTTAACATGAAAAAAACTAAAGTGATGCTCCTGGGATCCAAACACTACCTGGCCAACCTCTCTAAGTCTGGCTCATCCCTTACTGTGTGCATGCCTGAGGGACCTTCACTAGAAAATGTCCCACACTTCAAATACCTGTGCATAACCCTTCACCACTCCCTCTTCTATATGGAGCATATAAACTCTATTATATGAAGGATAAATCAGAAATGCAGAGCAGTTTATCAGTTAAAGCACTTCCTAACAACAGAGACCCACTTAGCTATTGCCCAAAGCAACCTCTCCCTATCCTGGATTATTGTTCCCCTATTTATTCCCTTATGTCCACTACCCATTTCTGGCCTCTAAACTACACAACAATGTGTGTAGATTCATGCTCCTGGCACCCTACTCCACTCACTACTGTAACCTCTACCAGGCCCAGGACTGGCTCCCACTCTCTTGCCATTTTGACTATGCACTTGGCTGCATTGTTGACAATACCCTGAGAGATGGCCACGTGTCCCATTATATAACCTTCTAAAAGCAAGAGTAGCTCCAAGATGCCTACATATGCCTCAGTCCTACTCTTGGAAATACCGAAAACTACCACTGCTATGGGTGGTAAAGCACTGTCAGTTACTGCTCCATCCCTAGGGAACAACCTCCCTCCCTTACTCCACTCTGCTGACACCCACAGCACCTTAAAGCACCAACTTAAAGCTAGGATACTGGATGGGATCAAATGCCAATTCCAACCAGGGTGAACTACCTTTACCTGCTATTTTATCCTTCCAAAATCCTCTGCCCTCCTTTTCTTTGCTCCTAATACTGCAACTCTATTGTACTCTGCTCCCTGCTCACTGCACTTTAACCAGTCTTTCCTGTTATTATTTTGAATCTATTTGCCATGTGTATTTGGATTTGTCATTAAGACTGTGTATCCTCTCTGTGTCTTCTATTTTTCCAAAGTGTAAATCATAATGTATTAAAGTTCTCCCTTCCACTGTTGGAGTCAAAGTGCAACCGCTGCTGCCCCCTGATGCTCTTGTATATTGTATTGTATCTATTTGTATCTGCCTAACACTGTTGGGACTAATGTGTAACTACTGTTGCCCCAGATGCTTTGTAATTGTATTGTACCACTTTGTATCTGCCTCTACACTAATTTGCTCATGTATGTTGATTTGTAATTTTTGTGCTACTTGGTGGCTCAGGTCATGCCTGAAAACAGCCCCTTGGATCACTGAACTTACCTGGTTAACAAAGACTTAAATAAATAAATATCATTACAGCTTTGTTACAGTTGGTTTCTTATCTATAAAATTGTGTGCTAATGTGTTACATTTTGTTACTCTTATCATGACAAGAGTACTTTCATAGATATTATTTTGGTGTGAAAACAGCAAAGTGAAGCTGAGCTGAGCTTCTCTGACACATGAAGGGCACAAGTGAAATTATTCTTATCAAAAGAAGTGTATCACCAGGGAACATATTTTCATATTATAAATCCTGCAATTGAAGAAAAATCTAAAATTACTTTTAAGAGGCAGCCCCCAGTGCAGCAGTTGGATTTCCACTTGCGATGCTGATGATCTGAGTTCGGGAATAAACCCAGGAGTCAAGGGGTGGGCCAGTCAGGGGGAGAATGCTCTAGCATCCTACAACCACTTACCTTCTTCAGGGAGGGAGGGGGGTTTGAACCACATCATTTGCTGGACCCAGACGGAGGCTGAAGGCACAACACTACTTCAGGTTCCACTGTATAGAGAGCTTGACAGATGTCGACTATGGCCTTGACATCGGGTGGCATGTCATGCTCTCGAGAGAAAATGGGAAAATGGCCCCAGCCTGGCCAGATGACAGCCTCTCCTCTTCCAACCATGCTGGTCACTGTAGTGCACCTCCTCCTCCATGTCCTGTGTGAACCCATGGTGGGGGCACCATATCCCCGCATTCTCCTCCCTTACCCTGGTGGAGGGGCCTTTTCAGTAGGGTTAGTGCCAGACCCCCTGGATGCGGGGACTCTCAGGACCATGACTGGAATAAGGGAGGCAGCAGAGGTAACACTGTGGGTACAGGGAGCTATGTGGTCTGAAGGAGTGGCAAGGGTGGGGGCCCAGGGCGCAAAAAAATATATGAATAAATAAATACAATTACCTTTACAGAAATAAAAAATCACTACACAAAACACCACTGTCATTTAGCCGAACGGCTGAGTACTGATTGGTAACCATAATGACAGTACAGTCAGCTGAAGAGACACTTTTCACTATGTAAACATCTCAGACACACTGGGCCCAATTCTCAAAATGTTATGTCTGGCATAAATTGACTTATGTCCAATAAAATGGTGCAAGTAGCAATTTATGCCAGCAGTTGTGACATTTGGTATTCTGCAAAGCAGCCTGTGACATGCTGCAGTGCTGCTTGTGCCAACGTGAACTTATGCTACCAGTTACACCCTAAACCCCTGGTGACATGGCTCTAGGGGGTTTACGCTCCCTATTCTGGAAGAGCAGTAACCAAGTCCCCCAGTTTGCTTTTCTCAAACAACCCTTGGAGGACATCTGCCAAAGTACAGTTACACTAGCTTTTAGCTGGTGTAAGTGGACTCTACACCCTCCAGGGTTTGTGCAAGTGTGACCCTAGCCATCCAGCCCCCATCCCCCAACCCCCAGTCTGTAAAGTCCAGCAGGGCTTGCCCATGCCCCCAACACCCAATCTCTGGTTAAAGCCCTTCTGGGCTTTGTTATGCCCCCCCAACCCCTGATATTGTAATACAGCCCCTCAAGGCTTTGTCATGTCCCTCCCCTGAAACCCCAATATGTTATGCAGCCCCCAGGGCTTTATGTACCCCATCCTTCGATATAGTTACAAAGCTCAAATCCCGCAGTAATGAACAGCACCCACCCAATTCCCCGCCCTATCCCCAGTATGCAGGCATATAAAGCAAATATTCCCCATTACCCTGGTAGTCTACTGGCCCCCACCCCACCAGGCGTACAACCCCGCTCACACCCCTGACCCATACAGATGCCACACCACCTTCAGCAGCGCGGGCTGCTGACTGAACTGGGCCAGGTGCGCCTGCTGCATGCAGCACGCCTGCGCACTGTATGGCATTTCAGCAGTGGCGCAGTCACTGTTCAGCCGCGCTGGCCCGTGATGGTGAGAGGTGGCTGTACCCAGTTGATGGCCTGTAAGGGGTTGGCATCGATACTGCAGGATTGGGGGTGGAGGCCACTAGACCACCAAGGTAATGGGGAATATTTGCATTATATGCCTACATATCAGGGACTGGGTCTGGGGTTGGGGGTGGGTGCTGTTTGCACACTGCAGGGATTCAGGGCTCTTTAACTATGTTGGGGGTCAGTGGGACATAACAAAGCCCAGAGGAGCTGTATTAAAATATCAGGAGATCAATGGTGGTATGACAAAGCCCGGAGGGACTGTGGGAATATATCGGGGGGTCAGGGGCATGAAAAAGCTCTGAGCGGCTTTAGCAAAATGGAGGGTTGGGGCATGGGGAAGGCCTTCGGGGCTGTTTGGACTGGGATTAGGGCATGGTGGGGGTGATTGCACCCTTCACAACCAGGGTTGCGGCTTGCGGCAAACTCTCCAGGTACACTCTTTGTTTGGTGTACCTGTGGGTTTGTCGCAAGTCACAGGACTTAAGTGTGGGGACCCTGCCCTTTCAGAATCAGGCGCAGAGTCCTTGGCGTAATGGGATTTAGCTCAAGTCGCCTTTGGTGGTGGCTTGAGGAATCCTTCTAGAATTGGGCCAACTGAATGTGCAGCATTTCTGATTAATTGAAATGTGGACAAGAATTTATAACATTTGTAATATGCATTTGTGTTTTGGAATCTTTTACTTGATGTAAGAGAGTGCATAATTCAGTGCTACTGTTTTTGTCCCTAAGAACATTTGAGAAATTATGATCTGATCATTAATAAGGATATCCCAGTGTAAAAAAAACAGATGTATAAAAATAATGTATATTCTCTAGAATTAACATATTTAAGTCAATGCAACCATTTATGTGAACATAATACTAGGGATTAATTTTAAACTCATGGTAGCCATGCCATTCTAAAGGATAGTTCAGAATAAACTGGCACCTTAGTGACTATTTTATTACGGATCCAGGGACACTAGTCCATCACTAAATAAGGTATGAAGAATAACACAGATTTAACCATGACCTCTGCCAGCCCAGTGGCACTGAGGGTTGAGGCACTGGATGCCACACCTCGTGCCACACTGGCAACCTGGGTTCAAGAACAAGCCTGGGCTGCCAGGGGTTGGCAGAGGAGGGGAAGGATCTAACTTCTGGGGGACAGCTCTCCTTACTCGGGGGGGTGGTTTCCAGGGACTATGACCTGCACAGCAGTGACCTCTGGTGGAGACCGAATGTACTGCACCACTTCAAGGCTTCTCTAGAGGGCTGCAGAGCCACAACAGGATGTGCCCTGGTGTCATTGCACATCAGGGCTCTGCCTGGGGGGGGTGGGGGTGAGGGTGGAACAAGAAAATGGAAAAACCTTCCACCTCCTGATAGATGACGTAGGGTCGAGGGGGGGCGTCAGTCCATCATGCCCAGTGTCGGGCCATCCTCTCGCTTCTGTGTGCTCACCACCATCTCGCTTCACCAGACTAGATTTGAAGATAGAGCACCAGAAGGAGTATGTCTGGTGGTCCTGCTTTGGGAACCTGGAACCGGGGGGGGGGCAGGTGGTAGCGAGGATGGCTGGAAGGAGCAGGAGGAGGCTTCAGGTGGGACTGGGACCCCGAGTGACCATTCCTGAAAGAGTTTAGGAAGTGTGGAGTGAAGAAAGAAAGATTAAATGAATAAATAAATAAATAAATAAATAAATAAAACATAACCTCTCAAAGCACAGTGAAACAGATATTCCAATGTGCAGTGAAAATCAAAATTGCCATCAACAGAAGTCAGTTAGACAAAAATACCCAAACTTTGAATTTCTGCACCTTCTGTTATTTGTCACAGAAGACATTTTCTTTGCAACAGGATCTTTTTCATTTCAGCTTCAACTACTCATATGCATATACCTGCTGTGATGCCTAAAAACCCCTTCTTTTGCTAACACAAGTTGTTGCTGTTCAAATAACTTTGATATCACAAAGGACTGTGAATTTGGGAAGAAAAAGTAACATGAGCAGAAGATGTCTATATACAAAAGACCCTGTTTTTTATGCAACATCTTTAGTGATAAACAGTCCTAAAAGTTAATCTCTGGGGGATATAATAAGAGATTTGCATTTGCTGATGCTAACTGTACTTTTTTGCAACAAACTTTAACATCATTTTTGATTATTTTCTATTGTGTGCTTACAGTACAGTTCAAGGTACTGTAAGCACACACATGACCTTGGCAGCTGAATTGGGCTAAACCCAGGAACCTGCTTCACTCACAAGGACTTTTACTTGCCAAGTCAGGGCCAGCATTCACCTGAGGAGGTTTCTGATGTCTTCAGCAGAGGAGCCAGTGGCTGTGAGGCAGGAGTCTTGCCCCAGTACTACACATCGGGAGAGGACTTGGGTCATGGGGGACTGGGATGGCCTCCCCCAACAACCACCAATATCAGGACAGCTTGTGACTTTGAACTTCGGCACCTCCAGCCACACAGAAGGAACAGATGGAGTTGGGATACAGCTGGCTGAGAAGGAAGTATAGCACAGTGGTTTAAGGCTCTGAGCTGCAAATCTGAAGACCTGGGCATAAATCCCACAGCCCCCACTTGCATACTGTGTAACCCTCAGCAAGTAACTTAACTTCCTTGTGCTTCCAGGTTGCACCTGTAAACAAGCTTTCAGCTTAGTATGTCTCACCCGGTTAAAAAATTGGGAAAAAAAAGTATTGGAAACCAAGGGATAAAACATTGTATGCTGGTTAGCTAAAACTACAAAATGAGTTGTACATCTTCTTGACCTGGAAGGACACTACTTCTTTATTCAGCTGTGAGCTGTGTGGGAAATTCTATATTGCACTTGATATCTGCAACAATGTGCACTTTTGCTGAATTCTGTGGGAGGTGAAACTAACTACCTTTGGTAATTGCTTTTTATTTACATATTTATTTAGTGTTTAACCAAGAAGGGGCTTTCAAACTCTGTTTATCTTGTGAGTAACTTCAGAAGGATTTAAATACTGCATTTGGGTAGACCCCTGGAGGTAGCTAGATTGTCTACTAGGATTTTCTGACAGTTAAACTATTTTTAAATAAATTACAGGTGACTGAGGAGTTGAAAAAAGTGCTTGAAAACTCTGCTTATCTTGGAAGTAACTTCACAAGGGTTTGAATACTGCATTTTGGTTGTCCCTTGGGGGTAGCTGGATTGACTACTCGGATTTTGAGACAGAAACTATTTTTAAATAATTTACTGGTGCGTAGGATTTTGTGATAGTTAAACTATTTTTAAATAAGTTACTGTGGTTAAAGAGATGTCATAGCAAAACCCGCAGTGTGAATTGAAACACTGACAGCCTCAGGTGCAGAAAATTGTTTCCCTCATTATTTTCAAAACACAAAGTGTTGTATTGGATCAGGAAAGGTTCCATCATAACCATTGTCAACCAATTGCCCTGGGTGGAGACTTGATCAGATTACTATAAGCTACTGGTGGCTGCAATATTTAGAGACACAAAGCACATCTTCTTGACCTGGAAGGACACTACTTCTTTATTCAGCTGTGAGCTGTGTGGGAAATTTTATATTGCACTTGATATCTGCAACAATGTGCACTTTTGCTCAATTCTTTGGGAGGTTAAATTAACTACCTTTGGTAACTGCTTTTTATTTACATATTTATTTAGTGTTTAACCAAGAAGGAGCTTGCAAACTCTGTTTATCTTGTGAGTAACTTCAGAAGGATTTAATACTGCATTTGAGTAGACCCTTGGAGGTAGCTAGATTGTCTACTAGGATTTTCTGACAGTTAAACTATTTTTAAATAAATTACAGGTGACTGAGGAGTTGAAAAAGGAGCTTGCAAACTCTGCTTATCTTGGAAGTAACTTCACAAGGATTTGAATGCTGCATGTTGATTGTTCCTTGGGGGTAGCTGGATTGACTACTAGGATTTTGGGACAGAAACTATTTTTAAATAATTTACTGGTGCACAGGATTTTGTGATAGTTAAAATATTTTTAAATAAGTTACTGGAGGTTAGTTAAATTACTATAAAGGGCAGTACTCACCAGGGTGGTGGAGCAGTGGTGTAATTGTTTGTTTCTAACAGTCACCTGTGGTTGTGGACTACCAACCCCCCCCCAGGCATGGCATTTCCTTTATAGTCAAAGTTCACTTCCTCAACAGGTCTTGGGTTAGAACTGTTACATTCTTAATAACCCATCACAGTGCATAAAGGGTAAGTACACACCACCAAAAAAAAAAAATTATGTATATTACATATTGTATATTATAAGGGAGATTGACATGTGGGGAGTGGTGCAATGCACTGGCTGTGGGGCAGCAGTTTTCTGGGAACCATTCTGGAAACTGCATTGCTGTCCTATTTGAAGGCAACTGTCAGCTCTGAGGGAGGAGACTGCCCACCTCCAGACTAAACTGGCAAGGACTAAGGAGGCCTCACCTACCCAAAGATCACCAATGCCACAAACACTGCCTCAGAGGTTGCCAAGTATGAAGAGCAGTTGGACCACAGTGGGTTCTGGGAGGGTGTGGGTGGTGGAACAGAGGCAAAGCCCCCTAGTTGTACCTCTACACAAATCATACACCAGTCTGGCAGAGCAAGGTTGCTCTATGATGGCACCCTCAGTGGAGACCAAGAAGAATGCTGAGGACAACCACAAGGGAGACCCACAAAAAGGTGGCAAGGGACACCACAGGGGAAGGAAACAGCTTCTGATAGGGGATTCAATTGTTAGGGGGTAGAACTAGGGAAGGGAGAGGAGAGGGAAGTAAGGTGCCTGCCTGGTGCCATGGCTTGGAGGGACAAGAAGCGAATCCTCAGGATTGCAGAAGCAGCATCACAGGAGAGGGAACTAGATATCATTGTCCACCTAGGGACAAGTGACCTAGCCAGGCATGGAATCAGTGCAGTGCAGGATGAATTTGTGGAGTTGGGGAGGGGCCTCAGACAGCTAGCAAGCACGGTTACCTTCTCAGAGGTGCTGCCAGTCCATGGCAGGGGTCAGGCTAGGGTACTGCACAACATGCAGTTTAATGAATGGTTGCAAAACTGGTGCAGAGCACAGGGCTTTGGCTTCATTGGGGACAGGGGGTAAACCTGGAGAGATGAAGGTCTATACTGGCACGATGGTCTGCTTCTGTCCACAAAGGGAACTAAGCTCCTGAGTAACAGGTTTAAATGTTTCCTTGGCAAGCTTTTAAACTAGCCAAGGGGGAAGGTGCTGATAAGGGGCAGGAAATTTCAAACCTTCCCCCACAAAACATGGCAGGTAGTAAGGTAAACACTGAGGTACAGAGCTCAACAGAGGGCACAACAGGGGTACATGGAAAAATAGACATGGGCAATAAGAGCAGGGATGGGAGAAAAAAGGATAAAGCCAACATTAAATGGAGGGCGACGAGTACCAATGCCTGTAGTCTGGGACACAAGCTTCCTGAGCTAGTAGCCCTGATGGAAGATGAACAATTGGATATTGTGGCAGTCACGGAAACATGGTATACAGAGAACCATGACTGGGATGTCAACATACCGGGGTGCACAGTCTACAGAAGGGACAGGGAGGGTAAAGAGGAGGTGGGTAGCTCTATACATAAGGGAAGGGATCAAAGCTACACAACTAAAAAGTAAAGGGGGAGGGCAAGAGGCACTCTGGGTCACCTTGGAGACAGAGAATGGCATCACAGTCCACACGGGGTTGTATACAGACCCCCGTCTCAAGGGGAGGAAATGGACAAGAAAATGATAGAGGACATTCTCAAAATGGCTGAAAAAGGGGAGATACTGTTGATGGGGGACCTGAATATGCCAGATGTTAACCCTCATCCTGCCGCCGACGAGATAACTCATCTTAAATATCACTATTTTTTCGAGCTGCACTGCATAAGTAAAGCTGCCCCTTTTAGAAATCTGCCTAGTGCATGGCAACGAAGGGACCTGTGGCTAACTGTTATTGGTTGATTAAGGATCCAATAACAGCTTGCCAGATGTCAGTAGCATTTTCCTTGAACGCATGTCACTGAGCGTCCTTTCACTTGAATTTTCTGCTTCTGCACTGAAGTTCTGCTAGACATTGTTTATGATTCGACCAGAATCTGCGAGGCGCTCAAAGAACACTTGCCAGAAATCCACTGCTTTGTTTTGTCAAAGGGAACTTGGAAGCAAGTCTTTTTGTGAGGTATGTTTTGTTTTGAAGAATGGGCAATAATATGGGGACTCCAACTGGCAGAAACTGTAAGGCTGTGATGTAGGGATGTGAAATTATACTTGGAAGTATTTGCAATCTGTTGAAAATAAACCCTACGAAAACAGTTTTGCCTCGGTTGGTCCTTCTTACAACTGCATGAAGTCTTATGTACTGCACTGTCTTAGGGCTTCTCGATAATATTGCTGTTCTCCACAGTATTAGAAAAAATAAACATCCCTGTTGCAGTCGGTATTATTTCATGTTGCTAATTTATTTTTATATTTTTTATTTTGGCGTGGATTTTGAACAGTTTGCAAATTCGGAGGGGCGGGACTTTTGCCGCACTTGCAGTTCTGCAATGGGCTTGTGATACCCTTTCAGCAAAGTATGCCCAGCCCCACC
The DNA here is from genome assembly GCA_016271365.2 of Neoceratodus forsteri. Classification (NCBI taxonomy): domain Eukaryota; kingdom Metazoa; phylum Chordata; order Ceratodontiformes; family Ceratodontidae; genus Neoceratodus; species Neoceratodus forsteri. Next base: position 435,782,295 of record CM057451.1, on the reverse strand, counting down.
AAAAACACAGCACCTGTTTTACCCCTGAATTGTATTCCTCTTTTGTGATTTATTTATGACTTGCAGCTTTGCCGTCCTCCCAACTGCCCCCACGTTGTGCTCGTCGGACAAAACGCCAAAAAAAAAATAGTGATTTGCTTACAGAAGCTTACAGAAGCATACATAAATCCCTACTGTTTGCACTTTCTACCTGGGTGTCTGAATTTTATTTGTTATGGTCGCTATATCAAGCAAATTTTATTTGTATAGTTCCTGTGTAGTTCCTCGTAGTTCCTTTTTGGCGCGATTGGAACTGACTACCAAATATTCTATAAAGACGACCAACATTCTGAATCTCGCCTTCAGCAATCGGTAGGAGGGGTCATTTTGTTGGAAATAATGGGCTTGACTTATGGTGCTCTCTCCATTATTGTGTGTTTTCATTGCTAAAGCTTCTTATTCAGTGTGACTCAGTAAGGGAGGGAGCCAGACAGCACATCCCAAGTAAAAGTTTTGCAGCGGCTATGTTTGCGACTAGTTCAGTAGACACTGTGGATGTAGTGGCAACCTTCCCGTTCCCTGCCGTGAGGAGGTACTGGCAAGGGAGGGTAAGTACAGTAATGCAGTGCTCATTTGAACCCGTTTGTCTTGCCATCCACATAGCTCAATTTGAGGGAGAAAGACAGCGTCGATACAGAAAGTCCATGTCCAGTTCATTTTAGGTGGTGGGGAGCTCATCGTGTTTATTTGTCTGTTGTTCTTTGGTGTGTGGTGGTGGAACGATAGTGCTGGAAAATGCACTTGGGGGGAGGAGGTGATCACAAGTCCCTGTTGAGTGCACAGTATTTAGACTTCATTCAGTATCCAATATGTGCCTGTTTTTTCAGGGGTGATCTGTGTGCTCTGGGTGATTACACAATATGTAAGTGGAGGTTGTGGGAATTGAAACCAGGTCTGCTGGATGTACTGAGATCCTTCACTGCTTGTTACTCTAATCTATAGGTTATACTGCCAGACACTTGAGAGGATGGTGGATAAATGTAATAGGCTCCCTGTGGAGTTGATTGCAGAGATAACTGTGGAAGGCTTCAAAAGAGCATGGGACAGACCCAAGGGATTGTAGTTGTGGGGGGAGGGGCCTATGTCCGAGCAAAAGGCAAGTGGGAAGACGAGATGGGTCTGACAGTCCTTTTTTGCTGTCACATTTCTATGTATCTATATTGTAGAATGAACTAGTTTTGCTGCAGCAGTCACAGAATTCATAAAGTATATTCCTATACTCAATGTGGCTGTTTGTGTATAGGTCGGGCAGGGTGAGTGCCATTCACAGGGGAGAGAGAGAGGGAGAGTCCGTGAAATCAGAAATAATGTTCCCAGTGTGGATGTATGGGCATATTCCGTGTAGGGGCATACTGGTAAAATAAATCGTTGACTTTTGCCATCAACCGGGGTGGGGAGGGAAGAGTACTAGGGACCAAAAAGAGATGGGGCTGGGATTGAATGAGAGCCTAAGTGGCACCAATGAGACAGCCATATAAATACGTAGTTCATTCTTGAACTAAATCTTTTTTGTGTACAGGCTGGGAGACTGACTGACTGACTATTGGGGCCAAAAGAGAGTTGGTAGTTGAACTGATTTCTCACAACAGGCCATATTTGTTGGGAAAGACACCGGATTGGACTCTGAGGAGCTACAAGGTGACGGACGGAATGCTAGCTAATACTTTTTTTTGGTCACCTCAGTCTGATTCCCCTTGTCATCTGGAATGGGGATTCCTGCTGCTGTTCACCTATACCCGACTGGTCTCAGACACCCATATGCCCCTGCATTTGTACCTTCCACAACAGGGCCACAGGGAGCCTCCCAGACTCCTTCAGAACACGGATCCAGCTTAGGTGCCCAGCCACCAGGCGAAGCTCATGGACAGCCATCATGGGAGCCCTCAGCTCCACCCCTGTGCAACAGAGCGCATAGTCTCCCAGCCTCTGTCAAGAGTAACACACACACAGACTGCCATGGACCCCCTCCCTGGAGATGGAGAGAAGTCCTTTGGGAGCTCAATCCTTCTCCTCCCAGCTGACCCGCCCCAGTCAGGGCTGGCACAAGGTTTACTGGGCCCTGGTGCAAGACTGTGAAGTGGGCCTCTGCCTCCTGTGAAGTGGGCCCCAGGCCTCCCCATAACTCTCAATAAAAACAAAGAAAATTTCAGTAAACACGAGTTTAGCAGCAGAACTCACTTCTGTCTGCTCTGAGTGATCTCAGCTGAGACAAGCGACCACTGGAAGTCTCATGTCCTTCCTTCTCTTTTCCAGGACTTTCCAGACCCTCCCCCCCAAATGAGCCAAGGCTGATCTGCCAATGTCTCCACCATCCCAGTGAATAAATAAATAAATACATTTAATTGATCTCTCCTCCTTCCTAGTCCTGCGGGTGGGCTCCCCCAGTCTCTGGACCTGACCCCACCTTCTCCAGGTTCCAACTTCTCAGTTCCGCCAACCTGGACGACACGTCTGCTCTATACTACTACTACTACTACTGACAGAGTTATTAATGTTTTTCAACAGCGTGAACTTGGTTGTAAAACAATTATTGGCAGCAGTCGGAGCAAGATGAGATTGGACAAAGTACATATCCAAGAGTGAGCAGGCAGGGTGGAGACTGGATTCTGGAGCTGAGCCTACGTCAGTGACAATTAATGAGGTGATGGCCAACCAATGAACACGGTGTAGCAGCACCGATTGGCATTTAAAATGACAATTTTGATGGATGGGCCATAGAGGTCTCTGGGCCCCACTGAGCTCTGGGTCTTGGTGCAGTGGCATCCTTTGCACACCCCAATGCGGACCTCCCCCCAGTGACTGGTGCTTGTCCCGAACAGTGGTCACCGGCATGGAGGCGGGTGTGGTGACTAGCACCTCAGCCCTCGGTGCCACTAGGCTGACTCCATGTTATTTATTGCTTGCCACAAATGTTTTTTTTTTTGACCCAAGAACTGAAAGATGCTCTCATTTTGGACTATAACAAGGGGGCACAACTTGAAGATGGGGGAGGCTCGGGGCAACATGAGGAATTTTTTTTTGCTGCATATGACACTCTGAGGGTTGTGGACATGTGGAATAATCTGTCACATGAGGTGGTGGGATCTAGCTCAGTGGGAGGATGTAAACATGCCTGGGACAGGTATAAGGGAACCTTGGAGGTGAGAAGGAGGGGTGAGAAGCTAGTGGCAAGGTAGGGCCAGAGGCTGCAAACTTGCATAGGGATTATGGTCAGTCTGGATGGGCCCGGTGGTCCTTATCTGTCAACAGTGTTCTATGTTTCTTAATTCATTTCTTTGATTTTTTGATGAAGTGAATGGGGGACAGCGGTGTGCATCATATAATCGTAAAAATGTGATGGCAGAAAAGGCCTCTCTTGACCCATCAAATCTCCTACTTTCCCCCTCCCTACTTTCCTCATGGAGTACTGTACTGACTGCCCCCTCCATCAACCACTGCACAGATCTTGGTGTCGTAGACTAAAAGCCTGATCTTACTTGTAACCCCCCCCGGACAGATGGGGGTTCCTGGAAGTCTTCCTTGGGTGTGTCTGAATGTCAACTGCCAGGCTGGTATCCTGTGTCTTACTGTTTGTGATAGAGTGCCTCAATGCATCTGTGCTCTCTGTTTAAGAGCTGCCAATCACTGAGGATCCTGGTGGTTCACCCAGGAAAACCTACTCTGAGGGGGATTGGATGACGCATCATTAGGCGGGCAACTTTGGGAGGGTGGTTGGGTGCACAGGGTGTTGAGCGGCCATGATACTGGACTGGTCTTGGAAGTTCGGTGGTTGCCCAGTGTGCTATCAGCTGGCACAGCTCAGGGAGGAGGTTGAGAGGATTAGGATGCAGCTAGTGGCCCGAGGAGGGGCAGTATGAGGGGATGGGCAGGAGATCACCGCAGTGCTGCTCAAGCACTACAGCCAGGGGCACAGGAAAAAGAGTGCATGAGTGTGCTGAGGGGTCACATGGGGACCTGACAGAAGAGGAGGAGTGCTTGGGGTGATGCAGCCATGACAGGGATGTTGAGGAGGAAGAGAGGATGGGGACATGGTTGAGAGAAATTGAGGGAAGCCCTCAGGTCCATTAAGCTGGAGAAGGCACCAGGGCTTAAATGGTGGGGTTATCTCACTGACACCAGTGAATGCATTATGTGTGATGGTGCTGGGTCTTGTCTGGTGGGGTGGAGCCCCTGGACGTTTGGTAATGCTGTGTGTGTGGCAGTGCTGGGTGTTGCACCACCTGGCACCATCCTACAAGTAGCATTCAGTGGCTCAACCCAGCCTCTGGGACCCTGCACCACCACTCATGTAATGCATAGTCTGATGTCCCCACCCCACAGAGGGCCATTTTTTTTTTTTTTACATACCCTCTTACACACACACACACACACACACACACACACACACACACACACACACTCTATGATTCAGAAGAAGAGATGATTTGTTTTAAGGGAAACCAGTCCTTAGCCCTCATTCCCTACCACCACAAGCCTTAGCCACCAATTAGGGCTTTTCCAAATAAAGTGCCCTTTTTTAAATATTGCCATTGGTCACCAGGTGATGCTTAACCTGTTGTGTCGCCTGGTATGGGAGTGAATTGATGGACCACTTGACAACAGGGATTGGGGGAGAGAGAGAGAGAGAGGAGGGGAAGGGAGAGACTGGATGTCAAGAGATCTCTCAGCTACTACGTGACAACCACCAAGGACCATAGGCAGGACAGAAATGGCTGATCTTACTTGAGAGGGTTCCTGCAGTAGGTCTTCACTTATATGTCTGCACCCCTGGCGTCAGGACTGCATTGCAAACTTGTAGATAGTAATCATCAACAGGGTCTCGCCCCATCGTAAGGTGATGTGACATCAGTGTGACTATAAAGGGCAGTCCCTTTCCGTCCTGCAGTTCTTTCCCACCATCACCTTATTTATCCCTTTTAAGTACTTGAAGGTCCCAATGATGTCCCTTCTCTCTCTCCTGTCTTCCAGGGAGTACATGTTCAGTGCCCTCAATGTCTCCTCTTATACCTCGCTGACTGGCTTTCATCTTTGTTGCCTTCCTCTGGACCTTCTCCAGCAAGTTAATGTCCTTTTTGTGGTGTGGGCACCAGTACTGTACACCATAGTCTAGATATGGCCTTACCAGTGGCCTGTACAAGGGCAGTACAACCTCCTCTCTCCCATTACTGATCTCCCAGCTATGCATCCCAGCATCTTGTCTGCCTTTGCTGCTGCTTTCTCGTATTGCATGGAGTGCTTCAGGTCACTAGTGATCATCACTCCCAGGTCCTTCTCCTTCTCTGATGCAGATACACTGACTCCACACAGGTATACTGGCTTCCTGTGACTTTCTTGCCATTCCACAGTGGGGCCTACCTCAAAGATTTTGGAAGAGTTCCAAAGGCCAGGCTAGCTACCTCAAAGGTGGTTTCCTGAGGATTATAGCCCAGGCCTTGGAACTGCTAGGAGGCCCCTTGGTGGAGGAGTGGAGGAATGTACAGGGATGGCAGGTATAAGGAGGTCAGATGGGTAGCTAGGGCCCGAGCTGTATGGTGCCTTGCAGGTGGGCAAGCCCACCTTGAACACAATCCTCCTCCTGACAGGCAGCCAGTGCAGGTCTTGCAGTACCAAGGTTACATAACAGGACCTGGGCAGGCCTGTCAGCAATTTGACCTCCACGTTCTGCACCAGCTATAGTCGGCAGAGGATCCCTCCCACTGACCCCAAACCATAGAGCATTACAATTGTCCAGCCTGCATGTCACAAAGACATTCACCAGTGAGGGCAGGTCTTTTGGTGGAATCAAGGATTTAATCAGGGTGATGTTCCTTAAGTGATAAAAGACACTTTGGACCACAGACACCTGGGCAGCAAGTGTTAGTCTGTCATCCAGGAGGACACCCAGATTTTTCACCTTGAGGGATGCCATCAACAGAGTAGATCCAAGGTCCAAACCTGTTACTGCCCAGAGGCATTCTCTATCATGCCAGCAACCAGGCTTAATTACCAGTACCTCCGTATTGTTGGGATTCAGCCTCAGCCAGTTAGAGGACATCCAGTCCTGAATTTTGGTCATGCACTTGTTCAGCACTTCAATGGCACCATTAGTTCCAGGGCAAATGACATATTCAGCTGGGTATGGTCTGCATAACAGTGGAAATCCAGACTTTACCGTCATCTAAGCTCACCGGGCAGCATGTACACTGCAAACAGCATTGGCGAAAGGATAGAACCTTGACTGAACTCCACATGACAGGGTTTTCAGGAGGAGGAGAAATTCCCCATCATCACCTGTTGCCTCTTGTCAGAGACATAGGACTCAAGCCATTGGACGACAGTTACAATGAGTCCGTAATACACTCTAGGGTGATCCAAAAGCTCAATGTGATCCATTGTGTCAAATGCTGATGAGAGATCAAGGAGGGTGAAAATTGACCTTCCCCTCCATCCCTCACCTAAGGATCAAGCAATGGTTTCTTCAGAGAGGCCTCACTGCAATGCCTCCTTCAAGGCATTGAGAAAAAGCCCCTCTGAGGTGAACACTGGATCAATGGCCAGTTCACAAAAGGGTGGGCAACAGCTTTGAAATCACCTCAATGACTTGAGCCACCTCCACTAGCAGAACCTCCCCAGACAATAAGAGTGCCCTACTGCGATCCAAGCCAACCCCTGCTGGATTGGTCTTGCCCACTGGGGTGATACCAGACTGGAACTGCCAGCCCCGTTCCATCCAGCATAATACCAGCCCCCGCATCTTCACTACCATGGACCCCCATGTCAAGAGCTGTAGCCTGCCTCCTCGATCTGGGCGGGGAGGCTGGCGGCAGCCTCGCCTGCTGTCCTGCCCCTCCCCCACTGGCTGACCTTCTGGTTACTCAAGCTTGTTCCCAAATGTGGATCATCAGTGTGGGAAAGGTAAGGGACTGTTTTTTCTGCACCATGGTTCTCCACACCACTGCTACTACCGCAAGATGTTGGCTTGCGCCTGCTCGCAAGCCAGCATAATAATAAAAAAAGAGAATGACAGAACGTTAGCCCCCTCCCCAAATGGAGATAATTCCCAAGGCATTTCAAACAAATCATGGAAATTTTAATAAAGCAATATTGCATGACAGGGCGTGCACTATAGGGGGATACTGGCATGCCTCAGGAGGTGAGGCATGAGGTGAAGTCAGGTGCCTTTGCACATAGAAATGCCATTATCCACAATTATGCACCCAGTGTTGTGTTTGTTGCCCTGCTGTAATTATAAAATGGATTCCATGATTTTTAGTTCTAGGACTGTGTAGTGAGGTTCAGAGTGATTTCTGACCTGTGCTGCCATACTGGAATAACACGTCATGTGATTAGATTTCACCAATCACTGCGCAGGACTTTTCCAACCCATTTTGTAACACTATTTAGGCAAGAGAAAGGGAACATTGTTTAACCAGGAGTAGCACAAAGCATGGATGGGTCAGATGGCGTGGATGGGTCAGGATAGGCCATCAATTGGGGTGGTGGGACCAGTCAAGAGAAGTGGCAGGGTGGACATGGATTCAGTAAAAGATACTCAGATAGAGAGTTGGATAGCACAGGGTTGAGGGGCCAGGGACACAGGAGAGGGCTGCATATAACACCCAGAGCATGGGGGAACAGGAGATTCTTTTTTTTTTTTTTTTTTGGTTGGCCTGGTTTGGGAGGGTTTGTGCGAGTTGACATTGTCCACCAGTGAATGCTTAACTTGTGGTGGCACCTGATATGCAATAGGATGTTTTTACTATCACACTTTGTCTTCCAGCAGAAAGCTCCTGATTGGACATCTTACAGATCGACAAGAACATCTGTCTCGTAGAGGTCCTGGTTCAAGGTTTTCAGAGATTATCGAACATCAGTTTCTTCATTTGTCAAGGTTAGTTCTATGCATTATATGTTGCGCCTGATATGGGAGGAATTGGGGTACAACAGAACAACAGGGAATGATACAATTGTGGCAGTGCTTGGTTTATGAGGGCATTGGGAGGCCATTGATGTGGAAAAGTGAGGTTGTTACACTGTGTACAGGCAGGGTAGGGGGAGATGGAAAGAGTTAGGGACAGAGACAGCAGGGGACCAAAGATACATTTATACAGGCATAAAAGTCAATAATAAAGTGTATTACATAGACTGCACCCACCAGCATTATGAGAGGAATCTAAAGGAACAATGAATTGTGTTACAACACTTAGCTGTTCATGTCAGCTGATGCCCAGAACCGCATATACATACAGGGTGCTCAGTTCTTCTTGAGGGTTAGTGAAAGTTGTGTGTCATTACAGTACGGTGAAGCACTATTTGGTTATGGTCAGGTAACCTCAGGAGGCATTAACACACATTGTAACACGGCATTATTCAGAAGTGCTCGACGGCGCCCCGGGATAGGCTGAACACCGTCATGTGGTATAGGACCAACACGGCATTGTGAGCCGATAATGCCGTGTTGGTGTCCTGGGAAGCGCGTTCACGAGTCCAACACGGCATTATTTCTCATAATGCCGTGTTGGGCTTCGAAATCTATATAAACTAACTACGGCATTGATTAAGCAATAAGGTATTTCTTAGGGTTATGTTAATGTCCTGTTAATCACACCCCCAGGGTGTGATTAACGGACATTAAATAATAAACTCTTATTATTATGTGTTTTTAGAAGTATTATTTTTGTGTAATTTTAAGTTTAATTAAGTGTTTTGTGTATTGTTATTGTTATTTTTAGTAAAATAGTCCTTCTGCAGTGTTGAGGTCCGACAGCGAGTGTGTTACCTAGGGGATGGCATCGTGTAGATAGTGTCAGTAATTGCTAATTTATGTCACTGTCGTGCAGCAGTATGAGTTATGCAAGCGGTAGAGCTAATTGTTAACACCACGGGACAGTTTGCTGAAGTAGTTTTTTTGCAGGTTCGTTAATATGTTACAGTTTCAAACCGTCATTGAGTAGAGGTAACATTTTGAATGTTACATGATTTTAATTAAATATATCGCTACCTGACAGCTTCATTTGCGCACTGGTCCACTGAAGCACAGTTCTTTGATGACAGCGCGATCAACTGAAAACTACTGTGACACAAATGTTTTTACTTTTTTTTTAGTTATGCTTTCAGTAACACGACTTTGTATGTCGTCCTGTTGCCTAGCGACAGTGATACTGTGGCCAATGGTATTGCTGTCTGTTTCATGGCAACCTGTATACCTCATGAATATTTATGAGGAGATCTTATTGAACAATTTTCACTGTGCTTTCATCTGTGGGCATCACTGGGTTTGGTGCCGTTATAGTCGAGGTTGCAGTGATTAATTCAACAGATGTACATTCTGGCAGGTTTTTTTCTATTTGGACTTCTGTGATTACCGCCGCCTGTGACTGCGAAACTGCTTCAACTTCATTGATGACAGCCACTGTTTCATCTACTGTCCAGCTGTCAAATTCAGATGAGTCACGGCTGTGATTTTCATTAAGCCTGTTCACAAACAAGTCAATCTCTAGTCCATTAGCTCGAATGACAGACCCATTTTTTAGGTGTCAGACAGATGGAATTTTTTACTTTGATATTGTGATACTGCAGTGGTGAAAGCAGGTTACTTTTTATGTCAGTTTTCTTACGAATACTCGGTGATACATATATTTTTTTTTTACAGAGACTGTCACTGCTATTACGGAGTGGTTGCTAAACAATGGCGGTCAGCTAGGCAGTTTTAGCATTTTTTTATAGAATGCTTTCAAATTTAGAATTTCATTATGTGTATCACTGCTTTTGTGATGAGGCTGTACAAATATGTTAATCAAAGATTAACGTAGAGCTCATTTTATTGTGTCAGCCAATCAAATGAGGCCCATCTGGATCACATTACTATAATGAGAAATAATGCCGTGTTGGGCTCGGGAACGCGCTTCCCAGCACAGCAACACGGCATTATTGGCTCACAATGCCGTGTTGCTCTTGCACCACGTGACGGCGTTGCGCCTATTGCGGGGCGCCTCGTAGAGGTTTCAATAATGCTGTGTTCTAAAGCAAGACTACAGTCTATGAAGATTGCCTCAGTCTCCGGCGCCTTTTTCCTGAATCACTCTGCACTGTGCTCATCCTAGTAGACATCACGCTTGTCCATGTTACAAGAGCATTAATTAATCACTGGAAGCCTCGGCCTATACCGGTGATTAGTGCCCACTGGGGAGTTGAACCCTCCGGCTTCGCCCTCGTGCAACAACGCCCCCCCAGCGGGCATTAATCCCCGGGTAGAGGCCTCCTCTGCCGGGGATTAATGCTTACCTAACACAGGCTTAGTCCGGGCAATGGCGGACTGGTAAAATAAATATTTGACTTGTTTAGATGGGGGGAGACAGACTATTGGATAGAAAATATACATTTTTCTGCAACAGAAATTAGTGGTAGGGTCTGGTATGGGAAGGTGTGTGTACTGACATTGTACACGGGGAAATGCTTAACTTATTTATTTGCTTTTGTTTACCGGGTGCGCACACTAGACAACCAGGTGCCTATTTTCAAATGCGTCCCAGGAGGGTTACATACATCTTGGTTCAGGCACATATATAACATAAGAATAAGGTACACATATATTTTACTGTCACATAAATCACAAGTAAACTGTATTCTAGCACTAAATGTGGGTTTTTGTGTACAGGCCAGGCAAATGGCAGGCTGATTAAGCAATAAGGCATGACCAAGGGTTATGTTAACGGTCTGTTAATCACGTTCTAGGGGTGTACTGTAGCACGAGGTGTAGCCGAGTGCCACATGCTCCTACAGGGTGATTAACTGACCATTAACATAATCCCTGGGAGTGCCTTATTAGCTATTATAATATAAATGTTTTTTAAATAGTGTTAAACCCTGTTCAGCATTTGATTAGGCTGTACATGTATGTTAATCAAAGATTAACATAGGGCTGATAGAATGTTTACAACCAATCAGAAAACTATATTTCTCAGACTCTTTTTATAATTAAAAAAAACATTTGATTTGCACAATCCGGGAGAGACTGGATGTAAAGAGATCTCTTACCTGGTACATGATAACCACTAAGGACCATAGAACAGAAAACTGATCTTACTTCGAGAGGGTTCCTGCAGTAGGTCTTCAAGTATAGGTCTGCATTTCCTGGCATCAGAACTGCACGGCAAACTTGTAGCTAGCAGTCATCAGCAGGAGCCATGCCCCATCATCGGGTGGTGTGACGTCAGCGTGACTATAAAGGGAGCAGTCCCTTGCCCGTCATCCAGTTCTTTCCCACCATCACCTTATTTATCCCTTTCAAGTACTTGAAGCTACCAATCATGTCCCTCCTCTCTCTCTCCCTCTCTTCCCTGTCTTCCAGGGAGTACATGTTCAGTGCCCTCAACCTCTCCTCGTATGACTTGCCCTGCTGACCTGCTGTTATCTGACCTTGATTTCCTCGCTGCTGGATCTGATGAGCGGGATGTATTCCAGACCCAGCTTTTTGGACCTTCTTGTTCCCATTAAAGTACTTTGATTGGGAGTCTGAGAGTTGGGACCCTATGCAGCAGAGGCTCGTGGAGCACCTGGATCTAGAGTCTATGTCCCCAGTCCCCATTCCTCCGTGGATCGCCCCCTTCTGCTGCTTCCCAGCTCACTTGTTGCTCCTTTTGTTTGCTTTGGCATTGGTCCCTCCCCCCACTTCCCTGCTTATGCCTTGTCCTGTTTCCTATCTCTGTGATGTCCCTCTCCAAACTCCTCTCTCCTACTTGTGCTGTCTCTTATCCTCCGCCACCACTTCTCCGTCCTGGTTAGTAAGGGGGCGACATGAATGTAGGGTGGTCGAGTTAGGGTACGAAGATTTAGGGGTTGGCTATTGGTCTAGGTGTGGGGTCCAGTGCCAGGAAGAGGGTCAGAAGGGGCAAGTGACAGCAGAAGAGGGTCAACTAGGGGAATGTATTCAGATTAGGAGTATGTGGGTGGAGAACCATAGTAACTTTCTTGTTCTCTTGCCTTTGAATACCAATCTGATGCACTGGTTTGTTACTTCCATTAAGGCTTCCTTTAGATGCTTACACTGTTCTTCCACTCCCCCTCCTGCCCCCATTCTCTCCAGAGCTCTTTTGAGACCTCTCCCCAATTCAGCAAAGTCAGCATTTTTGAAATCCAAAACCTTTGTCCTAGTATGACTTGAGTTAGTATCTGTCCTTATGCTAAACTAAACTATATTGTGATCATCGGATCCCAGTGTGGGGGAGTTTTGAGAGAGTGATATTAACCACCATGCTATATTAGGGTGCTAAATTAATGATAGCACATGTTATCAAAGTGCATGTTGTGCCAATTTGTCAGTCGCATGGAACATTTGTGATAGCGCATGTTATCAAGGTGCATGTTGTGCCAATTTGTCAGTCACATGGAACATTTGTGATAGTGCATGTTAACAAGGTGCATGTTGTGCCAATTTGTCAGTTGCATGGAAAATTCGTGATAGCACATGTTACCAAGGTGCATGTTGTGCCAGTTTGATGGTCTAAGTGATCATCCATGATAGCGCATGTTATCAAGGTGCATGTTGTGCCAATTTGATGGTCCAAGTGATCATTCGTGATAGCGCATGTTATCAAGGTGCATGTTGTGCCAATTTGACAGGCTAGTGAACTAGATGCTTCATTTACAGAAGTGGTGCAAAGAAGGAATTCCATTAAAGGGTCAGTGAATGAACTTAACTGATTGTGCAGGCAACAATGGGCCAGTGAACCAAAGGAATATCACCTATCCCAACCGGGATGCTACAGTCACTGAAAATTGGCCATCTAGGCGAGAGCACTGGTCTTTCTAATCAGCTTTACTAAAAACAATTTTCTTCTATCTGTTAACTAATTTTATTCCTTTATGCCACTATTAATATTATTAGTATAATACTTCTTCAACAGTAATTTTTCTTATGCCATTACACTCTAATGTAGTCTGATGCACCAGCAGTATCTATCCACTATGGTTTCTTATCTCATTACTGTATCTTTTCCATATTAACCTATTGTTGTTTCTCTTTCACATGCCTGAACAGATGAGGACTCCTTCACCATCAGATAAGTATTGTTCTACTGTGAACATGTTATATATTAATAATTTATTATGAACTATGGATCCTTTGTGACTCCATTCCTGTATTTTATTTTTCAGTACTGACGGACATCGTCCCTTCAATATTCCTGCTTCTGACTCCACAGTATCCTGGTAAGACGCTCTTCACATATTACTTGGTTGTGTCTGGTATGGGAGGGGTTGCATGGGATATGTGTCCTATAATCCCAGATCTTACTTGAGAGGACTCTTGCAGTAGGTAATTACTTATAGGACTGACGCTGGTGGCGGCAGGACCTCAATGGAAAGATTTCTACCTAGCAAGTCCCTGGCCCAACTACCACAAAGGATGGACATTCCCTGTGCCTGTTCTGCCTAGGCCCCAATCACCCATTCGAGAAGTGCTTATTCCTGAACACCTCCCTTATGGCAGTTCACCTCCCAGGCAAGGACAATGTCCTGGCAGATGCTCTCAGCAGGATTTCCCAGGGCCATCACGAATGGTCACTGGATCCCCTAATTCTGGAGGTAGTATTTGCCAGGTGGGGCACTCCTCAGATAGATCTTTTTGCAGCCCCAGACAGTCCTGGATTATATGGTACATTTGAATTCTTTGGGGCTGAGACCAGCTACCCTAAAAGTGCACCTGGCAGCCGTGTCTGCTTTCTTATCAGCAGGAAAACCCTCTTCCCTTTCAGCTCATCTGGTATTCTCTAAGTTTTTCAAGGGGTTGCTTCACACCAACCCCCCATTCAGGGACCCTGCCCCTGCCTGGGATCTTAATGTTTGCATTGCCCAGCTTATGCAACCCCCTTGTTGAACCCTTGTCTTCAGCAGAGCTTAAGTATCAACTTGGAAAACTGTGTTTTGGCAGCCATCACTTCTGCCAGGTGCATAAGTGAACTACAAGCATTATCAGTGGAGCCTGATTTTATCTTCTTTCATAGGGATAAAGTGGTCCTCAGGACTAACGAAAGTTCTTGCATAAAGTGGTCTCGGACTTTCACCTTAATCAATCCTGATGCCAGTCACCTGAGCGTGGGGTGGTCCCTCCCCAGGGACTGCTAGCTAGAAATTTTTCCATGAGGTCCATACAGCAGTGCTTCCTCTGTTTAATTGAAATCATATTTCTCAACAAATGAAGTAACTCATGTGTGTGTCTGTGTGTTGGGGGTTAACCAAGATGACCAGTTAAATCCATGTACTGGAACTATTTTATTACAAAAGTCACATTAAACTAATTATTTAGTTAACAATTTTGTTATACAATTAATATTGTTCTACTGTGCCCATTTTCTAAGCACAATAATACCCTCCAGGATGGGCGGTATTGTGCTATACTGGACCTTCCAGGGGCTATAACACCCTCCGCCTGCTGTGTCAGGCCTCATTACGCCCCTGGGCAGTCCGATATAGCACAATACCACCCACCCTGTTGGGTATTATTGCTTACATATATAATAATACATATTTTCACTCTCACTTCTACTTGTACAGCAGTTATTTGTTCATGTAATATACTGTTTGTATTATGACACGATATAAAACAAATGTAATCAGAGAACTGAGAATTGAATTAACAAACTATAAACAATACTTTGGATGTATATGCTTTATTAATAAGACATAAAATTGGTTGCTTTTATCACTGAATTAAAATGTATTATGTGTTCTTGCAAATGTTTAAGGTCAATTTAATAACACTTATCCTGACTTGATCCCTTAGAGTTTTCATGCATCATCTTCATTGGGACAGCACCGAAAATCAGAAGAGAACAATGGTTGATTTTACATTTATCAGTTCACTGACACATAGACACTTTTGGAACGTTTGACTTTTGATGGATATCAGCTGTACTGTGATGTTGATCCTAACTTGATATATGTCAAGTTCTTCCTATGTTATTGATACTGCATATTGTATGGTTAATTAAAGTTGCAAGTTCCAAAACAAGAAAGGTTTCAATTTGTTGATTTTCTTGACTAGTAAGCAAATGCACTATTTGTTTATAACCAGGTAACATCAGGAGGCATTAACGCACACTACAGGGTGGTAAAATGCAGACTGATGTTATCCGATCATAAACCTATAGTGATATATTGAGGGGTTGACATTGTACACTACTGAATGCTTAACTTGATGTTGCACCTGATACGGGATGGGATGTTTCTATTATCATATCACTGTGTCTTCCCGTATGTGTGAAAATGAGCTTGAGTATTCCGTTAAATATATTACATGTAACTCTTCGAATATAACTTATTTTTTTTGTCTTTCAGGTTGATTCCTTGCAGTATATTTGACATAATTCAACAGAACATAGAATATTTTGTGGTACGTTTGAAAATATAAATCAGTTGGGGAGTAGGGTTTATTGAGCCAAACTGCTATTCATAGGGGCTTCATTTTCATATTATTATTAGAATCACCCAACAAAGATAACTTGCAACAATGATGTGTTTTTTTTTGTTTTTTCTCTACATCTTACAGAATAATCATCATGATGCAAAAAAATGAAGCTGCATTGGATGTTTTGGCCGAGATCCAGATGTGTAGTGAGTCTGATTTCTCTGAATCGCATAGTGAAGATGATGTTGAAGAAAGATTGTACAATCTGGATCTGGTGGAAGTGCGTAATGAGTCTTCTGAAGATGAAGAAGGTACTGATCAAGATTACATGCCGGATGTGGAGCAGGAAGATCATGAAGAGACCCCCACAACATCAGTAGGTGCAATGCATAAGAAGACTCGTGGTAAAAGGGCTCGGTCATCAGCAGAACAAAGCATTAGAAGAGAAGGCGAATGGGAAGAAGTGACAACAACAAGTGACAATGGACACCTATTCACTGCAACTTCAGGTCTCAAGTACCAGTCCCAGAAAGTCCACTTGGATTTGTACAACTGTTTTGCCTGACGGATGAAGATTTGGAGCTTATTGCAAGGAAACAAATAGATATGCCAATGATTTCTTTCTGGCACATCAAAATGAGTTGCCACCACATTCAAGGGCCAGGGCTTGGAAGATGACTGACAAGAAGAACTGAGGTTTTTGCATTATACATTGCGATGGGACTGGTAGTGAAGAGCAGTAAAGATGAATACTGGGGATTGGATGAGTCACCTACACACCATTCTGGGGCAGTGTGATGGCAAGGAACCGATTCAACCTGATTTTTCTTTTCTCCACATGGCTGACAACTCGAATCGGAAGCCTAGAGGGATGGAGGGATTTGATCAACTTTTTCACATTAGGGAGATACATGAGCGATTCCTGAAGAGATCATGAGAAACCTATCTTCCCAACCGGGACCTCTCCCTGGATGAAGGTATATGTCTGTGGAAGGGAAATCTAAGTTACAGAACATTTAATCCACAAAAACCAGTGAAGCACAGAATCAAGGTGTACACCTTATGTGAATCAAACTCGGGATACATATGCAACTGGCAATTCTATACAGGCAAAGTCGATGAGGAACAGAGCAAAGGACATACATACAGAGTTTGTTTTGATCTTGTTAGAGAAGAACTGCGAGGGAAAGGCTACAGGATTTACACAGACAGATACTACACTGGACCTCAACTCTACACAGATCTATTTTTATCTGGAGTTGGTGCAACTGGAACTGTTATGCCCAACACAGGGAATGCCTCCCAAAATAAAAGACATAAAGCTGAAGATGAAAGAAAAGGTTACATTCAGGAAGACACCAATGCTCTGTATGAAGTGGAGAGACAAGAGGGACATATACATGCTGTCAACAAACATCAAGTACTGATTTGTCGATACTGGAAGAAAGGATTGGAAGACTGAGAGTCAATAAAAACCAAAATGTATACTGGACTACAACAGATACATGGGTGGAGTCGACAAAATGATCAGCTGGCAGAGTATTACAATTTTAACGGCGATGCAGAAGGTATAGGAAGGGTTCTTTTATTTACTGAATGCCATGTTAATTCAGGGTACATAATGTCAAGAAATTTTCCCCAGAAAGAAAGAAGATGGCACTTGGAATTCCAACGAACTGTAATTAAAGAGCTTATAACGACAAGCAAAAAAATAGATGGTCTTCCACAGCATAGCCAAAATAGCAATCGACAAAATTGGATCCATGCCAACGACTGCAAGGAAAGCACTTCCCATCAAAATACCAAGAACACCAAAGAAGCTGTACCCTACCAGAAGATGTGTGTGCTACAAAGAAAGGAAGCATAAGAATCGACCTACTGGTGTGCAGATTACGACAAGGGCCTATGTGTAGATAAATGCTTCTCTGAATACCACTCAAAGATGAAATACAGGATGCCCGGATCACCGAATACAAGCGATAGTGACACAGAATAGTAAATCGCTTGACAGGCACAGATTCACGGTACTGAGACTGAGATTTCGGAGTGATCAAGATGTAAGATAGGTGGGAAATGCCAAGTACTGCATCCCGGAATGGACTGCACAAGACTTTCCTCTATCATTGTCAGCACTGCGTGTCCATTGGACACCATGGCATGTTTTATAGTTGCTGTTTCCCAGTGTGGGAAGACATGGGGTGTCCATTGGACACCATGGAATGGATAATTGGCGTAGATTCCCGGAATCAAGACCGAGATGGTGGAGTGATCGAGATGTAAGATAGGTGGGAAATACTGAGTGCTGCATCCCGGAATGGACTGCACAAGACTTCCTCTATCATAGTCCAGCTGTGTCCATTGGACACCATGGCACGTTTATAGTTGCTGTTTCCCAGTGTTAAGGAAGACGTAGGTGTCTATTGGACACCACGCAGATGGATATTAGCGTGATTCCCGCTATCAAGACCGAGATGGCGGAGTGATCGAGATGTAAGATAGGTGGGAAATGCCGAGTGCTGCATCACGGAATGGACTGCACAAGACTTCCCTCTATCATTGTCAGCATTGTGTGTCCATTGGACACCATGGCATGTTTTATAGTTGCTGTTTCCCAGTGTGGGAAGACATGGGGTGTCCATTGGACACCATGGAATGGTTAATTGGCGTAGATTCACGGTATCAAGACCGAGATGGCGGAGTGATCGAGATGTAAGATAGGTGGGAAATACCGAGTGCTGCATCCCGGAATGGACTGCACAAGACTTCCTCTATCATAGTCAGCACTGCGTGTCCATTGGACACCATGGCACATTTTATAGTTGCTGTTTCCCAGTGTGGGAAGACATGGGGTGTCTATTGGACACCACGGGATTGATAAATTGTTATAGATTCCCGGTATCGAGACCGAGATGGCGGAGTGATCGAGATGTAAGATAGGTGGGAAATGCCGAGTGCTGCATCCCGGAATGGACTGCACAAGACTTCCCTCTATCATAGTCAGCACTTGCGTGTCCATTGGACACCATGGCACATTTTATAGTTGCTGTTTCCCAGTGTGGGAAGACATGGGGTGTCTATTGGACACCACGGAATGGTTAATTGGCGTAGATTCCCCTATCGAGACCGAGATGGCGGAGTGATCGAGATGTAAGATAGGTGGGAAATGCCGAGTGCTGCATCCCGGAATGGACTGCACAAGACTTCCCTCTATCATAGTCAGCACTGCGTGTCCATTGGACACCATGGCATATTTTATAGTTGCTGTTTCCCAGTGTGGGAAGACATGGGGTGTCCATTGGACCCCATGGAATGGTTAATTAGCGTAGATTCCCGGTATCGAGACCAAGATGGCGGAGTGATCGAGATGTATGATAGGTGGGAAATGCTGAGTGCTGCATTCAGAATGCTTCCCATAAAACAAAACAATGCAAAATACAGTTTTTAGTATCAAGTTTTATTGAAGTACAGTTAAATGTGATTATTTAGAATAGTGCATATCATTTCTAAGAATAAGAACTTTATAAACTGCTGCCAATTAGAAATGATTTCCTGTTCTCTTTAATCAAACTGTTGTTCAGTTTGTACCAAAGACTGTACTGTTATATACTGTGCCTAACCTTGTTTTATGGGGTCTCAGGGTTGAACTGGTGGAACCAGCCCTGGTGGAAAGTTCAAACAGTGTGGGAGTATTACAGAATAGGGCTACTGAAAATGTTTGTTGCATATTGTCTATGCTACTAGAAGGGAAAAAGGGGATTACAATGTCCCAGAAAGCTGTATCCAGGTTAGCCTTCTTACTAACAACCCTGTCACTCCAGGTGGGCTCCCGTGTCAATACACATGCCCCTTAACCTGCAACTAGCCATGTGCAGGCAGGGTAGTAGCCCGTGAGATAATTGCCACCTAGGGGATCACACAGTGTGGGATGACATGGGAAGGCTGAACAACATGTACTACTTTATTCATGCTAGGTCATCAAACATGACTACTGCAAAATACCTTTCCTATCTGGTAACTATCAGTTTCTCAAACCACCAATCACATAATGTTTTCATGAGATCTTGTGCAGAAATGCATAATTTTGCTCTAAGTGCCACTATTAGTAATCACTCTTAAATGTTTTTATTTCCGGAAGATAACAGACGTGTTGTCTTTTGCCAGCAAATGTCAGGAATTGAGCATTACTACCTGTCATAGATTGGATACACTCCGATGCTATAATTGTATGTTTTTCTTGATGGGATACGGTGTCCAGAAGACTGTATGGATCTGCGGACACTCACCCAGTACGATTGGCGCAGGGATTCGGAGTGTTCTATGAACTGGGTGACCAGTGTTGACCTTCGATACTCCAGTAATGTTGCGTTGGTTAGGTGAGAGGGGTATGCGTTGGGATCAACTGGTGCCAATGTTGACGACAGGAGTGCCTCAGGGGATCAAACCAGATGTCATCGTCATCCACCTGGGAGGCAATGATTTAGGATTGAAGACATCAGTGATGCTGCCGGAAGATGAAGGAGGACATCGCTTGATCAAGCACGAATGCGAAAACCATGATCCTTTGGTCCCACATCATCCAGCGTCGGCAGTGGAAGAATGTTTCTGATACGAAGAAAATGGACAGAACAAGGAGAAAAATCAACACAGAGATGGGGGCATTCATGAGGAGGATTGTCAGCTGGCGTGGTCAAGCATGATGGCATCATGTCCCTCTTCCCAGAACTATGTCGGCAGGATGGTGTCCACTCAATGGATCAGGAAGCGATATGTTCTGCAGTGACATCAAGAGGGCTGTAGCTCCAATCCTATGAAGGTATGCAATTTATAGATGCAGTGGCGGAGGAATGTACAGTATATAATCCAATGGACTATAACTCGAAGTCGTCATTGGTATAATGTCTTTTAAATTCTGTGTTTCAGATTGGAGTATATAGGCTAAGAAGTCTTTAAAAGTGAAGAACGTATCACGGACTACGTTCCAAATGCCCTATCGACTGTCGTCGGGGTCGTCTTCCATATGACAATCACTGTAATCTATATACACAGTGCGTTGTACGAAATATGTCCCTGGCTTCAGAAATACTCTTGCAACAGTCAGAATGGGAAATAAATTGGAAATAATAAGTGCATAAGGTAGGTTACTACGTGATGTCACTAATGGTAAGTTACAGTTTAGCTTAGGTTTTGAGATGTGTGTATTGATGTACAGTATGTATTCATGTTTCAGAATTAATTCAGGTTTGACCTCCATGAAACTGCTAACAGTGTTAGTCCAGCTGGGTACCTCAACAGTGATTCACACTTGCTACCCATATCTAGCAAAAGGGTGGTGTCCTTTGTTTTTACCTTTATTTATTTATTTTTTTACCTTTGTCATACCAGGAGAAAACACTGCAATGATGCTACATTACAACATTTACATCTTGACTTCCTATGATACTACTCAACTGATACTTTTCGGATTACGGTAAGAGACAAACTAGTTTGTTAACAGGCTGTGGAAACCTTGGTGTTAACATAAATAGCCTTGTAGACCTACTTAGTACGCATTGCACCACAACAAACTTCACCTTCACCGTCTCATCAGTTGGAATGAATTATAATGCATGGACTAGTTCTGAACACTCCAAGAGATGACTTCATGTGAGGGTGAGCTACACTACTTTGGTTAAATTAAATATCACAGAGTATGTAAATGTTGATGCAATGGTGTAGCATAGGGTAAAGATCAGACAGTTTTTTATCTACAGGTCACAAGCCTGAAGACGATATATAAATTTAGAATAGGGAAAGGATATGGCTTTTCTCCACAGGTTTTAGAATAGGAA
Organism: Neoceratodus forsteri; assembly: GCA_016271365.2. Lineage (NCBI taxonomy): Eukaryota > Metazoa > Chordata > Ceratodontiformes > Ceratodontidae > Neoceratodus > Neoceratodus forsteri. The sequence goes on along the minus strand of CM057451.1, from coordinate 435,761,043 downwards.
AGGATAGGTTTTCTCTACAGGTTTTAGAATAGAAAGGGTATGTTTTTTTCTACACAGGTTTTAGAACAGGAAAGTATAGGTTTTCTCCACAGGTTTTTTGAATAGGAAATGGTAGGGTTTTTCTCCACAGGTTTTAGAATAGGAAAAGGATAAGGTTTTTCCACAGGTTTTTGAATAGGGAAATGTTAGGTTTTCTCTCACAGGTTTTAGAATAGGAAAGGATAGGGTTTTTCTCCACAGGTTTTGAAAGGAAAGGATAGGATTTTTCTCCACAGGTTTTTGAATAGGGAAAGGATATGATTTTTCTCCACAGGTTTTAGAATAGGGAAAGGATAGGATTTTTCTCCACAGGTTTTAGAATATGGAAAGAATAGGTATTTTCTCCGCAGGTTTTAGAATAGGGAAATTAGAGGGTTTTTTGCCACATATTTCTGGCATTACCATGTCTGATGGAATGCTCTTTGTGTATGATGATCCATACACTTGAAAAAGTTTTGCATCAGTGAAATGTGGAACACTGATGGTAAATGCTAATGGTAATAAAAAATAGTAAACTATTTTGGTTTCTTTCATACTGTATAGTACACTATATAAGATACTGTATGGTGGTCTAAATACACACCGCTTTCGTTAACACCTTACTTAATTTGCTGTCGTCACTGTAACCGTGAGATACTGAAGAAACTAGGTCCATTTTCTATTAATTATATAAAACTCATGGGTGACGTATATCTTGTATTTCATCTTTGAACCTTAGGGTGAAGGTGTATCATTATATGTATTGACAACCACCAACTATTTTATATAATGTATGGGGAAAAAATATCACAAAACATGGGACTAAGGCATAGTAGGATAGGGTAACATAAGAAAAATGTGTTAATTATCCAAGGGCAATACAGTGATCTAAAACATAATAGTATAAGGTAATACTAGATAGGTTTTTCCACTGTTCACATGCATAAATGCTGGAGATAGATTTAGGAAAAGACAGATCTTACTTCGAGAGGGTTCCATCAGTAGGTCATCACATATAGGACTTGCACCACCTGGCATAGGGCCGCACAGCAGACTTTTCTAGCAATACCTGAAGGGGGACCACCCACCCAACGTCACGTGACCAACAGAACCCCTTCCAGTACCAGGTTAGGTTGTGCCGGTTACGACATCGGTGACCCTGTCGTGGGCTGTCTCGACGCTGGACCCTCCCCCATCTACACAACAGCGGGTCCGACGTGGATTCCTCTGGACTGGAGTCTGACATTGGGGGCTTATAATCAACCCTGAACTGTCGCAGACACCTTTTGGGTATCCAAGGGATCCCCACGAGGGTACTCCACTCCAGATTGGAGTCATTGGGGTGCAGTTCAACCTGGATTTTGCCCTTACTCCAACTACATGGGGTTTCAAGGGTATTATCCTCCACTGGACACCCCTCCTCCTCCTCCTCCCCCAGTCTCAACCAGATCCACTTCCCTTTCCCTGGCTACTTTGGATTTCAAGACCCTGATTCAGTCTTGGTGGCAAGGGCCCAGGTCAGAACTGGTTTCAGATCTGGAAACTAGGCTCCTGCAACCACAGCTTCCTATGTCTCCTTCCCCGATCAGCTATCTTGCAACTGTCCATGTCTTGGGGAAGACTCGGCAGGACGTTTCCCTACCGGACTTCAGACACCGTCTTGTCAAGGAGAGTGGACTTCATGATGTGTTATAAAATAGGGAAAGGATAGGCTTTTTCTCCACAGGTTTTAGGAAAGGCAAAGGGTAGGATTTAACTCCACAGAATTTAGAATAGAGAAAGGATAGGGTTTTTCTCCACAGGTTTTTTGAATAGGGAAATGTTAGGGTTTTTCTCCACAGGTTTTACAATATGGAAAGAATAGGGTTTTTCTCCACAGGTTTTTGAAAAGGGAAAGGATAGGATTTTTCTCCACAGGTTTTTGAAGAGGGAAAGGATAAGATTTTTCTCCACAGGTTTTAGAATAGGGAAAGGATAGGGTTTTTCTCCACAGGTTTTTTGAATAGGGAAAGAGTAGGGTTTTTCTCCACAGGTTTTTGAAAGGAGAAAGGATAGGATTTTTCTACACAGGTTTTAGAATAGAGAAGGGTAGGGTTTTTCTACACAGGTTTTAGAACAGGAAAGGATAGGGTTTCTCTCTCAGTTTTTTCAATAGGAAATGTTAGGGTTTTCTCCACAGGTTTTAGAATAGGAAAGGATACGGTTTTTCTCCAAAGGTTTTGAAAAGAGAAAGGATTGGATTTTTCTCCACAGGTTTTAGTACAGGAAAGGATAGGGTGTTCTCCACACATTTTTAGAATAGGGAAAGGATATGGTTTTTCTCCACAGGTTTTAGAATAGGGAAAGAATAGGGATTTTCTCTGCAGGTTTTAGAATAGGGAATTGAGGCGTTTTTGCCATATGTTTCTGGCATTACCATGTCTGATGGAATGCTCTTTGTGTATGATGATCCATACACTTGAAAAAGTGTTGCATCGGTGAAATGTGGACAACTGATGGTAAATGTTAATGGTAATAAAAAATAGTAAACTATTTTGGTTTCTTTTCTACTGTATAGTACACTATATACGATACTGTATGGTGGCCTAAATACACACCACTTTCGTTAACACCTTACTTAATTTGCTGTTCTCACTGTAACTGTGAGATACTGAAGAAACTAGGTCCATTTTCTATTAATTATATAAAACTCATGGGTGACATATATCTTGTATTTCATTTGTGAACCTTAGGGTGAAGGTGTATCATTGCTGTGTATTGACAACCACCAACTATTTTATATAATGTATGGTGAAAAAATATTGCAAAACATGGGACTAAGGCATAGTAGGATAGGGTAACATAAAAAAAGTGTTAATTTTCCAAGGGCAATACAGTGACCTAAAACATAATAGTAAAGGTAATACTAGATATGTTTTTGCACTGTTCACATGCATAAAGGCTGGAGATAGATATAGAAAAGATAGATCTTACTTGAGAGGGTTCCATCAGTAGGTCATGACATATTGGACTTGCACCACTTGGCAGCCGGGCATACGACAGACTTTTCTAGCAATACCTGAGAGGGACCACCTGCCCAATGTCACGTGACCAACAGAACACCTTCCAGTGCCAGGTTAGGTTGCGCGTTCACGACATTGGTGACCCAGTGGGCTGCCTCAATGCGGACCCTCCCATCTACACAACGGTGGGTCCAACATGGATTCATCTGATGCCAGGTCTGACATTGGGGGCTTATAATTGACCCTGAACTGTCCCGTTATCCTTTTGGGTATCCAAGGGATCCCTACCTAAGTGCTCCACTCCAGAATGGAGTCATTTGAGGCAGTTCTACCTGGATTTCACCCTTACTCCAACTACAAGGGGTTTCAAGGGTATTATCCTCCACCGGATGCCCCTCCTCCTCCTTCTCCCCTCAGACTCAACAGGATCCACCTCCCAAACCCCTGGCTACTTCAGATTTCAAGACCCTGATTCACTCTTGCTGGCAGGGAGCCAGGTCAGAACTGGTTTCAGATCTGGAAACCAGGCTCCTGCAACCACAGATTCCTATGTCTTCTTCCTGATCAGCTATCTTGCAACTGTCAATGTCTCAGAGAAGACTCGGCAGGGACGTTCCCTACCGGACTTTAGAACCGTCCTGTCAAGGATAGTGGACTTCATGATGTGTTATATAATAGGGAAAGGATAGGCTTTTTGTCCACAGATTTTAGAACAGGGAAAGGGTAGGGTTTTCGCCACATGTTTTAGAATAGAGAAAGGGTAGGGTTTTTCTCCACAGGTTTTAGAATAGGGAAAGGATAGGGTTTTTCTCCACAGGTATTTTGAATAGGGAAAGGGTAGAGTTTTTCTCCACAGGCTTTAGAATAGAAGCAGTTTGATACAGAAAATGATTGAATGGTAGTCACCATCTTATTTTTGTTCATGTGACCCAGGGGATGTAGAAATGGGTACAGTCTGGGCCTTCATTTACTTATTCACTTCCCTAACATGTAAAACAAGCTGCTTTTACTTTCCTTTTGAATTTATTGGCTTGCACCTCATAATGCAATAGGTGTACACCCCATTGACATGAATGAGCATACCATGGGTGGTTGGATATGGCACCCCTTCTATCTGCAGTTGGGTCTGTAATGAGAAATTAGGGATCAGAAATTTCATCCAAGCCCCTGCAGATGTAAGAAAAGGTGTAATGCCTTGACATTTACCCCTTTTATAATATAGTTATCCCTACAAATGTGTAACAGAAGCAGTTTGACACAAAATGATTGAACGGTAGCCAACATCTTATTTTTGGTCATGTGATCAAGGGGATGTAGATATGTGTACAGTCTGGGACTTGATTTACTCATTCGCTTCCCCATCATGTGAAACAGGCTATATCTTACTTTTACTTTCTGAATTTATTTGTATGTAACCCATAATGCAATAGGTGTGCCCCTCATGTGCCAGCATGGCCTTCCTTAGGTGGTTGGGTATGGTACCCCAGCTATATGGTGGAGGGTCTATAATGTGAAATTAGTGATCATACATTTCATCCAAGTCCCTGCAGATGTAAGAAAATGTGTAATCCATTGACATTTACCACTTTTATAATGTTGTTATCCCTACAAACGTGTAACAGAAGCAGTTTGATACAGAAAATGATCAAATGGTAACTGCCATCTTGTTTTTGGTCTTGTGACGCAGGGGATGTAGCTATGAGTACAGTCTGGGCCTTAATTTACTCATTCTCTTCCCTGTCATGTAAAATGGGCTACTTTTTACTTTTACTTTTTGAATTTATTGGCATACACCGCATAATGCAATAAGTGGACACCCCATTGGCCAGCATGGGCATACCATGGGTGGTTGGGTATGGCACCCTGGCTATCTGCAGGTGGGTCTGTAATGTAGAATTAGGGATCAGAAAATTCATCCAAGCCCTGACAGATGTAAGAAAAGGTGTAATCCATTGACATTTACCACTTTTATAATATAGTTATTACAATAAATGTGTAAGATAGGCAGTTTGATACAGAAAATGATGAAACAGTAGTTGCCATCTTGTTTTTGGTCATGTGACCCAGGGGATGTAGCTATGGGTACAGTCTGTGCCTTGATTTACTCATTCACTTCTCTGTCATGTAAAATGGGCTACTTTTTACTTTTACTTTTTGAATTTATTGGCATGCACCCCATAATGCAATAGGTGGACACCCCATTGGCCAGCATGGGCTAACCAGGGGTAGTTGGTTATGGCACCCCGGCTATCTGCAAGTGGGTCTGTAATGTGAAATTCTGGATCAGAAAATTCATCCAAGTCCCTGCAGATGTAAGAAAATGTGTAATCCATTGACATTTATCACTTTTATAATGTTGTTATCCCTACAAACGTGTAACAGAAGCAGTTTGATACAGAAAATGTTTGAATGGTGTCAGCCATCTTGTTTTTGGTCATGTGACCCAGGGGATGTAGCTATGGGTACAGTCTATGCCTTGATTTACTGATTCACTTCCCCGTCATGTAAAACAGGCTACATCTTACTTTTCCTTTCTCAATTTATTGGTATGTAACCCATAATGCAATAGGTGGACACCCCATTGGTCAGCATGGGTATACCGGGGCAGTTGGGTATGGCACCCTAGCTATATGCTGGTGGGTCTATAAAGTAAAATTAGTGATCATAAATTTCATCCAAGCCCCGGCAGATGTAAGAAAAGGTGTAATCCATTGACATTTACCACTTTTATAATGTAGTTATCACAATAAATGTGTAACAGAAGTAGTTTGATACAGAAAATGATTGAACAGTAGCTGCCATCTTGTTTTTGGTCATGTGACCCAGAGCATGTAGCTGTGGGTACAGTCTGGGCCATGATTTACTCATTCACTTCTCTGTCATGTAAAACGGGCTACTTTTTACTTTTACTTTTTGAATTTATTGGCATGCACCCCATAATGCAATAGGTGGACACCCCATTGGCCAGCATGGGCTAACCAGGGGTGGTTGGTTATGGCACCCCGGCTATCTGCAAGTGGGTCTATAATGTGAAATTATGGATCAGAAAATTCATCCAAGTCCCTGCAGATGTAAGAAAATGTGTAATCCATTGACATTTATCACTTTTATAATGTTGTTATCCCTACAAACATGTAACAGAAGCAGTTTGATACAGAAAATGTTTGAATGGTGTCAGCCATCTTGTTTTTGGTCATGTGACCCAGGGGATGTAGCTATGGGTACAGTCTATGCCTTGATTTACTCATTCACTTCCCCGTCATGTAAAACAGGCTACATCTTACTTTTCCTTTCTCAATTTATTGGTATGTAACCCATAATGCAATAGGTGGACACCCCATTGGTCAGCATGGGTATACCAGGGCAGTTGGGTATGGCACCCTAGCTATATGCTGGTGGGTCTATAAAGTAAAATTAGTGATCATAAATTTCATCCAAGCCCTGCAGATGTAAGAAAAGGTGTAATCCATTGACATTTACCACTTTTATAATGTAGTTATCACAATAAATGTGTAAGATAGGCAGTTTGATACAGGAAATGATGAAACAGTAGCTGCCATCTTGTTTTTGGTCATGTGACCCAGGAAATGTAGCTATGGGTACAATCTGGGCTTTGATTTACTCATTCACTTCCCTATCATGTAAAACGGACTACTTTTTACTTTTATTTTTTGAATTTATTGGCATGCACCCCATAATGCAATAGGTGGACACCCCATTGGCCAGCATGGGCATACCATGGGTGGTTGGGTATGGCAACCCGGCTATCTGCAGGTGGGTCTGTAATGTGAAATTAGGGATCAGAAAATTCATCAAAGCCTCAACAGAAGTAAGAAAAGGTGTAATCCATTGACATTTATCACTTTTATAATGTAGTTATCCCTACAAATGTGTAACAGAAACAGTTTGATACAGAAAATGATTGAACAGTAGCCGCCATCTTGTTTTTGGTCATGTGACCCAGGGGATGTAGCTATGGGGACAGTCTGTGCCTTGATTTACTCATTCACTTCCCCGTCATGTAAAACAGGCTACATCTTACTTTTCCTTTCTCAATTTATTGGTATGTAACCCATAATTCAATAGGTGGACACCCCATTGGTCAGCATGGGTATACCAGGGGTGGTTGGGTATGGCACCCTAGCTATATGCTGGTGGGTCTATAAAGTAAAATTAGTGATCATAAATTTCATCCAAGCCCCGGCAGATGTAAGAAAAGGTGTAATCCATTGACATTTACCACTTTTATAATGTAGTTATCACAATAAATGTGTAAGATAGGCAGTTTGATACAGGAAATGATGAAACAGTAGCTGCCATCTTGTTTTTGGTCATGTGACCCAGGAAATGTAGCTATGGGTACAATCTGGGCTTTGATTTACTCATTCACTTCCCTGTCATGTAAAACGGACTACTTTTTGCTTTTATTTTTTGAATTTATTGGCATGCACCCCATAATGCAATAGGTGGACACCCCATTGGCCAGCATGGGCATACCATGGGTGGTTGGGTATGGCAACCCGGCTATCTGCAGGTGGGTCTGTAATGTGAAATTAGGGATCAGAAAATTCATCCAAGCCTCAACAGAAGTAAGAAAAGGTGTAATCCATTGACATTTATCACTTTTATAATGTAGTTATCCCTACAAATGTGTAACAGAAACAGTTTGATACAGAAAATGATTGAACAGTAGCCGCCATCTTGTTTTTGGTCATGTGACCCAGGGGATGTAGCTATGGGTACAGTCTGTGCCTTGATTTACTCATTAACTTCCCCGTCATCTAAAACAGGCTACATCTTACTTTTCCTTTCTTAGTTTATTGGTATGTAACCCATAATGCAATAGGTGGACACCCCATTGGTCAGCATGGGTATACCAGGGGTGGTTGGGTATGGCACCCCAGCTATATGCTGGTGGGTCTATAAAATAAAATTAGTGATCATAAATTTCATCCAAGCCCCGCAGATGTAAGAAAAGGTGTAATCCATTGACATTTACCACTTTTATAATGTAGTTATCACAATAAATGTAAGATAGGCAGTTTGATACAGAAAATGATGAAACGGTAGCTGCCATCTTGTTTTTGGTCATGTGACCCAGGAGATGTAGCTATGGGTACAATCTGGACTTTGATTTACTCATTCACTTCCCTGTCATGTAAAATGGAGTACTTTTTACTTTTACTTTTTGAATTTATTGGCATGCACCCCATAATGCAATAGGAGGACACCCCATTGGCCAGCATGGGCATACCATGGGTGGTTGGGTATGGCAACTCGGCTATCTGCAGGTGGGTCTGTAATGTGAAATTAGGGATCATAAATTTCATCCAAGCCCCAACAGATGTAAGAAAGGTGTAATCCATTGACATTTATCACTTTTATAATGTAGTTATCCCTACAAATGTGTAACAGAAGCAGTTTGATACAGAAAATGATTGAACAGTAGCCGCCATCTTGTTTTGGTCATGTGACCCAGGGATGTAGCTATGGGTATAGTCTGGGCCTTGATTTACTCATTCACTTCCCGCCATGTAAAATAAGCTACTTTTACTTTTATTTTTGAATTTATTGGCATGCACCCATAATGCAATAGGTGGACACCCCATTGGCAGCAAGGCTAACCAGGGTTGTTGTTATGGCACACTGGCTATCTGCAAGTGGGTCTGTAATGTGAAATTATGGATCAGAAAATTCATCCAAGTCCCTGCAGCTGTAAGAAAATGTGTAATCTATTGACATTTATCACTTTTATAATGTTGTTATCCCTACAAACCTGTAACAGAAGCAGTTTGATACAGAAAATGTTTGAATGGTGTCAGCCATCTTGTTTTTGGTCATGTGACCCAGGGGATGTAGCTATGGGTACAATCTGTGCCTTGATTTTCTCATTCACTTCCCCGTCATGTAAAACAGGCTACATCTTACTTTTCCTTTCTCAATTTATTGGTATATAACCCATAATGCAATAGGTGTACACCCCATTGGTCAGCATGGGTACACCAGGGGTGGTTGGGTATGGCACCCCAGCTATATGCTGGTGGGTCTATAAAGTAAAATTAGTGATCATAAATTTCATCCAAGCCCTGGCAAATGTAAGAAAAGGTGTAATCCATTGACATTTGCCACTTTTATAATGTAGTTATCACAATAAATGTGAAGATAGGCAGTTTGATACAGGAAATGATGAAACGGTAGCTGCCATCTTGTTTTTGGTCATGTGACCCAGGGATGTAGCTATGGGTACAATCTGGGCTTTGATTTACTCATTCACTTCCTGTCATGTAAAATGGACTACTTTTACTTTTACTTTTTTAATGTATTGGCATACACCCCATAATGCAATAGGTGGACACCTCATTGGCCAGCATGGGCATACCATGGGTGGTTGGGTATGGCAACCCGGCTATCTGCAGGTGGGTCTGTAATGTGAAATTAGGGATCAGAAAATTCATCCAAGCCCCAACAGATGTAAGAAAAGGTGTAATCCATTGACATTTATCACCTTTATAATGTAGTTATCCCTACAAATGTGTAACAGAAGCAGTTTGATACAGAAAATGATTGAACAGTAGCCGCCATCTTGTTTTTGGTCATGTGACCCAGGGGATGTAGCTATGGGTACAGTCTGGGCCTTGATTTACTCATTCACTTCCCCGCCATGTAAAACAAGCTACTTTTTACTTTTCTTTTTTGAATTTATTGGCAGGCACCCCATAATGTAATAGCTGGTCACCCCATTGGCCGGCATGGACATACCAGGGGTGGTTGGGTATGGCACCCCGGCTATCTGCAAGTGGGTCTGTAATGTGAAATTAGGGATCATAAATTTCATCCAAGGCCCAGCAGATGTAAGAAAAGGTGTAATCTGTTGACATTTACCACTTTTATAATGTAGTTATCACAATAAATGTGTAAGATAGGCAGTTTGATACAGAAAATTATGAAACGGTAGCTGCCATCTTGTTTTTGGTCATGTGACCCATTGGATGTAGCTATGGGTACAATCTGGGCTTTGATTTACTCATTCACTTCCCTGTCATGTAAAACGGAGTACTTTTTACTTTTACTTTTTGAATTTATTGGCATGCACACCATAATGCAGTAGGTGGACACCCCATTGGCCAGCGTGGGCATACCAGGGGTGGTTGGGTATGGCAACCCGGCTATCTGCAGGTGGGTCTGTAATGTGAAATTAGGGATCGGAAAATTCATCCAAGCCCCAACAGATGTAAGAAAATGTGTAATCCATTGACATTTATCACTTTTATAATGTCGTTATCCCTACAAATTGTAACAGAAGCAGTTTGATACAGAAAATGATTGAACGTAGCCGCCATCTTGTTTTTGGTCATGTGACCTAGGGGATGTAGCTACGGATACAGTCTGGGCCTTGATTTACTCATTCACTTCCCCGCCATGTAAAACAAGCTACTTTTTACTTTTCCTTTTTGAATTTATTGGCAGGCACCCCATAATGTAATAGGTGGTCACCCCATTGGCCAGCATGGACATACCGGGGTGGTTGGGTATGGCACCCCGGCTATCTGCAAGTGGGTCTATAATGTGAAATTAGGGATCAGAAATTTCATCCAAGCCACTGCTGCCATAAGAAAGGGTGCAATCCATTGACATTTTACCACTTTTATGATCTAATGAGCTCAATAAATGAGTCACAAGCATTTTGACACAGAAAATGGCTGAATGGTGTCAGCCATCTTGTTTTTGGTCATGTGACCCTGGGTAGGTAGCTATAGGTGCAATCTGGCTCTTTATTTACTCATTCACTTCCCTATCATGTGAAACAGGCTACTTCTTACTTTTTCTTAATGGATTTTGTGACATGTACCCCATAATCGAATAGGTACCCCTCCATAGGCCAGCATGGCCCTACCATTGGTGGTCCGTTCTGGTCACTCTCATAATCTGTAGGTGAGAAACCAATGTGAAATTTGTGTTTATATGAAGAATTTGTAGCCTGAAAGTGAAAATTAGTTACATTTTAGACAACATTTTTTAACAGTGATGCAACCGATTTTAACGTTTTTACAAACTTCAGTATTTTTTACGAATACAAATTCACAAAAACAATCAAAATTTCACTAAATAAACATATATATCTCCAAATGTCTTTGTTGGAAAAGTTATATTTTCACTTTGAATTATAGTTGTGTTAGTTTCTCACTACCCTAACAAAAAAAGTTTACCAGGGAATTAAGAAAAATTATGTAATAACGTCATAACCGATAAGTGTACAAACCCAGTGAAAAAACCTCTGGCAGCAGGGATATGCAATTTTCAGAAAAACCTTGGCAGTGTAAGGGTTAACTGGATGACATATACTGCAGCCACATCCAAGAGCAGGGTAATTCTCGATGCCCTGCAGGGAACAGGCCTTAAACAGCTAGTGTTGGATCCCACTCAGGAGGGAACAATACTAGATCTGGTACTCTCAAATGGAGAGAGGATCACAAATTTAGAAAACAGTAGACATCTCAGAACAAGTGACCACTGCACAGTGTGCTTCACAATAAGCACAACCATGGAGACAAGCCATACAAGAACAAGGATACTGGACTTTAGAAGGGCTGACTTTGGCAAAAATGGGTGAATACCTGAGGAAGGCACTAGCAAATGGCCAAAAAGTAAGGGTGGAAGAACAATAGAGAAAAATCAAAACTGCTATCATAGAGGCAACAAGCCTTTGAAACAAATAAAGAAAACAAACGGAGTAAAAAACCACTATGGTTTTCCAAAGAGGTGGCAGGGAAGGTTAAGGAGAAAAAGGGTGCATTCAGAAAGTATAAGGAATCACAGAAAGAGCACGACAGGGAACTGTATCAATTAAAGCAGAAAGAAGTGGGGAAGGCAGTCAGAATAGCAAAGGCCCATACCAAGGAAAAATAGCCAACTCAGTTAAGAAAGGGGATAAAACCATTTATAGGTACATTAGGGAGCATAGAAAGGTTAAGGGAGGAATAGTGAAGATTAATAAAGGAGAGGGGAGGTGGGCAGAGGGAGACAGTGAAAAGGCAGAGATACTGAATGAATACTTTTACTCAGTATTCACAAAAGAAGATGATGAGGAGTTACCTAAACCAGACAATAGAAGCACTCTGGGTAGGGGGGTTGACACCAGTCCATTTACAGAAGAAAGAGTCCTGAAAGAACTCCTAAAACTCAAGGTGGACAAAGCAATGGGGCCTGACGGGATTCACTTCAGAATCCTAAAAGAACTAAGGGAGGACATAGTGACACCACTGACCACACTTTTTAACAAATCATGGGAGGAATGGGAGGTACCTGAGGACTGGAGGAGAGCAGATGTGATTCCCCTTCACAAAAGTGGGAGCAAGGCAGAAGCAGGAAACTACAGACCTGTAAGTTTGACCTCAGTGGTAGGAAAAATGATGGAATCACTTCTGAAAGAAAGAATTGTTGAGTATCTAGAGGCCAGCGGGGCACAGGACCCAAAGCAGCATGGATTTACAGCAGAAAGGTCATGTCAGATGAATCTAATTGATTTCTTTGACTGGGTGACCAAAGTAATAGACCAGGGAGGGGCTGTGGAAATGCCCTACCTAGACTTTAGCAAGGCATTTGACACAGTCCCACACAAAAGACTAATAATTAAATTAGCCAGCCTGGGAGTGGGTTCCAGGATGGTAGTCTGGGTAGCAAACTGGCTGCACAACAATACACAGAAGGTAATAGTGAATGGAACACATTTCGAAGAAAGGGGGGTTACTAGTAGAATACCTCAGGGCTCAGTACTGGGTCCAGTCCTCTTTAACATGTTTATAGGTGACATTGCAGAGGGTCTGGAGGGAAAGGTATGCCTCTTTGCAGATGACACAAAGATCTGTAACAGAGTTGATATACAAGGGGGGGGTAGAAAGGATGAGAAGGGTCTTGGCAAGGTTGGAGGAATGGTCAGACATATGGCAACTTAGATTCAATGCAAAGAAGTGCAAAGTAATGCACCTGGGAAACAAAAACCCAGGAGAAGAGTACACAATAGCACGGGAGGTACTAACAACAACAATGGAAAGGGACTTTGGGGTAGTCATATCAGATGACCTAAAGGTGGGTAAGCAATGTGATAAGCCAGTAAGGAGAACAAGGGGGATATTGAGATGCATAGGAAGGGACATCACAAGTAGAAAAAGGGGAAGTAGTTATCCCTCTGTACAGACAGTTGGTGAGACCCCATCTGGAATGCTGTGTGCAGTTTTGGAGACTCCATCTACGCAATGACATAGACAGGATGGAAGCAGTCCAGAGGAGGGCAACTAAAATAGTGCAGGGTCTGCATCAGAAACCATATGAAGAGAGACTAAGAGAGCTTAATATGTATACACTTGATGAAAGGAGGGACAGAGGGGACATGATAGAAACTTTCAAGTACCTCATGGGAGTCAACGAAGTGCAGAAGGGTAGCATCTTTCAGAAAAAGAGATGTGTAAGAACAAGGGGGCACAATTTAAAGATAATGGGGGGACGGATCAGGGGTAATGTGAGGAATTTTTTTTTCACGGAGAGAGTGGTGGATGCATGGAACAGCCTTCCTGGGGAGGTTGTTGGGTCTAAAACAGTGGAGGAATTCAAACATGCATGGGACAGATGAAAGGCAATTGTAGTAGGGGGTTGCAGGAAGTAGGCTGTTGGTTAACTAGAATCTGCAGCTTATCCAATAGGAAGGGAAATGGGCAGACTGGGTGGGCCAAGTGGTCCTTATCTGCCATCAAAGTCTATGTTTCTATGTTTCTAATACAGTACAGTTCACATCCACACAATCCGCCCAACCTCACCTGACAAGTAGCAGTCAGATACCTGCTTCCAACATGCAAATAATGGTTGATCTGGGAGCTTTATCTTTCATTGGGGGGTTGCTGCAATTGTGTAAGCTGGCAAGGGGCATATGTATTGCCATTGGATGGGGGCAGGGTCAGGGGGTGCACAATGAATGAAATGCTGATGGAAAATAGTTGCCACCAGAATGATGTTGCCAGTACAAGCAGGCCATGCACTCTGTGTTTGTTACCAGTGCTGTGCTAGATGGTTGCTACTGATAGCCCAAAAAGGGGCATCTGGCCAGGAGAATAAAATACTAATTGAAAAAATACACATTGGAAGTATGCCACGCATGATTTAAACATAAATAAATAAAACATCTGATTTCCTGTCACTGATACTGCTGTTCATTTTATATATTATAAGGTAAAGATTTTCTGAATCACAACTTCCCTTCCTTTGTACTTATTGGCCCTGAATGGTGTGCCCCTTCCCACAGCGACACCATTACAGAGAACAACGTTGTTGCTGACAACAGACAGTTTACTGTAGTGGTGCGCCCGAGACCCCGGCACTTTGTCTCCCGGTCCTGCACCCTCTCCCCGAATCAACTCTGACTTGGAGCTAATAATATTTAGTATGGTTGGTACAGGGAACAGAGCCCCCTGCATTGGAGATTATTTGGGGTGAAGCCCCTTGATAGAAAAATGGACTGGGTTTCCTTATGGATTTATGTCAACCACAACTTGTGGTTGACATAAATTCATCGCTGTGATGCCGGTCGAGGAAATAGTTGTCAAGCCAGCATTGTAGATCCACCCTGAATAACTCCCCTTGGTACCAGTGATAACTATACAGTATGGTTCAGCATAAAGACAGAAGAGAGGAAAAGTTCACAAGGACAAGGGCTCTGGACTTCAGGGGGGTAGATTTGAAAGAAATGGGAGGAAGACTGACTCAAGGGGGGGGGGTTGCCTGTGAGGGGTAGAGGCACAACGGGGAAAACAAGGAAGTGAGTAAAACTAGCAGAAAAAAAGAGACTACTGGTTCTCTAAGGAAGTGGCAAAGGCAGTGAAGGAAAAAAAGTGGCATTCAGAAGATACTGTACAAGGAAAGACACAGAGGGAGGAGGGCAGGGAGGTATACCAAGGAAAGCAGAAATAAGCAGACAAGGTGGTGAGAGGAGCAAAGGCAAAGACAGTGGAAAGGAATTACTAAAGGGGTCACTAAAGCTGATAAAACTTTCCTTGGCAGTGGGATGACTAAGGGGGGGTGGGGCAGCTGCAAACTAGGGGTGTTGGCTGCACACTCGAGCAGAGCTGGCATATTCGTATATTTGTATAACAGAGAAAGGGCAAGCAAGGGGTTTGATAGTTAGGATTAGAGGAGAAGAATGGGGGAGGCTGCACAGAAGAGGAGAAAAAGATGACATCTTGAACAGGTACTTCAGCTCAGTCTTCACAGTGGAGGGAGGGGGAATTTGTATGTATGTATTTATTTATTTATTTATTTAGGTTTTTGGTAACCAGATAAGCACACTGATCCAATGGACCATTTTCAGTTGTGACCCGAGCCATATAGTGGCAAGACAAACAGGTGCAAGTTATAATACAGTGGAATAACATACAGTACAGTGAATACTGGAGTCAGAACTAGTGGTACATAACATCACCTCTTCAGAGAGAGGTTTAACATAGAAACCAATTCATTACAGAGTAAGCAATATATCTCTGCATGCCCGAGAAATAGGACATACACTTACAAAAGAAACTGAACATTAAAGCCAATCAACAGACAAAATACAGGGCATCAGAGAATAACAACATTGCAAAAGCATCTACACAGAGTAAATAAGACCAGAAAGTTGTTTATATAGTAACCAGTACAAAGGAAAATGGCAGTAGGTATGCTGGGCTCCTCAAGGTGGCTTTCTAGCAGGGGTGTGTTCTAGGGAACAGGTACAGGTGGCCTGAGATATAAGCCAGTCTCTTAGTTTCAGCTTGAGAGACTGATGAGAGGGTAGCATATGGATAGCAGATGGCAGTTTGTTCCAAAAGGAGGGGGCAGAGACAGAGAAAACCTTACTCCCCATGACAGTGGATACACAGGGAACAACCAAGGGGGGAGCAGAAGTGACCCTGAGGCACCTAGTAATCACCCAGTCATGAGAAATGGGGAGTAAGGGGACTTAGGATGGTTCCTGAGAGAGGTGTCGACTAGACAACCCAAGGCAAATTGGAAATGGCTCTGCAGTGAGAGCCAGCCTAGGGACTGGTATAGTGAGCAGTGATGAGTGGAGTAGGGGACCTAAAGGGCAAAGCGACAGATTGAGTTATATGTGATATTCAGGTGAGTAAGAAGTGAGGAGGACATGGAGAACACTGGGGAGCAGTAATCAGTAAGGGGCAGGAGATTACCCTGGGAGATTGCGAGGTGTGCATCAGAGTTCAGGAGGTGGTTGATACAGTAGGCTGCCCCCAGCTTTTGGTGAACTCTCTGTATGATGTAAGAAACTTGATCACTATATGTTAGGGAGGGGTCAAGAGTCACTCCTGGGTATTTGAAGGAGGACACACTGTCTAACAGAGGGCCTGCAGGGGTAAGTACATGTAACAAGGTTTCCGACTTGGCAGCTTTAGTAAGGTATGGCTTGGAGACAAGAAGCATGGCCTTTGTTTTTTTCTCATTTACCAGAAGCTTTATGGAGAGGAACCAGTCTTGAGCAGCTTCATAGTTTATCGTGAGGGTAGCAGATATTGATTCAAGTGACTTGCTGCTGTTGTAGATGATGAGGTCGTCCACATAGAGGAACACATCACAGTTGATGCTTTCAGCCAGGAGATTATTTATAAACAGTGATAATAGTAGAGGCCCCAGGATGGAGCCCTGGGGGACACCAGTATAGACGTGTAACACAGAGAGATAGCTTTCCCAATCAGAACAGACTTGGATCTGTTTATGAGATAGCTGCTGAAACAGGCAGTAACATCTTGGGAGCAGCCTATGTTTAGCAGGGTAAATTTGAGGAGGTGATGGTCAACAAGGTCAAAGGCCTTGGATAGGTCCACAAACACTGCACCTGTGGCCTTACCCATGTCCATGATTCGAAGGACATGATCGGAGAAGAGGGCCAGGGCCAAGGAGGTGCTGTAGTGTTTGCAAAAGCCATGTTGGAGGGAAGAAAGGAGGTTGTAGTTATCTAGATGCTCAGACAGTTGATAGTGAATGATTTTTTCTAATAATTTGCTGAAATGTAGGAGGAGGGAGATAGGCTGGTAGTTTTCAGGGACAGCAGGACTACCAGATTTAAAAATAGTCACCGCATGTGCATGCTTCCAAGATTCAGGCATAGAAGATGATGTGAGCACAAGGTTAAATATGTAGGTCAGTGGTTTAACAAGGGCAGGGGAGAAGAGTTTCAGGAAGGTGGGATACAGACTATCAAGGAATAGCAGGACTGGGGGGGTGGACACAAGTCTATTTTCAGAGGAAAGGGTCCAGAAGAGTTCTGCAGCTCTGAAGGTGGACAAGGATAAGGGACCAGACAGCATACATCTAAGGGCATTAAAATGCCTCAGGGAGGTGCTAGCTTCCTAATTGACAGCCTTGTTGAACAGCTCACTGGAAAAAGACATGGTTACAGAGAACTGAAGAAGGACTGACATGGTAACTTTGTATAACAGTAGCAGCAGGGAGGAAACAAGCAACTGTAGTCCTGGCAGTCTTACTATAGTGGTGAGGAAATTAATGGAACCCTACTGAAGGAAAGACTGGTAGATTACCTTGAATCCTATGGGCTGCAAGACCACAGGCAGCATGGATACACTTGGGGGGGGTAGGGAGGAATGGCAAACACATCTGATAGGTCACTTTGACTACTTGTCCAGAGAAATAGATCAGGGGAAGGCAGTGAATGTGGACTTTCTGGATTTTTTCAAGGCTTTCAACACTGTGTCATTCAGGAGACTGACAAGGAACTTGAGCAGTCTAGGGGTGGAAACCAAGGTGATGAATTAGGTTAGAAACTGTTTAATGGATGGGAAAGTGACAAGCAGGGCACCACAGGTTTCACTACTGGGACCAGTCCTCTTCAGGGTCTTTACAGGGGACATTGAAGAGGAACCAGAAGGGAAGATATGTCTTTTTGCAGATGATACCAAAAATCTAAAGTGTAGAATGGACACTCAGCAGGGGATTGATTGAATGTGAAGGGATCTAGGGAAACTGGAGGAATGGTCAAAGCATGGCAGTTGGGGATTCAATGCCAAAAAGTAGAAAATCATGCACCTAGGGCACAGGAACCCAGGAGCTGAGTATAGCATCTGGGGGCAGGCACTGATAGTCACTAACAAGGAAAATGCTGAGATTCTCATATTTTAGGACTACAAGGTGGAGGGCAGTGTGAAAAAGCAGTGGGTAATGCTTGTGGGATTCTTTGGTACATAGGGAGAGGTATATCCAGCATGAGGTGTGAGGAGGTGTTGCCACTGTATCACTGGCTGGTGAGACCACACGCCGAGTACTGTTTCCAGCTTTGGAGACCACATCTCATAAAGGACATAGACAGAATAAAGGGAGTAGAGAGAAGGGTAATTAAAATGGTGTAGGAGTTGCACTAGAAGCCCTATGAGTAGAGATAATGGATCTCAGCATGTATACCCTGCAAGAGAGTAGATAAAGATAGAAGTGACATGCTAGAGACCTACATATACCTCACAGGGGTGAACAGGGTATGAGGAGAGGGTTTCTGTCAAATGGGTAAGAGCACCAGGATCATGAAGAATGCAATGATTCTGGAATTGGAGGACCTCAAGAGATATAAATAAATATTTCTTCACTGAAAGTGACGTAGATGCATGGATAAGACTACCAGCAGATGTGGTGGAGGCTAAAACAGTGGGGACTTCAAGCATGTGTGGGATAGACATAGTGGTATATTAGAAGAGAGGCAGGGGCTGGCCTGGTGATGCTGAGACTTGATGTGCTGGATGTCACACCTCATGCTACACTGGCAATGGACCTGGGTTGCTAGAGGTCAGCCGGGGGGAGGGCTGTAGCTGGATTGAGCCACCTAATGACAGATCTCCTCTCCTGGGGCTGGGTTCCAGGTGCCGCTTCACTAAGAAGCAATGTGTGGAGGGGATGATGCTGTTAAGTGGTTGTCTGGAGCTGTGTTCTCAGCACCGCTCCATGCCTGGGCTATGGCCCTTTGTGCCAGCATCCTCAGGAGCTGGGACTTGGGATCCATAGCTACATATGTAACTATGAAAAACACTTACCCTCAGTGCTGTGTGATCCCTGCAAGGGTGGGGGGACTTTCCGATGGGCAGTAGGTTACCACTGAGCCCTGTCTGCTGCGGGACAAAAAAAAAGTCTATATAAAAAAAAGAAGAGAGGCAGGAAGGCAGAATGGGTGCCAGAGACAAGTTAGGGTCTGGGGAATCAGATTAGACAGGAAACATCTGGGCTGACTGCGTGAGCAAAGCAAACCTTTTCTACCAACAAATTCTGTTTCTGTTTCAATCTTATCACAGCTTACAGAATAATGATCTAAATTCTGCTCTGCAAGTCTCCAGTACTTAATCTGTCAGAAATAGAAGGATGCACATACAGTGAAGGAAACCCTATGCACACTGGAGACATTCACTACAGTGTTAAAAAATATTCAGTAACAGGCACGTGCTATAAATAAGTATGCAGCTGTATAAGCTGAAACTCTAGCTAGTAAGTGTTGATATTCACTGCAGTGTTGAAAAGTATTTAGTGTCATGCACATGCTGCAAATAGGTATGTGGTGTATAAGCTGAAACTCCAGCTAGTGGGTGTTGCTGTAGGCAATTATGCAGAAGTACCTATACAAGTGATTTGCAAATATATACTGTAGTTAATGAAATAGTGAAGGGATCAGTGTTGAATAAATCACATTTTATGAAGCTACAGCAGGTATCTCATCTCTCTTACAGTATATCCATTCATTGCATCCTTTTCTCAGCTCTCAACAGAGCTTAAGCATGTAAAGCAGTTTGTAGTCACCTCATGCTCACCAACGCTCAGATGAAGCTGCCAGAACCTATCTTGCTTTAAACAGTAACAGCTGCCACTGAAAGATAACCTTCAGCATTGTTTCAAGGGCTAAAAGTTCTTCTAAAATCCTTGCTCCAATGGTTAAACAAAACTTGTTTTGATTATTATGTCATGCAATTTTATCATCTGAAAATGGAAGCAGAACGTTCCCCTTTTAGCATGAATTACCCTTAGATTTAATAGAAATCCCCAACTTACTTTCTACATGACTTTCATGAATTGGTTTGCTAACCTCTGTAAATTGTAATTGATTCATCAAAGTATATTCTCAGTTTAAGGGTTTCAATCATGATGAGACAGGGCAAAGGTGACATCTACACCTGCCAGACGGTTATCTGGTGACTTTGATATTTGGCAAAGTGACAGTTGCACGTGACTAGAAAATGGATGAAACTAAGCCTTAAGGAACAAGTAAGTGAAAATGAGTTATAAAGAAGGAGTTTGAAAAGAAGTGCAGAAAAGGATGGTACCAGGAGTATAGACTACTGGACCTTGGGAAAGAAGAACAGCAGCATGAGAATAGGTATGTAGTTAGCAATTGAAAAAGTAGTATAGCAAAATATTTCATGTTTTACAGGAGCTGCATCATGGTCATACAGTGGTAGCCAGTGAAATGATGCAGAATATCCTAATATACTGTGACATGTCACAGGAAATCTCCACTCATTTCAATTGGAGTCCCTGTGATAGTTTCCAATATATTGGATCTAGATTTGCAGTGCACTGCATCTTGTCTCTGGGTACCACTGTATCCATGTCATCTTAGAAGGAGGGGTTACTTTGTTACAACTGCAATCTGGATGAAGCTCTTTAGGACATATTTTTAAGGAGTAATGCATAAAAATATTGGGGGAGGGGATACAATTTTAGGTGGAGGCAGTCACCCTTGATGTCATGGTTCCTCCAAATGAGCCCAGCACCCTGAGCCTTTGGCTTAAAACACTAAAGTGAAGTATGCATTTAACAGTCTCAGCCACCACCTCTGGTCCTTGAATTGCCCACACATTTGCTTAATTTCTGCAGCCCAGGCCTCTCATTCACCTTCTTCTTTCCATTAACTGTGTGTACTTGGTTTTGATGTCTGCAGCTCCTACTGCTATCTTGGTTTCCAACTCCTCCTTTGCTTACTAAATTCTAGTCTTGTCAACCATTGGGACTTCTCAGTACTTTTCTCTTGTCTGAAGAAATGTTTCCTCTTTCCAGCATTTATAATAACTCTTTTTGTTCAGTATCAACTGACTCAGGTTCCCTTTTGAGCCAGGAGGAAGTAGTGAGCATATTCTACAATTAAGGGGATAGACAGAATGTGCCAGCAGAAAAGGACCAGTAGGCCCATCTAGTCTGCCCTACAATTAAGGACATAGACATAACAGAAAGTGTCGGCAGAAATGGACAAGTAAGCCCATCTAGTCTGCCCTATTTTCCCTAATACTATACCCTGAACTCTACTTGGTCACAGGTGTCCCTCCTCCCTTTCCTCTACTTATTATACCCATGTGTCTATTCTACACATGTATGAAGCTCCCTACTGTCTTTACCCTTACCACCTCTTCTGGCATGCTGTTCCAGGTGTTCACCACCCTTCCTGAGAAGATTTCATCAAATTTGTATTAAAGGCCCCCTCCCCAAGCTTCATAGAATGACCCTGCGTTCTGGTGCTTCTACCCATTTGAAAGAGTGTCCTCTCTTGTATCTTGTTCACCACTGTGAGATATTTACAGGTCTCAATCATGTCCCCACTCCCTCCCAACTCCTCCAGGGAGTACATTCTGAGCTCTTGCAGCCTTTCCTAGTATGGTTTCTCATGCAACCTCCACACCATTTCAATAACCTTCATTTGGACTGCTTTCACCCTGTCGATGTCCTTGCAAAGGTGCAGTCTCCAGAGCTAGACACAGTACTCCAGGTGTGGTCTCAAAAATGAGCACTACAGAGGCAATATCACCTCTCTTCTCTTGCTATCCCTGTCCCTATACATCCCAGTGGATTCCTTGCTTTGGAAACAGTTAAAGCAGTAACTCATTGCTGCACTGGTACCACTTTCCCAGTGGATCATCAGACTGTTGGGTGATTACTCATGGTAGCTTACCTGCAGAGCAGAAGGAGTGGACCTTGCATAGTAATTTTAGGGTGCAGGGGATGAAAGAGTGTCCTAGAGATACTTCACCTGGAACATAGTGCAGCTCAATAACCTGCTTGACATCAAGAAACTGTGGTGGATCCTCTGCTATGAAGTGGAAGCAGTGATTAGAGTATCTAGTCCTCTCTTTGACTGGGTGACTCTAATGTGGTTAGTGGTATGCTCAATAGCAGTGAATTGTCCATAAAATTGCTGAAAACTTTGGTTTGGGGTGGTGGGGCCATTGTGAGAAGAGCAAGCCCTCACTACTCTCTCTACAAAACAATGTTTCCAGGACCACTCGGCTTGTTGGTTCCTGTATGCCTGAATCATATGGTTTTCAAGTATCTGACTTACAGTATTATAAACGGTGCTTAATATAGTCTTAAGTAACATTAAGGGCTGCTCTCCACTTGGTGGCATCTAGTGAGGAGCTAGAATTACAACCTGGATTTTAATGCTGCTCTAAAAAAGAACACAAACTCTGAAGCTTGGACTCGCTCTTTATTGTTTGTTTTGTTTTTGTTTTATTATTATTTTCTTATACATAATGATCTGTTGCATGTATGGCGGTTTGAATGTATAGATATTTAATCTGTTAGTGTGGGTTTGTGGTTTGATTGGAGGGTTAGGGAGGATATTTTGGTGGTGACTCTAGGGGGTATTTTATGCGGTTGTAGTGGGTTAATTTTTAGTTAAAATTGTTTTATCAAATTTAAAGATGAACAAGGTATGTATGTATATTTTATATATATATATATAGTTCTATATATATATATATAGATATTGAGATATAGATATAGATATAGATATAGATATAGATATAGATATAGATATAGATATAGATATAGATATATAAGGCAGGGTGACTCCAGATACCAATCCAAAATAGCATGCTCAAACCTTTTAATTTGCAAGTGTGTAGCAACTTAAAAGGTTTGTGCATGCTATTTTGGATTTGTTTGAGTTTCTGGAGTCTGTGGTGCTCCTTATTAGCTTGCTCCCTTTGAACACCTGTGTAAAATCTATGATGGGAGCACAGTGTATAAAATGAGCCAATTAGATATATTAGCCACCAAGGCATTGGAAAGATAGGGACTAAAACAAGGGTCTCACCTTGACGTTGGTGATTTAGCTCACTCAAATTGGAATTCCAGTATGAAACTAAGAGGACCCACTCCTGACATGGAGCTAAAAGTATATAGAGCCAATTTTGGCAGTGAAAGGTTTTAATATGCTATGCTGGGGTTGGGGGGGGGAGTGTGCGCTGATACTTTTGGATTGTTTGTTGACTCCAGATACCACCTGTGTCAGTGCTATAATTTTGCTGGCTCCCCATTAGCTCTCCCTGTAGAGGTTCTCAACCACTGAATGGGCTGGGGAACCTCAGGAGGTGGTGCAATAACCATAGTGTAGGTTCTAGGTATAACAATTGGGTGAGTTGATTGGGGTTTTTGGTTTTAAGATTCACCAAGGGATGGTATGTAACCAGGCTCAGGAACTGTCATGCCTGGTTTCCTTCCCTAGGGCTCTGTATAATGTCAACAAGCAGGAAGTAGTGGGTCTAGCTAGCTTTGCTCCTCCCCTTCAGGCTATACTTTGTAATGTTAGGTCATTAAGGAATAAAGCAGCTGTGATGTATCATTGCACTGCAGATTCCTTAGCTGACCTTGTTTGTATTACTGAAACATGATTGGAGATTACACCAGTCCTGTGCTGGAGGCATCTATCCCACCTGGTTATTTGGTGATTCATTGCCTCAGGTCAGATTGTGGGAAGGGGGGTTACTTATCTTAAATCTGCACTGTAGCTTAGTGAGTACCACATTGGAACTTTCAGGTCCTTTGAGTGTGCCACTGCTAGACGTGCCCTAGGTGTTAGTTGCACAATCATCCTTATATACCATCCACATGATAAAGGGATGATTTTATCAATGAGCCAGTGGATTTCATTGTCGATCAAGCATTGAATGCCCCTAGACTTTTGGTGCTGGGGGACTTCAACACAAGGGTCATGGATGGGTGGCAGATGAGACCTTACTCTTTGGTCAACAGTTCCCCTAGCTGATGAGTTCACTGGGGCTAGTGCAGGCTGTTGCCTCTGGTACACATCAGTGGCATCACACCTTGGACTTCATCATTTAATTGGATCTCGTCATAAGTGTGGTCAAGGATGATCCAATCTTTTGTTCATATTATCACACTGTGTCATTCCTCTGTCGGATCCCCTGTTTTGTTACTCCCCCTGTGGATTTGTTACTGTCTGAAATATAATTTTGAATCTCACAAACTACGGGATGTATTGGATGTCTCAGGCATGATGCTGTCTTGTGCACAGGATTTGGAGAATGCCATTAAGCACTACAATGGTGCAGTTAGTCTGCTTTGGATTCCTTAGCACCTTACAATGTTCATCCCTTGACCTCACAATGCAGCTCTCCTTAGCAATGTAATAAGCAGCACTGGATGAAGACTAAGGGACAGAGGTTGGAGCATTCTTGGCATATGTCGCTGTCTGTGGATGACAAATTGGCATTGAAAACTCACTATGGTGATTATCAATGAGTAATCACCCTGAAAAAGCCAGCATTCATTTCACAAATCATTGCTACTGGTAGAAATGTTTCTGGCTCAACTCTTTCGCACTGTGGACAGGTTTTTAAACCCATCCTGTATGTGGTCTGTTGGAGTTTTTTTTTACTGAAAAATTTAATGTGTTTGGAGATTTCTTCATAGACAATGTGCTCTACATTAAATCAGATATCTGCTCAAGCAGTCTGTAATGGGCTGGTGATGGTTGGGACCTGGGTGATATTGTTGACTTGCCTGCCTGGGAAGAGTTTCAACCAGTTTTGGAAGAAGAGGCACTCAGCGGGACTGCAGGTTTGCATCTCAACAGTTATTTGCTGCCAGGAGGTTTCAAAATGCATGCAATATGCATAAGGGAACCTTAGTGGTAAGAAAAGAGGGGGATTAAGCTGGAGATCAAGTAGGGTCTGCCATGTAACAGTAGGTAGGGAAAATAGGCAGACTAGGTGGGTCAAGTGGTCCTTATATGCCATCAGATTCTATGTTTCTATGTTTTGGTCCATTTATTTCCCAGATTGTCAAGTGTTCCTTGAGGGAGGGTATTTTCTTGTCTGGCCTTAAATGGGCAGCAGTGAGATCCTTTCATAGAAAACCTTCCTTGGACCATGATGTGATGGCAGATTACAGACCAGTCTCTAATCTCCCCTTTTTGGGAAACATTATTGCAAAGATGGTTGTTGAGAAACTTGTTGAACATTTTGAGAAGTTTAACATCTACGAACCTCTCAAGTCAGGTTTTCTGTAATGCCACAGCATGGAGACTGCCCTCATCCAAGTGACAAAAGATCTCCGCATGGAAAGGGATAGGGGACTTTGTGCCATCTTGGTCCTGTTAGATCTTGTGTCAGCGTTCAACACTGTTGACAACGGTGTGCTTTTGGATCACCTGAGGGACTGTGTTGCACTCACTGGCACTATATTCAGCTGGGTTGAGTTGTACATAACTGGAAGAATGCGGATGATGACCTTGGGAAGTTTTTTTTCCAGGGCTTTGGCACTCTCCTGTAGAGTTTCTCTAGGCTCAATGTTTGCTCCCATGTTGTTTTCAGTGTATATGCTGCTATTGGGTGACATCACTAGAGTGTATGGTGTTGAGTTTCACTGCGATGCAGATGATATTCAGCTTTACCTGTCTGGCACATCTGGTGGGCGCAGTGTGGTTTCTGTGCTATAGAGATGTTTGTCTGAAATAAAAGACTGGATGGCCTCTAACTGGCTATGTCTTAACTTGGGTAAGATGGATGTTATGATTTTGGAGCTGGGAAGGCAGTGCCCAGAGAAGACAAGTGGATTAACTTTATTTCCTTCATTGGGCCCTGTACCTCTCAGAGCTGTAGATGAAGTTAAAAATCTTGGGGTCATCCTGAACTACAGGATGACACTTGATCCAAGGTATCAGCTGTGGTCCAAGCTGGCTTTTACCATCAATGTTACATCACCAGGATTAAACTGCATCTAGACCCTGATAACTTGGCAAAAATAGGTCAAGCCTTTGTCACCTCTAGGCTTGACCATTGCTATGGTGTATACCTAGGGATATCTGGAGGCTTGCTGTGACCTCTGCAGCTAGTCCAGAGTGCTGCAGCCCTACTGACAGTAGGGTCCTCTTGTAGAGATCATGTTATGCCAGTTCTGTGTGCACTGCATTGTCTACATATGGGGTGGTGTATAACTTTCAAGATGTACATGACAACATTCAAGGCCCTACCCAGTTTCAGACCAGGCTGCTCAAAAGACCTCCTTGTTCCCTACCACCCAACTCAGTCCCTCTGCTCTTCGATTGCAAGCCTGCTGTCTGTCCCTCTATCTAGGTTAAGACAGTTTGGGGATGGAGCATTTTGTGTTGTGGCATCTACTTATGTGAAATGCTTTGCCATAACATATTAGATCTGCTTGCATGGTAGGGACCTTTAAGACTAATGTGAAAATTGATATTTTTACTGAAGTGTTTCCCAAATGTTTTAAACCATTCCTGATATTTATGTTTTTAATTTCTTACTGCCTGTTGCTATGCAAATCACTATGAAGATTTTATTGTATTTATTGTAAAGCACCCAGAGCCTTCAGGAAAGGGCGCTATTGAAATAAAACTGCTGTACCTTGGCTTGTCTCAGTGGAGCTGTAGGAAGCTATGTGACCAATGGAACCACACACTTCTGATTTGAAAAGGGTCAGACAAGGTAGTGCAATCCAAACAAATGGCAAATTATATGTTGCTCCATAACATGTAGATGGACACCATTGGCCTATCCGTATAGGATTCGGCTTTTGCTGACCTTGGATTCCCAGGTGTTGGTTGTAGTAAGAGGGTGATTTTATTATCACTACACTATACTCCTAGATTGAATGGACTAATGTACTAATACAGTTTTTGCACATTGATTGTTTGAAATATTTGTTATCAACAATTTGCCTGCTTTATTTTATTATTATTATATATAAGGGGAATTTTGTTGTGTAATTTTCCTCCTTCACTAAAGTTTATTTTAGGATAACATTATTAGATATTTTATCTATTTACCATTTTTTTTTCTCTTCTTGTTTTATATATGGCACGAAAGAAAAGTAAAACAAGCAGAGGAAGCATGAAAGCCAATTCACTGAAAACAAAGAAAAACATTAACAAACAACATTAGCTAATGGGAATAGTAAATTAATAACAAACTGTTTTATGGTACCAATGTCCCAATTAGATATAGATAGGATGAGTGAACTTAGCAGTGGGAAAGTGTTAATAACCAAACAACTTGTAGTAGGAAATGAAGAATACCCCTTAATGACTACAATAAGAGAACTTAAAGGACAACAGAGAGCATAAGGAGGACCAAAACAGGTTCCACAACAGAAGTTGGAAAAGTTAAAAAACAAGTATTTTTTGTTTGAAAACACCCAGGAGA
Source organism: Neoceratodus forsteri (assembly GCA_016271365.2). Classification (NCBI taxonomy): domain Eukaryota; kingdom Metazoa; phylum Chordata; order Ceratodontiformes; family Ceratodontidae; genus Neoceratodus; species Neoceratodus forsteri. The sequence continues at coordinate 435,733,541 of CM057451.1, read as the reverse complement.
GTCTTCCCTTCAATAAATTCCATTATTACAGTCCATAAATTTAATCTGGTTCAAGAAAAAGATAATATAGATGGAACAAAAATACAGCCACCAGAAGTACAAAATGGAAATGCCCTCATGGCCAAGTACCAGGTATCCTCGGATTCAAAAGTAGATAGCCTGTCAGTATAAACAAAATTACTTAGATATACAGTAAGGTTGTTCTTTAAGAGTTTTGAATACTTCACATCACTCTATTATTTTTATTTATTTATTTGAATTTTGATGATCAGCTGTGCCCTCTGATACAGACAAGTCCCTTTTTCAGGGGTGACCAGGGGAACAACATATGCCAAACCTAGATGACATTCAACATAGTTATTTGTAATTCATTTTGAATTATCTGAATACAGTACAAGGGTAAACAAAGCAACATTCATTATTGAATTATGTGAATACAGTACATAGGTAAACAAAACAACATTCATGTGAAGAATATATATTTTAAAGCTTGTAAAACAAGAAGAACAAAACTCTAACGTAAACATCATAAAATATTAAGTGCAAAAGAGGTGGACCAGTTATTCAATTCTTACAAAGTTTTCATCAATAAGAAGAAAGGTTGTACTCAGAAGTGCTGACCTAGGATGGAGGATTGATGGATCCAGTGGAGAAGGGGTGGAGGGGGACAAACATTTGCAGAGTAATGTACATAGGAGGAGGAGGAGGGGAGGAGGAGGGAGGGCGAGGAGAGTCAAGGGGGGCAGTTGCCATTGCATATAGGAGGATGGAAATACATTTCTTTAAAATAGTTTTTGAAGAGGGGACAGTATTACAGGAGAGTAGTGACTGAGGGACACTATTCCATTTTTGGGGTCCACAAAGGAAAAGGATTTCCTACCAAAGACTAGGCGGGTATTGGGGAGATTTAGAATCAGGAGGTGGGGATATCTAAGGGTCCTAGGGAAGTGTTTCAGTGAGAGACGGTTAGATAGAGCTGGTGGGGATGGAAGGTGGGCAAGCTTAAAGGTGGTGCAGAGCACAAGGTAGTCCAGCTTGGCCTAGAAAGAAGGCCATCCAAGGTGATTCAGTACATCACAGTGGTGGGTGCATGCAGGGGCCATAGCAATGAAATGAGCAATTCTGTGGTAAGTCATTTTAAGTTTGGCTAAATTTGTAGTATTGGTTGAGTAGATTATTTGTGCCCCATAAAAGAGGCAAGGTAGAAGAATAGCAAGCAGATGATAAAAGTGAAAACCCAAACTATTGCTGAACAATAACTGAATGAGATAATAAAACTGATTCAAAACACCAAGGGTAATAAAAGAAAGGGTAAAGATAGCAAACAAGAAATACAAGATCTGAATAAAAGGCCATATGAGCACTGTAATAACAGAGCACAAATGGAATGAGCACTCTTAAATCAGAAGCCAGAGTGGGGAAGTCCCAAGCTTAGACTCAAACAAGATACAAACCAAGATTTAATTTTAGCCACTCTGAAATAAAGCAGCCAAAAATGACTTTTGGTGAAAAAAAAGAAGCCAGGTAGAAGAATTTAACCTATAGAAATCTAATCTATGGTGACTTAGATAAGAGGCGGACTAAGTGGGATAAAAACACTCTGTTAGTAACCACAGTAAAGGGGTATATTTGGAACACAAGAGGCAGGATTCACAAAGCTTTCTAAAGGTGCAAAACCTTCCCTAAGTCCCCAAAACATCCATAGTTACAGAAAAAAAGGAGAAATTGCTCTGAGTGCTATTCACAAAACCTCCGCAGCTGCAGAAAAAATACACTACGGACTGTGGAAAAAAGTGCAGCTGCGGCAGATCGTGAGGAAAAAAGGCAAGCATGGCACATCCCCTCAAAGGTTATTGTCAGCCAGGTTTTTTCCTCAGTTGTGGAAATAATGTTACACATATTGGAGTGCAGCGTAACTCTCCCTCAGCAAACTGCAGTAGTGCCCCAACAATTGAAAACAACTATAATGGAGGTCAGGCAAAGGTAATAGCATCTCAGTGGGAATATCAGTGGCTGAAGTTACAGCAACATTAGCACACATTGCCATTGAATGGCAACAAACAACAACCACTAGACCCAGTGCAGCCCATGAAGGAGCCCCACAAGCAGTAGAGCCTGAACAGCCTACAGTGAGTGCCACTCCTGCAGGCAACAGGAACACTCTAGGGAGGGATGGCCAGCAGTGACAGAAATCCACTGTGGTTCTATGGTATTGCTGGCATCTGTGTTGCTGCAATGGTCCCAGTTAAGGTACTGGTTGCTGGTCTCTCTGTGGGTGCTTTCAGCTACATGCTATGGCAGCACTGATACAGTCTGCTACTCCAGCTAATTAGGTTCACTGTTGCTGTGCCTCCTAAGCCATTTCCACAGCTGTGGATCCACAGTTGTGAATTTTCAGCACTTGCTCAATTTCCGCAACTGCTGAATTTCAGCAACTGAGGGGATTTTTGTGGAATTCTGCACCTGCACAAGTTTTCTTTCAGAATATCGCACAACTGCATTTCCACAGTGCTGCAGGCATTTTTCCTGCAGATGCAGGATTTTTGGCAGTCTTTGTGAATCCTGTCCAAGGTGTTTATACAGTTTACAGCAGAAGGATATTTTTCATACTGAACTATTATAAAAAGTCACATATAAACTACGAAGTGTATTTTTTTTCTGAAGCTAACAAAGTTCTTAATGTTTTTTGAATAAAGCCTGGTGTAATTTGATGTGGGTTACAAACTCAGATGTACCCATTACTTAGGTTAGGGGAATTTGTATAACTTGGTAGTATCATGGATTAATAGCAGATAACAGAAATGATGGGTGTGAAGGTCTGGCCCAAACCTGAGAATATTTGAGCCCCTACCATTGACATGATACTGTTTTTGTGGCTGGACTCATACTCCACCAGTCTCTTATGTTGGCCACCACTACCGTAAATGTTATAGAGGAGGACTCAGTCATCACAAAAGTTTATGTGGCAGTTCCCCTTAGCCAGGTTGGGAACAGTCGCACATTGGAAACTGCTGTAGCTGAATCAAATGCTCAGAGTGTTATGTTGTTTCTGTACCCCTGTAAAAAAATTAAGAGTGGCCATGAATTCACAAGATACTCAATGTTTCAGTGCAATGAAATCTACAAAAGTTACATTGCAATACTATAAATGTATGAGGTGGTTGTGTGATTTTCACTCAGATCTGTAATTGACAAGGATCCTGAGCAGCCAACCACAGGCAAGAAGGATTCAAGCCTTGGTCAATGCCTACTTTCCATTAAAGTATATGAGATCTGCATTGCTATGAGAACCCAGATCAACTGCTAAATCTGGAGCCTGAAGTTGCATTCATGGGCATTTGAATAAATTACTAAATGATGAAACTAAATAGAAAATCAAATTTTCAGTGATATAAATTATCCGGCACCAGATGTCAGTTATCTATCTTCCACTATACCCCCAGCTCTTGACAGCAGCAGGGGCTGCAGGTAACAGAAAGGGGAGGTGAGCGAATAAAACTATCAAAGAAAAATGGAACACTGTCTCAGTTGACTCATGGGAGTACTTGGAGCTCATTGGCAACATGGATGTACAGCACTGGGCTAAATTTAAGGGAAGGTATGCCAAAGCCCTAAATGTAATGTCAGCTGAAACTGTGCTTCACATCCCGCCACTTCCCATTATCGTGAACTTGGCAGAGGTGGATTTAAACAGCTCTTAAGATTATTAAATTGTCTTTCCCTGATAGCTGCCTATGATGGAGGCATACATAAAATGGAAGTTGGTTTAAATAGAAAAATATTATGGGTTAATCCTGGACACCAAGTTTTTCTTGCATGACAAGAATTGCTGGGACATTGAAGTTCCCTCAGAGTGTTGCACCATCATACCGTTATATGTTGTTACATACAGAAAAAGCTAGAAGTTATCAGTTATATTTGTTGTCTTTTCCCTTGCCACTGGTGTAAACAGCAACCCTATGGATAAGTTAATGTTAAATCTTAAGTTGAGTAGTTTCCCATGCATAAATACATAGAACCTGTTAACATTTAACTACCGACAATGCCCTTCTGAGCTGTTACCTTGCGTGACCTCTGAGCTCCCAGTCACACTCGTTCCCTTGTATTACTGGGAAATGCCACTACCTTATCCTTTCAGTGAACCACCTCCCATGTTCTTCTCCCCTCTATTTCTCCACCACCTACTGCCTGCTAACCTCCCTTGCTCTTCTACTCTTCTAACCTCCCTTGCTCTCTACCCTCTCTTCTTCCTCTATCTATTGCCTGCTAATCCACCTTTCTCACTTATATAACCAGCATACCATTAACTGGCTTTCCCTGCCCCCTTACCAGCTTACCACCATCAGATTTCTCTCTTGATAATAGCACTTAATATTATTTTTAGTTTGGACATTAGATTATTTGTCAGTTATTCTACTTGTTGTATTTCACCTTGCCTGTTTATCTGTATCCAGTGTACTTGTTTCTGTTAATCCATCCTCTGTATTGTTCATTTTGCTGATGTGGAGCCTTTGTAAAAGAGCCCCTGGCTCAAAGGTCTTAATTCTGAGAGTAAATAAAAAAAATAAATAAATACATTTTAAAATTTAAATGATTAATATGTAAGTATGGGATATCAATAACAATATTTAGAGTACAACACTCTCATTGTAATACTGGTGAGAGAAGTCAGACCCTCAATTGGAGGGAAGGGGGATGGATGTTTTTCAACCAGTCCCACTAGTGATGTACCAAAAAAATTATTGTAGATAGGTATCAGTGTTTACTAAGACAAAGTGCCTTCCTAATTCTTTTTCTAGACCACCTAACAACTAGAGGGAAGCTGCATGATTCTTGTGCTAGATCAAGGGGCAGAGGTAAGGGTACACTATTGGGGGAAGCCGTGAAGAAGCAAGAGTTTTGAGGGTAGCACTGTTTAGAAGTTAAACTAGAAATAGAACGGGGGGACTGGGAGGGAGGGAGGGAGGGAGACATAGTTCAAATTTTCTCAGAAGAAGCCAGAAGGGGAAGGAAACATATTCAATTCAGTGCTTTGCAGTAACTGGTAATTGCTATTTTTCTTTTAAACTTAGATTGTGGGCTTTTAGTGACACTGTAATTTATTTGATGTCTTTATTTAGAATTGTTTGGGGGCTGTTGAAAATTTAAAACATAGTGGTGGTGTATTTCTTTGCTGTCTTTAATTGCTACAAATTTAGTCTTGGCTTGTCTGACTTGCCCTGTAGTTTGGGTGAGGGTTGTTAATTGTCTGGCCTCTGACCTCAGCTACATGATAACTGGAGGTGGGGCTTAGTCAGAGTTAGGTAGCAAGTGAATTTTCTTTTCTCAGAAGAAGCCAGAAGGGGAAGGAAACATATTCAATTCAGTGCTTTACAGTAACTGGTAATTGCTAATTTTCTTTTAAACTTAGTTTGTGGGCTTTTAGTGACACTGTAATTTATTTGCTGTGTTTACTTAGAATTGTTGATTTAAAACATAGTGGTGGTGTATTTCTTTGTTGTCTTTGCCCTCCCTCCCCCCTTCCCCAACTCTTAATTATTTGTCCTGTTACATCTGATTGGCAGGAAATAAACACAGGGGATAATAAGGGGTGTGGAGTAGGAGGGGCATAAGGGGGAAGAAGCCCACCCGCAACATGACAAGTGTTTTGATTCATTTATTTATTTATTGGTTTATTTTCTTTTTTTAAAAAGAAATGTATCTGAGGATCAGTGGCAGGATTTTTAGGACAGTAAATTAATAAAAAGGGAACTAGGAGAGCTTCAGTAACAGACAAGTAGTGGAACTGCAGTTTAATGTGGGGAGTGGTGCAATGCAGTGGCTGTGGGGCAGCCATATTCAGGCTGACCTTCTGGACACTGAGGTGCTGCCCTATCTGCATGCATCTCTCTAGACTGTGGGATGAGGTAGCCAGACTCAGAGCAGAAGTAAACTGGGTCAGGAGTACCATCACCCCTATCCAGAGACCACCCAGTCCAATGCAACTGCCTCAAAGGGTACCGAGAACGAGGAGCACTTGGATGACAGTTGGCTCAGGGAGGGTTAGATTGGTCAGGCAGAGGCACATCCCAGATCCTATTCCACTCAAGAACTCATATGCCACACTGGCAAATGGGGACAACCAAATAGAGGTACCCAGAGAAGTGGAAGGAAAGGATGTGGAGGTTAGTCAAGGAGGTAACCTCAGCGGGGAGAGCAGTGGACCCCATAGGAGGAGGAAGTGAATCCTGGTGGGGGACTCCATCATAAGAGGGGTCCAGCTAGGAACACAGGATGGGGAGGACAGGGAGGTGAGGTGCCTACCAGGTGCCATGACATGAAGGGATGGAAGGAAGATCCTGGGGATCACTGGGAAGGCAAGACAGGAGGGTGAGCTGGATGTCATTATCCACCTAGGTACTAATGATCTGGCAAATGGGGAGCCAAAGGAAGTTCAGGAAGAGTTTAGTAAATTGGGGAGGGGTCTCAAGCAAGTAGCTACTTCTGTCACTTTCTCAGAAGTACTACCTGCAAGAGGCAAGGGAGAGCATAGGGGTGCATGCACCAGGAACTTTAACTCATGGTTGAAGCACTGGTGCTGTGAGGGAGGGTTTGGATTCATTGGTGACTGGGGATCCACCTGGATGGATGGAGGTTTGTTCAAGCCTGACGGCCTGCATCCATTCTGGAGGGGAATCCAAGCACTCAATGATAAGATTAAAAGCTACATTGACAAGCATTTAAACTAGCAAAGGGGAGTGGCAGGCCAGCAAGGAGGGTACCTACTTGCTCACCCTCACAGCTAGCAGTGGAACCAGTGAACCGGAGGAGTGGCTATCTCTACAAAGCCATGGCAAAAGATGGAGATTAGCACCCAAGAGGTGGATCGGCAGAAAAGGGGCAAAATTCAGCAGAAGGGCAGACAGCAAGGAGAACCAGGGATAAAGGACAACCAAGGAAGGGGCTGGAGTAGAACAGCAAAACAGTCTAGGGAGGTCAAATCATGGAAAGCCATGTGTGCCAATGCCAGGAGCCTAAGCAACAAGATGGAAGATCTGGAGGCTGTCATGGTGCAGTCAGACCTGGACATTGTGGTCATCACTGAAACCTGGTATAATGATAACCACGACTGGGAGACGGCCATACCTGGCTACGACGTATTCAGAAGAGACAGGGCAGGTAGAAAGGGAGGAGGAGTGGCACTGTATGTGAAAAATGACATAAGGGCCACAGAGATCCAGGAGGAACAAAATGGGGAGAGATACTGTGGGTTAAGCTGGAAAGGAAAATGGGGCCAGCCATCCGCACAGGTGTGGTCTATAGACCACCAGCCCAGGAGGAAGAAACATATAGGGAGCTGATGATAGCCATCCAAAGGATGGCAGACAAGGGTGAGGTAGTACTGGTTGGAGACGTCAATATTCCAGACGTGGACTGGAGCATCCCAGCAGCAGCATCAACTAGGAGCAGATTTGTCCTGGACTCCCTTCAGGGTGCCTTCCTCAAGCAACTGGTCGTGGAACCAACTCAGCAGAAGGCAATAATGGACCTTGTGCTCATAAACAGGGACAGTGTGATGGGGGTAACAGTGGGGGAGCACCTGGGGAACAGTGACCACCAGTCATTGTGGTTTGAAATCACAGAAAGAGCAGAACCAAACCACACAAAAACACGTATCCTGGATTTTAGGGGGGCAGACTTTGGGAAAATGGGGAGATACTTGAAAGAGGCATTAAGGGGAATGGGGCAGGAATCAGGAGTTGAGAAACAGTGGGCAGTATTTAAAATGGGGATTACAAGAGCAACAGAATTATGCATTAAGCAGGTTAGCAAAAGGAAAAGGAAGAGGATACCATTATGGTTTTCCAAAGAGGTAGCAAAGAAAGTGAAAGCCAAAAAGATTGCATTCAGGCAATACAAAAAGACACAGGCAGAAGGGGATAGGGAGAAGTACCAGGAGAAGCAAAGGGAGGCAGGGAGGTCAGTAAGGGAAGCCAAAGCTCAGACAGAAGAACACATTGCAAAATCAGTGGGTAGAGGGGACAAAACCTTTTACAGGTACATAAGGGAAAAAAGAAAGGCAAAGGGAGGGGTAGTGAGACTGAAGTGGGAGGATGGGGGCCGCGTGGAGGATGACAACAGTAAAGCTGACATATTGAACAGGTATTTCTGCTCAGTCTTTACTGAGGAAGAGGAGGGTAATGGGTCTGAAGGAAGTACAAGGGGTGAGAATGGTGCAGAAATGGACACAAGTCCCTTTACTAGAGAAAGGGTCCTGAAGGAACTGGAAGTAATAAGAGTTGATAAAGCAATGGGGCCAGACGGGGTGTACCCCAGGGTCCTTAAAGAACTAAGAGAGGTGGTGGCTTAACCTCTGGCTATCCTGTTTAGCCGATCACTGGAAACAGGGGAGGTACCCAAAGACTGGAGGATAGCAGATGTAGTCCCCTTATACAAAAGTGGGAACAAAGAGGAAGTGGGAAACTACAGACCAGTCAACCTCACCTCAGTAGTGGGGAAGATCATGGAAGCACTACTGAAGGAGAGACTGGTGGAACATTTGGTTGTCAATGGACTACAGGACTAAAGGCAGCATGGTTTCACCAGGGGGCGGTCATGTCAGACCAACCTCGTTGACTTTTTGGACTGGGTGACTAGGGAGGTGGATCAGGGAGGGCAGTGGACATGGCCTATCTGAACTTCAGCAAGGCCTTTGACACTGTGCCACATAGAAGACTATTACACAAACTGGGGAATATGGGTTTGGGCAGGACAGTAGTGTGGTGAGTAGGTAACTGGCTGGGCGGCAGGACACAGAGAGTGGTGGTAAATGGCTGTCACTCCACAGAGGGAAGAGTGACCAGTGGGGTACCACAGGGATCAGTGCTGGGACTGGTCCTATTCAACATCTTCATCAGTGACATTGCACAGGACCTAGAAGGCAGAATTTCACTGTTCGCTGATGACACAAAGCTCTGTAATAGAGTAGACACACCAGAGGGTGTAGACAGAATGAGAAGGGACCTGCAGAAACTTGAAGAATGGTCAGATTTTTGGCAGTTGAAATTCAATGCAAAGAAGTGCAAGATAATGCATATGGGCACAAAAACCCTGGCACAATATATCAGTTGGGGGGTGAGGATATAGCATGCACCAAGCAGGAAAGGGATCTTGGGGTTATCTTCTCTGATGACCTCAAGGTGAGGAAACAGTGTACAAGGCAGCAGGTAAAGCAAATAGGATGCTGGGATGCATAGGCAGGGGCATCACCAGCAGGAAAGGAGGTCATAATTCCACTATACAAGACACTAGTGAGGCCCCACCTTGAGTACAGTGTACAGTTCTGGAGACCTTACCTACGTAAGGACATAGACAGGGTAGAGAAGGTTCACAGGAGGGCAACAAAGATGGTACATGGTTTGCATCACAAGTTCTATGAGGACAGGTTGAAGGAACTGAATATGTACTCCCTGGAGGACAGGAGGGAGAGAGGAGATATGATAGAGACATACAAGTATCTTACAGGGAGGAACAGGGTGCAGGAATACACTATTTTTAAGTGAAAAAGATGTTCCAGGACTAGAGAGCATGGGATGAAGTTGGAGGAGGACGATTCAGAGGAAACGTGAGGAAGAATTTCTTCACAGAAAGGGGTGGTGGACAAGTGGAACACCCTGCCAGAGGAAGTGGTGGGGGCTGAAACAATCACGGGATTTAAGAATGCATGGGATAGACATAAAGGAATTCTGGAGGTCAGGGGTAAGGGGCAACAGACTTCTAGGAAAACATAAACTGAACTTACAAGCTCAAATGGACAGACTGGGTGGGCCACAGGCCCTTATCTGCCAACACTGTCTATGTATCGATGTATCTATGTCCTAATCTCAATGTTAAAGATTTAATACACAGGGGGAGGAGGGACACGAAAGTCTGCAGTTTATTTAGATTGTTTTAGATATTACTTGTTCTTTTGTTATTCTTAAACAGATTCTTAATGACAAAATTGTAATTTCAAATTCTGTATGTCACTTTATTACAAACATAAGGCCCTGTCCACACTGCACTGAAAATCTGTGATGTTTTGAAAGTGCTACAGACTAAAAATATTACAGTGCATCCACACTACCACTGAAAACATTTTAAAAATGTTACAGTATTTATATTTTATTTTTATTTTATTTTAGTCTTTGGTAACCGGGTAAGGCCCACTAGGCACAAGTGCCTGTTTTCAGGGGTGACCTGGAAACACTGGGTGGTTAAGTGACTTGCTCAGAGTCACACAGTATGCAAGTGGAGGTTGTGAGAATCAAACTCAGGTCTGGTCTACTGGATGTATCAAGCTCGTTCACACCTCATTCCTCTAACCTTAAGGCTATACTGCCAGCCCACTGGTGTAGTGTGGACAGGGCCAGAGTTCTGAAACCATTACTGAAACTTGTTGCAATCACCTAATATCGGTTTTCAACAACGGTTTTGAAAATGCTTTCTGTAATGTTACCATTGTAAATGCAAACTATTACTGTAATCATTTGGACCTTCTGTAACGTTATAAAGGGATTTTTCTGGTGTAGTGTGGACAGGGCCTATGTCTATTAAAGAAATTAACTAATGTCTAAGACACTGAAAATATGCTCATGGAACATCAATGGACTCAAAACAAATGTGAAGAGAAAAAAGGTATTGGGGAAAGCAAAACCTATGCATGCTGATATATTTTGCCTTCAAGAAACACATACAACACTGAAGGATAGAGGTGGGTGAAATTTGAGAATTCTGCTTTTTGGAACGTTTGTGAAAATTCATAAATTTCATGGAATTTTCTGAACTTCCACCATTCGCAAGAACAGAATCTTCTGAATGTATGTGGCAGATTTTCTCCCTGTTCCATGGAATTGTTTTGGCTGATGAACTGTGGAATAACAGTTCTGAGGAATTTATTTTCCACAGTTTAATGAATTAGTCTGCAATACATGTAATTATTCCTCAGTACAGTGATCAGTTCTGCAACCCTTTTTCTCCACAGTTTAATAGAAAAATCCACAATGTATGCATTTATTTCACCGTTTTAAGTTGGACGTTTGGCAAAGGTTGTTAATTTGATTTCCACACTTTCATAAAAGCGAAAATCCGACTTTCGCAGAAATTCCACTGGTGGAAGTTTTTTTTGCACACCTCTATTGATGGAAGGGAGTCATATGGCTAAAAGGGAAAGGGAAAGGAAATTGTTTAACCAGGAAAGGCACACTTAGCCAAAGCTTGTTTCCAGGTGTGACCTGGGAGCACAAGGAAGTTAAGTAACTTGCTCAGGGTCACACAGTATGCAAGTGAGGGCTGTATGATTCAAACTCAGGTCTCCAGGTTTGTAGCTCAGAGCCCTAAACCTCTGCACTATACTGTCTCCCAGTACTGGGGAGGAGAATGGCAAGGCTTACATTGTTCATCTAAAGCATGTGGCATAGCCATATGGATTAGGCCAAGGTTCCCAGATGTAGTTACCAAGATAACAATAGATGAAGGAGGGGTGTGGTATGTGCTGATACAAATTCAGTTAAATACAGAGCAAAAGATAGCAGTGGGATCAGTATATGCTCCAAATCCTGACAATCTGGACTTCTTCAATAGGTTATCCATGGAGATGGCAGACTTTGAGGAACTCTTGTTTCTTAATGGTTATTTTAATTGTTATTTGACAATGTGCTAGACTGTTCTTCATGAGATGTGGAGCCAGCATCTAGAAGTACCAGAGCACTTATAGCCCTCATGCATGACCACAAACGTACTGATAAATGGAGGTACCTGAACTCCTCAGTCAGAGTCTACACCTTTCACTTACGCTTTGCTAAAGCATACACATGACTGAACATGGCCCTGATGTTTCAGATGCTGATTCCAGCCTTACAGTATGTAATACATGGAACCATGATTACCATAGACCATATCCCCGGTCCAAACCACCCTATCAGGAATAAGTTTCATTTGCACAGCTAAAGCCTGGAGGCTGGACCCCATACTACTAAAAAAGAGGAATTTCAGAATTTTGTGAAGGCCCAAATAGCAGACTATTTGACAAATAATCCTGCAGGTGCCACTTCAGCAGCTATTAGGTGAGATGCATTGAAGGCTGTGTTAAGGGGACTAATTTTATCCTTTGCTTCACACACACACACACACACACACACAAGCACACGCACATGCACACAGACACAGACAAACACACACACACACACAACAACTGAGGAGCAACACTCAGAATTGTTAGAAGATCAGATAAAAAATACAGAAAAAAACACAAATGGAGCAACCTACAACTTCAGGCAATCAGTTTCTGCAAAACCTCAAATGGGAGGTTAACACTGCACACAATACAAAAATTGAAAGATCTCTACTTTTAATGCAAGCATGCATATTTTGAGGGAGATACAGAAGGCAAATTACTTGCATGGCAGCTACAAAGTAGAGAAGGAGCTAAAATAACCCAAATCAAAGGTAAGAATGGCACTCTGAACAATGGGAATGAAGAGATAGAGGAGCCTCTCTCATTGGCTCTGGATAGTGTGAAGACTGAATTCTGCACTGTTCATCGTTATGGGTCGAAAAACAGGGGAGCAAAAAGCAAACTTCTTTGTGCCATGCGGAGGAGCCTGTAAAACCCTGACTACACCTGCAACTTCCTTGAATGCGGAGCAGGGAACAGAAGCCCCTGGGCCTGCGATGCTGGAATCTCTCCAGCAAGCAGTGACTACCCTGACAAAAACTGTGCAGCAAATTGATAAAAAGATGGATGGGTATAATGAAAGGATGGTATATGTCAAGCAGAAAGTAGATACAGTGGTGGCAGTGGCAAATACCTCTGAATGGTAGGCAGAGTGAGCACAGGCAACAGCAGCAACATGTATGAAGGAACAGGCCCTTCTAAAATCCCATCTGGAGCATTTAGAAAATATCACCTGATCTACTAATGTCCAAAATATTGGACTGCCAAAGCATCTAGAGGGGGAGGATTTGCTCTCCTATATTGTTGCCTGGGTGCTGGAAACTTTAGGTCTTAATATTCAGACAAGTGACTCGAGACTACAGAATTAATTTGTGAAGGGCAGATGGCCCTTCCGAAGGTCCGAGAACAGTTATGTTGGTTACAGTGTCCATGGCTGTGAGGGACAACATTCTGAATGCTGCTAGGAAAAAGAGGAGAGTAATGATGGATGAGGTCAAGGTGCTTTTGTTTCCGGACTTATCGTACTCAACCCTCATGAAGCGCAAGGCCTTTGACGCAGTTCACCGCAGGCTGAGGGAACTTAATGTTCCTAACAGTATGATGATGCCAGCATGCCTACATGTAACAGTTGGCAGGAAAGCTTTCATCTATACAGACCCTAAGGAAGCAGTCAAATTGCTGGACAAACTGGAAGCAGACAGAGCTGCAAGAGAGGGAGACTCGTCTTCAGAACCTGAGATGGGGACACATGAATATTTTATCTTCGTAAATCTGCTTTTTTTTTCTGTTATCCACTGGAAAAGCACCTAGAGGGACACTCGTGAGGGACTTAAGACTAGCAAATATTTACAGGAGAGACTATTTCTTGTTTCTTAATGAGGGGATTCCCAATTTATAGCTTCAGTCACTTCTCAACTAAATCTCTACTTTGATTGCCAGTGGGACAATATATAACAGACTTACAAATTTATATGTTGGACAATAGACATTAAATGTCTAATAGTTTGATACCAAGTGTTTGAAAGTAAATACTTGTATATGTGTTCCTTTCTGAGTTTGGAATGAAGCTCATGCTAGGAAAGTATCTGGATGTTAAGGAACTATACTGAGTGTATGGAGTTCTGTTTCATTAATAAACATACATATATAGGCCAATGTGGCCAGATATTTGACCTTTCTTTAAATGATTGATTCTAAGCCAGTTCAAGTTAAAGCATTGGCAGCTTTGCCTTATGCATTGATATCAAGGATTTCTTGCTACATATATAGGCTATACCCTCATATCTTGTATCAAATGTAGTACAGTCTCATCAATCTGCATATCACTAATGTTTGATAAATGTGTGATGTATGACTATGCTCAGAATGTTTGTGCACAATATACCGTCATAAAACCTATAAATAAAAAATTCAAAAACACCTTAAAGGTAGAAAGTCACCAGAACCTGATGGTTACCCAACTGAGTTTTTTTAAATTACTGTAGAATAGGTTATATTTGATGTAAAATAATTATAACTATATTCGCTTAAATAATAATTGCGCTAAAATAAAATGTTGGCAATTAGCCCAAATTGCATATTTTCAATGGGCATAAATTAGGAGCTAACGGCAGAGCATGAAATTAAATTTGTGCAATTGCAGCCGAATAGTGCCATATGCTAACTATAACTTGTACAAGAATAAACAGTTCTACAGAATTTTATCATGAATTACAGGCCCTTTTAAAAGACATGATTTCTGAAAGTCTGACAGACAGAACATTGCCCACCTCCCAGCTGTCTGCTATGATAATAGTATTGCTTAAACTAGTCAAAAATCCCAAAGATTTTCATCCTAAAGGCCTATATCTCTCTTAAAAGCTGTTTATAAAATAATAGCTGGGATTTTAGCTAGTAGGCAGGAAGCAATCCTGCCCACTTTAATTCATGAGAACCAATCAGGCTTTGTACAAAGAAGGCAGGGCAAGCTAAATGTAAGGCATTCTCTAAGTGTTATTTGGAAATAGTCAGGGAAAGCTAATTAGCGTAACCCAGCTGTTCTTGCCCTTGACGCTGAAAGGCATTTAACCATGCAGAGTGGGGGTATATGTTTGAAACTAGAAGAAGAATGGGCTTAGGAGAAAATATGCTTTGATGGGTTAGAGCTTTATATTTTAAACCTTCATCCCAAATTTTAGTGAATGGCAACCTTACAAGGCTCTTTTATCTGTCACGGTGCATGAGACTTGGATATCCCCTGTCTCCTCTCCTATATGTGCTGTTACTAGAGCCATTGGCTGCTGCTATTAGGCAAAATAAAAACATCCAGGGATTATAAACAGGAGACAATCAGCACAAAGTTGCTTTGTTTGCTGATGATTTACTAGTTTACTTAAAGAACCCAGAAACAAGTATTCTGCACCTTCAGAGGCTCTTGTATGAATATGGAACATTGGCTTGTCATAAGATAAATTGATCCAAGAGTGAAATTTTGCTGCTGGGCCAGGAAGACTATACTCTCCTTGCTAATAACTCACTTAAATTGAAGGTAATAAAATCACTAAAATATTTAGGAATTATATTACCCAACAAGCTCTCCCAACTATATAAAGAGAATTATAACACTATTCTAATTAACATAAAAAAGACTTTTAAAGGTGGGAAGGCCTAACGTTTAGTGTAATAGATAGAGTAAACATAATTAAAATAAATATACTCCCAAAGTGCCTCTATCTCTTTCAGACTATACCCACTAGAGTGCCTGATTTAATTTTCAAGCAGTTAAATAGTATTATGCATAAGTTCTTGTAGAGTGGGAAAGTATCCAGGATAAGGAGAAGCATATTGCATTTATTCTTGTAGAAGAGAGGCCTAGTGTTATCAAATTTTAAATATTATTATGGGTGGCTCAGCTAGCCTTTTTACAGTCTCCAAACAGCAGCTCAGCTCTAGCCTGGAGATAAATTGAGTAGGTGCAAATTCTGGGAAGTCTTCTCCAATGTCTGCTGTTTCCATGCTTAAATGTCCATTCATCTCTTAAGTGCAAAAATCCACTCATAGGCACTTAGTATGATTATGGATGGGTGTGCACAGATTTAAACGGCATAATAAGGGCATTTTGCTTAATGTGACTCTACCCTTAGGGTTCCAAAATCAAAAAGGATGTAATATATATCTTCATCAAACATTACTAAGGTGATGGAAAGCAGAAGTATCATGCATTGGAGACTTAATACACGGTGGGGTAATTAAATCATTTCCAAAGCTTCAAGGTCAGTATGGCATACAAACAGGGGACTATTTTACATATGTAAAAATTAAACACTTCTTGCTAAGTGAAACCCCAACATTATCCCTAATTGAAGAGGCATTAAACTGCCCTCAACCAAACAGTTGAATACTTACTACACTGTACGAGTTGTTCTTGGGGGCAATGACTCCCCCAGAGATAAAAGCAAGAACTGCCTGGGAAAAGGACCTCAGCCATGAAACAGATGATGAAATTTGCCCAGCAGCCATTAAACCCATTTATAACTTTCGAAGCTCATGCAAACTGCATAGAATCCAATTAAAGTTTGTATATAGAACCTATCTGACCCCATACAAACTCCTCAAATTTAACTTGCAAGATCAACACTGTGTCTGAAGTGCCATGTGGAAGAAGGACATTTTTTTACAAATGGACCTGGCTTGTAGAAACGTTGCGCCTTTTTGATCAGAAATGCATGCTTAATGCAAATAGTACTGGGACAAACTCTAAATGATAACCCAATGGAATGTATGTTAGGAGTAGACCCTGCCCCCAACAGAAATATAGAACATAGACTCTGGACAATAAATTGGTAAATGCCAGGAAAAACAGAGACACAGCATTAGATCAGTGAGACCCCATCTGGTATCCTACATTGGTTAAACAGTCTGGGACTATGTAGGAAGCTTGAAAAATGTCAACTGATGGCAAATGGACAAGAACAGTTATTTTATAAATACCTGGCAGCTATTAATAAAAGTCATAGAAAAGAGTACTATACAACAATAGTTCAAAAAAGTAACACTCTAAAAGACAATACATTATATCCAAACACAAAATAAGTATAAGGAAAGGAGGGGGTTAATCTTGTCCAATGACATGTCACTGCTCATGGATTGTCAGTGCATGTGTTGAAACTGATGTTCCTAATAGCTAAACAGCACCAGGAATGAGCTGTGTAGGAATATGGATAATTATCATGACTCAGACAATGTGATGTGAAATGAATGCATAACTGTATACTTGGAAGCTTTTCAATAAAATATGTTTACAAACAAAAAGAGTGAAAAGGACCTTGAGGTAATCATATCTGATGACCTAAAAGTAGCCGGGCAGTGTGACAGTGCAGTGAGGAGGGACAGTTGGATGCTGATAATGTGATGCAGAGGGAGAGGTATCACTAGCAGGAAGGGGAGGCAGTGTTACCACTGTATCAGTCACTGGTGAAACCCCAGCTAGAGTTCCATATCCCATTCTGGAAGAGGTTCCTCACTAAGGACATACTGTAGATAGGGAAGAGGGAATCCCAGAGGAGGGCAACTAAAATAGTGCAGGGGTTGCATCAAAAGCCTACAAGAAAAGACTGAGGGATCTCTACATGAACACTCTAGAAAAAAAGGAAAGCAAGAGAGAACATGATGGAGACCAACAAGTACCTCACAGGGGTAAAACAGTACAGACAGGGAGTCTCTCTCAAATGAGAAAGAGCACCAGGACCAGAGGACAATCAATGAAGCTGGAAGGGGGGGAAGTTTAAGTGGGATGTGAGGAAGTACTACTTAACTGAAAGGGTGGTGAACACCTGAAACTGACTGCCAGCAGATGTAGTGGAGGTAAGAACAGCAGAAGTCTTCAAACATGCATGGGATAGACATAGAGGAATATTAATAAATAGGCAGGGAGTAGGGAGGGTTGCAAAAGACCTGTTAGGATCTGTGGAGACAGACTAGGCAGGGACCACATGGACAAACTGGGTGGGCCAAGTTAACCTTTTCTACTGACAATTGTTTTTTCTGTTTCTATATTTCTCTATTCACCCAACTTGATAAGAGCTATCAGGACCCCACCTGGCTCCAAAACAGCTTAAAATGGGTGTAGGTCTCTTTCTCCTGTTTCAAAACTTAATAGCCTTTCTAGAAGTGTCTCAGGTTTGCCATAGCGGCTTCAGTCTTCATCAGTGCCTCACTGGCACAGAGTCTTGATATTTTTGTTCAGCAGATGTCCTTTTTGTTCAGGACAATATGAGCCCAGGATAACACAGTATTTTTGAAGGGTAAGCCAAGGAGAAGACATACAAGTTTCCAGATAAGTGGGCCTATGACATGCAGCAGCAAGCCAGGCTAGGCCCCTTGAACCCTTGCAATGAAAGTATGTATATCCTGCTGGGTGTCTCTTACCAGACTTCCTCAAGCTCCCAGAGAGCCCAGAAACTTCTTTCTCCATTTCTGTGTTTGATTGCCAGGAAGGACTACCCATCTATCCTTTTGTCCTGTCCTGGATTCTCATAGGCTCCCTGAGCCCACTATGCAATTTGGGAGGATCTCCTAGACCAAGATTCCAACACGCCATTGTAGCATCTGTCTGGATTTTCTAGCCCTGTGATTTGCTGGCCAGTAAGGTCAAGTGCCATAATAATGGCTGTAGCCATATTCTGATGTATCATTGTACTCCAAAGTCTTTTATTTTATTTATTTCTATGCCCCTTTTCATGTGTTGACCTGTAAGGTTTGTCAGCAGCCCTCCAGGGCTATCATCTATTCGAGTCAGTGGTGACTAGAAGAGTTGGGGGAGTGCATTACTGGTCAAGATCAGGAGAAGTGGAGAATATTCAGGAGGAACCCCTTTGCCAGATGCTCTCCCACTCCTGTTAATGGTGGCACTATAATGGCACAAGAGGTGCCAAAAATAAATGTGTATCTTGGTCGTTCCTCCTAGTCCCCTCTACATTGGTCAGAGGACCAGAAGTGAAGGATGCAACCACAGCTACTGAAGATGGAGGCACCAAAGATTTTGCTGCCCTCATCTGCACTCTCTCAATTCTACACATGGTGTTGAGAGAGAAAGAACTGACGGCTACCATAATAGTAGCAGTCCAAGTCTGTGAAACTTGGCAGGCAGCAGTCAGGCAATCAGACAACCCACTTCCTGAAGGAGGGAATACATTTACATCTGTGAAAAAAAGCTAACAACAAAAAATATGTGCAGCAGTGCAAATGATACTAAAAACTGCATTTAAGAATCATAAAAGAGCTTTTCATTTTCCATGATGTCAAATGCATGAAGCTTGTCCATGTTAAAGTACATTCAATCGGTGTCTATATCATTATCAGTTTTAGAAGACCCATGCATTGCTAATGATTGAGTCTGAGTAGCCTGCAATCAACCCTTGACCGATGTCAGTTATTGTCATTTTTAACACTGTCTAGTGACAGACTGGTCTTTTGATAAATACGTGTAACAATACTGCCAGCAGCACTAAACATTCTCTTAGAATACACATTACTGTAGTTGGTGGACAACTTAATTTAGATTGGCATCTTCAGTTAAAATAGCCAAAGTCTTTCTTTCCCATTCCAATCTGTGAAAGGATTATCCCTGATACGTAGCTATTTAAGATCTCTAAAGTAATCTACTAAAGTTGTGACTGATTGAGATGGCACGATTCTGTCTTGGTGATGAGTGGAGTTCTTGGTAATGAGATGGAGGCTTGTCCAAATGTTATGTTTCTGCTTAACATTCTCAGACACAAGAGGATAATCTTGTTGAGATTCATTAACTTGAGATGCATGTTTTGATAGTCTTGTTGTAGTGCTAGGGGATGTCATGCTTTCCCCCTCAGTGTTGGTGAGTTGAAATGGAAGGTCCTTCATCCTCACTGAGTCAACTTTCCATTTCAGCTGTGACTTTTAGAATTAGAATATCTCTGTATTTGTCATGGTAAGTGCCATGTGGAAGGACATATGCTAAGCTATGTTGAACCTGAGGGTCCAGCACTGTGGCTATGATATAGTGTTCTGACTTCTGCATCTTATCTTTCTAGAATCCAATTTTATTGACTTACTCATTTTTATTTTAACATGAACTGATCCAAAAATTCATAGCAGACTTTCTGGCCAATAAGAAGCAATCAATGCCCAAATGTGATATCTTTTCAGTAGCATTACAATGCAGCCTAAGGGGGAACATATCCACTTTGCCTCCAAGTGCAAAAAGCTTAGAGAGCGTGAAGCTTCAAATTTACTTTCTGAGATTAGGGACATTGAAAAATCTCTCTCTCTCTCTCTCTCTCTTCTACTCCTGAAAGGCACCTGGCTCAAACTAAATAGCCTGTGTGCTAAATATGGTGCTCTCATGCGAAAGAAGACAGAATATGCTATACACCAATCTAAAGTCAGAGGGAAAAGGATGGGAAACTAATGGCACTAAGGCTTAGAAACCAAGGTATGAATAGGATTATTCTGAGCCTTATTATAAACTCTGACTGGATAATTACCCACCCATGGGACACAGCAGCCCAATTCAGGAATTATTACCAGACTGCATATAGTCTGAAATCTGCAGATTTCCATAAGGACAAGATAGAAGGATTTCTAAACATCACCCCCTTACGAAATTAGCTGATGCCCAAATCACCTTCCTCAAGTCTCCCATGAACCTGCAGGAAGCTGAAACAGTCATTAGGGAAAGGGAATGGGAACATTGTTTAACCAGGAGTAGCACACTGAGCTGAAGCTTGTTTCCAGATGCAACCTGGGAGCACAAGGAAGTTAAGTGATTTGCTCAGGATCACACAGTATGCACCTACAATAGGTGGCTGTGGGATTCAAACCCAGGCCTCAAGATCTGCAGCTCAGAGCCTTAACCCACTGCACTATAGTGTATTCACTTGCTTACATAAGGCCCCTAGCCCAGATGGTTATAGTCCAAACTTTCATAAAAACATGATAAAGGTCAGACCTCCTTTACTTTTTGAAACTTATAACTGTACATATGAACATGGCACACAAGATCCCAGCTTCACTGAAGCTTTATTCACAGCATTACTAAAGCCGGGCAAGGAGCCTACTAAGGTTAGTAGCTATAGGCAAATATATTTGATCAGTTTAGACTATTAAATACTTTAGAAGGTACTGTCCGCCATCCTCAATAAAGTAAGGGGAAGGGGGGCTGATCAGCAGAGAACATTTGGGATTTGTCCCGGATAAGCTATCATTAGACCATCTCAGAAAGTTGGAACACCTTTTTTCCATGTCCAGGGACAGCCCCAACCCATTGGTCCCGGCCTCCTTGGATGAGGGCAAAGCATCTGACTCTATTCTGGGTATACTTGCTTCACGTATTGAAAAAAATGTATATTCCACTGGAGTTTATAGCATGTGTCAAAGTACGTCATGCTAATCCCAGTGCTAAGATACTGTATAATGGAACACATTCTGAGGTCATGACTATCCAACAGGGCACCATGCAATGATGTCCTCTTTCTCCACTTTTCTTCAGTCTCTTCTTAGAATCTCTGGTTAGGAAAATTAACAACGCACTTGAAATTCAGGGTCTTCCCATTGGCCTGCATCAATATAAAATATCCCATCTTTCTGTAGATGCCTATATGTACGTAGCCATGGAAGGGTACCAAATTGCCAGCATGACCATTTTATTACTCCACCTCATGTACCCAGTAAAGAAAATATTTGAATCCCCTCCAAAACATAATTATGTGGAACTGCAAAGCCATTCTGCGCCACAGGTGTGAACACACATTATGGGCAGGATTTGAAAAAAATGACAGCTATGATGTACATGAGGTGGGGTAATAGAAAGGTTATGTTGAAAATCTGGGGTCAAAATGTTTAAAATTTCCAAAGTTACGGGCATGCCCAGCAAAATTGCAACAAATTGTCATAACTTTGGAATGTTTTCATATTTTGATCCCACATTTTCAACATACAGTAGCCTTCTTATTACCCCACCTCATGTATCTGTTAGAGAAAACTATTGAATCCCTTGCAAAACATGATACTGTGCAACTGTAATGCCATTCCACGCCACAGGTGTGAAACACATTTTGACCAGGATTTCAAAAATGACAGCTGTGACATACATGAGGTGGGTTAATAAGAAGGCTATATTGAAAATCTGGGGTCAAAATGTTTAAAATGCCCAAAGTTACAAGTGTGCATAGTGGAATTGCTACAAATGGTCATAACATTGCCATTTTAATCATTTAGACCCTACATTTTCAACATAGCCTTCTTATGACCCCACCTCATGAACAAGGTCAGGGAAAATTGTCAAATCCTGCCTGAAATGTGATTTTGACAACAAACCACAAAATCACCTTTTAGAAAAGAGTTACACTATGGCAGTCATACAGTTCATGAGGTGGCATCCCAAAAAGGCCATGTTAAAAATCTGGGGTCAAAATCTCAAAAAATGTTGAAGTTATGCATAAAAGTTAAAACCCCTATTGAAATACATTGAACCACATTTATCTTAGTTTCTCATATTGCAGTCAGCAGTTCCAGCAGCAAGACGTGTCTTCAAGCAAATAGTGAGTCTTGAACCTGTGACCTGTTCAGGTGAGTGAGGGTGTGTGGGGATGTACTGGGGGTGGTGGAGTAGTGGGTGCTGAGTGGGAGGTGGGACTTTGTGGGCGGGTTGACAGGAGAGGGTTTATTTTATTTTTACAGATAAAAAAAAAACATCAAGGGACTGTTTTCTTTTTTTCAGGTTTTACCTGCTATGGGAGAATGTGGAGTGCCACTAGACACCAGGGAATATAAAAGAGGAGAATGGAGATGGTGATCGGTGGGAGGGGGGCCGCTAGACACAAGGGGAATTTGAAAATGGGCAATTGAGGGGTTGGGGGATGCCACTAGACACCAGGGAAATTGTACAGATAGGGATTGTAGGGTGGAGAGTGCCACTAGACAACAGGGAAATGTGCAATAGGGGATCAGAGGGTGAGGGTGCTACTAGACACCAGGAAAATATGCAAACAGCGATTTGTGGGTAGGGGTGCCACTAGACACCAGGGAAAGGGGAAAAGGGTGATTGGAGGGTAAGGAGTGCCACTAGACAGCAGGGAAATGTGGAGACTTTTATCTGAGGATGGGGGGTGCCACTAAACACCATGAAAATGTGCAAATGGTGATCGGCGGGTGGGGGGGTGCCACTAGACACCAGGGAAAGGTACAAATGGGGATCAGAGTGTAGGGGTGCCACTAGACATGAGGGAATTGTGCAAAGCATGATCAGCAGGTGAGGGGTGCCACTAGACAGCAGGGGAATGTGCAATGGGTGATCAGAGGGTGGGGTGCCGCTATACACCAGGGAAATGGGAAAAATCAGTGATTGGAGGGTGGGGTGCAACTAGATACCAAGGACTAAAATAAAAATGACGGGGACGAAGACTGTAGGGTGGTAATGTAACAGTAATAGATATATATTTATAGATGTATACAGCAGACCCAAAAGATCTATCAAGTTTGAGTTACAAACTGAACAAGAAAAGAAATGTTGGTACCTTCCCTCCAAAGACGATGTAAAAGCTCTTGCACAGTAGTACCTCTCAGCTGAACCTAATTTTCAGGGATGACCCTGATTTTTGCCTCTAAAATTTCCTCCCTCCTTCCCCCTCTCCTGAATGTGGCATTCATGTCACTAGGGATCTGAAGCACAAACTAGACCAAACATAATGAGGTTACTTCAGAAAAATGCTTAGTGAGTCACATTAGCTCATTGAGCTGAAATGATAAGATGTGTCCCTGATTTTGCTAATTTGTCCTTGATTTTTTAGCCATGATGTCAGTTTGAGATGCAAAAGGTATGTTTTTAAATCAGATGCTTTAACGGCATTGCATGCCTACATGCTTAAATTATTTAGAATTCTGTTATGTGGCAGCTTGGACTCAACCCTACTGAGAGACCAGCCTGACGGCCATAAAAAGAACTCCATGAAAACACAAATCGGATGAAGTTCAAAGGTTGGTTTGAAATCGCATGCTTGGACCAACTGTGAAATTGAAACTGTCTGAAACTACAGGGATCATATGGCTGGAAACCCTTAGGTATTGTGCTTTAAATTTTTTAAAAAGAAAAATAATTAGCCCACTGACTATAAAGTGAGAACACCCTGCCAGAGGAAGTGGTGGGGGATGAAACAATCACAGGATTTAAGAATGCATGGGATAGACATAAAGGAATTCTGGAGGTCAGGGGTAAGGGGCAACAGACTTCTAGGAAAACAAACTGAACTTACAAGCTCAAATGGGCAGACTGGGTGGGCCATAGGCCCTTTTCTGCTGACACTGTCTATGTATCTATGAGTAAACTGAAATTGGGATTAGTAAATCAACATCCAGAAAGATTACAACATAAGGAGATAAATCACAAATCCGAAGTCCATTTGGGCCAGAAGTCAGAAAGTTTCCTTGTGAAAACATCATAAATCAGATGTTATTACTGATTCAATACTTTCATGATCTAAACATTTCCACATAGGAAAATCATGTAACATGCTGTCACTTCTATAATTGCACATGACTTGTAACACCGTACACACTGGCACACATTTTGCATAAAAGCCTTCAAAGCAATTCTGATGCTAGAAAGCTGCTTAGATATGCATATTATTGCTATTGATAGCTAGTGTAAGCCTTTCATGTCTTACATTTTCTCAGGTATTATCCTCTCCACTATTTGACAATGGAGCAATGATTTGCAGTTGAAACCTGTTGATCATATAGACACAATTTTTCAAAAATTGTCATTTTTGCCAGGTTAGTGGAGAAGTATGAATCTGCTGCTGCAACCGCCTGTTCCAAGATGTTGGTAAGTATAGGGTTGGGGGGATGGAGTCAGCGGCGATGATGACAGGCCATTTTCTTAGGTTCAGGTAAAAAAAAAAAGATGTCAGGGGACAGTTTTCCTATTGCAGGTATGAATATCATTAATAAACCATCTTGGGACACTGGAGGTGGCACCTCAGAGATCCACAAATGGGGATGGTGACCAGAGAGTGGGGGGGTAACACTAGACACCAGGGAATAAATAAATGTATAAGGAGGATGGCAATTGGCATGTGGGGGGGGGTGCCACTAGACACAAGGTAATATATAAATTAATAAGAGGGATGGCAATCGGAGGGTGGGGGGATGCCATTAGGCACCAGGGATGCTATTATTTATGAGGATAGTGTGTGTGTGGGGGGGTCACACTACCAAACACCAGAGAAACAGAGGGGAGCCTCACAACTCACACTGCGGCCAGCAGCAGGAGTTCAGCTGCACTGTAGAAGTCAAGAAAATCTGCTGTTCTCATATGCAGAATGTGGGGGAAGGCTCCTCTCACTAAACTAGGCACACAAGATTCTGACTGCCCCGACAAAGTATGTCTGGCCCTAATATTGAAAAACAAACATCAGAATCTAGCTAAATAGGGCCTGTTTAACTAGGTTCTGTTATTTGATTTGTAAAATGATAACACTGTAATTTATTTTCCACAATTTTTAGTTCCTGGAAAAAAAAACAAGATGGCAGCTTATGAAAAAGGAAATTTTCCTCACGAAAAAAGAAGGGATCTCTTGAGAAAGAATCCTTTTTCGAGAGATCAATCCTTTATCAAACTTTTTACCTCTATCCTGAAGAGTGATCTTCCCACAGAAAATAATGGGAACTTAAAAGCTAAATAACTTTGCAACAGATTAACATTTTTCACTAAAAAAATGCATGGCAGTTCTGTTACCCAATTTATTTCCACCATAAAACATTCACACCAAAATTCCACACCATCTGGGTGCAAGGTGATGAGGAAAAAAGTGTGAATTTGAAAAGTGGCTACTTTTATGGTTTTTGCACTATCAGGATCTCAATCTGCACAATAAACCAGAATGAAACTTGCCACATCAAGAGATCTACCCCACAGGACAGTGCATTCCAAATTTTGTTCAAATCCACTTATCAGTAGCAGATTTATTAAAGTGCAACATTTGTGGTTCAACATTAAACAGGCTACTCAGCCCTAATTATGGGGAAATAACCGTACCCCTATAATATTATACACCATATAAACTATTTAAAATGGGTAAATCACCCACTGATTCCTGTTTTGGTGCTGTAACAGTCAAGGTACCCTCTTACATATACTGTAATGTGGGAATGAGAGAAGGTTGGCCACTTTGGGAGATCTTAAGGGATAGGTTCTATCCCTTCTAGGCCTAGAACTTGTCTTCTAACCAGGAATTTGCCTCATAGGGGATTAGAAGGGTAAACTACTAGGGGCACAGAAATACCACATGTCCCTGATTGCTGTTTTTGTAAAACAAATAATATTGCAACACTGGCTTGATACGGATGCACAAGTTTATGTTGAATGGTACGAAGAAACACTCTATGCCTTTGTGATCAAAAACATGATAGCCAGTATGACTGACTTCTGTCCTACAGAATGAACTGGGAAGCACTTCATGCCATTCTGCTGTTAACTCACTGAGTAATGCCTCTTGGGGTGAAGGTTGGACTCCGTACTAAAAGCCTGATATCCCTACCATGGATTTCAACTGCAGTTCTTAACTCTAGGTGCCCATATTCCCATAATTGGATTTTTTTGTCTTGAACTACATGTATGTATGTACTGCTGGGGGTGTTGTTTGTGTTAGTGTTGTTTGTGATGTGTTGCAATGTTTTCTACTGCATTGGTGTTATATGAAAATTCAGTGAAATATATTACATTTCAAAAACTAGTGAGGAAATGGTGGAATCATTTTTATGGAAGCCAGACTGAAATGAAGTGAAGAAATTAGATGTGTCAAGAAAATCCACAAGTTAGGAATAGACAAGTTTTTATTGCAACCTGGCAAGAGTATGAGAAGGAGATTGCTCAAAAGCTGCAAGGAAAGGAAGGGTCTCTATCTTTGAAAAGAGAAAAAACCTTGGCAAACTTCCTGGACTGTGGTATAGAACTAAGATAGAAAGACAGCCTAAGTGGGATGGTGAGAGGAATGATAATAGGCAGAAAAGCAAAGATGATTAGGGTCCATCTCATTGGGCTATGAGATCTGGAAAGGTTAAAGGAAGACAAAGCACCTAAGTATCCTGTGGAGAGATGGTAGCAAAGTCAAAGCATAGGACAGAAGAAGGAAGAGAGTGAATAGAATGAGGAAAATGAGGAGGACTCAAAGAATGTGAAGGAGGGGGAAGGGAACAGTTTGTGAATAATTAATATCAATGAGAAGCAACCTGAGAGGGAGCTGAGATAGGATACCCATTTACAACTAAAATAGGTGAGGTGGATTGGGAAGGAGGATCAGAGAGGAAATTGATTGCCTTCCAGAATCTGGCAGGTAAATTAAGATTGTTTTGTAGGTTAGTAGCAAAATAACTCATTCTAGCTGCTCTAGTGGCTTTTATGCAATAATTTCTGAGTTTCCTGTAGCTTAAAAGGTCAGACTGGGAACATGACAATTTGAAGCAACACAAGGCAGTGTCCTGAATCTTATAAAGATCAATGAGGTCAGAAGTAATGCGAGAGAGGTGACACCCTCTTACATAGGACTTTTTTAAGTGGGCAGGCTTATCCCATTTGTGCATGAACTTTAAATGAAAATTGGAGAGGGCTTTATCTTTATTGATATCAATATCAATATCAATATCAATATCAATATCAATATCAGTATCAATATCCCCTCCTCCCAAATCTCCCATGGCCTGCGAATTGTACATCTAAACATTAGAGGCTTGCTGCTCAAGAATGACCAGATCCAACTCCTGACAGTATCCATTGAGTCCTGGCTAAGCCCAAAAATTCTGAATGAAGCAGTCTCCATCTCTAGCTACACCCTTATTCGCCAGGACCACTCCAAGAGTGGTGGAGGGGTAGTCATCTACTTAAAATCCTCCATACACTTCATGACAATCCTTGCCTCATCAGCATGTTCCAAGTATGAACAAGTACTCATAAAGATCTCCCCCATACTGATCTTCATAATCGGTGTCTACTGCTGTCCCCCCTCCCCACTAATGCTATCACGGATCTATTGATTTCCCTATGCACCCTTGCCTCCTTGGGCAAGCTACTAATCCTGGATGACTGCAACCTGATTTGGCTCACCATAATGCACTCCACTGTCCGCATGTAAATCACAGCCCTAAATTTTACTCAGCTCATTGCACAGCCAACATGTCTTCATAACAAAACACTCAATCACTTCCTCATTGGCTGTGTCCTGGTTTTGCACCTGCACTGAATAACAAACACAGACTGCCTGACATGCGCGGAGACCATCACCTAACCTGCTGCGTACACAAAGTCCAGTCCCCACGAGCTCCCCTAAATTCCTAAACATTCATTCCTTGAAATCACTTGAGCTCACATCCCTCCTTGAAGACACGGCAAGGGTTGCATGGCCACCTGTCAACCTGGCCAGTTCCATTGACTCAGCTCTAGATTATTTCAAAACTATATTCCTTAACATCTGGAATAGATATGCTCCGTTCAGACGCATTACAGTCCATGATTCCCACCTCCCCTGGATCACATCTAACCTCCTCGATTGTCTAAGGATTCGAGTTCTAGCTTGGAAGGCCCATAAGCAGTCACCCTCCTTCTTCACCTATCAAAATTATCGCCAACTTTGAAACACTTGTACAAGATTAGTACATCAAGCCAAAGCTGCCTACATTGCTAATACCTTCCAGTCTAATATAAATCACCTGTCAAAATTCTGGAAGGTGATATATGCACTTTTCTCTGATCCTACTTACTCCCCTGACCCCACCATTATCATGATGGACTCCACCCTAACAGACCCTACCCCAATGGCTGAAGCTTTTAACACCTACTTTACCTCATGCACCTCTTCCCTTCTCTCTACACTTCACACAGAGCCTCCTGCCTCATCTAGTGCCCCCTAAACTACACTTCCATTTTTTTCTTGTCTCACCCTTAGATGCACTAAAGGCTCTCATGACACTAAACCTGTCCAAAGGCAAAAGCCTCAATGACCCTGAAGCAAAATTCTTATACCTGTCTGCCCTGGCCATTTCACAACCCATTGCTGATCTACTAAACTACTCATTTAAACATGCCTCCTGGATGTAGGCTACTGTCATCCCCCTTCACAAAGGGGGTGACCCCTCAACAACAGGTAACTACCACCCCATCTCCCTTCTGCTGATTCTCACCAAGTTACAAGAACATGTAGTACTCTCTTAGTTCTCTCCCTTCCTCAGATCCTCCTCCTTTTTCACCCCTTACCAGTCTGGCTTCCGGAAAGACCACTCCACCTCCACCTCCCTCCTTCTGCTCACTGACTCCATCAATACTGGCATGGATCAGGGACTAATCACCTCTGCCATCTTTGTCAACCATGCCAAGGCTTTCAAAACTGTCTCACACTCCATCCTGTTGGATATACTTTTCACTGTGGGGTTGTCTCCCACTGCCACAAACTAGTTCAAATCATACCTAGTGGGTAGGATGCAATCAGTCAGGATTGGGGACTCCCTCTGTCCTCCTCTTCCCATCCACACAGGGGTCCCTCAAGACTCAGTCCTTGGCCTGATACTGTTCTCCATAATCCTTAACAATCTCCTCTCGGTCTAACAGTCTACATCAATTCACATGTATGTAGAAGACAACGTACTATATGCTTACAGTCCTCCACCCAGTCGGTGGTGGCCACTCCTCAGCTGGACTTTGATAATGTTCGGTGGTAGCTACATGCACACCAGCTGTTTCTAAACACCAAGAAGACAGTCTCCATGACCTCTGACACAAGGCAGAGACTATCTAGGCTCCCATCAATCCCCGCCTATAGCACTCTTGATGGAATCTTGTTGGCAAATACTGCCTCTTTCGGATACCTTGGGGTCTGGCATGATAAACACCTTGACTTCTATAGTCACGTGGATGCGATTCATAAGAAACTACTCCCCAAACTGGGTGCCCTTTACAGGAACCGTGATTGTGTCCTCCTATTGGTTCACAAACAAATTCTTTTGAGAATGATACTTTCAACATTTGACTACGGTAACGTAGTCTACAGTGCCACCCACAAATCCACCGTAGTCAGACTGGAGACCCTCTTCCACTCCTTTTGTAGCTTCACCCTTAGCTGCCCACCCTACATTCACCACTATTCCTTATTCCAATCTTTTGCACTACTCTCCCTCACTGATTGCCATCTTTTTCATTGCACTAATTTTTCTGACAAGCTCTGGCGTGGAACACTCCCCTCCTATCTAGCGGCCTCACTCTCACTCCCGCCAAACTCTTGCTCTTTGAGGAGCATTGCTGCCTGCATCCTTGCAATTCCCCCCCACCACCACGGACCACCTCTGCTGGTCAGTCTTCCTTCTCCTACTGCTTGCTCCCTTCCTATCAACATTTGAAACACTGCAGTACAAGTTACATTAAACTGTTCCACCATTGAGTTGGTTTAGCATTGTTTTTTACAGCTGGCAATGCATTGGCACCTCCTATTGCATTATTTTTCAATGCTTAACCACCTGAAGAGCAATGTTTGTAAAATGTCTCTGCAACTCATTTGGAATGTATCTGCAGTCCAGCCACAGTGCAATGCAAAACTGAGTTTTATCTTTTAAGAAAGTTTGTGCAGAGCTTTGTGCTGAATCCAGCAGCACTTATGCAACTCAGTTAGAAATGCACCAGCAACTCACTGAAGGAACAGTTTAATGCGACTTGTGCTGTACATCATTCCATGTCCTTTCCTCTCTTATGCATTCACACACAACCACAAAATGCAACTGCCAGTAATCACAGGTAACCACTTGTTGCCCCCTGACAATCTGCACCCAATCTCATTCTCCTACTCCTTCTTGTCTGATTACCCATTTTATTTTGTTTTATCACCCCCTTCTTTTCTCTCTACCTCCCTATGCTTTTGTGTCATGTCATCTGATTGGTAACTGTATCACATCTGACTGTGAACTAATTATGTCATCTGATTGTTAACTGAATTTATTTCCTGTGGTGCAGCACTTAATGTTATATATTTAACGCTGCATTCTTTATTGTAGCACTTGTTTTTTGCCTAGTGTATCTAAATGTGTTATTATCTGCTGTATTACCCCTCTCCCCCCCAGACGTATCTGAAAATGAGCAATATTGCTCAGTATGTTTTCCTGGTGAAACATTTCGATAAATAAATAAATATCAGTAGCACTAAGGATAGGGGATCAGTCACTAGCAGAAAGATCAAAAAGGAGAGTGTCAAGATTTTGCAAGCCAAGTGCCTAGACGGGATCAGTTTAAGCAAGACCAAAGAGAAAAAAAACTTTACTAACAAAATTTGCCATGCTGTAGTCATTAATAGCATGGGGGAATGTGCCAGCAGCAACCATACAGTGGGGCTAGGAGGAGAGGATTCAGCCCAAAAGAGAGTAATTGGGGGGCATGGCTAGCATGCAATTGAGATGGCCACTTGATTCCTGTTGTCCTGTCCTCCTTACAGCCATCTTTAGGCATCTACCATCCTCCATTCCATTTATCAACTTCATTTGTAGTGTTTAACAAAGGACTTTTTGTCTGCAACAGCTTGAGCCTGTAATTTTTGCTGTTGGACCTTTTGAACTGCAGGATCACTAGGGTTTATCTCTCGCCCCATCAGAGCCTTCTACTCTCAGGCTGGTATCCATCATGGTGTCTGCACCAGCCTCCAGCATGGAAAAGATTGAGAGAATGTTCTCTCAACTTCTAGTCGAGGTCCAAGTTATTAGGAATAGCTCCTCAAAGCATTCAGAACAAATTGAGCAGCTTTCCAACAGGGCATTGGCAACTGAACAAAAATTATCACAGACAGAGAACTTCTGCCATGAGCTGGGCAACATCCTACAGGATCATGAGAGAACCATTTATACCTGGCAGGCTAAGACTGATGACTATGGAAATTAAGGTCACAGAAATAATTTACAGTTACTGGGCTTCCTGGAAGAGGCTGAATTATGGGACACCACCACTTTTATGAACCATGCTTTTCCTTCAGTTCTCAAGCTCCAGGGGGATACTACATTTGAAATTAAGAGGGCCCACCTCTCCATGGCCTTTCCACCTAAGTTTGGCAAAACTCCCAGGCCCATAAGTGCCAAATTCCTTTGCTTTCAGATTAAAGAAAGCATTCTCCAGTGAGTCAGAGAACTGGGTACCCAGGAATTGCAGGGTCATTATATTATGATATTTCAGGACCATTCCAAAGAGTTAATGGCCCACCATTGTGCCTATGTGGAGATTCTTCAGGCCTTGCACCGAGCTGGAGTTTCTTTCTCCTTCCGATATCCTGTTATGCTATGCCTTCTGCACAACAGGGTGCTGGTGGTCTTCCAGACATCTGAAGCTTCCCAGGAGTTCATACATATCCATTGGCCCTGGACCTTGCTTTCTTCCCACCCCTGGGCCCGGCAGCATGAAAAGAATGATCACTCCCCAACCGGTGGACATTCTGCCTGGCCTCCTGCACTGGATCGTCTACCCACCCAGACCACACAGATGACATTGGAGGACCTTTGGATGATGCCCCCAAAACAAAAAACGTGTAACCACAACCAAGATTGATCCCAGAACCCCTCCACTCAACTCTCAGATAGGTGCCAGAGCCATAGTCCCAGCAAGCACTTACACAACACTGATAGGGAATCCTCTCCCCTGCTAATGCAAAACAGATTTGCTCCTCTCTTGCAAAGAATCTTCAATGGATGTATCCCCAGTTCCAGCAGCAGCTTTTATCATGTTGCAGAACCAAGCTTCTCCAGGAACGTCAAGATCTTCGTCCACCAGAGTACTTTCTGCCTTCATTCCAGTCACTGAGACTTTTACCTCCAGGCCTTCACCAACAGCTGCTGACCATGGCCTCGAACAGGGCATGGTCTGGGACCACTCCACTTTGGTGCCTGCCTTGCAGGACTCTGCCACCTGAGGCATACGGCACTGTCATGCTGTTGGTAAGCTAATTTTTTGCTATGCGGCCTTACTGTATGGCTGGGTTAGGCTAAATGGAAAGTCTGAATGTTTTTTCATGCCTGACACTTTGATCTGGGACTTACCTGTGCCTGTTAGAGTGTTGAGCTTGTTATTAGCTTAGTTACTTTGTTTCCCTGTATGTAATTATCGGTAAACATCATCCAATCTCACTATTTACAATTTGTTGTGGTATCAGTGGCAGGGTGGCTATTGCCAGTTATTTTTTTCTCTGTTGTCTCTGCTTTTTTTTTATTTTGACAAAAAAGAATTCCTCTAAGGCATATCCTATGTAGTATGGCATCAGACTGGGCTTGCATGAGCTTGCTCTGTAATGGCTTTCAATTTTGCCGCTGACCTCGCACTCTTGCAAGGCTTTTCCCTACAGTGTTCTGATCTGGTGCCCATCACTATTTGACATACCTCCTGTGAGCTGCTCTTTGCAGCAGTACCATTTTGCCTGTGCTCTGGTAGTCGGCCATATTTCTTTAGCCATTTGCCTTCCTGTCATTGTGGGATGGACTTAGTGAATTTCATAATTCTCTTTCATTTCCATTTGATGTGCTGCAGTTCTCTCCCCATTTCCTGCTAGTTTGTATGTCTGTTTGCAGGGTACTCTGGAGCAAATCCTCTGTGACTGTTGCTAACTGTTTTACCTTGTGGGTCAGGGTTATTCGCTGGAGGAGGGTGCACTTGAAAAATATTGCTGAAGGCTTTACCATTCTGTTTGGACTTCCGAAGGACTGTAGGCAACTGCATTTTGTTTGTTATGGCATGCCTATTTGTCCCTTACTGATTTCCTGATGTCTAATTCTTTGGTGAATCCACTTTCCTCTCCCCTGATCTTATTGTTTTTTCTGTCTTGCTTTTTCCTTGAATTACCCGTGTCCCCCTTATGTTAATACCCCCAACTGCCTCCAAAGGTCTAGTTATGGTTTCTTTGCCTAGGGTTGTATATTTATTTACTCTTGTTGCTATCTTGCTTATGCTCTGCTCCTTCCCTTAGCTGCCATGCATTTGCTTCTCCCACATTTCTAGGCTTCTGCCTAGACACAGTGCAACTCCAGGAGTCTTTTGGGATACTTGTAAAGTGATGCCTGGATGTGGATAGCATTGTTTTGTCTGACTAGTCCCCCCCACGAGGCGCCCCTACCGGAATATGGACTCCAGGTTCTGATCACCTGATCTGTTACCTGTTCTCTTCACATACTCTGGTCTTCCCCTTGATCTCCCTCTCTTTCCCCTTCTCTGCCTTTCTATCCTTTTCTGCTCTTTTACCTCCCTATCCTGTCATTTCTCCCCTCTGTTTCTGCTGGCTTGGTGAACTTTTTTTTTCTCTGGGCTCTTCCCCTGCTTGCCCTCTACGGCCAAAATGACTTGGCACAGCCTTTATGCCCCCCTTGTCTATAGCAAATTTTGTTCTGCTTATGTCTGGTTCTCCCCTCCCCCCGCCTTAAGGGCATGACTGCCATTCTGTGCATTATTAAGCCATCTATCATACGGTATACCTTGGAGTGTCTCTGGTATTCTGCTGTCAATCCCCTTGAGGCCCTTTTTCAGTATTCTTTCACCTTCACTCCTCCCGACTTTCACTTCTCCATTATCTTTTCTCTCTCCCCTCCCCCTTATCATGACCCTCCCGATTACTGTCCTTTTGATACTTACAGTCTTTGGCTGCTGAGGCCATTGCTTCCCTCCTCCCTAACTCTTTCCCCCAGTACCCCACACCTATCTCCTGTTTACTGCTGTGACACCCCTAGATGGGGCAACACACTCAATTGTCTTTGGTTTGTCTCCCATGGTGAGGGTTACATACAGCTTTCCCATTAAGGGTTCAGGAGGAGAGGGTCAGATGCTCGGGTTTTCTCCTCCTCTCCTCTCCTTGCTGTTGATCTGTCTTCCCTCTGTTCAGGTATCTCTTGTGTGAGATGCCTGCTATCTATGTTAGCAGCCAGTTTGGAGACTCACACTTGTTTGCTTCTCTCCCCTGGGATCTGTGGTGGACCTTGGGTGTATCCAGTGCCTGATTCTCCTCCTGGATCCCGCTACCAGAGTTCCCTCACCCTCTTGTTACTATGCTCTTTGCCAAGTTGTTGTTCATGGTTGAGCTGTTAATGTTACTGCTCTGTTATCTTTATTACAATTCTGAGTTCTATCACTTTCTAATGGTCTGTAGTACTATGTTTGCTGTCCATGTAGTATACAGTAGTGTTGGATCTGGATGGACCCTAGATGCTCTCCCCTTTCTGCCCACTTTGGTTTGCTAAGTTCTTAGTGCCTGCTTGCCCAATTCCTCCACGGCCACATTATTTCATCCTACTTATCATCCTGTGATAATGGCTGATATCCAGTGTCACAACTGGAATGTTTGGGGATTGAATTCCCAAATTAAATGCAAACAGTTGCTGACTCATCTTCACAAACTATGCTCAAAGGTGGTTCTTTGGTAAGAAACTAAACTTTATGACTTAGAAGCTGGAAGCTCCAAAAGGGCTTAGTAGGTTTGGAGGTCCACAGCATGCCACCTCCAAAAAAAGAGGTGTCTTTATTTATTGAAATGTTTCACCAGGAAGACACACTGAACAAACAGTTGCTCATCTCCCGGTGCGACCTGGGGAAGAGGGTACAGGGAGTATTCATACAGAAAAAGTACATAACAGACAGGTTCACTTGTGTTAGAAAGTACAAAAGAACAGTACAAAATTACACCATAGCAGTCATTTACAGAGTACAGAGTACAATGTGAGTATGCAATATAAAGATTAAATAACCGTTTATGTGCATATCAATAGTTCTTAAGTGCAATTATAAAATAAAATATAGACCAAAATTAGGAGTAGGGAATTAAGAGAGGGAGAGGGTATCATTAAGACTGCAGGAAACAGGTACAGTTTGAGGAGAGGAAATTGAGGAATGCAGAAGAGATGGACTGAAAGGAGGAAGAGTGATGAATCTGTTGAGAAAGAACGTTCCAGATTTTGGGAAAACAGTGTGCAAAAGCAGACTGGTCTGCCAATGTAGAGCATCAAGGGATCACAAATGTGTGTGAGTAGGTGGATCTTAAGGAATGAACAGGAGGAAGGGGGGTGGAGAGGGAGGAGGACAGAAAGAAGGTAGAAAGCCAAGCCAGCATTTAGAAATGAACTTGGTGCAATGGGAGAGGTGCCTGTTAGCAAGTGAGGGGAAAGACAGGCAGTGATAGAGGTCACAGTGGTGAGTACACATAGGGGAGTCAAGGGCTAAGTGGCAGAAAGAGTTGAAAAGGGGGATCCAGTCTGGATAACGTGGATTTGGGAGATGCACTATAGACTACCTTACAGTTTTCAAAAATGGGAAGGATCATCTTTTGGACAATCACACGCCTGGCCATAAGAGGGATGCAATTAAGGTTCCTGTATAAGGCACCAAGCTTGGGGCACAGTTTTTTCAGGATGGCATTAATATGACCAGAGAAGTTGAGGTGTTGGTCCAGCCAAACCCCAAGATATCTAAATGAGGAGGTGTCCTTGAGCTGTGTCCCATCCAGGGTGTGGAAAATGGGCAGAACTGGGAGCCTAGCAAGTCTCTACCTATGCTGAAGGTCATGGAGACTGTTTTCTTGATATTTAGAAAGAGTTGATGTGAGGCAAGCCAGTGCTGGGTCTTGTTGAGGTTGAGCTGGAGTCTGGCTTCCATATTGGAGGGAGAGTGGCCTGAGGTGAACAGAATGGTATCATCAGCATATGTGTGTAAAGAGGAGGAGGAGCATGCTGGCGATAAGTCATTAAGGAAAATAGAGAAAAGAAGGGGCCCAACACTAAACCCTGAGGAACTCCAGTGTGGATTTGCCATGGAAAGGAGTAGGAATCAGAGATTCTAACTGATTGTATCCTCCCTGTGAGGTAGGCCCTAAACTAGTTAACTGCAGATGGTGAGAGACCAGCTGAAGAGAGGGAGTGAAGAAGCAGGGTGTGGGAAATAGTGTCAAAGGCCTTGTCAAGGTTGACAAAAACGTCAGAGGTGATCAAGCCATTGTCTATTCTAGTGAGGATGGAATCAGTAAGCCTGAGTAGAGAAGTGGTAGTAGAGTGTTTTTTCTGAAATCTAGATTGGAATGGGGTATAGAAGTTAGAATCAAAGAGAAAAGGGGAGATTGGGGAGAGAACAAGATGCTCTTGGAGTTTAGTATGGGTGGGGAACAAGGAAATGGGGCAATAGTTCCTTGGGGAAGTGGAGTCACCACTTTTGGGAAGGGGGAGAATGCCTGTGTGTTTCCAAGGTGTACGGACCATAGCAGACAAGAAGGAGAGGTTTATAATTTTAAATAGTAGGTAGACGATCACAGGGGAAGAAAGGTAGTGAAGCTTAGGGCCTAATTCATCAGGAGAGCTGCCTTGGATGGGATTAAGGACAGCAGAGCAGCAATGATGTCATCAGGCGAGACTAGGGAAAATGAGAAGGGATGAGAATCAGGAGATTGGTGGGGGTCACAATTATAGCTTTTGGAGAATGATGCCTAAGGGGGGGGTAGGGGGAGAGGGAGTTTAAAGGGCTGAAGCACAGGACGTGAAGTAGGAGTTGAATTACTCAGCCTCAACCGCGTGGTTGGCTATAAGGGAGTAGTCTATTTTAATGACAGGGGAGGGGGTTGTGAGGGAAGGGAGAAAAAGACATTTACATTGATCCCTTATTATCTGGACATTGTGATTTCTAAGACTGCATCAGATACCCTGGAAACTGATTTATTTCAAAAAAACGTCAGGCAGGAACTTGATGTTAGAACTGTCAAGAATGCATTCAAGACATACAGGCCGGGATATTCAAAGGGGTTGCGCCTCGCGCAACAGTGTTGAGCCGGCACAACCCCACATTGAGCCCCATTGGGATATTGAGAAGGCTGCCCATTGCAATGCAAACATCAATGTGCCAGGGCACAATGCTAATGTATGCAGTGCAAATGCAGGGGGCGTGCCCATGCATATGCGGCACATCCCGATATTCAGCCCGGGACGTGCGGCACATATGCTGTCACAACTCTGCACTGCTCCACATAAGGGGGCACCCACAAGTGTGCTGCAGTATTGCAGGGCACAACACAGCAGCCCAGCTGTGGGTGGCCACCTGCCCACCCAGAACACTGTTGGCAAGCACACACATCCCTGGTAGTCAAGTGCCCCTCCTGAGTCCCCAACTCCTCGAATATTGTAATGACAGCCCATCCCTGGTGGTCAAGTGGTACCCCTTCCACCCAAGTCCCAAAGTAATGTAATAAGACTGTCCCTGGTGGTCTAGTGGGCCCCCCCACCCCAAGCCGTGATCACGGTAATCCACCGTATGAATAAGCCCCGATGATCCAGTGGCACCCCCACCTCTCCCACCACACCACATTCCTTGCCACCCGCTCCCTCCCCATCAGAGGCAGGTGGCTGCAACCTGCATGCATCGCAACCACCATTAACTCGACAGTGAGTATGGGCTGTGCCTATTATTCTTCAGAATAGGCTTGCAGGGCATACTGTACCAGATAGGTGCCAATTATGTGAATAATCTTCATTCACATATTAGAACTGTCTGGTACAGTATACCCTGCAAGCCTATTGGTCCAATATTGGGAACCAATGGGCTCACAGCCCATACTGTACCTGTCAGTCGGTGGGCGGCCAGGTCGTATGCAGGTGGTTACAAACCGCCCACTGACGGGGAGGATGGACAAGGATCCGGTGGGTGGAGGGAGGCAGGTGCCACTGGATCACCAGGGCTTATCCATATGGCAGAATACCATGATTGCGGCTAGGGACAGGGGGAATTACACTAGATCACCAGGGATGGTCTTATTGCATTACTCGGGGACTCGGGTGGGAGGGGGACAACTTGACCACCAGGGATGGGCTGTCATGACATTAGTTGGGGATTCAGGGACTTGGGAAGGGGGGCTGGCACTTGATTACAAGGGCTTGGTTTCATTCCATTGCAGTGATCACAGCTTCGGGAGGGGGATGCCCCAGGATCCCCACTGCACACCTCATGCTGTGCAGGAGACCAGGCACAAGTCACCAGACTGCCCTGTGCAAGGCATGTAAATGGGGCCATAATGACATGAAATGGCCGCATTTGCACCTTGCATATTTTATGGCATCATTTGCATGTCCCCTGCAGAATATCATGGGTGATGCACCTAGCGCAACTGCACTTGCGCTGGCATATCCCCATGCTCCTTCTCTATGGCTTGCTCTGGTGAAGTGCTACTGCGCCATATGCAGTTTGTGTGCTGACCTTACCATATTCAATGGTGCTGTGCCATGGCACATCAACATTGAATATCGGCTGGTCCTGGCCCCGTCACAGCCCAGTTATGCTGCACTGAGGCGTGCGCCACTGCCCGGTGCAATCTGAATATCTGGGCCACAGTAAATAACATACCATGTAGCCAGTTTTTTAAGGTTGTGCCATAACTGTACTAGAGATTACACTTTTTTGGTATGAGCTGTTGAGATGCATAACAGATTCCAGGTCAGGGGTTACAATCACCAAGCGACAAATTCTGCTTTAAACTGGCACAAATCATGATCATAACAGTTTGATTAATCCAACTAGGAATGCAGTGAATGTACAGAATCAGAATGAAGGAAGGCTCAAATATATTACAAAATATACCCACCAATCAAAATGTATGAGGGATATTATATTCAGAAACTGGAATATAACACAATCTGACCCTATACTTGGTTTAAAATGTAAAAATAGACCTCCCTAAATGGTCTATAAAAGAACTACAAATATTGGTGATAGAATTGTTTACTCACTGCAACCAGTACAGAAAGGGGAGACTGTTGTGTTTGGAGCTTCCACCATAAGGGGTTACACAGATACATAGATACATAGAATGTGTCAGCAGATGAGGACTGCCTTGCCCATGTAGTCTGTCCATTTTCATACCTTTTACTTAAAGTGGCAGACTGCAGATTATCTGTGGTTGCACAAACTGCGGCCTCTGCAAACTTTGTAAATTTTTAAAAAAAGTTAAAATCTTTCAACATCTAACACAAGCTAAGACTTTCACTATACAAAACTTCATAACTTGTGACACCCAAGGAGTTTTGCATATGGCCACGTGTACTTGCTGTGGATTTTCTATAGGAAAAACTATTAAGAAGCTTTAAACACCGTGTAGCAGAACATGTCAGGGATATAGCAAATGAGGATCTTTCAAATGTACTGGCAGCCCATGGAAAATTTGTAGATCCTTACAGGGAACATACATGGACCTATGTGGGTATTGAAATAGTCAAACTTGGTATCGGAGGTGAGGGACGGGATTTAGACAGACTCCTGTTACAAATAGAGATTAAATGGATACATACATTAAATGTCTTACAAGCTCCTGGAGTAAATGGCCATTTCGAAATTAAACAATTCCTGTAATAAATGTACTTTTTTGGAATCTATTTGCATATGTATCATGTTATTACTTTGTCTTCTCCTTTTAAATGTTCAGACTTTTTTTTGTGCCTACTTCCATTCTATATGTGTGGGGAATTTCATGTAAATAGGAAATTTGGGATACAAATATCAGAATTCTCCTGAATTCTGTTCCATATCATCTTGATTAATGTGCTTTTCATGGGCATTTCCTTGATCTACAGACAAGACATAATCATCAAAGAAGCACATAAGAAAATTACGCTGTGTTAAATGGACCGCTTATCACAACCTGAATTGCTTTAGAAAATGGGCTTATGAATCTAAAAGATTCTGATTGGGTGCCAATTATGCTAGGAGGTTACATTAACTTACAGGCAGAGCTGTGTGAAAAACAGGTACCAGCTATGCCAACCCCATCACTGGTATCAGGTGCCAGTCAGACTTTTCAGACACAATGTCCGCTATTTTTTTTCTCTCGCTTAGCAAGGAATATGCCCCGCCCCTCACCACAGCTCCGGTTGGTACCCTCCATGTCACAACATAAAACTTTGTGTCACTTAACGCTACACAGCCTGTACCATTTGCTACAAAAGCCATCATGTATTTCATTTTAAACAGCTTTTCTGATGAAATGGAATGCACACACCCCCCTCCCACAGACACACACAACCACGGTCATCAGTGTGGTTTTCAACATCGCAGCACTCGCCTCCATAAAAATAAACACACCACTGACATTGCTCCTGCTGCTTGCCGTACAATGGCCACATCAGACAAGTACCTCCATATTCCCAATTCACTCCACAAAAACCTTCAAAAGTGCCTTACAGTAATGTAAAACAACACCGCTGGAGTTCAGTGCAGTGCACACCATACCACAATCAGTGAATGGGCTCGCCAGTCAAACTGAGACCTTCGTTCAACTGCCTTGCCCTTCCTGCCCAGATGAAAATTATCACTGTGGGAGTTGAGCACCATGGACATGTTATCACAATCAGTGTCTACACTTTCTGTTTGCGGAACCAGGTTCGTGCAAGGTCACATGGCTAAAAGTCACATCTTTGGACCAGAGAAAAAAAAAAGGTGTTGCAGAAAGAGCAGAGAACTGCATTGTGAAAAACACCAAAACAATGTCAAACTAACTGCTGGGGAGGAACTTCACAAAATATTGCATCTGTTCTTCTGTAGATGATGGTGCAGGAGGTATGCACAACAGAATGACTCTGTGGGGGGGGGCAACTGCAGATGGAACAGCACAAAAATGGAGGGACTATATGCCAGTTCAATGGCGCTGAGGGTTGAGGCACTGGACTCCTCACTTCGCTCCATGCTGGTGACCCAGGTTTGGGAACTGACTTGGGTCAGCAGGGGTAGAGAGGGATTGAGTGTCTGTGGACTGCTCTCCCTCTCCAGGGAAGGGGGGGTCACCAGTTGTCGGTGCATTAGCGACCTCTGGCATAGGCTGGGGGTCAGTGCACTGGCACTGCACAGAAGGGGGTGGGTTTGGGGCATGATGCTGGGAGGGAGCACTTGCAGACACTTCCGCATCCCCCTCCATTGGCATCATTGCATTTCCCAGGCTCACGTCAGGGAAGAAAAGTGGAAAATGGCTCCAGTGATGGCGGCATAATGGACATCTCAATAGGGGGACCATTCAGCTCCGAAGGTGTACATTTTGGTGCATACTGGATCCTGGTTCGGTGAATTGACATAAGGGGAGTTCTCAACCTCCCCACTGCGGGGAGCATGCTGCTGGGGTAGAGGCCACGAGACCTGAATGGGAGCTGGAGGGATCTTTGGGATGACGGTCTGATGACCAAAGGGATGCCAAGACATCAAGGTAGGCAGACTAGGGGCCAGGGGAGAGAAAGGACTAACAAAACAAAAGTGGAGGGACTATTTCACCAGAAAAAGTTTTTCTTCTAATGTTTGTATTCAATTTGAAATAATTTCCTCTTTTATTCTTTAACCTAAACAAAACGTACACAGATGCCCATTTTCTAAGCACAGTAATACCCTCAATGGTGGGAGGTATGGGCAATACCGGACCTACCAGTGGCTATAAGGCCCTCCACCTGCAGCGTTGGGCCTCATTATTTATTTTTTGATAATTTTTTTATTTTATTTTATTAGAGTATAGGATTACAATTACCTTTGAGCCATGGCTCTTTTACAGAGGTTCCACATCAGGATGAGAACAAACAAGCAGGACATTAATTATTACAAGATAACAGGTTACAGTTGTTTATCATCACATGAGTACATACAGATTGGGCAGTATTGGGGCATGCACAGGACAGAGATAACATTGATAATGAGAACTTGGTGAGACAACAAGAAGAAGATGCTGCCACAGGCAACTGTCAAAATACACAGGAAGTGCAAGTGGAAAGTGCAAGTAAGTGGAGGAGGAGGGTGGAGGTAGAAGGGGAGAGTGGGGGGGGTGGATGAGAAGGATGAAGTACCAAAAAGGGAACAGCAGGTTAGAGAAGACAGTCACATGTGCTAGAGGCAGAGAGGAATAGGCGAAGGTTAGATTTGAATGGGCCTAGGTTAGGTAGGTAGAAGATATCCCTGGTGAGACCATTTAGCCAGCTGGGAGCTCTCTAGGCAAAGGATCTTTGTCCCTGTGAGGTCTGGCAACTTCGGATATGCAGTAATTAAGATTTAGAGCACCTGATGAGGTGAGGATTCTGTGCAGGTTGTAGCAGAGCTTGAACTCCGGGGGGGGGGGGCAAAGCCCATCAATGTTTTTTTAACCATTATGCATGTTAGATATTTGATGTGGCTTGAGAGTTGAAGACACCCAGTTTGGGCGTATAGGTCACACATGTCGGTGAAACAATGGGATCCAGTGATGAGTTGGCAAGCTTTGTTCAAAACCGTAGATATGCACCTGAGGGCGGTGGTGGAAGTGGAACCATAGATGATGAGGCCATACTGGATAGTTGAGATCACTGAGCTCTGGACTGTGATCCTTAAGGCTTCCAGAGTTAGGCATTGCCTATGCCTGTAAAGCAGGCCAATACATGTGTTAGCTGCTTTGGCAACATTATCAATGTGAGCCCCATAGGATAGACAACTTTCAAGAGTGATTCCAAGGTATTTGAAGGTTTTCACCTGTTCTAGGATTGCACCTAGTCA
Source organism: Neoceratodus forsteri (assembly GCA_016271365.2). NCBI lineage: Eukaryota > Metazoa > Chordata > Ceratodontiformes > Ceratodontidae > Neoceratodus > Neoceratodus forsteri. The sequence goes on along the minus strand of CM057451.1, from coordinate 435,690,324 downwards.
GTTTGCAACAGCAAGGGGGTGCTCCCGGTGCTTGTTTTGTGAACTGTAGAAGAGCATGGACTTTGTTTTTTTCATAGTTGAAGACAAGTTTGTGTTTACTGAACCAGTTTTCAACTGAGAAGCCAATCTGTAGTTTGCTTTACAGAAGGTGGGGGTCCTTGTGGGTGGAGTGGATGACAGCATTGTCAGCATATAGGAGGACTTTCTCCAGACAGGATTGTGGAAGACTATTTAGGAAGTTGCTGAAAAGAAGAGGCCCAAGGATTGATCCTTGTGGCACTCCAGACCACACTAGTCTGGCATCAGAGTGACAGTTAGCTATTTTTGCTCTTTGAGAGCAGTTTTCCAGGTAGCTCTTAAACCAGGATGTAGATTCAGGGGACAGTCCGGTATGTAGCAGCTGAGAGAGTAGTAGATGATGATGATGGGTGATATCGAATGCCTTTGTCAGATCAATGAAGACCGCCCCTGTAAGAAGGCTATTGTCCAAGGAACTATGGATTGCACCAGTGAATTTGAGGAGGGCTGAGGTGGTACTGTGACCTTTTCTAAAGCCGTGCTGTCGAGTGCACAGGACATGGTACTTATCAAGGTATTCCATAAGCTGGTCCGATACTATTCGCTTAATGGCCTTGGAGAGTGGGGGTAGTATGGAGATGGGCCGACAGTTCACCAGGAGGGCTCTGTCCCTGCTCTTGTGGACTGGTGTGACAGAGGCAGATTTCCATCTGTCAGAGACCTGGCCAAGAGAGAAGGAGAGGTTGAAGACTTTTGTTAATGGTAGGAGTACCTCTTTGAGGGTGAGGGCAAGCAGCTTGAGGTCAGGGGAGTCCCTACTTGACCTAGACCTAGCAATGGCTTTACTGATGTAGTTGCGAGCTTTGTACGGTTTGACTGATTTGAAGTAGAATGGAGGTTGGTTAGAAGAGAGGGTGGGACTTGAGGGGAGAGTTTGGGGGTCAGCTTCGTTGAAATAGTCAGGTTGAAGAACAATGCTGATGTCAGTGAAAGCTGAGTTGAATGAATTTGCTATGGTAGTCGGGTCCAGCGTTATGATACCATCTACAACCAGCATAGTGGGTGCGGTTTTTGTCTGCTTTCCTGTAATTTCTTTAATATCATTCCAAAATTAATTCCCCTTGCCAAGCGTTTGTCAAGGCATACTTATAGTAGGTACTTTTCTGCTGGCAGATTAATTTTTTGCAGTTATTACCAGCTTGTTTATAATTCTGTATGTCAATTTGCTTTCCAGTTTCCCGAGCCCATACCCAGAGATGGTCCCTGGATTTTAGTCATGCTAGTAGTTCAGAGGAGAGCCAGTGGTTGCACAGGCCTTTGACTTTCCACTTTTTGAAAGGGGCATGAGAGTCACAGGCAGCACTAAAGGTTTTGATGAAGAAGTCAAGGGCAGTGTTGACATCTGGAGCATGGAGATTGGGGACCAATCTTGCAATCTTAGGTGGGATTTTAGGTGTTTCAACTGCCCACGTGGAAGGACTCTACTGTTGATTAATTTTGGGGGGGGGGTTCATGGTAAATTTATTTGTCCAGAGGCAGATTATAGGGAAATTGTCACTTAGAGTGTCAGGAAGGATAGAGACGTCTAAGATCTGGGATGGGTGACTGGTCAGTATCCAGTCCAGGAGAGTACATTTGCCTGTTTTGTAGTTTTGCCTAGTGGGGGAGGCAACCAGTTGAGCAAGGTTTGCTGAGGAGAAGGCATCTTTGAAGCTCCCTGATTCCAGAGCAAGCCAGTTGATATTGAAGTCGCCCATGAGGATTGTCTCAGAGCCAGATGGTTAGGATTGGATGAGGTCAAGGACTGAGTTGTGGCCTTTTCCTTGTTCTTTAGGGGAGATGTAGACTGCAGCAATTGACAGGGCTTTATTGTGGGAGGAGAGGATCCAGCATGCAGAGGACAGCTATCCTCTCCCTGGGAGGGTGGATTGGCATTCCCGCCAAATGACTGCCACCAAGTGGATGCCAGAGGACAGAACAGGTCAGGGCATGCCAATGGTCAGGGGATGCCACCCATGGGTGATCCGGTATTGCACAATAATGCCCACCCCATCAGGTATTATTGCTTGCTTATTGGAGCTGATTTATATATACTTCATAAGACATAATTGATAGTATTTATGATGTTTTGTTGTACAAATTAAATTTGTTTTATTTTTATTGGTATTTTACCCTTCTGTGCTCCCCAGTGACTCCCACCTAATTGACCCCCTGCTCTGTTACCCGCTTCCTTTAGGACTTACTTTTGCTGCTGTCCTCTACTTCAAGGCCATGGCTGTGACTGGCCACTAGTAAGGAGCCTCTGGAGGGTCGAACTTCATCTCGCTGCCGAGCAGTTTTCCACCAGTTTTCTCCTTGGTCCCTCACTGTTGCTGGGGCATGACATGTCAGTGCATGTACGTGGAGGCAAAAGCACACTGCAGAGTTTGACAGCACCCTCACTTCATTGGCATTCCCCTGACCTGTTCTGCCTTCTGGCCTCCATCTGGTGGCAGTCATTCGGTGGGAATTCCGATCCACCTTCCCAGGGAGAGGAGAGCTGTCCTCTGGATGCTTGATCCTCTCCCTCCCCGGTTGACCCCTGGAGACCCACTTGCACCATGAACACGGGTCACCGGCATGGCAGAAGGTGAGGCGTTGATGTCTCAGCCCTCCTCACTGGGCCGGCCTAATAAAATTAGTTTTTAATGTTTTGATGTGATTGAATTTCAACATTAGCATGAGTGATTGTGTGCATTTATAGTAATTAGGTGAAGAAATCACAAGTTGTTTTTTTTTATTGTGTTTTTCTCCCCTACTTCCCCTGGCAGCAGCCTTCTTGATTGCCACCCCCCAGCCCCATCACCTGGCTCCCCTGTGGCTTACAATATCTGCACTGTCATCCTCAGCCCTGGGACAATGGTTGTGCCCAGCCGCAGGTGCAAGTCCTTCAGAGGGTCAGTCAATCATCGTTTTTTTTTTTTTTTTTGTTGTTGTTTAACCAGGAATAGTACACTAAACTGAAAGCTTTTTTACAGGCATGACCTGGGAGCACTAGGAAGTTAAGCGACTTGCTCAGGGTCACACAGTATGCAAGTGGAAACTGTGGGATTGAAACCCAGGTCTGGTCTACTGGATGTCAACAGATTTGCAGCTCAGAGCCTTAGATCACTGTGCTATACTGCCTCCTAATCCTAATCCTAATCCTAATCCTGCCGCCCGGGAGTTTTTTTCTCCATTTTTTCCCTGCCCTCCTTCTTGCTGGGGCATGACAGGTCAATGTGCATATGTGGAGATGTGAGCAAGTTACAGAGTCCCGAAGATCCCTCCCTTCTTTTGGCAGCCCCACCCATCCTAGCCTCAGGTCTCCACCTGGGGGCAGTCATATAGCAGGATTGTTAGACCACCCTCTCTGGGAGAGGAGAGCAGTCCTCTGGATGCACGATCCTCTCCCTCCCTCCCCACCAGCCGACCCCTAGGAACTTGCATCCACACGTGAACATGGGTGTCCGTTGTGGTAGGAGGTCATGTGCAATGCCTCAGCCCTCTGTGCCACTGGGCCAGTGAAATCACAAGTTTTTAATTGCAATGTTAGGAATATAAAAATCTGCAGTAAATGCAGAGCATTTCACCCTTGAAAAAGTGCCCACCGGGGTGCGAAATGGCATCACTTATACTCCACTGTTTTGGGTGTTTCTATGCCTGCCATTCATATGTACATATTTGATTGTGACAAATAAAAATGTTGTACTTTTTTATACAAAATATATAGTGTATTGCTATATTTTTGGTGATGTGTGCAGTTGCAAGGTCTTTTGTTGCTATTCCTTATTACAGCCCATACTGACACTGATGGATGGTGGGCTCTAGCTCATTCTGATACCCCCAAGGTCCCCAGCTATTTTGGATCTCAACGCTCCTAATCAGGACTCCAACCCCCCACGCCGATTTTTCATCCCCTATGATAAAGCTCTTACCCCAGTAGAAAAAGAACATGGCCTTGGTAGCATTGTAAACAATAAATTAACACCCATGCATCACTGTAAAAATGTTTCATTAACTGCAAATAGAATCCTAACTTGTGTCACGTGCACATTTACTAACAGGAATGAGTAATGTGTTTTGCCATTATATAGGTCCTACATTCACCCCCATCTCAACACATGCTCACTTTTCAGGAGCCCACACCTAAAACAAGATGTAGAATTGCTGGAAAAGGTTCAGAAAAGAACAACTAAATTAATTCCTAGGCTAAGAAATTTGAGCTATGATGAAAGATTAAATCACACGTGACTAGTAAGCCTTGTGGAAAGGCAGAACAGAGGCAACTTACTGGAACTATATAAGTTCCTAAAAAATCCTGAATTGAAAAATGAGTGTGGTTTTCAATACCACAATCATTTGTTAAACCTGAGAAGCCATAATCAACAACTGCTAGTACCCAAGGCCAATACTACCAACAGAGATAATTATTACACTGTTAGAGTAACAAAAGCTTGGAATAGTCTACCACAGTATGTTGTTGATGCAACAAAATTAGACATGTTTAAATCCAGACTAGACTCATTTCTTGGTTGGACCCATACAAAAACTTGATACACCCACAACATCCTAGGAAACATTCTAGATATGGCAAGCCTACTTATGTGTCACCTAACCGAGTAATCAAGTAACCTAGCCTCTGAGCTTTCTACCTGTGCAGATCCCCAGGTCCCGGTGCTAATTGATGGTGGTAGGCCCAAACCTCATCTTCGTGCAGTCCAAATCATCCAGCAATGGATCCAGGACCAGGCACTTGCGGATGTCTGGAGAAAGCATAACCTGAAAACTAAGGACTTAATCTACCATTCTACGGTCCACAGCACGTTTAGCCATTTGGGCTTCTGGCTTACCTCACGTAGTCTCCCTCCTCTAGTTCTTGCGGTTGATATCAATCCGTTAGTTAACTTGGATCATGCCCCAATCCAATTAGACCTCCTTGGTAGCTGTCTGACCCATTCTCCTTGTTGGTGGCTAGATCCGCTGCTTTTGTGGGATCCAGACTACAGTTCAAACCTTAGCGTCAGCAAGTTGTGGCTGAATACCTTGCCAATAATGATAATAATTCCACCTCCATTACTATATTATAGGAAGCTTTCAAGGCATTCCTTAGAAGCCATATTATTGGCTACACCTCCCACAGGTACAAACAACGTGAGAGTCACCTGGCCAATTTGAAAGCACAGTTAGTTGCAAAAGAAACCATTAATAAGTCCAGCCCCTCCTTCCCCCAGTACTCTCCCTTGTGGATGGAAACTATTGCGCTCCATCAGGAAATCAATATCTTAAAACGTGCAAAGCTGAACTTGCAATTTTGCACCTCAAGTACAGGTACTGGGAATGCTGTGAGAAAAGTGGTAAATGTCTTGCCTGCCACCTAAAAAACAACAGTCGTAGCATTATATTCCTTCTCTATGCAATCAGAAAGGACAACTTTGTACTTAGCCCCAAGATATTAACAATGTTATGGCTTCCTTTTATCAAGAACTGTATACGTCGGTCTCCGACAGTACTCCTACTCAACTGTCCTCCTTTCTCCGTAGCTTACACTCCCCAAACTTGACTCTGAACAGGAAGTGTCTTTAATCCTGCCATTTACCTTGCAGGAAATCGATGCAGTGATCAAATCTCTAAATCCCAGAAAAGCTCCTGGGGAGACAATCTCCCCATAGATTTGTATCAGTTGCTCTCCCCTCAACTTTGTCACATTATCCAGCACATCTATTTTGAAATTGCTTCTTCTGGAGTATTTCCCCCATCTTTGACTGTAGTGGTTCTAGGCGATAGCATCGCCGACAACAACATCACGGCACAATATGTCGCAACCAAAATACCGACAATAAATAAAAAAGTCAGTAAAAACACAGACAACAGAAATCCCTAAACTCCACAAAAACAAAAACAGCAGGAGCTCTTTGTTTTGTGGGGGGGCTTCACACCTCACGATGTTGGGGTTTTTCCCCCACACCCCCCTGGAATTAAAATAATCAACTCTGAGGGGGTGTGGACCTCAGGGATGAGGAGAAACTTGGGAAGGAGTAAATGTCTCAAAACAAACCCCACCAAGTTTCAGTTCTGGGAGACTGAGAACCAAACCCTCATCCCCAGGTCTCCTGTGCTCCAGGAGTGAGTGCCCTAGCCACTCCACCATGGAAGCGGCTCAGCCAGGCAACACAACTCCTGCTCCTTTATCCCTCCTGCACTACTGCTTTCCCTTCCTCACCCACACATACAGCAACAGGAGTAGGCTTAACTTCGTAACAATGCAATACCCCTGTCGCTGCAAAAGCCCCCGTCATTCTAAGCTGTGAAATTATTACTGCAATGTTTTTTAAACAATGTTATCAGCCGATACTCACTGTAGCTACCATTACTGTACTTCCTAAGCCTGGTAATTGCCACTCTCTTCCTTCCAGCTATCGCCCTATATCCCTAATTATGGTCGATGGCAACATTTATGCCAGAATTTTAGCAGCTCATCTGGAATCTCTCCTATCAACCTTCATACATCCTTTGCAAGTTGGATTTGCCTGTGGTTATCTTAGTTTGGACCACATGAGAACCTTAATCAACCTGATATATATAGCTTGCTCATGCTCTACCACTTTAGTCACCATGGCTATTGACTTTGAAATAGCTTTTGATTCAGCTGGCCCAGTGGCGCTGAGGGTTGGGGCACTAGACACCACACCTGGCACTATGCCAGTGATGGGAGGGTGGGAGCTGGATTGAGTGGCCGCATGGCAGCTCTTCTCTACCGGGATGGGAAATTGTTGCTCCTGCTGTATGACTGCCACCCAGTGAAGGCCTGGGGGCAGTGCTGGGTGGAGGGTGGCATGAAGGGAAGGTGTTGTGGGACCACAGTGTGTGCACACCTTCATGTGCATATGTGTGTCAGCAACAAGGGGAGGGCAGAAAATGAAACAGAGCTGGCAGGTTCCATGACAGTCCCGGCTGCGATCCCGGTGATTGGGCCACATCTCGGGGGGGGGGGGGCTGCTGGAGCCCTGCCTGCCAGCTCCAGAATAAAATGGGAAAAACCTGATTTTAAAACAAAAAAAAGGAAAAAAAATAAAAAGCACTGGATTCTGTTGAATGGAATTATTTCTATTCACTACTGACCACTTCAGTTTTGGGGACTCCTTCAGTTTGGCTATTTGAGCTGTGTACTCTTCTTTAGCAGTGCAGATCCTTACCAATTCTACACCCCCCTCTTTCTTCTTACCCATGGTATCCTTCAAGGATGCCACCTCTCTCCTTTATTTTTTTGTTTTAGCGACTGAATCTTTAGCTGCAGCCATAAGTCAGCACAGTGAAATTTCACCTACATGATATCATCCTCACAGACAGGATAGTCTATTGAACATGTAATGAATTTGGGAGATGCCCACCCCTCTGTTTACCCTTTACTGCAGCTCCTTCAGACCTTTACTACTCTATCTGGTCTTAAAAAATGAACTATAAGAAAACTGAAGTTTTACCCTTAAACAAGGCCTGTAAACCATGACCCTTTACTGCATTACAGCTAAGATGGGCCCCAGATTCCCTGATGTTCCTCGGTATCAAAATAACCCTTACTCTTCATAAACTATGTGATCTGAACTTCTCTGCCCTACTTCCCAAAATTAAAACTGAATTGAACCATTGGAGACCACTGCAACTCTCGCTGGTAGGCAAGACTAAGGCAATCAAGATGATATCAGCCCCTAATGTATTCCATTTACTCTCACATTTTCCTGTCCCGATTCCACAGAAGAGGTTTACTCTGTTTGATGTTTCAGTCAATCAGTTCCTCTGGGAAGTGTGCATACATGTGATATGTCCAACTTGCTTAAGAGGGTGATTTGGGTCAAATTAGGAGGGAGACTGGCCTGCCAACTTGCTTAAGAGGGAGACTTGGGTCAAATTAGGAGGGAGATTGGCCTGTTAGTAGGGAGATGCCATTATGTCATGAGTTTGTCCTTAAATGGCATCAAAAAAACAAGAAAAAAGTCATTACAAAAATTTGAGGTATTTCATTTTGTCAAGAATAAGCACTAAAAAGAATAACCAACTAGTAATATAAAGTTATCAGATACATTGTTCATCACTGATTTAATTTTTGTGTGTCTTTATCTGCCCAAAAAACATGGATATTTTGGACAGAATTTTACTTAAGCAGGAGATTTGTTTCCCAGGAGGGAGGGAGTTCAGTCCAAAAAAACAGGAGTCTCCTGTGTAAAGAGGGAGATATCACATGTATGAGTGTGTCAGCCTTGCTACAGGAGGGCTAAACTATGTATGAACTGGTTGAAAGGTGGATGGAACCTTCCATGGTTTCAGGGCATCCGTTGGGCTTTTATCTTAGCCCAGATTACCAAATGGTTTGAAATGGTTTGCTCCAATTCCCAATTATGGCTCTTTATAGAAGCTAGCCTGTTGGAAACTTCTTCTTCCTATGAGTTTTTATATCCTGGCACTGAACCTTGCACACCTCTTTCCCCCCCAGTACCTCATCATTACCACTTGGAAGCAGATAAGTAAATGGTTGTGTCTCACTGTGGTGCACCCAGCTGTCACCCTTTTGTGGGATAACCCTGCATATGCACAGGCTGGGTGTCCCTCAACTGGGCTGACTGGAACAGCCAGGGCATCTTCACCCTCCATGATTTGCTTACTCTGTACCCACCTTCCTTAGATTCATTGCAAGTCTTCCAGCTTCATTATAATCTTCCCAAGACAGACTTCTGGAGATATTTACAGCTCCACAGTGCCGTTGCACCCACTCTCACCAAACTTTGATCTTTTTCTACAACTTGCTTTATGCACCCAGTTTCTAAATGGCTTACTACTAATTCAGGTAAAGCAGGACACATACATCTTCCCATATAAGAGACCATGTCTCTGACCAACCACCCCTGCCTTGACGTATTGGGCTAATGTTTTAGGTCACGATATCACCATTGAAGACTGGCTAAAATGCTGGAAACCAGCACATAACCCAGTCAAAGACTCCAAAAGTAGGCTTATTTAAAAAAGATTCTCCAGTGCTGGTAACGTACCCCCACAGTCTTGTACACTGCATATCGTATTCAGTCACACCACTGCTGGAGATGTCAACACTCTGGCGGCAATCTCTTCCATATTGAGTGGACCTGCCGAACCCTTGCTAATTACTGGACTTCCATTCAGAAAGTTCTATCTTGGATATCACATGCCCCCTTTCTTCTTTCACCTGACCTTTTCCTTATCAGCATTGTGAAGGATGCTTCCTATCTTTACAGGGCACAAATAACTTTTGTGATTCATTCCAGTGTTGTGGCTTAACGCCTCCTTTTGTGCAAATAGTGCTCTACTAGTCTGCTTTCCACCTCGGACTTTCTTGCTGGCTCCTCTCAGCTTGCCTTATATCACCACCTGTCGCATACTACAAGCCAGATCCTACATTGGAATGCTGCCATATGGGCTCCATTCTACTCCTGCATGCACTCCTTCTCAGGGACCACCTCTACAGGAACCCACTCTCAGTTGTCTCTACCTAGATAGGGTGTGGAATGATTTAGCTTTTCCTGTGCAACCACCTTAGATTTCACTGTATCTAGAGGCCATCTCCATTGGACTACCTTGTACCCTCATCAGGTTTATTACTACTCCATGTTACAGAGTTTCAGTTATTTTGTATAGTACTCTAGTTGTTTGTATATAGTTTTATTTTCTCAAGTTCAGAATATATACCTCTACTGTAATGGCATATTCAAGTAGAATTTAATTATGGTACACTGAGCTCCATTTGATGTGTGAGATTCCTTTTGTCTTTTATATTCCTCAGCTGGACACTTAGTATTCATTATTTATTTTGCTCGCAAATCCTGCCTCTTTGTCAGCCTCTTTAATTAGCTAGGTTGCTATTTGTGTGCACCTTCATATGCCTGTATGTTATTCTTATTTTATTTAATATATTTTATTGCTTATTCAAGACAGGTTACAAGCTAACAACAATAAACAAGCTAGGACAAACGCTAATGTAACATCAAGAATTGGTCAAACAACAACACCCACCCAACCCATCCCCCTTCCCAGAAGCTCAGTGACACAATGTAAGAAAAAGAAGGAATCTACAGTAGACTAATAATATAGTCAACAAAGGCCAGCAGATTAGTAGAGAAAGTGGAACCCAGGATTATGACCTCGCTGTTGGTAGAGATAAAAACTCGCACAGGGGTTCCCATCTCACACAGAACTGTTTAGGGAACCTTTGCAATGATGCAATCAGTTTTTCTACTAGTGATGCACTTAACATCTCCTGATGCCATTCTCTGTATGAGAGAACAATGTCATCTGTCCAATTGTGCAAAATAATTAACTTAGCGATGATGCAATTAAGGCTATGTGAGCTTTACAAGTACATATAAGATCCATGGAATATGAGCTCACAAGACAAATAACTGTCTTGAAAAGATCATCTAGACCCAAAAGGGGATCAAGTGATCCCCTCAAAGCTGACCAAAAAGGTGCCACCTTAACGCAGTCCCACAGGATATGCTTAAGGTATCCTTCAACAAGACCACAGCGGGAACATAAAGGAAATGGAAGTCTGCCCATTTTATTGAGCTTATATGGGGTGTAATATAAGTTGTGGAGAATTTTAAATTGGGTCAGATGCAACCTGTCTTGTTTGATGTATTTATATAAATCCCACCAGATGGTATGCCATACAGTGGGATCCTCTTGGAGACTGAGGGCTTTTGTCTAGTAGTAGCAAATTCCATTCAGAGTATTGGTGTAGAGGAGCAGAAATAAATGGTATAGTCCAGAGATCGGGTGTGGTTGTGAAGCCGTTAAGAAAAAGTGTTCAGGGATAAAGGGTTCCAGCAAAACCCAAGAGTTGGGTGCAAGTATGAGGAAACTGCATGGGTCAGTTGGAAATATTTAAACTGAATGCCCTAAGGAGTTGGAATTGTTCTCTAAAGGTTAGAAAGGGCACAGATCAGTCCCCCTCTACTAAGGATGCAAGTGACTTGTCACAGAGATGAGGATAAAAAGAAAGTAGAACAGGACATCTGACAATGCAAATGTTGGGATTTCTGAAGATTGATCACACCACAGAGGGTGGTGGAGCCATGGAATGCACTACCTAGGGGGCTGGTGGAGGCAGAGACAGTGGAGGGGTTCAAGAGGGGGGTTCAAGAGGGGGTTCAAGAGGGGTGGGACAGGTACAGGGGAGGGGGTGGGACAGGGAAGGGTTCAGGAAGCAAAATCCAATGCAGCAAGAATATCCGGAACTGGGAAGGGAGAAGCCAGAGAAGGCGAGGGGGACAGCAAGGTCAGCACCCAGGGTGGGAGCTGACCAAATGAGCAGACACAAAAGACCGTTAGGCCTATTCTGCTGGCATTTTAGTATGTTAGTACATTTGGTCCACTCCAAACCTAAGTGACATCCAAGCTACTGATGTGCCTTCATAGACCAATCAATGGCTGTAGATCGAAGGGAAGGGGGTATCTGAGACAACTTAGTATAGACCAGGCTGTTAAGTTGTATTCCAACAATTCAACAGAGGGAATGCTCAATTTCCAGCCAAAGAAGCATGTAGGCAGGATCTACTCATTCTCCACCAGGGCTACCCCATTGGTAAGCTTTGCTGCCATGAAGGGCACAACAATATAAAAATACATTTGGGAGTTGCAGCCTGCCCCCTAATTTTGGTGCTGTGAGTTTGAAATAAGAGCTACAGGAAGTCCAGCCTTTCCACAAAAAGTTGCTAAACAGACTTTGCAAGTGGAGAAACCATGGTTTGGGCAGAAACATACATAGTATGCCTAGGGTGTACAGCAAACATGGCAGGACATTCATCTTAATGACATTGACCCATCTTTATAAGGAAAGAGATAAACTGACCATCTATGCAGGTCCGTTTTTTATGGTATGGAGTAAAGAGGAGAGGTTATCTTTAACCAGCGTTGCAGAGGACTGGAAAATACATACACCCAGATAAGTTATTGTCTTGGTCTCTCAAGACAATCCCATACTGAGGATATCCTGCTTGCTCACTAAACTGTTCAATGGAAGAACTTTTGTTTTACTCAAATTTAATTTATTGGCAGAAATTGACAAGAAGTGAGAAAGTTAGTCTGGAGCAGCCAGGATTGAAGAGGAGGGGTTTGTGACATGTAATAGTAAGTTGTCTGCATACGTAGACAACTTATTCCTGTTCTCCTCAACTAAAATGCCCATAATCTTGGGGTTATTTTGATGGTTATAAATCAATGGTTCTAAGTAAATGTTAAAGAGCAATGTGGAGAGGGGGTAGCCCTGTCTAGTACCACAATGTAGGGGGGAAGGAGTCTGAAAGGACACCGCTGCACCAGATGCGGGCAGTAGGGTTACTGCATAAAATCCAGATCCAGGTTACAAATTCAGTGGGAAGGCCAAATTTTACAAAACAGAAAAGAGGTAGGGCCATGAAATGTGGTCACACATGTTATTCTCATGTGCCTCTACTGGTTTGTATGCATCTCCAGTGTATGATTGCTTTTTGTTGTATTAAGTGAAAACTTTCTGAATAAATAGTTTAACTACAAGACAGAGTAATTGATGGAATGGGGATTAGGTTTTGTAGCCATAGTTATAAATTGAGAAAGAATAAGAGACTCAATATTCTGGATAGTTGGTTTAGTGGCAGTGGAGAACCAATTAATGTTGAAATCCCCCAGGAGAATAAGTTCACCAGAAGAGGCAAGAGATATCAGAGAGTTAATAGCATCAGAGAGCACAGGAGGAAAGGATTTGGAGGAAGCATAACTCCACCAACAAAAATATGTAAAGAAGAGGGGAAAGTAAGCCTAGCCAGAAGAAATTCATGTGAAGAATAAACTACCCAAGTAACAGAACTGAACAGGTGAGTCCCTGCCTGACATAGAGGGCAACACTGCCTCCATGTTTGTCACAAACCTGTCTATGTAGGTTGTAGTTAGTAACGGCAACATCTCTAGCATATACTCGAGAACTGATTAGACATCTCATAGGCAAAAAGATTGGGGCAGAGCCACAAGATGGCTGCAGTGAGGCTCTGCTGCCTGCTGCTTCATTGTTTGTTTAAGCATCCCGCAACTCCTTGATAAAAAAAAATTTATATTTGTACTGTTTTAGGATATGGTGACTGAAACTAATGATATTTTAAACCTGGACTTGTAACAGTGAACCTTTTGACAGTCTTCAGTCAGGGAGTTATGTTCCTGGGAGACATGTAGCCAGTTGTTCTGGCCTGAACTGCAGAGCTTTGCTCCTGGTTGTTTAATACTAGTGTAGCTTTTTTACCCTATTGCGCAGGCAGACTGCCTTTTATGCTTTTCTCCCAAATTTGGTGTGTAAAGGATTAGTAGAAATTGATCAGGCAGGTCACCCGCATTGTATTAAGATCCAGGGACCAGAGACCAAAAAGTTAATGAGATGCACTGGTACACAATATGTGCTGAAATGCTTGTTCCACATTAAAAATGGTATGCTGGTGTTTCCTAGGGCTGGGTGGGCCTTAGTATTACATTTGCTTTCTCAAATTTATTGGTGTCAGTGTAGCGTTTGTCTCTTTCTCTTTCACTGGTTTGCCTGATGGTCTCTAATCTGAATGAAGCCAGGTGGGACAGCTTGTGTATGCTGCCAGCACTTCAGAACGCAGGACACAGAGACATCCCATTATAGGAGCAGCATGTTAATCCTCAGCCAAATGGCTAAAAATACTGAAAGAAAGTGCTTTAGCAGTGGAGAGAAGGGGGAATGAGATGGTATGGAGGAGGATTCATGGGGGATCCAGGTAGAGGACAGGAACTAGATTGGTCTCCTGGCCACCCAGCACCAGACAGGAAAAAGGGAGTAAAATTTGCACGAGTCCCATGAACAGTGGTCTCCTTTGGTGAATACACATAAAGACACTGTTTTAGCGATAATCATTGGTTGACTACGGGGTACTTCCCTACAAGGTGAACACTTTTATAACTGCTTTTTGATTACTTGGAAATCTTTTGAAGTTATAGCAGCATGGAAAGTATTCTGATCTGGGTCCATTATGCTTGAAAACTATTTTGCTTATTGACATCCTGAATGCTGAATTGTCTTTTCATTCAGGCCTGTACCCAAACACCAAGGCAAACTGTTGCGCAAACAAGTAAATTTCATTGTTGTTGGACTGCGAAGCAGCCACTATTTTGGATTATGCTTGATTATTTTCCACAGTCCTCATAAAGTAATCTTGACCTTGAATGAATAAGCAGGAGATTGTAAGGCATGGAAATTGTGTATATACTGTATACAGCAAGGTCTCTTACAAACTTATAAATTACTGCTGGACTGTTAATCGTACGTGTTGTCCTTTAACTCCTGTTAATAACTATATGGACACATGAGACCCGGCCATAGAGCGAGAGCTCCACTTCAGGTAGCCAACCCAGAGCCACTTAGGCATCTGGTGCCATTTTCAAACTCCACCATGCAGTACAAGCCTGGTCTAATTTAAAACTTAGGAAATGAACTGACCTTGTGCTGTAATGTTTAGCCTGCTCCTTCACCTCTGTTCTTGCCAATGTACTGAATTCTACTAGACAGGGTAGGGAGTTTATTTGTTTCGATCTGTCCTGCTGTGTTTGAAGCCCAAAAATAAGTGCAAATGTAAAAGCAGCCCTCTGGCTGGCTCAGCTCCCTGATTCTGATTGAATTTCAGCTGCCTGCTAATCCCTCCCTGACTAAAATCAATTGCTTAGTGGTAAACTCCCATTTTCTGTGAGCCTACTTAACTCCTTGCTGCTGTGTTCTTTTCAGGTTCCTTCATTGGAACCTCGGGGCTACAAGTTGTCCATGGACCGTGGACCCCGCCACAGAGAGAGAGAGAGCTCCACTTCAGGTAGCCAACTCAGAGCCCCTTAGCTGTCTGGGGCAATTTTCAAACTCCACCATGCAGCACAAGCCTGGTCTAATTTAAAACTTAGGAGATGAACTGACCTTGTAGTTTAATTTTTAGCCTGCTCCATTATCTTTGTTCTTGCCAATGTACTGAATTCTGCTAGACAAGCTAGGGAGTTTAATTTATTTGTTTTGATCTGTCCTGCTGTGTTTGAAGCCCCAATATTAGTGCAAATGTAAAAGCAGCCCTCTGGCTTGCTCAGGTCCTTGATTGATTCAGATCGAATTTTTCAACCGCCCTCCCCCCACCCTCTATTAAATGGTCTTTAGCCCTCATAGCTCCACCCCTGTTATCTCAGCCTACCTATTGGAAACTGGAGGGCATAGTAGTCAGCCCTTCTTAAAGGCCTAGAATCATACTATTCTTTCAGGCACACTATCAGGCTGAAAACTAATGCCTGTCATTAGGAAGTCATCCTGCTCTGCCTACTTCAATTTACTTCCTTAATACTGCCCAAACTAGACTTGCCACTGATCTTGGCATTACTGACTACCCCCTTCTTTTGCTATTAAATACCCACAATGTATTTCCTCACCTGTCTAATCTGCTTTCTGTGGACCTTGTATTTCACTGCCATCACTCTCACTTTCTGTTGGCCCCTTGGAGGTGCATCACACTGAAGACTACACCTACTCCAACCTCATAGCCTCTTGGCATGATAACGTGCATTCCCTCTGTTGCATCCCACCTAAATCTCTGAGAGACGCTTTCCACTTATTAAAATGCACGTGCTACCACACTCATAAAAAATCTTATAAGAGAGGCTGGCTGTGCCTCCTTCTCTGGTTTTCAGCTCTCCTTCTGCTTCTTGCAGGGGACATCAAACTGAACCCTGGACCTACCTCACAACCAAACATAAACACTCCTTCCAAATCCTCTCTTAAAGGTCTTAGAATTGCACATCTTAAAGTTTGCAGTCTCATCCGCAACCTTGCTGAGCTAACTGCCTGGACTGGCCACTACAACCCTGATATTCTGTGCCTCACAGAAACATGGTTGAAACCTTCCACTCCTGACAGCCTTTGCGTTCTCCAACTATAGCCTCCTGCTTCATGATCATATAGGTAAAAAGTGTGGGGTCGGTCTTGTGATATACTACAAAAGTCACCTCGACATATCTATTATCCAGTACGATGTAGCTCTGCCCTCTGTCACCTGTGAATTCCTTCATGGGCTTCTCCTTCTAGGGAATGAAAAAAAACTTCACATCATTTGTGCTTATAACCCCCCAAAACAAGGCATCAAGGGGCTCTCCTATCTTCTCGACTACATTAGCCCCACAACCTCCTCAAATGAGGTACTTATCTGTGGTGATCTCACCCTAAACTGGTCTGGAGACAATGTCAAGTCAGTATAAGCCACTGCTGATGACCCTTGGCCTTACCCAGCTTATTAGTGTGCCCACACAAAACCACCACCCTGGGAACAGAGGTTTACTCCTGGATTGGTTTCTAACCAACAGGCCCAACAGGATCTCAGTTTCTGGTGTCATTCCTGATTCAGTATCTGACCACTCCCCCTCGCTATTGCATCTGGAGTCTCCTCTCCCAAAGTGTCCTCCAAGATCACACATTTTAGAGACTTCTCCATATTCAGTCCTGCACTCTTTCTTCAAGACCTCACAATCTGCCGGCCTGGTGGTGCAGAGGGTTGAGGTGCTGGATACCACACCTCATGCTACACCAGTGACCAGAGTTTGGGAGCAAGCTCAGGCACTTGGGGTCAGCAGGGGTGGGTTGAGGATCGAGCACCCATTGAGGTTCTCTCCTCCCCAGGGAGGGAGGTTTGAGATGGCCTGGCATGCCAGTGGCCCCCGGTGGAGACTAGGGGACACTGCAGCATGTAGGGCAGCACGTGATCAGCATGGCCAATGCAAGGCAAGGTTGCCATGTGCTGTTGCAATGGGGCATGCACCACACACAGGGAGAGAGATCAGAACAAGGGAAAACCCCAATCCACATGGTAGGTGACAGCATCAGCCCCCATGCCCACAGCTGGGACCGTCCTGTCTGGCATTTCAGGTTCCTCCACCCGAGCTCTCACCCGCAGTCGGAGTCTATGAGTAAGTGCACTCAAAGAAGAGGGGTGGCCCCACCCTGGAGGGGTTAAGATGGGGGTGCCAGTTGCAGGACGAGGGGGGAGGAGAGAGGAGGCTTAGACAGGAGGACTTTGGGAAGTGCAGGATCTGGCCGGATGCCCAAGAGAGGCCCCGTCGACCATGACCAGGAGGGAAAGATAATTGGAAAAAGGAAAAAAAGACCTCGCAATCTTAGACTGGGACCCAGTTCTCTCTGCTATGGATGCCACATGTGCCCTTGAGAACCTTCTTAACATCCTCCCTTCTCTGCAGGATAAGCATGATCCTCACATCAGAAAGATGGTCAGAGGCACTGTTACTAAATGGTTACGTGGGAACCTTTTCTCCCTTGTGAAAGCCCAAGATAAGCACTGGGGTAAATTCAAAGCCTCTAGGGAATTGTCTGACTATTATGAATACTGGTGGCTCCGCAGCGACTACAAAAAAAACATCTAAGCTGCTAAGAGCGAATACTGCAAGACTGCCCTCTTATTCTCAGTTAGGGATCCATGAATCTTCTGGCTCACTATTAAGACTGTTGTTGTGGGGGATAGTAGATGTGACACTGTGGATATGCTAATTGATGGCATAAATTGCAATAATGCTTCTACCATTGCTAAGGTCGTTAACAAGCAATTCACTGATCTCTAGGCATACAACTCTTTGCTTACTGCTGCTTATGGCAAGTCATCTACCTTCACCCATACCTTCCTACCAGAACCCGTGTCTCACCCACTCTTCTATCTTAAGGCAATCTCAGTGAGGGAAAATCCACAAGCTTCTTGCCGGCCTCTTTCCACACACGAGTGCTGGTCATGATGATCTTGAACCTAAGCTCCTAAAGCTTGGGGCCCCTTTACCTGCACGCCCCATCTCCCATATTCTTAACCTATGCCTCACCACTGGAATCATTCCCCCAATCTGGAAAGTAGCAAAGGTGGTTCCTCTCTTTAAGCAGGGTGATCAGAAATGCATAGAAAATTACCATCCTATAGCCACCTTGTCTGGTGTCAGCAAGATGCTGGAAAAGGTGGTGGAAGTGCAGCTGACATATTAGCTGACTAAATACACCTTACTGTCCCCTGAACAGCATGGATTTTGAAAAGACCATACCACTGGTACAGCCCTTGCTAAAGTCATAGCTGAAATAAGGATTGCTATGGACCACGGCATGTTGTCGGGGGCTATCTTTGTAGACTTCTCTAAGGCCTTTGATCTGGTGGATCACACCCTACTTTGGGCTAAACTTCACTCCCTTGGTGTGTCTGGCCCTGTTCTAAACTGGTTTTCCAATTATCTCACTGGCAGGCTACAGCTTGTTAAGTACAATAGAGATCTCTTGGATCCTGCTTCTGTTGTGACTGGTGTCCCTCAGAGATCAATCCTGGGCCCCATCCTATTTTCTCTTTTCATCCACGACCTTCCTACAGTCCCCACCTATAGTGCCACAACACTTTATGCAGATGACCTGATCCTCCTATCTAGCTCAGGTGATGTCAGTGCTATAAATCACAGTTTACAAGCTGACTTCAACAAGCTGCAGAATTGGCTTCTGACCAACACACTTGTGCTAAACATAAAGAAAACACAACTCATGCTTTTCAGATCCTCTGCCAAGCTCAAGAAGTGTCCCATCCCACTAAATGTCTTGAGTCATGATGGAGTCCCTGTTGGCACTACATGCTCTTTTAATTACCTGGGAGTTACTCTTGACCCTCAGTTAGACCTATCTCTACATATTCAAAATGTATGCAGGGCAACAGACATCAAGCTTGGGCTTGCATACAGGGCTCGTGGGTCCCTTACAGCAGCTGCTCACCTTGCCCTTGTTAAAAGATTGTTTATTCCCTCACTCAGCTAGGGACTGATTACCTTTACCCTCGCTACTAAAATTAGTCTCACAAACTGGGATGTAGCCTATAATAATATCTGCTGCATTGCCCTCACTGCCCCTTGGTTACTCATCACTGTGAGTTACAAAAACCTACACGGGATGTCCCCAAGTAATTATCATTCTTTTGTCGTGGACTGCTTCTGAGACAAAACTGTTTGTAATGCCACCCCTCCTGCCTTGTCTCAACTCTTTCAACTGGCTCTACTGTCATACCAGCTCAGGTCAGCTGTCCTGTCCCCTCGTCCTAAAAACATGTACTCTGGCATGTGATCATCCCTTTGCTGTCTGCGCCCCAAGATTCTGGAATACCCTACCTGTGCCCATCATACATAGTCCCACCCATCACATGTTTAAGAGCTCCCTCTGGTCACACCGGAAGTCTGCCTCAGCCTGTAACTGTCCCTAGGCTGCTTGGTACCTCCAACCCAGGATTGGACCCAGGTGTGCTCTATCCACTTCCCTGGTTCCTAACCCCCTCCCCCTGAGCTCTAATATGGGAACCATCTACTCTTATGGTTTCCTGCACCTCAGCACTTATCATCTTTATACAACCACCCAATGTCCCACCTTAAAAGCCCATGTGTTAAATCAAGAATTGTTATTACTCCTTGTATGTTCTTACCTTGATGTATATGCTTATCTGATCATCCTGTACTTGTTTATTTGTTTCACCCTGTTCAATGCCTGTAGTTCACTATGTTGTAATTGTTCTCATTCTGCTTGTAAACCTACTCTTGTAATTTCCTGGGTCGCACCTGAAAATAGGCATTCCTTGTCTAGCGTGATTACCTGGTAAACAACAGCTAATAAATAAATAAAAGGAGCCACTTATTTCAGCCTACAGACTGTTGGACTCCCAAACATAAATGGAGCTTTTTAAACCCCTACTTGATTTTTTTTTAATTCAAGTTTATTGAAAAGCTTGGGTATAACAAATTCATTCAACTGGGTCATTCCAACTGAAAATATAGCAACCATCAAAAATACAGTCAAATAAATTTATAAAGGCAGAGCACTGTATAGAATATAGCATAAACACATCAAGACTGTCTCGTTGATCAGTTAAATAAGGCAGAGATCCATTCAAACTGCTGTGATCCATAGATGGTCATGTGGGTGAAGCCCCTATTAATACAGTGGGTGCCATATCCAACTAGGGGCACAGTGTGGGAGGATCTCTGGGCAGAGGGCAGGGCAAGTGGTGTGTCTCATCAGATAGTTCAATAGAAGGATTCCCCCTCCAGAGATTCCACAGGGCCCACCTTCAAGTGAAGGCTGGAAGTTTCAAGTTGACTTTATAAGTCAGTTCCTCCATCACTTGAATATCCTGTACAATGGTCAGCCATTGTTGGAAAAGCAAGGGTTCCTCCACAAGCCACCTATGAGTAATGGCCATAAAACATCTACTTGGTTGAATATTATTTTTAGTTCTGCTTAAAGATTTTAAACATTTGTCTTTGTGAATTTTCAGGATGTTTATTTATGAAGTTCTAAAGATACTTATACCACTCTGAATTGTTAAGCATGATAGTATTTTTTTTTTTTTTAATTCAAAACAGAGTCTGAACTCAATGAAAAATTCTCTGGATAGTTTTGCACAAATGCTTATAGGATGTTCTAACATATAAATGGTTCTTAATTTTATTTTATCTTAGTTTTCTGTATTTTATAGTGTCAGAGTGCTGTTATAATTATGAATTTGCTATTCGAATTTCATTCCTCTAATATAAGTGAAACTATATTACCCAAGAAATTTTTATATTTGGAAGTTCTGCCAATTAACCTGCTCAATATGCCTTAAGTTAACCAATTATTGAGCAGCTGCTCATGATTTAATTCACTGAAATGCTTTTGCTACTATTGTATAGGTGTTGATTGCCTCAACTGTGGGGATCTCAGCATTTTGCCTGACATTTGGGAGAGGTATCTGTTTAAGCAATAAGGTATGACAGGGTGTGTGTTATTGTGTAATAACCTAACTCCTGGAGTGGGTTCCACCACCCCAAGAGTGACGTTATTACACAATAACACACACCCCGGAGCGCCTTTTTGCTATTATACAATGGCTCATTGTTTTACAAAATGAAAAAAAAATGTAAAAGGTTTTTAGTAGATTTTTAGTGAGTCAATATATCTTTGTTTCTTAAGAGAAAATAAAAGTAAGACACTCCAAATTCAATACAGTGCTGTTATTGTGTAATAACATCACCGTTCCAGGCACCCACTGACCAATCAAAGTTCACAAAATGTCCTTGCCATTGTATAATGTACAATATTGTGTTCCATTGTATTTTCTTAGTAGGGTGTGTATGGGAAAAGAAACAAATAATGGTCAAAATTGTACATGATGGAACAGGACTAATTGTTATCCTGCATTTTGCCAGTATATGAGTTTTCTAGGTTCCCAACTTCCCAGTAGGTGGCCATGAATTATAATTAAATATGGTACACAGTGGTAAAATAAACCTATAGCATAATTACTCAAAGACATCCAGTGAGATGTAAAATTGGTGGAGTCCTGTTAAGATATAAAGAGACTATATGATAGAGTATGCCCCAGAAAATATCCAAAATGCTATATGTGTTGGTTTTATTGGGGGACAAACAATGGGCTTTATCGAGACTCCTTTGCCTAGAGTTTAGACATCTTTTCTGGGTCACCCTCTCTGCCCGACTGGATCTCCCCTGCTAGTTGGCATGGAAACCATGTATGGTACTTGGACTAGTTAGTTACAATATGTAAGATCCTGGTCAACTAAAAGACATTTACAAAGAGTATTTTTGAACAAGAGTTGTTCTTATAAAGCTTCATCTGGGCCTGATTGATATTGCACATGGTACTATTTTAAGTGATTAAATGGAATCTTACATGTACATTCTGTGTATTTTTACTACTTGTTGGAAGATTGCATAATGCTCTTTTCTTGTACTGTAATGACTTGTAGTTGAACGAATAAACTAACTGAACTATGAACTACTTGAGAACTGACCAAGGCTCTGGTATCACATTAAATTACAAGGAATCACATTGTTTTTCATAGTGACAAAATAGTAAGTTATTGACAAGGGTCTTAAAATGTCCACCACATTGAATATGTTTTATACAGTTCATGAACAATATACAGTAATTTATTAGCACATATTGTTACTTGGTCTAAGTAACAGTTTAAAAAAGGTATGGATTGTGTCAGGCATATTAATTAATCAGTATTAAGAAATAACATGCATTTCCTACAATTGACTTTATGAAGTGATGTTGACTACATGTCTTAAAAGTGTTGTAAAACAAACAAAACTATTAGGTACCAATTAGCTGAGCTATGTAATGGCATTAGTTCCTGCTGGCCAGCAGTCATGGGAATATAATGGAATGTAAATGCAGATGGCTTATTTAGTCTTTGTTTAGATAATTTCTTACTTTTGTATTCCAGATGGAATCCTGCAGCTGAAACACTGATATCAGAGTAAAAATGCAAATATAGTTGATTTGAGGTGCTGTTTAGTAAAGGAGGCACTGTAGTTCCTGTAGGGAAAGAAAACCAAAAACAAAGAACAGAATACTGTACTTAAATGTGAAATTCATTTACATCTTTCCCAATGTGTAACATGCATGTAAGTTTTTCTGCTTGTACATTCAAATGTACAGAGGTATAGAAATTAATAGAGTAGAATAACTTTTGCATTGCTTACACAAATGTAAGAATTAGATTATATTACCATCCCTGTTTTGGATATTATCATGCAGTAGGCACATATCAGCATAATGCTGATTGCCAGAATTTAAATTAGTCACTCTTGACTATAATTTGCAAGGGCAGATGACATGCATCATCAAGATATATCACAAATCAAGGATAGTAGATGTTTTAATGTATAAAAAGCTACAGAGCAACTCATGATTTATATGCTAATGAAACTGTGCATAAGCCACTGCTAGAACAGGATAATTGAGATAACACCCACACATACTGATAAAAAAAGTATAGAGGCTAACCTGGTTTAATGGGTATTGAATTATGACCTCTCATTATTTGATACAGCTTCATTGTACAAATAATTTAAACATGTCAGACAAAAGGACACTGAAAAGGCACACTGAAAATGTTCCCACCTGAGAAACTTCCAAGCATTGTTGCAGTATTATCACCACCATCAAAGACTTCCAGAGAGTCCCAGTTGTGTTCTGTGGTAAAGCTAATCACCTGGATCTAAACAAAAGGTATAATAACAGACAGAATATTGACACCGTTGGCTTCAACATAATCAGAATTCAATTATCAGCAGAACCAGTTCATGTTTGACATAGATTTTATCATCGAAGCAATATACATCTGTGGCCAGTATTTGGTTCCATCATGACTAAAGATATCCAAATACTGCTTTCATCATGTCCTTAGCCACAGTTAGTTGTATTAATTGGTGCTGATTGGTGTCACTGCTTTTAAGACTAAAAATATACATTGTCATAGTCAGACACAGATTGACATGAGGGAACTTAATGCTGGGCACCACTGTATTACAATGGCATCATTATCTTTCTGTTTATTGTAAGTGTGGGTACAGGCCTCATAATGATATTATGGGTGAGTGGGCAAATAAGAGGTTTGGTGGAGGATAGGGCACTCTGAAATAAAAAAAATATTCAGGTAAATTCAACTCCCCTCCTTCCTAATCTCTCACATTCCCTGTCATCCCTCATAGATTCAATTAAACAAGACTTCAAAAAGTATTGATGGCTGAAGAACAACAGTGGCACCCTACAGCAAAGTTTGCAGCAATCACAATTTTATTACACAGGCTGTGTCAAATTGGGGTGCCTCATACCAGAGCCACTCTGTGCCACCCTTGTGGCAGAAGTTCCAATGCACCAGGTCACAAGTAGGCTTGTGCCATGGTGGAGCTGAACCATCCCTTTATTTTGGATTTTAGAAGCCACGTTGTGGTTGCAAGAGGGTGCTGAGGTTAGATCAGCCATAAGCTGGTATAAGGGCCCTGCACCACTTCCTTGGAGGGAGGTGAGTGGAGGGCAGCAAGCAAGGTGGAGAGTGGGAGCAGTGGAAGCAGTGGGAGTGCCATAGTGGGTGAAAGGGAGATGATGACAGTGACAGGGTTCTGAAGTGGCACCCAGCAGAAGAGTCATGCTCAGTGGGGCAGAGCTGATCGGCTTGGGTAAATGGAAGTCGGCATGGATAGACCCTGACCTGGGCACCCGGGTGACAACAGTCCTTGCACCTGCCCCAAATGTGACACGGTCCCCATCAAAGTAGTTGGGCATCAGCCTTCCTCCATGAAGTGGGCTGTGTACCAAGAGAATGTCATGGTGCCTGGAAAACATCTCCATCCACTACCTGCACCCCGTAACCTGCAGCCACTACCACCCACAGCATGTAGGAGACCATGTCACATCTGGGGCAGGTGCCAGGGCTGTTGCCACATGGGGGTTAGGGCCAGAGTCCATCTATGCCAACCTATGTCTACCTGGGCCAATCAGCTCTGTCCCACTGAGAATGGCACCTCTGCTGGGTGCCACCAAAGAACCCTACTACTGCTGCTATGCCCCATCACCCCATGGCACCCCCACTTCTCACTCTGTCCTGGTCCCCATCTAGCTGGCATATTCTCCCCATTTGTGGCTCCACTAGGGTTGCACCAGGCTGGGGGGGCTTCACTGAACCCTCTATCAAGCCCCTCAGGTGTGCCAAAGGTTTGACACAACCCTGTGGTTATGCTAACTCTCAGGACTTTGAAACAGGGACTACCATTTTTCTATAATAGAGTGCAGGGTCCCTGATGCAGCTAGAGTTTGCCTCAGCCAAGGATTGGCATAGCTTACTCTGACCCAACAGCCCTTCTAAAATTGGGTCCTCTATGTTCAACCGTCTTCAAAATGTCCACAGTAGACTGAAAGAGTTTTAATGATACAAGCATGACTTCCCAGTCACCCTAGTCTGTTATTTTGTTTTCAACTGCTCATGATGCCACTCATAATTGAAGCAAACCTCCAAACAGACCTTCCCATCTTCTTTCCTTGTTCAAGGAGAACTACTTTTGTGTCACCACAGAAAGACTGTTTCAATGATTTTTATTTTGAACCTATCCTCTGCAAGGTAACTGCACCTCTGGTAATAAAACACCCAGTGATTACCTGCTCAGCAATATTCAGAGTTACAATTACCCATGACTGTCCCTTGACCCACATCTAAACTTACCTTCCCACACAAATCAACCCTCTGCAGATTCACCTGCCAGGAATCCATACCTATTATAGAGTTAAAACCTGATTCTTTAAATCAATAGTCAACTGGGAACCAAAACACAGCTCTCCACTCTTGATGGTGACAACACAGTCTATGGTGTCAATCCCAAAACTCAGCTGTACAAACTGGACACATTCTTCAACAAATTATACAAATATGTCAACTGTCCCCTTCTGCACCCATCACTACCCACTATATGAGCAAATGAGATGCCCTCTTCCTGAATGGCCATCAACTTTAATACTATGCTTCAACTTCCTAAAGGGGCCAGCAGGATAAGCTCCCTGGTTTCCTTCTTTGCCTTCTCTTGCTTGGTAGCAATCCCAGTAACTAACTAAATAATACTGTCTTCATCCCCTACTGAATTGCACAGTTCAGAGAGTCTTTGTCTAAACCTCTGTATGGGATACTCTCCTACTGAAAGTTACAAATCTTACCAGCCCAAGATTTCTCATACTACATAATCTGAGCATGCAAAAATATGACTGATAGGATGTCCCTTGTTTCCATACATTTTTTAAAGTATGGAGTTCATTGTACCTGATGGCCCAGATATTCAAAAGTTTGTGCATGGCTCAACCCACTGATGCGCCCCGGAACAATATTAAAATGGGAATTGTGTCTGGCACAAATCCTGATGCGCCGGAGTGAATCAGTAATGTATGCAGTGCAGGTGGGGGGGCATGCCCATGCATACTCTGCACATCCCGATATTCAGCCCAGAATATGCTGAGTCCATGCATGCACAACCCCTACTTATGACACACAGGTGAGCCAAAAAAAAAAGGATCAACGGCTGGCCACCCACAGGTGAGCTGCTGTCTTGCAGGGGGCAACATGGCAGCTGCCACTTGTGAGTGGCCAGGTTGCACCTGGCGGAGGCGCCCCCCCCATGCCTGATCGTGGGCATACATACAAATATGACCATCCAAAATCCAAGGTGGTCCAGTGGATGGCTGTCAGCCCGTTCGTGGGCTTAAGTATAAACAAAAGTGATTCCTATATCCCTGGTGGTCCAGTGGACCGCTGTCAGCCCGATCGTGGGTTTAAGTATAAATGAAAGTGATTCCTATATCCCTGGTGGTCCAGCAGACTGCTGTCAGCCTGATCGCGGGCTTAAGTATAAATAAAAGTGAATCCTATATCCCTGGTGGTACAGTGAACCGCTCGCAGCCTGATCACGGGCTTAAGTAATGATAAAATGAGTTCAAATATCCCTGGTGGTCCAGTGGACCACTCACAGCCTGATCGCAGGCATTTGTATAATAAAATTGCGTCCAATATCCCTAGTGGTCCAGCGGACCCCCCTCCCCACCTGCCCACTGAGCCCCACCACCCCGCTCCCTGGTCAGTGGCTGGCGGCCCCTTACCACCTGCCACCCTGCCGCCTGCCGGCTGACACCATAGGTGAGTTGTACGCCGGTGGTCCACTGGCGTATGAGCCAATGGGCGTGCAGCTGCAAATACTACACATTCCAGATATGTGAATGGATCCATTCACATATCTGAATGTGTAGGTATGGTACGGGCTGCAAACCCATTGGCTCATGCTGTGGACCAATGGGTGTATAGCCCTACCTATGGTGTCAGTCGGTGGATGGCGGGGCGGCAGGTGGGTGGGGTGCTGCCACCCGCCACTGACTGGTGGGGAAGCAGGACGGTGGGGCTCAGTGTGCAGGTGGGGAGGGGGGTCTGCTGGACCACCAGGGATATTGGATGTCATTTTATGATGTAAATGCCCGCGATCAGGCTGCAAGCGGTCCACTGGACCACCAGGGATATTGGACTTGTTTAATTTTACATTCAGCCCACAATTGGGCTGCAAGCAGTCCACTGGACCACCAGGGATAATGGACTTCATATTGTTATTGCAAATGCCCGCAATAGGGCTGTGAGTGGTCCACCGGACCACCAGGGATATTGGACTTGTTTAATTTTACATTCAGCCTGCGATCGGGCTGCGAGCAGTCCACTGGACCACCAGGGATATTGGAATCTATTTTATTTATACTTTAGCCTGTGAGTGGTCCACTGGACCACCAGGGATATAGGACTTTAATTTATTTAACACATGCCCACAATCGGGCTGACAGCAGTCCACTGGACCACCAGGGATATAGGAATCACTTTTATTTTACAAGTGCCTGCGATCGGGCTGTGGAGCACATTGCCACGCAGTGCAGGGGGTGTCAGTCCCCCGACGGCTGCTGCCTGGCAGGGCGCCAGGTGCAAGTCACCGGGGATTGGCACACCTGCATGCAAATGGGGTCATAATGACATGCAAATTGCCCCATTTGCACTTTGCATACATTATGGCCCCATTTGCAAGTGCACTTTTGAATATCGCAGTTGCTGCACCTAGCGCAATGGAACTTGCACTAGCGCATCCCACTGCTCCACTCTGGCCACCTGCACTGGTGCAGTGCCACTGTGCCATGCACACTGCGAGTGGCGAGGGTGCAATATTCAATGATGCTGTGCCATGGCACAGCTCCGTTGAATATTGCCCAGTCAACACCCCTGTGCAACCAAGTTGTGCTGTGCCCCAGGCTTGCACCACAGCCTGGCGCAGTTTGAATATCCAGGCCAATGTGTTTAATATTTGTAAAGCATTTTAGATCTGTTCAGAATGTGTAATTCTGCCAACAGAGTTCATGCAACTTAACAATTCTGGCTCAATATGCTTTATGAAATTTATTTTTTTAATTTTGCAGAATTCTGAGAATCACTGCTATGTAAATGGGAAATTTTATTCCACACATTAAGTAATTCATGACATATTGTCCCACTCTGTGAAAAATGAATGTACAGTTTACAAAGATCACTGAATACTAATCTGTTGTTTGTATAAACCACAGATTACTAATCAACAGTTTTAAAAAAAACAATCTTCTGCTTTCAGAATTTCTGAATTCTGCTTCTGTTGGATTTCTGTGATGTTTGTGTAATTACCAAAATGCTATAAAATTCATGTGAAATCAAAATTAGAAAATTCTGTAATGCTCTACAGTTAACCTAAATCTTGGTGAATGTGTTTTGAGTTATTTTTTGAGTTAAAAAAATATTAAAAGCACTGTTAGCTGATTATCCTAATTTTTGCTCTGTCTTAAAAGACAAATAAATGTACACATATACCGAAGGTATTGAGAGAGGGTACCAAAGTTCTGCACAAACACAGAGAACACTACTTCATTCTTTCATTAATATGTAAGACATTTTTTTACCTGAACATGCTATTTTCCAGCTTTTGTGATTTTGGTCTTGAACCCTAACTGGTTCTTAAATGTAGTTATTTGAAATGAATTTCCCATAGTTTTTTTTAAAGGACATTTCATAACAGCTGTACAGTAGCATGTGCTGATGATGGCAGTGTTTGACAGGAATTGTTAAATGTGTTTGGGGCTAGCAGTTCCTATGGTAAGTGACATCTTCCTCCTCTTCCCTTCCCCAAACAGGTCCTGGCTTGCAATGGCACCCTGTCCTATACCACTTCCCTTACCAAAGTACCTGGCATTCATTGGCAACCTCACCCACCCCATGCCAAACAGAGCCTGGAATCCAGTTTTATGCCCTCTTTTCTTCTCCCACCACACGCCAAACTATTCTTCTGCTGTTTCAAGACAGTCCAGGGGGACTGATACAGTAGCAGAGTCAATTGTTAAACTCTGTAGAATGGCTGTTATTTCACTGTTTTAGGTGGCTATAACTGTCGTTTATAATGTCCTGTTATTGTCTATTGTTGAACTTATGGTGAGCTGTAATAAACATATTCATGAGTAAAAAAAAGCATCTATTAAAGACAACAAAAAGGAATAACAGCTTCACTGTGGAATCAGTGCATCAGCGTTAATAAAACACAGATCACGGGTTCAAAAAAATGTAAAAAGAAATAATTTACAGTTACATAGTTATGAGCAACAACAATTTCCAATTATGGTTAAAACATGTGCAGTATTTACAAATATTAGCATCATAAACAATGCCACATTCAGAAAAGTAGAAAAGTTACAGACAGATTGAAGGTGGTGGAAGTAAGAGCTACCAGTCATCCAGTGATATCAGTTCTGCCACCCTGCCCCCTGACATGCACTCCTTGGTTTCTAGTAGAATGTAACTTGATAATTTATGGGCTTTGTAGATTATCCAGCATGGCCCATTTAAAGAATCTTAAGTTGTTAGCTTCTTTATTACATCAGATAGCGATTCCTGTTTGTTGAAGTTTTTTCGGCGAAGGCAGAGCTATGTGCTATATTGCTATTATGTAGTAGAGAGAGGGGACTCTGGATGCTTGTGACGGAATACCCTGACTGTGTCCTCCATAGCTGAGTTGAAGTACATGCGGTCCTCTCCATTGACTGCTGTGCTGTCTCCCCCACTGGTTGCACTATTTTCCTGCTCTGTGCTCACTTCCAGTTCACTTCTGGATTTGGAGCTAACACTCGTTTTCCTCCATGTTATAGATGTAATAATGTTTCCATGGTATTTAGTGGCATCCCCCACCCTTCAATTGCTGTACCTTTTATATAGTACTGTTTCCCTGGTGTCTAGTGTCACACCCACCCTCTGATCATGGTCTCCATTGTATATTAATGTTTTCCTGGTGTCTAGTGGCACCCCCCCACTCTCTGGTCACTGTCCCATTGTATAGTAAATCAAATCAAATCAAATCAAAATGTATTTATAGTGTGCTTTTCTTAAACCAAAGCACATACACAATACAATATAAAACTAAATATACAGTCTAAATAATTTACACAATAAAAAGGCAGCAATATAAACTAAATACAGTCCCCTTAAACTAGATCAAATAAATCAGTTTTTAATGAGTACTTAAAAGACTCAGCGGACAATAGTAATGATTCCCTGGTATCTAGTGGCATCCTGCACCCTCTGATTGCTGCTCCAGTTATACAGTACTGTTTTCAAGGTGTCTATTGGCATCCCCACCCTCTGATCATGGTATCTATAATATACTAATGTATTTCTGGTGTCTAGTGGCACCCCTCACCCTCTGATCACTGTGCCCATTTTACAGCAATGTTTCCCTGGTGTCTAGTGGCACCCCTACTCTCTGATTGTCCTCCCCATATTAATTTTCACTGTGTCAGCTGTAAAAAAGTCTATGGATGTTTTTTTTCTTTTTTTATCTTTAAACTTATAAAAATGAAAGTGGTCCATTACTGATCTGACCCCTGCTACCCTGGCCACCTACTCAAAAGTCACCACATCCCACCCCAACACACCCTCACTCACCTAAACCTATCCCACGGTGAAGATCCACTCTGATTGAAAACATGTCTTGCTGCTGAAACCGGCAACTGAGATATGAGAAACTAAGGTACAGTAAGTGTGGTTCAATTTATTTCAATGGGATTTGAACTTTGATGCATAACTTTGTCATTATATATTTGCAAGAGAGGGCCTCTCTTCCCTCCCCCTCACCCCTTTCTCTCCACCTTACCCCCAACAACTCCCCTTCTCTCTCTCTCTCTCCCTCTCTCTCTCTCTCTCTCTCTCTCTCTCTCTCTCTCTCATTCAAACTTTTAACCACCAGATCTTGTCTCCTAGCTGGATTGTCAGTATCCAGAAGGGACCTAGTTCTTGGTTTTCTCTTCCTCCTCCCCCTCTCTCTCTCTCCACCTGTCCCCCACCACCCACCACCTCCTCCCCTCTCTCTCTCTCTCTTCTCTCTCCACCTTATCTGCCAGGTCCTGTTCCACTGCAGGGTTCTCAGCATCATGAGGGGATTAGTTCTTGGGGTGCCTCTCCCCCCTACGAGGTCCTGCCAGGTCCTGTTCCTTTGCAGGATTCTCAGCATCCTGAACGGGACTAGTTCTTGGGTTGCCTCTCTTCCCTCCATCCTTTCCTCCTGACCCCCACCTTGACTGTTCCCCATCTCTGTGTTTTAACTGCCTTCTTTTGTTTCTAAATTATCACTTGGTAGCGCTGAGCTCAGACTACCACATATGGCACTTCTAGGCTTTCTCCATCTTCTGGCCAAATCCGTATAGGTTACCTGTCCTTGATTTATTACCGTGCCCATTATAGCTGCATAGTCCATTGCCTTCCCTGGTTGTCTCATCCATGTCTCCAACCTTAGTTTAGTTATCTATCATGCACCTTTTATGCTGCACTATCTGTTATCATGGATTGAAATGTATTGTATTATCTACTGTATTATTACTGCACTTTATATACTTAAATTGCACTGCATGTATTTTATATTGCTATGTTTTTGTTTGAGTTCCCCTCTCTTGTAACACCCCCCCCCCCAACACTTCTGGAAATGAACTGCTTGCAGCTCACGTTGACTTTCCTGGTGAAACCTTTTCAAATAAATAGAAAATAAGTAAATAAGTATTTTGACCCCAAATTTCCATCATGGCTTTTTTGGGACCCCACCTCATGACCAGTTTCAGTTGACTTATGCACATAAGGCCAGAAAGACAATTTTGTGGTCACTTGTCAAAATCACCTTTTGGACAGGATTTGAAAACTTTCACCACTATTGCTCATTAGGTGGGGGCATAAGAAGGCTATGTTTAAAATCTGTGGATAAAATATGTAAAACTGACAAAGTTACAAGCATACATTGACATTTTTCAATGCATGCTCATAACTCTGAAAATTTTAAATATTTTGATCCCACATTTAAGGCATAGCCATTTCTCCAAACCACCTCATGAACATGATGGCTGTCATTTTTCAAATCCTGGTCAATATATGTTTTTTCACCTGTAGCGTGGAATTACATTTCGGTGGTGTGGAATCACATTTCAGAAGTGATTTTAAAACTTTCACTTATGGGGTTCATGAGGTGGGGTAATAAGAAGACTATGCTGAAAACTTTAAGTACAAATATGGTAAAATGTCCAGCTTATGACTGAACATTGCAATATTTCAGTATTTAAACATACCAGAGTGCACACCAGAAAAATGGTGCTCAAGAAATAGCACAGAATACCTATACATAAGTGTTTCGAGCACACATATCCTCTAAGGAGGGATGCCAGAACAAATGTTCAAATCAGTTAATTTTTACTGTAGCACAGAGACAAACCTCGTCCTGCCTGAGTAAGACTGAGGTCATCACCTCATAAACGTGAAAGGTGTCATTTTTTAAATCATGGGTGAGAAGTATTTTCACACTTGCAGTGTAAAATGACATTTCAACCACTCTACTATAAATGTTACATGTCATTTTTATTAGAGCAGTCATAAAATGACTATCTTGAGAATATGGTGTCAAAATAAAAAAGAAAATGAGTGAATGTGTCAAGACTGAATATGTGAACAGTTAATGTGTAATCGGTCTATGTATCAAGAGTGAATGTGTAAAGCATGAATGTTTTCAGAGTGAATGTGTACTGAATGTGTGATGAGTGAATTTGTAAAGAATGAATATGTGAAAAGTGAATGTGTGAGGAGAGAATGTGTACTGAATGTGTAACGAGTGAATGTGTAAAGAGTGAATGTGCCAGGCCCTACATTTCTGTAGGCTAGCAGAGTCTTCCCATAATGCAAAGCCCAAAGTGCCCTGCACAGCTGCACTTGTTCACCCATCGATGAAATCTTCAGCTTTCCTTGGGTCTGAAACAGCCTCTCAGTTTTTTCAGCTCTGACAACAGCTTGTTGTCAGTACAAGAGATCTCTAGTCTGGCAGGACATTTAACAATTGTGATAAGGTTGGACTAGCAGTCTGCTAAGATATGTTGGAATTAAGTCATTCACACTCAAAATATTACAACTGCCCATTTGTGTGTCCTTTTTTCAGAGGAAATAATTGCTATATGTTATGTAATGGTTTATTTTGTCAAAGCCTGTAATGCAAATCAACACAAGCTTTTGTAAGAAACTGATTTTTCATAAAGCTATGGTATTAGTGGTTCTATAGTTTATGCTCCAATATTCCAATGATAATAACAGTGGCTGTTTTAGGTGCACTGTTTGGTGTTAAAGTTAATGTAGCTTTTACTATAGAGTACTCTGTACAGTTTGTGTCCATTTCTGACAGACCTAGAGTATTAATTTGACCCACATATGAAAGTCCATTATTAAGCTAGAAACCCAAAGATTTAAAATACTGAACATTTTCTAGGGACTTCCTTCCACTGAACAGCATGGATTTTGTTTTTGAGTTGTTAACAGGGCATTTACATTCATCCAGGTCTGCATTTCAGTGAATGCGTCTTGCAGAGTGATAGTTAATTTCTGAGTCTGAGTAGGCTTAGCATATAATATATAGTATTACCATATTAGTTCACAGGCATCAACTTGTGGCCCATACCTCACCCAACCCTGTGCAAAGCACACCCTGGTGTACAGTGGCATCCCCTTCCTCACACTGCCCTAAACCACTCATGCCCTCCTGTCCAATGGCACTCCTACAACAATGACTGACTCTGCCCTAAATTCACCCCCTCACTGACTGTAATCTAAATCCTATAGTATTGCAACTGACCATATTGTTAGACTTAGACTATGAAATGTGGTAATATAATTAAGACAACTAATTGAATACATGTTAGTGGAGGGCAGAGCCAGCCACCACCTGTGAGCAGGGATTGTTTTGAAGCACCAGAGGTGGGTTTTGTTGGCCACACAGGATCAATAAAATCAGTTGGGATGCTGAGTGTGGATTTCTGTTGGCTACATAAGACCATCATGGGTCAGAAGTAGCACAGTAGCACCAGGGATGGGATGCTCAAAACCATAGAAATCTGTTGGGAAGGTCAAGGGAAGGGGCAAAAGCTCACCACACATCTCAGTTTGGGGTCAGAGATAGCACAGTAGCACCTGAGATGGGCTCCTGTTGCTGAAAAACTTTAACAGGGATGGAGGCTACATGGATGTGTCTCTGGTGTTTGAAAACCTTCAGGGGGGTGCCAGCACTGGAGATGGGCTCTCTGTGTCAGATTTATACTTCAGAGGCTGGTGGGGCAACAATTAAAGATGCACACACAATTTTTCACAATAGTGATTGATTGTCTGTTAAGCATTATATGTGCATCAGACTATCAATTGAAGGCTTCCTTCAGAAACACTACCATAAATGTGTGGCAGAATAACTGAAAAAAGTAAACTCTTTTTAGTTTACATAACTTGTTTCAAATACTAAAAACTCACCACTTTATGTCAGATCTGATGAACCTGAATATCTCGGGTTTTAAATGTTTACCATTGTCTTTACCAAAATGTGTCCTTTTTTTTCATTTTTGCACCCTGCACCTTAAATACTATGTGGAAATTTTTTTGTTCCAAATTTAACAAGCTTGTATAGCTTGATAAAATGGATGTCCATGCCATTTTCAAGTCCATGGGTAAAAGGACAGCTGAGTTACAGAATAAATAGCTAAACATCATGATTTAACGTTGAAATGCCAACTCAACCTTAACTATAGTGGTGCTATTACTTGCTATTGGTACAATGAAGTGTTGATTTCCCTGCCTTTATATATTCCCTGTGTGCTGTGTACCCAATTTATATGTTATATCAATTTCAAAAAGCTATGTTATTGCTTCTGTTAGGGTTGTAACGCAAAGCGTAAAAAGTAGATAGATGAAACGTTAGAGTTAAAAGTCCTTGGAACCTTGGTGAGTCTATGTTGGGGTGTTCCACAGGGTGTGAATGAGCATATGATGCAGTGTTGGCATTACCCTAGTGTCAGAAGTCTCCATGCAAACCTTGCTGTGTTACTATTTTATTTTGTCTGACAATTCAGTGCCAGTATTTGGGTAACACCAACACTGAGCTGCATGATCTTTTAAACACTGATGAGCACCACTACACAGATTTACCAAGGTTCCAGAGAGTTCACAGCCTAAAGGTAATTTTACTGCTATCTATGTTTTTTGCTTCAATCCCAGCAGATGCAATTATGCAGTTTTTTTAGGGATTTATGTTCTTACTTTTGGAAAAAGATGTATAACAATGTATACCTTTAGGTTCCATCTTCAGTTGAGCACATGATGAGCACTGCATAGTGATAATCAATGTGCCAGATCAGTAGCTTTCATCATGACATTCAGTGTGCCAGAACTGTACCAGACATTACAAGTGGCTGTGTGCCACTTATGAAGTAGGTGCATCATTCTACACGTCATGCAAGACCTCTAGTGGACTACTTGAGAGGGCCTGTAGGCCACTTATGAAGCAGCTGATCTGTAGCTTGTTTTACACATGGCCTTGCAAAGCCAGATTTTTTTTTTTAATTTTTAAAGGAAGTGACATGAAAGTGAAAACTGCACAATATTTAACAAAAATATGTTCATAAGTCATGAAAACAGATTTTTGAACCCTGAAAATAGGCCTTGTTTTCATGACACTGATCACCCTACTTTCATTAAAACTAAAAAAAAAAACTTGAAGAATTACACTTACAGCACACTCTATTATCCATACACTTTTCAGACTGCTGATGCAAGCATAATTTTGTTTTTCATGTGCAAAGTTTTTTCTTATGTCACTGATCATGACATTAGCTTTCATGAAAATGGGTTTGACAGTCATGAAAATAAGGTTTACAAGTTATGCAAAGAGTCCCTGTTTTTGTGACACTGAATGACCTAACTTCATTAATAATGTAAAACTATTGTTCCCCAAAAGAACTTGAAAACTCAACCTACTCTATTGATCACAAATGTATCTATGACCCCAATATTCATAGCTTGCTGATAGTGCAACACAGCTTGTAATGCTATGCCAAAGGTATTGCATGGTTGGCTCTGAGCTTTATTTAGCCAGTTACTGAACACTAACATAGCACACTAACTGACTGAATATTGGACCATGTCGGTGCAATACTACATGGATGTGGACTGCACTGACATTGCCCAAGGTTGAAAAATGACCATAAGGGATCATTGGCATGCCAAGTATGGGCTTATTTGCATGGGTGGAGCAGCACCCAGCACAGGTGTAAGGTGGGAGCAGTAGGAATTCCTTGGTGTCTAGTGGACTCCCTCCTTCTGATTGCCCATGTCAGACCATTATTCTACTAAATTTCCTGGTAATCTGTGGACCCTTGTACCCTCACTCACCCATGTCAGATCTGTATTCCACCAAATTTCCAGGCAGTCTAGTGGACCCCCCATATTGCCCATGTTGGTAAGTAGAAGAAAGACACATCCTTGATGGGCTAGAGTCCCCCTAAATGCCACCCCATCCATGTGATACCCCCCCCAACTGCCCACCCTCTGAGGACCCTCACACTGCACATTCCTCACCCTGGTTACCAGATGTACAGTCTGCCCTCCACTTACCTCCTTGGACAGCCGCCATCTGACAAACACTGAGCATGATCACTTGTACTGTAGAAACCATCAAGTATTCACAGTTGTGCTCAGAGCATGCCAGATGGTAACCAGCTGAGGAGGTTAGCAGAGGGGTGTGCCAGTCACTGCTGTTGACAGCATGACTGGTGAGTGGGGTGAGGGGAGTGGAAGGTGGGAATCCCCATTGAGTGGGTGAGTTGGGGGGTGTCACACTGACAGGGGGATGACAATCAATGGTAAAATAAGTAAAGTAAAGTTTTATGTATATGTCGCGTCCAATTCTGGAGGCTCTGGATGCCATTACAGACAAAGAGCAGGGTTATAGGCAGCATAAAAAATACAATTCTGATCAATAATTCAATAATTTATATAAAATCAATTTAAAGCTATCCAAAAATGTCTTATTAAAAAGACGACTGTCTGAATATCAGACCATGCCAGTGCAATACTACATGGATATGTAGTACTGCACCAGCATGGTGCACTAGCCCACCAGGGATTTGTCTTTCTTCTACTTGGCAACATGGGAAGTCAGGAAAGGGTGATTCACTAAATTATCAGTTAATTCAGCAGACTACAGGTTTGACATGGGCAATGGTGGGGGAGGAGCATCCACTAGACTACCAAGGAATTCAGTAGACTACAGGTCTGATATTGGCAATCAGGGTAGGGGTCCACTACACAATCAGAGAATTTGGTCCAGTACAGGTCTGGCATGGGTGATCAGGGGAAGGGGTTCCACTAGACTACAGAGGAATTTGGCAAAATACAGGCTGATAGGGGTGGTTGGGAGATTGGGTCCACTAGATTCTGGGGTGGTCAGCTGCAGTGCAGCCACCCTACCTTTGGGGCATGGCCTTAGCACAGACTTAAGCCCAGGTTTTGGTGGTATTAAACAATGCTGTGCTGGAAGCTGTTTAGCACTCCTAAAATGTTTTGAATACGCTGCCATCCGGTTATGCTTTAGGTATCCCTCATTTGCCTAGACACAGCAGTATCATTAGTGAGGTCATGCTGCTGGGTTTGTGCAGAGCTCTGGGGGCCTCTGATTATGGCCCTTCCAGGCATACTGGAGCTAATCCAGGTTAGTATGGAACTAACATGATTAGTGCCACACTATCCATTCTAATATTGGTTCCTACAGCTCTTAGCATCTTTTGCTTCTGATGCACAGTTTCCCTTCTTTTTCCCATTTTCATGACCAGGAATACTCACAAAAATAGAAGTCTTATTTCACAAAACAGATTTTGCCTCAAAAAATGGCATCTTGTCATGAAAACATCTTATGAAAAATGAATGAAAAACTTAAATACACATCAGTGAAAATGGAAAACATTTCTATTTACTAAATTAAAATCTACAGCATTGTCAGTTAAGCCACATGCAGGAGCAAGAATCATCCTTGGGTCAAAGTATAACTAATCTGAAAAATTCAAGATCTAATGCATAGAGGGTCCTGCAATCCCATATATGGATACCATTATGCAGTAATTGGACTGCTGGGCCATCCATTATGCAATACTGGGAGTGCAAGGGTGACTTGGCCCTGCACTCTAACAGGGAGATGACAGCTCATTACAATTACTTGGTATTACTCAGTTTAGTAAAGTAGAAGGAGGCTCAAGGCCCATCGAGTCTACCTCCCCACACCTTGTAGGAAATAGTGTTAGATACCCAGGATACATTTATCTAACTTAGCCTTGAATTGCTTAGCATTGGTAACATCCATAATAGTCTGTGTCAGTTTATTCCAGAGCATAGTATCCCTAACAGTAAAAACATTTTTATTTTATTTGTGTCTGCCCTAGGCACTATTAATTGCTTATTACACTTAAGATTGGTATGCTTATTAGCATATGTGATGTCACATTCTGCCATCAGCTGTTCATCAAGTAAGATTTTAAATATAAAA
Organism: Neoceratodus forsteri; assembly: GCA_016271365.2. NCBI lineage: Eukaryota > Metazoa > Chordata > Ceratodontiformes > Ceratodontidae > Neoceratodus > Neoceratodus forsteri. The sequence continues at coordinate 435,651,944 of CM057451.1, read as the reverse complement.
AGGTCTCCCCTTTGACGTCTTATTTCTAATTCAAATAAGTTAAGTTCCTTACATCTATCATGATGCGAGAGTTTATGCAGCCTGGGGATGATCTTGGCTGCCTTTCTCTGAACACTGTCCAGGAGTTTCTTATCCTTGGTCAAAAATGGTGGCCAGAAGGATGCTCCATAATCAAGATGTGACCTTATATAGGATTTATATGAAGGTAGGATACAGGTTTCATGTCTAGATATAAATGCACTCTTTATGGATGCCAGTATCCTATTTGCCCTTAGTGCTATGAGTCTACAGGGTTCCCCTGGTAAGAGAATAAGAGAAGGTTAATAATTATTATACCTAAGTCTTTTTAAGATTTGACTTGTTTTAAATGCTTACTATTTAAATAATAATGTGTGTGATGGTTTCTAGCCCAAGGTGCATTATGACACATTTCTCTTCATTGAAAATCATTTTGTTTAGGTTGGCCCAGTTCTCAAGTAGTGCGATATCTTTTGGAATGTCTCAATTTTGTGAACAAAGTCAACTTCACTACAAAGTTTAGCATCAACATTAAATTTGCTGATACAGTATGTCCTGTAATTTCATGATGTAAGTCAGATATAAAATTCCCCAAAAGAGTAGATCCCAGGACAGAGTCTTGGGGCACCCCACTTGTAACATCTATTTGGCCAGAACAGGTTTCAGAAATCTTGACCACCTGGGTTCTGTTGGATAATCAAGCCCTAATCCAGTTTATTATATTAGGATATAATTTCAGACTAGACATTTGTCAACAAATTTCCTGTGGGAGATCTTGTCAAAGGATTTTTTAAAGTCCAGGAATATTATGTCTACCAGTTTGCCTTGGTCCAGGTATTTACTGGCTTTCTCAAAAAAAAAAAATGAAGCTTTTAGTATGGCATTTGCCTGCAGTGAAGCCATGTTGTTTTAGAGCTTTCATATCACTGGACTTCAGTGTCCCCTCTATTCTTTTTTAAGTATTTTTTCCATAACCTTACAAATAGCAGAGGCTAAATTGATGAGGCAGTAATTGCCTGTGTCATTCTTATTCCCTTTTTTATAAAATGGGATGACTGTTGCCTGTTTCCATTCCCCAGGCATGTTACCATTAAGAAGTGTAACATTGTATATTAATCTGAAGGGTATGGATACTGATGGAACTGTGTTTTATTCAAGAAATTTGGATTGATTCCATCTGGCCCTGGTGCAGTATTTGGTTTGATTAATTTTAATGCCTTAGTTAACTCCTCAGTGCTGTTCTCATCCATTATGGATGGGAAGCTTGTATTGGCTTCTAAATTCACTTTGTTAAAACTGACCCAAAATACTGGTTAAATGTATTGGTAATACCCAAATTGTTTGTTATATCCCTACCATTATCCATCAGGTTATTAATGCTATTATCCTTATTTTTATTATCATTAATATATGAGAAGAAGGCGTTAGGGTTTTTTGTAACTGAAAGTTTGAGTTCAATTTTCTTTCTTTCTTTCTTAATTGCTTGGTTTTCTTAAGTTCTAATTTACATTGCATACTGTTTTTGGAACTTGGAAACTTTTTTCATTTTTTTGAAGGACTTTTCTTTTTATGAATCTCGAGTCTAATAGAGTGAGTTAACCAGGGTGGGATTTTACCTTTTTTATTATGAGTTTTTTTAATAGGGATGTAGAGTTGTTCTAGTTCTGTGATAATAGATTTGAATAATTCCCAGAATTGTTCAATACTAAGGTCAGTGAAAAGAGTATCCCAGTTATATCCTTCTACAGCTTCGCCAATTTTGATGTAGTTGTCTTTATTATAATTATACTTATGGTTAGTCCACCCAATACTAGTTTTATTCCTACTAATTTCAAACAGGACCACGTTGTAGTCACTGTTACCTACTGGGCCCTTCATATTAATGTCATTAATATCAGTGGACATATTAGTAAGGTCAAGATCCAGGATGTTATCCTCCTTTGTTAGCTCAGCCACCATTTGTTCTAGCCCTGCCATGATAAAAGAGTCAAGAAATAGTCCTTCTAGGAATGTTTTGGATGCTAGTTCTTCCCAGTATATACCTGACAGATAAAAGTCTCTGACAACTACCACGTCAGAGATAGATGCTAAATGTGTAATTTCTGTAATTAGTTGTTGGTTGTGATTTAGATCTGTGGGGGGGGGGTCTGTAGAAGTTTGCAATATAAAGTTTTTTTTTCCATTTTGTTGCATAAGTTGTATATATATATCCTCAGAGGGGACACATTCAGTGCCAGCCAGTTGTGCTTGCAAAACAATGTATCACACAAAACAGATGTGCCAGCCAGCACTGTAGCAATATCCAAACAGTATGTGCAATCGGCACAGACCACGCATCCTGTATGAATATGGGATGCTGGATGCACTGTACAAAGCAGGCAGCTTCCATGAAGTGCACAGCAAATCCAGGGCCAGGGCTGAACACCACCAATGGGGGACTGCGTGGCGCAACCCAGATGTGCAGTTTCCCCAAGGGTGATATTCAACCAGCATATGCTAAGGAGCTCATTGGGCATACATGGTGTGAATGGGCCTCGTGTGTGCTAGTTATGGGCTCATTAACATGGCTGTGACTGGCTGTATGCGCATCCTTGCCTTACCATCACAGGCAAAGCCAGTCCACCTGTCAGCCCTGACAGTACCATGGTACTCCCCTCCCAACCTCGCTCCCCATCAGTGGTACAAGCAGACTCCCTCCCTGACCCAATCCTCATGAGTGACCTAAACACTCCCCCTTCCATGCCCGATCCCCAGTCTTGGTAGACATATACCCCAATATCTAGTTCAACAGTGCAGAGGTACCTCCCACCTGTTCCCACTCCCATTTTGCATGTACATCCACCGACCACTGATACAACATGTAGAGGCTCTCAACCCTGACAGGACCAGACCCCCTACCCCACTCCCCCAATCCTACCAGAGCCAATGACTGGCTCAGCCTCCACACACACGGCCAGCCACCAACTGATCTGAAACAGTGCAATGCACTGTACAATGCACATGCTAATGTCTGTACATTTTACAGTGCAGTGCAGTGACACAGAAGTTAGTGGCTGGCCATAGTGGTGTGTAGAGAGGGCAGAGCCAGTCACTGGCTCCAGCAGGTTGGGGAGCAGGCCTCAGGGCCCAGTCATGTTGGGGTGGGGGGTGGGGCCACTACACTATGGAAATACTGAAAGTGTCGTCTCATGCCTTGGGGCAGGGATCAGAGCCAGAAGCTGCTAACATGTGTTCCAGTCAGGGTTTGGGGCTGGGTTGGCAGCATCATTGGAGACCGGATGGGGACATGGGCCAGGCAGGGGACCTGTCCCTAGGGCTATCGGGGGGTACAATTGCACTATGAAACTGGGAATTGAGTAGGGCATGCTTTTCACTTGGGTTTGGGAAGGTGTGGTAACCTTCTTTGCACGGGGATCAGAGCCAGGTGGGGGGCATGGAGCCCTGTCATACTGGGGGGAAGATTGCCATGGTATCTACATCAGGGACTGGGGTTGGGAGTGGGATCCTACACTATTTTATTTGGTTGGGGGACTGCTGCACAACAGGCAGGGTCCAGTGGGGGGGGGTCCACCAGACCACTGGATCTGGCAGGCTGCCATGCACCTGTCTGTACTACAGCAGGCTGCCTGTGGGTGGCTGGTCAAATTAGGCCAGCTTTTTTTGGCTAATCTTTGTGCGGCACATATCAGGGCCTTGTGGGCTGCATTCCCAGTGAATATACCCTTGTACAGCACAGTCACGGGAATGCCCCCTCACCATGTGCAGCATACATTACTCAGGCGACATGGCCAGTTTCCTCTGGGCATCTACCACCATTGAATATGGCACTTCAGTGCATTGTTCAGGATGTGCGGCTCATCTCCATTGTGAACATGGATGTTCTGCTCATCTCCTTTGAATATGGGGGCCTCGATTCCTACTATGTTGTTCTGTAAGGGATATTCTGCTGTAGCTAGTTCGTTGGAGACCTAGATACAGATCCCCTCATTTTCTGTTATGCCTATTCCTTGAACAAAGAGAATATACAGGAATGCATTATAATATTCAGAGAACTCCTCCTACCAGATATCGCACAATGCTGCTACATCCATCTGATTCTGTAATAAAATCCCTGTCAGTTCTGTTATTTTAATCACATTCAGACTTCTGGTGTTAGCAACTAATACTTTATAGGTGTTCTGGATTTTAATACTATAATTTGGAGCCATCCCTGATTGTCCCCTACAATTTTGCTTAAACAGTCCTTGATTGTTAGAGTGATTTTCTTGCCTAGCACAGCTGCTCCCTTTTAACTGAGGTGGAGACCATCCCAACTAAAGAGGCTAGGATCTATGGAGAATCTTTCCCAGTGGGTGATGCATTTCACCTTTTCCTGCAAGCACAATTTCCAAAGCCATTCATTGACCTGTTTGATTTTTTTTGTTTATTTGTGTTTGCTTTAGGAACTGGTAGGATTTCAGAGATGCAGTATTCACATCCTTTTTGCTTTAATGTTATCACCAGTTTAATGTAGTCTGTTTTGATGATATCCAGGGTGAATGTATTAATATAATTCGTTCCTACATGGAGAACCACTAGTGGGTTACTGCCTGCATTTTTTGGAATTGATGGGACCATTCTATCAAAGTCCCTAATCCATGCTCCTCTATAGCTAGAACACATTCTGTTTTCTTTGCTCCCCCTTGCAGATGAAACCATTGGTGTATTTAATAATGGAGTCCCCTAATACAAGAACCTATCTTTTAATGTCAAGGGAGGACTGACTGACCTCCATATCAATTTCTGTTGTAATATCATCCTCAGTGCTTTTGGTCAGATCTGGCTCTGAATTTCCATCAGCACTATTTTGTGCAGAAGTTGTTTGAGGTGCAGAGCTTGTACCCCTCCTGACTGGTCGCATGTATTTAGGTAGTAGTTACTACTGTACGCTTCTCATTGATACTGTTCTCTTTGATATTATTAATAGCAATATTAGGGTTAGTAGACTTATTAGGTACATCTATTCCATTGTCATTCCTAGCAATGGTAATCAGGCTAGGGGTATCGGAGTTAGTAACATCTACATTTTACATTGAACCAGAAGAAGGATTCTTACTACCTGCGGCCAAAGGGGAGTACTGTACCTATTTTGAACTGGGAGGTTAAAGTCCATACATCTCCTCCTTTTCTTATGTTTTTTCCTATTCTCAACAGGGCTCCAATCATTATCATCACTGCTAATATCCTCTCTGGTATGTTTCTGAGAGTCTCCCTGAGATTTAGTTATCTGCTGGATGACGTCTGATGTAATAGGTAATGCTTGGTCAGAGTCAGAATTACTGTTAGTTTGTTTCATGCGGATGTTTTTAATAATACATTCTAGTTCCCCAATCCTGGTTTTCAATATTTAAATTTCCAGGCATTGTTCACACTTAAGGCCATCAAATCCTGACTGACTCTCTAGACAAAATTTGTTATGTATAAAGCAAATCATAGCCACTTTCCCAGAGCTGGGAGTAACAAAACCCACTGTGATGTCCATTTTGGTAACACAAATGAAGGGATAGTTTCAAGCTAACCCCTGAGGTCAAAGAGACTTACCCAGTGTCCAAGCGGTCCCCAGCATATGTGTCTGCATGCAGACCCATGCACTCTTGCTCTGCTCTCTAGTAGAAGCCTTTTCAAGAGACAGTACCGGAAGTGAACGGAGCTCAGACTTCCGGTTTCTATGCTAATGCAAGATTGATTAAAAAGTGTTAAAAAACACTTTTTATGTATCAGTAGGTAATAAAATAGGCAGAAATTACTGCCAGCGACCCTCTGAAAAGAGTTCAGGCTCACTAAACCCCTGCTTATGGATTGGCAGAAACCGAAGGCTGTTACAGTCCATCACTATCCCAGAGTAGTTTACAACAGTGCCACTGAGGTTTTCTGCAGACAGAAAAGGCCCCTTGGCTTTTTCCAATCTTAGTCACAGTACAAGAAATAAAACAAAAATTCCATGTTTTATATATGGTTTTACCACCTCTTGCCAGAGGTACACTTACTACAGTTACTGTGTAGCCACACACTGAGTCCCACTTGCTAATGTGAGCCTTTTCAAGAGCCTGTACTAGAAGTGAATGGATCTCAAAGTTCCGGTTTTGGCGCTAATGCAGTATAGATTAAAAAGAGTTAAAAAACATTTTTTGTGTATCAGTAGATAATAAAATAGGCAGTAATTACTGCCATTGACCCTCAGAAAAGAGTTCACACTCACTAAACCCCTGCTGATGGATTAGCAGAAACCGAAGGCTGGGACAGTCCACCACTGTCCCAGAGTACCTTACAATAGTGTCAGTGAGGTACTCTGCAGATGGAAAAGGCCCCTTACCTTGATCCAATCTTAGTCACTGTACAGTACAAGAAATAAAAATTACAGTCACATAAGAACTTACTGTAACAGTAGATCTTCGAGAGACATTCTTGCAGTAGGTCTTCACATATAGGACTGTGCCCCCGGCATCAGGATTGCACAGAAAACTTTTAGCTAGCAATCTATAGTGGGGGAACACCCCCAGCATCACATGATGGGAAGTCGACATGACCATATATAGGGGGCAGTCCCCATGCCTGCCCTCCAGTTCTCTCACCGGAAGACTCCGAAAAGAGGAAAACGGGAGAAAGAAGTACAACTCCTGGAGCACAGAGCTACTGAAAAACAAAGCCCTGGGAAAGGAGAGGAAAAAGCAGGAGCTGGGGGAAGATGGGAGGGAAAATGAGACCTACTGCAGGAACCTGTCTCGAAGATCTACTGTTACGGTAAGTTCTTAGGTAACTGTAATATCTTACTTCGAGAGGGGTCCTGGAGTAGGTCTTCACATATAGGACTGAATACCAAGCAGTCAAGATAAAGAAGTTGGAGCCTATGTTCTGGGAGGAGGACATGTCTGGCAACTAGAAAGCTGATTATGACAGGAGGCCTTGCAGGACAGTGAGGCCAAAACAAGCCCTATGCTGAGAGGCGATGTCTAAACTCTAATGCTTGGTGAAAGTATGGATGGAAGACCAATGGGCCAGAGCACAAATTTCCGCTGAAGACACATTCCGCAGGAAGGCTGTTGAGGCAGCCATAGTACATGTCAAGTGGCCTTTCACTTCCCCCAGAAGGGGCTTCTCATACTTTTGGTAGATGTACGAGATGCAATTACCCAACCATTTAGAAAAACCCTGTTTTGAAATGGCTGCACCCTGATGTCTGGATGCGAAAGCCATAAACAACTGGTCAGATTTATGCACCTCCTTGGCCCTAAAGATACAGTATCTCAAAAACCAGTGCACATCCAACATGTGCAAGAGGTATTCCCCCCATTGGAATACTCTGAGTAAAAAACAGCAATTGAACATCTTGGTTCAAAGTAAATTCTGAGAATACTTTCGGAAGAAAAAAAGGGTAGTCCGCAGAGCCACTCAGTCTCTGTGGAAAATCAAATACGGCTCCTTACAAACAAGGGCCTAAAGCTCTGAAATCCTTCGAGCTGAAGTGATGGCGACTAAAAAGAGCACTTTCCAAGACAAATAGCACATGTCACAACTTGCTGCTGACTCAAATGGGGGCAAAGTAAATTTCTCTAAAATAAAATTTAATTCCGGGGGAGAGCCGGATTATGGACCAGAGGCTTAAAGTGGAGGATCCCCTTAAGAAAGGCTGTGGAGGCCTCCAACTGAGCAAGGGTTTTGCCCCCCACCGGAAGGTGGTAGGTGGAAACCGCAGAAAGTTGGACTTCAAAAAGGAATAACTGAGGCCTGAATTAGACAGGTACAAGAAAGGGCAGAGCAAGAGAATGGGTCCAGGCCCTTTGCCATGGCCCAGACAGAGAATCTCTTCCACTTCATAGCATATATGGCTCTAGTTGAGGGTTTCCTTGCCTCCACTAGAACCTGGGTGACTCAAGAAGAGACGCCAAAATGAGATATCGCTATGTCCAAAGATGCCATGCATGCAGGTGGAGAGAACTGAGGCTCAGATGCACCAGGCTGCCCTGCTCCTGAGACAGAAGGCTGTGAGAGAGAGGAAGATGTACCAGGGTTCCAGTGTCAGCTGCTGCAGCAGAAGGAACCAAATCTGCCAAGGCCAAAGAGGGGCTATTGGAATCATGTAAGCCCCCTCTGCCTGAAGCTTCAGCAGAACCTTCTGCAGGATTGTAAAGGAAGAGAAGGCATACAGAAATCTTCCTGCCCAGTATAGAGATAGCACATCTTGCCAAAAAACACCATGCCCAGGAATGAGCAAGCAAAAGCTGGGTAGTTTTGCATTGGATGGGGAGGCAAAGAGGTCTATCTCTGGCCGACCCCACTGATCGAAGAGATCTTCCACTACTTCCTGCTTTAGCTCCCACTCATGAGCCTGTGAAACAGTGTGCCTGAGACTGTCTGCCAGGATGTTGTGAACTCCTGGAACATGAACTACTAACAGAGACAGGCCATATTGGCCTGCCCAGTAACATACCCACATCACCACCCTGCAGAGGGGGTATGATCAGGTGCCTCCCTGTTTGTTTATGTACCAGCCTGTGGCTATGTTGTCAGTCTGGATTATGAGTGTTCCTGGAAGTAAGAGGGACTGGAAAGATTGGAGAGCATAGAGACAGCTCTCATCTCCAGAATATTTATACGCAGATGCTTCTCTGAGAATACCATCTCCCCAGAGTTTTATGTTCTCCCAGGTGGGCTCCCCAGCCTTGACCCAAAGCATCCATCATGAGGGTCATGGAAGGGGACTGGGAATGAAAGAGATTCCCCAGGGAGAGGGTTGATAAATCTTGCCACCAAAGGAGAGCCTTCTTCAAGCTGCTGGAGACTAAGATCCTGTGGTCCATGTCATCCAATCACTGATCCCATTGGATTCTGAGGGTTCACTGGGTCACCCTCATGTGCAGTCTGGCTAAAGAAACTGTGGGGATGGCAGTTGCCATGAGACACAACAGTCGGAAGACAGATCACGCTGTGATCCAATAAGAGTTGGACACCAATGCAGCCTCCTGAATCAGTTTCCACCCTGTCTGTACGTAGAAAGGCTCTGCCCTGGACCATATCCAGCAATGCTGCAATGAATTGGAGACACTGAGAGGGTGAGAGTTGAGACTTTGGATAATTCATAGTGATGACAAGACTGGAAAAAAAGATTGAGGGTGGTGGAAAGAGAATCCATCAGACTGTCCTGAGACGGAGCTAACAACAGCCAGTTGTCCAGGTAAGGGAACACATAAATCCCCTTGTGGTACAATGCCACAGCTACTACTGCCAGGCACTTGGTAAAGACCTGAGGTGCCAATGAGAGGCCAAAAGGGAGGACCCTGAACTGATAATGGTTCTTCTGAAAGGAGAATCTCAGGAAATGGTGGTGGGCCTGGAGGACAGGGATGTGCAGGTAGGCATCCTGCATGTGCAGCAAGCACAGCCATTTGGTTCTGTTGGAGCAGGGTTAAAAGTCCCTGGAGAGTTAGCATGTAGAACCTCTTGTATTCCACAAAGAGGCTGAACAGGCTGAGATCTAGAATGAGTCTCAGATCTCCTGTCTTTTGGGACACTAGGAAGAAGTGGGAGCAATATCCCCTTCCTACCTGCCCTGGAGGAACCAGCTCTATAGCTGATTTTTCCAATAGAGCTTGGATTCCCTGCTGAATGAGACCTTGATGGCCTGATGGGTAGAGAGACCTGGCTGACAGATTGTCTGGTGGTCTGTCCAGGAACTCGACTGAGTGCCTTCTTGTAATGAGCTGGAGTACCCAAGCATCTGCAGTTATCGCCTTCCACCCTTCCAGGTGGAGTACAAACCTTCCCCTCATGGGTTCATCTTGAAAAATAGGAGGAGGTGGAAGGGGTCGAACTGAGTCAGGACACAGAGAGGAGGGCAGCCTTGTAGCCTCCAGTTGCCTTTTTGGTTTTCACCTGGGTAGTCTGGTTGCCAGAACCAGTGGCACGGTGTTTGATCTGTTGTCTGTCCTAGTTCTGCCTATTTTACCTCTTCTGTGGGTGACAAAAAGGCTGCTTTGGTTTTTGGCCCGATCGATACATGAGGTAGATGTCCTTAAGTGACCTGCTGCTCTCCTGTAGCTCTGTTATGTTATCCTTTGCGTCACCTCCAAAAAGGACAGAACCCCCTGAAGTGGGCATCCAGAACAGCACCTTGGATGTCTTGTGCCAGTTTCACAAGCTGAGCCAAGCCAGATGTCTCAAAAAATGCCAGTAGCATTGCATCGAGCCACCAAATCAACTGAATTGTAGGTGGCCCACAAAACATCACAAACAAACAAACACAAAGCATTTTTTAGGAATCTAAGGATTAAAAATTTCTTTGGGGATCAGGAAGGTATAATCAGTGAGGAAAGCAAATTGAAGCAAATACTAAATATTAAATCTTATTTTAATCCCCCGATAGGAAGAAATAATGGTATAGAATGTTTTTTGTAAGATAGTTGAAAAGGAAATTATGGAACTTTTTAAGGATCCAACCTCCCGGTGGCCCCAGTTTAAAAATCTTAATAAAGATGAATTTCAAGCCATTAAGGAATTAAGTCAAGATACCAATATAATAATTAAGCAGGCAGACAAAGGGGGTGGTATTGTTATACAAGATAGGGATCAATATAAGCATATGTGTTTGAAATTATTATGTAATGTAGAAAATTATTCATTATTAGATATGGATCCTACTCTCAGAATCATGAGTGAATTAAGGGAATTGTTAGCTGAATTTGTAGACTTGAACTGGCTTAGAGATTGGGAAATGAGGTTGTTGATTGTAGAATTTCCAAAAATACCTACTTTTTATGCTTTACCAAAAATCCATAAAGATTTGTTTGATCATCCAGGCAGACTGATAATATCAGGATTAAATTCAGTCTTGGAACCTATTTCAAAATTTGTGAATTATTATTTACAACCCTTAATTGAAACTAATGTTACTTATATACAAGACTCTACAGATTTTATAAGAAAATTAGAGACAGCACTAATAGATAAAGGTAGAAGTGATTATATTTTGGTAACATGGGATGTTAAAGACTTGTATACATCTATTCCACACGAAGAAGGTGTTGTTAATATGGGAAAAATATTGAATAGAAGATCAGCAGGTAAACGTCCCAAAACTGTACATCTTCAAGAATTAGCTAAATTTATTTTAAAAAACAACTATTTCGAATTTGAAGGACAGTTTTATCAACAAGAAAAAGGGACAGCAATGGGAAGTACGATGGCGCCCAGCTATGCAATGCATATATGATTATTTTCGAAGAAGAATTTGTGTTTAATTCAGCTAAAAATATCTATGTTGAAAAAATAGCATTTTGGAAATGTTTTATTGATGATATTTTTTGTTTATGGATAGGTACGGAGGAAGAATTAAAACATTTTCATGAATTATTAAATACTTTTGATAGAAACTTAAAATTCATACTGAATTTTCACAAGACAACAATACCTTTTTTAGATCTAGAAATAACAATTGAGAATTCTGAATGTAGTACAACATTATATAGAAAACCGACAGATAGAAATACTTTATTGCATAATAAGAGTTATCATGAACCTAAACTAAAACAAAGCATCCCTTTTTCCCAACTAGTTAGAGTTAGACGTAATTGTAAACAAAATGATGACTATGAATTTCACAAAAAAGAAATGTTAAGAAGGTTTAGTGAAAGAGGATACTCTTATAAAATTCTGCAAAAAGCTGATCAAAAGATTGCACAAACCACTCGTATGGAATTACTAAACAGACAACAGAAACAGAATGAGCAGAGACTAGTTTTTACAACAAAGTATAATCATAAAATGAGGGAAATTAGACAAATCATTAATAAACATTGGTATCTTGTTGCTACAGACAATCAGCATATTAGGATGTTACAACAAAAACCTATAATTGTATCAAAAAAAGGTAAGGAATCTTAAAGATAGTTTAGTACATTCACAGTTTTTACGTAAAATAGAAGATAATAAACAGTTACTTTTGGGACCCTTACAACCAGGCATGATTAGATGCGGAAAATGTGCTGTGTGTAACAACACTAGTAAAAAGTCAGTTTTTAAACATCCTTACTATAATTTGGAGTTTAAAATTAAGGATCACATAGATTGCAATACTGAAGGGGTAATCTATGTGATCCAATGCCCATGTGACAAATTATATGTAGGACAAACTAAAAGGGCATTAAAATTAAGAATAGGAGAACACAAAAGTGATATCAGGATCAAAAATGACAAATCACCAGTAGCGGTGCATTTTAATGAAGCACAGCACACAGGAGCATCATTAAGGTTTTGGGGCCTGGAAATAGTTAAATGCCCATTAAGGGGTGGTGATTATAAGAAACTATTAGACAGAATGGAAATGAAATGGATTTTTAACTTGAACACATTAGATGAAAGAATCGGAATGAATATAGACAGTAACTGGTTAGTCTGTATATGAATTTAAAAAATTCACAAAATGATGGATTCCTTACCTTTTTTTAAAGCCCTTTGAGGCTTTTGATGTTTAAAGAATTTTGTACAAAATTTGTGTATATGTTGGTGTGTTTCAACATCATAGGAAAATAGGTGCTTATCACTTATGTCATTTAGAATCAGAGATTAGTAATACAGTCTGTACAAGGATGTATTTGATAATATTTGGAATATTTTTTATAGAGGTAAAGAGAATGGTTGAGTTGTAATAAAATAGAATATGAATGAGAGGCACATATAAGAACTATACGATGTAATTAATGAGCATATGACATATATTCGAATTATGAATAATTCTGAATGCTCCGATTGTTTGAAACTCTAATTTTGTACATATTGAAAATTATCATCTCAAGTAGATTTAGTGTAATAATATGTATATATTAGGATCTGTCTGGAAATATGGTTCAATTACTGCAGAATAATAATTGTATATAACTATTGTTATGATTTGATATTTAATAGAAATATTTGTACATTATTATGTTTAGATTTATGGCTTGAATTATATATTGAGGGAAGGTAGCACTGAAATTTTGCCTATCGTCCTTTACTGGAGAAATAGATGTGATTTATTTGCCTTTGTATTAGTAACCAGCTACATATGTAAGGTTTCAAAATATTTTTTGTTTTAAGTTTTATTTTAAGTTCATTCACCCATTCAAAAAAACAGGGCTTAATGGCATACAAATAATTTGAGATATAATATATTCTAAATAAAGCCATTTGATTTATTTGAATTAGGGTGAAGAGAACTAAGATTGATATATAGGTTTTGAAAGTGAGAGGACTTCTGTTTGCAGGTATAAAAATTAATGATATAAGGCAGCATTATTTAATTCTAATTTAAATGAAAAGGCAATTTGTATGAAAATAATTTGTTTGATGTGGTGGCTAAATGACTATAATTTTGTATTTATAGAAGCCCCGTGATCAAGCTGGGGACAGCGAATCGTAGGGGCCTATACTGCAAATAAAATAACAAGACTACTGAACTAATTTGCAGAGACTCCATTGTCACTTATTGAAAAAATACGTATAAAACTAGCCAGGAAAGTGATAATACATATGACTTTTAAATTTTTTTTCTATGTCGTACGGTTACTGAGATATAAGCAATTTACTATTACAAACTACTGATTTTTGTGTTCTGAGAATCATTATTTTGCATACATTCTTTCTACTTACTAGGACCAATGACCCCAATGCGCACCTCAATTCCAGTTGGGGGGGTGGGCTGGAGGGGTGCAAAGGGGGTTTCAACCCTAACATCAAATTTCCTCCTCGCTTTTGTCGCTGTGGAACAACCCTAACTGTTGCATTAAACTGAGTTTTTTGCCTCTAATTTCCCTTCTTTTTGAGAATGATAACGAGAAATAGTGAATGTAATGCAGCGGCGGGAGAGTGGGGTGATGTCTTGTCGCATTGTAACATTGTGCCTGCAAACGCAAATCATAATGCGCATGATGACGCAAAGCGAAACAGAAAGAGGAACAGTACTGTAGACAGAAATGTTAAAACAACGGAAACGCAAATCAAGCAAATGAAAACGCAAAGGGTAAATGCACATGGTGGGGTAAACGTGAACGGTAAGTGAAATGGGTACAGAACTGCAAGCAGAAACATTAATGGTAAGAGTAATGTAAGTGCACAGGCTGGCTTTCCCCAAAAGCTGTATAGAGAAAGACAGTGAGTAGAAAGAATGTATGCAAAATAATGACTCTCGGAACACAAAAATCAGTAGTTTGTAATAGTAAATTGCTTATATCTCAGTAACCGTATGACATAGAAAAAGAATTTAAAAGTCATATGTATTATCACTTTCCTGGCTAGTTTTATACGTAGCCCGGGGGCTATAATTTTTGACAAAAACTCCATTATCTTTGCACTGCCGTAGATACGGGCTCTTCAAAGGCGCCGACGGTACCGCAATGTTATCCTATGGGAAAACAGAAGTTCGATTGCATATCACTTTTGAACAGTTTATTTTTTCACAAAATCTTCGAAAGGCACCCTGGCTGCATGTTCCCTGAAGATTTTGTGCCGGTCACACAAACCTTGCGACCTGTAGGCTCGACTGTAGAATTCCAGAAAAAGCGTAAACGCATGTGCAGATCACACTTAATAACTCCACAGCTGTGTATCTGACCAGTACAAAACTTAACTTGGCAGATCCCAAGGCATGTGGATCTTGATTATGTATTCCAAATTTCAGACAAATCCGTCAAAGGATTGCAAAGTTATTAAGGTGCAAATTTTGGTTTAATATAATGGCTCTCAACCTCAACTATGGTAGCAGTACTGTGCTACCATAATATATATATCTACATATATATAGATATATATAGATATAGATATATATATTATAGTGGCACGGTAGTGCCACCATAGTTAGGGTTGAGGAGCCATTTACATGTTAAACCCAAAATGTTGCACCTTAATAACTTTGCAACCGTTTGACAGATTTACCTGAAATTTGGAATACGTGATCAAGACCCATACGCCTTGGGATCTGCCAAGTTTTGTACCAGTCGCTTATACAGCTGCGGAGTTATTAAGCGTAAGCTGCACATGTGTTTACGCTTTTCTGGAATTTTACTGTCATCTCTACAAGTCGGACAGTTCATGTGACCAGTCTGAAATCTTCAGGTAATGTGTGGCTGGGGTCCCCGAAGTGCCTTTTGAAGATTTCATGAAAAAATATTAAACAGTTCAAAAGTTATTCAAAAAAAAATTTCCCATTTTAAGTCAATGGGAAAAGTTAACAAAAAGTTCGACAGTGTCGCAAATGCAGTTTTTACTTTCGCAAATGGCCCTTTTACTGTCGCAAATCCACCATTTTGTTTTCAGTTAGTGATCAGAAAACTGCTTGGCATTTAAAATTGAGACCCTCTAGCAACTTAATTATTTTTGTATTCACCTAGTCGGACCCTGAGGATGCTAGTCATGTCTGTATTTTGGGGGAAAACACCCCAGAAATATGTTTTTCAAATTTCTGGAAAAAGTACTTTCGCAAAGTACTGTTGCACTTGCAACACTGTCGAATGAATTAGCGAAAGCTTTCACAAACTTCGACAGTACTTTTCTAGGCTGTGGGAAAATGACAGCAATTCTTTGGCACCCTGCTACAAAAGAACCATTTGGTATTTTGGCCTGAAATTTGGAGGGAACACATTCAATATCTCACAGATGTGCCTTTCAGTATTTTATTGAAAAAATATTACATGGTGGCAAAGTTACGGCACTCCAAAATGGACGCTTTTTGCCATAGGATAACATTACGGCATCCGACGCATTACAGGAATCATTTGGCGCCCTGCTGCAAAATATTGATTTGGTCTTTTGGGCTGAAATTTGGAGGGAATACAGTAAACATCCCACAGATGTGCCTTTTTGTGGTTTGGTGAAAAAATATTACAGGGAGCCAAAGTTATGGCACTCTGAACATCTCTTTTTTTCCCATAGGATAACATTACGCCGTTCGCCACGCCTTTCAGGGCCCGTATCTCGGAAACAGTGCTAGATATGGATTTTTCGTCAGAAAAACATATAGCCCCCTACAAGGGGCTAAGTACAAAACTAGCCAGGAAAGTCATAAATCATATGATTTTTAAATTTTTTTCCTACGTCGTACGGTTCCTGAGATATAAGCAATTTAGTATTCCAACTCCTCATTTTCTGCTCCGAGAACTATTATTATGCATACATTATTTGTACTTACAGTCTTTCTTTATGCAGCTTTTTTGAGAAAACCAGCCTGTGTGCTTACATTACTGTTACCGTTCCCGTTTTCTCTTGCGGTTCCGTTCCCGTTTCACTTACCGTTCACGTCTACGCCACCCTGTGCATTACCCTTTGCGTTTTCATTTGCGTTTGCTTTTGCATTGTCTTTAACATTTCTGTCTACACTACTGTTTCTCTTTCTGTTTTGCTTTGCGTCACCATGTGCATTACTTCTGGCCCTGCATTCCTGCCGCCGCATTACATTCTCTATTTCTCGTTATCATTCTCAAAAAGAAGGGAAATTAGAGGCAAAAATCTCTGTTTAATGCACTTGTTAGGGTTGTTCCACACTGACAAAAGCAAGGAAATTCGGTGTTAGGGTTGAAAGCCCCCTTGGCCCCCCCTGCCACACCCCCCAACCAGCATTGGGGTGCGCATTAGGGTTGTCGGTCCTAACTCTCACTCCATTCTCCTACACCTCTGCTTCTTTACACATGTGATGGGGTGAGAGTTATGGCCCACAACTGTAATGCACACGATGCCAGTTGGGGTGTGGGCAGGAGGGCCAAGGGGCTTTCAACCCTAACACTGAATTTCCTACTTTGTCGGTGGAACAACCCTAACTAGTGCATTAAATGGAGTTTTTGCCTCTAATATATATATATATATATATATATTTATTTATTTATGTATATGTATATGTATATGTATGTATGTGTGTGTGTGTATAAATATATATATATATATATATATATATTAGAGGCAAAAACTCCATTTAATGCATCAGTTAGGGTTGTTCCACAGCGACAAAAGTGAGGAAATTCGGTGTTAGGGTTGAAAACCCTAACTCCGAATTCACCCCCCCAACACCACACACACACAGACACACACACACAGATGCAAGTACAGGGGAGGACCAAGGCAACACGACCAATGACAGACAACCAGCAGCAGGTGACAGAAATAACAAACAATTGTCTAAATGTACTACAAGACATCCCCACCCACCTGACCAGGTACTGCATGCTCAGTGGAGATCAACAGCAAAACTGAGGCCATGTACACCAAATGTACATATCCCTGATTGCAGCTGCACACAATGTACCACACTTAGTAGTTGCATGGCCTTACCTACTGATGCCCCACACCACACCACATGTGGTCGGCCACCTGAGCAGTAGAGCTGAGCAAAACCAAGGAGTTGTACAGGTATATCTCTGATTATTTATTTATTTATTTATTTAAACAGCAGTTTGGAAAACCTTTGAGCCATAGGCTCATTTACAAAGGTACCTTGTCACAGTAAGACAAACCAAAATACACAGTATAGCAGTACAACACATAAGTATAACAGTAAAATTAAGACATAGATACAAACAAGCTGGTACAGGTAGGATGGATGCAAACAATACCAGAGTTATGTCATCCTTAGCAGCTTAGTAATAAGCTTTGTCATAAGTATTGAGTATGGCTTTGACCAGTGGCAGTTACAGCATCGGGTGTTAATAAGGTGGTTACGTAAGGAAGTTTTGAAGCACGATATAGTTGGAGCTTCGGAGATGGAGGGGGGCAGTGTGTTGAACCAGGAGGGGGCCCTAAAGCTGAAGGCTCTTTGGCCGTGAGAGGTCCTAGCTCTAGGGATAACAAGAGAGGTTTTCCCAGAGGTCCGAGTATGAACTAGTGGGACAGAGCGCGTATGGTGGTGGTCAATCCTGGTGGGAAAGCCAAGGAGGGTCTTTTCTGTAAGGGTACAGGTAAGATATTTGAGGCGCTTTGTCGAGATCAAGTACCAGTGCTTTAGCATACAGCAGACAGGTGTGTGTCATCCTAGGTGCTCCAGTAATTAGCCTGCAGGCCTTATTCAGAGTAAAAGAATTTTATGGAGTGCGGTCTGATCAGCAGCACCATACACCGGCAGTCCATAGTCCCACTAGGGACAGGATAGAGGAGGTGACTGCTGAGTCGAAGAGCCTCGGGGAGGCAGTGTTTATACTGATGTAAGATGCCCAATCGGATATTAGTGGCAGTGGCTAGGGCAGCTATGTGTCCATGGAAGGAGAGGAGGGGTCAAAATGGATCCCTAGAGTATTTATAGGAGCAAACTTGTTCGAGTGGGAATGAGGACCCAGAGTGAATGAGGAGTTTGAAGTTGCAGGACTTGTTTTGGGGATGAGTGAAGAACATGGTTTTTGTTTTTTTAAGATTTATCACCAATCTATGTTCCTTGAACCAGCCTTCGGCTTCAGTGAAGGACTTCTGCAGTGAGTCCTGGAGGGCAGTAGGGTTACGACTTGAGGCAAAGATGACTGCATCATCAGCATACAACAATAACAAGGGTTTGAGAAATGCAGCTTTCTGATTGGCTGTAAACATTCTAACAGCCTTATGTTTAGTTTTTATTAATATACATGTAGAGCCTAACCATATGATGAACATGGTTTATTGTTTTTTAAAAAAAAAAAAACAGTTTTATTATGATAGCAATAAGCCACTCCCAGGTATTATGTTAATGGTCAGTTTATCACTGTCTAGCGACATGTGGCACTCGGCTACACCTCATTCAACATTAAACCCCTAGAGGGTGATTAACAGACCATTTAACATAACCGTTGGTCATGCCTTATTGCTTAATTACCTTCATGTGTAGATACTCTCCCTCTGCTAGGCACTGCAGGAGCTTTGCAACACAGTGTCCCACCCAGTTACACCATCCACTGTCTAGTTACTGTAGAATGGCTGTGAATATGAACTCATGAACATGAACAGTGTAACTTGATCATTACAGTCATCGAAACCTTAGTGTGATTATAACTGACAGAGTCAGTGATAGAGAATAACCCCTGCCATCCTAGTACACTTATCCTATCGTGAGTTAAATCAATACTAAAAGACATTCTATTTGTATCTACACTATACCTACTTGATTCCTGTTGTAGCACAATTAACATAGTTATCACTTTGATAGCATCAGTGACAGAATTGTGGCAAACCCAAACACTAGGCATACAGCCTGAGTATGAAACAACTGTTAAAAAAATTAGGCTGTGTCCATAAGTGGCATAGATCACTCATTGCAACAATAGTAAATGTATCATTATTTCAATAAGTTAGTCATCACAAATGCAATGACATTGTCTTTATCAGGTACAACATACTCAGTAAGTGCCTACAGAAAAATCTATCATATAGACATCTCCGATACAGCTACGTCATTGTTGTCTCAGTAGTTCTATGATATTTAGAAGTTGCTTGGCCTGATTCACGCAAACACTGTTTCTTACAAAGAATACTTACTGCATCTTTAATATTCAAACACACTGAAGGTATATGTATGTACATCAGCAGTACACCTTCATCAGTAAGAATGCATCTGATACTGGCAGTACGAATTTCACAGCGTTGAACAGGCAATGCTTTTCCATACGTTTACATCAGCCTCTCTATCATGAGTAAACAGTTGCAGTAAATGTACTACTATGTAAATCACATACTAAATGCAACACTACTTTTATCTTGAGCATGGCTGTGTCTTGTAGTTAATTTATGTAGTTTCTTAATTAATGTATACTCACTAGTGTTAGAATTTTGTACAACTGTGATCATGCACCTTCAGCATTTATATTGACTAACGGCACAGTACCAGTTGTAGTGTGGTGTGGGGCATCGGTAGGTAAGGCCATGCAACTACTAAGTGTGATACGTTGTGTGCAGCTGCAATCAGGGATGTGTATGTTTGGTGTACATGGCCTCAGTTTTGCTATTGATCTCCACTGAGCATGCAGTACCTGGTCAGGTGGGTGGGGATGTCTTGTAGTACATTTAGACAATTGTTTGTTATTTCTGTCACCTGCTGCTGGTTGTCTGTCATTGGTCATGTTGCCTTGGTCCTCCCGTACTTGCATGTGTGTGTCTGTGTGTGTAGTGTTGGGTGACTGGAGTTAGGTTTTCAACCCTAACACCGACTTCTCGCTTTGTCGCTGTGGAACAACCCTAACTGATGTATTAAACAGAGTTTTTTCCTCTACTTTCCTTCTTTTTGAGAATGATAATGAGAAATAGTGAATGTAATGCAGCAGCGGGAGCTGCAATACCACGTATCGGTAGCGCGGAGCCGTGACCCTGTAGGCTCCACGCCCTGACCACGTGATGTCTTGTCACATAGTAACATTGTGCTCGTAAATGCAAATCGAATGCGATGGTGATGCAAAGCGAAACAGAAAGAGAAACAGTACTGTAGACAGAAATGTTAAAACAACGCAAACGCAACAGCAAAATGAAAACGCAGCGGGTAACGCACATGGTGGCGTAAACGTGAACGGTAAGTGAAACGGGTACAGAACCGCAAGCGGAAATGGTAATGGTAACAGTAATGTAAGTGCACAGGCTGGTTTTCCCCAAAAGCTGTATAGAGAAAGACAGTGAGTAGAAAGAATGTATGCAAAATAGCGACTCTCGGAACACAAAAATGAGGACTTGGAATACTAAATTGCTTATATCTCAGTAACCGTACGACATAGAAACAAAATGTAAAAGTCATATGAATTATCTTTTTCCTGACTAATTTTGTACTTTTCCCCAAATTTTTTTTGATGAAAAGTCCACATCTCGCACCGTTTTTGAGATACTGGCCCTGAAAGGCGCGGTGAACGCCGTAATGTTATCCTATGGGAAAAAAACAGAAGTTTGGAGTGCCATAACTTTGCCTCCCTGTAATATTTTTTCACCAAACCACTGAAAGGCACATCTGTTGGATGTTGGCTGTGTTCTCTGCAAATTTCAGCACAAAAGACCAAACCGTTATTTTGCAGCAGGGCGCCAAACGATTGCTGCAATGCGTTGTATGCCGTAATGTTATCCTATGGGAAAAAGAGTCAACTTTGGAGTACTGTAACTTTGCCACCGTGTAATATTTTTTCAGCAAAATACTGAAAGCTACATCTTTGAGATGTCAGCTGCGTTCCCTCCAAATTTCAGCCCAAAACTCCAAACCATTCTTTTGCAGCAGGATGCCAAAGAATTACTGTTATTTTGGGCATAGTGTCGCAAAGTAGTGTCATGATTTGCTAAAGTTTTCTCAAAAATTTGCGACACTTTCATGAGTGTGACACTACTTTTCGAAAGTACTTTTTCCAGAAATCTGAAAAACATATTTCTGGGGTGTTTTACCCCAAAATAAAGACATGGCTAGCATCCTCAGGACCTGACTAGGTGAATACTAAAATAATTAGGTTGCTAGAGGGTCTCAATTTTAAATGCCAAGCATTTTTCTGATCACTAACTGAAAACAAAATGTCAGATTTGCGACAGTAAAAAGGCCATTTGTGACAGTAAAAATGCATTTGTGAAAGTGTTGAACATTTTGTTAACTTTACCCATTGACTTATAATGGGAACTTGTTTTTTGAATAACTTTTGAACCGTTTAATATTTTTTCACGAAATCTTCAAAAGGCACATCGGGGACCCCGGCCACATGTTTCCTGAAGATTTCAGGCTGGTCACGCAAACTGTGTGAACTGCAGGCACGACCGTAGAATTCCAGAAAAAGCATAAATGCATGCGCAGATCATGCTTAATAACTCCACAGCTGTGTATCAGACCAGTACAAAACTTGGCAGATCCCAAGGTGTATTGATCTTGATCACGTATTCCAAATTTCAGACAAATCTGTCAAACGGTTGCAAAGTTATTAAGGTGCAACATTTGGGTTTAACATGTAAAATGGCTCCTCAACCCTAACTACGGTAGCACTACCGTGCTACCATAATATACGTATATGTATGTATGTAATAGATAAACCACTCTGAGGTGTGTGGTCACGCTCTGATATACACACACCTTGGTGTACATTGTTATGCACAAGGCCAAAGGCCAAGTGCATCAACCACCCAAGGCATGCATATATCAGAGTGTGACCGCACACCTCAGAGTGGTTAATCTATCTTATAAAATGTCAAAATTGTTTTGGAGTTGGATAAAAGTGCAGGTGTGCAATCACACTCTGATATATGCACAGTCGTGTGATGTGTTTCAACCAACCAGCAGGGATAACTTTTCCTACCCATTTTATAAATATATATATATATAGATAGATAGATAGATAGATAGATAGATAGATAGATAGATAGATAGATAGATAGATAGATAGATAGATATAGATATTGCAAATAATTCATTAATGCATTGGTTAGGGTTAAATCAACAAAAGTACAAAAATGTGGTGCTATGATTTCTAAACCTAACACCCCATTCCCCACCCTGCACAGACCCACAGTTGGGGGGGGCTGTCTTGGAGCTTTTAACCCTAATGCTTACTCCATTCTATTACAAAATTAGGTGACATGACTACAGCATAGGAGAACTGGGTGAGCATTAGAGCTGATGGCCTCAAGACATCCCCCCTCCGGTGGGTATGTACAAGGTGGGGATTGTGGTGTTAGGGTTGGAATCCCTAATGACACATTTCCCTACTTTAGTCAATTTAACCCTAACTGATGTACAGTATATGCCACTTGTAATGGACTGATTTGACAACTGTCAATATGTCCATTAAATGCTGTGTCCAGTACATCAATATCCCCACTCAATACCAAAAAAAACCGAGCGCAGAGTGTAAAAATAAATAAGACTGAAATAAGGCAAGCGCTGAGTGTAACGAAGGTAGTGAATTACAGTCCTTTTCTGACTTTGTTGCAATCTGGAAAAAAACCTCTGTAGACTTTATTTAAATCGCTTAAAAAAATAAAAACAAACAAAAGCACTGTTCTCGGTTGTGCTGTACTTATCTACCACATGATCTACTTATGGATGTAGTCCTCCATTGTAGTTTGGAATTTTTTTCCTATTGTGTAGCGATGCCAGGCAGTCTCGACATTAGCAACCTGATCCCACTGGGGGGTAATATCATCTCGCTGCTCAATGGCCCGACAGAGAGTCAGGATTGCCTTCCTTACGTCCTCCGGTGTTACAGGCACCTCGTCATCCTCAGTCTCTTCCTGAGATAAAATCTCCTCATCATCCTCATCTGTTCGTGCTCCCTGTGATGCACTGATTCCATCTGCGATGTCATCTACATCACAGTGAGGTGTGTCATTCCCCAGCAAACACAGCTCATTCATGATCTCAGTGGGCAAATCAGTATCAGCTGGCTCCTCCTCCTCCTCAGGTACAACACCAGTTAGGGGGTCATTGGTGAATCCTCCCTTTCTGAAGCATCTCTGTATTGTCTCTTGCAAGACAATGTGCCATGCTTGCTATATAAGGCATACTGAATCAAGCAAGTTAATGCATTATACACAGACAGAAGCAGTAATTTCTTCCTCAACATCCAGAATATCAAGCAATCTTCCCCTCATCAGCCTTACATAGTGGCGCTTGAAGCTGTATATAATCCCTTGATCTAAGGGTTGCATTAAGCATGTTGTGTTGGGTGGTAGGAACACAAGTTTAATGTTTTTTAAACCAGCTATTGGTGGGTGAGAGGTACAGTTGTCTAAAAGCAAGGCGATTTTCCGAGATCTCAGTGATCGGTCCCAGTTCCTCAGCCAATTTGAAAAGATCTCGGAAGTCATCCACGCTGTTTTGTTATTTTTATAGATGACTGGTAAATGCTGCATGCCTCTGAAACACCTTGGCTGTGCACTTTTACCAATCACTATTGGAGTTTGTTTCTCCCTACCAGCCATGTTACACGTAAGGAGGACCGTGATGCTTTCTTTAGCTTTTTTCAAACCTAAGGGATTCGCTGACTTAAAGGCAAGTGTGCCATAACTGACACAATGAAAAAAAAGCCCAGTCTCATCAGTATTGAAGATGTTCTCTGGTGAGTAGCCTTGAAGAAGATCAGGCAACACTTCCTTCAGCCATGCTTCAGCAGCTGGTGTGTCAGCTGTTAGCTTCTCGCCATGGACTTTGTGGAATGAAATGTTGTTCCACATTTTCCAACAACTTATCCACACATCTGTGGCTTTAAAATCATTTTTTCCCATGGCAACAGCTATCTGATCAGATTTCTGCAACAGTAAGGGGCCACTAATTAAAGCCTCCCTACCCCTTGCATTAGTAAACCAACGCAAAAGTGCTTCTTCCACATCGGTATCTTTACCTTCATGCTTTCTTTTTCTATCTGGGTTTTGATTACAATGCCAGTCTGACAGGAGCACCTCCTTATTCTTAAGCAAGTCAGACAAGGTTGACTTGGGGATAGAAAAATGTGTGCTGAAGTCACGCATACTTAACTTTGGCATTCTCTCTATCTCCTTGAGTATCTCGACTTTTATTGAAAGAGTGAGACATGTTCTCTTACCAGCAGCATTCTTGATGGCACTTATGATTTAGACAGTAGAAGCACAGCACAACTCTCAGAACAGTGTTAGCAGCTAGAGGAAAGGAACAGCATGGGGATTTTGAAATGAACATTAGAAGGCAGTAATTCAGCTGAACATCACTAATTGCATCATTGGTTGCATCGTTGCTTGAACTAATTGGACGGTACTGCAGGAATTAAAGGTCCGCTTTAACAGTCATTTTTAACATAGCAGAAATAGCAAATGGCTTTTGGCATGGGCTAAATGTCCATTAGAAGCGGAAGTCCGCTACATCAGGAGCCAATATAAGTGGCATATACTGTATTAGCAATGTTTTTTGCAAATTATTTCCTTACTTTTTGAGATAATGTAATGGTATCCTTATTTATCTGTAGGCGCAGAGGGCCCTCTGGGCCCTGTGCTCCCATCTCTCCATAGATGCATATATGTATGTAGCTGTGGAAGCACAGGGCCCTCCAGCCTATGTACTTCCAGTTATATGACAACAGTGACCAAATTGTCACCATAGAATTGTTACTACCTCATCTCATGTACCCAGTGCAAAACATTTTCAAATCCCTGCCAAAACTGAACTCGGCACAAGTGCAACGCCATTCCAAAACACAGGAGTGAAAACACATTTTGGCCAGGATGTCAAAAATGACAGCTGTGACATACATGAGGTGGTGTAATGAGAAGGCTATGTTGAAAATTTGGGGTCAAAATAGTTATAAGCTTGCATAGAGAAATTGCAACAAATAGTCATAACTATACCATTCTTAATTAGTTTGACCCCAAATTTTCAACATATCCTTCTTATGACCTCACCACATGTACCTGGTACAGAAAATTTTCAAATCCCAGCCTAAACATAATTCTGCACAACTACAATGCTATTCTGTGCCACAGGTGCCAAAACACATTTTGGGCATGATTTGAAAAATGATAGCTGTCACATACATGAGTTGGGGTAATAAGAAAGCTGTGTTGAAAATATGGAGTGAAATTAATGAAAATGTCCAAAGGTATGAATGTGCATAGTGAAACTGCAACAAATAGTCATAACTTTGCCATTTTTAATCATTTTGACACCACATTTTCAACTTAGCCTTCTTGTGACCCCACCTCATGAACATTATGATTGTTGTTACACAAATCCCACCAGAATGGTGATTTCACCAACTAAAAGCAAAATCATCTTTTTGATGGGAGTTGCCTATCAATAGGCATATTATTTATGAAATTGAAATTATTGTGGAATGATATGCTAGTAAGTTCTGTTGATACCAACTGTAAGTTTTTTCCAGAAACCAGAACATGTCATTAAAATCAAATACCATATCAGGAGAAAAATGCTTTAATACTTGTTTTTTTTTGCAGTTAATCTTTTTATTGTTATTTTGTTATTATTATTATTGAAGTATATATACACATGCACTTAATCCTCCAATATACAGTTGCATGAAGTCATAATGGAATAAAAGAAACATCATATTGTCTGAAGCATTGTTCAATGATAGTACAGAGAGAAAACATGGGTTGGAAAGCAATACATTGCAATACAATCTAGGTGATTAAGGTAAATAAGACAATGTGTGGTTCAACGGGTAAAAGGAGTAGATTGAAACAGGAGGTATGCACAGCCATGGTTGCACAATATTGTACTGTAAATTTATATCAGTATTAAAAGGGTGTATAAAGGAGGAATATAAAGAATAAAGAAGGTTATCTAAGAAAGTGATCAAGAAGGAAGAGTGGAAAAGGAAAGAGAGAGAAGAAAGAAGATAAGAGAGAAGGAGAGGAAAAAAAACAGGAAGAACTAGAAGCGAGACTCCAGTGTGAATAAATACAACCCATAGATTAATTGATGATAGTGTTAGGTGAACTCAAATAGTTAAAGTAGTCCTGCCAGTATTTATTGTATAAAGTGAGTCAGTCAGAAGAAACGTGACATACGATCAAGGGTGGCATATTGAGATAATTGTTTCAGACTATCCGGGAGGGTGGGAATAATATTGGCTCTCCAATGTATTAGTATAAGATGCTTGACTTGAAGGAATAGTAGGATTAACCATCTATTCCGGGAATGGGATATTTTGTATGAGTGAAAGTTGAAAATACCAAGTATTCAATGTTTGCTGTCTAATGTGAAGGGATGACCAATCACTCTCATTGCAAAGAGATGAATATGATGCCAAAGAATATGTATGGGAGGACAGTTCCATAAAATGTGTAGCAAATTGCCATCAGGGGAGTTGCAGTGCCAACAGTTATTGTTGTTCACTAAGCCCATTTTTTTGTAATATTGTAGGTGTTCTGTACCATAAATGTAGAATTTTGGCTTGTATAAGCGAACTACATTTATCATTGAAAGATTTGTAGCTAGAAAACCAGCACCTACACCATTGTACATTGGTTATATTATAGTTTAAAAGGTTACTCCAATTATTTTTTGCAATAATAGATTGGTCTGGAAGTATATCTCTGACATCTTTGTAAATAGCACTATTTAAGTTAGAATTTGTTTTAATCCATCTAGAAATGAAGATATCATATAAAGATTGATGGGGAGTAGTAGGAAGATAGAGGTTCCATGCTATGCATAACTGTAGATATTTCCAAAAATCGTGATAGGAAAGATTCCATTGGTTGCACAGGTCAGAAAAGGATTTTAATTTAAAAGTCTGGGGTTCAAGTATATCACCCAAGAAAAAAATGCCTCTGTTTTTCCAATTACAACAAAAAATTGGGTGCTTATCAAGAGTAATGTTATGGTTCTCCCATACGGGTGCATAAACAAGAAGGGTTTGGTTTGATTTATGGTGCTTATGAGTCATTTTATAATACAGTATGGATGCTGCTATAGTGGGGTGAGATTTTAAATTGGGGGAAGAGTATTATAAATGAAGGAAGTGGTGACATTGCCTTGACACAGAGATGCTTCCATAGTAACCCATAATGGTGATTTATTGTTAAGTTTATTAAACCATTTGATAGTTTGGGTGGTATGGAAGGCCAAAAGTATGCTTGGGACCAGGGGAGTCCAAAACCACCTTTGGACCAGTAGGAACATAGTTTGTTAAGGCCTAAATCTAGGGATTTTACCTTCCCATTTAAAATTACCAATTATATCATCAATTTTGACAAAAAAGTTGATAGGGAGAATTAGAGGGATATTAGAGAATAGATATAGTATTTTAGGAGCTATTGACATTTTGATGGTGGAGATTTTCCCATTAAAAGAGAGGTTAAGCAGCTTACATCTGTTGAGAGTGGTTTTAATATTTGCTAACAAAGGGGAAAGATTGGCGCCCATATCTTGTCAAGTTTCAGAGTAATCTGGATTCCAAGGTAAGAGAGACCATGAGGGGCACCGAGAAAATCTAATATTGTATTCATAGAAGATTTACAGAAATTGTTCAGTGGCAATTTTTCAGATTTGTTTAGGTTCAAAGCAAGCCCAGAGAGTGAAGTGAAGTCACTAAGTACCTTAATTAAGAGTGGTCCTGAAATTTGAAGGTGTTCGAGTAGAATGAGGAGGTCATCAGTGTAGGACAACAAGGTGTAATGAGAGTTACTGATAAAGATGCCTTGGATTATGGAGGACTGATGAAGAGAGGCCGATAGGGGTTCCATGGCAAGAATAAATAAAGAGGGGGATAAGGGGCATCCTTACCTAGTACCTATTTCCAGATGAAAGGGTGAGGACAGGGTAAAGTTAGTAAGGACCCGAGCAGAGGGTAAGGTGTATAGTAATTGAATCCATGCACAAACTGTATTAGTGATGCCAAAGTGGAATATAACGCGGTATAGATAATTCCAGTTGAGAGAGTCGAATGCCTTTTTGAACTCAAAGGCTATAGCTGCAGCTGATGATTTAAGGGATTTTGCTTTGTAGATTAAATTAAATAAAGAGTGGAGATGATCTGAACCAGTTGTATTTTTGATTAATCTGGCTTGGAAATTATGGACAAGTTTTGGAACTATTGAGTCTAAATGGAGATTTAATAATTTTGCAAAAATGTTTCCGTCCATATTGAGTAGTGATATCGGCCTGTAACTAGATGGGAGAAAGGGGGTCTTTATCTTTTTTGGTAAGATGGCTATAATGGCTTCAGTCATAGAGGGAGGAAGTTTACCCTATGAAGATGCTTCTCTGAAGACCTTTAAAAGTAAGGGGTAAAAAACGTCAGCCAATGGTTTGTAAAAGTCCATGGGAAAACCGTCACTCCCAGGAGCTTTGCCAGATTTTAGGGAGATTAACACTGTTCGTATCTCTTTTAAGGTAAAGAGTTCATCTAGCATAGCCATATCATGTTGGGAGAGATGTGTTAACTGTGAATTGTCCAGAAATTGTTATATATGATCAGGTTGTTGGGGGGTAGGATGGGAATATAATTGCTGGTAGAAGGAGCACATAATGTAGTTAATTGAGGGATTGTCATTGTGGAGTTTACCAGAGGGGTCTTTCAGACTGGCAATATGTCTCTCCATCTGTTGATTTCTGAGTTGGTAAGAGAGTAACTTCCCACATTTATCCCCTTGTTCCCAATATCGGTGTTTGAGTTTTAAAAGGCAAGTTCAGCTTTCCAGGATATTAATTTGTTGATTTTAATTCTAAGCTGAAGAATTTCAAGATGAAGCTTTGAGTTATTGTCTAGTTTGTTTGTTTTATAATATTGGGTCTCTTTTTCTTTGAGAGATTTTTCTAAATCAGCCAACTGTTGTTCACTTAGCTTTTTCCTGTGCGCTGCATAGCTTATGATTTTACCCCTGAATGTTGCTTTAAGTGCTTCCCAGATCGTCCCTTGAGATACGTCAGGGGTATTGTTAAAAGAAAGTCTTGGATCTGGGATTTGACCCAGAGTAAGAAATCAGGGTCTCTCAATAGGAGTGGGTCTAGACGCCAAGAGGGAGATTTAGAAGGGGGCGGGTCCCAAAGAAGATGCAGATTTATAGGAGAGTGATCTGATATAATAATCGGGAGGATAGTTTTA
The DNA here is from genome assembly GCA_016271365.2 of Neoceratodus forsteri. Taxonomy (NCBI): domain Eukaryota; kingdom Metazoa; phylum Chordata; order Ceratodontiformes; family Ceratodontidae; genus Neoceratodus; species Neoceratodus forsteri. The sequence continues at coordinate 435,622,431 of CM057451.1, read as the reverse complement.
TCGATAGGTTTTTTTGTGATGGACGGGGATGAAAACCAGTAGTCAATTCTGCTATAAGACTTATGTAATGGGGAATAAAAGGTATAGTCATAGGCCCGGATATTCAAAAGGGTTGCGCTATGCGCAATAGGGTTGAGCCAGCGCAAGTCCGGAAATGCGCCATTCTGCAATATTCAACGGGAGGCAGTTGCGCCACTGAAAACATGCTGAGCAACAGCGCAATGCAAATGAAGGCATGTGCAACCAAAGGGGGTGGATCCATGCATAAAGAGCGCAATGCGATATTCAAAGGCTTGCGCAATGCGCAACAGTGGATCAGCTGGAAGGTGCACCACGGCGGAAATGAGCCAAAATACAAAGACTCAAGGAAGAGGCGCAAGAACCCGACAGGGAATGCTCATGAGGCAGCAAGGGAGAGTAGACCACAGCAGCAGCCAGGTAGTAGGCAGGACATAACAGTGGCAGCTGAAGGCGTGTGCGGCCACAGAGTACGGAGGCCAGTCAGTGTACCCGGTGCAGTGGAGGTAGCAGTCAGGACAGTGGGGGGAACAGAACAACAACAGCTGGGGGGGACACAGGCCAGGGAGATGGACAGTGCCACCTTCCACATGGAAGCTGTAGTGAGGGGGGTGAGAAGGCATGCTGCAGGGGGAAGTGGCCGTGGAAGGGCCCGTCAGTGGTACGCCCCCAACAGGCAGTACCATGCCCGCATCAGCTTTGAGCTGTATTCAGATGTTGAGATTGTGGGCCGGTACCACCTGAACAGGGCAATACTGAGGTGGCTCTGTGAGCTGTGCAGTTATGTGATGCAGGCACCCTCACGACGGAGTCACGCTCTGTCAGTGGAGACAAAGGTGACAGCCTGCATGTGCCTGCTCACCATGGGTACCTTCCAGAGGCCAACAGGGGACACCACAGGCATAACACAGTTGGCCACGTCACACATCCTCACCCAATTCCTCAGCACACTGCTGCCACATGCCGCGGAGTACATCCATTTCCCCAGCACCGCGGCAGAGCATGCAGCAAACATGCAGGAGTTCCATAGGGTAGCATGTATGCTTGGCATGCTAGGGGTGATAGACTGCACACATGTGGCTATTCACATGCCACCTGGCCCCGATGGGGCCACATATCGCAACCGGAAGGGGTTCTCTAGTGTCAACTGCCAGGTGGTGTGTGATGCCAGTGGGCGCATCATCAATGTCTGTGCCACACACCTTGGTGGAGCACATGATTCATTCATATGGTACCAATCTGCACTCTGCCATCGATTCGAGAGTGGGGACATCCCCACAGGACATCTAGTGGGTGAGTATGCATGTAGGAATGGCAAAGTTGGAGGCAGGGTGGGAAGCCACAGGTGCCACATTAGTGGCATACAGGGCTAGGGCAATATGGACCTGAACATGACATTACTCTCACTATCTCCACACAGGTGACAGTGGATACCCTCCGTCCCTGGCTGCTCACACCCTACCGGTGCCCCATGACCCCATCGCAGCAACGCTTCAATGAGGCACATGCCGCCACACTCAACATCATCGAGAAGGTGTTTGTGATGCTGAAGGCATGCTTCCGATGCCTAGACACCTCTGGCGGTGCCCTACAGTACAGCCCCTCAAAGGCCTGTGGGATATTCCTGGCCTGTTGTATCCTACACAACATGGCCAAAGACTGTGGGATAGCCGTACAGGTGGGAGGGAGGGGACAGGGGTCACTGGTGATGCCGTGATGATGAGGGATGAGCAGCCCCCTTGGATGGCATGACCCCGACTGATCCGGCAGGCCCAGCTGCACGGGACACCATCACAGAGAGCATTTTGCACAACTCAGGTAAGTCATGGGCGCCATGCAACCAACACTGTCTAGGCACAACCCACATACACACAGGGTAACACACCAGGGTGCATGATGGCAAGGGTGGAAGGCAGAGGCGCACAAACACACCATCAGGAGGGTGAATAGTTACACGCTTCATGGACACACACACACACACACCAGGCACACAGTGCACAGGGGCAGTGCACAGCAGAGCAGGAACAGACATGTCAAACACACAGATCCACAGACCACCCCACCACCTGTACTGTCCATGTACATGTGTCAGATGCTGGGCACCCACTTGCCCTGGTGTACAGTACAATGCAGGCATCATCATGCACCGCACCTGTGGACAGCAGTCAGGTGGGTGTGCAGATAGTCCATGTGTCCAGCGTGTTGGACAGGGCACCACAGTGCAGTGCCCAGCAGACACACATTGCACACAGGGCAGCACAGACAGGGACCGTGCTGGAGACAGGTCAATCAGTTGGCACTGAGCCATAGCCTGCGGATGCGTGGGCGGCCCGCCATGACCCAGCCACACTGGCCAGGCCAGCATGGGCCCACATGGGGTGGCACCAATGGACCACCAGAGTCCCAACTGCGTGGCGTGACCTTGTCGCACGGGGTCTGCAGCATGCCGAACATACCTGCACCAGGGGTGCTTGGGATGCCCACCAGAACCCGGTGTAGACAGGCTGGGTGTCACACAACACTGAGAATGAAATTGGAGGCGTACTGCATGGGGTTAATCGGTACAGGGGCACCTGACTGGGTGCCCAATGTATACGACAGTGACCAATACCCTGGGTCATCCTGTCTATAGCTGCGGTCACATCAGCCGCATTTGGACCATCTCTGCCAGGATCATTGCATTGTCCTGCTGCTTGCCCTCCACAGCCACACACAGTGCCTCCCCGGACATTGCAACCCGCATCTGCTGCTGTACTGATGCCGCAGCAGGCGGTGTGCTCGTCAAACAGAGTCATCTGCAAATTGGCAACCTGTCCCCAGGGGATGGAAAGACCTGATGCTCAACACCCCTTGAGGTGGGCGGAATCATGGGACCAGGTATGGGCATGTCAACAGGTGGTGTGCATGCGCCACCGCTGAACCTAACTACCCCAGGCCCGGTGGATGACTGCGCTGCTGCCCCTCACCTGCTGTGCCCAAGGGACCAGTCGCTTCCAATACTGTGTCCATAACAGTGCCAGGGACTGCCACAGCCACCGATTGCTGCCCCACCAGTGCTGACAGGCACAGCCTGGGACTGCTGATGTGCTGGCACACTGCGTTGGAACCCGCTAGGTCCAGGAGCGCAGGCTGTCCTGCTGTGTGCCCATTCTGTGACACCGTGTGTCTGCCATTGCGACCCATTGCATTATCAATGGTGCGGGTTCGTTTGGCCTCAGCCACAGGCGTGCTGGCATGCCCATGCCAGAACGCTGGGACAAGAAGGGCACCCCCACCTGACTCACCCGACCGCCAGAGCTGGCAGCCGGAGGCGTGAACACTGGTGCAATGCACGCCGGCTACCAGCAGAGGTGGATGGACCCTCCTCCAACTCTGGCTGCACGTCCACAGTGCACGGGCCCACCACCACTGTCCTCTGCAGGCACACAGGATCTGTTTTTTTTTTTCCCATTAACATTTTATTCACATTTTACGCAGAGACAGCGTGACTGAGAGAAAGACTTTACAAGATATAAGTACAGTATACAATTATCACATTACAAACATGGCAAAACATTTTCTCTGTGATAACCCCTAACCCTAAAAATCCTATAATACCTTAAAAACACCTTCCCTCAACCCCTACATAATATCCCTCCCCTCCCGAGGCATACAACTCAAATCATTGTCATATAGGGTGAGTTCTACAAATCACAATGTATAGAAAGTATCGAACGGAGCCCAAATTTTTCTCAAAGCGGGTAATTGATTGTGTAGGATAGCAATCTTTTTTCAATCCTGAGAAAGTGAGAAGTTCTGCCAGCCATTCAGAATAAGAGATAACCTTATCCTTCCAATGACGAAGAACCAATTTCTTAACTGTGACTGAAATCAAGGCCATGTAATATTTTCTATTCCTAAATGGAAAATGGACATATCCCCAGCAGACACACTCTGGCTTGAACATATCCTCCAATCCCAATAGGGGTCCAACTTATCGATTTCTGACCATAGAGGAACTACCTTAGGGCATTCCCAAAAATATGCAAGAGGTCCCTCTATCCTCATTACACCTGCAACATTTGGGTTCTTTAGCAGATTCAAATCTGTTAACTTCTGAGGAATAGTAAATATTATATGGTACTTTAAACTGTATGAGCTTCAATTGATCATGCCTGATAAACTGTGACAAGTAAGCCAAATCTCCTTCCAATCTAAATTAATATTAGAATACAGAGGCCCAGTAAGAGCAGGGGCAAGATTAACGGAATAGGCCCAATGGAACAGAACGGTATAGATCTTAGAGATTGCCTGTGGGATTCATATCAAGGGCCATATATCCGTCAGAAACTGGACTTTAGGAGGCTGTACCTTCTCCCTGCCCAACTTCTGAAGCAGTACATGACGAAGCTGGTATATTTTGAAAATATCTTTAGTAGCTAGATTAAACCTATCTATCATCCCCAAGACAGGAGCCAACTCCCCCTCCTCGGTAAGAAAATCCCTCAAGGAACAGTTATCAGGCAATTTCAACCAATCAGACCTGATAGTGCTATTACCTATCAAAAACCGTGGATTGCCCCAAATCGGTTGGTCCCAGTCTTTGACCAAAGTCAGATTTAATAAAGCCACAAGCTGATTAAGAATTTTAACATTACCCCAATGGGAGATTTTTTCAAAAGAGGAAGTGCTTTTGGGTTAAATAAAAAAAGCTTCAGGAGTAATACACATTTTTAATGAAGTTTTTCTAAATTAACCCATAAAGAAACATAGTTTTGATACTGATGTTGGGTCATCATGCATGGCCCATCTGCCTCCTACTCAGCTGAGCTGACCCAAAATAAAAGGCAAAATGGGGTAACCTTAGCCCTCCCAATGACTTAGGGGCGGCTAGTTTTGAAGTAAGCAATCTGGCCTTTTATATCCCCAAATAAGTCTGCAATTATATTGTGAAGTTTTTTAAACCACGATAAGGGAAGCCAAATATTTAACATACTCAAAGGTTAAAAAAGTCTGGGGAATATATTCATTTTAATTATGTTTATCCTCCCCCAAAGTGAAAATGAGAGTTGGGTCCACCTCTTGAGGTCCAGTTCAATAGTATGAACAAGAGACTCCAAATTTGACAGACGCATCCTTACAGAGCTGTTTGTCAAGGAGAGACCAAGATATTTAAGAGAGTCAGAATTCCACTCTAGGCCTAGCTCTATAATATCTTGTTTAAATAACCTATTATTAAGGGGTAACCACCGTTTTATCTTAGTTTAATTTATAATTAGCTACAAGACTGAAATTCTTTATTAATTTTAGAAACTTGGAATAGACTTGGTAGGTCTAGAGACATAGACCAAGAGATCATCATGTGATGCAGTAACTTTTATAGTTTGGCTCCATACTTTAATACCCTCTATTTCTCTTTACTACCAACTATACTTCTTATGAGAGGCTCTAAATATAAATTAAATAAGAGTGGTGATAAAGGGCATCCTGCCTAGTACCCACTTATAGCTGAAAAGGGTTAGAAATAGCCCCATTACAAGCTACCCTAGCAGGAAGGATTCAGTATAGTGTTCCAATCCACTCTAGGAACTTCGCCGGGAAGCCAAACTTCTTCATAGTAGAAAATAGAAATTCCCAATAGACCCTATCAAAGGCCTTCTCGGCGTCCAAGGAGACCAGAGCTAACGGGAGGTTGGACCCCTCGGAGGCCGAGAAGACATGTGTCAGTGTCCTAAAATGATCGGCCGAGGACCTACTCTTCATAAATCCAACCTGCTCATTGCCTATCAATTTAGGTAATACTCTATTAATTCGCTCTGCCAAGACTTTAGCCAGAATCTTTATATCACAATTTAATAATGAGATAGGTCTATAACTGGCCGGTTTTACAGGGGGTCTATTCGGCTTAAGAATTAAGATTATGAGCGCCTCTGAAAAAGCTCTATCCACTTCCTGGCCAGAAAGAACATACTGAAATAACCTAAGAAGCATAGGTGCCAGTTTCTGGGAAAATTTTTTGTAAAGTTAAGCGAATACCACGTCAAGGCCGGTGTTTTATCTGAGAAAGACTCTTGATAGCTAACTCTATTTCCTCCTGAGTTATATCTGCTGTGAAAATAACTGATTGGCTTCATCCAACATAGGAGGTCCAGACCCTCCAGGAAGGATGAAATTTCTAAGCTAGTAGGGAGGTCCATCTTTTATATAAGGTTTCAAAGTATTGACGGAAAACCTGAACCATTTCATCCGGAGAAGTCTTGACACAACCCTCCTCTTCAGATAGAATCCCTCAATAAAGGCGAGAGGATTCAAGTTGTGCAATGCGTCTAGCAAGAGTTCCGGATTTTCTCCATATCCACATACTTAGCTCTGGTTTTGATTAGAGCTAACTCCACTCTGCTCTCCTAAAATCCTAAGATAAGCGTCTCTCGTTTTAACCAAGTCCTCCTTATCCCCTTCTTGTGGATGTGTGGAAATCTTAGATTCTAAAGACCTAATGCGGACCAACAACTGAGACATAGTCTGCTCCTTTTCCTTTTTCTTTTTAACAGCTATACTAATTAATATCCCTCTTAGATAAGCCTTGAATGCCCCCCAGAAAATGTCTGGAAGGACATTATCATCTAAATTATTTAGGGTAAATTCGTCTATTTGCTCAGATATGAATTTGGTAAACTTGGGTACTCTTAGAATTTGATTGTTCATCTTCCACCTATTCCCTTTTTTCAGGAAAGATGGAAATGAAATTGTTACTGCCAACGCTGCATGATCCGAGATAGGGCCTGCAACGATATCCGAGTCTAAAACCCCTCTAAGAAGAGATCGAGAGAGGAATATATAATCGAGCCGGGATGCCATCCCATGAACTGGGGAAATGAAGGTGTATTCCTTAGACTCTGGGTGGAGGACTCTCCAGACATCTGCTAGTCCCAGTCGATCTAGAAGTTCCCCCATAGCTCGAGAAGCGGGGCTATGGTATACATGAGATCTAACGGATCTATCCATTAAAGGATCCAGAACTAAGTTAAAGTCCCCACCCAGAATCATAGGAAGCTGAGCAAATGGTAAAAGAACCTTCAACAGGTTCACCAGAAAATCCCTGACTGTCTACATTGGGGACATAAATCGAGCCAATTAAAATTTCGGCATTCTGCAATTTCCCTTTAACTAATACAAATCTGCCCTCCTTATCCTGAACCACTTGTACTGGAGTAAAAGATATAGATCTATGTATTAGTATCATTACACCTCTACTCTGAGTGTTACCCTGAGAGGAAAAAACCTCTGCAATTTGTAATCTCCTCATGGAGTTGGCCTCCAGTTGGAGTAAATGTGTTTTCTGTAAAAATACAATCCCTGCCTTGAGAAGTTCAATATGTTTCAAAATTCTATATTGTTTAGTTTTAAGCCGTGCACCCTTAACGTTCCACGTAAGAAATTTAACCCGTATGTCTGTAGCCATACTTATTCAGAAAGGACCAGAATATAGTATGCACGCCCTATTACTATACTCAAAAAGAAAAGAAAGTTCTCTAAAACCTGAGACCCAGTGAACTAACCCATGTGATGCCTCGAAACCTAGTTTCCCACTCTCTAAAGCCCCCAAATACCCACCAGCCCCACCCATCTGCCAGCGCCCCCCAAACAGCCCCCATCCCCCATCCCCCCCTTGCCCCAATCTCATCTCACGGCCCATGACAACAGCCCACTGAACCCATCCGCCAGCGCCCACTCCTACCACCCCACAACCTTCTAATAATACCCCGATTTTGCACATGACCTCCTAACACAACTTATTCCAACAAATATCTAAAAAATAATGGAGAGAAACCAGGATCCCAAATACCTCCTACCCTGCCTGTAATTAATACAAGCTTGAATGAGGCAGGAGTAGGAGAGAGAAATGTAACAAGAAAAGAGGATTGTTTGGATCACTCATGGCTAAATATCAAGAGAGACCTCCCAAAATAAATCCCGGTAGAAACTCAGAACAAGGTGGGGCATGCCCCATTATTTAGGACCCCATATGATCACTAAAAAGTTAAGTCATATCCGGACTATACTATCAGTTATTCATTCTATGTCAGCATGTACCTATAGCATAAATCCAACACGCCCTCTTGTGGTCAACGTAACAAAATAGGGCAGGTTTTGTCATCAAGCTGGTATTTGATACTGTCCAAAATAAACATAAGTCCAACCTTGACTTTGGTATGGCCTAACCTAAAGGTAAAAATTAACATCGTTTACTGCCCACACTAAGGTAGATAAAATAATATAACAAGATAGAGAACTTGGAGAGTAATATCAGGTTCTAAATATCAGGCAGAGATCCCTCAACCCCTTGTTATAAAACAAGTTACTGCACATCAACCGATGTTATATATAATGTAACTTATTCCAGTCACTTAGTCCCAGAACAGCATCTGGAAAAACAGATCCAAAACTGATTCACAGCACTTGTTGCAAACTCTGATATCCTCCGGGCAGTAGGTCCAGCGACACCATCTTATGGCCAGTGAAACAAAATAGGGCAGTCTTTATCATCTGAGTTGATACCAGATGCAGCCCAAGGATGACATAAGTTTAACCTAAAATATGTAAAACCCCACATAAAAGCGGCAATTTACACCCTCTGCTGCTCAACTAAAATTAATGAAGTGATACAGCAAGGATAGTTAAATCAATAAAAGCAACATCAAATAAAGTGAAGTGGGAGAGCAATCCCACTCCATTACTTATTTAAAACAATTCTCCAACCATCAGCTACTTGCTGAGAAGAAAAAGAGTTTTTCGCATTCCACTTAACTCCAAGATCGTGTTCCAGAGGACAAATCCAAAAGTGATCCCACGACATCTATTTGAGAGCTCCCATGTTCATCCAACCTCTCAGGTAGCTTTAAAAAGAGTAGGGAAGGCCAATTGCAATGCAGCTGCCGCGGAGTCATAAGAATCGAATGCTTTCCATTCTTCTGCGATGAATACCTGGAATGTCACCGGGTAGCCCATGCAAAATTTAATACCAGCTGCAATCAGCTTCTTAACCAACGGGTGATACACCGCCCGTTTTTGCCTGATCGAGAGTGGCAGGTCTTGGGCCACTCTGATTCTAGAACCTTCCCAGTATAATTCTTTATCCTCTTTAGCCTTTAGGATAAAAAGCTGCCTCTCCTGGTAGTTGAGAAAGCAAAAAATAAAAGTTCTAGGTGGGGCATTTAGAGGGGGTAACGGGCACAAGGCTCGGTGCGCCCTCTCGATAACATAAGAGGATCCAAATGGCGAGGGTCCAACTATTTTCTCAACCAGTTTTTGGGCAAATTTGGTCTGATCATGCCCTTCAGCCTTTTCCGGTAGCGCAATGACTACCACGGCGACTTCTGCCCTCCAAATCCTCAATTTTGGATTCCAGCTTGATAATTTTCTGACTTAATTTATTCACCACTGGGTCCAGACGCTCTCTGCTCCCCTCCAGAGATTTAATGCGCGCTTCGTTATCAGCAGATCTCCGGGTGAGATCTTCCAAAGTGGTAGTAATACATTTGATTTAGTTCGCCATATCCTGAATGCTATTTTTAAATGGACGAAACTCCTCTAAAAAGCGTGCCAGCGTTAGGGGTTCTTCCTCCTGGCTACCATCTCCTAACCCCTGAGCTGACGAGGAGGCCGAGGCCTTGGATTTCTTGGCAGCCTTCTCCGGAGTCACCGGAGGCATGTGTTTAGGAGGAGGTTTGGCATTTCTGTCTCCATATAAAATAAGCAGACAGGTTCTCCACTGTATCCAATGCCAAAAGAAGCTTAGCAGTGCAAATTTAAAGGGGCTTAAAATTGCAATAAATAGATGGAAGGACGGAGCGCTCGGAGAAAGCAGCTACTCCGTGCACTGCATCACGTGACTCCCCTCAGGCGCACAGGATCTGTAACAGAAAGTGAGAACAAGTTAGTGCATGGGATCAACCTTCCCCCCCACCCCCACCATGTCATACCGTGCAGTGATGGGCTTCCACCTGTCTGGAAGCCACCACCTGAAACGCCCTCGATGGCACTGCACTGCATGAATGCAGCAAGACGGTCATCCACCGGGGTCAGCTGTGCCACCTCTGGCTGGCCCCCGCATGTGGCAGCGCGTGCCACCCTGAGTGCTGCCACCTTCTCCTTAACCCGTCACCTGTCTGTCCCCACCTTCTTCTTACATTCCTGCACGGAGCACTGGTGGCTTCCGTGCAGGTTCACGGTGTGAGCTACCCCCTCCCATGCAGCAGCACGGGCCTGAGGGGTGCCCCACCGTCCACTGAGTAGTGACTCCTCATCCAGGTAGGCCTCATAGAGTGCCTCTGTTTCGGCCTTTGTGAAGTTGGGCCTCCTCTTCCGCCCACCATCTTCCTCCTCACCCAGTCCTTGCTCGGCCATGTCAGGGTCTGTATGGGTGGAAGAGGACACCTGTGACTGTGCAGTTCACAGCATTTTCCCATGACCATGGTCCATAACATCACACAGCATGCAACCCACCTATCACCTGCAGTAACCGAATGTGGCCACTGCAGATCACTGTCACACATTTATAGCGCAATGCATGCAAATCAGGAGTGGAGCAACTTTAATGGGATGCAAATCGCGCCACGGTGCCTTTGAATGGCTGATCAGCTGATTTGCATATGACGGCTGAATATCGTGCTGTTGCGCCTTGCGCAATAAGGTTGGGCCGGTTGAGCCTATGGTGCAGTTCTTTGACTGCGTAGTACACAGCACCGCGCATGCCCAGGTACCTTATGCAGGCATCTGCCGCGCTGATTACGTGCTGTGCACGGTCAGCTATTCATGACACAGCCACCATTGTGCCAGTGGTGCTACAGCGCTGGTCACCACATGGTGCTGTGGCACAACTGTGCAATAGTCCACTGTGGCACTGGCACACAGGCGACTGCTCACGCTGGACGTGTAGACGTCCGATGGTGCTGTGCGTGGCCTTGTGCCACAGACATGACCTTGTTTCCCAACCTTTGCCCCCTTGGCGCTGTACGTCTGGCATGTGTGCAGCTCTATCGTGCTGCTCGGTAACAGTGCAATAGGGACCGACGGTGCTGCCTGAACAGCGCGATAGGGACAGATAGGGTTGTAATGCGCAACATTTCACGTGGGTCTGCCGCACTGTGGAGCACCATATTGCCTACTATCAAGTTGCTGGCATAGTGCGCAGAGGCTCCCCAGTGGAGTAGCTTGGAGTGGTCAACCTAGTGGCCGTGGTTGGCCTCACTATGGGCCACTGTTTTGGGGGGGAACCCCTAGACTTGGCCCTCACCCAAGTGTGGCAGCAGGTGGCCACTGCACTGGAGCAGGTCAAAGGGTGGCACAGGACAGTAAAGCAGTGCAGGCACTGCTACAGTGACCTGTGCAGGAGGGAGCAGGCACTGCTGGCATGCCTCAGGTCCCGTGCCAGGAGGGGCATTGTGCCTAGGCCAGGTGGGTGACCCATCTATGCACCTATATTGTACGCAGGGATATGACTGTGTATTGGGGCCAGAGCATGGGGGAGGGTTTTTCCATGGTTGGCTATGTCAATGTTTGCAGGTGTGTGATGCATGGGTCTGGCTGTGTGGGCAGGCACACTCATTGGTGCAGGGGTCTGTCTGCGTTTGGATCTCACTAATGTGCTTCTCAACATTTGTTTCCCACAGGCATGGAGGAGCGGAGGAGGGCCCAGGCTGAGTCGCACAGGGGTGCTGCAGGGGTGGCCGGCAGAGGAGGCGGCAGTATGGGCCCGCAACAGCAGCAGCAGCATCTGCAGCAGCAGCCACCACAGCAGCAGCAGCAGCGGCTGGATGAGGGTGAGTGTCATTACATCATGGATGCTATTGTGTGCAATGGGGGGGATGGGGCATGGCCACCATCCATGGATAACACTGCCATGCCCACGACTTGTGACAGTCAGCACTGTCCAGTGGCACTGCGTGTCTGTGAGTGCATCACTGGTGGTCCATGCATGCACTGGGCACATGGCTGTGGCACTACCTTCCCACCATGTAGACATGTCACTGTACTGCCTTGGTTGTGCTGTGCTGGGCATGGGGGTGTGTGTGTTGTGGCACACATGGCTGTTGCTGCCTGGTTGGGCTTGGCCCATGCACGATCACTGTGTGTGTGTGTGTGCAGTCCATCACAGGGGCATGGCACTTGGCTGTATGCCATGCATACTGGGTGGGCTTCAGGGTTGTGTACAGTCCTAGGCATTGATTCTGTTCCCTTGCCCTAGGTGTACGGATCCTGCACAGGATAGAGAAGGCCATCCACCGCCTGATGGAGGTGTAGCAAGAGACGCTCAGCATACTCAGGGAGATGAATCGAAGGGGTGTGCAACGCCGGAGGAGGCCACAGGGTCCGGGCCATCCTGCAGATCCGCAGCCTGGGGGACAGTAGCTGCCCCACATCTACACCCTTTACCCTTCCCTCACACCCTGCCTTCCCTCACCAAGTTCTTCACCCCTACCCCACACCAACCGCTACCTTGTACCCGTACCCCCACACCTGTATTGTATATACATGTATATAGTGTTATTGTTGTTCCTGTTGTTGTTGTTCTTCTGTTTTTCATTGAATATATATATATATTTTGTTATGAATACTGTGGTGGTCTCGGATTTGCAGCTGGCTATCGGTGCTCAGTTGCAGTGGTGTGCATGGCATCTGATGTGGTGTGGTCCTGGGATTGTGTGTGTGTCTGCATGGGGGGGTGTCCCTGGTGTGGTGGTGGATGTCAGCCAGTCTGGCCGTGTGCTGCCCCACTCCACTGTGGGCTCCTGGTGGGTCTGGCTTTTATGGTTATGTGGTACACATGGTTGCATTGTGCCAGGTGGGGGGGCATGGTGGTTCTGGCAGTGCCAGTCACACTCACTGCTCATAGGTGGTGTCTTGGGGTTCCAGGGCATAGTGTGCTGTGCACAGTGGGGGCTGTGGTACACCTGGGTTGTCCGGCCCCTTTGTGTGGCAGTATTTGCTTGACAGTGGGTGTGCTGGGGCGCCGTGGCCCTGCTGTGCTTTGTAGGCTTGTCCCCATGGGCCAGTGGATTTTCCGTTCCTCCACCGGTAATGCTGTGCTTCGGGTGTGGGTGTTGTTAGTTCTCACACTGTTCCCAGCCCGTCTGTGGCATGGGTGGTGGGCCCCTGCCTACCTCCCTGGTTGTGCAGTTCCATTGCTCTGCTGCTGGGGGGGGGCTCCCTGCTTGCACTATGGTGCATCTCGACTGCTCAGCTGGGCTGGCCTTGTTGTGCTATGGTGCGACATATGTGCTCAGTTTCCCCTACCTGGTTGCGCTATGGCAGAGGTTGTGCGATATTCAGACATTGGCTGGTTGTGCAATTTGACTTGCTCCACGTTTGAATATTGCATCAGTTGCGAATGTGCGCAATTGACTTGTGCTTGCTCCTGCTGTTGCTCACATTTTGGACGCAGTTTGAATATCTGGCCCATACTGTCTAAAATGATGTAGTCTCCAGATGTCAGTAAGACCTAAATCTTGCATTAGCATTGAAAGCGCAGTAATATTTCTAGGGTGGGAATCACATGCAGAGTTGCTTCTGTCTAATTGTGCCTCTAGAGCTGAGTTGAAATCTCCACCTACTGGTATAGGAGAATTGTTGATATTGCTGTTCATAATTTGTTGGGCCAGATTGTGAAAGGATTCGGGTGAGTTGGAGTTAGGGGCATAGACGTTAACTAACATAAGGGAACTTAGGGGATTTATGTAGCAAAATAGCAACTCGCATTTTTTGGAAGAAGAAGATGCATATACTTTACCAACCAAATCCCTTCTGAGTCTGTCGACGTCCTCTAATAAAAGTGTGGTGTCTTTTAAGAAAGCAATGTGCATTTTATGTTTTTTGAGATAAGTATTTGCTTTCATTTACAAGGTGAGTTGAGTCCCTTAGCATTCCATGAATGTAGAATTAGATCACTCATGTTACTAGAAAGATGGATGGGAGGATAAGAAAAGAAAGTAATGGACTCTTGTTGGGAAAAATGGAGGATGTCACAGGCTCAAAAGGGAGAGGATTAATATAGTCAAGTGTGTGCAGGATAATTAAATTGTGAAAATACATATATCTTTGGTGAATATATCCATTGAGACTCGCTAAGAAGGGGGATAGTAAGGTGAATATAGAAAACATGCATTATTACTAAACAAAGCGTATGGAATTATTATAACACAGTGTGAAATTCTTGGGTAGTATAGCAGAATAGGAGTTGATGAAAACACCTAGTCTCTCCCGTTACACTACAAGGCATGTAAAAGCGTAAGTAAATCTTGGGAGAAAGTAATCTTAAACCCAAGATACAAACTATAAGCAGCTATTTCTATAAAGTTGTAACTATGACTAGTACTAGGGTAATCATAATAGTTCCCGGGGGGGGGACCATAAACATCGTACCATATATGAAAAAAGGGATTACAAATAGGTATTACATCCCAGCTATAATATTGTAGCTTGAACTTGAGTTAAACTAGAAGAAGAACTAGGCTGAAACAGTATTACAATAATACGGACAATATGTCAACATAATTTAGCTAGGTCCTAAAATATAAGATAGGCTATACTTATGCCCTCTACTATGTACTTGCTCACATAACCATAATGACTAGACAAAGGGGGATTTATATGAGAAGGATGTTCAGGTAAAAGGTGGGGAGGGTCCTGACGGTGTAAGGATTTATAGGGTATTGTAATATTGTTAGGTCCAGTTTTGTATAGAGAGGGTATGACTGAAGTGGAAATCATGTATTAGACAGGTATACATAGTCACCTTAGCAATATACTATTTATAATGAATTCAGACTGTTCAGGCTTCGAGGGACTGTGCACACTGGTTATGAATACTAGGTATTTAGTAATAGTACATGACCCAAAAATCTCCCTTAGGAAAAGAAGATAAATACTTTTAGTGAGATGACCAGATCAGATGAGGGCCAAGCAAACTCAGCTGTGAAATTGTAACGTGAGCTTAGACAAGCCCATGTCTTAAAGGCTTCAATTCAGAATGTGCTATCTGTTATTAGTTGTGGCCCATTAAGTAAGATAATAAAGGTAAGACACCTCAAAAATAGGCTGCAGTGCCTAATTATATGATAAAATAGGAAGATGAGCAAAAAATAAATAATTCTGTGCAAGTTGTTGATGTACCATTAATGGAAAGAGGGTATAGAAAAGGATGAGGGGGGTGGGTGAGGGAGGGAGCAAGAGGAATGTCAAAGGATTAGATGTTAGACTAGGATAAAGTAGTAAAAAAATAACAATAAGCAGCTAGGGACCTTGTTGAAATAACACCAACAAACCATAAATCCATAATACTATATAAGTGACATCAGATGTGTGGGGTGATATTGGGTCACTTATGAGTTAAGCAAACATCCACCTATAATGATTATGTGAGAAGGACATGTTGTCAAAAAGGATGATTGGCCTCACTGAATGGATGTAGAAAACATTGAGCAAACATAAATTAGTTTAGCAGAGTGGGGGAAATATGCCATTAATAATAAACAACCCAACACTAGAAGTACTTGAAGATTGGCAATATGTACAACATTTATGAGAGTAACTATATATAGTATATTGCAAACATCGCACTGAAGCAAAAAAATTCTTACACTGTAATGCTAAGGTAATGCCTAAATAATATGGCATAAATGAGGTAAATTTAAACTGGAAGCCTGTGACCATGATGTACAGCTTAGCTCATTCCAAACCAGCTGGGTGCGATAGTATGCACTCACAGGGAATGCACTACATGGTTAAAGATTAGGCAAATCTGGCTATATCAAAGAGCTAAGGTTGATTAAAGACTCTTACTTTGAGAGATATTGACATGAATTGGTGCCAAGTTATTATTTATAGCTGCTGTGTTTATGCGTACTTGAGGAAGCAACAGTCGATTTGTTTTTTAGCTTCCCCTTTCAATTCTTTTTAGGAGGCTCTGCCTTTTTCAAGGGGGAGCTGATCACCAGTTCAGCCCAGGAGGAATCAAGGGACTTGCTGGACTGCAATACATCTTTGAGATCGTTGAGAGTGGGATCCATAGCAGCATCTTGAAGGTCTTTTTGTGAAGAGTGCGAGTCATCCTGCAGTGGGGAGAATTTGTTGGAGAGGGTGAGCAGTGTAGAGAAATCTACATGTCTCCCAGTCTGAGGGGAAGAAATAGATGGTGTGGTATCTTCACAACAGGTATGTCTAGTGGGATGAGCATTTAAACACTTTTTGTCTTGTAGGCAAGCTGAGAGCCAGACAGGAGGTGCTGTAGAAGCCGATAGTGATGTGGGTTTCTCGGGGCATTTAGGATCTGTCGCCATATCCTGGATATGTTGGCCTGATCATGGATTTGCAATGTTGGTGAGATAGAGGGTTGAATCAGTATTACCTGACAAGGTGGTTACAGGCAGGGTCTCACCAAGAAATGAAGCAAGGCCTTCAGGGGTATTGAAGTCTTTAGATGAGTCCCCCAGAAATAGATGCATGACGGCCGGGCAGCACAACACAAATTTAATCCCTCGGTGATGTAAAACAACTTTGATCAGGTTGAAAGCTTTGCATTTTTTGGCTAGATCTTTTGAGAAGTCCCTGAAAATGGATATTTTATGCTCTTGCCATGTAAGCATTCCCACTTGTTTTGCACAGTTAATGATCAGTTCAGTATGGGCATAGTTTAGGAATCTAGAGATGATAGGCCTGGGTTTCTGATTCAGACCAGGCCTCAGACCCAAGGTGCAGTTTGATCTATCAATAGTGAGGTCTTGGCCAGATGGAAGTTTAAGCATGACTGGTAACACATGCATTAGAGATGCATTAATGTCCCCAAGTTCTGTACCTTCAGGAAAGCCTAGGAATCTGATGTTGTTGCATCTGTTTCTATTTTCAATGTCATCAATTTTATCTTGTAAGTTTCTGATAACTCTATCTTATTCCCTGATGGTGGCATGCAGATAATTGATGGAACTCTCATTTTGAGTTACTTTAACTTCAGTGTCATTAATTTTATGGTCAAGTATTTGCATATTGGTGCTGTTTTTGCTGAGAGACTATTTTTAAATCATTAATCTTATTAATAAGTTGCTGAAAAATTGACTCCACTCTGCTAAGGGAATTGTTTTGCAGAGGTTGCTCAGCCATTGTTGTAGGCCTGCACAGAGGAGCAATGTAGATGTGTAGAAGTATATCTGTAGAGTTATAATATGAAAACTAATATTGTACCAGAGCTGATCTGTGATGTTAGTACTGTTAGGATTTAGTTCCTGACAAATGATGGTAATCTTGCAGCAGGAGGATGGACGATGATAAATGGTAGTCCCAGGGAGATGTAGAGTTAAACTGCCATCTTTTCAATACTTTATTTTTTTGAAGATCACTCTGTGATAGATATTACATACTGTATGATGGAAGAATTGCCATGTTCCCTGCCATAAATCAGCATAATGACTCAACACGAGTGCTGTACGTAACTGCAAAATTCTACCTCCACTGCAATTCAGTGGAATTCTTCCTAAGGGAGAATGGTGGAATAGGGAAGACAGGTGGAAGTATCTACAGCAGTAGGAATGGAAGAAGTGGAAGTCAACAGAAGAGTATGCACCAAGGAGGCATGGAAGGATAAGGAGCAGATCCAGAGTATCGCTAGGGCAGTATAAGATGGGAAAGAGCTAGATGTCATTGTCTACTTGGACACTAGTCACCTGGCAAGGGACAGGGTAGAGGTAATGCAAGAAAATTTCAGGGAACTGGGAAGGGGCCTCTAACAGGTGGCATGCATGGTGGCTTTTGCCAAAATATTACCTGTATATGACTGTATAGGGGATCAGACATTCCACTCCAGGGCTTTTAACAATTTATTGAAGACATGGTTCATGGAGGTGGGCTGTGGCTACACTTGAGACTGGGGCCAACCTGAAAGGATATGGGCCTCTGTGGGAGAGATGGCATGCATTTTTCTAGAAGGGGGAGCACAGTCCTTAGTTTAAAGTTCAAATGCTACTCGGATGAGAATTTAAACTCACCTGGAGGAGGCTGTAAAACCAGGAGAGGCAAACATTGCCCCCCCAAATGAAAAAGCAGCAGGGAGTGAGAGCCTGAAGGGAGTAAGATCCCGCCCCCCCGGGCAGGGGCGCAAAAAGTCAGAAGGGCTGAAGAAGAAGACAAGGGAGTTATAAATCAGGAAATCAAGAATGAGTAAAGGAAAAGGTAACACGGGAAGAGGTGATAGTAGTAGTAAAAATCTTTATTTTTAGACAGGAAATAGATGGAATAAACACATCATTAGGATTTAATCCTATTTACAAGATAGTTCTGTACCAAAGGGTTTTGACAATTAACAATCATACAATACAACATATTTAAGTACAAAATACAGTTTTAAATAAAAATATCAGTTGACTATATGAACTCAAATACTCAACAATACTCAACATGCTATAATAATCATTTAAAGTGCATAGCACGATTTTATACATAAACAACACCCCTAGCATAGCCTTCATCTAACAATTCATAGCATACGAAACCCAACATCCTATCTACTCACACCCAAAAAGTGCTAGTGTTCAGCCCTATTTATCTAGCCATAGCACTCACAGGGAACACTAAATTCTAGTTTAATGTCTATTATAAATGATTTTATATCGTTATATATTTTATGAGTTACAGATGTTATAGAGTTCCACAATTTAATAGTAATCAATGGAAACCTCATATCACTGTATTTATTTTTAAACTTGGAAAGTACAAGATTTCTCACATTTATACCTAGCAAGTTCTGGTGATATGATTTCTTTTCCAATTTGTGATAAAGATAACTTGGTTGATTTAAATTTAAAACTCTATAAATCTGTGCAGCCCATGCTATTTTTCTTTTACTTTCTTGTGGAAGCCAATCAAGTTCCTCATAAGGTTCTTGAGGATGTACACGATAATCCTTCCTAAGTATAAATCAGGCCAAACAATTATATAATGTATCGATTTTTCTTAACATGCTTTTGGTGGCAAAACCATATACATGATTCCAGTATTCAAGGACTGGGAGAAGAAGTTGATTAACTATAGTTTTCCTCATATGTTTGTTCATACAAAAACTTGACTGGCTAAGTGCCCCCAGTCATTTATTTATTTTGGATATTGTATCAATTATATGATAAGCAAACCTTAAATTTTTGTCTACACATACCTTCAGGTATCTATATTGTAACACCTGGTCTAGGACTTCATTTTTTATTGTTTTTATTTCCACTACATTTTGTTTTTCTCTGATTTTTTACCACCTTTACAAAATAACATACATTTTGTTTTTTTTTACTATTTACTACCAGTCCTGAATCGGTTAACCATGTACATAGTTCTTCAAAGTCTGCCTGTAATTTTACTTCCATAATTTTAGGGTTTTTTCCACTAGTAATTAATAGAGTGTCATTGGCATATACATGTATATCAGAGTATTTTGCAATGTCCACTAAATGGTTTATATATATTAAAAACAATGTTGGCCCCAAAATGGAGTCTTGTGGCACCCCTCTTTGAACCATAGCTTAATCAGATAAATAACCATCAACATACACCTGTTGGGTTCTATTATGTAAATAAGAAGTAAACCAATCACATGATTCCCTAGCTAATCCAACGTTAGCTAATCGCTCCCCCATTAGCCCATGGGCCACAGTATCAAAGGCCTTTGATAAATCTATGAACACCACACCCACTGACAGGTCATCTTCCAACTTCGAAGCTATAATATTCACAATGTCGGTGAGTGCAGTGCTCATGGAAAAACCCTTACGAAATCCAGACGGATACCCAGATAGCACAGAATATTTCTCCAGATAGTCAGTAAGTTGAACCTGCACTAATCTTTCAAACACCTTAGAAATCACAGACAACAAAGCAATGGGTCTGTCGTTTGTAGGTTCAGAAGTGCCCCCCCTTTATAAACTGGAATAATGTTTGCATTTCTCCATCCCTGTGGAAAAATACCTTCTATCAAGCTCCAGTTGTACAGTTTCGTTAAAACTGCAGCAACCACTTGAATGGAGTCTTTCAGACAATGATTTTCTATTTGGTCTAAGCCAAAAGCTTGTTTCACTTTAAGTATTTTTATTTTATCCTTAACTTGTCTACAGGTAACACATTTGAATCTAAATTTTGGTATCCCTGAGTTTGCATTACTCTGATTTACATTTTTAGAGGTTGGGATTGAGATATCTAGATAGGCAAATTTACAAAGTAGTTATTTAATATATCTGCTGACTGTTTAGGAGATTGAAGAATACCTTTACTTAACATTTGGATATGGGGTTTATGGGTCACTGGAGTATCAAACGATTTTATCAACGACCAAAATTTTCTTGTATCTTTATTTTTAGTTTCATAGTACTTTTGTTTTGATTTTCTAATTTGAAACCTTAAAGCATTTCTGGCCTTCTTATACTTTTCCCAGTCCACTGGGTTTAATGATTTCCTGCTATTTTCCAGAGCCTATTTTTTGCACAGATTTGTTTCTTTAATTTTTCTGATATCCAGGGTACATGAGATTTTCTTTACATACAATATATATGGTCAGAAATATGGCAGCTAGGATTCAATGAAAAGAAGTGCAAAATAATGCACCTGGGAAACAAGAACCCAGGGGAAGAATACACAATGGGTGGGGAGGTAGTAACAACAACAAAAAAGGAAAGGGACCTGGGAGTAACCATATCAGATGACCTTAAAGTTAGCAAGCAATGTGAGAAGGCAGTAGGGAGGGCTGGGGGTATACTGGGATGTATAGGGAGAGGCATCAGCAGCATAAAACAGGAAGTTGTTATCCCTCTGTACAGACAGTTGCAGACCCCATCTGGAGTACTGTGTCCAGTTCTGGAGACCCCATCTCTCAAGGACATAGACAGGATAGAGGTAGTCCAGAGGAAGGCAACTAAAATGGTGCAGGGTCTGCAAGAGAAGCCGTATGAGGAGAGACTAAAGGAGCTTAGTATGTATACCCTTGAGGAAAGGAGGGAGAGGGGGACATGATAGAAACTTTAAGTACCTCAGTGGAATCAACAAAGTCCAAGAGGGTAGCATCTTTCAGAAAAAGAGACTTGCAAGAACAAGGGGACACAATTTAAAGATAGAAGGAGGGCAGTTCAGGGGCAATGTGAGGAAGTATTATTTCACAGAGAGGGTAGTGGATGCATGGAACAGCCTTCCTGAGGAGATTGTGGGGTCTAAAACTGTAGGAGAATTCAAGAATGCATGGGACAGACATAAGGCAATTCTTGTGGGGTAGGAAGAAATAGGCTGTTGGTTAACTAGGATCTGCAGCCTATCCTGTAGGTAGGGAAATGGGCAGACTATATGGGCCAAGCGGTCCTTATCTGCCATCAAAGTCTATGTTTCTATGTTTCTATGTTACAAGTTTTATAAGGGGTCAATTCATTACAAATTTCCCTAAACCATTTAGTGAACTCTTGAACTGCTAAATCAAGTGAGGGCATTAAGAACAATCTATCCCATCTAATGGTAGCTAATCTAGCCAAAAAGGCTTCTTTGTTATCATTTTTAAAATCCCTACATTTATTTTTTTCTGGAGTATACCCCACATAATCCCACGTGCAATCCTCAACTTTATATGTACAGTTTATTGAATAATGGTCTCCCAAAATTTGTTGATTTACTTTTATCTTTATAGCCCTAATTTTGGCTGTTACAAACATTAGGTCCAGTATGTTTCCTGAACTAAGTTGTGAGGATTTCCTAGTGGGAGTAAGAATTTTTTGAGTGACATTCAGTTCTTTGAAACTACTCTCTAATGCTTGTCTATGTGGTTTTCCTCACACTGCATTAAAGTCCCCTGTTAGAATTAAATCACAACCCATTGAAAGATTTTGTATAGCCTGTGCCAAATTTTCAAATTCACCTATTATTGTTTTAGGAGGTGCATAGATGACTCTTATAGTTAGTGCAAATTTAGATATTTTAACCAAAAGGCAATCTATAGGCCCAATTTGGCCACAGTATAGAACCCTTGTTTGTCATAAATCCCATTTAGTATATAATAACCCCCCTACCCTTCTGGCCTACCCTATCCAAATGATGGCTGAAAAATCCCTTGAGTTCAACTTCTTTAGTTTCTATGTTCTTATTTAACCAAGTCTCCATCAATTCCTCTATTTCCAGTGAATCGGTTTCTATCCATGCCTTAAACAAATCAATTTTATTTTTCAGTCTCCTTGCATTGTCTTGGATGATTTTCAATTCATTTTTATTTTCAGGACCTGGATTAAGTTCTACATCTTCCCCCAAAAGTAATGATATCATCAAACAGTTCCTCAATTAATAGGGACAGTGACTCCCAATGTTTACTGTATAAGAATTCCTACTCAGTTGAACTCGAATTTTTGAAAAATGGTTTCTACTTCTACATTTAATGGTAGCCTGCTTGCAAAATAATACTCTCCCAAAACAGAAGGGGGGCCCGATTTCCAATGCCAACGCACTTGAAGTCTCTGTTAGGGTTGTGTTTGAAACTTTCCCATACAATGCACAGGTTATAATAAAATAAATCAGTATCCTACTAAGTACCTTCATTTTACTTAAAATATCTATAAATATCTTTAGCAATGTAAAATACGCCTTATTATGTACAGTTTACCACAATCTTTGTCTAAATCTACTAACTACTAATAATATAATACCACGCCCACTGTCTTTAACTAGACTCATACAATTTTCCCAAGTCTAGTTCCTACTCAGATAATCAAACTAAACACAATACCTAAAGGAGGGTCAGAAGGAGCTTCATTGAACAGCAGAGGCAGGATGGGGAAGCAAGGAAGCAAGCAAATAGGAAGTAAGGTCCAGAGAGCCATGTATGCTAATGAAAAGAGTCTGGAAAATAAAATTCTAGACCTGAAGACCATCATGGTGGAGGCTAGCCTAGATTTGGTAGCCCTAACAGAGTAATGTTGAACTGATAGCCATGACTGGGACATGGGTATACCAGGCTACTCTGTGTTCATTAGAGGCAGGGGAGGGAAGAGGGGGTGTAAAATATGTGAGGGTTGGAATCATGACCGCAAAAGTACTGAAGTACCTGGAAGAAAAAGAAGGGTTGAAGTGATGTGGGTAATCCTGGAGGCAGGTGCTGGAGCAGCTATCATAAAGGGGTGGAATATAGACTTCTGGCACAGGGACAGTAGTTAGATAAGGAACTTGGGGAAGCTATCATCAGGATGGCAAATAAGGGAAGTACCGCTAGATTGGGACTTCACTTTGTGAGATGTGGATTGGAACCTTCCAGCTGCAGTTTGGCAAGGAGCAGGGCTATTCTTGACTACAAGTGGCTTTTTTCAGGCAGCTAGTCAAGAAACCCATTAGGTATGGGGAAGTGCTAGATTTGGCACTAATAATCAGGGATGCCATTGCAGACATCACAGTGGGCAGTGACCCAGGTACCAGAAATAACCATACAGTGGACTGAGTGGGCCAATCAGTCATTTTCTGCTAACAGAGTCTATGTTTCTGTGTAAGCCTTTCTGGTTTGGAAAAAATATGGAAAATGAGGAACTTCATCAATTTTCATTGACTGCCACCATGAACATAGAAAATTCCATTTTTTTCAGAACCTGTTTCAGTGATTTATCAAACAAATGCATGGTTAACAAAATTGTGGGAAGGAAGGAAGGAAGGAAGGAAGGAAGGAAGGAAGGAAGGAAGGAAGGAAGGAAGGAAGGAAGGAAGCTAGGTATCCCATGAAATTCACAACAAATTTCTACAAAGCTTTTTACAGGAGGAATTGCAATTCCAGTGACCCTGCAGAGCTTCACTTCATAGTAACCAAAAATGTGCTGTTATAAATTTTCTGTTGGATTAAAGTGGATAATTTGAGCATTTGCTCAATGATTACTGGATTCAAAATACATTTTGAAACCATTCTGAGTCATTAGTTAATGTGGCGCAAAAAGAGGGTTAACTAGTACTATACTCTGAACTTGGCACATAATGTATTTTATTTATTTATTAATTAGCTTTTGTTAACCGGGTAAGCACACTAGACAAGGAATGCTTATTTTCAGGTACGGCCCGGGAGATTACAAGAGCATGGTTTACAAAGCAGTGCAAGGGAATTACAACAATGTAAAATACAAGCAATGAGCAAGGTGATACAAATAAACAGGTACAGGATGAACAGATAAGCATATACATCAAGGGTAAGAGCAAGCAAACAATAGTTACATTTAGTGGAAATAATACAAGTGCAATTTGTTCATTTTGAGGATGGCAAGTGCTGAGGTGAAGGACATGCAGGGTAGATAATTCCACTTACTAGAGCTCAGCGGAGGTAGGGTAACCAGGGAAGTGGAGGGTGCACAACAGGGTCCAAGCAGGGGTAGGGGATATCAAGCAACCTTGGAACAGTTACAGGCTAAGGCAGACTTCAGGTTCAACCAGAAGGAGCTTTTAAAGATGGGATGGGTGGGGGTACATCTGATGGTTGCAGGTAGGGTATTCCAGAATATAGGGGCACATACAGCAAAGGCACAATCACCTGACAGTATACAAGTTTTTGGGACAAGAAAGGATTGCAAGTCAGCTGCCCTTAGCCGGTATGATGGTAGAGCAGGCCGAAGGAGTTTGGACAGGGTGGGTGGGGTGGCATTGCGGATGATTTTGTCTGTGAAGCAGCCCAAGACAAATGATTGATAATTACCTGGGGACAACCATTGTAGTTGATTATATAAATCACAGTGATGGGTAAGTCAAGGGAAGGCGATGGCAAAGCAGCAAATATTATTATAAGCCATATCCCATTTACCAAGGCTAGTTTTTGTGGTGAGGGTAAAGGTTGTCAGCCCATAGATGAGAGAGGGATGGAATAAATTCTTAGCAAGGGCAAGCCATGCAGCAACAGTAAGGAACCCATGAGCCTGGTATGTAAGTCCAAGCTTGATATTTGTTGCACTGCAGACATGTTGAATGTGTAGAGACAGGTCTAACTGGGGGTCAAGAGTAACTCCCAGGTGTCTAAAGGAGCATGTAGTGCCAACTAGGACACTATTAAGACTTAAGACACTGAGTGGGACAGGACACTGTCTGAGTTTGGCAGAGGAGCCGAAGAGCAAAAGTTGAGTTTTCTTTTTAAATTCAACACAAGCTTATTTGTCAGAAGCCAATGTTGCAGTTTATTGAAGTCAGCATGTAGGTTGTGATTTATGGCACACACATCACCTGAGCTAGCTAGGTGGAACAGTTTATCTGCATATAGGGTTGTGGTTCTATGGTAGGGACCATTGGAAAATTATTGATGAAAAGAGAAAATAGGACAGGGCCCAGAATAGATCGCTGAGGGACAACAGTAGTGATAGGAACAGGTTCCGATACAGCTCTATTGTACTTAACAAGCTGTAACCTGCCAGTTACATAGCTGGAAAACCAGTTTACCACCAACACAGAGGGAGTGAAGCTTGGTACACAGTAGGGAGTAATTTACTGGATTGAAGGTCATTGAGAGGTCCATGAAGATAGCTGCAGTTGCATACCCTGGGCCATGGCAATCCTTATATAAGATGTAACTTTAGCAAGGGCTGCACCACTGCTATGTCCTTTACAAATTTCATGCTGTTCAGCTGACAGCAAGGTATGTTTAGACAGGTAGTCCGTCAGCTGCAGTTCAACCACCTTTTCCAGTATCTTGCTAATAGCAGGCAGGGTGGCTATAGGATGGTACAGTACAAGTCATATTAAACTGTTCCTCCGATGAGTTGCATTAGTATTTCTGACTGAGTTGCATAAGTGTTGCAGGATCCAGTGCAAATTCCTACATGAACTGTTTCTTAAGATTTAAAACTCAGTTTTGCATTTCATTGTGACTGGGCTGCAGATGCATTCTGAATAAGCTGCAAAAACATTTCTCAAACATTGCTCTTGAACTGGTTAAGCATTGAAAAACAATACAGTATGAGTTGCCAATGCATTGCCAACTGTAAAAAAACAATGCTACTGTAAACCAGCTCATTTGTGTGACAGTTTAAAGTGACTTGTACTGTAGTTTTCTATGCATTTCCGGTCACCCTGCTTGAAAACAGGAACAACCTTTGCTACTTTCCAGATTGCAGGAACAATTTTCAGTATGGCAGTGCCTGCCTTTCCCCAGAAAGTGGCACATTGCAAATTATTGATTCAAAATGTTTCAGGATGCCGATGAGAAGTGCAATCTCTAAAGTGCTGAACTGCAACTGTTATCAGGTTGCAACATGGCACTATACCAGGCCTATCACATGATACAGTACTTCCTTCCAGGAGTCTCCTCTTCATATTTCTCAATTGTTCCTGATGTTCAGGAATGCATATTATTTTGAATCAAAAATATACCTGGCCCTTCCTAAATTTGGCATTTCTGCCACAGAAGTGTGGTGATTTGAATCATAAAATTGTTAGAAATAAATGTTACAGTCTGTTCTCCTTCAAAAATTATTTTTTGTTATCAATAATCACATATTTTAACAGTTTATTTGGCTCATACTGCAATTTTTTAAGAAGTGTGCCTGATTTTGGTAAGCCTTGACCCTGCAATGTGGTGCGATGGATTTGAGGGATATATCCCCTTTCATTACTGCTTCCAATGTGTTGGGCCAGTAGTTCTTCTGTTCCATGGCTGATGGTTAAGTGTCATGTCTTCACGTCTACTAACCATGCAACTTCCCAGTAGTCCACAATACCCTCCCTATGTGTCCTGTGCCATCTGGTGTAGCTTTCTGTGAAGGCATTCCTCAGTCAGCTCTATCCCACTGTCTGAAGGCAGCTGAATGCAGCAAGCATACCCATTACTACCTATTTATAGCAGCCAGTAACCCTAAGAGATCACAGGAGGCCGCCATCAGACTTTTAAGGACTACCAGCCACTTGTGTATGACCCTGTGGCTGTTTGCATGGAAGCCCCTGGTTCCATTTTCACATTTATGAGAATCCATTTCTGACCATGCAAAGTAGTTGCAGCTTCCACTGAGAAGTGCCCAACTGGATCAGCAAAGTTGTTAGCACTACGTGGTTGTATGAACCACTTAAGAACAGAAGCCCTTAAGCTCACATCAAGACACTAATGTTGGCCTTAGTAGATGAGTGCAAGATTAAGGGCTCATGTTCAGGGAAAGTGCTGGCAGTCAGGGGAAAACAGCAGTTCTTTTGTTCTTGGTGAATCATGCCATATTTTCCCAGCCTTCTAAGGATTAAAATATCCAATCCTTCTATGGGCAGGATTTTTAAAAGAGATTACGTAATTCTGACCCATTGTTAAGACTTCCACTTGGCATTCCAAAAATAGTTACTTTTAAATTTAGGTATATCTGTTAGATGTGGGAATGTGTTAATCGTGCACAAAGAAACTATCATAGGAATCTTGGCAAATACTTTCTGCTTAGATGTATAGTAGATAATTAAATTGGGTTGTGAAATCTGGAAACCCCTTATGAAACTCAAGCTTAATTTCTTTAGTTAAATAACATGATCTGGTCCTATGAAAATTGCAGCAAAGATAGAGAATTGGTGATAGGAGAAGCAGACGATGAAAGCTCCCCCACCACACACACAGACACAGTGATGACTTCAAATGTTCTGAAACACTTGAAAAATGAATTAGAATAGAAGAAACTAATTTTAATGTTAATTGGACCTATCCAAGCCTCAAAAAGAATCTTGAAATGCTGGTGGTGGTCAGGGCCACTCCAAGACATTTACCAAAATGCAATCCCACCACTCCAAGATAAGTTCATGCCTCTACTTGATGTATAATTATCACAAATACCCACCCCACCGATATCATAATCCTCCCTCCCCATGGATACCACAAATCCCATAGATGTAACATAGCTTTGACTGTTATCAGTTCAGACTAGCAGTATTATCCAGCACTAGGGAATTTCCCATCTCACATTATCATCTGTTATTGACCAGGTAAGAGTATTCCTGTAGCAATAACATAAGCTCAACTGCAGTCTCTGGCATCCCAATAATTGAGGGAACTGTAGAGGAGGGGGTGGGAAGAAATGTTTAGCCTTGAGGCTCATTGCAAAACCCATACTGCTTAGAAGGCAACAATAATTCTGTTAGTAGCTTGGCAGAAGGCACCAGGAGGAAGGAGTGCTGTGTGACTGGACTTCTCTACTGGGACTAAAGAAGTAGAACTCTTGTACTTGGACCTTTAATTTAGGGTAAAAAAAAAACTCACAAACAAAACAAACAAAGAATTAGTGTGTTTGTCTGAGTTATCTGAACTGAATGGTTATCTGAACAGTTATCTAGGTGTAAATCTCAGGTGATTGAAAGGGCTTGATAGCTGTGCAGTTTAAATTACTTGTAGAAAGATCTAGTAAGTAGGGGGAGTGGCTTAGCTAGAAGGAAGCTAAATTTAAAGACTGCCTTAGAAAGATTCTGTTAATAGCTTGGCAGAAGACACCAGGTGGAAAGAGTTCTGTGTGACTGGACTTCTCTACTGGGACTATATTGCCCTCCTTCCCTCCCCTCCACTCTTCCACCCAAAGCTAGTTCTACTTTTATAGGTACAGGATTTGACTGACAACAGGAACTTCCTGTTTTGGAGAAGGAAGTGAGTGATAACACAGCCACCAATGACCCACCATCCTAGAAGGGCAAGAGTAGCTCTCCAGTCCCCTCTAGCTGCTAGAGGCCCGCCTCTGAGCAAGTAAGGGGTCTACTGAAAAATATAGGATATTTCTGTCTCAGAGCAGGACACTCAGGAGCTTAAAGAGCACAGAGGCAGAAAGTAAGTAGAGAGAGAAGAGAAGAGAAAGAAAAAAAACAGAGGAAAGAGTAAGGATTCCAAACAACAGTTAAGGGGCCAGAAATAAAGCATGACGGGAGTGGTGTAGTGCAGTGGCTATGGAGCAGCAGTCTTCCGGGAGACGTTCTGGAGGATGCGGTGTTGTCCCTTCTGCAGACAACTCTCTGGGCTGAGGAAGGAGGTTGCTCATCTCCAGGCTGAGTTGGCCAGGATTTGTGGGACCTCCTCTTCCATCCAGGGACCACCGGTGCCACTGCCGTTGCCTCATAGGTTGCCAAGAAAGAGGAGCGGTTGGACCACAGTGGGCTCAAAGAGGGTGAGGGTGGTGGAACAGAGGCGCATCCCTGCAGTTGTACCTCTCCACAATTTCTATGCCATTCTGGCAAAGTGTGGTTCCTCTATGGAGGGACCTGCAGTGGAGACCAAGGAGGATACTGGGAACCTCCACAAAGGAGCACCACAGGAGGGTGGCATGGGATCCCACAGGGGTAGGAAACAACTCCTGGTGGGGGACTCCATTGTTAGGAAGGTAGAACTGGGGGAGGAAGGGGAGAGGGAGCTAAGGTGTCTACCTGGTGCCATGGCTTGGAGGGACTGGGAGCGAATCCTCAGGATTGCCAGAGCAGCTGCACAGGGAAGGGAGCTGGATGTCATTGTCCACCTAGAGACAAATGACCTGGCTTAGAAAGGGATTAGAGCAGTGCAGGAAGAGACTGTGGAATTGGGAAGGGGCCTTAGACAAGTAGCACACACGGTAACCTTGTCGGAGGTGCTGCCCATC
This sequence comes from Neoceratodus forsteri, assembly GCA_016271365.2. Lineage (NCBI taxonomy): Eukaryota > Metazoa > Chordata > Ceratodontiformes > Ceratodontidae > Neoceratodus > Neoceratodus forsteri. The sequence continues at coordinate 435,592,852 of CM057451.1, read as the reverse complement.
TATGGCGTAGGAGATGCTAGGGTGTTCCACACAATGGGATTCAATCAGTGGTTGAAAAACTGGTGCAGAGCTCAGGGATTTGGCTTCACTGGGGACTGGGGGTCTACCTGGAGTGATGCAAGCCTATACTGGTATGATGGGCTGCATCTGTCCAGGAGGGGAACCAGGATCCTAGGTGATAGGTTTAAATGCTTCATTGGCAAGCATTTAAACTAGCCAAGGGGGGAGGCACTGGAAAGGAGCAGGAAATCCTAGCCCCCAAAAATCACGGTAGTAAGTGCGGTAAACACCAACATAGAGGTGTCGATAGGGAGAAGGGCAGGGGTAAATGGGAAAGTGACAAAGGCAAGAAGGACAGGGATGGGGCAAAAGGAATAAGGCCATCAGGAAATGGAGGGTAATGAGTACCAATGCCCATAGTCTGGGCAACAAGCTCCCTGAGCTGGTGACCTTGATGGAAGAGGGATGCCTGGATATCACAGCAGTCACAGAAACATGGTACACAGAGAACCATGACTGGGATGTTAACATACCATGGTACATAACCTACAGGAGAGATAGGCAGGGCAGAAGAGGGGGAGGAGTAGCTCTCTATGTAAAGGAAGGGATAAAAGCAACTGAACAAAAGAGTAAACAGGGAGGAGAGGAGGCACTGTGGGTCACCTTGGAGACTGGAAAGGGCACCACAATCTGCACAGGGGTTGTGTACAGACCCCCATGTCAGGGGGAGGGAATGGACAAGGATATGATAGAAGGCATTCTTAGGATGGCAGAGAAAGGGAAGATACTGTTGATAGGAGACCTGAATATGCCAGATGTTAGCTGGAGCACATTTGCTGCAGCCACATCCAAGAGCAGGGCCATTCTCGATGCCCTAGAGGTGGCAGGCCTCAGAGAGCAAGTTTCAGAACCCACTCATGAGGGAGCAATCTTAGACCTCGTACTCTCAAATGGGGGCAGTGAGAGGATCTCAGATCTAGAAGTGGGTTGCCATCTGGGAACAAGAGACCATCAAACAGTGTGGTTCACGTTAAACTCAGCTACAGAGTCAAGCCATACAAAAGTGAGGGTACTGGACTCAGGAGGGCTGACTTTTGCAAGATGGGAGAGTGCCTAGAAAAGCACTAGCAAACAGGCTAGAAGGAGGGTGGAGCAACAATGGGAATCATCAAACTGCCATCACAGAGGCAACAAGCCTTTGTGTGAAGCAAATAAACAAATCAAAATGAGAAGAAAAGCCACTATGGTTCTCAAGAGGTGGCTGGGAAAGTCAGAGAGAAAAAGATAGCATTCAGGAAGTATAAGGAAACACAGAAGGAGCAGAACAGACAGCTGAACCAGTTAAGGCAGAAGGAAGCAGGGAGGGAAGGCAGAATAGCAAAGGCCCAAACTGAGGAAAAGATAGCCAACTTGGTTAAGAAGGGGGATAAAACCTTTTATAGGTACATCAGAGAGCATAGAAAGACAAAGGGAGGGATAGTGAGGCTGAATAGAATGAATGGTGAGTGGGCAGAGGGGGACAGTGAAAAAGCAGGGATACTGAACAAATATTTCTGCTCAGTATTCACAAAGGAGGGGAATGCCTAATCCAATTAACTGAAGCACTCTTGATAGGGGTTCAATCCAGCCCTTTCACAGAAGAAAGGGTTCTGCAAGAACTCCTAAAACTGAAGGTGGACAAAGCAATGGGGCCAGATGGAATTCACCCAGAATTCTAAAAGAATTAAGGGGAACTAGTGAAATCACTGACTACTCTTTTAATAAATCATGGGAGGATGGTGTGGTACCTGAGGGACTGGAGGAATGCAGATGTGATTCCCTTCACAAAAGTGGGAGCAAGACAGAGGCAGGAAACTACAGACCTGTCAGTTTGACCTCTGTGGTAGGGAAAGTGATGGAGTCACTTCTGAAGGAAAGAATTGTTGAGTACCTAGAGGCCAGTGGAGCACAGGACCCAAGGCAGCATGGGTTCGCAGTGGGAAGGTCATGTCAGATGAATTGAATAGATTTCTTTCACTGGGTGACCAAAGTAGAAGACCAGGGAGGGGCTGTGGACATGGCCTACCTAGACTTTAGCAAGGCATTTGACACAGTCCCACACAAAAGATTAATAGCCAAATTAACCAGCCTGGGAGTGGGTCCCAGGGTGGTAGCCTGGGAAAAACATTGGCTGGACAACAGGACACAGAAGGTAATTATAAATGGAGTCCACTCTGAAGAAAGAGGGGTTACTAGTGGGGTACCGCAGGGTTTAGTACTGGGTCCAGTCCTTTTTAATGTCTTTATAAGTGACATTGCAGAGGGACTGGAAGGAGAAGTATGCCTCTTTATGGAAGACACAAAGATCTGCAACAGAGTTGATACACAAGGAAGCGTGGAAAGGATGAGAAGGGACTTGAAAGGATGGAGGAATGGTCAGAAGTATGGCAGCTAGGACTAATGCAAAGAAGTGCAAAAATGCACCTGGGAAACAAGAACCAAGGGAAGATTACAAAATGGGGGAGGTAGTAACAACAACAAAAATGGAAAGGGACCTGGGGGTAATCATATCAGATGACTTTAAGGTTAGCAAGCAATGTGAGAAGGCAGTAGGGAGGGCTGGGGGTATACTGGGATGCATAGGGAGAGGCATCACCAGCAGAAAACAGTAAGTTGTTATTCCTCTGTACAGACAGTTGGTGAGACCCCATCTGGAGTATTGCGTCCAGTTCTGGAGACCCCATCTCTGCAAGGACATAGACAGGATAGAGGCCGTCCAGAGGAGGGCAACTAATATGTTGCAGGGTCTGCAAGAGAAGCAGTACAAGGAGAGACTAAAGGAGCTTAATATGTGTACCCTTGAGGAAAGAAGGGAGAGTGGGGACATGATAGAAACTTTTAAGTACCTCAGTGGAATCAACAAAGTCCAAGAGGGTAGCATCTGTCAGAAAAAGAGACATGCAAGAACAAGGGGACACAATTTAAAGATAGAGGGGGGGTGTTTCCGGGGCAATGTGAGGAAGTATTTTTTCACAAAGTGGGTAGTGGATGCATGGAACAGCCTTCCTGAGGAGGTTCTGGGGTCTAAAACTGTGGGAGAATTCAAGAATGCATGGGACAGACATGAGGCAATTCTTGTGGGGGGTAGGAAGAAATAGGCTGTTGGTTAACTAGATCTGAGGCCTATCCTGTAGGTAGGGAAATGGGCAGACTAGGTGGGCCAAGCGGTCCTTATCTGACGTCAAAGTCTATGTTTCTATGTTTCTAATAAACAATACTGGGCATGCAATAATCCGTGAGCCAGGGCTATTTTTTCCTTCAGTAACTTACCCTGTCTACAAGATAGCACAGTTACAATATGATTTGCATTAAACTGTCATGCCAATGAATTGGTTAAGTGCTGTTTTGTTAAAGTGGCAATGCAAACGTAATTAACACTGTGCTGCTTACTAACACTTAACCATCTAAAGAGCAACTTTTATAAAATGATTCTGCAACTCAACTAAAATGCATTTGCTTTATGTAACAATGAAAGGCAAAACTGAGTTGCAACTCCTAGGCAACAGTTGTTACAAGGCTTTGTACTGGATCCAGCAACACTTATGCAACTTGATTTGCTAACAGATGGGGTCCACTCAACAACCCAACAATTACCAATGCCTTCAATGCCCACTTTGTGAAACTTCCATCCCTTACACCCCCAGTAAACAGCCATGAGTGGCCCTCTACTGTAAACATCCCCTTTTTGTTAAAATTATTGTCCCAGCCGGCCTGATGGTGATGAGGATTGAGATGCTGGATGCCACACCTGGGGCTAAATCAGCAACCTGGGGTTGGGAATGGACTCAAGTTTCTCCAGAGCTGGTGGGAAGAGGAAGGATGGAGCATTCCTGGACAACTATCCTTCCTTGGGGAAGAGGGATGATGCTGTAGCACTCTGCATGCCTGCCACCCAGCCATGGCTGGGTGGTAGCACTAGCATGCTGCAATGCAGGGAGGGCCCCACATACAGGGCACTGGAGCCATCTCTGCAGAGGTGGGGCTCGGACATTGCACCCATTGAATATCCATGGTTTCTGGGAGAAAACTGGAGGAAAACCCCCTCCAAGCAGTAGGATGGCAGACTGACCCTTCACAGGTACTGCACCAGTGGCCGGCCACAACCATATGTCCTGTGGCAGAGGACCATGGTGAAAGTAAGTCCTGGGGCATCCGGGTGATGGGGCTGGGGGGGGGTCATTCAGAAGGGAGCCACCAGAGGAAGCACAAGGGGATAAACCATAAGGTAAAAAAAAATTATTGTCCACTGTAATTCCTCAAACTGCTAAATGCCCTTCTGACTGGCAGCAGAACAGGCCCTGATGAAATCCTCTCTAGACTTCTATGACTGCGAGCACCTATACTAGCCTTTCCCATCACACATACATTTAACTTATCTTTTTTCTCCAGAATAGTCCCTGATTGAATCAATCCAGTCTTCAAAATGTGTAACCCCGAATTAATGAAACATTTGAAAAAATGAATTAGAATAGGATAAACTAATTTTAATGTTAATTGGACCTATTCAAACCTTCAAAAAAGTCTTGAAATGTTGGTGGTCATCAGGGCCACTCCAAGACTGGTCACTTACAAATCATCTGGAGCGAATCTCCAACACCACCGTCCTCCCCTGCTCATTTAGTGATCACTGCCCCGTCCTATGCCACTGGTCAGATAAAGCCCCTAGGCCCCCCACTATAACTCTCACTGGACAAGTTCAAAAGAAAGGACAGCTTACACCACTCAATGCCTATCTTAAGCAAATAGACTGGTCCCCTATTGACAACTTCCAAGATGTGGAACATGTACTCGAATACTTAGTCTCCATATTCAATGAAGCTTGTGATAGCCATGTATCCTTAAGAAAATGAAAACTGAAGGGCTCTAACAATAGCTGGATCTCCCAATCCCTAGTCAGCCTCATGGCCAACAGGGCCACCTGTGGCACTGAGCCTGAGCCACAGGAAAGCAAGCTGATATCCAGCAATACAAAACAGCCAAGAACACCTGCGCTCAGATGATTCAACTTCCCAAAACTCACCACTACCTGAACAGCCTTGCAAATGCCTGGGGTGATGGCAGAAAATATTTGGACAACCTAAAAGATCTTATGGGCAAAGCCAGCAAAACCTCACCATCCATGCTAGCAACCAATGGGGAAGTCACCCAAGACCCGAAAATAATTGCAGATACATTCAATGATGCCTTTTCTGACCTCAGTGGTATAATCTTCCCTGACTTCTCTGACGTTACCAAAATCAGCACTGAGGCCGGCTGAACTAGCTCACCACCTAGCCCTCCACCCTTGTATTTCAAGAAAATCTCCATATCCAAAGCCATAAAATATCTATATCAAGTGCTAGGCAAATCAAGGTTCAGCAGTGACTACCTAGCTCTCAAACTTATTTCCCATACTTTGAAAGAAGTCTTAACACCCCCCTAACTAAACTGCTGAACTTATCCCTATACCTTGCATAATTCCCAAAGTGCTGAAAAGCAGCTGTAATCACTCCAGTCCACAAAAGTGGAGATCGTGCCCTTCATGTGAACTATTGCCCCATATCTATCCTACCCCTACTCTCAAAAGCCTTGGAGCGCATAGTTTCTGATCAGTTGGTTGACTATCTAGAGCAGTATCAGATTCAATGTCCATGACAGCATAACTTCCAAAAGGCACACAGTACCAACACAGTGCGGCTCGAGTACTCTGGCTTCATCCATGAAGCCCTAGTCCAGAGTCAGCCAGTGGGGGAAATTTACATTGACCTCAATAAAGCATTTGACATGGTTAGCCACTCCATACTACTGGACAATCTTTCCTCCACTGGGCTTTCAGCTGATGCCGTGGATTGGTTCAAAAGTCTAAGGCACAGATCCCAAGTCAAAATTAATGGAATCCTCTCTGACAGTAAACAAATAGCCACAGATGTCCCACAAGGATTGATCTTAGGCCCCCTACTCCTTAGTTTCTTCCTCAACCACGTTCCCAATGTCAGTGTGGATAATATTCTCCTCTATGCAGGTGATACCGTCATCTTCACAAGTAAGCCTGACTCTCATCTCCTGGAAATGCAACTCCAACAAAATGTTTTGCCTGTTGAAGCATGGTTCTTGGATCACAAACTTCCAATGAACTATAAAAAAATGAAGACTATGCTATTTGCTAACCCCCACAACAAGCATAAAGCATACCGACTAACCATATGGAACAGCCATAATGTCCTCCTTGAACCAGTAAATACCTTTAAATATCTAGTGGCAATCCTCACAGCTTACTATCCTTCGTCAATCACATTGAGCATGTGTAAAAGGCAGTTAATACAAGGATTGGCCTCCTTTAGAGGCACAGACACTGAATGACCTCAGATGTGCTCTGACTCGCAGTGAACTGCTTGATCATATCCATCATCGACTATGGTCAGGTGCTGTATGGCACTGCCTCTGTTACAACTCTAAAAAGAATCAACACAGCACTAAACAAGTCATGTAGGCTAATAACCAGAGCCCACAGGCTTACACATGCCTGTGAATTATATTCTCTGACAAATTCTCTGCACCTGAAAGATAGGATGAAATTCCAAGTATGTCTACCAGGGAAGAAAACATGCCTTGGCCTAACCCCTATGGCAATCCAGTAACTCCTTTCTCCACCGAACAATCCTCATCAGATGCAAGGCATGACCAGACTGTCTCTCCAAGTCCCCTTCTGCCAAACCTCACAAGCTCAGTGGTCCTTTGCCTATCATGCACCTTGTTTGCTAAATGACTGCCTAGAAACATAGAGACATAGAAGTTCAGGGTTTTAAATAATTGATTGGCAGTTTTTTTTTTCCTGGGACAATACTAACTGTTCATAAAGTATTTATATAGGTTTTCTTGAAGTGTTGTGTTTGTTAAACACAATGAGGCAAGTGCTGTGCATTTTTACAATGTTTTAGCACTTTTATAAGCAAAACACTAATCAATTTTTAGCATTATTTAATGCTTTTATTTAGCATTTATTTAAAACCCTGAAGTTGACTGCAGATAAGGACCACAAGGCCAATCCAGTCTGCCCATTTCTTTTTCTAACTTATAAATGTGCCATTGGCCTTTGCTCTGTCAATGGCCTATCTATTCATACTCATCTGTATTGCTCCCGTATGCCTATCCCATGCCTGTTTGAAGCCTTGTATTGTTTTCATATCCACCACTTCCTGAGTTAGGCTGTTCCGTCCTTCCACCACCATTTCTGTGAAAAAGAACTTCCTCACATTACTCCTTAATTGGCCTCCCTCTAATCTCATGCTGTGTCCTCTTGTCCTGCTATTTTTTATATTGATTGCATGCATGCGCAAGAAACATATTACGTCAGCTTTCTCCACAAGCAGGTTGTGGAGGTGTGGCACTGTTGTGCCCAATGCCTCAACAGCCTGCAAAGGCTTATCCCCCGTCCCACAATGCTGTGACACGCTGCTGCTGACACTAGTTCAGCCAGCATGCCACAACTTTCTAAAACATCAGCCACTGCAATCAGGGGCCTCCTCGTCATTGCAGCGTCAGCCATCCACTGCAATGAGGGAGCGACCCGTCATTGCAGGGCAGGATGTAAGACCCCTGATATTGTTTGTGATCATGGCGGTGGCTTGCCACCGTATTCATAAACAATATCTACCCCCCCATGTTTATTTGCCGACAGGGGAGCCCATTCCCCGTCGGCATAATGGAACACCCCCCCCACACTTTCATTGTCTGCTGACGGGTGCCCAATCCTCGTCGGCAGAAGGAATCCTCTTTGTTGTTTGCCAACGGGGTGCCCAGTCCCTGTCAGCAGAAAAGAATTCCCATTCTTTTGTTGTTTGCCACGGGGCTCTAATCCCCATCGGCTACAGCTGCCCCAAAGCAGGACTCGGTGGCATGCTGTGAGCCCACCCCAGCGAGCGACATGCCCCTGTAAAGTGAAAAACGGTCCTGCAACGTGTTTTGGTTTTTTTTTTCCCTGAAAAAAAGGAAACGGTCCCTCGTAGTCTCCCTACATCTCTCCCACAAGCTGCGCCCACCCACTGGGCACTCTGCCTCCCCACATCCCCCTCATCCCATACTTATCTCTGGAGCTCGGAGCGATGATCTTCAGTGGACCGGGAACACGTCTGCACTCTTCAAAGCCGCACGCGAACTGAGGAAATGCCGGTAAGCTGTATAATGTAATAAATAGGGTTTTTGCAACTTTAGTGCATATCTTGGGCATTTTTGGGAATTTATGCACCAAATTTTCAACATGGGGTTTTTGGGGCCCCTCCTCATGAATTATTGAGCTGTCATCGTGCTAATCGGGCTCGAAAGGTGGTTTTGCAGTCACTGTGTGGAATCACCCTTTGGGGCCGATTAACGAAATGACAGTCCCACTGTTCATGAGGTGGGCTCTCAAAAAGCCTATGTTACAAATTTGGTGGGAAAAATCCCCAAAATGACTGTTTTACTTGTGTGCGTTGCGCAGTTGCTACGTACGCTTGTAACTTCTCGAATTTACAATATTTTCATGCCAGATTTTCAACATTGGCATTTTGTCACACCTCCTTGTGAGCATTATAGCTGTCATTGTTCACATCCTGGCCGAAATGTGGTTTTGCACTTCCGGCGCAGAATAGCGCGGTCGCTGTGGGAAATCAGTGTTCAGGACAGATTAAGAAAATGATAGTGACACTTTTCATGAGTAGAGGTCCTAAAATGCCTATGTTGAAAATTTGGTAACGATACTCCATAAAATGACTGTGTTATGAGCGCGTGTTGCGCAGTTGGCACGCACACTCGTAACTTCGCGAATTTATAATATTTTCACTCCAGATTTTCAATATTGCCATTTTCCCAGACCTACTTATGAACAATACAGCTGTCATTTTTCCCATCCTGGTAGAAATGTGTTTTCGCACTTCTGGCGCAGAATAGAGTGGTCGCTGTGGGAAATCGCTGTTCGGGGCAGATTAAGAAAATGACAATGATACTGTTCATGAGCAGAGGTCCTAAAATGCCTATATTGAAAATTTGGTGATGATAGCCCATCAATTGACTGTGTCACAAGTGTGCATTGCGCACTTTCCACACGCTCTTGTAACCTCGCAGATGTGTAATATTGTCACACCAGATTTTCAATAGTGCCATTTTTTCCCACCACCTTATAAGCAGTACAGCTGTCATTTTTCACATCTTGACCGAAATGTGTTTTCACATTTCCGGCGTAGAATAACGTGGTCACTGTGGGAAATCAATGTTCGGAACAGATTAAGAAAATGACAGTGGCACTGTTCATGAGCAGAGGTCCTAAAATCCCTATGTTGAAAATTTGGTGATGAAATGCCATAACATGACTGTGTTACAAGCGTGCGTTGAACTGTTTCCACGTACCCTTGAAACTTCGCAACTTTGTAATACTGGTACGCCACATTTTCAACAGTGGCATTTTTTCACAACTCCTTATGAACACTACAGCTGTCATTTTTCCCATCCTGGCTAAAATATGTTTTGGCACTCCTGCCAGACAGTAGCACAGTCACTCTGGGAAATCAGTGTTTGAGACAGATTAAGATCGACCGAGTGAGATGGGGGAGTGACCAAGCTCAACTGAGGTCTGTCGGGATTGCTGCGGATTTCTCTGTGTGCAGAAAAAGGCCCCAACACAAGAGCTCTGTACAATAGGGCAGCCTGCAGCACTGGGAGAAACAGAACGAGAGAGCAAGTGAGGGAGGGGGAGTGAGCGAACTCACCGAAGTGCTGTGAGGACTGCTGCAGATTTCTTTATGGGCAGAAAAAGGTGTCCGTACAGGCAGGGGGCCCAGTACAAAAGGCCAGTCTGCAGCGATGGGAGAAACAGTACAAACGAGTGAGACAAAGGGACTTAGTGAGCTCAACAGAGCTCTATCAGGACTGCTGGGATTTCTTTGTGGGCAGAAAAAGGTGCCAACGCAGGCAGGAGCCCCATACAAAAGCGCAGTCTGCGACCCCAAGAGAAACAGAACAAGCGAGTGACAGAGCGGTAGTGAGCAAGCTCAACGGAGCTCTAGTGTGACTGCTGCAGATATGTTTGTGGGCAGAAAATGTGGCAATGCAGGCAGGAGCCCAGTACAAAAGGCCAGCTTGCAGCGCCGGCAGAAATGGAATGTGAGAGTGAGAGAGGGGGAGTGAGTGAGCTCAGTGGAGCTGTGTCGGAACTTCTTCAGATTTATTTCTGGCCAGAAACAGCTGCCAATGCAGGCAGGAGCCCAGTACAAAAGGGCAGCCTGCAACGCCAGGAGACACAGAATGAGCAAGTGAGGGAGGGGGAGTCAGTGAGCTCAATGGGGCTTTGTTGGGACTGCTGCAGATTTGTTTGTGGGCAGAAAAAGGCAGCAATGCATGCAGGGGCCCAGTACAAAAGGGCAGCCTGCAGTGGCAGGAAAACCAGATTGAGCAAGTGAGTGAGCTCAACAGAGCTGTATTGTAACTGCTGCAAATTTCTTTGTGGGCATAAAAAGGCAGCAACGCAGGCAGGAGCCCAGTAGAAATGGCAGCCTGCAGCACCGGCAGAACAGAATGAGCGAGTGAGAGAAGGGGAGTGAGCAAGCTCAATGGAGCTTTGCCAGGACTGCCATAACATGACTGTGTTACAAGCGTGCATTGAACTGTTTCCACGCACCTTTGTAACTTCGCAAATTTGCAATACTGTCACTCCACATTTTCCACAGTGGCATTTTCACAACTGCTTATGAACACTACAGCTGTCATTTTCTCGTCCTGGCTAAAATATGTTTTTCACTCCTGCCAGACAATATACGGTCACTCTGGAAATCAGTGTTTGGGACAGATTAAGATCGACCGAGTTAGAGGGGGGAGAAACCGAGCTCAACTGAGCTCTGCCGGGACTGCTGCGGATTTGTTTGTGGGCAGACAAAGGCCCCAACACAAGAGCCCAGTACAAAAGGGCAGCCTGCAGCACTGGGATAAACAGAATGAGAGAGCGAGTGAGGGAGGGGGAGTGAGCAAACTCACCGAACTGCTGTCAGGACTGCTGCGGATTTCTTTGTGGGCAGAAAAAGGCGTCACTACAGACAGGGGCCCAGTACAAAAGGCCAGCCTGCAGTGGTGGGAGAAACAGTACGAGCCAGTGAGACAAGAGGACTTAGTGAGCTCAACAGACCTCTATCAGGACTGCTGGGATTTCTTTGTGGGCAGAAAAAGGCAGGAATGCAGGCAGCAGCCCCGTACAAAAGGGCAGCTTACAGTGCCAGGACAAACAGAATGAGCGATGAGAGAGGTAGACTGAGAGACCTCAACGGAGCTCTGTTGGGACAGCTGGGGATTTCTTTGTGGACAGACAAAGGTGCCAATGCAGGCAGGAGCCCCATACAAAAGCGCAGTCTGTGGCACCAAAAGAAACAGAATGAGCAAGTGACAGAGCGGTAGTAAGCGAGTTCAACGGAGCTCTAGTGTGACTGCTGCAGATTTGTTTGTGGGCAGAAAATGAGGCAATGCAGGCAGGAGCCCAGTACAAAAGGTCAGCTTGCAGTGCTGGCAGAAACGGAATGTGAGAGTGACAGAGGGGGAGTGAGCGAGCTCAGTGGAGCTGTGTCAGGACTGCTTCAGATTTCTTTCTGGCCAGGAAAAAGCTGCCAATGCAGGCAGGAGCCCAGTACAAAAGGGCAGCCTGCAGCACCAGGAGACACAGAATGAGCGAGTGAGGAAGGGGGAGTCAGTGAGCTGAACGGGGCTTTGTTGGGACTGCTGCAGATTTGTTTGTGGGCAGTAAAAGGCAGCAATGCATGTAGGGGCCCAGTACAAAAGGGCAGCCTGTAGTGGCAGGAAAACCAGAATGAGTGAGTGAATGAGCTCAACAGAGCTGTGTTGTAACTGCTGCAAATTTCTTTGTGGGCATAACAAGGCAGCAACGCAGGCAGGAGCCCCATAGAAAAGGGCAGCCTGCAGCGCTGGCAGAACAGAATGAGCGAGTGAGAGAGGAATAAGCGAGCTCAACGGACCTTTGTCAGGACTGCTACATATTTCTTTGTGGGCAGAAAAAGGCACCAACAGAGGCAGGATCCCAGTACAAAAGGGCAGCCTGCAGCACCAAGAGAAACAGATTGAGCTAGTGACAGAGGGGGAGTGAGCCACCTCAATGGAGCTCTGTCGGGACAGCTGAGAATTTCTTCCCCAGCAGAACAAGGTGCCAACACAGGCAGCAGCCCACTACAAAAGAGCAGCCTGCAGCACCGGGACAAACAGACAGCCAGTGACAGAGGGCCACTGAGCGAGCTCAACAGACCAACGCAATCAACATTTGGCATTGACAAATGCTTGTCTTATATTGAAACATGTTAGACTCTTTCACCTTGTTAATGCCCTTAAGGTATTTGAATGTTTCGATCATATCACCTCTCTCCCTCCTTTGCTCTAGGGTATACATATTGAGCTCCATTAATCTGTCCTCGTATGTTTTCTGATGCAGTCCCTGCACCATTTTGCTTGCCCTTCTCTGGACTGCCTCAATTTGGTTAATGTCCTTGTGAAGGTGCGGCCTCCAGTACTGCACACAGTACTCCAGATGGGGTCTAACCAGTGTCTTGTAAAGAGGGATTATTACCTCCCTCTTCCGATTTGTGACATAATGTCTGGACCTAAACTAGGATGCTTTCAGAGAAAACTTCACCAACGTCAAACCACACTTTGCAGCTGTGACTGCCAATCTTAATTAGCATTACCCCAACCTCCTCCCTGCATCTTTGTCCCACTTACCCCCTACCCTATCTGCCACTGTCTCCACCTCTCTCTCTCCACCCCATTACCTCCTGCCACCATCTACTTCCCACACACCCTTGTCACCCCCCTGTCACCACCCCCCTGCACTCCTTCACTACCCTCCCCTTGCCTCCGTGTCTTACCTTCTACCCCCACATCACCCACCACTTAACCAGACTAGGTCAACTCTGACTGATTCTCTCCTGTTTGAAACAATGCTGTAATAATGTGCAAATACTGCTCACTTTGTTTGACACTGTGCAGCAGTTTATCTGATGTTCTCTTGAATTTTTTGAAACCAGACAAGGTCAACTCAGACGGATTTACTTCTGCCTGTCATATTCAGCAAAATATGCCTATTCCTCTGTATGACAAATTTTTCGATTCTCTTATTTGTATTGCTTATCTGATTGTAGTAGTTATCACATGGAAACTTTGTAAATGAGCTTTCAGCTCAAAGGTATTACAATCCAAGAATTAAATAAATAAATGCATGAATAAATACATAAAAATAAACCATTACAGGCCAGTAACACTACTCACAATTCTGAGAAAACTTCTTGAAATGATTTTTGCTTCCTAGCTGACTAATTTCCTTCAGGAATATAATCATTTTTCCCCTGATCAGTCAGCATGGGTTTCACAAAGAATATAGAACCACAACTGTTCTGATTCTGTTAACTAATGATGTCAAGTGCCTCATGGATATTGAATCTCTTACCGGAGCCATCTTTATTGCCCTGTCAACACCTCTGACTCAGTCAACCACTACCTTTTCCACTCCAAGTTAATTTAGCTGGCCTCTCCCATCATGCCTTCTCCAGTTTTCAGATCTATCTTACAGGTCGACGGCAAAATGCAAAACAAGAGAACAAGAAAGCAGGTGCGCTCAGGACAGGTTCTGTCGGTGCAAACCAGGGTAGCTAGCCCAAAGTACAAACTGAAAGGTGAAGGGCATGCACTTGTAGGAAAGATGCCACTAGAGTTTGCAGTTCAAAAATGTATTCCAGTTTGTAGAGGATGCTGTGAAATAGTCCCAGCGCTTCGACCAACTGGATTGTTATACAAAACTATTTCTCTCCACTTTTTCCATTTAATATAAATGTTGTAGCATCATAAGGATGTTCAAATAAGTTTATATTGGTCAGATATGTCAAGTGATGTTCTGTGTGTATTTTTGTTTATGCTTTTGCACTTTAATTTTTTTTTTTTTATTAATCAACGTCATGTGACCAAATACTAGTATAAATATGGATGGAATACCTATCTATGAAATGCTCCCTGAGGAAGACCTTGTCGGTCAAAGCACTGAGGCTGTTTCACAGCATCATCTACAAACTGGAATACATTTTTGAACTGCAAACTCTAGTGGTGTCTTTCCTACGCTTTCATGCCCTTCACCTTTCAGTTCATACTTTGGGCTAGCTACCCTGGTTTGCATCAAAGTAGCATGTCCTGGGCAGATCTGCTTCCTTGTTCTCCATTTTGCCATTACAGTAGCAGCTGGAATTGTTATCTACAATGTTTCAATCTGTTTGGAGAGACTGGGTTAGTTTTTCAAGTTACTGCACTGCCACTGTTTCAAATATTGCAGTACTGCATTTCTACGAACAATATCTCCTGACCTATGTGAGTATTGCATTACCTTGCTATACCTTTAATATGAGCAATTTATTTGGCCCATTGGCAGAGCAGTTGGATTTCCACTTGCGACACCAGTGACCCGGGTTCAGGGTGAGCCGGGACACTGAATGTGACCTTTCAGGGGAGGAGGATAGAGCATCCTATGTACAGCTCTCCTTCTCCGGGCGGAGGTGTGGGATAGCTCCGCACTTGCTGGCTCTAGCGGAGGCTGGGAGCAATGTAGGACTCAGGGAACAACCTGCAATAGGAGGGAGAAGTGGATGCTGGCATACGCCTTGCCGTCACTATGCTGCCTCCACAACATAAGGAGGAAAATGGCTGGATGTTTGCAGATGATAGCCTCTGGATCCTGTGCCAGTCTGCCTCCTCAAGGGAGCCACTCCCAGCAGGCCTCAGCAGCACTCTGTGGCCTAGCAAAAGAAGTGCTGGTGTCGCCCCTCCACTGGTGCATTCCCCGCAGAGGAGAGGGACCCATCCAGTGAAGGGAAATGCCGGGATACCATTAGATAGGCTGCTATGTGGGACCTGCGGAGGGGGTCAGGACTTGAGAGGGTAGAGTGCAGAGAGCAGGAGGGGTCCTCGGAATGCCCAAAGGAGTGGCAGCATCTCGGCAAGGAGGGGGGAAAAAATATGAGCAATTCACCTGTTCGTGGTTCAGTGAAGAATCTAGGAGAGTTCAGAGAGAGCAACATTTTTAAAGGACGCTTAAACAATGTTTCATCTGAGAGATTTAGCTCATGAAGCACTTTTTTCCGATGAGTCAGTCAGCCCTACAGGTTCCCAGGAACCTGAAGATTTGTTTAGAGCCTTTGTGAAGCTCAGGCTCTCTAACGTAATCATTTTTATAACAGAATCAAATTAGAGAAATATACAGAGCTGGACAGATCACCAAGAAGTCTGCAGATAGATAAAGAACCGACTTGTGGTTTCCAGAGGAAGACAGTGAATTCAGGAAAGAGTGTGAAGCAGCGCTCACTGATTGCATCGAGTGTCTAATTAAGGCTCTGATTAAAAGAGACAAAAGACATGAAGAGACACTTAATAAAGAAATAGAAGATTTGCAAAAGAGCTTAAGCACTTAGCAACAGGACTCTAGCTTTGTGAATCTGAATCAAAATCTAGTAATAAAAATCTCAAAACATGAAAAGGAGCTTTTCTAGTGGAAAAAAAAATTAAACTAGCTAGAGACACTAAGGACTTTGAAAGAGGTGAAATGTTTGCCTGGAAGCATAACACATGGTCATCCAGTCAAAATAGAAACAGAGGGAGAAAACAAAGTACAAGTAGAAAATGGTACAATTATACCCCAACAAAACAAGCAAGTGTGCATTTTGAACCTAAAACATTTACAGTCTCCTCAGAAGAATCAGATGAATCTGAAATATCTGATGAAGACCTCCCACCACCACCCCCAAACCAAGAATCCTTAAAATGAACAAATAAAATTAAATGCAGCAGCCAAAAAGAGGGCCCATCAAAAAAAGTGGCCCAGGACAATTTAACAAGTACAAGAAAAAAACAAGGTGGGGGGCACAGCAGGGGATGGAAAAAACACCTCCAGATACCTGAAAAGGAAATGAACATTATTAACCATTCGGAACACACTCTGACAGAATCACAGATACAATTTCTGTCTAAAGGGCTATCATTTGTTCCAGTCTCAAAGATCGATATCTTCCGAATCAAGATGGACATTTTCAGATTTATTCACAAGCTGAAACTAAAGCTCTTTTTCAAAGATCAAGATAAAGCAACCCGAATGTCAGACATGGGCAGAGATAATAATGTAAATCTTACAGAAGAAGAACTGTTAGATTCCAACCAGGATAATTTTTATCCTCTAGCAAGCCCTGAACCCCTGGATGATTCATATCTCTCCTCAATGAATCCAATACCAGTGATGACATTCATCATTATGACGTCCAAATGGAATGCACAGATATGGAAGAAGAGTACACCTCGGAGCACAATTTGTTAGACAACATTGATGTGGACCTCCTCACTTATCTGGATGCCTGGATGTACTAAACTACTTCTTTGACCTAAACATGGTTTAAATCAAAATCAGTATGTTATCCAAACTTCTACAACAACACACACTAGATAATATCCTAAATAAAGAATTGGACAATATTGTTATTAGACACAGACTGAGGTTTAATACTAGTTTATCTCTTGTGGAACGGGTAGCACTGACGGAACTGCAAGACCTCACAGGTATGATTTTAAAACCCTCTGATACGGGGGCAATATTGTCCTGTTAGAGTAATTGAAATATGTCTTTATGGTGAGAGCACTGTTAGATAATACCTATGACTATAAAAAACTTACTAAGAATCCAACCCTTATTTTCAAAAGGGAACCGTTTACTTTTGTGAACTATGATTTAGAACAAGGGTTTATCTTTGAGAATGAAGCTGATTTCTTAAAATCTGATTTTTCAAATGTTTCAACTTTTTATGCCCTCCCCTTGGTCCACAAAGACATAAATGACCACTGGGATGACCAATCGTCTCAGGAATGGGCTCACTCATCCAGAACTTAAGTCTTTATTCAGATCATTACTTACAACCATGTGTATCCATTCAACAGTCGTATATAAGGGATACAATGGATTTGCTTGGTAAAATTAAATATTACGTTGGGCAGAAACACATAAATGAGCAAGTATAGATGTTACCAGCTTATATACTTGTATATCACATAATAAAGGAATCAATGCAGTAAGGAACTACAGATACAACAGGAAGGGGTTCCCATACCATTTGTATTAGGGGTGCTAGAATTTGCACTTACAAAGAATTACTTTGTTTCTGACAAAACATACTATCTCCAGCATTGTGGTACAGTGATGGGGTGGCTTCTTCCCCCCTCATATGCTAATATCTATTTGGCCCAATGGGAAGAGAAATGAATATGTCACTTATAACAGATTCTTTGAGAATATTGTTTGTTGGTACCGACATATAGACAACATGGTATGTGTCTGGGATGGCACACTGGAACAGTGTCTAGAATTCCTGACTTACATCAATAATAATGAATATGAATTGCATTTTACACATACAATAAGTGAGGCAGAACTGAATTTTATAGACGTTATTCTTTCTGCTGTACCACACCAGGTAGTTTCCAGTAGGGATTATAGGAAAAATACAGCCGCTAACAGTATTCTACACTATAATAGTTCACACCCATGCAGTCTAGTGAATTCGATTCTATATGCTCAATACCTTGGAATACATAGAAACTGCAGTAATGGTTTGGACCTTGAAAGACAGACCTGAGAACTCAAAAATAGACTTGATTGCTAAGGGGTATGACCACCAAAATCTAGGACTAGCACTGGATAAAGCCAGACAGAGAAACTGAGACTAGTTATTTCCTGGGAATAAAAATAAAAATGAACAAACCGTTGGCCATATACTTTCTGTTTTGACTTTAGTCCTGTATCGGGTGAGATTGGGAGTCTGATAAATAGATTTTGGTCGATGCTAACAAGTGACCCCAAACTTGAACCGATAATTGGCCCTAGACCCAGAGTGATATTCCGGAAAGGAAAGAGTTTGGGGGACATGCTCACTTGCAATCATTTTCATAGGACTGAGATACCCAGAAATTGATTACCACAAAGACCAGAGGGTTTTTTTGGTGCAGATTCTGTAACATCTGCAAATATGCATCAAATGGCAATATCTATATACACCCACATGTGCACAATAAGGTTGTAAAAATTAAACATCTCATCACTTGTCGGAGCACCTTTGTAGCATATGTGGTATGGTGTACATGTGGGCTGCAATATATTGGTCTAACTACCCGTACGTTAAAATTTAGAATCCAGGAACACATTAAGGCCATAGTGAATAAAAACCTGAAAAATGTCATTGGTGCACATTGTGCCATAGCCCACCATTCTAGCCCGGTTGGACTCAAATTCACTGCTTTAGAACAGATACCATTCTTATCCTTTTTGCTGCTTATTACCTTATTCTACTCTGTTTCTCATGTTTTCTTGCAGCATTGTTCACCAATTCCATTAGGTACTGTTTGTGCTACATTTTTGATTGTTTTTTAACCTTTGTACTCTTCCAGGTAATACCTATAAACTGTCATGTAGAGTACTTGCTTAGTGTATCCCACCCAGTAAACAAAAACTAAATAAAATAAATAAATTGACATAGCAGTTTATTTTGACTTATACTACAGGCAGTGGTTGCTTTGGAAAAGTTTAGATGAGGGTACTGTCACATCTAGATTTCTAAGTGGTAGAACTATGTATACTAGTCAATGGAAAAGATGACAGAGGTGGTGAAATTGAGTTCCTTGGGTTCCTGTCCAGTTTATCCCCTAACTATAGGAGAAGATGGTCTTAAATACTTTCTACAGAAAATGCATACCTGTCTGAGGAAAGTTGAAGGCAAGGACCTCCCCAGTATTGAATCATTGTTCCATAAGGACAGGGTGCAGTGTCTTTTGCAAGCCAGTTTACCTTATCCACTAAAAAGTAACCTTTATTTATTTATTAGATCATCGGTTTACAGATCTTTTAGTCAAAGACTCATTTACAAAGGCACCTCGTCAAGAGAGCAATAAATCACAGCAAACAAAACAGTACAGTACATAACGCTTAGATTAAAAACGCAACCAGTGTTACAGGAATTCACTGGTGGTACAAGCTTGGTAATAGGTAGATCACAGTAGTCATAATATAGGTACATGAGTACCACGTCAGATAGCAACCAGAGATATTGTATTACATGTGTCAGCAGATGTTGCCTGAGACCCCAGGCATTTACAGCAAAAGTAGACAGGGCAAACCCAGCCTAGGGGTGAGGATAAGGGGCAGGTGGAGGATTATGTGCAGTTGCAGCAGCGAGTGCTTGTCAGATGGCTTCTGAGGGAGACTTTGAAAGGACCAAGCTTAGTGGAGTCAGCTATGTTGCCTGGGAGGGAATTGAACCAGGAGGGAGCCCAATAACAAATTAATCTCTGATCCATAGAGGTCCTTACCCTGGGGACAATAAGGGAGGTTTTGACAGTGCTGCAGGGGAAGGGGGGACTGAGGGGGAGGTATGCTGCAAGGAAGTGGCAACCCTGGGAGGGGGAGAGCCCTTGCACTGTCTTTTTTACAAGAAGGCAGGTTTGGAAGTGGAGACTTTCTTCAAGGTTGAGTAAGTTGGTGGTGGAGTACAGCCGGCACGTATGGGTGTGCCTAGGGGCTCCCAGCATTAGCCTGCAGGCCTTGTTTATAGAAAGCTGGATTCTTGCAAGTGCAGTGTGGTCGGTTACAGCATAGTTGGGCAGCACGTAGTCGATTAGCAGCAGGACAGAGGAGGTGATTGCCAATTTAAGGGCCTCTTGTGGTAGGCAATCCCTATGGTGGCATAACAGTCCAATCCTGACATTGGTGGCAGCTGAAAGGGCATTGATATGAGAATGGAAAGAGAGTGCCAAATCAAAGGTAATGCCCAGATACTTGTAGGAGGAAACCTGCTCAATGGGGTTTATTGTGCTAGGCAGTATCACAAAAGGGGCACCACTGGCTTTGCTTTGGCGATATGAGAAGAGCATAACTTTGGTCTTTTTTAGGTTCAGGACTAGCCTTCATGATGAGAACCAATGCTCAGCTCTATCAAAAGCTTATTAGAGGGTGGCCTGGAGTGTGTTGGGGTTGGGGTCAGTGGTGAAGAGGTGAAGAGCACAGCTTCATCCATGTAGAGGAGGATCTTACTTGAGCAGGACAAGGGGAGGAAGTTGAAGTTGAGACTGAAGAGGAGAGGTCCTAAAATGGAGCCCTGGGAAACCCCAGAGCGGACAGGTTGTGTGTCAGATAGGGTGCTATTGATTTTTACATACTGAGTTCTGGCAGAGAGGTAGCTGATGAACCATGCAAGTAGACCGGGGAGAAACCAAGGCATCTGAGGGAGTCAAGCAGGAGGGGATGGCAAACTGTGTCAAAGGCCTTGGATAGGTCAATGAACACTGCACTGGAAGGACTTCCAGCATCAAGAGCAGATTGCAGGAAGTTGGAAAATTCAAGTAGCGCGGTTGTGGTGCTGTGACCTGCATGAAAGCCATGCTGTTCAGTGCACAGGATATTGCGCATGGCCAGGTATTTGGCAAGCTGGTTGGCAACTACTTTTTAAGGACCTTAGAGAGTGGGAGGAGCATGGAGATAGGTTGATAGTTACCCGGGGTTGCTCGATCACTGCTTTTTAGGATGGGAGTGATGATGGCAGTTTTCCATGTTCTGGGGAATTGCTCCAGGCATAGAGAGAGGTTGAGCAGCTCAGTAAGTGGGACCAGGATAGCATCCAATGTCAGACGAAGTAGCCTAATGTCCAGTAGGTCAGTGCATGGGTAGTTACTACTAACGGCTTTTTGCAGAAGGGGTCTAGCCTCCAGTGGGGAGATGGCACATAGATAGAAGAGAGGTCTCTGGAGAGTGGGCAGGGGCACTACTGGGATGGAGTCAAAGAAGTTGCTGGGCAGGACTAAACTCAGGTCTGAGAAAGTGTGGTTTAGGCAGTCTGAAATGCCAAGGGGGTCAGAGAAGACAGTTCCATTAAAGGAGAGTTGAGAGGGGGTGGGGAGTGGGATTTCCCATTCAGCTCTTTTACATTAACCCAAAAATTCCTAGCCAACCCCCAGGAGGAGACGAGAGCAGATTGGTAGTACTGTGCTTTGGGCTGTCTAATGGCCAAAGTACATTTATTGTGCTTGACGTTGTATGCTTGTCTGTTAGCTGGCTTGCCAGACTTCATGGTAATGTGCCATAGGTTGTCTCTCGTTTTAAGTTTGGGAAGGAGGAAGGGGGTAACCCAGGGTGTGCTTTGCTTTTTGGTGTGATTTCTAGTGAAGGGGGCATAGAAGTCACAGACAGTGTTAAAAGTACGAGTGAAAGGATCCAATGCCTCATCTATGGATGGTTGTAAGCCTGACTGCTGTTAGAAAAAGAGATTGGAAAGTGGACGGAAACTTTTGAATTGCCTCATTAAATACTGCTCAAGCAGATGCAATTCAGAAATGTGGCATCTTGGCGAGACAGGAGATGGGGTAGTCTAAAATAGAATAAACTGGTACAGATTCAACATTTTCACAGCTACATGTAGTGCTGCAAGGGCTGTAATTCAAGGTTGCCCTTTGTAATGAAAGCACTTGCAAGTGAAGTAGCGATCTATGGACAAAACCACTGCAGTGCATCATGGTGCCGGCATTAGGGCGCCAAGTCACTATGGCTCCAAACCCCCAGTTTACCGCCACCTCCCTGAGATCCGCCCCCCCAGGAGTTTATATATAAAGTTGGGGGGTGGAGGGCACAGCCCCCCACAAGGGTGGCACGTGGGGCACAGCCCCTGCAAAAAGAGTGGATGACGACATTGGTGATTGGCACCATAATGACTTGGCACCCTAACACGGGTGCATTCCAAGGGTGGAACTGGGCAAAAACTGCCTACTGTAGCTTGTTTCAAAAGGACTATGTTGGAAGCAGCATCTGTATGGTTATTAAGGGTTTGGGCTGGCCTTCCAATTATGCACTATCAGGTCTCCTGTACACCATAAAAGTTGTATGCCAGGCTACACAGCCACATACCCCCTATCTGGCCAAAGAGAAACATGCAGGAAGGCAATGACTAAATCCAGAAGCTCCTCCCCTCAATCACATAGCAGCTTTGAGGGTAAGAAGGTGATTTGCAAGTGGAGTTGGCCAGGACATCGAGCTTCAGGCCATAAGCCTGATCCAGGTCTTCACTGGATCCCCTGCTCTGCAGGAGCAGAGGAACCTGAAGAATGGTAGCCCACAAACAGCAGTGCCATAACCACTAATGGGGCAGAAATGTTTTTTTTATGTAAAAAGATATGCTAGCCCAGAGCCCCCAGCCATCACCAGGAAGAAGAATATCTGGGCATGGGTTGGCATCAGTAATCAGTAATATTTCCCTATCCCGGTGACATGCAAAGGGGTGTACAGCATTTATGGCTGTTGTCTCCCAGTGTACTATACTTGGGTTCTCCAAAACATGGAAGAAGCTTGTAACAATAGGCTTTCTGCATCAATACAAGCAATATCAAATGAAAAGCACAAATGGAGATTAAACTGCAATTAATTACATATTTTGCATTTTGATATTAATAACCTATCTTTACCATACAAAACAGCTATACTGGTGTAACACAACATATGGGGCCCACCATTCAAAGGTTCGTCCGGAGGGCAAAGTGACCATTTGCCCATGGTTTGCACTTATGTGCAATATTCAAAGGGGGCAGAAGTGTGTGCTAAACAGGACAGCGTGTGTGCAAGGAGATAATGTTGTAGATGTGTAATGGGGGGGGCGACATGAATGTAGCTGCAGTGTAATATCCAATATGTTAGCACTGCACAAAAGGAATAGTGCAGGCCACTTAGCGCAGTGCAATTATCACGGATAAAAAGGCTGACTTACTCCAAGCAACTCTAGAGGCCAGAGGAGACACTGCAACCATCAATCTAGCTGGTGGTTAGGGAAACACACCTGCTCCCTAGTGTCTAGCGGTAGCTCCCCACCCTCTGATCACCAGCCCTGTACATAAATAGCAATTCCCTGTAGTCTAGTGTCACCTATGATTACCATTCCAATATATAAATAGTAATTCCCCAGTATCTAGCGGTACCCCCCTGTTCTCTGATCCCTATTCCCAGTAATGAATAGATATTCCCTGGTGTCTAGTGGCATCCCTCACCCTCCGATCATTTTCCTCATACATCAATAGTAATTCTATAGTGTCTAGTTGCCCCCACCCTCTGATCATCACCCCTGTACATAAATAGTAATTCCCTGTTGCCTAGTGTCACCCCTGATCACCATCGCCATACATAAATAGTAATTCTGTGGTGTCTAGTGGTACCCTGCACCCTCTGATCACTATCCCCAGTAATTAATAGGTATTCCCTGGTATCTAGTGGCCCCCCACCCTCTGATCCCCATCCCCAGTAATGAATAGGTTTTCCCTGGTACTTAGTGGCACCCTTCGCCCTCTGATCCCTGTCCCTGGTAATGAATAGGTATTTTCTGGTGTCTAGTGGCACCCCCCATCCTCTGATCCCTATCTCCACTAATGAATATGTTGTCTCTGATGTCTAGTGGTACCCTCCCCAATGATCCCCATCCCTGGTAATGAATAGTCTGGCCATGGTTTCTAGCAGCCCCACTGCACTGCCCGCACTGAGCAAACCACCATGCCACCCACCTTACCTCTGTCACTGCTGGTGTCACACAGATCCAATATGGTGAATGGCACAGCCATCCTCTCACCACCACAGCTACCACCATATGGACTGACAGGGAGCATGCATCCTCTGTACTGTAAAGGGATAAGGGCTACCTCAAAAAATCACAACCCATAAAACAGCCTTAGCTGCTTTGAATGCATACGCATTGCAAGTGCATGCCTGTCACAAGTGACATTTGCTTATGTGACCTATTATTTGCCCTGCCCTGAGTACCAGGTATTACCATGACACCAGCTACTGTATGTTACATTTATGTACATAGGCTGGTGGCACGGTAGCACCCCCAATACTCAGGGAAGAGCACATAATAGATCACATTAGCAAAAGTTACTTGTGACAGAGATGGATTTGCAATGTTTATGCATTTAAGGCAGCTAAGGCTGTTTTGTTGGTTATGATTTTTGGAGGTAGCATGCACTCCCTTTGCAGAACAGAGGATGTGCGCTCCCTGTCAGTCCATAGGGTGCCCTGCCATATTGGTGAGAGGAGGGTTGTGCCAGTCGCCATATCTGATCTGTGTGGCACTAGTAGCAATGGAGGTAAAGAGGGTAGTAGGGTGGATTGATTGGAGTGGGAAGTCACTAGATACTCATCACGGAGGCAAAACATAAACTTACATCAAGTAATAATATTTCCCAAAAAACAAACACAAGGACCTAGAAGGAGAGCTACACATCTAGGGGGAACTAGAAGGGGGGTTTCAGAAACAGACAGCTAGTATAGTAGCTAACAGACAAATAGTGTAATATTGTAATTTCACAAATAGTGTAATAGCTGTATAAGTGCAAAGTAATGTGGGGAGAGGTGCAATGCAGTGGATATGGGGCAGCCATATTCAGGCAGACCTTCTGGATTCTGAGGTGCTGCTCTATCTGCAGGCATCTCTCTGGACTGCAGGACAAGGTAAGCAGACTCAGAGCAGTGGTAAACTGGGTCAGGAGTACCTTCACCCCCATCCAGAGACCATCCAGTCCAATGCCACTGCCTCAAAGGATGCCAAGAACAAGGATCACTTGGACAACAGTAGAGTAATGGATGGTTAGGATGGTCAGGCAGAGGCATATTCCAAATCCTATTCCACTCCAGAACTCATATGCGCACTGGCAAACAGGGAAAACCAGACAGAGACACCGGAGAAGTGGAAGGGAAGGATGTGGAGGTCAACCATGGAGGTGACCTCGGGGGCGGGAGAAGTGGACCTCAAGGAGGAGGATGTGAATCCTAGTGGAAGACTTTATCATACGGGGATCAAGCTAGGAACATGAGAGGGGGAGGACAGGGAGTTGAGGTGCCTACCAGTTGCCATGGCATGGATGGATGAGAGCAAGATCCTGGGGATCTCTGGGAAGGCAAGTTGGGAAGGAGAGCTGGATGTCATTATCCACCTAGGAACTAATGACCTGGCAAAAGAGGGGTCTAAGGAAGTTCCAGAAGAGTTTAAAAAATTGGAGAGGTGTCTCAAGCAAGTTGGTACATCTGTCACCTTCTTGGAAGTACTACCTGTGAAAGGAATGGGAGAGCATAGGGGCACGTGTACCAGAACTTTAACACATGGTTGAAGAACTGGTGCTGCGAGGACGGGTTCAGATTCATTGGTGACTGGGGACCCACCTGGAGTGATGGGGCTTGTTCAAGCCTGATGGCCTGCATCCATCCTGGAGGGGAAGTTAAGCACTCAATGAAAAGTTTAAATGCTACATGGACAAGCATTTAAGCTAGCTAACAGGGGGCAGGTCAGCAAGGAGGGTACCTAATTGCCCACCTCCCATAGCTAGCAGTGGAACCAGAGAATAGGAGATGGAGACATCACTACAAAGCTGTATGCAAAAGATGGAGATAGGCACCCAAGGGTAAGATAGGCAGAAGAAGGACAAAATAGAACAGAAGGGCAGACAGCAAGGAGAACCAGGGATAAAGGACAGCCAGGGAGGGAACTGGAGTAGAACAACAAAGTACACCAGGAAGGCCAAATCATGGAAAGCCATGTGTGCCAATGTCAGGAGCTTTATCAACAAGAGGATCTGGAGGCTGCCATAGCGCAGTCAGACCTGGACGTTGTGGCCATCACAGAGACCTGGTGTAATGATAATCACAACTGGAAGATGACCGTACCTGGCTACAACATATTCAGAAGAGACAGGGCAGGCAGGAAGGGAGGAGGAGTGGCACTTTATGTGAAAGATGGCATAAAGGCAACAGAGATCCAGGAGGAACAAAACAGTGGAGAGATACTGTGGGTTAATCTGGAAAGGAAAATGGTGTAGGCCATCCACATAGGGGTTGTCTGCAGACCACCTGTCCAGGTGGAAGAGACAAATAGGGGGTTAATGCTAGCTATCCAAATAATGGTGGACAAGGTGGAGGTAGTGCTGGCTGAAGACTTCAATATTCCAGACATGGAATGGAGACTTCCAGAAGCAGCATCAACCAGGAGCAGATTTATCCTGGACTTCCTTCAGGGTGCCTTCCTTAAGCAACTGGTCATGGAACCAACTAAGCAGAAGGCAATACTGGACCTCATGCTCACAAATGGGGACAGTGTGATAGGGGCAAGAGTGGGGGAGCACTTGGGGAACAGTGACCACCGGTCACTGTGGTTTGAAATCACAGAAGGAGCAGAACCAAACCTCACAAAAACACACATCCTGGATTTTAGGAGGGCAGATTTTGGGAAAATGGTGACATGCTTAAATGAGACACGAAGAGGAATGGGGAAGGAATTAGGGGTGGAGGAACAGTGGGCAATATTTAAAACAGGTACTACAAGAGCTACACAAATATGCATTAATCAGGTTTTCAAGGGGAAAAGGAAGAGGAAGTCATTATAGTTTTCCAAGAAGGCAGCAGAAAAAGTTAAAGTCAAAGAGATCACATTCAGGCAATAGAAAAAGACACAGACAGAAGGGGATAGGAAGAAGTGCCAGGAGAAGCAAAGGGAGACAGGGAGGTCATCACAAAATCAGTGATTACAGAGGACAAAACCCTTTATAGGTACAAAAGTGAAAAAAGTGAAAAAAGAAGGGTAAAGGGTGGGATAGTGTGACTGAAGGGGTAGGATGGGGCCAGCGTGGAGGATGACAACAATAAAGCTGACATACTGAACAGATATTTATGCTCAGTCTTTACTGAGGAAGGGTAGGGTAATGGGACTAAAGGGAATACAATGGGTGAGAAGGGCACAGAAATGGACACAAATCTCTTTACACAGGAAAGGGTCCTAAAGGAATTGGAAGGAATCAGAGTCAATACAGCTATGGGGCCAGATGAGGCGCACCCCAAGGTCCTATAGGAACTAAGAGAGGTGGCGGCTGAACCTCTGGCAATCCTGTTTAGCCAATCACTGGAAACAGGGGAGGTGCCCAAAGACTGGAGGATAGCAGATGTGGTCCCCTTACACAAAAGTGGGAACAAAGAGGTAGTGGGGAACTACAGACAAGTCAATCTGTCCTCGGTAGTGAGGAAGATCATGGAAACACTGCTGAACAAAAGATTGGTGGACCATCTGGTTGACAATGGAATACAGATTCCAAGGCAGCATGGTTTCACTGGGGGGAGGTCATGCCAGACCAGCCTCATTGAATTTTTTGACTGGGTGACAAGAGAGGTGGATCAGGGGAGCAATGGGGAAATGGCTTTTCTGGACTTCAGCAAGGCCTTTGACATTGTGCTGCATAGAAGACTGTTAAACAAGCTGGGGAATATGGGAGTAGGCAAGACAGTAGTATGGTGGGTGGGTAATTGGCTGGGTGGCAGGACACAGAGGGTGAATGTAAATGGCTGTCACTCCACAGAGGGTAGAGGGACCAGTGGGGTGCCACAGGGATCAGTGCTGGGATTGGTTCTATTCAACATCTTCATCGGTTACATTGTGCAGGAATTAGAAGGCAGAATTTCACCTGTTTGCTGATGACACGAAGCTCTGTAACAGAGTGGACAAGCCAGAAGGTGTAGACAGAATGAGGAGGGTCTCACAGAAGCTTTAAGAATTGTCAAGGGTTTGGCAGTTGAAATTTAATGCAAAAAAGTTCAAAATAATGCATATGGGGCACAAAAACCCTGGAACAACATATCAGTTGGGGGGTGAGGATATAGCTTGCACCAAGCAGGAAAGGGACCTTGGGGTTATCTTCTCTAATGACCTCAAGGTAGGGAAACAGTGCAACAGTTCGGCAGGAAAAGCAAATTGGTTGCTGGGATGCATAGGCAGGGACATCACCAGCAGGAAAAGGGAGGTCATAATTCCACTATACAAGACACTAGTGAGGTCCCACCTGCAGTACAGTGTCCAGTTATGGAGACCTTACCTATGTAAGGACATAGACTGGTGGAGAAGGTTCAGAGGAAGGCAATAAAGATGGTACAATGATTGCATCACAAGTCCTATGATGAAAGGCTGAAGCACTTTAATATATACTCCCTGGAGGAGAAAAGAGATAGAGAGAGGGGATATGATAGAGACATACAAGTACCTTATGGGGAGGAAGAGGGTGCAGGAAAACAATATTTTCCAATGAAAACAATGTTACAGAACTAGAGGGCATAGGATGAAGATAGAGGGAAGGCGATTCAGAGGAAATGTGAAAAAGAATTTCTTCACATAAAGGATAGTGGACAAATGGAACACCCTGCCTGAGAAAGTGGTGGGGACTGAAACAATCACAGGATTTAGAAATGCATGGGAAAGACATAAGGGAATCCCTGAGGTCGGGGTAAGGTGCAACAGATGTTTAGAAAAACTTAAAATGATCTTACATGCTCAAATGGGCAGACTGAGTGGGCCATAGGCCCTTATTTGCTGACAGTATCTATGTATCTATGTATCAGAGGGTGGTGGTACCACTAGACACCAATAAATACCTACTCATTACTGGGAATGGTGATCAGAGGGCAAAGGGTGCCACTAGACACCAGGGAATACCTAATGATTACTTGGCATATCGATGGGAGGGCATGGAGTGCCAATAGACACAAGGGAATTTCTAATTATGTACAGGGATGGTGATTGGAGGGTAGGTGGTGCCACTAGACATAAGGGAATACCTATTAATTACAAGGGACAGGTATCGGAGGGTGGGGTGCTACCAGACACCACGGAATACCTATTCATTACCAGGTACAGGGATCAGAGGGCATGGAGTGCCACTAGACATCAGTGAATTTCTATTTATGTACAGGGATGGTGATCAGAGGGAGGTGGTGCCACTAGACACCAGGAAATACCTATTCATTACAGGGGATGAGGATCAGAGGGTAGGGTGCTACTACACACTAGGGAATTCATTAACGGGGATGGGATTGGAGGAAAGGGGGTGCCACTGGACACCAGGGACTACAGTTTCCCCTACAGAGACAGAGATCAGCAAGTTGAAGGTGCCACTGATCACCTGGGAATTACTGTTTATGTATAGAGACAGTGAACGGAGGGTGAATGGTGCCACTGTACATCAGGGAATGCTTACTCATTTACAGGAGAGGGAGATCAGATTGAGGGCCAGTCACAGAGCCACAAACCTGCTGTCACTTCTCATGCAAATTGGCCTATAATGGATATGCATATGGCCTCTTTGCTCCTTGCATGCCCAATGGACTCATTAGCATGGTACCAGCTGAATATTACACTGGGGGCTCCTGGCACTATCTGTCTCAGGGTGCTGTTCCCTGTAATTCCCAGATCCATGTTTGGGCAGTGCTACTTGACTTAGCACTGTATCAACATGTTCTCATATTCAGTTGATAGTGCCGATGAGCTGTCCAACTGAATATAGCATCCTCGGGGTCTTGGGGAAAAGGCAAGCATAGTACAAACCTTTGCGTTCCACTTCTGCCCATTTTCCAATATCGGGCCCGTGGTGACAAATCTTTTCCATTTCTGTAGATTACCTACAGTTTTGTTTGTCCACTTTGGCAAATACAATGTGAATGTAGAATGGTGCATAAACAGTTTGTATTTTGTTTTGCTGTTCAGTCTGTAAGTACTGCACTCACAGACCCTATAAAAATCAAATCCCCTGTCTTGATTTTGTAGTCAAAACTGCAGCTGTTATCAAAATAACATTTTTGAAGTGACCTACCAGATCTCTGTCTTGTTTTACAGGAAGTAAACTCATTAAATAAACTAATTTTATTCACTAAAACACCAAACAGTGTGACCTAAATTAAGTTAAAAACAGGAGCCATTGATTTGTTCTGCATTGCATTAACTAAATCTGTCATACCCTCTGGCGATCTGATCTGCTATGTTAAATAATTATGCAGATTATTTCATCTTGACTATACTCAGTAACGATTTGAGTAATAAAGCTTAGCCTAATTAGTACTTACCTGTATTCCAGCTCCCTCTGGGACAATAATTTTCCACACACAGTTTAGACTATTCAGGTATGGCTCTGGGAATCCAGGAGACAGAATGGTGCCTTTACGGTCAGTTAGGTTTCCACCACAAGGCACTGAAATATGAAGACAAGAGTATAAAGCTCAGTTCTGAGAAACAATCTTGCAGTACTACAAACTTCCCATGCAACATGAAAAACATGACTGGTTAATCTGTGTGCTCAAAAACAGATGCGTAGCCTTGTTGCAATACCTTGACATTATTTGCACACATGGTACTTCAGGGCTCATAAATTAATCAGGCAGATTTTCTTTAACTCTAGGGGGTTTCCCATGTTTTTCTGTATATTAAATTGAACCTGAATTGTGCTGTTTTCCCATATGAGCAGTACGAGTCTATGGCAAGAATTTCTAATCCTGCTGCATTTTCCTGTAAAAACAGGAATCCATTTTGATCAAGTACCTTGGTATTTTTGTAACTCTGATATCCAACCAAAAGATATATTGCAAGTGTATAGAAATACAAGCAAAGTCTATATAGTAAATAGGGGCAACAGAGAAGTAGCTCAGTCATTACATTCTGTTCTCAGCTTGGTTTGTTCTAGGCACTCAGCAAGTGTGAGCCTGGTTTGGGGTTTAGTAGACTCTCAATCCTTTCAGGTTTTTTCCCCATCTCTTCTGTAGTAATGCTGAGTGCTGCCCTTTTGTCAGTGAAGTTACTGATACTATGACTTTTGGCATTGCCCCAATTACTATGATGCTAGACATTTCTCCGTACTCCATCATTCTGTCATTTTAAACAGAACAGAAATAGAGAGCTGAAAAGACCATAAGAAGCAATATTATTGACATCCTGTCGTGATGATTTTTCATCATTTAATTAAACACTTCACCCTGGACCCCACTCATATGATGCACAATTCTTTAGCAACTACAGTATAAATAAGCATCACTTGGTGAAGAAACAGTGGGAAGCTCTATCAATTAAGAGACAACTCTTATTTGTACAGAAACTGGATGGTAGATTCATAAAGCACACAAACTAACTGAATGCTTACTATGTTGTTTTCTCTCCAAAACAAAGCACAACAATGTTTTCACTGTAACTACAGATCAGAGTATTCAAAAAGCAACATTTGTATCTTGTAATTCTTAATGTCAGATGTATAAATGGTTTACAAATACTACAACACTTTACTAATCTTAAAAAATATCACTGTTGAAATGCACCCCCCCCACCCCAATCTGAGAAATAGATATCTTTGGCAGGATGTGGTGCAGTCCTTTCACTCTTTACTTTAAGTGTTACTTTCATGTGTTTGAACTATTGTTTTTTTTTTCCACAGCCATCCAGAGTGCACAAGGAGAATTATAAATCAAGAATAAAGTTAGAATTAACATTTTTAACATGGGTTTTCTTTTTTAAAGAAAAAAGTAAGGGTTTGCTTTCAAAATGTAAACCCAACATAATGCTGCAAAATTTTTCAGCAATTCCATGGCATAAGCCATTTGTATCATAATCAGACCATGACTTTTCCAAAACAGACCATGATGGAGCCCACACTATAACTTTGGTTCTTCAGTTCTTCATTGATGGTTTCTGATGTTGATTCTAAATTTAATTTCTATTTTCTGCATACATATAAACCCGTTGTGCTCACTACTGACACGTAATTCTGTTTTTGTTCATATATTTATGTGACCTCTAAAATGGGATTGTTTAAGCAACTCCATTATTTAAGAAAAAAATACTTCTTTGATAGAATTTGTTGCGCTCAAGTTATTCATTTCAGTATAACATTCCTTTGTTTGAGCTAGCATTTTTGTACAGCAGGCTTCAGTGACAAAGAATATTATGAACAAAAAGTAAGGTTAGAATCATCATTGAAACATAGAAACATAGTACTTGATGGCAGAGAAAGACTGCTTGGCCCATCCAGCCTCCTGATTTTTTCCACTGCCTGTACTGTCACAGCAGATCCTTCATAATCTCAGGTTCCCTCCTCCCTTGCTTCCCAATAAGATACCTTTGTGCCTATCCTATGCATATGCGAAACCCACTACTCTGTTCACACCTGCCACCTCTGCTGAAGACTGTTCCAGCATCCACAACTCTTTCAGTGAAGATGAGCTTCCTCATTTCTGTCCTGAATTGACCTCCCTTCTGTCTTCAGTGCATATCCCCTTGTTCTCATGCATCATTCTTCTGAAAAATAATCCCCTCCTGCACCTTATTTACCCCCATGATGTATTTATTGGTCTCTATTACATCCCCTCACTTTTCCAGGGAGTACATATTTAGGTTCTGTTGTCTCTTCTTGTAAGGCTTCTGATCTAGACCCTGCATCATTTTAGTTGCCTTCTTCTGGACTGCCGCTCTGTCTATTTCCTTCTGGAGATGTGGTTACCTGGCAACACCACTTCTCTCATTCTGCTGTGATACCCCTCCCAATGCTCCCCAACATCCCACAGGCACTACCCACTGTATTGTAACACTGCCTTGTCACCTTGAGGTTATCAGATTAGATTACTCCTAGGTCCCTTTCCTGTTTCGTGACCATCAATACTTCTTCTTCCATTTTGTATTCTGCCTCTGGCTTTATTTATTTATTAATTTTATTTATTATTTAGTTTTTTTGACCGGGTAAGTGCACTAGACAATTCCTGCCTATTTTCAGGCTCGACCCAGGGGGAAGGGGGATACAGATGAATGTCAACTGACTTTGAACCAGATTAAGATGTTGGTGGTATTTTCTGTGCCCTAAGTGCACAACGTTTTACTGTTTGTACTGAAACTAATCTGCCATACCCTTAATAACTCCTCAGGTTTTCTCAGGTATCTGCACATTCTTTCCACCCCCTCTGGAGTGTCCACACTACTGCAGATTTTTATGTCATTTAAAAAGAGGCAGGCCTTCCCATCTAGCTCATCTGCATTGCCACTTATAATGATATTTAAGAGGACTGGTATCTGTACTGAGCCCTGTGGAACCATGCTGTTCATCCTCCCTTCCCCAGAGTGAACTCCATTTACCATGACCCTTTGTCATCTATCCCTTAACCAATAGGTTACCCATTTTACCACCTTTGGACCACCACTAAGGTGTCAAGTATCCTTATGAGCCTCCTATGTGGAACAGTTGTCAAAAAACTTATTGAAATCTACCCCACCCTGATTTATTTCCTTGGCCAACCAGTAAAGGGTCTTGTAACCCACTGGCATTAAGGTACTCCACAATCCCTTGCTTTAGCAGTGACTCCATTGGCTTCCCCATCACCTATGTCAGGCTGACTGGCCTATAGTTGCTAGCCTCCTCAATGCTACCACTTTTGTAAAGTAGGACTATATCTGCCCACCTCCAGTTCTCTGGAACCACTCCTGTTTCCAATGAGTTATTAAATGGGACTGTTAGAGGTGAAGCCAGTACCTCCCTGAGTTTCATCTGTACCCTTGGGAGTACTGTGTCTGGCCCCATAGCTTTTTCCACTTTAAGATCTGTGAGTTACTTCAGAACTCTCTCCTCTGTAAAGAGACTTGTGTCAAACCTCCCTTCTCCAGTGCCCCTATTGCTTTTATGTGCCCATATCCTTTCTGTTCCTCTGTAAAAACTGAACAAAAGCATTTGTTCAGGTTATCTGCTTTTTCCTCACCATTCTCTGCACAGTCCTAACTGCACTATTTATTGATTGATTTATTTAGCATTTGTTGACCAGGTAAGTACACTGAACAAGTTATATGCCTATTTTCAGGTAAGACCCGGGAGAGTACAATGAGATACAGATACAGTGAGATACAGGTTCATACAGAGGACAGTGTGACACAAGTTAGGAAGTATACAGAGTCAAAACAGAACCATGTGAACATAACCAGTAGATAGTAAGAACAGTTAAGATACGTACAGGAATATATATACATAGAGACATCAAGGCTAGTAACAGTACAATTTTACAAGGTATACATGGCTCCGAGCTACAAACAGAGCCATAGTCTGAGTATCTCCTGAAACAGAGAAAATACATTATATGGACCTCAGTTAACCTCACAATCACGCCCATAGCCTTCCTCTTTTCACTTATGTACCTAAAAAAATGTCATATTCCCTTTCTTTACCCCTTGAGTTATTCTTTCCTCAGTTTGCACCTTTATGCTCCTCACCACATTCCCTGCCTCCCTCTGCTTCCATGATATACCTCCCTGTTCTCTTCCCTCTGCTTCTCTTTATATCTCCAGGAAGGTACCCTTTCATATTTTAACTTTTTATGCCCCCTCCTTCGAGAACCATAACGGTTTCTTTTTCCTCTTGTTTTTGCTCACTTCCTTTGTGCAGAGGTGTGTTGCCTTCACTATGCCTTCCACTAGATTAGAACACTGTTCCTTCACCCCACCCAAGGTCATCCCCACTGGGTTGTCTATGAGGCATTCACCCACTTTAAAAAAAAAACATCTGCCTTATCGAAGACCAAGACCCTTGTCCTTGTGTGGTTGACTTCCAGCACCTTTCTTATGTTGAACTCCACTATACAGTGACCCCTGATCTCCAGGTGGCCTCTCAGGTTGATCTCTACAACACTGTCCCTGTTAATGAGCACCGGGTCCAGTACTGCATCATCATGAGTGAGCTTTCTGACTAGTTGCCTGAGAAACACCCAATGAAGGGTGTCTAGGATGTCCCTGCATCTAGCTGAAGCTGCAACTGGGAGGCTATAGTCTACATCCAGCAGATGGAAGTCCTCCAGCAGCAGCACCTCTCCTTTTTTGGCCATTGAACCAATGGCTTCCACAAGTATCTTATCTAAATTCTCCATCATTTCTACTTTGGATCTTCTTCAGAAATGATCTTTGATATAAAATATAGGAAGCACATGTTTTTTTATTTCTAGATAACTTCTGAAGAAGTCTTATGGTCATCTCATGGATTATAACTATTTGTTGTTCTATTTTCAGTGTGCATCTAATGTAACATTTTGTTCTATTTGCTGCTTTTCCCCAACCCCCCAATACAGAACTCCATTTTTTATGAATAAATGTTTTTGAAAATATTTTCAGACTCAAAGATGAGAAGTCAATTCAAACTGCAGAATTCTGTTCTACATGGTTTAAACAACAGTGACATTTCATAGATTAAATCCAGCTATGGACAGGCTGACATGTGCCAACAAAGCTCTATTATATCATATTAAGTCTGCAAAATAATTACAATAGATGTCCCTTTGTCTGTGTCCACTCTTCTGTAACCTGGCCTTAGGCATGCAGGTAGGTTCCACCCAGGAGAGGGGAGGTCATCTGACTGGGTGGCAAGCAATCACCTACACCTGGTGGCACTACTCCCACAGGCAAACCCAATAAGTAGTCGTTTGCCACCCGCTCACATAACCTCCCCAATCCTGGGGTTTTGGTACCAACTCAGAGAGTGCATCATTCACTCAGTCTGCACAAGGGGGTAAAGCCCTTCACTGGAAAGGGTGCAGAGGTCCAAGGGGACTGGTGAGATCTCAAAGTTGCACATAGCACTCTAACATTGTGTAAATTAATTTAATAAACATATGACTGTGGCCATTTCTTCAAGACTGGTGTTGGGTGAATTCTTCCACGGGAATGGTATGGGGACAAAGAAGTCAAAAATCTTATATACATTGCAGTTTCATTCTGGAATAAAAATGGAGTTTAATGAGTTCTGAATAGGTTTGAATGTTCATAGATTCCAGACATATATAGTGTATACTGCAGAATTCTAAGGATTTGCATTTGAAGAGTGGGTAGCAGTAATAATAATAATAATAATAAAAATAAAACTCTTACAAGTACTAGAATAAAAAGTGCTTAATAGACACTAAAATGTGTAGGCCATACACTTTGAGAACAGCCAGTCATTTTACTTGTTTATTGTATTCGTTTATAACAAAAACTTTCATCAGGAATGACATACTGAGCTAATAACAACTAATTTCCAGATGTGTCTTAGGGGAAGGGGAAGTGGAAGGATCATGATAAAGTGAACCAAAAGTATAGGTACTTGTGTAATCTGTTTAATTTTTGGAACCTATTTTGAAATGTAAAATCAAACTAGTGCAGAAGGTACAGATACGAAAAAAGTGCAACAGTCAAGTAATAAAGAATTCCCTAAACTGCTGCTGAATCTGGGCAGGATTCTTTAGATATGCATTTCATGATTTTCAACAATTGTATAAAATTGTAACATGAGTTACAATGCTGCTGCTGTAGGGTCCAAACCTCTGCTGCAATTTCATGCAGTTATGGCACATTTGGTGACTTCTGTGTAAAAAAAACCAAAAAAAAAACACAGGAGCCATTCTTTGGATGGAACCAGCTGCAGTTTGACAAAACTGTTTCACAAACTTGTAGACTTTGATAAATGGGCACTCCGGTTTTGTCCAAAAGGGAGGATGCAGATGGAGCCATAAATTGGCCAGTGTGTCAGCATTCTCCCAATAGACAATCCTGCCAGGGAATCTTATCTTCACTGAAAGCAATGCTATATGATTTATGATGACTACATTATTCAAATTTGAGACTGTACATTCCATCATCAGGTGCACATGCAGGCTTAGTATCACAGATTTGTTTCATATAAGCCACCTCTGTTTGTTCTTTTAATTTCTTAATATTACAGCTGAAACAGTTCAAAAATAATCAAGGGCCTAATTCTTGAATGCTTTCATGTGTGCAACATTGTTGCAAATTCCACACTGAAACCTCACAAAGTTTGCAAATCCATTGCACCATTAAAAAAGATCTGCACATCCAAAATCATTTTAGCACCAGTAAAGTCACTTCCAAGCACCCTGGAATTGGGTTAGGTGACAGTGTTTAGGATCCAGGTGACCATTTTCACTGTCTTGCAGCCCACACTTACTGAGTCACAAGCTGTAACCTTCATGTTGGGTTGTCACCTTCACTGCAGCTGCTCACAAGAGCGTGAGGGAGGTGACGTGGGACCAGAGAATTGGAGGTTAGGTGTGGAGAGGGTGGACTGATTACAGCTCACTAGCGATTACATGGTCAGCAATTTTCATCAGTATGAAAAGACCTTGCATCATTAATGAGCGAATTGCCTCTGTAATGGAGGGCTTGCATTGGTAACGGGGGGTGGGGGGGTAACATCAGGTTCTGGGGCACTGCATTAGGTGCTCAAGAGATTAGGAGCATGATCAACAAGGGGCAATATTTCATTGGTAAAGTCTGACCTGTATTTGAAAGGGTGGGATTGAATTTGGAGATGTTTGATGGTTAACCTTGTATAAACAGTTGGGAGACTACTGTACTATATACTTAGAACATGAATGGAGAGAGGTATGGGGAACCACTGAACAACAGAGTACTTGTGAGGGGGAAGATAAGAAGGAGACAGTGCAACAGACATGGGGCATGATTTTAAAGGAGTCCTTAGACTGTCACAAGTTGTGTGGATCCAAGGCTGCAGCAAACTCTGGGTGTGTGAGGGACCCTGCACCCAGTTTTATAAAAAAGGGAGTCCCTGCACCAACGTCCTAAGAGTTTCCACAGCTGCATAGTTGTGCCAAAGATTTGGTGCACCTGTGAGGTTTGATGCAGGGATATGTCACCCCCGGCCCCGGTCTGGTGCAACACTAAAGAGGTCATGAAGGTTGAGGGGGGTGAAAATGCCTACGGGGGAACCAGGATGAGAAGGAGAATGGGGTTGGTCTAGGGAGCAATGGGGGCATGGTGGCAATGAGAGAGTGATAGGGTGATACCCTGTGGGGCCAGGGCTCCCAGATCTACAAGAATTCCTGTATTTCACAGATAAATTGAACCATTTACAGGAAAATTGTTCCCACTGACTTGCATTGGTTATACAGGAATACAGAGCACTTTGGCTTCATAGGAAATAATGTAATCTACAGGAAAACACAGGAAAGTTGATGTGGAGTTGCAGGGAAATTGCCAGATCAATCTGGGAGCACTACAAGGGTGCCATGATCTAGTACAGACAGCTGATTGGCCTGGGTACAGGGGGTTTGGAAAGAAGGAACTGGGACCTGGCCTCAGGATGACACAGCCCTGGCACTTGCCCCTTAGGTGCCAATAACCCCAATACTATTAGGGGCAGCAGACAGCCTCCATGCAAGGGGCCAGGTACCAAGGGACTGTCACAGTTCCTGGTGCACCATTCCCAATCCAGGATTTGCACCCCATCACCTGCAGTCACTGCTACCCTTCGATGGTATTGGGGTAATTGGCACCAGTGTGGCAAGTGCCAGGGCTGTGTCCCCTGAGGCCAAGTGCTGGTCCCTTCCTGCCAAACCCACTACACCCAGGCTTATTAACTGTCTGTACTAGAGCAGGACACCATGGAAGGGTGCCACCTCATCACCTTCATATTGCCGCTATGCCCCATCACTCCCTAGGCCACCCCAATGCCCCTTCTGCCATGGTCCCATCCTTGCAGCCCCCCCAATTGCTGCTCAGCCTAGCAGTGGCACATGGCCCTTAGACCACCTCCTGACTAGTCTAAAGTCAGCCCCATCTTGCAACTACTGTGGGCTTCTATAATTCCAAAAAAGGGGAGGGTGCAGCCCTGCCATGGCACAAGTCCCCTTGAAACTTGGCACAAGGGCACTTCTGCCACAAGGGTGGTACAGGTTGGCTTAGGCACAAAGCATCCCAATTTTGATTCAAGATCCCAAACTGAGTTCAAGCTCCTGTGTAGACCCAGGGGGGTGGTGCAGCATGGGGTGGCTACCCTGACAACAATATGATCCAAGAATGTTGTACTCCAAAATAGATGCACCATGCCAGGTTGAAGAAATTCATTTCAGAAAAGTCTTTAATCAAGACGATTGTAATTCAGCTTACAGTCACAGTCACCGAATGGCAGAACCCTAAGACCTGGCCTCAGGGGGACACAGCCCTTGGACCAATTTTGATGCAGCCTGCATTTGAAAATTGGGATTGCTGCAATCTTTGACAAAAGGTGTCACTTGCATCATACCCATTTGGCACAGGCACCATGCATCAAAGATTTCCTTGTCAAAACTGGGCCCATGGTGATTAAGTACAGTTTCATGACATGCACCAAGCACATGTTGCAGGGCAGCATATTGCTACATCTGTGAAAACTCACGGATATGTTACTCCATATTAAAAAGTGGAACTTACTCCACATGAGGTGTGAGACCACATTTGTGTATGGTACAATTAGGTGGTAGCGAGTCAACTGGGAGCAAAGTTTCTTATCTCTATGTGATGGCCGATATTTCAACTCAGAATCATGCTTTATTTCAAACCTGCAATCTTTCAGACTTTAGGGACTCTCAGTTTCTTTGAACAGATACAGACTTTTGGGATAGCAAATGTATTTATTACACCAATTCAGATATTTTGCCGCTTTTCAAAGATTCCTTAGATCACCACAATTTGTGGTAATCTAGGGCTGTGGCAAATGCTGGGTGTGTCCAGGACCCTGCACTATATTTTGTAAAAATTAATGTCCCTGCACCACAGACCTGGGAGTTGACACAGCTGCAGGGTTACACCAAACATGTAGTGCACCTGTGGGGTTTGACAGAGGGATCTGTCACCCCACCACCCGGTGCAACCATAGAGAGGCTGCAAAGGTGGTGATGGGGATATGCCAGCAAGGAAGGGAGTGGGGAAAGAAGGAACCCAGGGGGTGCCCTAGGGAGCGAGGGGGCATGGCAACAATTTCAGGGTGCTGGGGTGGCTCCTTGCAGAGGTCAAGTTCAGTGAGCCAATCAGCCAGGGTAGTGGGGGTTTGGCAGGGATGCACTATAACCCAGCACCAGATGCACATGCCCTGG
Source organism: Neoceratodus forsteri (assembly GCA_016271365.2). Taxonomy (NCBI): domain Eukaryota; kingdom Metazoa; phylum Chordata; order Ceratodontiformes; family Ceratodontidae; genus Neoceratodus; species Neoceratodus forsteri. The sequence goes on along the minus strand of CM057451.1, from coordinate 435,553,038 downwards.
CACCTGTCCAATAGGTCAGCTAGTCCACAACACTGTGGGTGGGCAGCAACCTGCCTCCACACAGAGGCATCAGCACCAGGGGACTGTTGCAGTGCCTGGGGAATATTCTGCTCCATCACCTGCATCCCACAACCTGAAAACACTCTGGCTCACCGATAGTGTTGGGGACTGGTGCACCTATGGGGCAGGTGCCAGGGCTGTGAGCCGCTGGGGCTGGATCATGGTCAGTCCCTGCCAAACCCCCTCTACCTTGGCCAATCAGCTCACTAGACCTGTGCATGGTACCCCAGCTGAGTGCAACCCCAGCACCATGACACTGACACCATGCCCCCCCTCACACTAGGGTGCCCCATGCTCTTCTGCCCCACTCCCCTCCTTGCAAATCCCCCCATTCCCCACCCTGCCTGGCTGTGATGCATGGCCCTTAGACCACTGTCTGGGTTTTCTAAAGTGAGCCCCCTCATATGACCACACCGGGGCTTCTGTAATAGGAAAAAATGGGATGGTGCTGCCCTGCCATAGCACAACTGCCCTTGAAACTTGACACAGGGTGCTTCTACCACAAGGGTGGCACAGGGTGGCTATGGTGCATGGCATCATAATTGTGATGCTGCCAGAATTCAAAAATCAGGATAGCCACAAACTTTGATGCAAGGTGCCACTTGCATCATACATGTTTATTGCAAACACTTTGGGCTCAATTTTCCAAGACACCTTGGATCACCACTATTTGCAGTGATCTAGACCTGTGGCAAACTTGGGATGAGTCAGGGACCCTGTGCCCAATTTTAAAAAATATGGGTCCCCGTGCCAAAGACCTGAGACTTACTGGAGCCCCAAGGTTGTGCCACACATGTGGCACACCTATGGATTTAACGGTGGGATTTGTCACCCCACTGCCCAGTATATGCTTACACAAGCTGTGGAAGTGGGGACAATAATCTGGCTGGTAGGTGGGGACTAGGGGCTTCTGGAGCAGTGGGGTTACTATAAGGTATGCTGGAGAAATGGTGACACTGAGATGGAGCAAAGGAGGCACCTAGCAGAGATGCCATAGAGAGTATCTGACAGCCACTTGGGCTGGGTAGAGAATGGCATGCTGACATCAACATGACATGGACACCAGGTGAAAGCAGCCCTGGCACCTGCCCCATGAGATCCACAGTCCCCTACATAGGGTGGGTGGAAGTGGGTGCAGGTTGCAAATTGCATGTCGTGAACGGATATGTGCCCAGGGGACTGCGACATTTCCAGCATTGCTCAACATTATCAATAATTTATATTTCTGCTGCTTTTTTTGCTAATTTAAAAAAATAAAATAAAGGGTATCTATAAATGAAACACCACTCATTTTGTAAATATTTTGTGCAAAACAACTTTCATGCTCAGAGTACCATGCTATCATTTTTTATTTTAAAGTTATTCACATTTGAATCTGGTTAGTAGAGCTAGAATACATCTGCATAGCTGACAACTCTCTCTCTCTCTCTCTTTCTCTCTTTCTCTCTTTCTCTTATGATTGACATGATCAAGGAAGCCATTTTACAATTCTGAGAGCAGGATTTTTGGATCAGAAGACGCTGTGTTTACAATTTTCAAATGCTATGAAACTGCATTTACCCTACTTTAATAATTGCAGTTTCAGTATAAATGTAAACATCAGCATCTCCTTTACAAACCCATGGAATCATTTTTCAGAAAACAAAACATCTAAAAAGATGGTTTAGGTGTTCTTTCACACTGCATCCTTGGCCTTTCTAAGCAAAAATGAAGCCACATGCATGAAACCATAAACAAATGTGAATACCTCATGAAACGTAAGGGCTACACACAAAGAGCAGGTGGCAAAGTTCTTCAGCACAAAATTACATTTTTAACAGTGGTATACAAAATCAATTCTAAGCAATTTGTTTTAAATTCTAGCCAAAATACCCCCACAACTTTTTTTTTTAATAAAATAAAGAACGTAAACCATTTTATTGGGGGAAACAAGTAAAACATCTACACCAAAAAAATCAGTCTGAGCAAGTACAAGGTCAAACATGTGTGGCTGCTGTATGGTGCTAAATACATGGGCAAAAGTCCACATGGGTGGCATCTAGATTAGACTGTTTCCATTGTTATCCATATAGTTAATGTGCCCTGTGCTAATTCTTCTCATTTCATGTTGTCTAGTCAGTATGTACCTTTGTTTTAAGCTGTCTACCAATGTATGTCTGTATGGTCTCCAGCACTGTTGATGCTGTAGTCATAGCCTGCTTATCACCATGTGTATTGTTCCTCTCTTATATGAATGATTGTACTTGTAACTAACTCTGGATCGTCCCTGAAAAGGGGATCTTCGGGACCCAGTGGGTCTGCCCGGTTTACAAAATGGAATTAAATAAATAAATTATGTATCCATACATGATAAGTAGATAGCAAAGTAATTCTAAACTAAAAAGCAAGCTTTCTAATACAAAACATGTAAGCAATAACCCACAACAGAGTATGCTGTTATTGGGGATTAACGCACACCTGGCAGAGGCCCAATAACAGTACACCCTGGAGTAGATTATTGTACTTATAACATGGGTTATGTTTAAACAACAAAAAAATATTGAAAAACATGTTCTTTTAATGTTTAAATACCTAAAAAGTACTGTATCCTTCCACCTTGCAAAATAGTCCCTAACAAATAATGCATACTGCATTGCTGTTGTGCACATAGAAATGTCACAGATACACCACACAGATTATCCGTCATATTTCTTGTACATAATAATGTCTGCTACATTGTCTAACACCCTTCCTGTAGCCCCTCCCCTTCAACATGCACATTAGTTAGATACTCGCTCTGACACTTGGCTGTCAGTTTGCCCCTCTGTGTCAGCACAGTAAGCAATGCACTTTGGTATACCTGATTAGCACTTACAAGAAATATTGTTTGCATCATGCTGTGCTCCATTCTTAGACACAGAAAGGTGTTAGCACAGAGCAAGTGGGTGAGCGCGACACCCTGTGCTGGCAATCCAAGCAGGAAGCACCATGTCTGTCCACTACATATTGCACACTGTTAAGATTCAATGCCTTGATAACAGTTCTCTTTCCCTCTCTCAAGTCTGTTCTGTCTCTCTGGGGTACAGTGCAACAGGTCTCTCATGTACATGACAACAATGCAAATGTTTCCTGTAAGCTGACTCTGCTGAAACACACTGGCAGCCAGCAAGACAGGGAGAGAGAGAGAGAGAGAGAGAGAGAGAACACACACACATTCTTCCATCATGGCTGCCATTCTATTTACTGCTGTCTGGTACTGACCATGAAAGCTGACATCAGTAGTACCTGACACTGAACCATCACACTACATTGTCCTGAAGTGTGCATTGCTTGTTGGGGAGGGTGCACACCACAGAGATGTGAGGTTACTGGTACCAGTCATGACTCACTGAGGAATGGGTCACTGGAGATCCTCGGGTCAGTTGGGGAGCAAAACACTGTGAGCTGCACTGTCTGACCTGGTACCTGGAGATCTACGGGGTGGGTGGACGGGCAGCCAAATGGTGTCCTGCTGTCTCTCGCTGTCTCAGAACTGTGCTGAGCTGCTTTCTCTCTCTCTCACTCTCCCCATGCTTGCATTCCACACATGCTGCTCTATGCAAAACAATAAAACAAAATGGAATTTGCCAGAAGCACAGTCCACAGAGGTCAGAGGAAAGCACAGCAATTCTGAACTCAGTGCCTCACTGTTTCTCTTGCTGTCTTGCTGTGACAGCACTGCAGTGAGCTGCTCCCACTCTTGCTCACTATCTCACTGTCTCTTTTTCTCTCTCTGTACCTGTGCAAGATGCTAGAGGACAACACAGTGTGTAAGGTGACAGCAGGGGGTGGGGAGGAGATAACTGGTTCCCAGACACCCAAAAAGCCATCCACTGGAACACAGAGTCAGTGCAATTTCTCCATCTCACTTGTTCACTTTCACAATGGCTGCCTCTAACTCTTCACTTTCCCTACCATGCAACAAGTCCAAGAGGCCCTGTGTTGGACTCCCTCCACCAAACCGTGCATTAAAGAGGGAATTTAATGCATGGCCATGCAGAGGTGCTCAACCAATGGGATGCTATACTTATCCTAACTTTCAACAATCCATGTTCAAAGTATTTTTATCCTTTTTAATCAAGTTGCTGTTGTAAGGTTTGAAGGACAAAAGTCAACCATACACACCATAGCATAAACAAATGCAAACACCTCATGAACCATAAATGCTACACACAAAGTATGAGCGGCAGAGCTGTTCAGCACAAAATTACCTTTCTAATGGTAGTATGCAATCAATTCTAAGCAATTTTTTTTTTACATTAGCTGAAATACACCCAAAACTGATTTTTTTATGTAAAAAAAGCAAAGTAAATACTTTTTTGTGGAAAACATGTATCATATCAACACTAAATTATGTATCCATACATTATAAGCAGGTAGTGAAGTACCCCTAGAAATACTTAAATCAGCCCAAAGTTGATTTGCTGCCTAAATATACACATCCAAACTGCAGATGTCCACAGACGTTTCCTGGAGGGACTGTGAGTGATGTGCTGCCACCTGCAGATGTCTATTGGAGGGAAGGGCAATGTTTTCTGCTGCCACCTACAGATGTCTACCAGATGGAATAGTTAGATAAGGCAGGTAAGTCTGCTTCCTCTATTCCACTCACTCCCCTCAGCCATAGAAGGAAATGAAAAATCCTTGTTTTTCATATATGGGAGAAAGGCAGTAATAATATTATATATCTAATGTTTTATGATACATTTAAATTTTCATGAAATAACTCTGTGGAGGCTTTAGAATACTGAAAGCAAATATATGTTGCCACCCTGAGACCTTGAGAGACGTACCAGTACAAGCAGGTATTGAGCTGTTCCACTGAGCCAAAGCCTCTGGTACAGTCAGACACTCTATGACCTTGGAGCCTTGAAGAGCATATCCTGGGTTGCATTCAAATCGAACCACAGCTCCCACAGAAAAGTCATTTCCTATTCGTTTTCCATTCCTTGGCTCTGGAACAGAACTGCACTGAGTGGCACTAGTGCGTGGAACCGCTGAAATAAAGAACAGTACAAAACTGAAATCCTTCATTTATTGGAGGACTATCGTCTAAACTACAGAATACTATACAGTACTATATCTACAATATGAATAAAATGTAACACTTTGAAAATTCATTTATGCAGTTCATTTTGTAGTGTTTCAGGGTTCCTAAAGTTACAACTATTAAAGGTGTTTAGCAATGAAAACTGAAAACCAATTGTTATTACGTATTCTAGAAGTACTAATTGGTTTAATGTATAACTATATTTTCTACTTCTTAAATGCTGCTATTTATTTATGCTCATGCATTTTTTACCCAGAACAGACAACACCTTTAAAAAGACATGAATCCACACTTTGTTCTTTAACAAGCAGACAACTGGATTTGCATCACTAACAGCATAGATACAGTGGTCTATCTGTTGTAGTTGTGATGTCACTGGATGCCCTCTTTTTGTGATAGATCAGAATGCAGTCCATGGCTTTTTATTCAGTACCTGCACGTTCATTACATAAATGAAATATATACCAAAACATTTTTATTTTAATTCATAAACCAACAAAAAAGAGTAAAAATGAAATAAAGAAGTCCTTTTGGATTAAATATGAAAAAAAAGTTCATTATATTTTCTCTAGTTATTGTTTGTCCATTTTAAGTATTTAATAAAAAGTAGGGATGCAAAGATATGTACTGAAAAACTGACATGCAAAGAAGGTGGTTAGGGTAGCAAAACAGACAAAGAGTAGTGTACTGTGGAGGTAGTCAAGAGCAGAGAAAAACAGTTCTTTTGATACATTAGGGAGAAAAGGAAGAAAGGAAGGAGAATCAAAGGGCTAGTCAAGGAGGGTAGGGTGATAGAGGAGAATGTGCAAAAGGCTGACATTCACATTTAGTACTTTTGCTCAGTTTTCACTAGAGAGGATGGTGGGCTGTTGTCAGAGAGTGACTTTGAGGAGGCCACTAAGGGGATCCAGAAATGAGGCAGCCAGCATTTATAAGCAAAATCTTCTAGAATGGGCTGGAAGCCCTAAAGATAGATAAGGACCCAGAACCAGATGGGTTGCATCACAGGTTACTCAGGAAACTGATAACAGAACTAGATGAACCTCTGGTAGGTCTATTCAACAGCTTACTGGGGATGGGGTAGTTGCAAAAGACTGGAGAGTGGCAGATGTGGTTCCACTTCATAAGGAAGAGGACAAGGAACAAGCAGGGAACCGCATACCTGACAGTCTTACCTCTATTGTAGGGAAGCTGATGGAATCAATGGTCAAAGAGCACCTCATGGACTACTTGGAGAGCAACAGGCTTCAGGATAGTAAACAGCAAGGATTTATGGCAGGGCGGTTTTGTCAGACTAACCTGATAATTTTCTTTGACTGGGTGATGAGGGAATTGGATAATGGCCAGGCTGCGGATTTGTTCTACTTTGACTTCAACAAGACATTTGATGCAATGCCTCACAGATGCTTGTTGGAGAAGATGAAGAATCTGGGTGAGTCTAAGTTCCTAATAAACTGGGTAGGTAACTGGAACAGGGGAGGCAGCAAAGGGTTGTGGTCAATGGGGTCAAATCTGAAGACAGGGTGGTCATGGTCAGGATACCATAGGGATCTGTCCTGGGTCTGGTTCTCTTTAATATGTCCATCAGCAACATTGGTGAAGGAATCTGGAGTAGGTTGTGCCTCTTTGTGGATGACACAAAGATCTGTAGGAAGGTGGATAGTGAAGAGGGAATCATGGAAATGCAAATTGACTTACAAAAGCTAGAGAGATGGTCAAAGGTTTGGCATTTGAAATAAAATGCCAAAAAGTGCAAGATAATGCATCTAGTGAACAAGAATCCCAGAACAGAGTACTGGATGGTGGGGTAAGACTTAGCACTATGGCTGAGGAGGGGGACCTTGGAGTTATCAACAGTGACTTCCTGAAACAATCAAGTTGGTGCAACTAAGCAAATAGCAAAACGAGTGGGATGCTGACTTGTATAGGGTGGGGTATTGACAGCAGAAGGGAAGAGGCAATACTTCCCCTATATAGAGCCTCAGTGAGGTATTACCTGGTTAGATTAGTGCTACACAAATAGGTCCACTCCACAAGGTGCTAGTCCATGTAGCACTAACACAGACAGCAAGAGAGGATATACAGAGCTTTCAGTAAGTGCTCCCTTGGTCGTTGTCCATGGTGCTCAAACAGCACAAGGGCACCAGAATCCTGAAGGCTGGCTGAGCTGCTCCCATGATATGGAGGGTTGGTGCATAGAGCAGCTCGGCCAGCAGCAGTGGAGACCACGGTTCTAATCCAGATCTCCTTCCATTTTGGCAGAATAGGGACTTGTCTTTTTTTCACATGGTACCATGGAAAATGAATTGTAACTTTCCCCATGATCCATTCCCCCTTGGAGTAGAAATTATAAAGTAAGGGTGTGTGTGGGGCAGGGCAAAATACAAATTGGTGCCATTATTGCCATGTGGTTGTTGACTACGATGTTGTTGTAGGTGCTAGCCTGATCCAGTGCCCAGTGAGGTTACTCCTGGAGTACTGTGCCCAGTTCTAGAGTCCTCACCTCAGGAAAGACAGGTATAAGCTGGAAAGCCTCAAGGCACTAAACATGTACTCACTGAAGATCGGAAGGGAGAGGAGAGATATGATAGAGACCCGCAGGATCCTAAAATGAATAAACAAAATGAACTATAGGGAAATATTTATCTTGAATACTAGCTTGTGATAACATGGACATGAGTGGAAACTAACAAGAGGCAGGTTTAGGAGGGATATGAGGAAGCATTTTACAGAAAGGGTGGTGGAGTCATGGAACAGTATACCAGCTGAAGTGATTCATGCAAAAAATGGTGGTTTGAAGCATGAAAGGGACATAATGAAGAGTATAGGACTTGCTCAGGGTGACTGAAACTGTAAGGAGAATGGGTGGCTTGGGAACGGCTAGGACCATGGAGGGACAGTAGGTCCCATGGCTAAGCAGGGAACTCCAGCAGACTGGATGAACCATGGGTCTTTTTCTGCCATCATTTTCTACGCTTCTACAAATTGTTTTGATCTTGTAACAAAAATAAACATTCTGGCAGTTGTCTCTGGGACTGAAAAAGAAACAATTGCTTTATTTGTGCAACATTAAATCCTACATGCTTCTTGGTTGCAAATATTTTGATGATGTGAGAAGATTCATTTGCAGGACAGAGCTGTACAGATTCTAAAAAAAATATCAACAACATTTCACCATTAAACCCTAAATCATTTGTGAAAGATTAATTTAAGGTACAAATCCACAATTTATTAATCTGGGATACCCAAGTTAAGATGCAAAATCGCACATAAATTTGGGACCAATATTTACTATCATTACCTGGACTGAAACACTGAGCGGTTAATTGACTTGGTTGAGGACACAAGAAAGGATTCAGACATCAGCCTTCTTTGAAACTACAATAGTCCAGCTGCTGCACCACTCTTCCTCAAATGGACTGGAATCCTGCCATCCTGATGTAATTTGTATTTTTAGGTGAAATGTCAGGGAACTGAAGAGCAGATGCACTTGGCAGGCAAGGTTTTAGAAGAGGTTGATATTACAGGAGTTTCTTTCAGTTATGATTCTTTGGTTTGCCTTCAGTTTGTTACTAATAATGTTAAATAAGTACAGAAAGCACTTTCCTTTCTTATATAAAAATGTAGTGATATACAGTTGTTTTCCAGAATTTAAAAACAATCCACCCTTTCTGTCTGTATAACTTGTCATCCAACAAAGACACAGTGTGCAAGCTCTTCAGCTTGCATAAGATTTTCTCTGAACTCAGCAGTGCCACTTATTCCTGTGCTACACCTGTATCACAGAACTGATTAGATCCTAGCTTACAAATCTGTGTAACTGTGGCTACATTTTCCATGCTTAAATGATTTAGAAAATATATGTAATTGCTTTTAACTAAATGGCTCATTATTTTTAATTCATCATAATGATTATTGTGTATTGTGCCTTGTATATAATTGCTATAGAATGTAGTTCATATATAGAGTAATACATCAGTAAACTTTCAGTCATCATACTTTTGTATATATATTGTTTGCGCGTGTTGCTATGGATACAATACTATTAAGTGGATAGCTTGTAGGGAGTTTAATACAAACATCAGTTAACTTAGGTTCAGGTCCAGCAGTTCAGTGACAGTTCCCTACTGTTCTCATCATGTATAAATTATCAAGACAGTTTGCGGAGGTACATTTCTATCCTAAGGCTATATTTTTCTATATATTTTTTATATAAAACTCAGTGATACTAAATCTACCTTGCATCTGTTTTTGCAAGTACTGTACAACATAAAAGTTCCATGTACTATATTTAAACAATAATGCTTGACAGGGCACCTGTCATACTAGGATAATGCCACACCTTGGGTGGTTTGGCATGAGGCCACAGCTTCACTGCATCCAATATCTGAGAAGTCCTTGCAACACGCACATTGGAGTGCATTATTGAAATCATAAAATGGCCTGAAAGTGAAACAATACCTTTTTTAAAATAACATTTTTTTAATTTGCTTTTTGAATAGGCTTGATGTTCTGCTGGGATAACATCACTGTTGAAAATCAGCACTGACTAATCAGAGCCCAGGAAATTTTCTTGCCAGTTTATAGTTGAGTTTATTCATTGGTAACCAGATAAGGTGGAATCAGACCTTGGCTCACTCTTCAGTCATGACCTAAATTATAAAAAATTCAACACACCTTAGGACAGAATCATGGTGCATGGACAATCAAAGTTGGGAGGTGGCAACACCGGGGTACAACATGTTTTAAGAAAGATAGGGTAAGAAGGAAAGAACGGGGGTTGTTTCTATGGAAGAGAAGGTATAAAGGCCATGTAAATACAATGACACTGTGGGAAGAAGGAGGGACCGGAGTTTCTTTGGGTTGGATTAGAAGCAGGGTCCAGGGCCTTTATACAAGTGGGGGTGGTGTACAGGCCACCAGCATAGGTGGAAGAATTTGACAGGATTTTTGGGAAGGACATAGGCAAAATGGCAGGTGAAGGGGAAACAGTAATTATGGGTGACTTTAATATGCCAGACATGGATTGGAACGTCCTTGCCACAGCTACAACTAGGAGCAGGTCACCCTAGAGACTCCCTAGAGGAGCATTTCTCAGACAGCTTGTTACAGATCTCACTAGTGAATGAGGAGTGCTGGATGTGGTACTTACAAACAGGAATACAATTGCAGATGTCACACACAGTGCCTGGCCCCCATGAGTACTAACAATCATTATACAGTGTGGTTTGGCATATGGCTTGGTCAAAAGAAAACCACACCAGGACGAGGTCCCTGGACTTTAGGAGGACAGATTTTAGAGAAATTGGAGACTGCCTTAAGGAAACCCTTGAAGGGGGGATAGTGGGGGGGGTGGAGGCACAGTAGAATAGGATAAAGGATGGAATAACCGAGGTAATGGCAAATGTTTAAAAGTAATAAACAAGTGTAACAGGAGAAAGGGGCAACTGTGGTTCTCTGAAGAAGTGGCAAAGGCAGCAAGGGAGAAAAAAACAACCTTCACAAAGTAAAAGGAGACCCAAATGGAGGTAGCTGAGGAGGCATTTATAGAGAAACAAAGAGAAGCAAGAATGAGGGTAAGGACAGCAAAGGCTCAAACTCGAGGAAAGGATAGCCAAGGAGATCAAGAAGCGGGATAAGACTTTCTTCAGGCATGTGAGTAAAAAGGGGAAGGCACGGGGTGGTATAGTGAAAATCGGGAGGTGTAAGGGGAGGACTGTGCAGAGGAGAACTGAGAAAATGCTAACATTTTAAATACATGCTTCTATTCTGTCTTCACAGTAGAAGGGGGAGACAGGTTGACATGTATTAACAGGCAGCGGTGGGGATACAAGTCCATTTACAAAAGAGAGAGTCTGCTGGGGGATGGAAGTCCTATAGGAAAACAAAGTGATAGGACTTGACAGGATCCACCCAAGAGTACTTAAGGAACTGAGCATGGTGTTAGCCACCCTTCTGGCACAACTATTTAGTGCCTCATTGAAGATAGTGATGGTTCTGGAGGATTGGAAGAGGGTCAGTGTTGTCCCTCTGCACAAGAGCGTCAGCAGGGAGGAGGCCAACAATTACAGACCTGTCAATCTCACATCAGTGGTGGGTAAGGTAATGGAGTCCCCACTGAAGAAAAGGAGAGACTGATGGAGTACCTAGAGACAAGTGGGCTGCAGGACCATTGGCAACACACCTTCAAAGGGGAAGTAATGTCAAACGAATCTCATAGGTTTCTTTGACAGGGTAACTAGGGATGTGGATCAGGAGAGAACAGTGGATGTGCTTTGTCTAGTCTTCAGCTAAGCCTTTGACAGTGTACCACACAGGAGATTAATAAAGAAACTTAGAAGCTTAGGTGCGGGTCAGAAAGTGGGGAGCTGCACATAGGATTGGTTGGAAGGTAGGAGGCAGAGGGTAATGGTAAACGGCAGCCACTCGGAAGATGGAAAAGTGATCAGTATAGGTCTTCAGGGATTAGTGCTGGGCCCTTTCTGCTCCAATGTCTTCATAATTGATTACAAAAGATAAGAACCCCAGAACAAATACCCTGAGGTAAAGGTTACCCTCAAATGGTATTTGGTCATAGAACCAAATTTCAAAGAGAAATACAATTGCATATACCCCAATAATGCAAAGCACCATGGGAAGCATATGCAAATACCCACAAAGAAATTTGGACTTGATCAACTTTAAGCAGAATCACATGGTGCTGAAAGGCCTCACAATGCAACCAGCAATGGCTGAGAACAGCAGACACAGTACTCTAGGTGGGGTATGCCGTACTCTGCTGTTCTCAGCCTTTGCTGGTTGCATTGTGAGGCCTTTCAGCACCATGCAATTCTACTTAAAGTTGAGCCAGTCCAAATTCCTTTGTGAAGATTTGCATATACTTCTCATGATGCTTTGCATTATTGGGGTATGTGCAATTGTGTTTCTCTTTATAAGTTACATTGCTTAGGAACAGGAATGAAATTTGTGTCTCTTTACAGATGACCTGAAAATCTGCAACAGGGTGGACACCTGGTGGTGGTGTTGAGGCTGTAAAGAGATCTGGAGAAACTTGAGAAATGTCTAGAGAGTGGTAGACAGGATTCAATGTCAAAATGTGCAAAGTCATGCACCTAGGGTGAGGAAACCCAGAGGCTGAGTATAAGATGGGAGGTGAGGTACTTACAGTTACCAAGCCAGAAATGTACATGGAAGAGATCATATCATATCAAATCATCTGAAGGTGGCAGGGCAGTGCAGCAGGGCAGTAAGCAAGTTGGGCCAGATGTGGTACATATGGAGGGAAATCTCTATCAAGATTAAGGAAGAGATGGTGCCTCTGTATTGCTTGCTTGGGAGACCCTACCTACACTACTGTGTCCAGTTCAGGAGGTCGCACCTCGACAGGAACATAGACAGGGTGGAAGCTGTCCAGAGAAGGGCTTCCAAAATGGTGTGGGGGTTGCTTGAAAAACTATATGAAGAGAGGCTGTGAGAAATCAACAGGTATTCCTTGGAGGAGAGAAGAGTAAGAGAGGACATGACTGAGACATACCACACAGGGGTGAACAAGGTGCATGAAGGGCAGTCTCCTTTACATGAGGAAAAGCAGCAGGGAGAATGCTATGAAGCTTCAGGGGGCAGGTTTAAGAGGCATGTGAGGAAAAACTTCTTCTCAGAAAGAGTGGTGGACACCTGGAACAACCTGCCAGAGGAGGCACTAGGGGCAAAGACGGGAGATCTTCAAACTTGTGTACTATAGACACATGGCTATAATGAACAGTAATAAGGGAGGAGGGAGGAACACCTGTGACAAAATACAGTCCAGGGTATAGTGTTAGGTATGGAAAATAGGGAAAACTAGATTGGCCTACCCGTCATTTTTTGCTGACATATTCTATGATTCTATGATTTTATGACGTGCATGACTATAGACCATTCTGCACAGTTTGGGCAGATAATAACAATAATCAGGGTCTCAGATACACACATAGAGAATGAGAGCAGAAAAAGGCCTATCGGCACATTCAGTCTTCCCACTCTACCTAAATTTTGTGCTTACCTTAGTAGCCATCCTCCTTTATTGATATATCCCTTTTCTAGCTAATCCTAGTTATCTGTCCTACCCTACTTGAAGCTGCTTACTGATCTGGCCTTTACCACTGTCTCATACAGCTTGTTACAATTGTCCACTACTCTTTCTGTGAAATAGTGCTAGAGAACATCACTCTTGAGGTCCCCCCCAAATGAGTTTCGGTGCATTCCCCCTTGTCATTGTATTTTGTTTAAGGAGAACATGGCCTTGGCATCCACCCTATTTATCCTATGTAGTTACTTGTACATTTTAACTGTGTACCCCTTCCCTTCCTTTTCTCAATGAAGTACATGTTCAAGTCCTGCATTCCCTCCTCATGTGCCTTGCCCCATACCATAGTCCAATGATCATTTTATTTGCCCTGCACTACACTGCCTAAATATTGTCATAGACTTTCCTCAGGTGTAAATTCCAGTATCTTGCACAGTATTCCAGATGTGGTGGCATCTGTGACATGTAAAAGAAGAGCATCCCCTCTCTGCTTCTACTGCTTCCTATGCATTGCAACATTGTTTTGTCTTTCCAAAGCTCTGTTGAAGTGTGTTGTTATTTTTAGGCTGAATTATTTCATGACCCCAAGATCCTTTTCTTCCACAGTGCTTTCCAGCACACACCATGCACACATTTCATACTGCACTCTTAGATTCTTCCTCCCAATGTGCTTCACCTTAAATTTTTCAGATTGAAGCCCAGGTGCCAGATCTTTGACCAGCTCTCCAGTCTGGCTGGATCCTCCCTAAGTTCCCTTATCCTTTTTATGTTTGCTTGAACGCATGTGCAAGAAACATAGTACCATCATCCAAGTTTTCCGAGGTGTGGCAGCCCTCTTCCAATTCAGTCAATGTGTTTGCAGGTGCGGCTGCAGTTCTCCAATGCCTGCTAGAGCTGTCTATTACAGCAGTCCAAAATGCAGTGGCATACAGTTGAAAGGGGGAGCTACGCTTCAGTGAGCAGCGATAAGATATCGCCTACTCATGCACGCTCCCCCTACACACACACACGCACGGATACTGCGTGCTCACCCCACCCACACTGTATAGCCATCAGGGGTGCCCAATCCCCCGTTGGCTGTGCTGCACCCCCCCAAACAGAGTTCTACATGCCACGCTGGGTGCCCACCCCAGCGTGGCTACACATGTATAGCCGATGGGGTGGCTAATCTCGTCAGCTCCACTGTCCCCCGAGAGAGTATCAGGGTGCCACACTGGGAACCCACCCCAGTGTGGCAACAGATGCTGTCACCGACGGGGTACCCAACTCTGTTGGCTCCATACCTCAAACAGCTGTCCTTGTGCCATGCTGGGAGCCCACCCCAGCATGGCAAATGTCCAGCGTCATCCTAGCCCTTTGTTTAAAAACAAAACCCTCAAACAGAAAAACGTTCCCTTGAGTCTCTGCCCCACCCACGCCCACCCACTGTCGCACCCTGACTCCCACACCCCCTTCACACCATACTACCTCTGAATCCGCGTGGACGATCTTCAGTGGACTGGGAACATGTCTGCACTCTTCAAAGCAGACCACGAACTGAGGAAATGCCGTAAGCTGTATAATGGGATAGATAGGTTTTTCAACTTTGCTGTATATCTCAGGCATTTTTGGAATTTTTGCCAAATTTTCAACATGGGGTTTTGGGAACCCTTCTCATGAATGTCTCACTGTCATGGCATTAATCACAGGCCCGAAGGGTGATTTCGTGAGTCACTGCGTGAAATCACCTCGGGACCAAGCTAACGATAATGACACTGCCACTGTTCATAAGGTGGTCTCTCAAAAGCCTATTTGAAAATTCCTAAAATGACTGTTTCTGGCGTGCATTGCGCCATTCCTCGCATGCTCGTAAGTTCACGAATTTTCAATATTTTCACTCCAGATTTTCAACATTGCCATTTTACCACACCTCCTTATGGTAGTACAGCTGTCATTTTCACATCTCACCCAAAACGTGTTTCACCCATGTAGCACACAATGGCGCAGTCGGTGTGCGAAATCAATGTATGGGACACATTAAGAAAATCACAGTGATACTGTTCATGAGCAGAGGTCTTGAAATGGCTATGTTGAAGATTGAGTAAAAATCTAAAATGACTGTTTATGGGCGTGTGTTGCGCGGTTCGTAAACACGCTCGTAAGTTTGCAAATTTTCAATATTTTCACTCCAGATTTTCAACAATGCCATTTTATTACACTTCCTTATGAACAGTACAGCTGCCATTTTTCACATGTCACCCAAAAGGTGTTTCCGCACATGTAATGCACAATGGTGCAGTCGGTGTGCGAAAGCAATATTTGGGACAGATTTAGTAAATCACAGTTATACTGTTCATGAGCAGAGGTCTTAAAATGGCTATGTTGAAAATTTGGTGACAAAAGTCCATAAAATGACTGTGTTACGAGTGAGCATTGCTAGTTTCCACGCACCCTCGTAAGTTCATGACTTTCTAATATTTTTCACTCCAGATGTTCACCAGTGGCATTTTCCACACTTCCTTATGAACAGTACAGCTGTCATTTTTCACAACATGGCCGAAATGTGTTTTCACACTTTTAGCGCAGAGATGCGTGGTCACTGTGGGAAATCATTCTTCTGGACAGATAAAGAAAATCACAGTGACACTGTTCATGATCGGAGGTTCCAAAATGCCTGTGTTGACAATCTGCTGGAAAAAATCCCCAAACTAATTACATTACAGGTGTGCATTGTACAGTTTCTATGCACGCTCTTGACTTCATCAGTTTTTTTAATATTTTTACTGCAGATTTGCAACATTGCCATTTTTTACACCTCCCTATGAACAGTACAGATGTCATTTTTCACATCCTGTTCGGAATGTGTTTTTGCACCTGTGGTGCTAAATGCTGTAGTCGCTGTGCATAAGCAGCTTTCCGCTAACAAACTGATATTGCCACTGTTCATGAGGTGGGGGTCACAAAAAACCATGTTGAAAATTTGGAGTGAAAATACCAACTAATGCCTGAGGTGTTAGGGTTTCCAACCATAACGTCCCACCCTGTAGAGAATGACAGGCATCAGGGGTGTGACTTGGGATTCTTGCCTGTAATGCTCATACCATTCCACACCCTGCAGCCAGTGAGAGGCATCGAGGTATGCTTTGGACTCTTCGGCCCCAAAGTTCACCCCATTCTCCTATACCGCACCCATCTCACTGTATTTCCTGATGGAATGGTGTGCGCATAAGGGCCAAAGACCCCAAGGCACACCGTGACACTTGTCAGTGTCTGCAGGGTAGGGTGTGGTGAAATGGCATGGCCGTTATGCCTGATGACCCAAAGGCACACCCCAATGCCTGTCACTCTCTGCAGGGTGGTGGTGGGGTTGGCTTAAGTTCAATACTTCACTGCCCTTCCCTTATGCAGCTCTGTAACTTCTACACTACCAATGCCAATGCCAGCAAGCAAACATTCGGCATTGACAAATGCTTGTTTCTGTGTCCTTCCTTGTGCAGATCAAAAGTGTCATCATCAACACCTTCCCCTATGTTGCAAATGGCACATTGAAAAGGATTAGGCACAATGCTGATCCATGAGCTGCTTCACTTGCTACTTCACATTCATCTGAAAAATCCCCATTAACCAATACCTTCTGTGTTCTATCACTCAGACAGTTCACCACCAAAGTTACCAAATTTTCCTCCACCCTTAAATCCCTTCACTTAGAAAATGGAATAGAAAAATCTTTAAAGCTGATTGGATGACAACATGTCAGAGGTACAGTAGGCATCTATTTTTTGAAAGTGCCCTGTAAAAAACAAGTACCATCTGCAGTGTTCACAGTGTCAAACAGGTATCCCTGTGCCAGTTTGAGTTTGAAAGTTTTGTAGCCACCATTTTTTCCAGCTTGCTCAGCAAGAGAAGTAAGTGAGTCAGCCTACCCCCACCCTTGCAACTGAATTCCACTGTTACAGAAACTCAGGCATTTTAAAGAGCAGCACATTTTTCCCCCAAGCACATTTTCCACAAAATCTTGTTTTGAAATGGCTGCACAGTCTACTAGCTCACACATCCGAGCATGGTGCTCCACTCTGGCTCCCCTGCCTGCCTGCTACTCATTTACAAAGAAGAAAACTAGATTCACCATTTCTTTCAACTATTTAACACTTATTTGCAGTATTAGAATACCTTCTTGTGTTCCCTTGTTCCCTTGTTCACCTAATATATAAATGTTTCAAACACTAAGTGCCCCTGGTGCCAGTAAAATGATTCCGACTGGGTCTATCTATCTGCTGCTCCTGATAGATGCCTGACCGCTACCCACTGATCACAAGTACCAAGGCATCTTGAAGGACAGTGCACAGCACCTCTTCTAAATGGTCCTGGCTACCCATTAGTAATAAAAAAAACTGTTTCTCCAAGTTCCAACATAAAAACATATTTCTTGCAACAGCGAGACACACGGAAAGTGGGGAGACAGGGCACGTCGCAGAAACAAAGGTAGCCAAGAAGTTAAATTCATACAAAGAGAAAATTCTAAACAGTTCTGCAAGAGACAGATAATGGGAATCTTAAACAAAACTGCTCTCTACTGGCCAATGTAGTAATACAAGGACTACATTACAAGAAACTGAATTTTTACTCTGTTTTTAATTTTGTTTTTTAATCTTTTATTAAATGATCTTAAAATTCTTACTAACAAGCCATTTCTAAGCACAATAATAGCATCCAGGTTGTGATTTATTGGGAAATACCAGACCTTCAAGGGACTATAGCCCTCCACTTGTGGCGACAGGCCTCATTACTCCCCTGGGTGGTCTGGTATTTTCTAGTTCCACCCACCCTGTCGGGTATTTTAGCTTGCTTCTTGACCAGTCTTCTGTGAGGAATTGAGTCAAAGGCTTTCCTAAATCCAAGCAAACTGTGTTTGCTACTTGTCCTTTATCAATCGACTTGGACATGCAGCCAGTTGAACAGATTCATCTAGCATGACCATTCCATCATCAACCTACAGTATGTTATCTGGGGTCCTGTAGTTCATTTCCCCCAAGAAACTCCACTAGTTCCATTATTAGTATAGATGTCAAGCTTACTAGTCTATTCTGTAGTTCTCTGTCTCATACTTCCTCTCGCTTTTATGTAGAGGGACAGTATCTGTTGTTCTCCAGTCTCTGGTGACCACCCCTGTGGCCAGTGAGCAGTTGAATATCTCTGCAACTGACTCTGATATCACCACTGCTGCCTCTTTCAGCATCCTCAGGGGTAAGCCTTCAGGTCCCATAGATTTATTTACTTTCCAACCTGTGAGCTTTTCCGACACCTTTTCACATTCCTTTGACAATGATACTGCCTACAGTACCGCATATTGTACTTTAAATTGAAATGAGATGATTTACAACACCACTTTTGAAACATGTTTAATTACATTCATTTTCAAAGGCTTTGGGTATACTTGCATGAAATTGATTGCATCTCTCTCTCTCTCTCTCTCTCTCTCTCTATATATATATATATATATATATATATATATATATATATATATATATATATACACACCTGCTTAAAACCCTAGGCCTGAAATTGGTCTTTCTTTACAAATACAAAAATAGCATCTCTTCATATATCTGTCTGTACATAGTCAATACTATGAGCATGCCAAATTTTCACAATGGCGACTTTCTGTATGTGGATGCCTCTAGAGTGGATCTGACAAAGCTGAATGTCATGTACATGTTACTTTAACAGGCTCATTCCAGATGTACTTTCCAAAATCACTGTCTTTTGTATTGAGATCTATGTTGGTTGAACCGTTGAAACCAAACACAATTTCATCAACTTCACCTAATATATAAATGTTTCAAACACAACGTGCCCTTTTCTAAGGGATCTACTAATGACTAGAAATATTAAAAATGGTCTTAGGGCACCGAATAATCTTATTCCATTACTGTACCTGTCCCTATTCATTGAGTATACTAAATATCTCAGATTCAAACCAGTCTATGACTGTACCCTTGATTTGCTTCTTTTTAAAAGGTTCATACTTGACACATACTTTCTGAAAATTAGTTTAAAGAAAGTAAAGAGCACAATCTACATCAGGAATAAGTTGTATTAGTGACCAGGGCTTCATCCTGGGACCCCTCCTATTCTCTTTATTTGTAAACACACTTCCCTCGGACTGTCTCAACTGTCACTCACCCCTCTATGCCAATGACCTTGTGCTCTTCTATAGTGGTAAATCTCCTGCCCACAACTCTGCGGACCTCTCACAAGACTATACCATGGCCCACAACTGGTTCTCTGAAAACCTCCCCCTGGTCAATGCCAAGAAAACTAAATCCATGCTATTCGCTTCCAAGCCCTTCTTAGCCAAAAGCAATTCTGACTCCCCATTAATCATCACTTCACCTGATGGCCATATCCGGGAAGATGTCAAGCTTTTCAAATACTTAGGAGTCATGCTCGATCCCTCCTTCTCTTTCTCTGAGAACATAAGATCCCTTGTCCTACAGTTCCACCAAAAGCTTGCTGCTGCCTACAGATTCCAGCAATAACCCACCTTGGAGGCCAACCTGGCTATTGTCCAGGGGAATCTTCTACCTGTCCCGGACTACTGCTGTTCTGTCTATTCCAGGACTTCTGCAATGATCAAGGTCAAACTTTCCACTACTTACAACAGTGCCTGTTGGTTTGCCTTGTTGGCATCCTTCTCCACACATCACTGTGCACTTTACAAACAACTAGGGTGGCTCCCACCACAAGGCCGCTTTGACCTCACCCTGTACTGCTTGATTGACTTTGCCATCTGTGTCAGCCAGGAATCTCCCCTGGCACCCCTCCTCTCCATCTGCATCTCTCACCACAGCCTCTGATCAGCTAGTTTCCTTCCCCTGATCACCCCCAGGATCTCCACAAATATGAGCTCTACAGCCCTGACAGTGGCTGCCCCCACACTATGGAATAAACTGCCTGTCGAGCTGCACACTACTAAGACCGACCGCCACTTCAAAACATGTCTAAAAGACTGGCTCCTGTTGGCATCCACATACCATTGCTTCTCCCGAGTAGTCCACCCCATCCCCCCTCTTCCCTTGGTCTGTCATCTCTCCACTCCACCCTTATTGCCTTCCTTCATCTCTGCCCCCAACCCCTAAACTACCGCCAGTTCAAAACACGACTCACAGACTGGCTCCTGGCTCTCTGTGTGTGCACCAGCCAAGGGAGATAAATTTAGTAAAGGGAAAAGTTGCCTGAGTTGTTTGGGGCCAGGCTGTGGATTATTGACCGAGGGACGGGCAATTACTGAAATGGAGAAATTCTTTCTTTTTGGTTAGAGATAGCTTACTGAAGAGAAATGTTGCAGGTAAGTTGAGATTCGGCCTGACTCCTAAGCATGCATGCTGGCTAACTTTAGTCCTTTGTGGAAACGTGGAACTTAATCCCAGCCAAGGGGAAGGGTTCATCAAGATAATGCATGACAACGCTAGGAGTTTGGTAAAAAAGATGGATACTTTCAGGGTCTGGATTGGTATAGAGTCTTCTGACATCATCATACTAACAGAAACATGGTTACATAGGGGAATCGCTTATGACAAAATTGATTTATAGGATTAATACCATTATAGACAGGACAGGGGGTCACGAGGAGGGGGCATTTTGATGATATCAAATACTCATTGGGGCATTCAAATGCAATGTACTCAGGTAATATAGAAGGAGTGGAATGCTTAGCGGTTTATATGGAAGTTTTTGATCTGGTAGTGGGAGCAGTTTATTCACCTCCAAAGTTAAATCCTAGCTGCTTTGTGAGTTTTTGTTATGCCTTGACAGATTATGTTAGTGTAAAAAAATAATATTATCCTTCTGGGTAACTTTAATGCTGCCTGGGGATGTCCACAAGGACAGAAGTTGGAGAATGCTATGCAATCTTTGCAACTTATTCAAATAATAAATTCCCCCACCAGAAAGGATAAAATAACAAGTTGAGGAAAGATTTTGGATCTAATTTTTCTCTCTCCAGAATTGATAGTGGAATGTTCTAGTGTGGAGGCCCCTAATTTAGATGATCACAGTGTGATCCAGTGTACCATAAGAACTGGTGAAATACTAAGTGAGCCCAAAAATAAATTTCCCACTTTTAGGCGATGTTACAGGAAATTTAACAAGTTGCTGTTTTGTGGATATTTGTCTTGACTACCCTGGTACCGAGTCTTTCTCATGCCTGATCTTGACCTGGCAGTGAGTGAATTCACTGTGATGTTTCTTGAGGTATGCGATAGATTCACAGCAAAAGAGGTGGTTAAAAACAAATCTCCTCAGCCTCCATGATTAGGACCCAAGACAGGTAAACTGATTAGACTAAAAAAAATTTTTTTTTTTAGTCTTTTGGTAACCGGGTAAGGCCAACTAGGCACAAGTGCTTGTTTTCAGAGGCGACCTGGGAGCACTGGGTGGTTAAGTGACTTGCTCAGAGTCACACAGTATGCAAGTAGAGGTTGTGAGAATCAAACTCAGGTCTGGTCTGCTGGATGTATCAAGCTCATTCACACCTCATTCCTCTAAACTCTAGGCTATACTTCCAGCCATTATGGAAGAAGGCAAATAAATTCTTGTGTCCAGACACCTGGGCTAAATTTAAACCTATAGGGAAGAGTTATTACTGCTATTAGAAACACCAAAGCTTTCTATTACAACCAAAAAATACAGGATACAAAAAATCCTAGGGATTATTAGTCACTGATAAATAGGTTGAGGACCCCTGTTAGAAATAACCCAGTGGTACAATTAAAGAGAAATGGAATTTTGCAGCAGATGGATTCCACTGCAGACTTGTTAGACCACTACTTTATAGACCTCCCTGAGATTGAAACAGTAGGTGTAAATAATGAACAGAAACCATTTTTTGAAGAAGATAGTGGTAAAAGTAGTCCACATTTTAGATTTCATAGAATTCCTGTTAAAGAGGTTAAAATCATGATAGATAAATTGCAAACACATAAAGCTAGTGGTATTGATGGAATAGAAAACTATTTCTTAAAAGAATCAGTGTTTGAAACAGAACTTATTTTGACCGGCATGTTTAACTGTAGTTTGAGTGAGGGGATTCAACCTAAAAATTGGAAATTAGCAAAGATTGGGTGACACCCATGTAGAGTGCTGATTATTCAGCACTGCACTATGAGCAACTCAATAATGGCGCTCTACAGAGGAAGCGAGTGGTGCTATAGATAGCTATATCCTGTATAGCAAGGGCTGTACTCACTAGTACAGGATTTAGGATCCTGTGTTGCCAACTCCTGCTGAGCTGCTCACATTGCATAGTGGTGTATACCACCACTAGCGATGTGAACAGACCAAGGTTCAGGTCCAGTTATGGGCAAAATCTTTTTTTTTTTAATCCAGCAACTTGCCCCATGAACCACAACCCCTTGGAGTTTGTTATTAAAGTTTGGGGGTGCAGGGGGCATGCCTCCTACAAGGAAGGTGCATGAAGTACAGCCCCCCACATAAAAATGTTTTTGTGTGTGTTTTAAAGTATTGTACCTCACGTCGCTATTTGAATGGTCGGTATAATATATGTCGCCTTTGACTATGGGCTCATATTTGTTACCTTTATGTGATAGGTGGACTTTCAGACTCACCTTTATCACATAAAATCCAAAGATTGTCCCTCTTGCTAAAGGAGGTGACCCTACCACCCCACAAACTATCGTCCTATTGCCTTCCTATCCACTGTTTCCAAAATATTATAAGAATAGTCCATAGGCAACTAATGGACTATTTAGAAAAATATAGGCAGTTGTCTCCACTTCAGTCTGATTTCAGAAGGGCAGGTCCATGGCCACTGCAATCACAGACCTGTTAGATCTGGTTGCTACCCCTTTGGAGAAAAAGCAAGATCCGTGGGCACAGTGTACGGGACCTGTCAAAAGCTTTGGATCTTGTTAACCATAACATTTTGTTGAATCTATTGGGAAAACAGGGGGTGGCAAAGGAGCCATGTCAGTGGTTCCACTCTTATCTGGAAAATAGGTCTCAAATTGTTAGTATAAATGGAATAAATTCTAAGCCATTATATGTTACCCAAGGTGTAACGCAAGAATCAATATTAGGTCCCCTTTTATTTATTGTATACATTAATAATTTACCTGTTGTTTGGGAAATACCTCTGTCCATCTATATGCAGACAATACTGTATTGATTGCAGATGGGAATCATTATAAGGAAGTAGAGGGGAAATTGCAAGAAAGTGTTTTGATTATGCAGAAATTTTTTCCGATTTAGGGTTAATAATAAACAGTAAAAAAACTCAAACAATGCTGTTCTTTCCTAGACAACGTAAAGAACACTTAAACTTCAAATTAACTGTTAGAACTAATGAAGGGAATATTTTAGGACAAACTGAGGTATACAAATATTTAAGCGTTCTCATAGATCAAAATTTTAAATTTGATCACCATATACATTAACTGGATAAAAAAGTCAATATGAGATTAGGGGCAGCAAAACGGATATTACACTGTACAACCAGGAATGTATGCCAAACTATGGTAAATCAATTAATATTTCCCATTTTGGACTATGGAAGCCATGTTTATTGTCATGCAACTAAACAGCAAAAGATAAAATTGGATTTGGTCCAAATCAGGCTTGCTAGATTTGTATTGCAGTATTATTTTAACACCCATCACTGTGTTATGTTCTGCTCCTTTGGCTGGAGCTCACTGGAGACCAGAAGAAAACGGACATGGGCTATACAAGTTCATGAGATTTTAAGCAATAATTCAATATGTGGGTTAGTAGAAAAACTAGAAAAATCTAAACATGGTTGTAATTTGAGAAAAAAAATGGCTAGAGAGTTAGTAATTCCAAAATACAGAAATAAATTTATACCTATGACTTTTTAATATAAAACAGCTGTTTGTTGGAATCAATTTCCTCTGTACCTTAAAGATCCATATATGAAATCCGATGCTTTTAAAAATGCTGTTTACAGGGCGTTTCAGCACGTTTGCACATGTAATAGGTAGTTTAAACTGTATAGGAGCATATGAGGTGATTAGTTGGATGGAATATATGGTAATGTAATAATGTGCATTTTTTTTCTGTATTTGTTTATATTTCCCTTGAATGTAATTTGTTTGATTTGAAACATGCTTGTTTCTGTATTTTCTATTTTTGTATTGTGTTTATGTATTTTATGTAATTGTAACTTGACATTCTAAACAGGTGCACCTTGTGAAAAGGGCATATATAGCCCTAATGGTGGGTATCACTGTATAAATAAATGTTATCTACTACTACTACTGCATCCGGCTGCCACTGCTTCTCCTGAGTAGCCCCTCTCCCTCATCCCCCTCCTCCCTTGGTCTATCATCTCTCCACCCCACCCTTCTACAGCCCTCCTTCCCTCTTCTCTCCCCCTACCCCTGCTCTCTTTTCCCACCAAGCTCTGCTTTTAGGCTAAGTTGATTTGTTACAATCACCTACTGTACAAACTGTGATTTACCTGCTTCCTTTTACTGTGTTCCCAAGGTTGCAAACTGTATATTCAATTGTTTTAGTGTAACCATTCAGTTTAATGTGTTTCTGCTCTGCTTTCTTGCCATCTGTAAGTTCAATTGCATTAGTGTAACCCTTAATTTCAATTGTGTTTACTGCTCTTCCTTACTTGATGTATATTTCCAACTCTGTGTCACAGTAGAAGGCCTGGTTAGTGCCTGAAAATGGTCCCTGGGACCAACGCACCTACCCAGTTACTAAAGTCATAAATAAATAAATATAGATTGCAGAAGACAGCAACAGCTCTGGTTGATACAGTATAACTACTGCAGGCTTTAACAATAAACTGTATAACTACTGCTGGCTTTAGCAATACAACATGAAAAAATTCAGAATGCCTTAAATGAGCTGGGTCATGACATTTGCAATGGAGTCAACAGGTTTTCCACCAGAGTTAAGTAACTTCATTTACATTTAAATCCTGATAAAATTAAGAGGGTACAAAAGAAGTAATCACTGTTCATGCCTGCAAACCACACACGTGAAAAAGTGTAAAAAACTGAGGGGACCACCCTTTTAAAATATTGTCTACAGTGCAAAAGGTTTTTTGGAGAAAACAAAATGAACAAGCTATATATATTTATTTAACAAAGAAACCATAATGTGCAATAATTATATGTCATTCATACATACATGTGTAGTTTTCTTTCTATAATTGCAGCAGTGTACTTCACAAAGTATTTCTTGTTTTGTTTTTATTCTTTTCAAAGTGACATGATTTGCAATACAGTTCAATATAAATAAAAGATGCACTGCAAAAACAATTGTTTCCAGTTATTTTGTATACAGTGGACATGCATTACTATACTTCTTAATCTGAATGCTTGGTATCTACAACTCTAAGTAAAGGTATTTTATGTAGCTGTATTCTAAAGTCAGGGATTTTAACAACAACCACTTATGACTCCAGAATCTACATTTTGTGATTGTTTGCAAGTAGTACTACAGTACCCAACCACCAAGACAACCCACAGGTACCCCCAAATACTCTCTAAAAATAAATGAAAACTGAGTAGTCTGGTCATGTAGGATAGTCACTACCTGACCCATTCTACTACCAGATTACCTAACCCTGACCATAACAAAAATCATGTAAAGACTATTTTGGGGGGACTATTATATGGTCTGTTAGGTGCCCCACTCTCTTATACCCACGGGGTATTGCTGAGACAGATACAAGAGGAACAGACTTTCTTAATGAGCCTGTAGCTGTTTCCTAAATTTATACCAATGGCAGAAATGTCACATTGCTGAGGTAGGTATAAGATGCAAGAGGCATAGGTGCTATGAGTGAGCCTGCTGCTGCTTCCAAAAATTATACCCATGGTGGTTATTGCTGAGGTAGGTATGAGAGAAGCAGCTGCTCTGAGTGAGCCTGCTGCTGTTTCCAAAAATGATACCCATGGCAGGCATTGCTGAGGCTGGAATGTGAAGCACAGATGCTTTTAAAGAGCCTGCTGCTGTTTCCAAAAATCATACACATGGCAGGCATTGCTGAGGCAGGTATAAGAGGGGCAGCTGCTGTGAGTGAGCCTGCTGCTGTTTCAAAAATGTATACCCATGGTGGGCATTGCTGAGGTATGTACGAGAGGTGCAGATGCTCTGAGTGGGACTGCTGCTGTTTCTAAAAATTATACCCATGGTGGGCATTGCTGAGGCAGGTATGAGAGGTGCAGGCTGTCATAGCAAGCCTGCTGCCATTCCCAAAAATAATACCCATGGCAGGCATTTATGAGATAGGTTCAAGAGGCACAGCTGCTGTGATTTTGCCTTCTGCTGTTTTAAAAAATTATACCCATGGTGGGCATTGCTGAGGTAGGTATGAGAGGCGCAGCTACTGTGATTGAGCCTGCTGCTATTTAAAAAAAGTATACACATGGTGGGCATCAATCAAACTTACATAACATAATCTGATGACTGACTAAAGAAAACTAAGAGAAGTACTAGTCTGGCACATGTGACTTGCATGGTGGCAGTGGTGATATCAAAACTAGTACCGACCTCATTGCCTGAGATTTAGAAGAATTGGAAGTGCTATCATCATCAGGTGGGACATAACCTGGACTATCCAATTCCCAGTCCCCACTATCATCACCATCTTTATCAGCATTCACTGCCTCAGCATCTGAGGTTATATTTGAGGAGGATGCCTCCCCTCCTTGCATGCTGCTTCATCAGCTGGAAGTCTCCTGGCACATGTGGCAAAATGTCCAATATCTCTATGAGTAACTCCTGTCAGTTCTTTCTGAAACTCTACTATCATTTCATTGGTAACATGCTTTTTTGGTTCAGGAGGACATTTAGTGCCAGTCCTGGTGATGTTATTGTTATTATTGTTGCTATGTTCTTCATTAGTGCTAGGACTCATATTGTCCACATCACTTTCAGTTGCACATGCACCACAAATGTGCTTTCTTTTAGTAGACTTTGTCTGGGAAATACGAGACATAGTAGACACAGCCGTGGCTTTTGCTATGCCTCAGAGAGACATCTCACACACAGAGTAGCTATGAAAGGGTTCAGGACCCCTAATAGGCTAAAAGACAGTGTAAAACAACCTAAATAACTTTCACTATACTGCAGAGAGATACAGAGAAGCTATGTCACAGACGGGGCTTGGGGCATCTAACAGACAGTATGTAATACAGCCTAAATGGCTTTCACTATGCTTCTGAGAGACAAAGAGTAGTAATGATACAGAGTGGGCTTGGGGAACCTAACACACAATGTATGATACAGCCTAAATGGCTTTCACTGTACTGCAGAGAGACACAGAGTAGCTATGTCACAGACAGGGCTTGGGGCACCTAACAAACAGTGTATGATACTGCCTAAATGGCTTTCACTAAATTGCAGATAGACAAAGAGTAGCTATGTCACAGGCAGAGCTTGAAGCACCTAATAGACAGTGTGCAATACAGTCTAAATGCTTTCATTATGCTGCAGGGAGACAAATATTAGCTATGTCACAGACAGGGCTTGGAGCAAATAACAGACAGGGTGTAATATAATGTAAATGGCTTTCACTATACTGCAGAGAGACTCAGGGTAGCAATGTCACAATCAGGGCTCAGGGTACATAACCCTGGGAGGCAGTTTAGTGCAGTGGTTTAAGGCTTTGAGCTGAAAATATGGTGACATCCAGCACACCAGACCTGTGTTTGAAACCCACAGCTTCCACTTGCAGACTGTGTGATCCTGGGCAAGTCACTTAACTTCCCTGTGCTCCCAGGTCGCACCTGTAAAAAAGCTTTCAGCTTAGTGTGCTAGTCCTAGTTAAGCAACTAACAACACAAAAAAATAACAGTGTGTAATGCAGCCTAAATGACTTTCACTGTACTACAGAGGGACACAGGGTAGCTATCTCACAGTCAGGGCTCAGGACACCTAAAACATAGTGTCTAATACAGCCTAGATGACTTTCGCTAAACTGCAAAGACACATAGAGAAGTTATGTCACATACAGGGCTTGGAGCACCTAACAGACACTAGGTAATACAACCTAAATGACTTTCGCTATGCTGCAGAGTGACACAGAGTAGTTATGTCACATACAGGGCTCGGGCCACCTTATAGATAGCATGTAATACAGCCAAAATATATTTCACAATACTGCAAAATTACACAGAGTAGCTAAATCCAAGACAGGGCTCAGGGCACCTAACAGAGAGTGAGCAATATAGCATAAATGGATTCACTATGCTGCAGAGACACGCAGAGCAGCTATGTCACAGACAGGCTCAGGGCACCTAACAGACAGTATGGAATCCAGCCTAAATGACTTTCATTATACTGCAGAGAGACACAGAGTACTGGTTAGGTCAGAGACAGGGTTCAGTGCACCTACAGACAGTAGGGCCAATTTGCAAAGCCCTAAAATGATGCAAGGTGCCTGCATCAAACACGAATGACATAAGTAGCACCTTGCACCAAACAATGCACCCATAGCTTTTCTGAAAAGCAGCCTGCATCAAACGCAGGCTACATTCATCAAAGGGGGCTTGTGCCAGCTTGCACCACTAAATTGGCTGCGGCATGGCATTAGGGGACATGCAGCATATGCAAGCTGCCACATCCTCTATATTGTGATCTCAAACATTTCCAAGAGGGCAAATTTCTAAGTACTATTAGACCAGCCCCATACTATGAATATGTCCCTCTGGGACAGTTGTGCAATTTGCGGCAATGTGCTGTGGTCTCCCTTCCCCGATCCTTTGATAAAATAAATCAAGTCCCATCCTTGGTGGTCTAGTGGACCCCTCCCTGATCCCCCCATTACAAAAACATTTAATATAATCCCCATCCCTGGAGGGCTAGTTTCACCTCCTTCCCAATCCACAATGTCACTCATTAGAATAATATTTAATAAAAAACCCTTCCCTGGTGGTCCAGTGACCCTCCCCCACCCACTCCAGCAGGTAGTGTCCAGAACCCCACTCCTCCCATTTCAAAACAGAGCTCACGACTGGCATAACCTTCCTCTCACCTCCACGAAAGGCCACTGACTGAACTGTCAATGAGCACATTCTTTATAGCACATGCAGTCATTGACTGACAGTTAATCAGTGAGCCATTTAGGCTGGGGATCAGGGATGGTGGGAATTCTAGCCTTTGCAACACAGAGCAGGTGGCAAACCCCATTCTGTGCACCTTGTGCTTGTTGGACAGGAGAGGTTGCAGCAAGTGTGGGGACATATGTGGCAGGACCCATCCTGTACCAGAATCTGGTGTGGGACCCTGGTGCAGAAGGCTTTGGTGCAAGCTGGTGGTTGCAAACAGCTTGCACATATCTAAGCCTTTTGATAATCAAGCTGTGTGTGTGTGTGTGTGTGTGTGTGTGTGTGTGTGTGTGTGTTGGCTTTAACTATACTGATAGAAGTAAGAATAGCAAAGGCCCAAATTGAGGAAAAGATAGCCAACTCGGTTAAGAAGGGGGATAAAACCTTTTATAGGTACATCAGGGTGCGTAGAAAGACAAAGAGAGGGATAGTGAAGCTGAATAGAATGGACAGTGGGTGGGCAGAGAGGGACAGTGAAAAAGCAGGGATACTGAAAGGATACTTTTACTCAGTATTCACAAAAGAGGAGGAGGGGGAGGTGCCTAATCCAATTAACAGAAGCACTCTGGATAGGGGAGTTGATTCCAGTCCTTTCACAGAAGACAGGGTTCTGAAAGAACTCCTAAAACTGAAGGTGGGCAAAGCAATGGGGCCAGATGGAATTCACCCCAGAATTCTAAAAGAATTAAGGGGAGAACTAGTGACACCACTGACTACCCTTTTTAATAAAATCATGGGAGGATGGTGTGGTACCTGAGGACTGGAGGAAGGTGGATGTGATTCCCCTTCACAAAAGTGGGAGCAAGACAGAGGCAGGAAACTACAGACCTGTCAGTTTGACCTCTGTGATAGGGAAAGTGAAGGAATCCCTTCTGAAGGAAAGAACTGTTGAGTACCTAGAGGCCAGTGAGGCATAGGACCCAAGGCAGCATGAGTTCACAGCGTGAAGGTCATGTCAGATGAATCTAATTGATTTATTTGACTGGATGACCAAAGTAGTAGACCAGGGAGGGGCTGTGGACATGGCCTACCTAGACTTTAGCAAGGCATTTGACACAGTCCCACACAAAAGATTAATAATCAAATTAACCAGCCTTGGAGTGGGTCCCAAGGTGGTAGCCTGGGTAAAACATTGGTTGGACAACAGGACACAGAAGGTAATTGTAAATGGAGTCCACGCTGAAGAAAGTGGGGTTATTAGTGAGGTACCACAGGGTTCAGTACTGGGTCTAGTCCTTTTTAATGTCTTTATAAGTGATATTGCAGAGGGACTGGAAGGAAAAGTGTGCCTCTTTGCAGATGACACAAAGATCTGCAACAGGATTGATACACAAGGAGGCATGGAAAGGATGAGAAGGGACTTGGCAAGGTTGGAGGAATGGTATGAAGTATGGCAGCTTAGATTCAATGCAAATAAGTGCAAAATAATGCACTTTGGAAACAAAAACCCAGGAGAAGATTACACAGTTGGGGGGGTAGTAACAATGACAAAAATGGAAAGGGACTTGTGGGTAATTATATCTGATGACCTTAAGGTTATCAAGTAATGTAAGAAGGCAGTAGAGAGGGGCTGGGGGATACTGGGATGTATAGGAGAGGCATCACCAGCAGAAAACAGGAAGTTGTTATCCCTCTGTATAGACTGTTGGTGAGACCCCATCTGGAGTACTGCATCCAGTTCTGGAGACCCCATCTCCTCAAGGACATAGACAGGATAGAGGCAGTCCAGAGGAGGGCAACTAAAATGGCGCAGAGTCTGCAAGAGAAGCCATATGAGGAGAGACTAAAGGAGCTTAATATGTATACCCTTGAGGAAAGGAGGGAGAGGGGAGACATGATAGAAACTTTTAATTACCTCAGTGGAATTAACAAAGTCCAAGAGGGTAACATCTTTCAGAAAAAGAGATGTGCAAGAACAAGAGGACACAATTTGAAGATAGAGGGGGGATGGCTTAGGGGCAATGTGAGGAAATATTTTTTCAAGAGAGGGTGGTGGATGCATGGAACAGCCTTCCTGAGGAGGTTGTGTGGTCTAAAACTGTGGGAGAATTCAAGAATGCATGGGACAGACATATGGCAATTCTTGTGGGGGGTAGGAAGAAATAGGCTGTTGGTTAACTAGGATCTGCAGCCTATCGTGTAGGTAGGAAAATGGGCAGACTAGGTGGGCAAAGAGAACCTTATCTGCTGTCAAAGTTTATGTTTCTATGTTACTGCAGAGACACACAGAGTGTGTATTGCCTAAATGGCTTTCACTATACTGCAGACACACAGAGCAGCTGTATCACAAACAGGGCTCAGGGCAACAACAACAGATGGTGTATAATGCAGCCTAAATGGCTTCACTATACTGAAGAGACACAGACCGGGCTCAGGGCACCTAATAACAACAACATGTATACAGCCAGAATAGGTTTTATAGCTGCAGCCGGCATCAATAAGCACCTTCTACCTCTTTATCCTTCTCTCCAGAGTGTCGCCACCTTAATGACCCCCATCCTGATTATTCACCCTTTCTTCAGTCCCCAACCCTTGCTCCCTCTTTCTTCCTGGACAAAAGTTGTGCTTTAACATTTTTTTTTTTTTTTTAGTATTTGTGGCTTTTCACCATGGTTGCAGTGAGCGCCAAATCTTTCACCCTTTCCCACCAAGCTCCAGAGCTAATCTGCGTGCTCACACAGCAGACAGGGAGCTCAGACACCAGAATTGACTAATTTTGATTGTCAGGATCTTGTCAGATGCTCCTGTCTGATGTGAGGACCCTACAGGCTGCATATAATGCCTGACTAGAGATCAGAAAGTGTCCCAGGACCCCACAGGCTGTCTGAAAAATGCCTCTTTTAAATACTCATTATTCGCCCTGTTACCCATGTCCACAGTACCCAACCTGCGAAGTACACTGTTAGGTCGGGTAGGGTAGTAAATTACCTAAACTACCTTACCTGACCAAAAAACACTGATACCTAACCTACCCGCTCCAACTACCTGACAGGTAACACATCCCTATTTGCAAGAATTGTAATCTGTCATTATCTAATATACCTGATGTCGAACTGTTTTTGGATTGAAAGTTATCATTATGAGTGAAGAACAACTAACTTCTCTTTCTCGTTCCTTAGATCCCATACTATGATAACCAGCAATTTCTCTGGTTTGAAGAAATCTTGCATCTGGCATGGAAGACCACTGATTCCAGTTCCACACAAGGGTTTTGAGCTCGTATCTAAAGTTGGAACTGCAGTGCAGTAAAATAAGATGCTGCCATCTCGAATGGTTGTTGAGGTAAAAGCACCTGATGCCATTGCACATTTTTAGGATATGTGGATTTCTCATAGTGCCCTGCCAATCATCCATAAAACAGATAGCAGTACATGTATGTGGGCAGATGTAAATAATTATGCCTTACAAATGACTGCATACAATCTCACATTAAGTATGTATGGCATTTCTTCAGAAAATATTGAAATGTATTCTACGTGGCAGGTGTATTAAATTATACATTTATCTGCTCATTCATGCTTACACTTCAGGTTACTATTTATTGAAACCAGCATTCAGCAAACACCAGAATCAGAAGTTAAGGTGTGAAAAAAAATGCTGTGAGTGGAGAGGATGGGAATAATACATGTTGACCCATGGGACCTTCTGGCAAATAAAATGTTATTTCTCAAGCAGCTAGTCCCATACACATAGCAATAATGTTGACTAAACAAACAATCAGAATATCAAGAATAAGAGGCACTGCTATAGCCCAGCATCAGAGCGTGTGGATGTGTGAACCAAAATTATACATGGCAAGAAATGTTCTTGCATTCTGATTGGTCAGTGTGTGCCTGGAATGATTATGCTATCTGAGTATGACATCACTTTATGAAGTCCAGCCACATACATGACCTTCTCACATGTGTGACTGGAAATATATTACTCCAAACTCTACACAACATCCCTCCCAATCTGTTTTATATCACACAGCCTTGCCCCCCCCCAAATAAACATTCGCTTTTACTGTAATATCTGAAAACCACCTCCAAATCAAAACCGCTAGCATGCCAAACTGCAACCTTTTTTAAAAAACTGCCACAACAAGCAGCTTCACAAACTATCTCTGTGTAACCACTGTGTGCTCATCTCACACTGCGCTGCACTGAATGGCTCTTACTCTCCAATTTTCCCACTCCCAGGGTAAGCAAATTTCTTTTTAACAACTGCCACTTTGAGCGGCTTGCTTACATACTGTTTCCCCTTGCAAGCTACAACCGAACCAAGTGACTTACCCAATCACTTCCTCAGAAATGGAAGTGTCAGTTCCACTCTTTGTTCTGTTTCTTATCATGCAGTTTAAATTTTAAACTTGGTTTCCTTACATGTGGTTTAAGCAATTGGGGGTTGAGGTACCAGAAAAAAACACACTACTTTAACCAGAACAACAGCTATTATTCCTGGTGTTAAGTGAGAGAGACATGTAAATGTAAACCAATAAGCAAAAACAGCACAGTGAAAATAGCTCCACCTAGTGGAGAAACAGTCAAATTATCTTTTTTGTTACAAAGAATGCTTCCACACTAAAAAAAAATAAATAGTATTTATTTTGTCTTTTATTATCTACTTAAACAAGCCATTGTATAATAGCAATAAGACACTGTAGGGTGTGTGTTGTTGTGTGGGACAATATCACTTTTTGGGTGTTGACTGCACTTAGCCCGTGGCCTCACTCTTCATCCACCAAAGGCATGATGTTATCCCAGCACGACACACACCCTGTTGTGCATTATTATTTACATAGTTAATATTACTTTATTGTACCTGTTAATCAAATGTAGAAAGGCAAATGTCCATATTTGGTTTTCTTCTGATAATATCAAAGGGCATTGATTTTTGAATAAAACATAAAATGACGATTATTGAACATCCTAAATGGACAGTTCTGTGTTCACCTACTGTAGATTAGATTAATTTTCGTTTGATATTTATAGCTTTGTTTTCAAAATGTATAAGGAATCTGACATCAAAACAGTTTATAAATGACAAAGCAACCAAACTCACTACACCTTCAATGGTTAAGAATGGTTAGGAGTCATCAGGAAATGTCTGCTATTATTATGCAAGTATGTTATATTTAAATGCTGAAAAAGAGACTCATTAGTTAACTAACTGTTCTAGCTTTAACTGAACCAGCAAACATATATGTATTCATGCCTTTTTCTGGCATACAAACCCTTTTGTCAGGTGAGGTTAAGGTGATGTGTATTTTGTCTGTGTCATTCAACCTCCTACAGTATGAGCATCATGTTAAAAACAGTAACAGAATTTGACCCAGTCTGCCCATTTTTCTATACCTACAGTGTCACTGCAGACCCTACTTGATCTCTGGCTCTTTCTGCCCCCCTCCCTTAATTTCCACACAATTTCCTAATGCCTATCCCATGGATTCTTGAACCCCCCCACCCACTGTTTTCACCCCCACCACCTCTGCTGAAAGACTGTTCCAGGCATCCACTACATTTTTTGTGAAGTATTCCTTACATCTCTCCTTAATCTATCTTTTTTGAACATCTTTTTCTATGAAACATGCTTCTGTCCTGCACGTTATTTATCTCTGTGAGGTATTTAAAAGTCTCTATCATCTCACTGCGCCTTCTTCCTCTCCTCCAGGGTGAATGTATTTATGTCCTTAGTCTGTCCTCATAGGTCTTTTGATGCAGAACTTGCACCTGTTTAGTTGCCATCCTAAGACAGCCTCAAGTCTATGCCCATTCAGAGATGTGGTTTCCAGAACTGGACACAATACTCTAGGTGGGGTCTTACCAGCAATCTATAAAGTGGCAGCCCCGCCTCCCTTTTTCTACTGGTGATATCCCTCCATATGTGCCCCAGCATTACACAAACCCTCCCACTTGCCTTGTTGCACTGTCTGGCCACCATGAGGTCATCAGCTATGATTATCCCGAGGTCTTTTTCATATTTGGTGGTTACCACTACTGGAGGGAACAGGTACCTTATCTGAGATGACCGGCAGAGCACTGTGCTCCTTCCTTCCTCCTGGAGTTGTCTGCCTATGCCTAGACACAAATCTTACACCTGATCCACTCCTTTGCTGTTCCACTCACTTGCTGGAACACAAACAAGCTGGGACACCTCAGAATTAATCCTTTTTATTCTTCCTGTGACACCTCCAATGGGGGGGTACTTCCTGTCTGACTACAGTTCCTCTGATTGACCCTCTGCCTCCTCTGTGTCTCTTCGACCTCCAACCAAGAGAGAGACAGCATAAGAGAAAGCTGCTGACCTAAGAAGAAAACCTCCAAACAACACCAAAAAAAGGTTACTTTACACTGGATGTTTCATGTTAAATCCTTGTTTCTAGACTTTCCTTGCTATAAACCCCACCTGTAGAGCCTTTTCCCAATTCTGTATGCTACCTAGACTACCAGCAATTTTGTTCCCCTCCCAATGCTCCTCCGTGAATCCCCTCCCACTCACTTGTTTGTAATACGGCCCTCAGCCAAGATACACCAAAAGACTCTTCCTTACCTCCTTCATTTGTGGCTGATCTCCCATGGGGTGCTGTGGGCTAAGGCTTTAGGAGCTTGCAAACCCAAAAGAGTGTGGTCTAACTTCCTCACTGACAGTTATAAAGCCCTTCCCAGTTCCTCTGATTGGCCCTCTTTTTTTTATTTTATTTATTTCAATCTAGGATTATAATACCTTTGAGCCTAGGCTTTTTTACAAAGGTTCCACATCAGCATGTGCAACAGTCATCATTTTTAGTTACAAACATATAATCATTGACTTACAGACATGTAATAACCAATACAAAGACTTGAGCTATGAGCAAGACAAGGGAAGGAGGGTGGGTGGGTGGGGAAGTGAGGGTAGGAGATCGAGGGGAAGGAGGTGCAGAGGTAAGGGGGAGTATGAGAGGTGGTTGGGGTGGGGGCAGGAGTGAAGAAATGGGGGGGAGGTGGGCAAGGGCAGGAGACAGTGCAGCCAGGGGGCTTTGTTGAGGGTATATGACAGGTAAGGTGCTAGGGGTGCAAAGACTGATTGTAAGTGTTGGGTGCTGGGGCATGTGCAGCTGGAAAGGTGGAAATGTTAAGATGGTCAATCGCAGGATACAAGCAGAGAGAGGCGCAGCTTGCACTTGAAGAGTCCGAGTGTTGGAGCGGTCGCTATGTCGCTGCCAAGAGAGTTGAGCCAGTTGGATGCCCAATAGGCAAATGATCTTTATCTTTGGGTTGTGCGACATTTTGGGATATGTAGTAGATGGGAATTGGATCTCCTTGTAGTGACGTTCCTATGTCTAGGCTTAAGGAGGGCACAGACATCAGGTGGGGAAAGCCCCATTATAATTTTCTTGGTTGTGATGCAGGTTTGGTATTTTATGCATTAGTCCAGTTGAAGCCATCCAGATTGGGAATAAAGGTCACATGTGTGGGTACGGCGATGTGAGCCAGTGATGAGATGACAGGCCTTATTCAAGGAGGTCATGATACGTTTGAGAGCAGTGGTAGTTGCAGACCCATATATGATAAGACCATAGTCTATGATGCAGACGATGGAGCTTTGGACAGCCACTGATAGTGCTTCTGGGGTTAGGTGTTTCCTGTGCCAGAATAATATGCCTAACCTCGCACTGGCAGACTTTGCAACATTGCTGATATGGACAGCATGTGCCCCCATGTGCTCCTCCTCATAGGGGATTTAAATGAGTATGGGCAGATGGACATATCAAAATTTTAATATCAATCCATCAATCTTTATTTAACCAGGTGAAATTTCATTGAGTGAAACTCATTTACAAAGTGGACCTGGTCAGCGAAAACAGTGCTGAAACATGACAACAAAGATAATACAGAGTCACAGTGGAAAACCAGTAAAAACAGTACAACACCTGTATACACAACTAACATAAGAATACTATTTACAATACATTCATATATACCCATGGCAAAGGTGCCCAAGTGCAGTTGTGAACAAGTACATTTCAATACGGTATTGGGTGCAAAGGGAAATTTACAGAAGATCAGAGGAGATGATTAGAGGTAGGAATCCCAAGAAAAGAGAAGGTAGGGAAGAGAGGAAAAGGATGGTGATGAGGGAGTAGTTTGAGGGGGGATATTTGAGTTTTACTAGAGAGAGTATAGGCAGGAAGAAATGTGACATACTAAGCACATGCAGCTAAAGAACTAATAGGGTGTTAGGAATAGCAGTTGCAGGAGTCCTTGATGTGTTGTCTTGGCAATGATTTGAAGGTTGCCAAATTAACAAAGGTTGACAGCATCAGGGAGTTTTCGAGGTTATTCCATAGAACAGGTAGGGCATGGTTTGAGGATGAGAACCCAAAACATGTTCTACATCTAGGGATGTTGAGTGAAAAGTAAGAATGTCTCCTAAGAGAATAACGTCCATGGGTACTAGTTAGGAAGCTTGATATGTATAGTGGGAGCTTTCCAATTAGAGCTCTGTAGGTCCATGTTGCCACATTTACAATTCTTCTGGTTTTTAGGGACTGCCAGCCCAGAATAGCATGAAGGGAGCAGTGGTGACTCCTGAATGGAGCACCAGTAATGAATCTTAATGCCCTATTGTGCAGGGTGTCAAGCTTGGCCAATGCTGTGCTTGGGCCATGACTATAAAGAAAGTCAGCATAGTCCAGAAGGGGAAGGAAAGTTGATTGCACTAGTTTGTTTAGCTTCCTGTGATAAAAGGTGTTTGATTCTTAAGAACAGTCCTAAACATTGCTTTAACTTTTAACTAGTTTCTCTATGTGAACTGTATAAGAGTTTGTGATCAATCCAAAATCCTTAGTACCTGAATTTGTCTACTGTCTCAATGGGCTTCCCAAGAAGGGACAACATTTGTTGGGGGGTTCCTGATAAGGGAGAATTGACCAAATTTAGTTTAGGGGAAAAAAAATCATGGCTTTCACTTTCTTAGCATTCAGCAAGAGTTTGAGATTCAAAACATTTTGCTGCAATAAATTGTATTCTTGGTGCAGTGTACTGCAGGTGAGTTCAAGGGTGGGTTTGGTAAGATAGAGAACAGTATCATCAGCAAATAAATTAACACTTGCTTGATTGATACCCAGATTAATGTTGTTAATGTATAACAGTAATGAATAGTAATGGTCCAAGTATTTAACCTTGTGGTACACTTCTCAGAAGTGTTTTTAGTGGAGACTGGTCCCCTTGTGCCTTAATTTGCTGTTGTCTGCCTGTAAGGTAACAAGTAAGCCAATTGCAGCAGTGCCATCTAGACCAATATCTTGCAGTATGGTCAGCAGTTTGTTGTGGTCTACTGTGTCAAAGGACCTACTTAGGTCGAGGAGCAAGGCGCTCACATGAAGTTGAGAGTTAAGTGCAAAATGCCAGTCATTTGCTAGTTTGGCGAAGGCAGATATAGTGCTGTGTTTTTTTTTTGAAACCATATTGAATGGGGTTTAGCAACTGAAAAGTCTAAAAAGTTTCTGATCTGTGTGTTTACTACTTTTTGAAGGAGTTTGGAAAGGACTGGTAAGAGGGATATAGATCTGTAGCTGTGGAGGTCACTCATGTCGCTGGAATTAAAGAGTTGAACTATGTGTGCTACTTTTCATTCAGAAGGAAGTTCACCGTGAGCTAGAGACATGTTAAAAAGGTGGGTGATAGGTGCAGTCAATGCACGGTAACCCACTTTTAGGAAGTAGAGTTCTAAATTATCCACTCCTGCACTGTTTTTGGTGTCTAGGCCCAGAAGGAGATCTTCATCTTGCTTGTAGGTGACAGGGCTGAAGGTGAATTTAGTCTTGTGGGCAGGAGCCTTTGTAGTGGGACAAACAGAGATGGAGATATTGATCTGGTGGAGGAGCTTACTAGCAGCATTTGTATCGAATGTAATTCCAGCTGTAGCAAAGTGGTTATTTAGTAAGTCAAGTATGCATTGCCTATCAGAGGTACTAGTGCCACCAGTGATAATCTTGGTAGGGAAAATTATTCATAGAAACATAAAGTTTGTCGGCAGAAATGGACCTTTAGGTCCATCTAGTCTGCCCATGTCCCTGCTGATTCTGCCATCACTGCCCCTAGCTGGTCATAGGTGTCACTCCTTCCCCTGTTTCTCTACCTAATAGGCCCCTGTGCTTATCCTATGCATGCTTGAAGCTCCCAACAGTCTTTGCTCCCACAACATCCCATGGTAGGCTGTTCCAGTCATCCACTACCCTTTCTGTGAAAAAGTATTTCTGCATATCTGTCCTAAACGTCCCCCTCTTAGCTTCATTTCATGCCCACTTGTTCTGATGCCTTCCTTCATATGAAATAGAATCTCAGCTTGCACCTTGTTCACGTCTGTGAGGTACTTGTAGGTTTCAGTCATATTTCCTTTCGCTCTCCTCTCTTCCAGGGAGTACATGTTGAGTTCTTGCAGCTTTTCCTCTTATGGCTTCTTGTTCAACCCTCTCACCATTTTTGTTGTCCTCCACTGAAATGCCTCCACCCTTTCAATGTCCTAGCAGACATGTGGCAATCAGAACTGCACACAGTACCATGTGGGGCCTTATTAGTGAGCGATAAAACAGCAGCACCACCTCCCTTGTGCTATAAATCCCTCAGCCAGTGCACCCCAGCATCCTGCTAGCCTTCCCCAATGCTTTGTCATTCTGCCCAGCTACCTTGAGGTCATCAGATATGATGACCCCTGGGTCTCTTTCTTGCTTGGTGACTGTAAGCTCCACTCCCCCTATCTTATGCATAGCTGCTGGGTTCCTGCAGCCCTAAGTGTATAACCTTGAACTTTTGGCATCGAAATCCAGCTGCTTCCCCCTAGACCATTCTTCTAGTTTTCTCAGATCCCTTTGCATTCTCTCCAGTCCTTCCTGAGTGCCAACTCTGTTGTACATTTTTGTATCATCTTCAAAGAGACACATCTTACTCTCAAGCTCCTCTGCAACGTTGCTTATGAAGACATTGAAGAGGACTGGTCCCAGCACTGAACCCTGTAGCACACCACTAGTCACTTTCTTATCACATTTGAATTTATTTCATTTTTACTCTATTTTATTTATTTGAATTGTTTTACCCTATGTATATTCATAGGTCTTGTTTGTCTGAATTTGTCAGGTCGCACCTGTAAAAGGATTTAATGGCCAGTGTGCCTACTCATTAAGCATAATAAACAAACAACATGAGAGGCTACCATTTATCACTAACCTTTGCCTTAAATCCTTAACCAGTTTGAAACCCAGCTTTTCACTCCCCAAAGGCTGCTTAGTTTCTTAACTAGCCTCCTGTGGCACAGTGTTGAATGCCTTAACGAAGTCCAGATAGGCCACACCCACTGCTCTCCCTTGATCCACCTTCCTGGTAACACAGTCAAAGAAATTTATCAGATTAGTTTGACATGACTTCTCCCCTGTGAAACCATGCTGCCAGTGGTCCTGCAGCCCTTTTGACTCAAGGTGCTCTGTGATCCTCTCCTTCAGTAGTGTCTCCATTAACTTCCCCACCACTGATATGAGACTGATTGACCTGTAGTTGCTAATATCCTCCCTACTGCTACATTTGTGCAGAGGGACCACATTAATCTATTGAAAGCAACATGTATAATTCAGTAATTAAATCTTACATTATTTTACTATCATTTTGCATTTAATGTATAAACACAAGAACAGGTGGCCCAGGGATAAAATGCTTAACTTCTTTTCTTTACCATGTTGTTTTGTTCATCAGTAAACCATGATTGTACATGGCTAAATCATAGAAACAGAGAAACATAGAAATTGATGGGATATAAGGACTGCTAGGCCCATTAAGTCTGCCCTTATTCCCAACCTGCATCAACAGCTGCTGACCCTACTTGATCATTGGCTTTAGCCCCTACTTCCCACCTCTAGGGTTCCCTTATGCCTATCCCATGCAGGTTTGTATCCCCCCACTGAACTAGCTCACACCACTTCCTGGGGTAGGCTATTCCATGCATCTACCGCCACTTCCATGAAGAAAAACTTCCTCACATTCCCCTTTATACTACCCCCCACCAATCTCATATCGTGACTCCTCATCCTTGTACAGCTCCTATACTGTAACATGTCACCCACTCGGACTTTGTTTATGCCCTTAATATACTTGAAGGTTGCTATCATGTCTCCCCATTACTACCTCTTTTCCAGTGTATACATATTGTGGTCTTTTAATCTCTCCTCATATGCCTTCAGGAGCAAGCCCTGCACAATCTTAGTCGCCCTTCTCTAAACCGCCTCCACTCTGTCTATGTCCTTACAAAGAAATGGCATCCAGAACTATATACTGTACTCCAGATGAGGTCTCACCAGTGTTTTGTACCGTGGTATCACTACCTCTCTTTTTCTGCTAGTGATATCACTTCATATGCACCTCAAGATGCCACTGGTCCTCCCAACTGCCAGTTGGGTCACCTTTAGGTCATCTGTGATGATTATCCCTAAATCAGTTTCTTCCCTGGTTACCATCAGCACCCTTCCCCCTTCCTGCAACTCTCTGCAGGGTTTGTGCATTATTTTACACTTCTCTGCATTAAATTTTAGTTGCCACATCTTGGACAATTTTTCTAGCTTTTCTAAGTCCCTCCTCATTTTCTTGATTCCATCTGAAGTGTCTAACCTGTTGCAGATCTTGGTGTCATCTACAAATAGGCAAACCTTCCCTGCTA
This sequence comes from Neoceratodus forsteri, assembly GCA_016271365.2. Lineage (NCBI taxonomy): Eukaryota > Metazoa > Chordata > Ceratodontiformes > Ceratodontidae > Neoceratodus > Neoceratodus forsteri. The sequence goes on along the minus strand of CM057451.1, from coordinate 435,511,097 downwards.
GCCCTTCAGCAGTCACCAATGAAGACATTAAAAAGGACTGACCCCAATACTGATCCTTCAGACACCCCACTGGTCATCCCCCTTACCTTGGATTGTATCCCATTTAACCACCACCCTCTGCTTTCTGTCCCTCAGCTAGTTTCTAACCCAATTCCCCACCTTGTGGCTCACACTGGATTACTCAACTTGCTAATTAGCCTTTATGTGGAATGGTGTTGAAGGCCTTGCTGAAATCAAGGTAGACAACATCCACCGCTACTCCTGATCCACCTCCTTCGCCGCTCAGTCAAAAAAGTCTGTCAGATTAGTTTGACATGATCCTCCTGCTGTGAATCAGTGCTGCCTCAGGTCCTGTGTTCTGTTGGATTCCAAGTGTTCCACAATCCTTTCCGTACGCAGCACCTCCATAATCTTGCCCTCTACTGAGGTGAGGCTGCTAGTCCTATATTTTGCTGCTTCATCCCTGCTTCCACTCTTGTAAGGAGGAACTACGTGCCCTCCTCCAGTCCTCTGGAACCACTTCTGTACTGAGTTACTAACTTAACAAGGCTGCCAGCAGTGCTGCTAGCACTATCTGTAGTTCCTTTAATATCCTAGGGTGTATTCCATCTGGTCCCATTGCTTTGTCCATCCTCAGTTTTTGAGTACTTCTAGGACTCTCTCATCTGAAAATCGACTGGTGTTCACCTTCCTCTCCCATTTGTTTCTGATCCCTAGTTGTGGTCCCTGTCCCTCCACCTCTTCAGTGAGTACTGAACAGAAGTATTTATTCAGCAATGATGTTTTTTCTAGGTCTCCCTCCACATCTCCTTTATCCCCTTTGAGCCTTACAATCCCACCACTGGCTTTCTTTTTTTCACTAATGTACCTATAGAAAGTCTTGTCCCCTTTCTTTATTGTCTGTGCTAATCTTTCCTCTGTTTGTGCATTTGTGCTTCTAACTGCTTCCCCTGCTTCTCTCTGTCTATTTAGGTACACCACACTGTCCTCTTCCTTCTGTGCCTCCTTGTCTTTTCTGAAAGCCACCTTTTTGGCCCTTACATTCTCTGCCATCTCCTTTGAGAACCATAGTGGTTTATTCCTTCTCTTTCCCTTGTTTCTCAGCCTAGTGCACTTATTTGTCACCTCTACTATGGATACTTTAGGTGTGCCACTGCTCCTCAGACCCCGTCCTGCATCCTTCCACACCTGGGCTTCTTTGATACATATCCCTATCCTTGCAAAGTCTACTCTCCTGAAATCCAAGACTCTCCCTTTGTGTGGCTTGACTGTGACACTTTACCTATATTAAACCATACTATGTGGTGGTCTCTGGACCTTGGGTGACCATCCACCCGGACTTCCATAATTCTGTCTAAATTGGTCAGTACTAGGTCCATAATCACCTTATCCCTGGTGGCCTCTAGCACTAACTGCCTGAGGGCTGCCCCTTGCAAGAATTCCATGATGTCTCAAGCTCCTGTCTGAGGCATCCGACGGGATGGTCCAATCCACACCTGGCATACTAAAATCATCCAGCAGCAGTACTTCCCCTTTTGCTGCCATCCCATGTATTTCTTCAACTAGCACTCCATCCACCTCCTTCCCCTTTGTTTGAAGCCTGTAGATCACTCTTGTGTGAATTGCTTTGCCACTGCCTGACTCAAGAGTGACCCACAGTGCCTTGGCCTCCCTCTGCCTACCCTGTACTGACATTGGTTTAATCCCTCCCCTGACAAAATGTACCACACCCCTTTTTTACCCATCCTAGCCCTTCTGAGTAGAGCATAACCTGGTACACTTATCTCCTAGTCGTGGTTGCTGGTGTACCACATCTCAATAATTGACACTATGTCCAGGTCAGCAACTGCCATCAAGGCCACCAGGTATGGGATTTTATTTTCCAGGATGCAGACATTTGTATACATGGCTTTCCATGTTTCATTGCCTGTCCACCTTTTATTCCCACTTTTGCCTTCTTGTCCCCTCTTTCCAAATCTATTTTTTCACTTCCTTCACTCCCTCCCTCTCCCCCTTATAATTAGTTCAGGTATATCTGTCAACATCCTATCCTCCTGATCTTTCCTGATACCTTCTCTAACCTGTGGGCATGGGCTGCTTGAGTCTCCCTGGCCCCATCCACTCCCATTGGCTAGTTTAAATGTTTGCCAAGGCAGCATTTAAACCATTCATTGAGAACCACCATCCCTTCCCTGGATGGATGAAGGCTGTCACCGCTGTACAGACCCACAGTGCTCAAGGTGGGTCCCCAGTCCCCAATGAGATCAAAATCCTTTTCTCTGCACCAGCCCTCTACCAAATTGTTGAACTTTCTGATGTGGAAATTCCTAGCTTCCCTCCTGACGTGGACCGGCAACACCCCTGAAAATCTCATGGAGCATGTTACCTCTACAAGGCACCTTTCTAACTCCATGAAGTCATTCTGCACCTACTTTATGATTGCCTCTTCAGTGGCTTGGTTATTTCTCCCCAAATAGACAATGACCTCCAGCCCCACCTCCTTGCTACTGCTGTAGCGATCCTCTGGATCCACCCCCTTGCTTCCAAGCTGTGTCTGCTGGAAGGCTCTTGACCTCCTTTTCCACCCTGTTACCTGTGCCCATATCCATTCTGTAGACAATTAAGTCCCCAACCAGGAGCAGTTTCCTCTCATTCTGGGGTTCTTTACCTCCTGCCCCTGGGTCTCCCTCCTTGAGGACCCAATCATCCTCCCTGGTCACAACCTCAGGTTCCATTGTGGGACTCACACACTCCAACAGGATAGCATAGGAGTTTATAAGTTGGATCAGATGGGGGATGTGCCTCATACCACACACCCTCAGCCTCCCTGAGCCCACAGTATTCCAGCCAGCCTTCTGCCTGGACATCTGTTTTGGTAGTGGCTGCAGACATGGTGACCTCTGGGTGGAGGAAAAGGTTGCCAATATTCCAGCCAGCTCATCCCAGAGACTTACAGCCTCCACCCCCTCAGCCCAGGAAGGTGCCTGCATATGAGGCAGCACTGCAGTACCCAGAACATCCTCCTGAAAAATGCTGCCCTTCACCCACTGCACTGCACCACTCCCTGCATCTTCCATTTTTTTCTGTTAATGCCCCCTCCTTTAATCCTATTTAAACCCTCCTGCTGCTATAATCAAATTCCTGTTTTTTTCTTCCCTGCTTCTTTTCTCTTGTCTTCCTCCCTCCTTTTCTTTTCTTCTTCTTCTTCTTCTCTCTCTCTCCCCTTGTCTCTTACTGTTTTCTATGTTAGTACTGTACTATTGAAAGAGACCCTCCCCCCAAATTGCTCTATTAGTATATGAAAGAGGCTGCCTTATCTAATTGTGCTTAGCCCAATTCCCCTGTGCCTGCAGGAAGTTGTTACCTATTGGATGCCTATAAAGTTGGATGGACCTAGGGTGGGTGGGATAGGGAGGGTGGACAGGACTTAGCCTCTGGGTTCCCGAAACAATCAGCTAACTCTGGCTATAGTAATTTAAAGGCAGTCCGCTGAGATCATATGCCTGTTCTTGTGGATGCTGCTGAAGGTACAGACACACCCAGTTAGAAACTGCCAGAAAGTTCCAATAAGTTATAAGCAAACAGGAGGCCCTACTTATGCCCTAACAAAATGTCTTAGGCAATTAAATTCATGTTAAGGAAACACACAGCAGTTTAAAGGCAAACCCCTGAAATCTGACATCTGCTCTTACTGCAGCTGCTGAAGGTACAGGCAAACTAAATTCAAGTTAAGAAAACACACAGCAATTTTAAGGCAATCCCCTGAAATCTGATGCCTACTCTTATTGCTGTCGCTGAAGGTATAGACACTCTAAATTCAAGTTAAGAAAACACATGTCAATTTAAAGGCAATCACCTGAAACTTGATGTCTATGCTTGCTGCTGCTACTGAAGGTACAGACACATCCAGTTATAAAGTGCCAGAAAGTTCCAAAAAGTTATCAGCAAACAAAAGGCCTAACTTATGACTTAACAAAATGGCAGAAGCAACTAAATTCCGGTTAAGAAAATATACATCAATTTAAAGTCAAGCTTTTCAAATACTTAGGAGTCATGCTCGATCCCTCCTTCTCTTTCTCTGAGAACATAAGATCCCTTGTCCTACAGTTCCACCAAAAGCTTGCTGCTGCCTAAGATTCCAGCAATAACCCACCTTGGAGGCCCACCTGGCTATTGTCCAGGGGAATCTTCTACCTGTCCCTGACTACTGCTGTTCTGTCTATTTCAGAACTTCTGCAATGATCAAGGTCAAACTTTCCACTGCTTACAACAGTGCCTGTTGGTTTGCCTTGTTGGCATCCTTCTCCACACATCACTGTGCACTTTACAAACAACTAGGGTGGCTCCCACCACAAGGCCGCTTTGACCTCACCCTGTACTGCTTGATTGACTTTGCCATCTGTGTCAGCCAGGAATCTCCCTGGCACCCTCCTCTCCATCCGCATCTCTCACCACAGCCTCTGATCAGCTAGTTTCCTTCCCCTGATCACCCCCAGGATCTCCACAAATATGAGCTCTACAGCCCTGACAGTGGCTGCCCCCACACTATGGAATAAACTGCCTGTCGAGCTGCACACTACTAAGACCCTCCGTCACTTCAAAACATGTCTAAAAGACTGGCTCCTGTTGGCATCCACATGCCATTGCTTCTCCCGAGTACTCCACCCCATCCCCCCTCTTCCCTTGGTCTGTCATCTCTCCACTCCACCCTTATTGCCTTCCTTCATCTCTGCCCCCAACCACTAACCTACCGCCAGTTCAAAACACGACTCACAGACTGGCTCCTGGCTCTCTGTGTGTGCTCCAGCCAAGGGAGGTAAATTTAGTAAAGTGAAAAGTTGCCTGAGTTGTTTGGGGTCAGGCTGTGGATTATTGACCGAGGGACGGCAATTACTGAAATGGAGAAATTCTTTCTTTTTGGTTAGAGATAGCTTACTGAAGAGAAATGTTGCATGTAAGTTGAGATTCAGCCTGACTCCTAAGCATGCATGCTGGCTAACTTTAGTCTTTTGTGGAGACGTGGAACTTAATCCCAGCCCAGGGGAAGGGTTCATCAAGATAATGCATGACAACGCTAGGAGTTTGGTAAAAAAGATGGATACTTTCAGGGTCTGGATTGGTATAGAGTCTTCTGACATCATCATACTAACAGAAACATGGTTACATAGGGGAATCGCTTATGACAAAATTGATTTATAGGATTAATACCATTATAGACAGGACAGGGGGTCACGAGGAGGGGGCATTTTGATGATATCAAATACTCATTGGGGCATTCAAATGCAATGTACTCCTGTAATATAGAAGGAGTGAAATGCTTAGCGGTTTATATGGAAGTTTTTGATCTGGTAGTGGGAGCAGTTTATTCACCTCCAAAGTTAAATCCTAGCTGCTTTGAGAGTTTTTGTTATGCCTTGATGGATTATGTTAGTGTGAAAAATAATATTATCCTTCTGGGTAACTTTAATGCTGCCTGGGGATGTCCACAAGGACAGAAGTTGGAGAATGCTATGCAATCTTTGCAACTTATTCAAATAATAAATTCCCCCACCAGAAAGGATAAACTAACAAGTTGAGGAAAGATTTTGGATCTAAATTTTCTCTCTCCAGAATTGATAGTGGAATGTTCTAGTGTGGAGGCCCCTAATTTAGGAGATCACAGTGTGATCCAGTGTACCATAAGAACTGGTGAAATACTAAGTGAGCCCAAAAATAAATTTCCCACTTTTAGGAGATGTTACAGGAAATTTAACAAGTTGCTGTTTTGTGGATATTTGTCTTGACTACCCTGATACCGAGTCTTTCTCATGCCTGATCTTGACCTGGCAGTGAGTGAATTCACTGGGATGTTTCTTGAGGCATGCGATAGATTCACAGCAAAAGAGGTGGTTAAAAACAAATCTCCTCAACCTCTATGATTAGGACCCAAGACAGGTAAATTGATTAGACTAAAAAAATTTTTTTTTTTTAGTCTTTTGGTAACTGGGTAAGGCCAACTAGGCACAAGTGCTTGTTTTCAGAGGTGACCTGGGAGCACTGGGTGGTTAAGTGGCTTGCTCAGAGTCACACAGTGTGCAAGTAGAGGTTGTGAGAATCAGACTCAGGTCTGGTCTGCTGGATGTATCAAGCTCGTTCACACCTCATTCCTCTAAACTCTAGGCTATACTGCCAGTCATGATGGAAGAAGGCAAATAAATTCTAGTGTCCAGACACCTGGGCTAAATTTAAATCTATAAGGAAGAGTTATTACTGCTATTAGAAACACCAAAGCTTTCTATTGCAACCAAAAAATACAGGATACAAAAAATCCTAGGGATTATTGGTCACTGATAAATAGGATGAGGACCCCTGTTAGAAATAACCCAGTGGTACAATTAAAGAGAAATGGAATTTTGCAGCAGATGGATTCCACTGCAGACTTGTTAAACCACTACTTTATAGACCTCCCTGAGATTGAAACAGTAGGTGTAAATAATGAACAGAAACCATTTTTTGAAGAAGATAGTGGTAAAAGTAGTCCACATTTTAGATTTCATAGAATTCCTGTTAAAGAGGTTAAAATCATGATAGATAAATTGCAAACACATAAAGCTAGTGGTATTGATGGAATAGAAAACTATTTCTTAAAAGAATCAGTGTTTGAAACAGCACTTATTTTGACCGGCATGTTTAACTGTAGTTTGAGTGAGGGGATTCAACCTAAAAATTGGAAATTAGCAAAGATTGGGTGACACCCATGTAGAGTGCTGATTATTCAGCACTGCACTATTGAGCAACTCAATAATAGCGCTCTACAAGAGAGCGAGTGGTGCTATAGATCGCTATATCCTGTATAGCAAGGAGCTGTACTCACTAGTACAGGATTTAGGATCCTGTGTTGCCAACTCCTGCTGAGCTGCTCACATTGCATAGTGGTGTATACCACCACTTGCGATGTGAACAGACCCAGGTTCAGGTCCAGTTATGGGCAAAATCTTTTTTTTTTAATCCAGTAACTTGCCCCATGAACCACACCCCTTGGAGTTTGTTATTTAAGTTTGGGGGTGCGGGGGGCTTGCCCCCCAAAAGGAGGGTGCATGAAGCACAGCCCCCCACATAAAAAATGTTTTTTGTGTGTGTTTTTAAAGTATTGTACCTACCGTCGCTATTTGCGATGGTCGGTACAATATATGTCGCCCTTTTGACTATGGGCTCATATTTGTTTGCTTTATGTGATAGGTGGACTTTCAGACTCACCTTTATCACATAAAATCCAAAGATTGTCCCTCTTGCTAAAGGAGGTGACCCTACCACCCCCACAAACTATCATCCTATTGCCTTCCTATCCACTGTTTCCAAAATATTATAAAGAATAGTCCATAGGCAACTAATGGACTATTTAGAAAAATATAGGCAGTTGTCTCCACTTCAGTCTGATTTCAGAAGGGGCAGGTCCATGGCCACTGCAATCACAGACCTGTTAGATCTGGTTGCTACCCCTTTGGGAGAAGCAAGATCCGTGGGCACAGTGTACGTGGACCTGTCAAAAGCTTTGGATCTTGTTAACCATAACATTTTGTTGAATCTATTGGGAAAACAGGGGTGGCAAAGGAGCCATGTCAGTGGTTCCACTCTTATCTGGAAAATAGGTCTCAAATTGTTAGTATAAATGGAATAAATTCTAAGCCATTATATGTTACCCAAGGTGTAACACAAGGATCAATATTAGGTCCCCTTTTATTTATTGTATACATTAATAATTTACCTGTTGTTTGGGAAATACCTCTGTTCTTCTATATGCAGATGATACTGTATTGATTGCAGATGGGAATCATTATAAGGAAGTAGAGGGGAAATTGCAAGAAAGTGTTTTGATTATGCAGAAATTTTTTAAGATTTAGGGTTAATAATAAACAGTAAAAAAACACAAACAATGCTGTTCTTTCCTAGACAACTTAAAGAACACTTAAACTTCAAATTAACTGTTAGAACTAAGGAAGGGAATATTTTAGGACAAACTGAGGTATACAAATATTTAAGCGTTCTCATAGATCAAAATTTTAAATTTGATCACCATATACATTAACTGGATAAAAAAGCCAATATGAGATTAGGGGCAGCAAAACGGATATTACACTGTACAACCAGGAATGTATGCCAAACTATGGTAAATCAATTAATATTTCCCATTTTGGACTATGGAAGCCATGTTTATTGTCATGCAACTAAACAGCAAAGATAAAATTGGATTTGGTCCAAATCAGGCTTGCTAGATTTGTATTGCAGTATTATTTTAACACCCATCACTGTGTTATGTTCTGCTCCCTTGGCTGGAGCTCACTGGAGACCAGAAGAAAATGGACTTGGGCTATACAAGTTCATGAGATTTTAAGCAATAATTCGATATGTGGGTTAGTAGAAAAGCTAGAAAAACCTAAACATGGTTGTAATTTGAGAAAAAAAAATGGCTAGAGAGTTAGTAATTCCAAAATACAGAAATAAATTTATACCTATGACTTTTTAATATAAAACAGCTGTTTGTTGGAATCAATTTCTCTGTACCTTAAAGATCCATATATGAACTGATGCTTTTAAAATGCTGTTTATAGGCTGTTTCAGCACGCTTGCACATGTAATAGGTAGTTTAAACTGTATAGGAGCATATGAGGTGATTAGTTGGATGGAATATATGGTAATGTAATAATGTGCATTTTTTTTCTGTATTTGTTTATATTTCCCTTGAATGTAATTTGTTTGATTTGAAACATGTTTGTTTCTGTATTTTCTATTTTTGTATTGTGTTTATGTATTTTATGTAATTGTAACTTGACATTCTAAACAGGTGCACCTTGTGAAAAGGGCATATATAGCCCTAATGGTGGTATCACTGTATAAATAAATGTTATCTACTACTACTACTGCATCCGGCTGCCACTGCTTCTCCTGAGTAGCCCCTCTCCCTCATCCCCCTCCTCCCTTGGTCTATCATCTCTCCACCCCACCCTTCTACAGCCCTCCTTCCCTCTTCTCTCCCCCTACCCCTGCTCTCTTTTCCCACCAAGCTCTGCTTTTAGGCTAAGTTGATTTGTTACAATCACCTACTGTACAAACTGTGATTTACCTGCTTCCTTTTACTGTGTTCCCAAGGTTGCAAACTGTATATTCAATTGTTTTAGTGTAACCATTCAGTTTAATGTGTTTCTGCTCTGCTTTCTTGCCATCTGTAAGTTCAATTGCATTAGTGTAACCCTTAATTTCAATTGTGTTTACTGCTCTTCCTTACTTGATGTATATTTCCAACTCTGTGTCTCAGTAGGTGGCCTGGTTAGTGCCTGAAAATGGTCCCTGGGACCAACGCACCTACCCAGTTACTAAAGTCATAAATAAATAAATATAGATTGCAGAAGACAGCAACAGCTCTGGTTGATACAGTATAACTACTGCTGGCTTTAGCAATAAACTGTATAACTACTGCTGGCTTTAGCAATACAACATGAAAAAAATTCAGAATGCCTTAAATGAGCTGGGTCATGACATTTGCAATGGAGTCAAGCAGGTTTTCACACCAGAGTTAAGTAACTTCATTTACATTTAAATCCTGATAAAATTAAGAGGGTACAAAAGAAGTAATCACTGTTCATGCCTGCAAACTACACAGGTGAAAAAGAATAAAAAACTGAGGGGACCTCTCTTTTAAAATATTGTCTACAGTGCAAAAAGTTTGTTGGAGAAAACAAAATGAACAAGCTATATATATTTATATAACAAAGAAACCATAATGTGCAATAATTATATGTCATTCATACATATGTGTGTAGTTTTCTTTCTATAATTGCAGTCAGTGTACTTCACAAAGATTTCTTGTTTTGTTTTTATTCTTTTCAAAGTGATATGATTTGCAATACAGTTCAATTTAAATAATTGATGCAATGCAAAAACAATTGTTTCCAGTTATTTTGTATACAGTGGACATTAATTATTATACTTCTTAATCTGAATGCTTGGTATCTACAACTTTAAGTAAAGGTATTTTATGTAGCTGTATTCTAAAGTCAGGGATTTGAACAACAACCACTTATGACTCCAGAATCTACATTTTGTGATTGTTTGCAAGTAGCACTACAATAGCCAACCACCAAGACAACCCACGGGTACCCCCAAATACTCTCCAAAAATAAATGAAAACTGAGTAGTCTGGTCACGTAGGATAGTCACTACCTGACCCATTCTACTACCAGATTACCTAACCCTGACCATAACAAAAATCATGTAAAGACTATTTTGGGGGGACTATTATACGGTCTGTTAGGTTTCCCACTCTGTTATTCCCATGGGGTATTGCTGAGACAGGTACAAGAGGAACAGACTTTCTTAATGAGCCTGTCGCTGTTTCCTAAAATTATACCCATGGCAGAAATGTCTGAGAAACATTGCTGAGGTAGGTATTAGAGGCAAGAGGCATAGGTGCTATCAGTGAGCCTGCTGCTGCTTCCAAAAATTATACCCATGGTGGTTATTGCTGAGGTAGGTATGAGAGACACAGCTGCTCTGAGAGAGCCTGCTGCTGTTTTCAAAAATGATACCCATGGCAGGCATTGCTGAGGCTGGAATGAGAAGCACAGATGCTGTTAAAGAGCCTGCTGCTGTTTCCAAAAATCATACACATGGCAGGCATTGCTGAGGCAGGTATAAGAGGGGCAGCTGCTGTGAGTGAGCCTGCTGCTGTTTCTAAAAATTATACCCATGGTGGACATTGCTGAGGCAGGTATGAGAGGTGCAGGCTGTCATAGCAAGTCTGCTGCCATGCCCAAAAATAATACCCATGGCAGGCATTTATGAGATAGGTACAAGAGGCACAGCTGCTGTGATTGAGCCTTCTGCTGTTTTACAAAATTATACCCATGTTGGGCATTGCTGAGGTAGGTATGAGAGGCGCAGCTATTGTGATTGAGCCTGCTGCTATTTAAAAAAAGTATACACATGGTGGGCATCAATCAAACTTACATAACATAATCTGATGACTGACTAAAGAAAACTAAGAGTAGTACTAGTCTGGCACATTTGACTTGCATGGTGGCAGTGGTGATATCAAAACTAGTACCGACCTCATTGCCACAAGATTTAGAAGAATTGGAAGTGCTATCATCATCAGGTGGGACATAACCTGGACTATCCAATTCCCAGTCCCCACTATCATCACCATCTTTATCAGCATTCACTGCCTCAGCATCTGAGGTTATATTTGAGGAGGATGCTTCCCCTCCTTGCATGCTGCTTCATCAGCTGGAAGTCTCCTGGCACATGTGGCAAAATGTCCAATATCTCATGAGTAACTCCTGTCAGTTCTTTCTGAAACTCTACTATCATTTCATTGGTAACATGCTTTTTTGGTTCAGGAGGACATTTAGTGCCAGTCCTGGTGATGTTATTGTTATTATTGTCGCTATGTTCTTCATTAGTGCTAGGACTCATATTGTCCACATCACTTTCAGTTGCACATGCACCACAAATGTGCTTTCTTTTAGTAGACTATGTCTGGGAATTACGAGACATAGTAGACACAGCTGTGGCTTTCGCTATGCCTCAGAGAGACATATCACACACAGAGTAGCTTTGACAGGGTTCAGGACCCCTAATAGGCTAAAAGACAGTGTAAAACAACCTAAATGACTTTCGCTATACTGCAGAGAGATACAGAGAAGCTATGTCACAGACGGGGCTTGGGGCATCTAACAGACAGTATGTAATACAGCCTAAATGGCTTTCACTATGCTTCAGAGAGACAAAGATTAGTTATGATACAGAGTGGGCTTGGGGAACCTAACACACAGTGTATGATACAGCCTAAATGGATTTCACTGTACTGCAGAGAGACACAGAGTAGCTATGTCACAGACAGGGCTTGGGGCACCTAAAAAACAGTGTATGATACAGCCTAAATGGCTTTCACTCCATTGCAAATAGACAAAGAGTAGCTATGTCACAGGCAGAGCTTGAAGCACCTAATAGACAGTGTGCAATACAGTCTAAATGCTTTCATTATGCTGCAGGGGAGACAAATATTAGCTATGTCACAGACAGGGCTTGGAGCAAATAACAGACAGGGTGTAATATAATGTAAATGGCTTTCACTATACTGCAGAGAGACTCAGGGTAGCAATGTCACAATCAGGGCTCAGGGTACATAACCCTGGGAGGCAGTTTAGTGCAGTGGTTTAAGGCTATGAGCTGAAAATATGGTGATATCCAGCAGACCAGACCTGGGTTTGAATCCCACAGCTTCCACTTGCAGACTGTGTGATCCTGGGCAAGTCACTTAACTTCCCTGTGCTCCCAGGTTGCACCTGTAAAAAAGCTTTCAGCTTAGTGTGCTAGTCCTAGTTAAGCAACTAACAAAAAAAAAATAACAGAGTGTAATGCAGCCTAAATGATTTTCACTGTACTACAGAAGGACACAGGGTAGCTATCTCACAGTCAGGGCTCAGGACACCTAAAACACAGTGTCTAATACAGCCTAGATGACTTTCGCTAAACTGCAAAGACACACAGAGAAGTTATGTCACATACAGGGCTTGGAGCACCTAACAGACTCTAGGTAATACAACCTAAATGGTTTCGCTGTGCTGCAGAGTGACACAGAGTAGTTATGTTACATACAGGGCTAGGGGCACTTTACAGACAGCATGTAATACAGCCAAAATATATTTCACAATACTGCAAAATTACACAGAGTAGCTAAATCCAAGACAGGGCTCAGGGCACCTAACAGAGATTGAGCAATATAGCATAAATGCATTCACTATACTGCAGAGACACACACAGAGCAGCAATGTCACAGACAGGGCTCAGGGCACCTAACAGACAGTATGGAATCCAGCCTAAATGACTTTCATTATACTGCAGAGAGACACAGAGTACTGGTTAGGTCAGAGACCAGGTTCAGTGCACCTACAGACAGTAGGGCCAATTTGCAAAGCCCCTAAAATGATGCAAGGTGCCTGCATCAAACATAAATGACATAAGAAGCACCTTGCACCAAACAATGCACCCATAGCTTTTCTGAAAAGCAGCCTGCATCAAACGCAGGCTACATTCATCAATGGGGGCTTGTGCCAGCTTGCACCACTAAATTGGCTGCGGCATGGCATTAGGGAACATGCAGCAGATGCAAGCAGCCACATCCTCTATATTGTGATCTCAAACCTTTCCAAGATGGCAAATTTCTAAGTACCATTAGACCAGCCCCATACTTTGAATATGTCCCTCTGGGACAGTTGTGCAATTTGTGGCAATGTGCTGTGGTCTCCCCTCCCCGATCCTTTGATAAAATAAATCAAGTCCCATCCTTGGTGGTCTAGTGGAACCCTCACCGATCCCCCCATTACAATAACATTTAATATAATCCCCATCCCTGGAGGTCTAGTGGCACCTCCTTCCCAATCCACAATGTCACCCGTTAGAATAATATTTAATAAAAAACCCTTCCCTGATGGTCCAGTGACCCTCCGCCACCCACTCCAGCAGGTAGTGTCCAGAACCCCACTCCTCCCATTTCAAAACAGAGCTCACGACTGGCATAACCTTCCTCTCACCTCCACGAAAGGCCACTGACTGAACTGTCAATGAGCACATTCTTTATAGCACATGCAGTCATTGACTGACAGTTAATCAGTGAGCCATTTAGGCTGGGGATCAGGGATGGTGGGAATTCTAGCCTTTGCAACACAGAGCAGGTGGCAAACCCCATTCTGTGCACCTTGTGCTTGTTGGACAGGAGAGGTTGCAGCAAGTGTGGGGACATATGTGGCAGGACCCATCCTGTACCAGAATCTGGTGTGGGACCCTGGTGCAGAAGGCTTTGGTGCAAGCTGGTGGTTGAAACAGCTTGCACATATCTAAGCACTCTTTGATAATCAAGCTGTGTGTGTGTGTGTGTGTGTGTGTGTGTGTGTATGCAGCCTAAATGGCTTTAACTATACTGATAGAGAAGTAAGAATAGCAAAGGCCCAAATTGAGGAAAAGATAGCCAACTCGGTTAAGAAGGGGGATAAAACCTTTTATAGGTACATCAGGGAGCGTAGAAAGACAAAGAAAGGGATAATGAACCTGAATAGAATGGACAGTGGGTGGGCAGAGAGGGACAGTGAAAAAGCAGGGATACTGAAAGGATACTGTTACTCAGTATTCACAAAAGAGGAGGAGGGGGAGGTGCCTAATCCAATTAACAGAAGCACTCTGGATAGGGGAGTTGATTCCAGTCCTTTCACAGAAGACAGGGTTCTGAAAGAACTCCTAAAACTGAAGGTGGGCAAAGCAATGGGGCCAGATGGAATTCACCCCAGAATTCTAAAAGAATTAAGGGGAGAACTAGTGACACCACTGACTACCCTTTTTAATAAAATCATGGGAGGATGGTGTGGTACCTGAGGACTGGAGGAAGGTGGATGTGATTCCCCTTCACAAAAGTGGGAGCAAGACAGAGGCAGGAAACTACAGACCTGTCAGTTTGACCTCTGTGATCGGAAAAGTGAAGGAATCCCTTCTGAAGGAAAGAACTGTTGAGTACCTAAAGGCCAGTGAGGCACAGGACCCAAGGCAGCATGAGTTCACAGCGTGAAGGTCATGTCAGATGAATCTAATTGATTTATTTGACTGGATGACCAAAGTAGTAGACCAGGGAGGGGCTGTGGACATGGCCTACCTAGACTTTAGCAAGGCATTTGACACAGTCCCACACAAAAGATTAATAATCAAATTAACCAGCCTTGGAGTGGGTCCCAAGGTGGTAGCCTGGGTAAAACATTGGTTGGACAACAGGACACAGAAGGTAATTGTAAATGGAGTCCACGCTGAAGAAAGTGGGGTTATTAGTGAGGTACCACAGGGTTCAGTACTGGGTCTAGTCCTTTTTAATGTCTTTATAAGTGATATTGCAGAGGGACTGGAAGGAAAAGTGTGCCTCTTTGCAGATGACACAAAGATCTGCAACAGGATTGATACACAAGGAGGCATGGAAAGGATGAGAAGGGACTTGGCAAGGTTGGAGGAATGGTATGAAGTATGGCAGCTTAGATTCAATGCAAATAAGTGCAAAATAATGCACTTTGGAAACAAAAACCCAGGAGAAGATTACACAGTTGGGGGGGTAGTAACAATGACAAAAATGGAAAGGGACTTGTGGGTAATTATATCTGATGACCTTAAGGTTATCAAGTAATGTAAGAAGGCAGTAGAGAGGGCTGGGGGGATACTGGGATGTATAGGGAGAGGCATCACCAGCAGAAAACAGGAAGTTGTTATCCCTCTGTATAGACTGTTGGTGAGACCCCATCTGGAGTACTGCATCCAGTTCTGGAGACCCCATCTCCTCAAGGACATAGACAGGATAGAGGCAGTCCAGAGGAGGGCAACTAAAATGGCGCAGAGTCTGCAAGAGAAGCCATATGAGGAGAGACTAAAGGAGCTTAATATGTATACCCTTGAGGAAAGGAGGGAGAGGGGAGACATGATAGAAACTTTTAATTACCTCAGTGGAATTAACAAAGTCCAAGAGGGTAACATCTTTCAGAAAAAGAGATGTGCAAGAACAAGAGGACACAATTTGAAGATAGAGGGGGGATGGCTTAGGGGCAATGTGAGGAAGTATTTTTTCAAGAGAGGGTGGTGGATGCATGGAACAGCCTTCCTGAGGAGGTTGTGTGGTCTAAAACTGTGGGAGAATTCAAGAATGCATGGGACAGACATATGGCAATTCTTGTGGGGGGTAGGAAGAAATAGGCTGTTGGTTAACTAGGATCTGCAGCTTATTTTGTAGGTAGGAAAATGGACAGACTAGGTGGGCAAAAGAGAACCTTATCTGCTGTCAAAGTTTATGTTTCTATGTTACTGCAGAGACACACAGAGTGTGTATTACCTAAATGGCTTTCACTATACTGCAGACACACAGAGTAGCTGTATCACAAACAGGGCTCAGGGCAACAACAACAGATGGTGTATAATGCAACCTAAAGGGCTTCACTATACTGAAGAGAGACACAGACCGGGCTCAGGGCACCTAATAACAGACAACATGTATACAGCCAGAATAGGTTTTATAGCTGCAGCCGGCATCAATAAGCACCTTCTACCTCTTTATCCTTCTCTCCAGAGTGTCGCCACACTTGATGACCCCCATCCTGATTATTCACCCTTTCTTCAGTCCCCAACCCTTGCTCCCTCTTTCTTCCTGGACAAAAGTTGTGCTTTAACATTTTTTTTTTTTTTTAGTATTTGTGGCTTTTCACCATGGTTGCAGTGAGCGCCAAATCTTTCACACTTTCCCACCAAGCTCCAGAGCTAGTCTGCGTGCTCACACAGCAGACAGGGAGCTCAGACACCAGCATTGACTAATTGGATTGTCAGGATGGTGTCAGATGCTCCTGTCTGATGTGAGGACCCTACAGGCTGCATATAATGCCTGACTAGAGATCAGAAAGTGTCCCAGGACCCCACAGGCTGTCTGAAAAATGCCTTTTTTAAATACTCATTATTCGCCCTGTTACCCATGTCCACAGTACCCAACCTGCGAAGTACACTGTTAGGTCGGGTAGGGTAGTAAATTACCTAAACTACCTTACCTCACCAAAAAACACTGATACCTAACCTACCCGCTCCAACTACCTGACAGGTAACACATCCCTGTTTGCAAGGATTGTAATCTGTCATTATCTAATATACCTGACGTCGAACTGTTTTTGGATTGAAAGTTATCATTATGAGTGAAGAACAACTAACTTCTCTTTCTCGTTCCTTAGTTCCCATACTAAGATAACCAGCAATTTCTCTGGTTAGAAGAAATCTTGCATCTAGCATGGAAGACCATTGATTCCAGTTCCACACAAGGGTTTTGAGCTTGTATCTAAAGTTGGAACTGCAGTGCAGTAAAACAAGATGCTGCCATCTCTAATGGTTGTTGAGGTAAAAGCACCTGATGCCATTGCACATTTTTAGGAGATGTAGATTTCTCATAGTGCCCTTTCAATCATCCATAAAACAGATAGCAGTACATGTATGTGTGCGGATGTTAATAATTATGCCTTACAAATGACTGCATACAATCTCACATTAAGTATGTATGGCATTTCTTCAGAAAGTATTGAAATGTATTCTACGTGACAGGTGTATTAAATTATACATTTATCTGCTCATTCATGCTTACACTTCAAGTTGCTATTTATTGAAACCAGCATTCAGCAAACACCAGAATCAGAAGTTAAGGTGTGAAAAAAAATGCAGTGAGTGGAGAGGATGGGAATAATACATGTTGACCCATGGGACCTTCTGGCAAATAAAATGTTATTTCTCAAGCAGCTAGTCCCATACACATAGCAATAATGTTGACTAAACAAACAATCAGAATATCAAGAATAAGAGGCACTGCTATAGCCCAGCATCAGAGTGTGTGGATGTGTGAACCAAAATTATACAATGGCAAGAAATGTTCTTGCATTCTGATTGGTCAGTGTGTGCCTGGAATGATTATGCTCAAGGGCGTCATTTAGGGCTAGCCAGGGGTTGCGATTGAGACCCCTATGATTTTTTTGCAACCCCTATGATGCCCACTGCAACCCCTAAGAACCCTAAAACAAGGTTTTCCTAGCATTTATTTATATAGATGTGGTGGTGGTTGGGAGAGTTTTACAACCCCTATGATGTTGCTGAAATGGGACTTTGCAACCCCTATGATTCTACTGAAGTAATGCTTCTGAGTATAACCTACCTCCTTCTGCTTGCTGTTCCCCTCCCTATGCAGTCCATCATCCTTTTGCTTTCCCCACCACCGTTGAAAATTGGGCCACTACTTTCAGATCATCCTGATTGATAACCTTGAGGTCCTTTCCTACGAGGTATATACCATGACCTATCCTCCTGCTTTTGTACTACCGGCTCGGGTTTTTTGTGTCTAATGGGCATGACTTTGCACTTTTGGCATTGAATCCCAACTGTAAAATTCTGGACCACTCTTCTAGCCTTTCCAGGTCCCTCCTCGTGGCCTCCATTCCCTTCATTATGTCCACACTATTGCAGATCTTGGTGTCATCTGCAAATAGATAGACTATTCCTTCATGCTTCACCCTTGTGTCCCTTATGAATGTATTGAGAGAAC
The DNA here is from genome assembly GCA_016271365.2 of Neoceratodus forsteri. Lineage (NCBI taxonomy): Eukaryota > Metazoa > Chordata > Ceratodontiformes > Ceratodontidae > Neoceratodus > Neoceratodus forsteri. The sequence goes on along the minus strand of CM057451.1, from coordinate 435,492,973 downwards.
AAGGCAAAGTACTGACTCTTGACCCCCATCTCCGTGAGACTTCCTAATTAGTACAACCCTCTGGGTTCTATTCCTTTATGCTTCACCCTTATGTCTCCTATGAATGTATTGAAGAGAATAGTCATGAGGAAAGGCTGGAGGCCTGTAACATGGTTATGCTCAGAACCTTTCACTTTTCAGCCACAAATCTTGCCGTTCTGTTCTACTCTCCATTGAGCAGAACATGTTCCTTTAATGAATTTCCTCAAGTGGTGTATCGGTGAATACTAACATACCCAGAAGTTTGCAACTGTAGATATATTGGTCTATATTTAAAATAGCCTGCCAATGATTCAGTGGTCAGGTGCACAGAGGAAGTTCAAATCTATACATCCAACATTTTAGCCATTTATTCCACATTAGATTGGCAGTTTAGTAAGGTGATGGGTTTGCTTTGAGCATGTTGTATTTAATCAAGTGTTTACACTAAGAAAGGAAATTCTTCACAGCCACAGGTGACACCTGAAATGCATTGCTAACACTCACCAGTCAGATACCAGTCCAGCTTGCCAGCAGTGTCTCCAGTCAGGTCAGCTACCAATCTAGTTTGCTAGTAGTATCTGCAGTCAGCTACCAGTCCAGTTTGTCTGAAGTGTCTACAGCCAGGTTTGCTAGCTACCAGTCCAATATGCCACCAATCTCTCCAGTCAACTACCAGTCCAGCTTGCCAGCAGTGTCTCCAGTCAGGTCAACCACCAATCCAGTTTGCCAACAGTTTCTCCAGTCAGCTACCAGTCCAGTGTGCCAGTAGCATCTACAATCAGCTATCAGTTCAGTTTGCCAGCAGGATCTACAGTCAGCTACCAGTCTAGCTTCACAGAAGTGTCTCCAGTGAGCTACCAGTCCAGTTTGCCAGCAGTGTCTGCAGTCAGATACTAGTCCAGCTTGCCAGCAGTGTTCCAGTCAGGTTGCTAGCTACCAAGTCTAGTTTGCCAGCAATGTTTCCAGTCAGCCACCAGTCCAGCTTGTCAGCAGTGTCAACAGGCAGCTACCAGTGTGACTTTCCAGCAGTGTCTGCAGTTAGCAACCAGTCCAACTTGCCAGCAGTGTTTGCAGTCAGCTATCAGTTCAATTTTTCAGCAGTGACTACAGCCAGGTTGCTAGCTACCAGTCCAATTTGCCACTAGTCTCTTCAGTCAGCTACCAGTCTAGTTTGCCAGCAGTGTCTCCAGTCAGTTATAGTCCAGCTTGCCTGCAGTGCCTCCAGTCAGCTACCAGTCCAGCTTGCCAGCAGTGTCTGAGCCAGCCTCCAGTCCAGCTTGCCAGCAGTTTCTCCAGTCAGCTACCAGTCCAGCTTGCCAGCAATGTTTCCAGCCAGCTACCAGTCCAGCTTGTCTGCAGTGTCTCCAGTAAGCTACCAGTCAAGCTTGCTAGCAGTGTGTCCAGTCAGGTCAGCTACCAGTCCAGTTTGCCAACAGTGTCTCCAGTCAGCTTGCCAGTAGTGTCTCCAATCAGCTACCAGTCCAGTTTGCCAGCAGTCTACAGCCCGGTGGCTAGTTACCAGTCAAGTCTTCCAGCAGCGTCTCCAGTCAGCTACTTGTCCAGTTTTCCAGCAGTGTTTCCAGTCAGCTTGCTAGCTATCAGTCCAGTTTTCCAGCAGTGTTTCCAGTCAGCTACTTCTCCAGTTTGCCAGCAGTGTCTCCAGTCAGCTTGCAGGCAGTGTCTCCAGTCAGCTTTCAGTCCAGTTTGCAGGCAGTGTCTTCAGTTTGCTACCAGTCCTGTTTGCAGGCAGTGTCTTCAGTCAGCTGCAAGTCCAGTTTGCAGGCAGTGTCTTTAGTCAGCTGCCAGTCCAGTTTACAGGCAGTATCTCTACTCAGCTTCCAGGCTAGTTTGCAAGACCCAAGCACGGTAAGACATGTCACTAGTAAATATTTCTAAGAGTAATAAAGGTAAACCCAACTTAATGAGGCTGTCCGTGAGCTGAGCATTAATGTTGAAAAAGAAATATCCAGGGACTAAGTACTTTATGTAAGAATGGGCATCGCCATTGACTAGTCTCGAACCCTTATGGTTTTGGTGAAATGGTATGGAGAGGGTAGCAGGCAATATTCTGGACTGTTGTGACTCTAGGGAGGACAAGGGTTCAAATTACTGGGCATGGGAGGAGGTAACAAGGTAGCAAAATTTGTTTCAAATGACCTCCAAAATGCACTGAATTTAAAACATTTTTTACGGGGGGCCTAGGAGCCCCCTAGCCTACAGTTTCAATTGCAACCCCTATGGTTTTTCTGAAATGACGCCCCTGATTATGCTATCTGAGTATGACATCACTTTATGAAGTCCAGCCACATACATGACCTTCTCACATGTGTGACTGGAAACATATTACTCCAAACTCTACACAACATCCCTCCCAATCTGCTATTATATCATACAGCCTTGCCCCCCCCCCCAAATAAACATTCGCTTTTACTGTAATATCTGGAAACCACCTCCAAATCAAAACCGCTAGCATGCCAAACAGCAACCTTTTTTAAAAAACTGCCACAACAAGCAGCTTCACAAATTATCTCTGTGTAACCACTGTGTGCTCATCTCACACTGCGCACTGCACTGAATGGCTCTTACTCTCCAATTTTCCCACTGCCAGGGTAAGCAAATTTCTTTTTAACAACTGCCACTTTAGGCTGCTTACATACTGTTTCCCTTGCAAGCTACTAGCAACCAAGTGACTTGCCCAATCACTTCCTCAGAAATGGAAGTGTCAGTTCCACTCTTTGTTCTGTTTCTTATCATGCAGTTTAAATTTTAAACTTGGTTTCCTTACATGTGGTTTAAGCAATTGGGGGGGGGGGGTTGAGTTACCAGAAAAAAACACACTACTTTAACCAAAACAACAGCTATTATTCCTGGTGTGAAGTGAGAGAGACATGTTAATGTAACCCATTAAGCAAAAACAGCCCAGTGAAAATAGCTCCACCTAGTGGAGAAACAGTCAAATTATCTTTTTTGTTACAAAGTTTGCTTCCACTCTAAAAAAAAAATAAATAGTATTTATTTTGTCTTTTATTATCTACTTAAATAAGCCATTGTATAATAGCAATAAGACACTGTAGGGTGTGTGTTGTTGTGTGGGACAATATCACTTTTTGGGTGTTGACTGCACTCAGCCCGTGGCCTCACTCTTCAACCACCAAAGGCATGATGTTATCCCAGCATGACACACACCCTGTTGTGCATTATTATTTATATAGTTAATATTACTTTATTGTACCTGTTAATCAAATGTAGAAAGGCAAATGTCCATATTTGGTTTTCTTCTGGTAATATCAAAGGGCATTGATTTTTGAATAAAACATAAAATGACGATTCTTTAACATCCTAAATGGCCAGTTCTGTGTTCACCTACTGTAGAATAGATTAATTTTCATTTGATATTTATAGCTTTGTTTTCAAAATGTATAAGGAATCTGACATCAAAACAGTTTATAAATGACAAAGCAACCAAACTCACTACACCTTCAATGGTTAGGAGTCATCAGGAAATGTCTGCTATTATTATGCAAGTATGTTATCTTTAAATGCTGAAAAAGAGACTCATTAGTTAACTAACTGTTCTAGGTTTAACTGAACCAGCAAACATATATGTATTCATGCCTTTTTCTGACATACACTCCCTTTGTCAGGTGAGGTTAAAGTGGTGTGTATTTTGTCTGTGTCATTCAATCTCCTACAGTATGAGCATTATGTTAAAAACAGTAACAGAATTTGACCCAGTCTGCCCATTTTTCCATACCTACAGTGTCACTGCAGACCCTACTTGATCTCTGGCTCTTTCTGCCCCCCCCCCTTAATTTCCACAAAATTTCCTAATGCCTATCCCATGGATTCTGGAACCCCCGACCCACTGTTTTCACCCCCACCCCTCTGCTGAAAGACTGTTCCAGGCATCCACTACATTTTTTGTGAAGTATTCCTTACATCTCTCCTTAATCTATCTTTTTTGAACATCTTTTTCTATGAAACATACTTCTGTCCTGCACGTTATTTATCTCTGTGAGGTATTTAAAAGTCTCTATCATCTCACTGCGCCTTCTTCCTCTCCTCCAGGGTGAATGTATTTATGTCCTTAGTCTGTCCTCATAGGTCTTTTGATGCAGAACTTGCACCTGTTTAGTTGCCATCCTAAGACAGCCTCAAGTCTATGCCCATTCAGAGATGTGGTTTCCTGAACTGGACACAATACTCTAGGTGGGGTCTTACCAGCAATCTATAAAGTGGCAGCCCCGCCTCCCTTTTTCTACTGGTGATATCCCTCCATACGTGCCCCAGCATCCCACTAACCCTCCCACTTGCCTTGTTGCACTGTCTGGCCACCATGAGGTCATCAGCTATGATTATCCCGAGGTCTGTTTCATATTTGGTGGTTACCACTACTGGAGTGAACAGGTACCTTATCTGAGATGACTGGCAGAGCACTGTGCTCCTTCCTTCCTCCTGGAGATGTCTGCCTATGCCTAGACACAAATCTTACACCTGATCCACTCCTTTGCTGTTCCACTCACTTGCTGGAACACAAACAAGCTGGGACACCTCAGAATTAATCCTTTTTATTCTTCCTGTGACACCTCCAATGGGGGGTACTTCCTGTCTGACTACAGTTCCTCTGATTAACCCTCTGCCTCCTCTGTGTCTCTTCTACCTCCAACCAAGAGAGAGACAGCATAAGAGAAAGCTGCTGACCTAAGAAGAAAACCTCCAAACAACACTAAGAAAAGGTTTCTTTACACTGGATGTTTCATGTTAAACCCTTGTTTCTAGACTTTCCTTGCTATAAACCCCACCTGTAGAGCCTTTTCCTTATTCTGTATGCTACCTAGACTACCAGCAATTTTGTTCCCCTCCCAATGCTCCTGCCTGAATCCCCTCCCACTCACTTGTTTGTAATATGGCCCTCAGCCAAGATACACCAAAAGACTCTTCCGTACCTCCTTCATTTGTGGCTGATCTCCCATGGGGTGCTGTGGGCTATGGCTTTAGGAGCTTGCAAACCCAAAAGAGTGTGGTCTATCTTCCTCACTGAGAGTTATAAAGCCCTTCCCAATTCCTCTGATTGGCCCTCTTTTTTTTTGTTTTATTTATTTCAATCTAGGATTATAATACCATTGAGCCTAGGCTGTTCTACAAAGGTTCCACATCAGCATGTGCAACAGTCATCATTTTTAGTTACAAACATATAATCATTGACTTACAGACATGTAATAACCAATACAAAGACTTGAGCTATGAGCAAGACAAGGGAAGGAGGGTGGGGTGGGTGGGGAAGTGAGGGAAGGAGATTGAGGGGAGAAGGAGGTGCAGGGGTAAGGGGAGAATGAGAGTTGGTTGGGGGGGGCAGGAGTGAAGAAATGGGGTGGGTAAGAGGCAGGAGACAGTGCAGCCAGGGGGCTTTGTTGAGGATATATGACAGGTAAGGTGCTAGGGGTGCAAAGACTGATTGTAAGTGTTGGGTGCTGGGGCATGTGCAGCTGGAAAGATGGAAATGTTAAGATGGGCAATCGCAGGATACAAGCAGTGAGAGGCGCAGCTTGCACTTAAAGAGTCCGAGTGTTGGAGCGGTCGCTATGTCGTTGCCAAGAGAGTTGAGCCAGTTGGATGCCCAATAGGCAAATGATCTTTATCCTTGGGTTGTGCGACATATTGGGATATGTAGTAGATGGGAATTGAATCTCCATGTAGTGACGTTCCTATGTCTAGGCTTAAGGAGGGCACAGACATCAGGTGGGGAAAGCCCCATTATAATTTTCTTGGTTGTGATGCAGGTTTGGTATTTTATGAATTTGTCCAGTTGAAGCCATCCAGATTGGGAATAAAGGTCACATGTGTGGGTACGGCGATGTGAGCCAGTGATGAGATGACAGGCCTTATTCAAGGAGGTCATGATACGTTTGAGAGCAGTAGTAGTTGCAGACCCATATATGATAAGACCATAGTCTATGATGCTGACGATGGAGCTTTGGACAGCCACTGATAGTGCTTCTGGGGTTAGGTGTTTCCTGTGTCAGAATAATATGCCTAACCTCGCACTGGCAGACTTTGCAACATTGCTGATATGGACAGCATGTGCCCCCATGTGCTCCTCCTCATAGGGGATTTAAATGAGTATGGGCAGATGGACATATCAAAATTTTAATATCAATCCATCAATCTTTATTTAACCAGGTGAAATTTCATTGAGTGAAACTCATTTACAAAGTGGACCTGGTCAGCGAAAACAGTGCTGAAACATGACAACAAAGATAATACAGAGTCACAGTGGAAAACCAGTAAAAACAGTACAACACCTGTATACACAACTAACATAAGAATACTATTTACAATACATTCATATATACCCATGGCAAAGGTGCCCAAGTGCAGTTGTGAGCAAGTACATTTCAATACGGTACTGGGTGCAAAAATGCACCTGCAAGGGGCATAAGGGAAATTTACAGAAGATCAGAGGAGATGATTAGAGGTAGGAATCCCAAGAAAAGAGAAGGTAGGGAAGAGAGGAAAAGGATGGTGATGAGGGAGTAGTTTGAGGGGATATTTGAGTTTTACTAGAGAGAGTATAGGCAGGAAGAAATGTGACATACTAAGCACATGCAGCTAAAGAACTAATAGGGTGTTAGGAATAGCAGTTGCAGGAGTCCTTGATGTGTTGTCTTGGTAATGATTTGAAGGTTGCCAAATTAACAAAGGTTGACAGCATCAGGGAGTTTTCGAGGTTATTCCATAGAACAGGTAGGGCATGGTTTGAGGATGAGAACCCAAAACATGTTCTACATCTAGGGATGTTGAGTGAAAAGTTAGAATGTCTCCTAAGAGAATAACGTCCAGGGGTACTAGTAAGGAAGCTTGATATGTATAGTGGGAGCTTTCCAATTAGAGATCTGTAGGTCCATGTTGCCACATTTAAAATTCTTCTGGTTTTAAGGGACTGCCAGCCCAGAATAGCATGAAGGGAGCAGTGGTGACTCCTGAATGGAGCACCAGTAATGAATCTTAATGCCCTATTGTGCAGGGTGTCAAGCTTGGCCAATGCTGTGCTTGGGCCATGACTATAAAGGAAGTCAGCATAGTCCAGAAGGGGAAGGAAAGTTGATTGCACTAGTTTGTTTAGCTTCCTGGGATAAAAGGTGTTTGATTCTTAAGAACAGTCCTAAACATTGCTTTAACTTTTTAACTAGTTTCTCTATGTGAACTGTATAAGAGAGTTTGTGATCAATCCAAAATCCTTAGTACCTGAATTTGTCTACTGTCTCAATGGGCTTCCCAAGAAGGGACAACATTTGTTGGGGGGTTCCTGATAAGGGAGAATTGACCAAATTTAGTTTAGGGGAAAAAAAATCATGGCTTTCACTTTCTTAGCATTCAGCAAGAGTTTGAGATTCAAAACATTTTGCTGAACAATAAATTGTATTCTTGGTGCAGTGTACTGCAGGTGAGTTCAAGGGTGGGTTTGGTAAGATAGAGAACAGTATCATCAGCAAATAAATTAACACTTGCTTGATTGATACCCAGATTAATGTTGTTAATGTATAACAGTAATGAATAGTAATGGTCCAAGTATTTAACCTTGTGGTACACTTCTCAGAAGTGTTTTTAGTGGAGACTGGTCCCCTTGTGCCTTAATTTGCTGTTGTCTGCCTGTAAGGTAACAAGTAAGCCAATTGCAGCAGTGCCATCTAGACCAATATCTTGCAGTATGGTCAGCAGTTTGTTGTGGTCTACTGTGTCAAAGGACCTACTTAGGTCGAGGAGCAAGGCGCCACATGAAGTTGAGAGTTAAGTGCAAATGCCAGTCATTGCTAGTTTGATGAAGGCAGATATAGTGCTGTGTTTTTTTCTGAAACCATATTGAATGGGGTTTAGCAACTGAAAAGTCTAAAAAGTTTCTGATCTGTGTGTTTACTACTTTTTGAAGGAGTTTGGAAAGGACTGGTAAGAGGGATATAGATCTGTAGCTGTGGAGGGCACTCATGTCACTGGAATTAAAGAGTTGAACTATGTGTGCTACTTTACATACAGAAGGAAGTTCACCGTGAGCTAGAGACATGTTAAAAAGGTGTGTGATAGGTGCAGTCAATGCATGGTAACCCACTTTTAGGAAGTAGAGTTCTAAATTATCCACTCCTGCACTGTTTTTGGTGTCTAGGCCCAGAAGGAGATCTTCATCTTGCTTGTAGGTGACAGGGCTGAAGGTGAATTTAGTCTTGTGGGCAGGAGCCTTTGTAGTGGGACAAACAGAGATGGAGTTATTGATCTGGTGGAGGAGCTTACTAGCAGCATTTGTGTCGAATGTAATTCCAGCTGTAGCAAAGTGGTTATTTAGTAAGTCAAGTATGCATTGCCTATCAGAGGTACTAGTGCCACCAGTGATAATCTTGGTAGGGAAAATTATTCATAGAAACATAAAGTTTGTCGGCAGAAATGGACCTTTAGGTCCATCTAGTCTGCCCAATGTCCCTGCTGATTCTGCCATCACTGCCCCTAGCTGGTCATAGGTGTCACTCCTTCCCCTGTTCCTCTTCCTAATAGGCCCCTGTGCTTATCCTATGCATGCTTGAAGCTCCAACAGTCTTTGCTCCCACAACATCCCATGGTAGGCTGTTCCAGTCATCCACTACCCTTTCTGTGAAAAGTATTTCTGCATATCTGTCCTAAACGCCCCTCTTAGCTTCATTTCATGCCCACTTGTTCTGATGCCTTCCTTCATATGAAATAGAATCTCAGCTTGCACCTTGTTCACGTCTGTGAGGTACTTATAGGTTTCAATCATATTTCCTTTCGCTCTCCTCTCTTCCAGGGAGTACATGTTGAGTTCTTGCAGCTTTTCCTCTTATGGCTTCTTGTTCAACCCTCTCACCATTTTTGTTGTCCTCCGCTGACATGCCTCCACCCTTTCAATGTCCTAGCAGATATGTGGCCATCAGAACTGCACACAGTACCATGTGGGGCCTTATTAGTGAGCGATAAAACAGCAGCACCACCTCCCTTGTGCTATAAATCCCTCAGCCAGTGCACCCCAGCATCCTGCTAGCCTTCCCCAATGCTTTGTCATTCTGCCCAGCTACCTTGAGGTCATCAGATATGATGACCCCTGGGTCTCTTTCTTGCTTGGTGACTGTAAGCTCCACTCCCCCTATCTTATGCATAGCTGCTGGGTTCCTGCAGCCCTAAGTGTATAACCTTGAACTTTTTGGCATCGAAATCCAGCTGCTTCCCCCTAGACCATTCTTCTAGTTTTCTCAGATCCCTTTGCATTCTCTCCAGTCCTTCCTGAGTGCCAACTCTGTTGTACATTTTTGTATCATCTTCAAAGAGACACATCTTACTCTCAAGCTCCTCTGCAACGTTGCTTATGAAGACATTGAAGAGGACTGGTCCCAGCACTGAACCCTGTAGCACACCACTAGCCACTTTCTTATCACATTTGAATTTATTTCATTTTTACTCTATTTTATTTATTTGAATTGTTTTACCCTATGTATATTCATAGGTCTTGTTTGTCTGAATTTGTCAGGTCGCACCTGTAAAAGGATTTAATGGCCAGTGTGCCTTCTCATTAAGCATAATAAACAAACAACATGAGTGGCTACCATTTACCACTAACCTTTGCCTTAAATCCTTAACCAGTTTGAAACCCAGCTTTTCACTCCCCAAAGGCTGCTTAGTTTCTTAACTAGCCTCCTGTGTGGCACAGTGTTGAATGCCTTAACGAAGTCCAGATAGGCCACACCCACTGCTCTCCCTTGATCCACCTTCCTGGTAACACAGTCAAAGAAATTTATCAGATTAGTTTGACATGACTTCTCCCCTGTGAAACCATGCTGCCAGTGGTCCTGCAGCCCTTTTGACTCAAGGTGCTCTGTGATCCTCTCCTTCAGTAGTGTCTCCATTAACTTCCCCACCACTGATATGGAGACTGATTGACCTGTAGTTGTTAATATCCTCCCTACTGCTACATTTGTGCAGAGGGACCACATTAATCTATTGAAAGCAACATGTATAATTCAGTAATTAAATCTTACATTATGTTACTATCATTTTGCATTTAATTTATAAACACAAGAACAGGTGGCCCAGGGATAAAATGCTTAACTTCTTTTCTTTACCATGTTGTTTTGTTCATCAGTAAACCATGATTGTACATGGCTAAATCATAGAAACAGAGAAACATAGAAATTGATGGGATATAAGGACTGCTAGGCCCATTTAGTCTGCCCTTATTCCCAACCTGCATCAACAGCTGCTGACCCTACTTGATCATTGGCTTTAGCCCCTACTTCCCACCTCTAGGGTTCCCTTATGCCTATCCCATGCAGGTTTGTATCCCCACTGAACTAGCTCACTTCCTGGGGTAGGCTATTCCATGCATCTACCGCCTTCCATGAAGAAAAACTTCTCACATTCCCTTTATACTACCCCCACCAATCTTAATCGTGACTCTCATCCTTGTACAGCTCCTATACTGTAAATATGTCACCCACTGACTTTGTTTATGCCTCATTATACTTGAAGGTTGCTATCATGTCTCCCCATTACTACCTCTTTCCAGTGTATACATATTGTGGTCTTTTAATCTCCTCATATGCCTTCAGGAGCAAGCCCTGCACAATCTTAGTCGCCCTTCTCTAAACCGCCTCCACTCTGTCTATGTCCTTACAAAGAAATGGCATCCAGAACTATATACTGTACTCCAGATGAGGTCTCACCAGTGTTTTGTACCGTGGTATCACTACCTCTCTTTTTCTGCTAGTGATATCACTTCATATGCACCTCAAGATGCCACTGGCCCTCCCAACTGCCAGTTGGGTCACCTTTAGGTCATCTGTGATGATTATCCCTAAATCAGTTTCTTCCCTGGTTACCATCAGCACCCTTCCCCCTTCCTACAACTCTCTGCAGGGTTTGTGCATTATTTTACACTTCTCTGCATTAAATTTTAGTTGCCACATCTTGGACAATTTTTCTAGCTTTTCTAAGTCCCTCCTCATTTTCTTGATTCCATCTGAAGTGTCTAACCTGTTGCAGATCTTGGTGTCATCTACAAATAGGCAAACCTTCCCTGCTAGCCCTTCAGCAGTCACCAATGAAGACATTAAAAAGGACTGACCCCAATACTGATCCTTCAGACACCCCACTGGTCATCCCCCTTACCTTGGATTGTATCCCATTTAACCACCACCCTCTGCTTTCTGTCCCTCAGCTAGTTTCTAACCCAATTCCCCACCTTGTGGCTCACACCCAGGTTACTCAACTTGCTAATTAGCCTTTATGTGGAATGGTGTTGAAGGCCTTGCTGAAATCAAGGTAGACAACATCCACCACTACTCCTGATCCACCTCCTTCGCCGCTCAGTCAAAAAAGTCTGTCAGATTAGTTTGACATGATCCTCCTGCTGTGAATCAGTGCTGCCTCAGGTCCTGTGTTCTGTTGGATTCCAAGTGTTCCACAATCCTTTCCGTAAGCAGCACCTCCATAATCTTGCCCTCTACTGAGGTGAGGCTGCTAGTCCTATATTTTGCTGCTTCATCCCTGCTTCCACTCTTGTAAGGAGGAACTACATGTGCCCTCCTCCAGTCCTCTGGAACCACTTCTGTACTGAGTTACTAACTTAACAAGGCTGCCAGCAGTGCTGCTAGCACCATCTGTATTTCCTTTAATATCCTAGGGTGTATTCCATCTGGTCCCATTGCTTTGTCCATCCTCAGTTTTTGTGTACTTCTAGGACTCTCTCATCTGAAAATCGACTGGTGTTCACCTTCCTCTCCCATTTGTTTCTGATCCCTAGTTGTGGTCCCTGTCCCTCCACCTCTTCAGTGAGTACTGAACAGAAGTATTTATTCAGCAATGATGTTTTTTCTAGGTCTCCCTCCACACACTCTCCTTTATCCCCTTTGAGCCTTACAATCCCACCACTGGCTTTCTTTTTTTCACTAATTTACCTATAGAAAGTCTTGTCCCCTTTCTTTATTGTCTGTACTAATCTTTCCTCTGTTTGTGCATTTGTGCTTCTAACTGCTTCCCCTGCTTCCCTCTGTCTATTTAGGTACACCACACTGTCCTCTTCCTTCTGTGCCTCCTTGTATTTTCTGAAAGCCACGTTTTTGGCCCTTACTTTCTCTGCCATCTCCTTTGAGAACCACAGTGGTTTATTCCTTCTCTTTCCCTTGTTTCTCAGCCTAGTGCACTTATTTGTCACCTCTACTATGGATACTTTTAGGTGTGCCACTGATCCTCAGACCCCGTCCTGCATCCTTCCTCACCAGGGCTTCTTTGATACATATCCCTATCCTTGCAAAGTCCACTCTCCTGAAATCCAAGACTCTCCCTTTGTGTGGCTTGACTGTGACACTACCTATATTAAACCTTACTATGTGGTGGTCTCTGGACCTTGGGTGACCATCCACCCGGACTTCCACGATTCTGTCTAAATTGGTCAGTACTAGGTCCATAATCACCTTATCCCTGGTGGCCTCTAGCACTAACTGCCTGAGGGCTGCCCTCGCAAGAATTCCATGATGTCTCAAGCTCCTGTCTGAGGCATCCGACGGGATGGTCCAATCCACACCTGGCATACTAAAATCATCCAGCAGCAGTACTTCCCCTTTTGCTGCCATCCCATGTATTTCTTCAACTAGCACTCCATCCACCTCCTTCCCCTTTGTTTGAAGCCTGTAGATCACTCCTGTGTGAATTGCTTTGCCACTGCCTGACTCAAGAGTGACCCACAGTGCCCTGGCCTCCCTCGCCTACCCTGTACTGACATTGGTTTAATCCCTCCCCTGACAAAATGTACCACTCCAATTTTTTACCCATCCTAGCCCTTCTGAGTAGAGCATAACCTGGTACACTTATCTCCTAGTCGTGGTTGCTGGTGTACCACATCTCAATAATTGACACTATGTCCAGGTCAGCAACTGCCATCAAGGCCACCAGGTCTGGGATTTTATTTTCCAGGATGCAGGCATTTTTATACATGGCTTTCCATGTTTCATTGCCTGTCCACCTTTTATTCCCACTTTTGCCTTCTTGTCCCGTCTTTCCAAATCTGTTTTTTTCATTTACTCCTTCACTCCCTCCCTCTCCCCCTTATAATGAGTTCAGGTATATCTGTCAACATCCTATCCTCCTGATCTTTTCTGATGCCTTCTCTAACCTGTGGGCATGGGCTGCTTGAGTCTCCCTGGCCCCATCCACTCCCATTGGCTAGTTTAAATGTTTGCCAAGGCAGCATTTAAACCATTCATTGAGAACCACCATCCCCTGCCTGGATGGATGAAGGCTGTCACCGCTGTACAGGCTCACAGTGCTCAAGGTGGGTCCCCAGTCCCCAATGAGGTCAAAATCCTTTTCTCTGCACCAGCCCTCTACCCAATTGTTGAACTTTCTGATGTGGAGATTCCTAGCTTCCCTCCTGCCGTGGATCGGCAACACCCCTGAAAGTCTCACGGAGCATGTTACCTCTACAAGGCACCTTTCTAACTCCATGAAGTCATTCTGCACCTACTTTATGATTGCCTCTTCAGTGGCTTGGTTATTTCTCCCCAAATAGACAATGACCTCCAGCCCCACCTCCTTGCTACTGCTGTAGCGATCCTCTGGATCCACCCCCTTGCTTCCAAGCTGTGTCTGCTGGAAGGCTCTTGACCTCCTTTCCACCCTGTTACCTGTGCCCATATCCATTCTGTAGACAATTAAGTCCCCAACCAGGAGCAGTTTCCTCTCATTCTGGGTTCTTTACCTCCTGCCCCTGGGTCTCCCTCCTTGAGGACCCAATCATCCTCCTGGTCACAACCTCAGGTTCCATTGGGACTCACACACTCCAACAGGATAGCATAGGAGTTTATAAGTTGGATCAGATGGGGGATGTGCCTCATACCACACACCCTCAGCCTCCCTGAGCCCACAGTATTCCAGCCAGCCTTCTGCCTGGACATCTGTTTTGGTAGTGGCTGCAGACATGGTGGCCTCTGGGTGGAGGAAAAGGTTGCCAATATTCCAGCCAGCTCATCCCAGAGACTTACAACCTCCACCCCCTCAGCCCAGGAAGGTGCCTGCATATGAGGCAGCACTGCAGTACCCAGAACATCCTCCTGAAAAATGCTGCCCTTCACCCACTGCACTGTACCACTCCCTGCATCTTCCATTTTTTCTTTTAATGCCCCCTCCTTTAATCCTATTTAAACCCTCCTGCTGCTATAATCAGATTCCTGTTTTTTTCTTCCCTGCTTCTTTTCTCTCGTCTTCCTCCCTCCTTTTCTTTTCTTCTTCATCTTCTTCATCTTCTTCTTCTTCTTCTTCTTCTTCTCTCTCTCCCCTTGTCTCTTACTGTTTTCTATGTTAGTGCTGTACTATTGAAAGAGACCCTCCCCCCAAATTGCTCTATTAGTATATGAAAGAGGCTGCCTTATCTAATTGTGCTTAGCCCAATTCCCCTGTGCCTGCAGGAAGTTGTAACCTATTGGATGCCTATAAAGGTGGATGGACCTAGGGTGGATGGATAGGGGAGGGTGGACAGGACTTAGCCTCTGGGTTCCTGAAACAATCTGCTAACTCTGGCTATAGTAATTTAAAGGCAGTCAGCTGAAATCAGATGCCTGTTCTTGTGGATGCTGCTGAAGGTACAGACACACCCAGTTAGAAACTGCCAGAAAGTTCCAATAAGTTATAAGCAAACAGAAGGCCCTACTTATGCCCTAACAAAATGTCTTAGGCAATTAAATTCATGTTAAGGAAACACACAGCAGTTTAAAGGCAATCCCCTGAAATCTGACATCCGCTCTTACTGCAGCTGCTGAAGGTACAGACAAACTAAATTCAAGTTAAGAAAACACACAGCAATTTAAAGGCAATCCCCTGAAATCTGATGCCTACTCTTATTGCTGCTGCTGAAGGTATAGACACTCTAAATTCAAGTTAAGAAAACACATGTCAATTTAAAGGCAATCACCTGAAACTTGATGCCTATGCTTGCTGCTGCTACTGAAGGTACATACACATCCAGTTATAAAGTGCCAGAAAGTTTCAAAAAGTTATCAGCAAACAAAAGGCCTTACTTATGACTTAACAAAATGGCTGAAGCAACTAAATTCCGGTTAAGAAAATATACATCAATTTAAAGGCAATCCCCTGAAATCTGATTCCTTCTCTTAACTGCTGCTGAAGATGCAGACAAACTAAATTCAAGTTAAGAACAGACACAGTAATTTAAAGGCAATCATCTGAAACTGGATGTCTGTGCTTGCTGCTGCTACAGAAGGTACAGACACATCCAGTTAGAAACTGCCAGAAAGTTCCAGAAATGTATCAGCAAACAGAAGGCCCTACTTATGACTTAACAAAATGGCTGTGGTAACTACATTCAAGTTAAGAAAACACACAGAAATTTAAAGCCAATCCCCTGAAATCTGTTGCCTGCTCTTACTGCTGCTGCTGAAGGTACAGGCAAACTAAAAATGATGGTTATATATGACCATTGATTGAGATCCTTTATAGTTTAGCCTGGATTTTTATGATGGTTATCAGAGGACAGCCACTGATGGTAAATGTCCCAGAGAGAGACAATGGATGATTATGGTTAATCTAGTTTGAAAATTATTTAATTTGACCATGGTCATCCTATTTTATTCATAGCTGTTCATTTTAATACCCAAGTTGACCATGGTCATCCATTGTTATCCATGGTTGTTCACTTTTGAAGTTTCTTGTGTTATTAAACACATTTCTACATGGCTCATGTAATTTCATTTTTTCCAAACAACCTCAACATTTTCTAATCACTATATTATGTCCACACATACCTTAGAAATATGTTTATGTAGTACTTACCTAATGATGCTTTTTTTCTCTTTGGAATGGAACCATTAAGACAGTTCTCTGAAAGTGTGGTGGGAAAATTCTGGGGGCAAGGTGGTGCTGAACACTGGGAATTCAACTGGATACCCAGACTAGCACTTGAGTGGATCTCCTTTTGTGGAGGGGATGTTGTGTGCTCAGGCGAGGGTGGAGTATAAGTGTATGAGCACTATAAATGACTCTTAGGCTATGTAGCTTGTGCCCCCACCGCTGGTCCATGACATCAATGAGATTCATTTAAGAATTGGGTACTAGTATATCCTGTGCCCGCCACTAATATAGTCAAATTGGTATCTGTGTGGGTAACTTGGAATCTGATTTAGTGGGAGCGTGTATCCAGTCTGGGGATATGTGCAGGTCTTTGTATGTGTGTAGCTTGGCTTCTGCACAACACCAGTCTCATGATGCTCCTCTCCACAGGTGCAGACGGCTTCCTGAATCCTTTGTGGCTCAGGACCTAAGTCTTTTTGTTCTTATTTATCTGTGTATTTAAAGTATGTATGAATGCAGCCTCCTTAAAGAGCCTACTTAAAGACTATGATGTTTACAACAATGATGTTTGACTTTAGAGTTTTCTAGGTTTTGTTTTATATTTTCCTGTTACTGATCTACTAAGTATTTCAGATAATTAACTATGTTTTTCTCAGTTTCATTTAAAAATAACCTCTGTCTCAAACATGAATCAGAATTGCTTTTTGTGATATCACAGTCAGTTGTCACAGTTAGCAATATGATGTTAGACAAAATCACAATGAGGCACGTTGGGGCCAGTTCAATAGCTTTTATATATTCTTGTTAGACAGACTACCCAGATGTGGTATTAACCCTGGAGCAGAAATCTGAAACTTAAATAAATGTATTTTCTAGCACATTGTAATAGTTGAAACATTATACTAACATCCACATGCTGGGGTGCAATGTTCCTATTAGATCTACCTACAGCACATTTTTATGATCTGTTTGACATAGTATTGTTTTTCTTCTGTTTGGGTCCCTGCTAATATTGCAGTTTTCCTCACTTGATGTCATTATTATATATACTGGTCAAGTCAGGAACTGAGGAATATCAGTACAACATACTGTGACAGGGTTGTGTAGGTGGGGTAAATAAGTGACACAAGACCTCGATTTATGGTTAACACACTTGTTCTTGGTGTGACGTTTATCAGTCCAAAGGACTATTTTTTTTGTAAAAGATATATACAAAATTAAATAACAACCATAAACAAAAATAAGTCTTAAACTTCAGACACTAATTTATAAGAAGAAAATAAATAAAAGAAAATAGCTTTCCTTGCGCTCCAGAGCTACCCTACCTTGTTAGTACTACCACAGAGTAGTTAATTTTTTAAACACAATTTACTACAATCTTCTGTGCTATGAAACAACCTTTCCTTACTCACTCCAAGGTTGATCTACCACTTGTGAGCACCAGGGCAGCTTATATACTTCTCCCTAGTGTGTCATCAGGTCAGCTGATCTGCCCCTAATCTGAAAAATAATCATTCCTCCTGTAGTACACACATGATGGAGGATCAGCTTCACCATATGCTCAGATTATAATACTGGTATCATTAGAAACACTTCTTGTCCTCCTTTTGGCAGTATAAGACAAGATATACAGAAATATCTGCTAATTGCCTGTTGGTTTTGTAGCTCCTCCTCCATCTCAAGTTGAGTGACAGCTGTCCTATCCTATATAACAGCCTCATCATGGGGCTGTTGGCTCCTAAGGGCTCATTTTTAAAACTCCCAGCACTCAGGTAGGAATAACAATGCTCAATCAAAAAGGAAGCAAATGTGTTTATTTTATATTGCAATGGTTTCTCTTGTGCACAATAATCTCACATACAAGACTGCTACACATAACCCATGTAAGCAGCTACCAAACCTAACAACTGAAAAGGCAAGAAATTGGTAAATATTTCATTTTAGCTTAATTTCACTGTTTAAACATAGAGAGGGGTTCCATTCATTAATACAGGAAATATTCTCCCCTTACTTTAGCAGGATTACTGTTCTGTAGGCGCGAGTCAATGAAAGTGCAAGCCTTTCACTTCCAAGGCTCAGATGCGCCATGAGCAATTTCCTGACTGTTTAAAAACAGTCTCTTTCTCTGCAACAATGGGAGAAGCTTCACTACACTTCTAGCTTTTCTCCCATAGCAGATTACTGCTGCTACACTTCTCGGATTACCCCCTCCAGGAGTCAGCTAGCTTTTCTAATACCCGCTATAAGCGGCTGCAGTTTCTACTTTAAAGTGAAGCTGAACACAGCTTCTTTTAGGGAACAGATGTCCCTTTCTCCACAAGATCCCCACATGGGATTTCAATAACACAATAGCGCATCGGGGCATATTACACTACAAGCATTGTCCTGTTTTCATTGGTAATCATACCCAGCCAAACGAATCATACAGGACTACAATAAACATGTTTTTCTTACTGTTTCTTTTTCTATGTCTGTGCAGGCATAAGGCAGGGATATAAAATGAATATAAAGTGGGAATAGACAAGTGAGGCAAGATACCATTATGGGTGGCCTACCCATAATAGTTGAAAGGATATAATTAGATATATAGAATAAGTAGATTGCTACTGCAGTAGACTTTTAGGGGGAAAAGAAATGCCAAAGCCTGCATTCAAAAAAAGGGGGGTCAAACTACAACACAGAGACCCTGCAGTGAAACCTGTACTGTGAGCTTCTCTGCAACTAATGTAATTATGTCCCACAACTGTTCAGTAATTATAAAAGTAAAATGAACCAGCAACAAGTGATCCTAAAGTAAAAACAAACAAACACCAAAACCCAATATTATTCTTAAGCAAATAACAGAAAAAGTATAGTATGGACATTAAAGAGGCAAAGCACATAACCAGTTTTCCAATTATTTTAATAAAGATTCAATAATAAAACATTATTCTCCCATTTATGACAAGGAATTGCATTTTTTCAACTGAATCCTGAAGAAAATGTGAGGCTATCAAGGTTTCTGAAGGCAAGAGTGAAACTTGTCTACTTAACATTGGTGAGGTGGTAGGCAGTGGCTCTCTGGCCACATAGTTAATGGTATACATATGGACAGCAAGGAAGAAAAACATTCTGTATGCCTTTTCTTTTGAATATTCCTATCATTTATATTTTATTGGTTATGACAGTCGATCAATAAAGCTTGTAGTCAGACACAGAAAGAAATGCACTATGAATCAAATATTTTATTTTTCAACATAGTCTCTTTTCAGTTCAGTACACTTAGTCCAGCATTGTTCTAGCATTGTTATTCTCCCATGGTAGAATTCCATGTCTTGGCCAACTCAGAAAACCCTCCACAGCAGCTATCATAGGCAAATTTCTTTCCACGGAGTTCAGCCTTCAATTTTGGGAACAGACAGAAGTCTGAAGCAGCAATATCTGGTGAGTAGAGTGGGTGAGTAAGCAAGTCATATCCACATTCTGTTGCAACAGCCACAACAACCTTTGCTGTGTGGGGTGAAGCATTGTCTTACAGGAGCAAAACACCTCACCTCAATTTTGCATGGCATTGTCTTTGATGGCATCTCTCAGCTTGAGCAGTTATTCAGCATAGTACTTGCAAGTTATTATCTTTCCTTTTTCAAGATAATCAATTATGATCACACCATCAGAGTCCCAGATGATCATGGCCATACTTTTTTCACTTGAGGCGGCCTGCTTGATCTTCTTTGGCATTGGATATACATGATGTTTCCATTGCTTGCTTTGCTGTTTAGACTCTGGATCAAAATGGTAAACCCAGGTTTCATCCATTGTTAGAATATGACTGATAAAAATTGCTGGGCACCTCTTGTATTGTGCAGACGTTGGCTTGAAACATCCCTTCTGGCTTGTTTCTGATTGGGTGTCAACATTCTTGGAACCCATCTTGCTGACACTTTATCATGCCCAAGTTTTCAGTCAAGATTGACTGTATTGCCCTAAACCTGATGCCCAAGGTGCTGGCTACATGCTGTATACAGTCACTGCCATTCCCTGGTCAGATATTTCATGACATTTCTGTGATATTTCTAGAGAAATCTCCTGCTTTCTGCAGTTCTATGGTAGGGGCATCAGAGACAATTTCGTTAGAACTTTTGTGAAATATCTGGAAATATCTGAACATGTCTTTGGCTAAAACTGTAGTTATTCATATGTCTTTCATCATCATTTGATGAACTGTGTCAATGTTCTCCTCAGTGGTCCCATCACTTAAGGTGCCCTGACCTGGGATCATCTTCAATACTTTTTTTTAATTAAGTAAACTTTATTGAAGAAAGTTTTGCATACAACCATCATTAGACATAATGATATAGGGATGTGAAAAAAGTAAACAATAAAGCTCTGAACCCCCTCCCACCTCTGTTCCTCTCCCACCCATAACCTCCTAAAAATGCCAAATAAAAGAAATATAGAAACATAGTGAAAGAACATGTGCTCACAAACTGTACATCATAAATAATGAAGGCATTATACTGTATTGGACAGCCAGGCATCCCACAGGTCCCAGCACCTAACATGCAATTGATAGCATTGTCTCATCAAAGCTAAAGTTCTCATATTTTGAAAAATCTGTTAGTGCCTCCTTATGCCATTCTACAAAGGAAGAGATGGACAGGTCCATCCAATGTCCCAAATTTTTTTCTTAGTGACCATAATAGTCAGCACAAAATGACTGTGCCTGACATCCATTATGGTCTGGATGTCAAATCCAAGGAGGCAGCGTTCTTTCATAAAGGCATCCTCCAAGCTCAATATGGGGTCCAATACAAATATTATCTTCTGTCAAAATGGCTGAGCTTTTGAACAATCCTATAAAATATGGAGGAAGTTACTTTCACTGGAGTCACATTTTGTAGAGTGAGAAGAAGACAAGAGACCCAACTTATGTAATTTCCAAGGGGTGTTATAAATGGCATGGATAATTTTACATTGAGTAAAGTGTTAACCATTGTATTTAATATAATGATGAATATTGCTCTAGACCACCTCCCACTGTTGGGTATCAGGGTTCCAGCCTAGCGTGGCAGTCCATTATGTGGGAGATGAACCTTAGCTGTGGGACCAAGCTTTTATGAGGGTATGGTAAATTGTAGAAATGGCACATTGGTTAACACTCAATTCCCCCAGTTTTGACAAAGTAGGACCTAGCATGGCCTACACATTGATGTGCCCTAACTTTTGCTGAAATAAAAGATGAAGTTGATGATAAAAAAATAATCCTTATTGTCCAATGCATATGTCCACTGTATACTTTCAAAAGAGGCTCAACCATGACCTTGCCATAGGTTGGAAACCAAAACAATGCCTTTGCATTGCCAAAGGACATTGCTAAGTGTGTTTCCTAGGATTGTGAAGTTGGAGTCAACCAAAGTGGTTGGTCAAGTGGGTTGCTTAGGTGGAATTTCAAAATCCATTGTAACTGGTTGTATACAGGGAATGAAATACCAAAGGGAGTATCCCTGAGAGATTTAGGAAGGGAGGCACCCATGGTGTAGAACAGCACCTGCAAGCTAATTCACAGTTGATGACATAAATTATTTTCCATAGTTTGCCACTGTGGGACATAAAAAGAAGGCTGTTTCCCTCCTGGGTGTGCCAGTGAAAGCATTTAGCCTTCTGTGCAGCGTGGAAATAACCCAAGAAATCTGGCACACCCAGCCCCCTCCTCCAGTTAGGTGCTGCTGATTTAAGATATCTAAGCTTAGGCTTCCATTTGTTTCAAAGGAAGGTGGAGAGCAGACTATGGAGGTCTTCAGACAAATGCATGGGAAGTTGTACTGTCAACATGTTCATGTGGTATAGCAAATGGGGGAGAACATTCATCTTGAGAAAATAGGAACAACCCAATCTATTTAAGTCAGATTTTAACATGCAATGTAGGTCAGTAAAATTTTTCTGTAACAGCCTAGTGGAAGAAGTAGTCAGGTGGATGCACAAGTAAGTAATATCACTAGGAACCCAGCTGAGCCCCATATCAACTATGTCTGCTTTCCTAGCATAAGTATTAAGGGCACTGCAATGCCGGTTAAACAAATATTTTGTCGACCGAAGTTACAGTGATGGAGTTATGCCAACCCCAATTGCAGTTGGCATAAATCCATCTGAGAACATTATGTTTTCTTTGGTGGGCTTTACCCCTTTGTGCATGACCCAGAGAAAGCAATGCTGGGGTCCTGCAGTGAAAGTACAGTGACCCATCGCTGTGTCACTGTACTGTTGTATGTAGTAGAGCTGTTGATGTTCGATCGGCATACAAATGTTAAGTGATAGAACCTGTTTTCTGTATGTTCAATTTATACAAAGAAAGAAAGCCAAATGGATGGATTTCTTGCAAGGCCTTTTTCAGGGAAGTGGTGGGTCTCATAAGATGCAGAAGAATATCATCTGCAAAGACTGATAATTTATATTGGGTGGACCCAAGCACAATACCCTCTGTAATAGAATAGAGTTTAATGCACTTCACCAAGGGTTCTAAATATAAATTAAACAGGAAAAGGGATAACAGGCAGCCTAGGAGGGTTCCATTTTTAAGGGGGAAACTAAAAGAGAGCACTTTGTTACAGCACACACAAGCGTTAGGTTGGGAACATAGGAGTTGGACCCACCGAATAAATTCCTGAGGGATACCAGATTTGGCCAGATATTTCCAGGAAACCCTGGCAAAGGCTTTCTCCACATCCAGAAAGGCCAAAACAGCTGGAGCCCTTCCCTCCCAGGATGTGGAGATAATGTGCTGAAGCTTCTGTATATGATTGGATAAGAGATGGCCCATTATAAAATCTACCTGCTTGGGACCAATTTAGGTGGACCACATCTACTGTAACCGAAAGGTTAAGGCCTTAGCAAGACTCTTGAAATCAACATTTATCAAAGAAATAGGTCAATAGTTAGAGACCATGGTGTGGTCATGGAGGAGCTTAGGAAGGTCCATAATAAGGGTCTTCTACATGGAGGCCTCCAGATCACCTACTTCATTAGTTTCCCTATAAACCTGTAGAAGACAGGGAAGAGCTTCTGCAAAAAGGACCGCATAGAAAATGATGGTGGATCCATCTGGACTGAAGGCTTTTTCTGAAGCCATTGTATCAAGGGCAGCTTGGTGCTCTGAAATAGTAAGAGGTAGTGCTAACAACTCCTGGGCCTCCTCATCCATGCGAGGAACTTGCACTTCAGCAAGGTAGCTATCTATGTCATCCAGATCAACATCTTGGTCATCTGGGCTATATAGGTTACTGCAATAGGCTTTAAATTCCTCAGCTATTTGCCTGGGTTGAGCAATAGTTGTGTGGCCACCTTAGCTGTGTAAGTATTTGATCCAACTGGACCCCTTCTAAGTTTTAAGACGTAAAGGCCAAAAACCTACCTGCCTGTTCACCTGAGGAAACATACAAAACTTTAGCCTTAAACAAGGCAAGTTCTACTTGAGCTCGATTAAGCTTGTGGTATTGTTCTCAGGCAGAATTTATCCGGAACTCCATCTGATCAGAAAGGTCTGTTAATAATTGTCATTAAAGGTCTGCATTTGCTGTAACAATGCTGTAACTTTTGGCTACCTCTGTCTTGGCCACTGTGGCCAACCGAATGATCTCCTCCCAGATTGCACATTTATAAGCCCTCCACAAAGTAGCTGCCCTGGACATGGTACCCTGATTCTCCCAGAAATAACAGTCCATAAAGTCTTTCAATTGGTTGAGCATCCAGGCATCCCCAAGAAAAGTGCCATTCATCCACCAGATCTTATCAAAATCAAGATTTGTCCCTAACAACATAATAAGGTGCACTGGAGAGTGAACCAAAAGGACTAATGGGAGAATCACCACCACCTCTAACCCCCATTAAAAAAAAACTTGATCAAACAGAAAATAATCTATCTGTGAGTAAGTCCCTTGGGGAGAAGAAGAAAAGGTATAGTCTTTGGAGGTAAGGTAAAGGGTCCTATGGGTTAAGCAGGGCATGAGTATCCATGAGATCTCTTGGGGCTCTTTGATTCAGAGAAAAAGTATGGAGAGAGGGGCCAGATATAGCCATAGGCCCATCCAGGGGAACATTCCAATCACCCATTAAAAAGTGAGATCTGGCCAAGTTGCCTAATGCAATGAAAAATTAACAAATACTTGGGGGTTGTCCTTATTTTTGCTGTAAATCAGGCCAGAACTAAATCCATGTGGTCCGAAGTGCCCCGTAAAATTATATATTTACCAAGGGGGTCAACAGTCACCTGATGCATGAGAAAATCTATGTGTCTGGCTACCAAAATGGCTACCTTCACTCTTTTTTTTTTTATAATTCAATAAGCTTTATTGATCTTTAGAACAGTAATACATAAATACATCAAAATAAAAAAATAAATAAATAAAAAAATTTCATACAAAACCGGGTACCCTTTAATTTAAGGAGTGCTGTTACCCTCATTATAATATTTTGAATCAGATATCTTACACATTGGTAGTTTATGGCATTTCAAAATTACAGTCTAGTAACTAAATTCAGGTTTTAATAATAGTAATATGTTATAACCCCGATAAGGCATCACTTTAGATCTACATTCAACAGAGGGATAATAATATAGAGAAAAGTGTAAGAGGGTAAAAGAGTTAAAAAAAAAACAACCCCAAGACATACAACCCTCCCCATCCCTCCCACCCTCTTAATCACTCTCTCTCTAAGCTAATTTACCTCTATTCTTCTTTCTTTCTTTTCTCAAATGGAACAGCATTAAGCACTGATCTTATCCATCTCCTTTAATTCTGGGCAATATTCCTCCAGTCCCAAGCCTTCTATTAGGTAGGGAATGGCACTATTCAGTCAATTGTTCTTGGGTTCTATGTAATTAGTAGTGCTCTAGGGTGCCCCATCTTTCAGCATATATACTTGATCGGTTGTTCATATTAGCAATATGCTTTTCAAGCTGCAGAGCAAGTAGCATTTCTTTGTGCCATTCCCTGTAGTAGGTGAGATGTCTGAGGCCCAGTGTCTCATAATTATAAGCTTGGCCACTGCAGAAATGAGAGCCATGTAATATTTTCTTTGCTTCAAGTTCCTACTGGGAAGATGTTAAAACATGTATCTGGAGAGAATAGCGGGGTCAATGCAAGGGTTGGGCACAAGGAGGTTTGTATACTGCTCCAGAATATCTGGATTTTAGAACATGCCCACAGCATATGGCAGAGATCCCCATTCCTGCAGGAGCAACGAGGGCAACAAGGGGTAAGTATCTTGCCCATTTGGTAGAGTTTTTGAGGAGTGCAGTATATATTTTGTGTTATATTGAACTGTATGAGCCTCAGACAGTCCTGTTTGATAAATCTATACAGATTATTCCAGAGCTGTTGCCAAAAAACAGGTGTAAGTGGGAGAGATAGCGTTTCCGCCCAGTATCGATTTATGCCCGATGGTAATCTCACATCAAGAGATTGCATTTCTTTATATACTACAGATATTGGGTGTGATTGTTTAGCAGAATCTAACAGGGATAACAAAGCAATCCTAGGGGGTTCAAGGGCATTGTGCTTCTTTATAAACGGAGATACTGCATGCATAACTTGCCAATATTTAAAATGGTGTCTATTAGCTTCCGGGAGTTTTTGCAGAAATTGGTGATATGGTAATAGGTTACCATTGTCCATAAGATCTTTAAGTTTAACATCTTTTAGTGCAGGCCAAAAGCTTAATGTGATAGGTTTCCTTTGAATCATGAAATGAGGGTTCTTTAAAAGCGGTTGTTCCCCATCTACATGTCAATTTATGTTCAAATGGTGTTGCAATTGGTTTAAGGCTCTCAGAGACCATCCTATTGGAGAATTTTTGACTGCAGGAGGAATATTTTTCAAGGGTAAATACAATAGAGACTGTAGTGAGCATGAGTTGGGGGACATAAGGGTTTCTTCTATACTTAACCACGCTGGGATGTAGGATTCTGGTTCCTTTTTATTCAGGTCATCATGCCAGGTAGCAATTTTTGTGATATGGATTGCTCCATAATAGTGGAAGAAGGACGGAAGGGAGAGTCCTCCATTGGGTTTTGGGGCTGTCAGCTTGTGGTACGCTCATCTTACTGGTTTGTTTTTCCAGAGGAATTTATTAATTATACTCTTTAGTTCAGCAAACCACTTTTTAGGGAGGTAGGGGCTAATATACTAAGAGGGTAAAGGATTCTAGGAAGGATGTTCATTTTAACAATGTTAATTCTTCCCCATAGTGATATCTTCAAGGTGTTCCATTTTTCTAAATCTGCCTGAATTATTTTTATTAATTTGCTAAGGTTTTCCTTGATCAGGGTGGAGAAGGATTTGAAAATTTTTATACCCAGATATGTTATGCTTTTATTTTCCCATTGCAACTCAAATTGTTGTACATTCTTTTTGAATAGTTTATGGTTCAAATGGAAAATAATGGATTTAGTCAAATTTAACTTATAGTAGGCTACTTTGGCAAACATTTCAATTTCTTGTAATAGGATAGGAGTAGTTATACTGGGGTTTGTCATATATACTAAACGATCATCTGCATATGCTGATATAAGGTGCCGCTTATTCCCAACCAGAATACCCTGCAGACCTTGATTTACAAGCATTTTACAAATAAAGGGGTCTATACAGAAGCTAAAAAGAAGTGGGGAGAGAGGACATCCCTGCCTGGTGCCTCGACTTAATGGAAAGGCTTCTGAGAGGCAGCCGTTGGACCAAATCCGGGCAATCTTTTTTTTATCTTCCCCCACCACAAAGACCATACCCACCCAGGTGTGTCCAAGTAGAGATACATCTCCTGTAAGAAGGTGAGTTTTCTGGAGGAACACAACACAAGGATTGCATTTTTTCAGATAGGTCCAAATTTGGGATGGCCTTATGGGAGAGTTGGAGCCCTTAACTTTCCATGTTAAGAATATGTATCAGGACATAATGACTCTATTAATAAAAATAAATAACCTGTGATCAGGAATTTCAGATCCAGGTCAGGTCTCTGTGTGACCAACCATTGCCATCTTCAACATTTCCTTTGCTACACTTAAATTCAACAGCCCATTTCTTGATTGTTGAATATGAAGGGACACCTTTCTCAAGTGTGTTGATCATATGCTCATGGATTTGCATTGGGGTCATTCCTTTGATATGGAGGTACTTGATGATTGCTCTGATCTCAGTTTCTCACCTATCAAACTTTGTTTGTCAGGCCTGCCCTGAAGCACTGGGTGATGGGGATTTGCCTGGCATGCTGGTGACCCGGGGTTCATGCCCAAGCCCATGACAACAGCAGCGGAGACCAGTGGGGAAGGTGCAAAGTGTTCCTGAGATGCTCTCCTCCCTGGGGAGGAGGGCTCAAGCCTCCACTGATCTTGGGGTGACTCCTGGCAGCCCTCAGCGGCAGTGCACATTTGTGATGTGGGTGACCTTGCACTGCAGGTGCATTAGCCAAGAAGCCACAAGCATGCAGCAGTACTGGGAGGGTGGAGCATTAATAGTAGAAAAATCTGGCTGCCTGGCTGATTGGATAATGATGACTGCCCCTTCATCTGCTGCAAAGCCCGGAGGTGTCCAAGCTGTGTCCCCACTGTGCCCGATGAGGAATGGAATGCCCATAGCATGTCTCTTCTTCAAGATGTGACCATGTAAGGGGGGGCCCCCCAACAAAAGGATAAGTCACGTTAACCAATCCATGGCAAAATAGGGGGACAGTGGACAGTGACAGGGGGAGCTCATTGGTGGCAGTGTCTCAGCCAGCCAAAAGAGTGGCTGGACAGATCAAGCAAAAAAAAAAACTTTGTTCGACATGTACCTGAAAAAGAAACATTTGATCATTGTACCAGTAGGTCATATTCTATTCATATTAGTGTAACTATACATTGAAAACAATACTAGGTCCATAGTACATTACTTTCTGTGTTATGCTGTGTACTTTTTGATCGACCCTCGTAACACTTATCCGTAAGGATGGTCAATGTGTACTGTACTGTACTGTACTGTACTTGCCCTTGTTAAAACAGCAGTGTATGATGCGGTGACAGTTCTCTCCTATACTCATTATTCCGTTTAAATTCACCTTATTTCCTTAGTTTTATTATTCCTTTCTTTTCCAATTTTAAGCCTGCTTTAACACTTCTTTTAACATTTGAAATAATAAAAGGAGTGCTCCTTTTATTATGGTTATGTCCAGGTTTTCATCAGTATTCTCAGCTGGTTTTGAACACCTATTATCTCATAAGGTCAGGAACAAGTGTTTGCTGCATTCTAGTTCATTATAGTAACATGAAAGTAATCATAAACTATGTTCAGAAACAACAAATACCCCTCATGAAACTGGGTCTGAGTCATATTAAAAGGAGTACTACTTTTATTATTTCAGTTGTAAAAAAAGTGGTAAAGCAAACTCAAAAGTGAACAAGGGTATCATGCAAGCCTGGAGATAAGCGACACTTTAAAATAAAATAAAAAAAAATTCAGGTAAAAATGTTACCACTATCATGTACTGCTGCTTTAGATACCAGAAAAAATATATTTAATTATCTGTTTAACAAAGAATGTATTAGAGTTTCCTTTTCTGTACACTATGCAGTGGTATAGGACTCCTACGTGTTTTATTGTTTGTTTGTTTTTTACCTGATAGGTTCTTTTAACTTTAATCACATATGTACCAGTGAAAGAACTGGAAGGGGACAGGATCAGTTGTGTTCCAGGACAGTAGCTGCTGCTGTTGTTTTCACAGGGTTCTTGTGGATTTTACTTGGTAGGTTAGTTCTTTTCTTTCTTACTTCTAAGGGGCTAGCAGGGTTTTGTTTTGGGGGATGCTGGATGTTTGTAAACTGATTTGGTGGCTGTAAGTGGGGCTCATTTTGTGGATGTTTCACTGTGTAACAGGCTGCGCTGGTAGAGGCTGATTTCTTCTGATTTAAAACCTATTTGTGGGATTTGCTTGGGCCTGGTTCTTTGGCTGCTGGGCTTGGAGGGAGACACAGGGCTGATACACTCTCTCTCTCTCTCTCTCTCTCTAGTCAGGTGTCGCCAGGACCGCCCTCCCCACCCTCCCTCCCCAGAAGTCTGAGAATTTATAGGGGAACACCTGCCCTGCAATTGAGGAAAAGGCTGCAGGTGCAGCTCATGTAGTTCTAGCCACTGGGGTTGGATTTAAAGGCTGGGAGAGAGGAGCTTAGGAGTTGTTCATTTCCTTATAAGTTTAATGTGTTGTACTGCACCTAGTAACAGGGTTACTGGTACAGTGGGACTGTCTCTAAGATTAGTGGGTGACCTGATTAGCAGTAGGGGTATCTTGGACTAGGGGAACCTGGTGGCTTACCCAGGAAACCTATTTGGAAGGGATGGAACCACATCATTAGGGCCGGCATCTTTGGGAGGGTGGTGGGTGCACAGGTGTGGAGCAGCCATGATACTGGACTGGGCTTGAAGTTCGGTGGTTGCCCAGTGCAAGCACCAGCTAGCACAGCTTAGGGGAGGAGGTTGCGGGGATTAGAGAAAGCTGGGGAAAGGGGGTGGTATGGTTGGGGAAGGGGCTGGGAATCTCCACAGGGTTGCACCAAGCACTGGGGTGTGGGCATGGGAAAGAGTGCAGGAGAATACTAGGGTCACATAGGGACCCTGGCAGAGGGGTCCAAAGGACACTACCAAGGAAGCAGGCAGGTAACTGGGGACCCTCACAAAGGGGGACGGAGGGACAACATTCTCAGGAAGTAGGCAGATGGCCAGGGCTGGACAGAAGGAAGCAAGGCGGGAGGTGGATCAGACCTTACACTCAGTAACCGCTTCACTCTCTTCTTCTGCTCAAGGATGAGGGGGTGATGTAGCCACTGACAGAGGTGGTTAGAGACGGAAAGAGTGGGAGTGGGAGACAGGAGGCAGGGGCCAGATAGCAGGAAGAACAGGGGGACCTGGAATGCAGGAGAATGGGGAGCAGTGAATCAGAGCAGGAGGGGCAGGGGGAAGAGGGAGGAAAGCAAGAAGGACCAGTTGGGAGGAAAGGTAAAGGAGAAGGACCAGAAGTACAAGGAGGATTCAGTAAAGGGAGCTGAGGGTTTAGGCCAGGGGAGCACGACGAGCAAGGAGGAACTAAATGGAGACAGGAAGGAAGGGAGGATGAGCCAGGCTAGTTTAGCAGATGGGGGAGAAGGACCAGTTGCGAGCAGTGAGGGGGGAATTAGCAAGGTACAGAAGGATACTCAGGAGGAGGAGAGGCATAGGACTGGAGGGGAGGGGGTGGCATGTGGCACCCAGATAGGGGGAGGAACAAGGAGCCAGCTGGGTGAAGAGGCCTGTAGAAAGGATGAGGGACATGGAAGGGGGGGAATGGAGGAAAAGGAGTGGTCAGAGTGCTCCTGCTGGGGGATTCTATGATCAGGGGTATCAAATGGGATAGGGAGGGAGAAGCCTGGCCAGTTAGAACAAGATGCTTCCCTGGACTAACGGTGCACAGGGCTAAGCACGAGTATATCAGCTGGCAAGGATTGTGGGGGTCCCCAGACATACTGGTCCACCTGGGACAAGTGACATTGAGGGAAATAGCGAGCTAGAGATACAGGCAAGATTCAGGAGCTCACCAGGGTCT
Source organism: Neoceratodus forsteri (assembly GCA_016271365.2). Classification (NCBI taxonomy): domain Eukaryota; kingdom Metazoa; phylum Chordata; order Ceratodontiformes; family Ceratodontidae; genus Neoceratodus; species Neoceratodus forsteri. The sequence goes on along the minus strand of CM057451.1, from coordinate 435,462,523 downwards.
GTCATGACATAGGATGCACAGTTTCCTTCTCAGAAATCCTCACAGTGCCAAGGGCCAGTGGGGAACACAAAAGGAAAATTAGGAGATAAACCAGTGGCTCAGGGAGTGGTGTGGAGGCCAGAGGGTATGGGTTGATGGGGACTGGGGAGACCTGGGAGGATAAGGAACTGTATGCTAGAGATAGACTACATCTCAATTTGGAGGAGGGAATCTTGTTGAAAATAGAGGGTTCATTGGTAAAAGTGGGTTTAAACTTGTGAAGGGGTGGGATGGGAGAAAAGGCTGTCAAGGGGTGCCGATAAAGGAGGGACTCTGTCTCCACCCCCTGGGGACCAGGAGGATTGCAGGAAAGGCCAACTGGCAAAGTGCAGACCGGGAAAACAGAATCCCATGGGAACACAAGCAGGAAATGGAACTATAAGGAAAGGGTGGAAGGTAGTCTCAGCAAATGCCAGGAGCTTGGGCAATAAAATGCCTGAGCTCCAGGCGATGCTAACTGAGGGAGCAGTGGATGTGGCAGCGTCACTGAGACTTGGGCCACTGCAAGACATGACTGGGACCTGAACCTGGAGGGTTACACTATGTTCAGGAAGGACAGGGGAGGGAAGGGAGGAGGGTAGCAATGATAGTCAAAACTGCATTGGCATAGGGGAGTAGAGGAGGCGGAGGAACTGTGGAGGCGATTTGGGTCACCTTGATAACAAGGGGCAAGAGAGTAAAATAGCAGTGGTGTATAGACCCCTGTTCTGGCGGAGGAGCTGGAGGACAGTCTGGTGGCAGATGTTAGGAGACACTGCAGACTGGGCAGAGGAACGTGGTGGTGTTGGGGACTTAAACATGCCAGGAACAGACTGGGAGACTATGACATCCTCTGTGACCAGGGAACAGAGGTTGTTGGATGTCTTTCAAGATGCTGCCTAACTCAGCAGGTGAGGAACTGACCAGGAGGCACAGGTACTGGATGTGGTCCTGGCAGACAGTGACCAGATTGGGGGCCTGGAGGTAAGGGACCCATTGGCGGGGAGTGACCATGCCACGGTCTGGTTCTGCCTGGACCTAGGAGGGGTAGAAGGCTGCACAAAGACGGAAGTAACCGACTTCAGGGGGGCGGATTTTAAGGAAATGGGAAGGATCCTTAAGGAGCATTTGGATGGGATTGGGTCAGACATGGACGCTGATAGTAGGTGGGAAATCATCAGGAGAGGGGTGCAGGATGCTACCAGCACCTGTGCAAGAGTAAGACGAAAATGCGGTAGGGCCCAAAAACCCTGTTGGTGGACCAGGGAGGTCCAGTAGGTGGTGCGGGGAAAGAAAGCAGCCTATAAGCAATTCAAGTGCTCAAGGAGTGAAAGGATTGAGGGAGTACGAGCTGATGGCTAGAAGGCCAACTAGAGTGGTGAGGACGGCTAAGGCAAGGAAGGAGCAGAACCTGGCCAGGGAAATTAGGAGAGGGAACAAGGGGTTCTTTAGATACATTGGGGAAAGACAAGGGTGAAGGGCAGATTAGCAGGATTAAATCAGGGAGAGATGGGCACAAGACCTGGGGAGCAGGCTGAGGTACTAAATGAGTACTTCACCCTCAGTTTTCACTAGGGAAAATGGGGTGCTGCATCATACATGGGAGGAGACAGAGATACTGAGGGGGGGACCCTTACCGACTGGCAGGTCTGGGGAGAGGGGAGGCATCACTGGCAGGTGGGGGGGCTAAGCAGGAGAAGAGGTACCGGAAGTGGAAATCACAGCAGAGAGAGTGATGGAAGCCCTCAGCTCCCTTAAGACGGAGAAAGCACTGGGGCTGGATAAATTACATCCCAGAGTGCTGAAGGAACTTGCAGATGTCCTGGCTAAACCCCTGGCAGAGCTTTTCACCATCTCTCTGAGGACAAGGTGGGTGCCCCAAGACTGGAAGGTGGTGCATATAGTGCCTATCCACAAGGGGGGATCAAGGGAGGTGGCAGGGAACTACAGGCCTGTCAGCCTGACATCGGTGGTGGGCAAGGTGATGGAGGGCATTGTCAAGGAGAGGCTGGGGGGACCTGGATAAGTCAGGGTGCCTGGACGATAGACAGCATGGATTCATCCCAGGGAAATTGTGTCAGACAAACCTGGTGGAGTTCTATGACTGGGTGACAAGTGCCTTGGACCTGGGTAGACCAGTGGATGTCCTCTTTCTAGACTTCAGCAAGGCATTTGACTCTGTTCCTCACGTGGGCCTGTTGGATAAGCTGGGAGAAATGGGGGTGGGGAACCAGATGATCAGATGGATAGGCAATTGGCTCCAGGACCGGACCCAGAGGGTCGTAGTTGGTGGGATAGTCTCACCCCCAAGGAGAGTCATTAGTGGGGTCCCTCAGGATCAGTCCTTGTGCCCTTCTGTTCAATGCCTCACGATCTGACATAAGGACAGGAATAAGGAGTGAGATGAGTCTCTTTGCAGATAACTCTGAAACTGGGGGCAGTGGTGGATGGGGAGGAGGGAGGGTGGCCCACAGGGGACCCAGTGCTCTGGAAAGATGGTCTAGAAAGTGGAAGCTGAGGTTCAATGCAGGGAAATGCAAGGTACTCCACCTGGGGCCAGAAACCCAGGCCAAGTGTACACCCTGGGGAATGCTACAAGTCTCGATGGCTGAGAGGGACCTGGGGTGGTGGTGGATGTCAAGATGAACAACTCTGAGACTTAGGAGGGCAGCAGCCAAGGCCAACAGGATGCTGGGATGCATTGCTTGGGCGATCACCTCCAGAAGGAGGGAAGTGATACTCCCTCTGTATAACTGTTTGGTGAGGCCGCACCTTGAGTACTGCGTGCAGTCTTGGAGGCCACACTTAAAGAGGGACATTAACCTCCTGGAGAGGGTCCAGAGGAGGGCAACCAAAATGATTTGGGGCTTGGGGGACAGGACCTATGAGGAGAGGCTTGAAGAGCTAAATATGTACACATTGGAAGAGAGAAGGGACCGGGGGGACATGATAGAGGTCTTCAGGTACATGAAGAGGGTAAATAGGGGAGGAACAGTCAGGGTGCTTCGAAGGAAGGAGGAAGGGGCCACTAGAGGGCATGGATGGAAGCTGGAGGGGGGAAGATTCAGGGTAGAAAGGAGGAGGTCTATTTCACTGAGAGGGTGGTGGAGCCATGGAATGCACTGCCTAGGGGGCTGGTGGAGGCAGAGACAGTGCAGGGGTTCAAGAGGGGGTGGGACAGGTACAGGGGAAGGGTTCTGGAAGCAAAATCCAATGCAGCAAGAATATCCGGAACTGGGAAGGGAGAAGCCAGAGAAGGCAAGGGGGACAGCAAGGTCAGCACCCAGGGTGGGGTCTGACCAAACGAGCAGACACGAAAGACCATTAGGCCTATTCTGCTGGCATTTTAGTATGTTAGTATGTTAGTATGTCATAAAAATACTCATATTATATAACAAACACACCTACCTTGATAGACAAAGTGAAAACCTCTGGCTGTGGACTGACCCTTGGCACTAAATTTCATTAAGATTTGATTGGAGGATGCTAAGGGCAAAGATTCCCTTAAAAAACACAATAGAAATTAGAAGGAGCAATAATCAAGTTATTGCATGTTTCAGTTGAAGAGTGTCATTTATAATGCTTATTTCTTCTTTAGAGCGGTATAAATAAAACTGAAGTTCAGAAGCTTACCTCCCACAGCTAATACCACCAACTGTATTTCATTACCAATACTTATCCTGTTTATTAGTGATGTCCTGATAGTGCATCAACTACTGCAGATCACTATCTGTGGATAGCTCTAGAATGCACATGCAAATGCTTAGACTATAATAATGGACTATTTACTTGTAAATCCCTGATAAATCCAGCTTGTTTATTACTATAAGAAACAAGATGCTGGCTGCATAACTACTTCAGAAAGGCTTAACTCTGCCATTATCTGTTGTGTCCTATAGGTGCCGCTGACTATCCAAACATCCTTACTATTTACAAAAAGAGTTGTACTCCTTTATGACAATACATTATAAAGAATTTCATAAAAGTAAAGCATGCACAATAAAAGTCCCTTTGTAATTCAATGTCAGACACAAGAATCCTACTTACATTGCTGTATTCCCAAGCTGAACATCCCCCAAACAGTCAAAATCAATATTATATTGTCAGAATAAACTATGCTTTGGCTGTATTGTAACTTACCTGAGTGAGAACCAGACAGTGAGCTAAGGAGTCGAGAGTGCTCATTTGGGCCATCGTACACTTCTACTATGTTGTTAAGTGCAGTATGGAAAAATACAAACTGTCCAAAAACCACTGTAAAGCAGAATTATACAACTTATTTTCCACAACAGCTAGACACTGAATTTTAAAAAAATGTCAATTAAAAGAATAAACATATGCAGGCATGTTATACTTTCTTGCAGTTACTGCTACTATATATTATCAAAAAATGCTGTCTAAACTCCTTTCTCTAAAAAGAGAAAATCAGTTATGTCAGAACAGTGTGAAACACAAACATTGTTTGCTTACATCAGATGGCAATGCAAAACATTATAATGATGTGCTGTGCTGCTCATTCCTCTTGACAAAACCTTAAATACTGCCTATTCTCACAGAACTATAATGATTCATTTTGACAGAGTCTTCAGATGTTCAAACTGTTGGTCACCATGTGAAATACAAAGTTTGATCTTTTAATAACTATGGTATATCCATAGTTGAAAAATGTAGCATCGGTGTAAACATACTAGGTCTGATGACAGTTTTAATTTATGCATACTAAGCAGAAGAAAGAAAATGTAGCTTAAAGACATCAACCTAATTGAGAAAATGAGGTGAGTTATATGCTACCGTATGTAGTACCATGTGTGAAGCATTGTCTGCATAATTCAAGCTGGACATCTGGCAATACCAGTGTAATGCATTCAGTCTTCTTGCTAGCACTGCCAGACACCTAACTTGTATTATGCAGATGATGGAGCATGCACAGAGATTATGTGCTGTAGTTGGTAGCAGACTTTAATACGTGCAATAAACAAACTCACTAATTTAGATAAAAATGTTTCCAGAAAATTTTCTTTGTTGGTAATTTGCTTTCTTAGAACCATGTCACAACTTCAGCTATCTGAGTTTCTGAATGTGTAGTCAAGCTTTCCTGATCAGCATCATTTTTATACATACATTCAGACAAAAAATTAACTATGGAGCTACTACTGTATCTACAGTCAGAATCTTAGGTATACAATTAATATCACCTCCACAAAAATGATGACATTCTTAATTTTGTTTTCTACAATTATTATTTATGCTCCTCATACTAAAATGCAGATTTACTGTATCGTGCGGTTACAAACAACAAATACAAGGCTACCGAACATACAGTACACTGCATGCCCTAGACACAAACTGGAACCCTCACATACAGTATCTTCCATACACATAGAGGGTTGTCTTCATGCATTAATAATGCCAGACTCTGAGAAAATCCTCAAAACGAATAACTAACTAACTAAATAACTAACTAAAATTGTGACCAGCATATCAGAACAGCAGGAGCACTGCCATTCAAGACACCAGTGATCCAGGTCTGGAAATGAGTCTGAATTACTGGAAGGCAGGTGTGGGGAGGAAGATTGAGCTTTACTGAAAATGCTCTCCTCCTCAGGGCAGGGAGTGATTCAGATACCACTAAGCAATGTCCACCAGGGTGACCACAGGTGGCAGTGTAGACAGGAGCTCATGGAAGAGTGAGGAGATGCCAAGTGAGCTGGCAGAATGTTGCCACAATTTGCATGAACATGCCTTTCATGAGCCTGCCCCATCCTTTCTCAGTCACTGGTGAAAACAAGAAAATACCACAGAGGAAAGCAGAATGAGGCACCACTACAGTGACTCTCTGCCTTATTCTTTCAACTGCTGTTTGAGAGACAGCCTAGCCAGAACCTCAGTGCCCTCCATCCAGGGTGCCAGATGGGGGCAGCTACAGGATGAGGAATGAGACCTCATTTTTCTGTATGCACCAGCTTATTTCTAAAATATAGCTGTTACTTGTGGTGGATGTTCTGGGAGGGGGTAGAGGCTATCTTTGTGCTGGACAGGAACCATCACAATGAAAGTAATTTGTATGTCATAATTGTGGTCACTTATTCAGTTACCTTGTGATGATTCTGTGTCTGTAGATCTGAGTGAAATTGAGTCTCATTTGGATTTTGCAGTTACTTTGTTTGAAAATGAAAACCCTGTTTCAGATTCTGAAAAGGTGAACATTTCTTTGGAGAGGTGTGTTATATTTCTAATACCCTTTAGATCATTGTGGACTTTTCATAGATACCAGATATTGCCACCACTGGAATTTGTGCATGTTTATATAAAGCAAGAATTTAATTTTGGACTATTTCAAAAGGGACCCTTGCTCCACTCTATATGTATTTTTGGACTTACACTTTTTGGGCTATGTAAGATCATTTTGTGGTAGCCCTAGGACTTGAAATTTGTCTGTTCTCTATAATGTTTTTTCAACACTTCTAAAGTATGCTGTTCTGTTTTGCCAGGTTCTCTTATATTCAAGCATCAAATATCTTTGCATGGACATTTAAAATGGAAAGTGTCTTGTATATGCCCTTATATATCTTTAAGTGTATCCCATGCCCTTATATCTTGAAGTGTGTCACATTTGGGGATTGTTTTTAAATTGCAGTTTAATCACTTTTATTTTAATGTTGGGGCATGTATTTTTGAGGGCTACTGTTGTGATTGAATCTTTACTAAATTAAGCTGCATTGCTCCCATTAGGTGAACATGTAGGTATGCATGTTAACTATGCGGCCAAGTAATGAACTGTACAGCTGAGTCATTGTATTCATTTAATAGATTTTCCCATAAAAAAAGCAGGCTTTGTATGTGGACTCCGACTCCAGTAGATGGGTCAGTGGCTCTGAATATGTATATGGTTTACACAGAGGGTTGCAGACTTTTTCAGTTTGTAATACTTTCAGGGTTTTTTATTTGTTTGTTTGTTTGTAGTTCCGGAACCTGCACTGTACAACCAGCTGTGCTTATGGGGCTTCTATGTTTGGAGTGGACAGGAACCATAGCTACTATTGTATGTGACACAAGGCTTCCAGGTCACAGAATAAGTAATTAAAAAAAAGGTTGCAATCCATAATAAAAACTATACTGAGGAGCAGGCACTTTGGTTGAGGTGGGGAAACATAGGAACACAGAAATATAGAATCTGTCAGCGGTAAAGAACCACTTGGCCCACCCAGTCTGCTCAACTATTCCCTGCCTATTGTACATCCACAGATCATATCTGGTCTCTATTTACCCTCCTCCCGGCCTCTGTTCTAATATAATGATAGATTTATTTATTTATTTATTGAATAGAATCGGAATTACAATCCTTTGAGTCACAGACTCTTTTGCAAAGGCTCCACGTCAGATACAGGGGGTGGAGGGTAAACAAGTACAGGAATATACATACAGACAAACATTCTTGACAATACAGTACTCGAGACATAGTCCAGGCATTAACTTTGATAAAAACTGTTGACAGACGTAGGCAGCAGTCTGTAGGTCACTTGAATAGAAAAGACACAAATTTATCCCATGTATGCTTGAACCCCACATTGTCCTAGCCTCCACCACTTTGCCTAACAGTCTATTCCAGACAGCTACCACCATTTCATAGATACACAGATACATAGACAGTGTCGGCAGATAAGGGGTTATGGCCCACACAGTCTGTCCATTTGAGCTTGTAAGTTTACTTTATGTTTTTCCTAGAAGTCTGTTGTCCCTTAACCCTGACCTCCAGAATTCCTTTGTTTATCCCATGCATTCTTAAATCCCGTGATTGTTTCAGCCCCCACCACTTCCTCTGGCAAGGTGTTCCTTTTGTCCACCACCCATTCTGTGAAGAAATTCTTCCTCACGTTTCCTCTGAATCGTCCTCACTCTGACTTCATCCCATGCCCTCTAGTCCTTGAACATCTTTTTCACTTAAATATAGTGCATTCCTGCACCCTGTTCCTCCCTGTAAGATTCTTGTATGTCTGTATGAATATGAGTTTCCTCATATCTGTCCAGAACCCCACCACCATTCAGCTTCATCATATGCCCACTAGTTCTGGTGCTGATCCTTATTTGAAAGAGGCTACCCACTTGCACCCTGTTTACTGCTGTGAGGTACTTGTAGGTCTCAATAATGTCATCTCTTTCTCTCCTGTCTTCCAGGAAGTACATGCTGAGATTCCTCAGACTCTCCTCATACAGCCTCCCTTGCAAACCATGCACCATCATAGTTGCCTTTCTCTGAATAACCTCCACCCTGTCTATGTCATTTCTGAGATGTGGTCTCTAAAACTGGACAAAGTATTCCAGGTGCGGCTTTCCAGGGAGTGATACAGCAGCAGCAGCGCCTTCCTCCTCCTGCTGTAGATACTACTCCCTATGCACTCCAATATCATTATGAGTACTCAGTACTATTAGTACATATCTACATATCTGGGTTTTCGTAAACTTGCAGTGAAGAGAACCAAACATTAATGATTATCCAAAACTTGGACCCATACTGTAATAGGTACAAAAATATATGTTGATGTTTTTTGCTAACTTATAAACAGTATAATAAAACTTAGTTTCTCTTTCATCAGTTTATATATATGTCAGCTCACATTGGATTAGATTTATGGGAAAAGTAGCAAAATGAGGGAGAGCACTTCATTAACTGGTAAGTAATGGTAATGAGGACCATAAGTCCTTTCAGGTTAGTATGCCTGGAATTAGCTTGGCAGATCACCTCATCTCAGTTTCCCAGAGGTTTCTGCCGCAGTTTATTTTTCTCTTCAAAATACCAACCACATTATATTTATTCTCACTTCATGCCTTATACTGTAATAATGACTAACAATGACTGAAATTGTTTTTCGTGGTATTATTTGCTATATAGTATTTGCTAAATGTCATGAGGTGAACATGATGGGCCTTTGATCTTTTTATCTAGTATTTCTTTGTTCCTATCTTGCTATTATAAAAATTAAATAGGAAGATTTTTTTTCCATAATAGTCAATGAGGAAATTGAACCTGAGTTAAAGCAGAGTATATCATCAGAAATATTGTATTTATAAATACTTGCCAATAAAGGACATCAATAAAAAAAAAGTAGAAATTACTAATTGTGTACCATAGTCCTTTGATACTACAATGGAGTATAAACAGACTTGATCACTGGAATAGTTCTGAGGATAGTTTGGAGACAGGACAACACCTTCTGAACCCATGAACTGTCCTCCACATGGAGCTGAAATGACAAAAAATATTGTAAACATATAAGAATATTTGTTACATCATGAGATTCCCCCTGTAAGTAATCTCTATTTAAAATACTAGAAGTACAGTAGCACAGAAAAAATATTAACTGTATATTCTTTATTTTTTCTACTTTACTCAGTGAGATAATAATCAGCCACTTATCCCAGTCTAAAAACATTTCCTGATGCCTTCTTATAAAGGAAAATATCAATGATACGTGCTGCATATAGTCAGAAATATGTTAAATGCTCTTTTATTTATTAATTTCTTTTTCCAATTGTTTAACAAGGAGAGACACACTAAGCTGAAAGATTGTTTACAGGTGCAACCTGGGAGGACAGGGAAGTTAGGTGACTTGCTCAGGGTCACACAGTATGCAAGTGGGGGCTGTGGGATTCAAATCCAGGTCTCAAGATTTGCAGTTCAGAGCCTTAAACCACTGTGCTATACTGCCTCCCCATGAGATATTGGGCTTACCTGTAACTGTTAACAGACTGGAGATATCACTGACTAAATCTGCAAGATGCTGGCACTACACTGTGAACATTTTATGGAACCTTTATTGTCATACATGGTGATGTTGTGCCTAACTGCAATTTAAGGAAGTCAAGACTGTCTATATCTTATACTATAGTAATGTAGTAATAATGGGAGGTCAAGTATAGCAAGTATAGCATTAGATTTAAGCTCTACTCATCAATCATTACTTGAGATAAGCAGAGGAAATGTATGTAGCACCAAAAAGAAATCTTCAGTTAAATTTGATACTGTACCAACTTACAAAATAAGTTACTTTTGTGAAATTAAGGTAAACATGTCCTTGCATTTGCATTGTTGATATTTGAAGTTTCAGGTCTGCTGCTACCCCACCCCCAACCCCCATACCCACTTCCTAACACACATGAACATAGATTGCAGTGATTGGTGTTCATTAATAATAATCAGTCTTAACATTCAGCTACATTAAACATGAAAGCTCCTTGAAAACAGAACAAACAGGAATGTTGGAATCAAGATACTGTAAATCTGTCAACAGTGGTGGGACAATTTAGAATTTCTTTTGTAATTCGAACAAACTGTAGCATGCCATATTGGTCCTAGTAAGAACAAATCCAGAACAAATGGTTTGATACCTTTTATTGCACCAACAAGGATGTTACAAAAAGAACAGATAGCTTTAGCTTTCAGACCAACAAGTTCTTCTTTGGAAGCTTAATGACAGTTATTTAGAAAATCCCATATTAGTAATGCTTAGAACATGCATAAAAAGACATAAATAATTCTCATTGGTTTAAAATAGGCCTTCAGAATATAATTAAAGTGCAATCAAAGAGCTTGAATATCTCAAGTGTGCTTTCAGCTTAACCAAACTTAAAGGTCAAAGGTTGTCCAGAGATAACAGCAGGCAGAGAGTTCAAACCACATCTATTATACCATGTATTAGTCTAATGAATAACAAAACACTAAGATTCTCTACTCACTAAATTATATGTCAAGTGAAAAAACCTCCTAAAGACACATGCCTCAAGAGTGAGGTAAGAGGTATACCAGTAGAAGCCAGTTTCAAGTCTGCTCAGAACTCTGTCAGTTTATGAAAACAATTGCATGCCAAAATGTAACATATTAGCAAGTATAAAATAAGAAATAAGCCCCAAAATTTACAACAGGAATCATCTTTGTATGACATATAGAAGGAGGAAAGTGATTTTATCCAAAGTGAGTAAGTTTATCCCACTGATGAAAGTACAACTGGCTGGAGATATATTCCCAGCATACTCTCAACCAGCTATTATGTTGCAGAAACTTTAAGGCCTTCAGTGTTGTAATATGATTTTTAACATGATAATATCAATTGTCCATGTAAGTGCCAGATACAAAGAAGTACTAGTCAAGAACCCCCAGGAAATTGAGACTATGCAGTCTGATATGTACAGATTTCAATAAATTGTCAGTGTATAATTGAAATAATACATATGTAGAAACAGCTTAAGAAATCTAAACAAAAATTCCTAGGAATTAAATCCCTCCCCCAGGAAAGTAACTACTTAAAATGAAATATATGTACATGAATCCTAATACACCATCAATTGCACCAATCACTACAATAGTTACCCAAAAAGGAATTACACCTGTCATGAACCCCCAAGTAAATGAGACAATGCATCCTAATAAGTACAGAATAAAAAAAAACATAACAGCATATACTCAAACTACAGAACTAGCAGAAGGAAGCAAATATCCATTATTATATGAGCCCAGAGTCCTAGTCACTATGACACCATAATGTCATCTACCTGAGCATAAGTTTACCTCAATATCACCACAGCATTCACATCCACTGTACTCACATAACCACCCACCTCAAATACCCATATTAAAAATTCAATGTGCCACACTTCTTCTCCCCACAACACACCCATAAACATGCACAAGCCCACGCACATACACACACACACATGCACACATTCGCATAATACTAATGTAAGAGGCCAACCTGTAAATAACCAGTTAAGAGGGGCTGTATAAGTATAAGAGGCAAAGTCCAAGGCCCATTGAAAATCTAAAATATGTAAGTCCATTCTTTGAAGTAAAGGTTCATGTAAGTTTACGTGTAATGTGTCATATATCCAACATCAATGTTCAAGTCATCTTCCACTGTATTAAGAAGTAATATAAGTCTGCTCTCACAAGCTCATCTCTGTTGTGTACTGTTGAAATGTCCTTTCAAGACCAACACAGACATATCTGAGACTGCAAGGTCATCCTGAGGGAAGTGTTGTGCCACTGGTTTGTTAGTCATCTTCCTATTAATACCATACCTGTGTGAATTCATTCTAGTGCAGAGTTGTCATTTTGTCTCCCACACGTACACTGCGTGAGGACATTTCCTGTATTGAGTAAAATAAACAACATTGCTTGATGTACATGTATAATTACCCAATATCCTGAATTGTCTGTTTTGTGAGGTAACCACATAGTCTGAAGAGGAAATGTGCTCACAAGTTTTACATCTGCGTTTATTACAGGGTTGTGTGCCATATGATGTCATGGCACTTTGTTCGGGTTCAAGCTTACTCTTAATAATCTGGTTGGCTAAATTGGGTGGTTGTTTAAAAGACAGTGGTAGTTCTTGAAAAATACAACTAAGGGTTTCATTCTCACTGATTATTGGGTGTAGGTCATTAATAATCTTACATAGAAGTTCAAGGTCAGGATGATACGTGACTAATAAGGGTACTCAGTTAGTAGTGGTCCTTTCATTATATTGCAGTAAGTTTTCTCTTGGTACTTTTGTAGCACATTCCACTGCTTTGTCAATTTCTCTGGAAGAATGACCCTGCTCAATAAAGATGTTTTTCAACATAGCTAAATGTCTATCTCTGTCTTCCTTATTTGAACAGAGATGGTGGTACCGAAGTGCTTAACTATACCTGACAGATTGTTTTGTATGACTCTGATGATTACTTTTTCTGTGTAAGAATCTCTGTCTGTCTGTTGGTTTCCTGTAAATACATGTATGTAGGGTTCCATCCTTGACGGTGACAGTGGTATCCAGAAAATTAACACTGGTGGCAGAATATTTGAGGGAAAGCTTAATGGTTGGGTGGAGATTATTAAATTCCTGATGAAAATCTTTAAGTGTGTCAGTGCCCTCTGTCCAAATTATAAACAAATCATCAGTCTAATGGAAGTAAGCAAGTGGTTTGTTTGTACAGTGCCTTAAAAAGTCCTCCTCCAAATTGCCATAAAGAGATTAGCATACTGTGGAGCCATACTGGTGCCCATTGCTGTTCCCATAGTTTGAATATAATGTTTTCCATTGAAGCTGAAGTTGTTATGTGTCAGAAAGAATTTAGTAAGTTCCCCCATGACATCAGGGTTGATGCTGTGGTCCAGTCCTTTCTCGTACATGTATGTAAGGCAGGCTGAAATGCCATCTGTATGCTGTATATTAGTGTAGAGGGATGTTACATCCATCGTGGCTAAAAGGGTATCAGGTGGTAATTCCTTAAAATGAGAAAGTTTACACAGGAAGTGAGTAGTGTCCTGAATGTAACTGTCTATTTGTAAAACCAGTGGTTTTAAAATACCTTCTACAAAACCTGAGATCCCCTCTGTCAGGGTTCCATTACCAGAGGCTATGGGTCTTCCTGGGTTCCCAGGTTTAAGTATTTTAGGTAGCATGTAGAATGTCCCAGGCTTGGGTTCATCAGGGATGAGAGCAGTTATTCTGTTTTGTACATGGTTTGGAAATGATTTAACCAATCCCTGTAGTTCTCTTTTATATTCTGTTGTGGGATAACTTTCCAGTTCTCTGTAGTAGGTATAGTTACTTAACTGTCTTTTGGCTTCCTTAATGTAATCTTCTCAGTTCAGTATCAGCACTGCAGAACCTTTGTCAGCTTTTTTATGGCAATATTGTGGTTTGATTTCAGTGTTTGTATAACCCTGAGTCCCAATGGACAGAGGTTGTTTCTTCCTTTTAAGAATGTCACCAGTCACTCTCTGGTGAAAGCAATGGATACAATTGTCCATTTTTTTATTACGGCCACTGGTGGGGGGGGGATGTAAAATCAGATTGTTTCTTTTTCTTATCTATCATCTATGTTACTGTTTAGAACTTCACTGCCTCACATTTCTTCTCTGTGGTAAAATATTCTTTAAGTCGCAATCTGTGGAAGTATTCCTCCATTTCACCACAAAACTGTATTCTGTCTAGTGGTTTTGTTGGGCAGTCTTTGGAAAGTACACTTAATTCCCCAGTAGTCAGTATGTGTTTGGACAAATTAACAACTGAAAGGTGCCCATCTGCGTGGCTTAGTTGTTCAATCACTCTATTCTGCTCTTCATGGTTGTTAGGAAGTATGGCATGTTGAAGGATATTTAACTTCCTGTTTTAATAAGCATGGCTTTTCTTAAGGTTCTTTGATAGTTCATGTGTATCTCATGCAGGATGTCTGGAATCAGCCCACTAGACATCTTTTCCAGTGTGGTAACAATTCCATCAAGCTGTTTCTTCAAAAATGCTTTCTTTGGATATAAGTTATGGATCCTGTGACTTCACAATTTCTCAGAGGTCCTACAACAAAGTTGTTCAGCATACTGTATGTAGAATTATCCATGTTTCTCAATGGATTCCAAATAGTTAGACTTTTAGGGATGATGTTATTCCTTTTGCCCTGTGCTAAAAAATAGATGCCACTGTCTAGCTGTGCTAGTTTCTTCTTAATGTTGTGCAACTGCCATATTTTGCGGCAAATTCTGGTATCTTTCATGTTGACAAACAAACTATAGAATGCCTTATTGGTCCTAGTAAGAACAAATCCAGAACAAATGGTTTGATACCTTTTATTGGACCAAGAAGGATGTTACAAAAAGAACAAATAGCTTTAGCTTTTGATCAACAAGTCCTTCTTCGGAAGCGTAATGACACTTATTTAGAAAATCCCATATTATTAACACTTAGAACATGCAGAAAAATAAAAAAAAATTCTCATTAGTTTAAAACAGGCCTTCAGAACGTAATTAAAGTGCCATCAGAGAGCTTGAATATCTCAAGTGTGCTTTCAGCTTAACCAAACTTAGAGGTCAAAGGTTGTCCAGAGATAACAGCAGGCAGAGAGTTCAACCCACATATATTATACCATGTATCAGTCTAATGAATAACAAAACACTAACATTCTCTACTCACTAAATTGTATACCAAGTGAAAAAACTCCCAAAGACACATACTTCAAAAGTGAGGTAAGAGGTACACCAGTAGAAGCCAGCGTCTACTCTGCTCAGAACTCTGTCAGTTTATGAAAACAATTACATGCCAAAATGTAACATATTAGCAAGTAAAAAATGAAAAAAAGCCCCCAAAATTATAACAACAGAAATGACATTTACATGGCACACAGAAGGATGAAAGTGATATTTACCCATAGTAAGTAAGTGTATCACACTGATGAAAGTACAACTGGTTGAAGATATATTCCCAACATACTCTCAACCAGCTATTATGTTCCACATAATATGGGATTTTCTAAATAACTGTCATTAAACTTCTGAAGAAGGACATGTTTTTCCAAAATCTAAAGCTATTTGTTCTTTTCTGACATCCTGGTTGGTCCAATAAATGGTAACAAACCAATTGTTCTGGTTAATTAGTGAGAAAAATACCATTAATGATTCTCAACTGATAGCAAATGTATTTGACAATCATTTCTGTTTGGTATTTAATAAAAATCATATCCCTCCTTGTATTCACACAACATCGAACAAGGATAAATTCATAATTACTGAAGAAGAGAGTTTAATTAAAATCAATAATTTTGAAAGCCATAGTGCACAAGGACCAGATAATATCTTCCCTCAAATGCTCAAATTAATGAGACAGGACCACTGAACCTTTTATATGAAAAATCTGTTGCAGAAGGTGTAGTGCCATTGGACTGGAAAACAGCATATGTAACCCCCATTTATAAAAGTGGTAACAAGCAGGATGCACAAAATTACAGACTCATCAGCCTCACCTTAGTTATTGGGAAAATATTGGAATCCATACTGAAGGATAAAATAGGAACTCACACCACAATCAACAGTCAAATTGGTACAGAACAACATGGTTTTACATCTGGTCATTTTTGTGTAACCAATTTACTATGCTTTTATGAGCAAGTGAGCAGGGCACCTGATAATAGATTCTCAGTACACACAGTGTTTATTGATTTCTGTAAGGTGTTTGACAAAGCCCCACACTGGGCAATTTTTTGAAAGAAATGTCCAAATTAAACATACCAAATAACATCCTAGAATGAGTTATGCATTGGTTATCAGGGTGTACCCAGAGAGTATCTATAAATGACTATTAGATGAGTGGGAAGTGACTAGTGAGGTCCTCCAGGGGGGCAGTCCTGAGTCCATTAATATTTCAAATTTTCACCTCAGACATGAACAAAGAAGTCATTGACTGAAATATGAAATATGCAGATGACTTCAAGTTAGGCGGTCCATGTAACACCATAGAAAATTGGGAGACTCCAACAAGATCTTGATTCCATTGCCAGGGGGACATATAAGTGGGGTATGAAACTGAATCTTGATAAAAGCAAATTGTTGCACTTAGGGAAAAACTGCAATACTCATTGCGTAATAACTTATTCAAGGAAACTGAAAAAAGGCAGACCTATGCATATTCATAAATAATAGATTTTAACAAAATGACCACTGCTGTGCAGTGATGTCAAGAGCTAGTAGGGTCTTGGGGTCAATGAGTAAAAAATATAAGTAGTTGTAAATGAGAAGTTCTGATGTCATTATGCAAATGTTATGTAACCACTAGGTGGCTCTATCTTATGGGCTACTACCCCTGCCTGAATGACTAAGTACAGGTTAAGGGGCCTGAGCTTGGTGAACAGGTGCCTCCACACAGAGGAATGATTTTGGGGTAGCGTGGCTGCTGTTGGTATGGCCTCTGGGATGATATAAGCACTCACCAACCCTTCTGGTGACCTAAACAGTTCAGCAACAGAACATTCACATTTACCATATGACAGTAATGATATGCTCACACCCCTTGCACTTACCACCAGGGCTGGATCATCTGCAACTGCCCTGGAGAACTCTTGGAAACAAGACCAGCAAGGCAACAATACAGTAATACAGCAGAAATCCAACCAATAATGTACACTCCAGCCAGGTTAAATGTGAAAAACCCACAATCCGGTTTATTCAAGGGAACTGAACAAGGGTGGGGCATAAATCTAGCAAGTGATTGGTATTTCTGATTTGAGTCAGATCGATTTAGCATGCACTGTGAGTCCAAGTAACACAGTCCCAGAATCCTGGGTACCCAGTATGTTGAACAGGCTAGCCTGAAGCTTTGCCTGGGGGCAGGCTGGCATTGCAGCTGTTGTTGGGACCCTTAAGAAAGAAAACAATTAACATGCACTCAAGCCAAATATTTGTAATCCAGAACCAGATGGCTCAGTCCATTGCAATAAACCCAAACAAGAAATCAGATGACAAACAAAATTGCAGCTGGTGTTGCAGGGAGCTATCCTGTTTTGTTCTCATGATACACAGACCAGGATGCAGGACTGGTGAAATGAAGACCTCAGGGTGTTATTCTGGATTGCTAGGGGAAGCAGGGCCAACACGACTCATCTCCTGGTGGTCACTACCTGTTCGGTGGTGTTGAGCAGGGGTCTGAATCCCCCAGCTGGTCTTTCGCCAAGAATGTCTCTGAATCAGGAGCAGCAGCCTAAGCCGAGATGGCAGAGCCCAGGCAGGAAAAACAGTTTGGGTAAAGTCTGTTATGAAGCACTGGAAAACCTCCAGCTGGCATGACAGAACTTTCCGGGGAGAACTAAATCGCGACCCACAAAACTCATTCAGCACATCTACGCACTTAACCTGTTTAGGCACTGTTTGGATAAAGACAGTTTGCCAATTGCAGCTTCACTGCACAAACCTTTTGATCTGAGGCTCACTTTGGTCATCTGGCAGGCCAATCGCTTCTGGAGCCAGTCTTCGGTCTACTCTCAAGTAGCAATAACACACTTTCTCTCTTCAGATACAGGTCTTTACCTGATAATCAGATAAATCTGACGTTCACACTCACGGCAATACTTCACACTGGAAGATGCGACAGGCAAGCCTGCAGAGCCTTCCCGATGATTCTCCCGTGCTCCTACCAGGAGCAGCTGCTCGACCTGTTCACTCTCCAAACTCCAATTCTTGACTGACACTCTGCTTCAGACAATTCTGGGTATTTTTCAGTGATCCAAAAGTTTTTGTTGGCTGAGGGAACGGTCTGTCACAGAAAGGGCTCTCTCCTCCAGGTCTATTTAGGTACCAAACACTTAAAACTACAATTCCTACAAAATTTCAATCCCGCAAGACCTCTGGGGACAGTCTCAATTTTAGGTCCTCTGAAGTTCGATTTGTCCAACACTGGCAGTCCAGAACCAAAATGGTGGCTCTGTATAAAAGTTCAAGCTGTGATTGAAAGCAGGTTAGACAAAACTCCTCTAACATTATTATTATAGCAGATAAAGAGTAAATAATCACTTTCCCTAAATGGGCTCCCTCTGTGCAAATAGTGACTGCAGAATGGAGTAGAAATACAGACTGTCTGGTGGGTTGCTTGAACCCAGCCCAGACTAATTTTCTAATACAGCATAAGTGCTCTCTTAAAGAGACAGGCACTGAGGCTTTCTGGAGCACTCGCATGCAGACAATTAGAACTACTGGACACAGGACACCATCCTGACAGTGGGCATTAGGCAGCAAAGGAAGACATTATAGGAACCCCTATTTGTAGAGGGGTTGCACCTATGTTAGACCTTTGTTAGATTAAGGAAGCCAAATGTGGTGGCCATACAAACGATCAGATATAAATAGGATTGGACAGATCCAGCAGGTGCAATGCAGATCTACCAAAATGATTAGCAGTGTAAGGAATAGAAATTATGAAGAAAGACTAATTGAACTAAATCTCATGAATATGGAGTTATGTATGAAAAGGGGGAGGTTGCTAATCATGCATGACTTAATAAATGATCTGTATATCTTTAACAAAATGAGCTTTGAATTTAAGGATACTGAAATGCTCACTCGTGGTCATCTACTAAAGTTGAAACCAACTAGATTCCAATGAACAAGAGAAAATATTTTTATTCACAACATGTCATAAATCTATGGAATAATCTGCCTGAAAGCATTGTTATAAGTGACACCAAAAGTAAATTCAGAAACATACTTGATTCATACTTTATGTCTGGTGCAAACATTACCTACTATTAAACTCATGAGCTATCTATGAACACATGCCTCTTCAGCTCCTTATTTCATTAGTAAACCAGTTCTCTCTCCACAGAAATGATTACCTGATTTAAGGAGCGCTTCTGCCTGCAGGTTTCCTGAAGAGCAGGAGAGCTTTAAGCTGATTAAAGTTTTAAGTTATTTGAAATTGTTTTTCTGTGTTTTTTACAGCTGTCTTTTGCTTTGGTACAGCAGTGGAAGAAATGGAAGTGTAGCACTGAACATCGGGGACAAGGAGGACAAACACAACAAAGGGCACAGTTGGATTTTTGATTTTGGTTTTTCTTTGTTTCAGTTCTTCTGTTGGTGCAAAAACTAGGGTATATAAAGGGAATGTCAAGTCTCACTAAGCACAGTTCTCTCTCCACAGAACAATCGGAGGGCAGCACTGATTATATGATTTATAAAGTATTTCTGCCTCCAGATTTCCCGGGGAGCAGGAGAGCTTTAAGCTGATTAAAGTTTTAAGTTATTTTAAACTGTTTTTCTGTGTCTGTTACAGCACTCTTTTGCTTTGGTACAGCAGCAGGAATAACGGGAGTGCAGCACTGAACAGACTGGACCAGGTGGACAAATGCAACAAGGGGCACAGTTGTATTTTTTGCCCTCCCCCCCACTGACCCAATAGCTATACAGACTACAGAGTGTCACAGATTCATTCAGCAAGTCAGGCCCTCTACTCCCAAAGTTCCAACCTCTGAGTGCAATCTTGTGAACAGTGTAACAGACAAGGTCTGTTTTTGTGAGTTCGGATCAACCTTTGGTTTCAGTTCTGGAGGGATTCAAACTGTTAAGCTCTTGCTAGCATACCCAATGCACAGGCTCAGATATTTCTGTCTTCTCGGGGTCAGATATCTTCACCTATGGGCACCTAACCAGGTATTCAGAGATGAACCCTTTAAAACTTTTATAAAGACCTCAGATTTAAAACTCTTCTCTTTC